>JAJTWQ010000136.1:0-1442628 GCA_029007595.1 Solanum commersonii
CATACTTTTTGTTAATATAATTAATATATGAGACTAGAAAGGGGTGAATGTTTGATGTTTGATTTGGTATTTGAAAAATTTGATTTTGTAATTGGTAATTAAGAGCAAAGATACATAATACATAACTCTCAAAGTTTGGTTCGGTAAATCAAACTTTTAAATAATAAATAAAACTTTGGTACAATAATTTAATAATCATGTATTGAAAAAAATGTTATTTTATGCAAGATATATAATTTGCCCAACATTTGAAATGTTAGATTTTAGAGAATCATGTATATATGATAGATCTTTACAATCAAGCCAAGTTCGATTAGCTAATTATGGAATAATTGTATTATATTTCTATGGGTATAATACGATAAAATAGTAACAACTAATGTTCAAGCTTATGTTTTTTTTTTTTTGAGAACTCACATTATGGATTTCTTTATTGTTGTTATGTCATTGTATAAACAAGTTTTAGTTTTAGTGAAGAACATTTACTCTTAATCACTAAAAGGTTTTTTTCACTAAAAAGATTTGAATTCAAAAAGCTTGTTCTTATTTTGAATAGATTTGAAAATGGAAAATGGAAAAAAAAATAATTCTACAAAGATCTAAATATCTAAAAAACTATTATTTTAAGACAAAAGACCTAAATATTGTTCCACAAATCTACAACAAGTTTTGATTTTTTTGCAATAGATCTAAAAAGAAAAAAAAAGTTCTTTCTAAACAAATACGAATACAAAAAACTCGTTCTTTTTTAACAAAGTGAAAACAAAAATTGAAAATAAAAAAAATTTCTACACGAGATCTGAATATCTCGGAGGAGTTTTATTTTAGACAAAAAGATCTAAAAGTTGTTCCACAATTCGAAACCAAGAAGAAAATATATATATATTTTTAAATTTACCCATTAATGGTGGGAAGTGAAGGAAGAGAAAGAAGAAAAGAGAAAATATGTTTTCTCATTTTTTATAAGATCCTAAAACCAAAAAGTTTTTTTATTTTTTCTCTGCTACAATCGATGTAATATTAAAAAAATATATTTGAACCTTTCTTCTCGATGACATGGTTAAAAAAATAGCATTGAAGAGAAAGATGTTCTCTCGATCCTAAAATATAAACAAAAGGTTTGCTAGCATTTTTCTAGAGGAAACAACACCAAAACACACTATTATTGTTGCCTAAATATATGCGAAATACTTGTTTTCCCTAATTACATTTTTTGCTAGAGGAACAAATACATATATCTCACATACATGCAAGTCAAATTAGGTGTATTTTATCCGGATACACTATATCCAAGAGGGTTTGCATGTATTCGATATACACTAATTCTCTTACTCACCTCTCTCCCAATTTCGAGGAATTTAGGTGAGTATCGAGGAGAACTTTTTTCTTAGAATTTCCTAAGTTAAATAATGAATAGGTTGACCAAATCAAAATCAAGAAGGAATTCATATTCTAGTTTTGACATTTTGGAGATGTTTAGAGATGATTTATTCTTTTGTTGAATGTTTGGCATTGACCTAAAAGCGCTCCATAGTGCTTTGGATCATTGATTAGTTTATAGTTCAGTTTACATAGAGCACAATCAATAGTAGATCTAGATGACCTCATATCTTGATTCAATGATTTCAATAGGTTCAAAATGTATTTCTGATTGATTAGCATATGGGATTTCAAATGAATTTTCAACAATCGATTCGCATTCATATAGAATTTAAAATTAAGAATTGGAATCTATTAAAAAATTGACTAAGAAAACTTGAATTCAAGATTTTATTATTCTGACATGTTTGTATGATTATTTATGACTTGTCCACAAATTTTTGTTTGATTTCGATGAGTTTCGAACCAGTTTTAATATTGTTTGTGCATAACAATTTAATGACTCAAAGGTCTTTTTAGTTATAGAGATAGAAAATTTTATTTAAACATTTCCAAAAAATTGAGGATGATTTATAGGACCGATATATGGAGTGTTTGTTGTAATTAAAAGGTTTCTCTTAGGTATTTTTTATAAAACATGAAAATAAATCTGTAACATGAAAAAATGTATTTTATTGGGAAGATGAGCTTGAAATTGAGTTTCAACTAAACAACTAGGAAACGAGAACCGATAAATTTCAATGTCATATGAGAGAGTTATTGTTATTTTAGCATAAATTAATGTTCTTGAATTTTCTAGTGCAACATATTTAAAAATATAGAGATGCATATCCTTGCTATATCATAAAAATATATTGCCCAAGTTATTTCATTTGAAAGAACTTTTTGGACATCAAAACATGACTTCGAGAGAAAAATCATGGGTAATCATCGGATATCATCAAGATATGTTTCTAACATCATCAGTTAATTTTACATGAATTTATGCTAGACTAAAATCTAAAATTGGTGATTTCTCAAGATGGTTTTTTAAATTAATTTGCATGTTGTTTTGGAAGATTCACGAACAATTCTTGATTCTTGCATCAAAATATTTCCATTGATTTTTGATCTTTGTCTACTTTCAACAATGTTAATCGGGACATCTATATTTATACCAATATTGGTAAATAAGAAAGTGATCTCTGATTTGGGGCTATTAGGTGGTTGCCAACTTTGTTTCAAAGCCAATAGGTTATGGCTAAATTAGTTTTAAAAGATAATTATTGTTTTGACCATGAGGACTTTGGTGCATTTCTTTTGGGACCGGGAAAGTAGAGATAGCAATATGGATGTCTATGGACTCCTATACTTACGTAGATATCATATTTTATAGGATTAGTCTCTTTCGGAGGCTCAATGAAGGAAAAAAGTCATAATTTTGCACTTTTTGGTTCAAACTTAAGGTAAGTTGAGATTTTCTAGGCTCTTATTTGAAGTGTTTATGTTGGTAATTACTTAATTAAGGGGTATGGGTTCCCGTATGAATGAGATGATGGTAATTTAGGGTGTACCGACTCTATGCTATGGAAAATTAATACCTTATTTGTTGACTGATAATTGTGTGATCATTAGCATAATTTTAGACCTGTTGATTAAGTAGGATTCATATTTGGTCACTTGATTGGTCTTTTCCTCATCAAGTCTTATATATTTATTAGGACTTGGCGTTGATTTAGCCCCCTGTTACTTATTATGGAGAAATTGATGATTTAGCTATCGATGGATGATTTTGTCATACCATGAACATGATCCATGTTATATTGGCTAAACTGTGACTCGATTTGCTCAGTTTATCTTTCTTCTAACATGTATTGTATTCTAGCGGTATTTTAAAAATAGAGGTATCCTTTATGGTGCCA
Source organism: Solanum commersonii (assembly GCA_029007595.1). Classification (NCBI taxonomy): domain Eukaryota; kingdom Viridiplantae; phylum Streptophyta; class Magnoliopsida; order Solanales; family Solanaceae; genus Solanum; species Solanum commersonii. The sequence goes on from JAJTWQ010000136.1 coordinate 3,282, forward strand.
TCTGTCTCTTGGTCTTCTATCTCTTGCACATAAAACAACTTGGAATATTATGGCTTCATCCACTTTGCACTTGACCATAACCAAGTTGAATCTTATTTTGATACCGATTATCATTTTTCATGCTAAGACTTGACTCGGCTTCCTTGTTGGTTGCGATTTGATGCTCTATTAACTAAAGCACATTCGGTAAAGGACGATACATGCTTGTCTCCTTATTCGATTCATCTAATAATTTTGGATTCTTGTGAAAGCGAGAATCTGGTTGAACCGACCAAATCTTGTTGATAAAAAAAATTTCATCCGAGAAAAGGTAGGTGCAAATGAATCTTTGAGTTGCTTGTTTCTCATTCCTTAAAGAATATTCTAATGTAAATCTTGATTTTGCTAGTGAACCAAAAAAATAGGATTAGGGTTGTGTGTGCAGATGGCTTCACACCATTCTCTAATCTTTCGCCTTATTCTTGTTGGGTGGTATTTACTCCGTATAATCTTCCTCCTAAAATGTGCACGACCGGCCCCTACATCTTTCTAAGTTGTGTTATTCCACCTCCCCGTAAACCAAAAAGTTTGATTGATATGTATCTACAACCATTGATAGATGAGCTCAAACAATTGTGGTTTGAAGGCGTTTTGACTTATGATGTATCAACTAAGAATAATTTAGTTATGCGTGCCTTTTTAATGTGAACTATTAATGATTTTCCTGCATACGAAATGTTGTCTAGTTGGATGATAGCTAGAAAGCTAGCATGTCCGTATTGCATGGAAAATAGTAAGGCATTCACTTTAAAGCACGACAGAAAAAAATACATGGTTTAATTGTCATTGCCTGTTCTTGCCAATGGACCATGAGTTTAGAAAGATGAAGAACACAATTAGGAAAATAAGGTTGAAAGTGACCCCCACCTCCATTACTCACTGTGGCATCAAATTTGGGAGAGAGTTTCTCAATTACCTAAAGTTACAGAAGCTTCACCTTCTATACTTCTTGGATATGGTGTTGAACATAATTGGACCAAACAAAGCATATTTTGAGAGTTGCCGTATTGGAAGGACAATCTGCTACGGCATAATCTTTATGTGATGCACATTAAAAAAAAATATTTTGACAATTTGTTTAACACAGTGATGGATGTTAAGGGTAAGACAAAAGATAATCCAAAAGCTAGAATGGACATAAAGGAATATTGTAGGAAAAAAAGAGTTATGGCTGCAATAATTACATAATGGTAAAATTGTTAAGCCCCAAAACCAGCTTTTTCATTCACATTGGATGAGAAACGGAAATTATTGAGTGGGTTTAACATTTGAGGATGCCGGAGGGCTATGCTTCAAATTTAGGAAAGCGTAGATATGAATAAAGGAAAATTGATAGGTATGAAAAGTGATGATTGTCATGTGTTCATGGAAACTTTAATTCCTATTTCTTTTTAGCCATCTACCCGAAAGGATATGAAATCAGTCAAGAGATAAGTCTTTTTTTTTTTTTTTTTGAAGATTTGTGTTTCGGAAAGTTGTTGGAGAGTATTTTAGACGGGATGGATGAAAATATTTTTGTTACTACTACTAAGTTGGAGGAAATATTTCCATGTGGTTTCTTTGATGTGATGGAGTGACTTCCAATTCACCTTGTACAAGAGGCCCGCCTTGAGGTTTGGTTCAAACAAGATGGATGTATCCATTTAAAATATTCACTAAGTTATATATATTCACCAAGTCTTTGATTAACGTATATATACATATATACATGTAGAAAAATTAGCAAGTTCCAAGGTCATATTGCGAGAGAAACTGGTGATTTTTATTCTTATTACTTTGGTTATGATGTGTCATGTAGGAGAAACAGGCCCAATCGCAATGATGAAGGCGATATTGATCCTTTATTTCCATCGATATCAATTTTTAATCAAAATGGTCGAGGATTTAAAAAGCGTGGAAAGCGATGCTTCACTAATATGGAATAGCAATTAGCTACGAGACATATTTTGCTTCATTGTCCGAGATATTCAACCATATGTCAAGTAAGTGTTAAAAATATGTTATCAAATTACATACTAATAAGTGTTCATTAACTAACGAAATACTTGAATGTAAAATGATCAGCTTGTTCGTAAACACATGGGGTAATGAAGCCATCTCTATAGAATTTTCCAAATGGCTGAGGAATTATGTAAGTGAGAAATCACTAAGTATTTAATAATATATTCATGTTATACTAAATTATATTACTTTAAAAAACAATAATGTAGATTTACGATGAATACTCAAGTGTCCAACATTTGCAATTACCATTGAATATTATAGTGTCATTCATGAAATTAGTGAAGTGAGGTATTCGGGTTGGCCTAAGAAGAAGATTGTATTGTTTCGGTGTGAGTGGTTTGACCCATCACATAGGGCACAAAGGTGGACCATCAACATAATATAATTGAAGTTAAGCACACCAGAAATACAGAATTATGATCCTTTTATCATTGCACAAAATGATAAACAAGTGTATTGCGCTCCATATCCATTACGTAGAGACAAAGCTGATTGGTGGGTTGTTATAAAAGTAAGCATGTGGGAAGAATTAAAATTGACAGGTGTCTTAGATGTGGCGTATCAAAATGATGTTGCAATTGTTCAACAACAAGTTGATGTTAAATTGGAAACCACAATACAACATCCTTAACACATATTAGAAAAAGTATCGATGATGAGATACCGAATGTTGAGAAAGAAATATTCGAGAGAATGAGGAAAATGAATTATTTGATGATGAAGAATGGGACGATAATGAAAATGAAACAACTGAGGAGAAAGAATGGGAGAATGATGGAATTAAAACAAGTGAGGAGGAATAGTGTAGAATGAAAGCTATCTAGTATATATATGTAAGGTAGTGTATTTTGCTAATTTTATTTAAATTATGATTTTTATATATATTATACATGTAAATTTGCATGCATGTCATCGTGGTGGTGACAAGTGATAGACATCGCGAGCATCTTGGAGTTAGCCAAACTAAACGGGCTAAAAAGAAGAAGTCTAGGAGACCCATAGATCCCGAGGATATTGTAGGATCTATTTTTCGCGCCGCAGCGCATCAGCCATGATACTCATTTATTTGTTGTTCCATTTGGTACGGTGAATCCTCGGCAATATTATCCTAATTACCATTGACTAGTCGATGCTTCCTCTACTTCATAGGCATTGCTTGCACGACGCTACGAGGACCTACCTTTACATGCTATTCATCGAGCACGACCCTTATTGGCAGGTACTCCATCTCCCACATGTACATCTTCTCATTTATCTCGCTATGAGGATTGGAGATCCTGGTAGCGAGCAATAAGATACTCCGACCGGTACGCCTCCATTGACTCAGCATTTTGTGCATCCTGATGTATCACCCTCATCTACAGCTAGACCTAGTGCTACACCAGATGATGAGATGCATGATCTAGCTCCTGGCTAGAAGGACAGGCTTGGTAGAGTCATGATTGAGCCGAATGGATCATCGTAAGTTTGTTTTGTTATCTATTTGTTAGTTTATGTTATTTATTTTTTATACTTTAATATATTATTCATGAACTAACATATTTATTATGTGTTTTTCAGGTGGCATCCTGCAAAGGATGCTACCTGGGCTTTAAAAGACTATGTTAGAAGACTTTATACACAAGCTTATCACTCTTGGAGCGAGACTCCAAACAGAATATGTCGCGCATGTTTAATGACTTTATACATAGGCTTTACTTTTGTAAGTTATTTAATATGAATAATATATATTAATAGTGAATATATTTATGATATGTATATATATTGATGTTAGTTTTTATATTTAATATGCAGAATGATTTTCATCACTATGTCGTTGAGAATCTAGATTGTTGATCAAAATGACACTTGAACCACCCAGTTGGCATTTGGAAAGAAAAAGTGGTAGGGGGAGGAGTCACAAGGGTAGATGATATGGTCTAGGCTCTCGAAAAGATGTAAGATGACTCCAGTCAGGCTTAAAAGGTATTGGATTATCACGTCAAGTCGAGGCACTTGACAGTGTTCAGATTGCTACTATGTCAGCTCAAATAGCACAACTTACAGCGGTACTGGCAGAGTCAGAGCAGAGAAGAGTAGCTGAACAATGAAGCATGAGCGAGACCATTCAGAAAATAAAAGAACAAGTGATGAACTTCGATCGTCAACCTACTACTTTGGCTCCCGAGGACACCGACGACGACAATGATAATGAAGATGATTATGTAGATCCCACTCCCTAGTTTAGATCTCTGAACATTTATGAAATTTTTAAACTAATTTTGAAAGAATTTATAACTCTTTAAATTGTGATTTAAATACTTTTGAATGTTATTTTACGTTTATTGTTTTATGTTTTGTATAGATTGTTTATAATTGTGTGTTATTGATTGGGCTGAATAGTGTAGAATTGAATTGAATTCAATTTATAGGTGGGCAAAGTAGAAACAAGCAAAAAAAGTGACGGACAACGTGGTTTTGTCTGTCACTTTTTGGATTTTCCAAAAATAATTTCCAAAAGCGACGGACGTCGTCTTTTTGTCCTTCGTTTTTTCGGGATTTTCAAAATAAAATTTCCACAAGAGCGACGGACGGCTTCACCTTTTTTGAAATAAAAAAATTAAAATTAAAATAGAGCGACAGAGTCCGTCGCTTTAAAAAAAAAAAATCAAAAAGTGACGCAAATCCGTCACTTTTGAACTTTTCTGTCAATTTTGACCAAAAACGTGACTCAGTCCGTCGCTATTGGCCATCATTTTTTTGCAGTTTTTTAGTAGTGCTTCTTCGTAATATCCCACGATTAGAATTGGATGAATGCAACACTTAATCCATGTGCACATCGAAGAGGTAAATTATTTTACTTATTGATCTTTGGGTAAAATCATGCATTTTGTTTCACAGCATGATCTACAAAACTCTGATTAACATGTGTGTTTTACAAAAATGCTCTAATATGCATATTATGTGTTGTATATTTTGTCTCGCAACAGGCTCAAGTTTAAAATTTCCTACAAGAGAAAAAGAAAGAGATCAATTCAATTGTGTATTTATTTTTTGTCGCTCAAACATCGACCCTACACTTTGGAAAAAAATGTAGAAGCAATATGGGTTAGTACAAAAATGCACCAAGTATGATAGTCATGCATAAAAACCTTGAAAACATGCTAAAAAAGACATTTTAGTTGAAGAGTATGCACTTTACAAAGTTTAAGATTCATCATGAAGATTAGTGTAAAAGCATAAGTCATAAGTATATTCAACATATAGATCATCATATCATAATGGAAGCATACCATAAATACAATCAAAGCATCCTTGTGCAATTCATGAATAAGATCCCATAATCCTACCCACACTAAGGAAAGCTTCTTGAGTAGCTATAGTTCATAACTCATATTCTTGTTCATATTATAATAGTGGGGGATTAGCCTTAACCGACATATACCATGTGATCTTACCATGGAATCTGGTGTCTACCCTATACGAAAAAGGGGTTGTCCTACTTGCCTAAGGTAGAACCATACTCTTAGCTTAGGTGGATGGACTAACTAAAGACCTATGTGGGAACAAAGTTTATGGGATAAGGAGATTGCTTCTAGAAACCCGGATTCAACTACGGTATAAGGTCTCCATCTCATGAAATACAAACTTTGGGAACCCAAACTCAACTATGGTAGAAGGAACCCATTTGGAAAGCCGAACTCAATTAGTGTATAAGCTTTCATCTCATATTCATATCTACTCGGTGGTAAGCATTAATTCCCATTGAGTTCATATTAAGTCTTGACTTTAGTTTATAATTATGGAAGAATATCTTGATACTCAATCCACAATAACTCATACTAAAGCTCATAGATTCAATATGTGAGACTAGTCTTTGAACTTTAGAATCACTACATGTGACAAACTTTTCACATCACATCATATTCATGCATAAGAGTGTACATGAGGATAATCATCCAATCAACATAACAATTAGATCATAATCATATTCACTTTACTCTCAAAGTGACCTTAATGCATATGCATAAGCCTCATAAACATACATAATTCTCATGCTTTGCCCTTCAAGGACAATAGATCACATTCGATCAACATATATAGAATTACTACATTAGACATGAATGATACCATGATTCAATTACTATTATTACTATAAGCATATTTGCATAATACTTTTATTTCTACAATTCACCCACACTTTTAGATCCAATTTTGGAAAATAGGGGAATTCATGGATTCTTGTGAAATTCAACTTAAAATCATATAAAGTCATAAATATATCCATAATTAAACATACTCCAATCATTAAAAATGAATTTGAAAGAATCCATGAGATTGAAGTCAAACCCTAGATTTTAGGATATCTAACTTTGGAATTAGGGGTTTTGAAAAGATTCCATAGGTGAAGGCTACCCATGGATGAGTATCTACCATACCTTCTTGAAAAATCCAGCGAAATTGAGTAGAAAATATGGATCCTTCAACCCTAGCTTCACCTTTCCTCTTCTTCTTCCTTGGAGACTTAGAGAGAATATTTTGGAGATGGTTTGGTTATGATTTGGGGATTTAGGAATTATGATTTAGATGAGTTAGTTTAGGTGTCTAAAAAACTTATATAGTTGTTTAAAATAGGCTAAAATGACATCACTTAAAAATTAATTAAAAAGCAAAACCCCAAAAGATTCCTTAGTCTAACTGCCAAATGGCAGATTCAGTGACCACCCACGGTGCAAGAATGGACTCAGGTTGCGCACTGGTGAACTGTGGGTTGGATTTTTGAAGCCCATTTTTTAGGGCCTTGACACACGACCCCCACCCACGGGGCGTGGGTCTACCTACTGCACGTAGATCCCCTACGTGGGTGGACTATTTTTGGGCCTTATTTTGGGTCCTCTTCAAGGACCCTTTGTTGGTCCTTGGGGAGTCAAACCTTGACGTATTAACCCAAAAACATGTATATTGAGTACCCGGAGTTATTTATGACTCTAACCCTTACGTTAGGCTATAAATTAGTCTACAAATTTCCGAAATGTTACAGTAATTTAGTTTAAAAACACTTACCCGTTATGTTGCCTCTTTGCTGAGATATTTGTGGTACAATATGCATAGTCAATGTCTATTATGCAATCTTTTTACTGGAGTTTGTTGATTGTGTGATATATGTAGTATGTTCGAGTTTCATACTTGAACTGTTGTGGATTTGTGGTTACTCCCTAAATTTTGATCAACTATTTATGCCATGTGGACACATTTTATCACTCTTTCTAGCCAGGGGAAGTTTGTGAATTTCAATCTCAAGGTTAGTATTCAGATTCTGACTTGAGTGTACATATTATTAATTACATTGCCTTTTTAATTAAATCAGACAATTCAATCAAATTATTTTACTATTAGTTAGATACAAGATTTCGCATGATGACAACTTTATGGGTTATATATATATACACACACACACTATAGATTTATTAAGACAAATACACTATTTGAAAAATATACCACTAGGTTCGGACAAACCCATATGGGCTTCCAACTCCGCTTCTGCGGCCGTCAGAATAAGTCGAGTGCCAATCATGTGGTGTTAAATATTATTTTATTTTTCCATCCCCTAGTAATTTTTGTGTTAGTAGTGTTTTTCTCATAAGTATGATGAATGTATTTGAAGTTGGATGAAACACAATAAAACCTTCGACAAATGGTTTTAAGCCAATATTGCAACAAACTGACTTAGTTGTGGCTCTGTCATATCCTTAGTGATGCTTCATTTCTTATTATGAGTTTTTCCTCCTTTAATATAGTTTCGTTGAAGTACTATTTGAAATTTACGAACTCCAAGTTAGAGAAAAAACTTGCCTATTTGAGGGTGGGTTCGACATAGAGGATGATATTTTCCAATTTTATTTTCAACTTTCGTGTGGTTTAGGTCTTAATGCAAATGTAAAAACTTGTTGTGTTAATATTTAATTGGAGTATATATGAAGTTTTTGGCTCATAATAGAGCATATAGAAGTATAATTATTTCTATTTTTCTATAGATTTAAGACTTTACTAATTACATAGCTGAATAGTTCAATGACCACATGCTATTTCTTTTGCATTAGATCTTGTTTCTAAACTTGGTGTGATTTGAACCTTAATTTCCACAGTTCGTTACTTCATAGAGTATATTCCACTTTGAGTTTAATATAACTTGTATAAATTGGGAAGGATTTAAGTTTTATATATTGATAACATAAAGAATTTAACTTGTATATACACAAATAATGTAGGAGTTTAAGAAACAACTTGAAGCTTTAAGTATATGTCATGATGACATCTACTACATCCCTCTTGATAAACACTCAACACAATACAATAAAACAGTTCTTTTATAGTGGAAACCATTACTCGTGTATTACTTTCAAGAACAATACAAGATTACAACTGAAAAATAGAAGGAACTAACTCTAGTACCTTTACTCTTAAACGATTAACTATAATTGAGGACTCTACTATAAAAGAAGCCAAACCCACTTCTTGTTACAATTCTCAAACCTCTCTTTCTGACACTTGGAGCTCTAATTCCTAAGCACTTATTCTACAACGAAACAATGCAAACTCAACTCTTGAAAGAAAACCTAACTCTAGTTATTCTTTCTTATCACCTCTTTATCTCTCACATCATTTTGTCTTTGCTAGAAAATTCTCTCAATTTATAATTGCAAAAACCAATCTTTCTACTTTGATTGTCCTTTTGAAGAAGTGGATTACGCCTTAGTCAAATTCTACAAAGAAAGAAATTAGTTTTTCCTAGAAAATAAATAATAGTTTCCTTACAGGACTTATTTAGCTCCTGCATTTTCCATCTCGGATTCATATGCCATTATTCTTCCCCTTATATGACTTGGATTGCTGTTTGAAATACATTTCCTACTTCATATGTCCTTGTGCAATCTTTTCCCACTCCTTTTTATTTAAAGTCTACTACATGCATGTGAACCTGGTTTATGTTGTAATCATCAAAAGTAATTTGAAATGTTGGCAAGTATCACCTCTACTAAACTACCCAAGGCAAGGAGGACCCATAATTCTAAAGTCAAAGCCTATCAGCTAACAAGAAAACAATAACATAGAACAAAATATAGTAAAAAAATAACCTAACCGGACCTCATAAGCCCAGAAGGTACAACCAACAAACATAACCCAACCCACCACCATAAATGGAGGGTACAATCAATAAACAAGTATACTAGTTATAGTCAATGCATATAGATGAAGATGATGCAATAGGACCATCAATAACCATCTATAAAAAAGTGCATAGACCTACCTCCCAACCGTGTGGGTTAAGTGGGACCCATGGAGCCCCTTTATCTAATAATATGGCCAGAGGGGCTCATAAGGGATCCAGATCTTATGGCATGAAAAGTCAGTAGAGGATCATAAGTAGCCAAAATCATGCAAGAAAAGGCGTTGATGCGTCGGCTAGTCAAGTAAAAACTAAGCATATCTTAGATGCCTTCAATATCTCAAGTATGAAAGGAGCACGACCCTAACACCCCGTAATCTCAATAACCAATAAATCGAGGTGTCCAGTGGTACGACTCTCGTCAAAACAAGTTTAGAATAAAAGTCTAGTAAAAAAGTATTTCATCATGAATGATAAATATATCAATGTATGAACCAGGATTGTACCACAAAACCCATGAGAATGAACAAATAATGCATGTCATCACCAACATCCAAACAACAAAAAAATATAAGTTCAACTATGCCATACTACCAAAAAAAGAGTACTAACACGGGATTTAATCGGTCCTTGCATACGGACTTAGGCCTATCAATACAATCAAGCTCAATACGAGTACAACAAACCTAGCGCTAAACAACAAGTGAAAGGGACAAGAAGAGACTTCAAATCAATAAGGGGAAAAACTAAAGGGACAATGCCCTAACTAAATCATACTATTCTAGTACGTGAAAGAGAAAAACTAGGACCAACCCAAGGCTATGATGAGGCACCATGATCATAAGAACCAAAACAAAGAGAAAGACTTATTTCAATCCTTATAGGGAACAAATCAACACTGTAAGGCGATAAAACATGTGCTAAGGCATCTAGGTGCAACCTATTCTAAGCGCACAACGTATCAAGCCTAAGAAAGATCATCTACATCACAAGAAAAGAAATAAGCTAAAACTAAGGATCCTAATATCCAAACTAAGCCCAAGGGTCTTACGAAATCAAGAAAAGATAGTATAACAAGAGGAAATCTAAATACCCACCCCACAAATACAATCTAAAAATACATGAAATCTATTCTAGGCATTATCTAAGAAGTGCAATCAAGAAAGTGGATCGAGGCCTACCTCAAACCCAATCACAAACCCTCTTAGTTGATAGTTTTGTTCATTTAGATACTTTGAGTCATTTATTGAATTAATCAATTATTGAGATCTTATGAGTTAATATTTACAATTGAGATCCTATTTTACTTAACAAAGTCTTGCACTGAGTTCTATGCCAAGCCAAGGGTTCGCTTGGGGACCAATGATGGTTCTTGAGTGCCAACCACGTCCATAGTGTAGACTCGAGGAGTGACAAACATGCTATCAATGCATAGAGTTCAAGATTCCTAGGGTATCTATGAAGTCGTGTCTCGTAGAATCCTTTTTATCGATGTTAAGCATGCCACATCTATAATGAGGAGGCAATAATATTTAGGAAACATATCACTTCCTTCTTACTCTCTTTCGTGTGATAAAGTTGAACTCTATAAAATTTTCTTTCTAATTAATTCTTGCGCATATCTTTTGATATCATGCTTCCATGAAATTTTTTTGAGGTCGTCCTGCAATGAGAAATGCATATCCTCAAGATCGAGGGGCACCCAATGTACGAGAAGTGAAACCCGTTTAAGGAGAGGCCACCAAAGTTGCATTTTGGGATTCTATCCGAATGTTGAGTCAAGGGTTGTCCAATCAAGCATTTCAACAAAGAGTGGTTCATCGGGATATGGCTGATACACCCATTATCCAAGAGTTATTAAGAATGAATCCTCCATAATTCACAAGGAGAAATATCACTAATGATCTAGAGAACTTTGTGGAGGAGATGCAGAAGGTGTTTCAGTTTATACATGTTGCCAAGCTTAACAAGTTAGCTGCATACTAGCTCATGGGTTTTCTCAAATTTGATACGATCAGTGGAAGAAGAGCAGGCTGAAGGGGCACAACTTGTGAACTTGACTGTCTTTGAAAGTGCCTTCCTAGGGCACTTCTTTCCCTCCAAACAAACAGAAGCAATGCTAAGAGAATCTGTGAATCTAAATTAGGAGGCCATGATTGTGCATGAGTACAACCTCAAGTTCACTCAAATTTCCCTTTATGGTCCAGAGATGGTGGCAAATATGAGAAGCATGATGAGTCTTTTTTAATCTAGGTTGTATCACTTGTCAAGTAAGAAGGGCAAGCCAACTATGTTGATATGAGATATAGACATAGCCAGGCTAATGATCCTTGTGCAGTAGGTTAAGAAAGATAAGATTAAATATAGACAGTAGTTCCATAATAAAATGGCAAAGAAACCAGGTCATGAGTCCGGAAAATAAAAGGCGGTAATATGAACCGGTCATCTTTTTCAAGAAAGGCCAACCAGACCCGCACCATCATCAACTAGTGTACTGCACCAGGGAATAGAGGTGACCTTAGGAACTAGAACTCCCAGAATTCTAAAGCTAGACCTACTCAATCTCTGTGTAGCGGTGCACAAAGAGGTAATTGGAGTCCTACATGTAACTAAGTGTGGTGGAAACTACCTAGAAGCGTGTCATGATAGATCCAATATTTGTTTCAAGTGTTGACATACAAGTCACTTAATGAGAGATCCCTTAGAATAGGTAGGGTAATGAAAATAGGGGCAATATAACTGAATCTTCTTCAGTGGCTCCGATAGATAGAGCTGGTCCAAGAGGAGCTATATTTGGGACAAAGAGAGGAACAAATAATCTGCATGCAATAACCAGTTGCCAAGTACAGGAGAAATCACTAAATGATCAATTTAACACCTCAAATTTCATAAAGGGTAAAGTTTTAAGTTTTTCACAACTTGATGTCAGCAATAACGACACCATACATGGACCGTAAGTGGGATGATGGTCCGTAAGTGGTGGTCGTGGTTGGTCAGTTCAATTTTTCCAAAATGTTAATGTTTCAATACTTTGTGAGGGTTCACAAAAAAAAACCATCATCCATTCAACGAGCCATAGAGAGGGTTCGTAGGTGTGTCCCAGACTTAGAAATATTTTACAGTTAGAAGTTGAGAACGACGACCACAACCTTAGATCCGTAGACTGAACCACGACCTGTACAAAAGGGTCTGTCATTGGTGGCATGGTAATTGAGTGTCTGAAGTCAATGACAAATAAATAGGATGGTCCGCAGGTTGAGCCACAGACCATTGTTTGCCACCACCGTTGACAACGGTAGTTATTTGGAAAGAAAGGGATTTTGTGTCAACTTTAAACAGTCATATCTTTTAGGAAAAAAATGAATTAGGCAGCCCATGGCCTATCAAATTAAAAATAATTGAACCCTTTTTCCAACGCCACTGATTTTGCTAAAATGCATGCTCCGAGTAAAAAGTTATGTTTATTTTAGTGAAGCCATGTTGGGTAGACGATGAACGACAGACCCAGTCGATGGACGGTAGTCTAAACACTGATTCGCCAGTCCCATAGTAGATGGGATTCGACAGTTTTTAAGTCAGGGGTTATTGGGTCTTTTCCCAATTATTTTAACTAAATACTAAGTCATTTTTTTCTTCTACCCAAAGCCTTATATAATGATTCCAAACTCCCAAATCAACCAAACTAAATTCATTCCCTTACATTTCCAAAAATTAATCGAGCTCTTACTCTCCAAATATTTCTCTCTCTAGAATTTGAAGAAGAAAGTTGGAGTTTCAAGATCAAGCCTCCTAATCATCCATTGTTTCACGGCTTTTGGCATCAAGGTATGATAGTTTTCATCCATGGATCCCTTCCATCCATGGAGTTCCCAAGTTCTCAAATTTGGTAAAGTTAGATTCCCCCATTAAGTTTGGGTTTTCTTCAATTGTCATGCACTCTCTTGAATGTTGATTTTAATGATTGAATTATGATCTTTTATGCATGAATTGATAATTACCCATGTTCTTTTATGAGCTATGATGAAAAGATCATGCCTTTGCGAAAGGTTTTCTCATGCATGGTCCAAGGAGCTATCCTTTGATAAGACAAGGGGCGACTACCCATGTCTTTTAAAGATAAGATAAGTTAAGACTTAATAACTACTCCATGGGAATTATGCTTACCACTGAGAGGATATTAAGATGTATGTTGTTTCATGTTGAGGTTAGGTTTCTCTCGAAGCAATCTCCTTATCCCTTACTTATATGCCCCCAAAAGCTGATGGTCTAGATAGACATTAGCTAGTAGATTGTAACAGCCCGTATTAAGCATATGCTAGTGCTATTCATATGATACTTGACATAGCCTTATAGTATGGGTGAGGGACTATGCTTCTTATATGATTAGTGTTGGTTTAAACTAGCTCGGAAGGTGATGTAACGCCTTGCACGTTTCAGCAGATGTGTCTTCGTAGTTAACTCCTACGGAAGTATTTACACTAGAAGTAGTAAGGTGGTAATTGAGCTTAGAGTTGAAAGTTAAGTGCTAAGTTGAAGAAAAAGGGATTAATATTTAGAAAATGGAATAAAAATAAGTGAGCTGCTTGTTTGACTTAGCTAAGCTAGTAGGTGCATCGCCTACTTTGACTTATTCACCTGCCCAAAGGACCAAGTAGGTGCATCACCTACTAAGACTCTTTTTTTTGTTTTTTTTTTTTGTACCATGTAATTGGGACAAGGGCACTACCACATACTTGCATTAATTTGGCCCAAAGAATGAGGGAAAATGGACAGCCAAGGCCTAATAGTCTTAAGTCCAAACAGGCCCAAGTTAAAAGGCCAAGTAGGTGGGTCACCTACTTGACAATATATGGCCTAAAATTGGTCAAGAAAGTCGTCCATTACACATCCCTTTTAAAGGGATAAAGATCAAATCTTTTGCTCCATTTTTCACTTGCAAAATTTTCAGATTTCTTAAGTTTCTCTAAGGTCTCTCTTGGCTTCAATCAGCAGCCCTAAAACACCCTGGGTTCTTGAGTATTATCTCCCTTTTCAAGTAAAAGTTTGAAGGAGAGTTTCAGTTCTTAAAGTACAAGTTTAGAGGATAAATTTTCAGAAACTAAGGTAAGACTACTGCCCATTCTTGCCTCTTTTTAAATACAAGTTTGGGGTGGAGAATTTTGTATATATTTATGAAGAACTAATGGATGGTGGTGATAAATCCTTGATTCAATATTCTCCTATTATGCCAAAAGATTTTTAGGGATTGATAGTGGCTGCATTATGTATATGTTGTTGGGGGCAGTTTGAGTATCTGGGCAAAGGATGTATGAGGTTGTATTAATGTATAGAAGAAGGGTGTATTGGTTCACCATTTGTGTAAGGGTTGTATGGGCCTGTTTTTCGTCAAGTGTTTAGCTACTATTTTTTGGGCCTTAACGTGATTAGCTGCTAACATCAGCTTAATCATGACTTATATTGTAGATTAGCACACAAGACGGGAGGCTAAATCATGACAGTCATATTAGTTAGAAAATAAGGTATGCAAGGCTATTCGATTCTATATTCTTTGGCATGAACTATGCTTGTGTCACTACCAACAAGTGAGCTTCCTAAGTGCTCTTTCAAGTAAAAGACAAATAGTGGCAGCGTACAATCCCAACCTGACTAACAATATTTCCCCTCTCCTTAGTGTGTCGAATTGCTTCAATATATGTGCATCTATACTTTTCCAAGTATTGGTATGAGAAAGGGTAATTGCAGCAGTAGCTTTGTGATTCCTCCTATCAATCAAATGAGGTCCATTGTGTCATTTGAGCTCTTATGTAATTCATTAGTGTTACATTTCCGTCTTGTGTTATTGTTCTGACGCTCAAAAATAATTATGACCACCAAAGTAACAATCTCAAAGATTAAAGAAACTATATAAAGCGGTATATGTGTAAGGGTGGCAGCCCTAAGGGCGAAAGCCTAGCATGGGTCTATCCCAAAATTTATATATTTGAGGACAGCATCCCGGGGTTAAAATGCCTAGCATGGGTCATCCTCTTTACCACCGATCGGTTGGTTACTTGTATCACATGCTTTACGAGATTACAATGTAAAGAAGTTTACGTAAAAGAATATAATGTACATGATCCCACAACAAAGAACAAGGGTGGTCTTTTAATCGATCTATGTATTTACATATTGATACTTGATTTCAATTGAGCTCTTGTTTACATATGTTATTGCCTTACATATTCGGTACATTCTTCATGCGACGTCCCTCTCGGGGATTTGCATTTCATCTTTGCGGCCACAGTACTCCGGCTAGTGGACATCCCCGTAGGAGTGTAGGACACTGTTTGCTATTGGTGAACTCCAAGTTGCTTCGGGGCTTAACTGTGTCTTTGGCATCTATTTGGTTATCGTATAGTAGTTAAGGGTAAGGCGGAGCCTGTCCCGACCTAAACTAAGGCTGTCTATCTTGTAGAGGCTTTGTAGACTAATGTATAAAGTTTGGTTGTGTCTTGTCTCTTAACAATTGTGGCCTCAACGGCCAAGTGTTGTACATAAGTTTTGGGCCTGTCTATGTTGGTCTTTTATCACTATAGTGCAGATGAGCATGTCATAGCTTCATAGTTATCATAGTTAAATGTATGGTAAGTGCAGGTTGTAAGTTGGTTCTCTCGGCCATTTAGGCATCGAGTGCCTACCCGTCCTAATCAGATCTGAGGCGTGACAAAAGTAGTATCAGAGCAGGTCATCCTAGGGAGTCTACAAAGCAATGTCTATGTAGAGTCTTGCTTATGGATGTGTTGTGCACCATATTTATAAACAGGAGGCTACGAGACATGTAGGAGTTGTCTCTTTTCTTTCATTTCTTAGATCGTGCAATAGAACCAATGTTGTAGTTGAATTGTATCTAACTTCTTAATTGGTGTATGATATAGCAAAGATGCCGGTTACTAGAAGGAGCAAAAGTACATGTAAGCGAGTAGATGTGGATGCCCAAGAAGGGACCAGCCAACCACCAGTTAATCAAGCTGATCAAAGTGAGGCTCAAAATGAGTCTCTATCACAGACTTCCCTGACTCCTCCATCTCCAGATGATTTAAGAAAGGAAGCAGCATCTCGATAACCCCCTATTAATACTACTGAGCAAGATTTAAAGAATGCAATCCAATTATTGACTTGTATAGTTGCTAGCGAAGGGCAAAGGCAAGAAGGTCCAATTGCAGGTACGAGTGGTGCAGATAGGGCTGCTAGTACGCGGATACGCGATTTTCTTAATTTAGACCCTCCATCATTCACCGGGTCAGATCCTAAAGAAGATCCGCAAGACTTTATTGATCAGATTCAACGAACTTTGGAGGTTATGCATGTAAGTGGTAAAGAAGCAGTTGAGTTAGCAACATATAGACTCAAGGGTATGGCTATATTGTGGTATGAAGCTTGGAAGCAATCAAGGGTTACAGATGCACCTTTAGCTAGTTGGAAAGAGTTCAAAGAGGCATTTCTTGACCATTATCTGCCATTGGAGATCCGAGAGGCCCGTGCTGATCAATTTTTAAATCTCCACCAAGGGAATATGAGCGTGAAGGAGTACAGTCTCAAGTTTAATTCTTTATCCAGGTATGCTCCTAATGTAGTGTCTACAATAGAGGATAGAGTTCATCGATATGTGGACAGATTAGATTCATATTTGGTTAGCGATTATACCATTGCTTCTTTGAATAAAGACATGGATATAGCGAGGATGCAAGCTTTTGCACAAAAGTTGGAGGATTAAAGGCAAAGAAGAAGGGCACAAGAGTCGAAAAGAGGGCAGTCCAAGAGGGCCAAATCTACGGGGCAGTATACCCAATCTTAAGGTGAGTTTAAGCCTCAGTTTTCTAATAGATCGCCTAGGCCATTATTTTCCTGCTCTACAGCTGTCACAACCCAAGTCCAGGGCCTAGACGTGACATGGCGAATGAGGAACCCAAAGGAACCCCAAACAAGCCTCTCAAACTTGTCATCACACTTCATCGGTCGCGGAAGTACATTCAACATTAAATAACGGGAAATAGGGACTAAGGGCAAAGCATTTCAAAATAACATCATAGAATAAGAGTCAAGCTCATTTACAAAATACTTGTCCAACGCACACCTCTACATACATAAATAGGACGGGGGCCATGACATACTACCGGCTCCCCTCATAGTCAAAATACAATTGCAAGCTAAAGTCTCAAAACATAGGAGTAGGAAACATAACATAGCCCTCGAATCATTGAGGACTCACCAACAAACTCGGATAAGCACCGTACTAGCCACGTGGATGGAGAGAAGGATCAAGAGTAGCTCCGGTCCCTACATGGTGACATCATGTAGGCAAAATATGCATTAGTACTTGGAATGTACTAAGTATGCATGGTGCAATACAACAATAGACAAGGACACAATTGAAATGCAAGAGATAGTTCCATAGGCATAATAAATACCAATATGAGGATGCATGATCAAAGTGAAGTATAAACATGTTTCAGTAGATCTATACTAATAGTAGATATCATATGTGTGTGCATAATCCAACCAATCTATAACCCCAACTTAGGATGGGGGATGCCGTTCACACCCGGACACCCTGGTGGCAAGGTATAAACCCCTCAAATGGTTGATGTTGGTCACACCCCAAGCATCCTAGGTGGTGATGTATAAACCCCTCATATGGTTGATGTTGGTCACACCCCAAGCATCCTAGGTGGTGAGGTATAAGCCCCTCACATGGTTGATGTTGGTCACACCCCAAACATCCTAGGTGGTGAGGTATAAACCCCTCACATGGTTGATGTTGGTCATACCCCAAGCATCCTAGGTGGTGAGGTATAAACCCCTCACATGGTTATCCAGTTCTTTTCCCTCGGACCGGGCATGGTCATGCAACACTTTATATTGAAAATTCACATTAGGCTCTAATGCAATCTCATGTATGGAATGAACATATACACAAGCTTAGTTTGTCATCAACACATCTCTGGAATGCCATACATCTCATTACTCAAGCCTTAAAGCATCAATTCATCAATTCTCCATAATTGGACATTTTGTCAAACACCTTGAAGGCATGTAATGGGGTCAAAGAGAATGGAAAATAGGGTAGTAATTATGCAGCAAAACCAGTGAACAACCTGCAACAACGCCTTTTAACACCCACAAGACCACATGAAAAATCTCCACATCAATTCCAAGTTTAGATTCAAGTTCTAGAGTCACAACATGCTCAAAAGAACCACTTTTCATGCTAGAATTCACTGTGCAAGAAATTTATACAAGGAACAAGATTAATTTATGAATCTCAACTTAAACCATGAATTAGTGAGTAGAATAGAGTCTAGGCACTATGGGTGGAAGAACCCATGAGTTCAACACCACATACCTTGAGTTTTTATGAAGGTCTTGAGAGTGTCTTCAATGGAAGCTTGGAACTTGGAGCAAGAATCTCTTCAATCTCGAGGAAGGTTTTGGATTAGGGTTCTTGAGAGAAAATGTGTCTAAGTATGGAAGAGGTATTTTGGGAAATGTTTTAGAGATGAGAATTGAATTAATGCTATCTAGGAAATAAAATATGCCCTTGCAAAAACGGGTCCAACACTTAGAAAAAAAAATGAGGCGGATGAACAGTAAATTTGCTCTCTGGAAATTGCATTTCCTGCACGGACAGATTTTACAAAAATGGGCATAACTTCTTTGTCCGAACTCCGAATGAGGTGAAACGAAGTGCGTTGGGTAGATAACTCAAAGGTCTTTCCATGGATATGTTATGGACCACCCAATTATTTGTGTGCTAGGAGATATGACCCTCAAAAAAGGCTTCACTTGGAAATTTCGGATTTTGATACGGTTGCTCTAAAATTTGGGTTAGACCTATTTCCCACTCAATTTGACCCCCTAAACAAGAATATGAAGTCGAATTTTCAAAAAATGAAATGGATTTTTAGATATAGCTAAAATAAGTTTCCGGTAACTTCCGAAGCACATTTTTAGGAACTTTTTGGGTCGTTTCAATATCTCCCCCTTGGGAACATTCTTCCCTGAATATGGAAGAGATGTACAAGGCAAGACTTAGTAAGAACCTATCAGCGCCAACATGAATGCAAAAATTTTATTTAAACATCACTTCAGGATTTCAAAACTTAGTGTAAAACATTCATAACTCATCAATTTAAACATATATGCACATGAATGATCTAGGGGCTGAAATGTAAGACTCAATGGAGTACAAAGGACTTGATTTAATACCTTAGGCTTGAGTGGAGTTGAATAGATAAGGATAATGTCTTTACATGTCCGCGCCCTCTACAATCATTGAAACCATCATATCGTGAAGACTCTTGTGAGATCACATTGACCTACCATGTCTTCATCTTCCAAACATAGAACATACTCTGGTAAACTTCATTGGATCTTGTGTCCTTCTTTTCCCCCTTCCTTACAACCATAACTAAAAGAAACTAGGTGTGATGACCCAAATGGAGTAACTTGTGGCCCAACACTTGAAGGTCTAGAATGATCAAAATGAGAAGTGTGTGTTGAGTTCTACCAACATTAGGCACAATGACCTGCTTCGAATCCACTTGGATCTTGATATGCTATCTTTTTAAGCTTGATAGGGTAAGAAGAAAAATGTCTTTTATGAACTCATACTCACCTCTAAGTTGAATGTTGTCACTGATGTATCGATTGAATGGCCTCTTACAACTCTGTATGTAGCTATCAATGCACCCCTTCTCCATAACCCTTATATGACTCCAAACCTTGGGGTAATGTAGACCCCGCTTATATTAGATGCTTTGATACTGACCATAATGGAAAAGCAAACCCTCTAATGAACCCTTAACTAAACTTCTGATCTAAAGGGAATAATGTGGGGGTTTGCCTAGGCTAGTCTAGAAATTCAAACACATTGCTAAAAATAAATGATGAACCTTGTGGGGACCAGTCAACCCAACTCTTCTTGGAGAAGCACCTGCTCCACGAGATAAAAGCGTACCTATTTTGTGACAAACAATGTATATTATTATCCTATGAATTTCCCCATAGCCTCCTGAAAATAGGATACTGATATCTCTACATTGATTCGTAGGACTCTAATAGGAATTTACATTCATACAAATGATATTGGTCAACCTAGAGCTATGATACAAAACTTTCACGACCCAATTTCTTAGGTCATCATAGGACCTACTTCACCCCACTAGTAGGTAAGCTTATTATGTAGCCCGATGTCATAACCAACAGACTACCAAACAAAGTCAACCACAAGAAGAAAAGCGTTTAAAGAAAAGCAAATCAAGGAGAATCAAAAGAAAACCATACAAGAAACACCCTAAGAGCAAAAATCATTCACTAGTTGAACATTATCCAAAATAAGTGTAAAAGGCTTTTAAGAAAATAACATAAATATATATTGTCTATGAATACAATATAAAGACTAAGCCTAGACAAAATACATGGAAATTGGTAGTTTCGGAATCCTGGAGCTAAACCTAATCTCCAAAAATTCTAGCTACTCCGACTAAAAATAAACGGTGATAACTCAAAATATAATGTGCATGGGAGAAGAAGTGTAGTAGGAGTACCAAATATGGTACTTAGAAGGCAATAGCCGACTAAGCTTAACAAGATAACACAGGCATAAATAAAAAGTAATAAGGAGAGCATACACCATGTAGCTACACTGGAGATCCTAAAATTGATACACAATAAAAAGTAGAAGCATGATACAATAAAAGAGATGCCAAGTCAAAAATGTACATGAAACACAAGCCAACAAGTTATACGTAACCAACTAAGATACCAAGTAAATAACCCAAGGCCAAAAGGACCCAAAACAATAACTATAAAGTACAAGCATACTTTCTAACACTATAACAATTACAGAGGACATTATACAATCAAACAACAAAGAAACTGGACCCGACAAGCCTGGAAGGTACTAACAATAAATATACCCTGGCCGACCCCTATAAACCAAAAGGTACAATCAACAAACAAGTATATTGGTTACAAGTAGTACATATTAGGGGAGATGCAATAATAACATCGGATAAGTGCCACAAATCTGAACTTTAGAAGTAAAACCTAGGCTCCCATCCAATTAAACCTTGACCACAGTCAACTCTAAGCCCAACTAGAAAGAGTGACGAAAAATTCCTCGCCGCCTTACTAGTAAGTCCACTCACAGCCCAGCTTGTATGTGTTTCTCGAGGGCATATCAACTCTAAAGTTAATCTTAGTATATCAAAGTAACCCACCAAGGTAGTCCACTGTAAGACCGTAAGCCGCACAACAAGTAAAAGTTACCCAGGAGTGTGTCGACTCTGAAGAGGATCACAATGTAGCCAAATATCATGCAAAAAAAGGCATCTATGTGTAGGCTAGTAAACTAAATACTAAGTGCATCTCTGATTCCTCATGAAACAATAGTAGGAAAGGAAAACGTCCAAGATGCCTCATAATTTGAAAAACTAAAAAATCAAGTGATCTAAGTGATATGACTCCCATCAAAACAAGTTTAGGATTAATGCTAATTAAAAAAATATTTCATCATGAACAATAAGTATGCCATGCATGAGTTGGATCATACAGAAAAATCCATGAGAATGAACAAATAATACAATGCATGCCATCACTAGCATTCACACAATGCACTCAAGTCAAATAGTCAAACACCTAAAAAACACACTACTAGAGGGAAGAGTAGTAACGTGTGATCAAAATGGTCCTTATATGCAGCCTTGACCGACCAATAATAAAGCAATTTTACTAAATAAGAGGTCTCATATCAATAAAAAAAGGGGAAATAACTCAAGGGATAACTTATAATGCTCAGGTACACTTCATCCAATACTAAGTGTAGGTGATAAAAATCTAGTATAAGCCCAAAAAAGATTTGGGGTTGATCCCAAGGGAGTGATACGGTAAAGAATTCAATTACGAGGTGAAAGATATGTTCTAATCAATTGTAGGAATCAAAATTATCGAAATCATTAGATTAAATTTAAGGGGTTGACAACAAGTGTCAGATGGGGGGAAACATTTGTAAATTAGCATCCACGAAAACATATAAGTACTAAAATAGAAGATGGATCCTTGGGAATGTGATGGATTAATTGCCAATTTCGCTTTACTGATGATTACTAATAACAAAAATTTGTTGAGTCTTTGTGAGTTGTCTAGGAATTAGATGTAATAGTCATCTCTTGATCAACTATCAAGAATCAAGTGTGTTTTCACGAACCTCAACAAGCATCGTACTATAAAAAGCCCAAAACCTCAATTTATCTGCTCTCTCGAGCTAGATAGGTAGGATCAAAGTTAGAATTGACTCTCTCGAGGCAAGTCAAGAAGTGCAAGGAAGTCTCCTTTAACACATGGTTTTGAGAAAAAAGGAACCCCTTCAAAAAAAATGAAAAAGAAAAAGTCATGGAATAAAGTACAAAAGAAATGAGGTTTCCGAACAATCCATGGAAAGTGACTAATGGGATGACTTATGAGAACTAAAGAAAATGATTAAATAAGAGGAAAGAAAGTGTTGTGAGCACCACATTTCATGAGAATGAAAGTCACTGAGCCTAAATGACCATACCTTTGCACTCAGCCCCATTACAAGCCTTGGAAAGACCTTTTTGATCTTGAGTGAGCAGAAGCAAGTGTCAATTGGAAAATACGGGAAAACCTATGGGTGAAAGCATGCATCGTGTTCCTCTTTGTGAGTGTGAATATGGAACCTCTTTGCATTTGATTCCAGAACTTTAAATTGTTGAACCATTGTGAGTGAATATGGAATCATTCTTTCTGTGAGGGCATTTGAACACTTTAGTTGAGCTTGAACTTGCATTTGAAGCAAGTATGGTGAGCTTGAGATTCTTTGATAATGGTATGTCACAACTTGAAACTTTAAGTACACATTGGATCTTCGTATGCGTAAATTGAGTCTTGTGTATGCATTCATGATTAAGTCTTGTGTAGCACTGTTCGAGACATCCTTTTTGAACGGCAGAACTTGAGCCCTGAAAGAAAGGATCAGTCGGCGTTTCACCGAGCAGTTCCGCAAAGCAGTACTATGTCGCCCAATGATCCGAAACACGACGATGCTGAAGGATAGAGCAAGACAGCGATGAAACCTACCAAAGGGTGGATCACCAAGTTATCGGCGATCTCGACTAACGGCGCCGAATGATCCGCTACAGCACAGATTTTTGAAAACTATAAATACTTGTTGAGAGTTGTAGCTTAATATCAGATTTTTAATATAGAATTTTTAAGATAGACTTTTGAGTTCTAAGTTTGGAGAGGGTTTTGAAGAACTTGAAGATTCAAATGGTTTCAATTCCAAGAATTTGGACTTTGGTCTTTCAGATTCTTCACTTTTGACTAGTTTTAAGACTTAAATTTCCATACCCATTTGAATGCAAACTCATTTTGGTATAAATTTCTATCTCTTTTAGATGTCTAGCTAAAATCCCAATTCTTGGGGTGTGATTTTGTGAATATGGGTTAGATTATCTGTTGGGTCTTGCTTGTTGATGGTTTATTTGTTGTGTGTAAATGTGATTTCGTTTAGTAGTTGTGGTGGAACTTAATGAAGTTGTAGTTGCAAATACGATTTCACCTTTGTGCTTTTGGCTTGCTCGAGAGAGTGGTCGTAAAAATGACACTACTAAATTGATGGTCGGTGGAAATGGGTCGACATGAGGTTCAACTCGAGAGAGTGAACCCTAGTCCTTCTCCCACACACTTAGCTCGAGAGAGTGAGTGGGCTAAGGCAGAGGTTGTTCTTCATGCGGCAAGTGGGTGTCCGAGAGGAACCCATTTGATTCAGGGTAAGTTGCTCAAGAGAGAATTTACCCCCACTATAGTCTAGCCTAGTCACAAATATTCAACGGATTTATTATCAAAAGCATCTACCTAATAGTTTAGTCTATCCCGTATTCCTATCACATCCTAAGAACTCTCTCCCCTTGATTAGGAATTTTTGCATTTTTGTTGAATTTTGCTTACTTGTTACAAACCCCCATTGTTAATTGACACTCTTGTGTCACCCCTTAGATTTAACATGTTTATATTCGATAATATTTTTAGCTATGACTAATTAGAACTAAATTTTATTTTTCTATTAATTCTCAAAACCACTCCCTTGGGACTCGACCCCAACCCTTGGTTTGGTTACTTTACTATTGTACGATCGTAGACACTTGCATCAAAAGTTGTGTCTTGATTATGCAAACATCAACTATCATGTGTGAGGGACTACTTTGTTGTGACGGCACTATGTTTTCATTTGATAGTTAACATGTGTTAGCTGATAATAGACACGAGCATAAACATGATTAATTCTGAGTAATGGGATTTCATATATTGATCATAGCATGTTAGATGGATGGTTTTGAACACAAGTTGTGGTTAAGATAGCTGATGCATGTTAGTAAGATGTTTTGGGTGGTTGAGCATCAAGTGTTCTTTCTTTCTCATCACTTGAGGACAAGTAATGGTTCTATGCTGAGGATGTTGATGTGCCATGAAATTTTGGCTCATTTGATGCTCAAAAATAAGGAATATTGCGAAATCTCGAGTGTATTTATGTAGATTTGATGTGTTTGTTGAATGTTTAGACAGGATTACACTTGCGTGGAAAAGTTGGAAAAGAGTCTAGAAAGGAATGTACTAAAAGAAACACCACAGAGCCCTAGACGGGTCCTGGCCTTCATGATGAGTTGTCCTAAGGCTCGTGGAGATGAGGCAGTGAGCTTTAAGAAATCAAGCAAAGTCCAAGTGAAGACCACAGGACCCAGACGAGTCGTGGTCCTCTTAACGGACCATATGGTTGTTCATAAGGAATGGCACCAATAAAGCTTTGTGAAGTTAAGTCTAAAGTGAAGGCCATGAGACCCTAGACGTGTCATGGTGGTATCAACGAGTCGTCGTGATCCTCGTGAAGATAAGGGTGAAATAAAAGTGAAGACCCAAATAGAAGCTCTACATCACGGCGCTCAACACGGCCCGTGATGCTCAAGACGAGTCGTCTTAGTTCCCTTGAAGGATACCTGGACCATAAGTCCCAAATTATCTATGTGTAGGACCACAGCCGGCTTCACGAGTCGTCTGGCTCTTGATGGACCGTTGTGGCTCTCGTGAGTCCCCCGACAAGTCAGTCCTATGGCGAGTAGGACTTGTTCTAAACAAACTATTTGAATTAATTAGGTTTAATTTTTGAATCATCTCATCATTGTGTGAATGATAGACTACTTTCCATATATTCTACTTTGGTTTTTATCGATTAACTTAGGATCAAGACTTGAAGCTTTTGATTTCTTATTTGAATATCAATCTTTCTTTGAATTCGCAATCTCCGTAAGTTATTTTTTTAATGTACTCAACATCTATGTTTGCTTCTTTTGTTGAAAGTATGAGTGGCAAAAACACCACAACTAGGGTTGTCGTAACCATGGCGGTAATCTAAGTGTAAATTCACAAAACGATTAGAATACGATTGTTATTACCAAAATATAATTCATACTTTTAATATTTATTCTTTCTAATGAGTGCATGCATTAGAACTTGCTTGTATCTATCACGACCCATGGGTATACCCTAGATGTAACATGACGTACTTGACCCCGAAGGGGTCTCATACAAGCCCTTAGCATATCATGACATAAGATAATGGAAAAGTATGGAAATTTTAAAATCATTAACCATACAATTGAAGTCTTTTATAAAAGCAAGTGGAAGTCTTTACTACACGTTGTCACAAACCATCTAATACAACTTTGAATAAAACTCTTGGGACATAGCGCATACAATAGTCTCAAAACATGAAAATAAAAGACATAAAGGAAATAGTAGTTTAGTCCTCGAAGCTATGAGGACTCACCATATCTTCAACTCCTTTGATCCATAGAAACCTAGCCTCAAGATTGAAACTCAAATCTCCGAACCCTACATTTGATGGGAATATAGGCAAAGTATGTGTTAGTATTAGTACTAAATGTATTAAATATGTTAGCTAACATAACATCATAAGAGCATAAGATAAGGGTTAGTCAACATAAGACATAATCCAATACTTCATGAAACATCAACTATAAGCATAAGAGACAACATCACAATCACAAGTAAAGTCTCCAACATAAGCATCATATAAGCATTATTCAACTCCTAGTCATTCATATCATAATAGACCACTCTCAAGTAACCTCAAAGAATACTTGTGACATGCATGAATAGCATCCCATAATACCATCCAAGC
This sequence comes from Solanum commersonii, assembly GCA_029007595.1. Lineage (NCBI taxonomy): Eukaryota > Viridiplantae > Streptophyta > Magnoliopsida > Solanales > Solanaceae > Solanum > Solanum commersonii. The sequence continues at coordinate 29,729 of JAJTWQ010000136.1, forward strand.
TAAGTATCCCGTTCTGGTCATCTTAATCATAGTATGTATGCATAGTCAAGACCTAGGCTTTCATATACTAAGAGCACTATACTTCTAAGTAACCTCAAATCATACTTGTGCAATGCATGAAGGGAATCCCATAATACCATTCACACTAAGCATAACTTTGAAGTCACCATATGCATACTTACCATTCATTTGGTCTCATTCTTAGCTTACTTGTCCTAGACAAGGCAATTATCACCTCTAGTCAATTATGTCATGGAAGGCAACTATAGCAACAACCCAAGCTAAACATACATCATATAAGAGAATACTTCATAAGTAGCTTCAAGTCATACTTGTGCAATGCATGAATGGCATCCCATACTACCATTCACACTAAGTACCACCTTAGGCTATCATACTCAAATGGTTACTACTCATCATTCTAGACTACCAAAGAATAGCACCATATTAGGCTAGACCAAGCTATCATGAAAACATATTGATCATGCAAATCCAAGCTAATCTAGGAAGGGTACAAGTGTTCCATCCTATCTACCATGACATAGTCTTAGACCAACTAAGTCATGCTACCCTTACAAGCACACTAAGATGCTAATGTAAGTTACCCTTACAAGCACACTCTGATGCTAATGTAAGCTACCCTTAGGAGAATATGTGTCTTCAATCCTAAGCTACGATGAAATGCTCTTGGTCTAACTAAGTCATGCTATCATGAAGGCATCCTAAAATTCTAGTTCAAGCTACCCTTATGAGAATATGTTTCCTCAATCATAGGCTGCCATGACTACTACTAACTCAAGCTATGATGAAATGCATCTTACAATGCAAAGTAAAGCTACCCTTAGGAGAGTATGGATCCTCAATCCTAGGCTACCATTCTAGTATTGTCTTACCAAGTAAAGTTATTCATGAAGGGATAATATGTCACAACTTCAAGCTATTCTAGTCTATCATGCTTTGATTCATTTCAGGTGATTAGCTTTTCAACCTACAATCATTCTATGTGAGAGAACCTTGCATCTCCTAGCATATTTATGCCTAAATGTGTAAGTAAGAATATGCTTTCAACAATACACCACAAGATCACATCATATCAGCTTTAATCTCAAAGCCCTAACATTTATGGCTACAAACCTTACTCACAGATCTTTACTTCTTACAATCATCATTCACACCTAGATTTCAAGGCATTCTAACCACATTATTTATTATCAAGTGATTCTAGTCACAATTCATCATAAAGGTTCAACTTCAAGATTTACAAGTCATGAAGCATCATATATGTTAAAGTCTAGTTCAATTCATGTCTATATGTTCCTAATCTTGAACAATTACTACACATGGCATTAATTTTAGAATATCACCTATGAATCCTCAATTTCACCTCTCATAGCATAAACCACATAATATCAATTCTATCAATTAGACTAGGGTTAACTATGGAAATCACATATATTCATCATAATATCATAATTCAATGCTAAATAAAACATAATTAAGTATTGTCCATTCCATTGGAATAATACTTCAACACTACCAACAATGTAGGAAGAAACCCTAGCTAGAATTGTGTTTTGTCTTCACAATTGGGGCGAATCTAGGGGGATCTATGGATGGGAGATTTCATAGATGAATAAGCTAACATACATTTATTCAAAGACCTCACCAAACTTACATCAATGGAAGAATTCTGCCCTAGCTTCCTTCTCTTCTTATTCCTCTTTACTTCTAGAGAGAGAATTTCTTGGAGGGAATTGGGTTTGTTTTGAGGTCTTGAAATTATGTCTAGGATCAATGTATTTAGGGGTCTATTAGGTTTATATAGGTGGTATAATTAATAATAAACCAATCTCACTTAACTCCTAACTAATACTGAATTAACCCCTAAGTCCCAACTTAAAACAATTACACTTCAAATCTGCCCCCACCCACGAGACTACACCCACAGACCGTGGGTGGGTGCACGGACTGTACTGGTCATTCGTGGGTAATGATCTAGGGCTCAAAATGCAGGGGAAGCAAGGCCTTGACCCACGAACCCTTCCCACAGGGCATGGGTCCATCTACTGTCCGTAGATGCCCTTCGTGGAAGACTGCTTTTTGACAGCTTTTGGGGCTATTTTTAGGGTCCTCCTCAAAGACCCTTTGGTTGGTCTTTGGGGAGTCATACATTGACGTCTAACCCCTAAACCCCTCATTCTGAGTATGGACAATCATTTTACGATTCTATCCCTCATATCAAACCATAAAACCCTAAAAGAAGGCTCTAGAACTCTCTAGTTTAGCTTACTAGTTTCTGGGGTATTACATTATCTACCACTTGTTTGAGAGAGAAGTGGTAGTTAGGAAAAAGTAGAATTAATCTTTTGGTTTCGAGTGAAAACCCGAGTTTGAGAGAAGAGATTTTGATACCAAACATGCGAGGGTAAAAATAGATTATAAGACCGAGAAGATTCGACTAGAAGTTATCTAACCAGACTGAGAAGTGTTAGATGCATCTAACTCGCTAGAAATTTGCAATGAAACAATCAAGTGAATCTTTTTTATGAATCAACACTAAATGTTAAAGTCATAGGAAACACAACCCTAGTTTTATTCATCTATCATCACAACTTTGAAGTTAAAATCATATAGCTTGTCCCAAAGCAATATAACAAACTTTAGTTACTACAATTAAACACATTTGTTTTACATTTCACAGTAACTTTCTTTAGGAAATAATAACAACAGATGAATAAAAGTGACAGTGAACCTATTTCTGTAAGTAAATTCTTTGTGGGTTGGACCTCAACTCACATTGAGTTCAATAAATTGACATCGACGGTTTGCACCTCTTAATTGAAGTGTAAGTTTGGACATATCAGCCATCTACAAAAGTACTGGGGCAGCTTTGGGGCACACTGCAAGCACAGGGCACCAACCCCAAAGTTGAAGCACCTAGGTCCTGGCGCTTTAGGGACGCACTGCCCATTCCTGAAACCCAGATTTTGATGAATTTGCTTTCTCAATTACGAGTTCGAACTCATCTAGAATCGATTGATATCTTCCAAATTCTCTTTGCTTCACAAACTGAACACAGATTCATTGAAATTCCACCCAATATGAAGAAACACCACTCATTCGCAAGACCCTCACCTCAAGAACTCAAACCCTCCATTGTGAAAGAATGAGGCTAAAACTCAAGAACTACACAAGAATCTTTACATAAACAATATCATGGATGAATTAATGGAGGAATTACATGTTTGGCGCGAGGACAAACAAGTTCATCCCTATGGGAAACCTCACATACCTGGAAAGAACGGTTGTTCATGGTGAAATTCCTAAACCCTTGAATGAACGCTTGGAAACTTTTTTTCCTCTTCTTGAAAATTCACCCTAAAATTCTTACTATTTAGGAATGTGAAAAATAACTTAGCGTCTTATTAGACCTTTAACTTGAGTGAGGAAAAACGTGGTTAAGTTTAGTGGGGTAAGAAAACCACCAAAATGCCCCTTTCTCAAATGGATGAAATGACTTACTGATGTTTTCATTATCAATGACAACTTCCAATGCAAGTGTCTACTATCGTGCAATAGTGTAATAACCCAACCAAAGGGTTGGGGTCGAGTCCCAAGGGAGTGGTTCCGAGAATTAACAGAAAAATAAAAGTAGTTCTAACTAGTCGTAGCTAAAGATATTAATGACTAAACACATTGTAATTAAAGGGGGCCGACACAAAAGTGTCAAATATCAAATGGGGATTTCGTCACAAGTGTAGCTAAACAGTAAAAATAACAAAGAAATCTATGAATAAGAGAGGATTCTTGGGATGTGACCGCAATATATATTTGTATAATTCGTTGGGTACATGCTTTCGATAGGAAATTTGCAAGATAATAGTGACTAGGCTAAGCTTTAGATGGAAATAAGTTCCCTCTCGGGCAACTTACCCCGTTTCAAATAGGTTCCTCTCGGACACCCATTTGCCGCATGAAGGCCAGCCTACGACTTACCCCACTCACTCTCTCGAGTTGAGTGTTAGGATATGGGACTAGGCATCACCCTCTCGGGCTAAACCTCATGTCGACCCTCTCCATAGTCCATCAGTCTAGCGGTCTTAGTTTCATGACCTATCTCGAGCAAGCTAAAAACACATGGGTGGTTTTGTATTTGCAACTACAAACACATTAAATTAAACCACAACCACTAAGTGAAATCACCATTAAAATTCATCTAACCTATCATCAAGAAAAACCCAACAATAATCTCAACAAATATTGCTAAATCACACCCTAAGAATAGGGGATTTTAGCCACACATCAAGTGATAGAAATTTATACCTAAATGCGCTTGCATTCAAATGGGTATGAAGAATTAAGTCCTGTTACAGTCCAAGAATAAAGAATCCAAGAGACCCAAGTCCAAATCCTAGGAGATGTAATAACAGCGAGGTTAAGGAGATCACAAATAGAGAATTGAATATTAGAATGCGGAAGCACAAAGAAAAGAAACAAAAAAAAAACTAACTAACGATATGGGAGATTCGAAAGAAAGATCCACGAATTTCCAAGGATTAGATGTTCTAAGGTCTTGAAAAGATCCAAGTAACAATGTATAGATTTATGGAAGAAATCTAACGCCTTTACTTAAGAAAATGAATCAAAATGATAGATTCGGATCTTGACCGCTTTATGAGTAACTAAAGACAATAATTAGCACGTAGAAACTAATCACCTTCTAAAGAATACCAAAAAGACACCAAAGATATCACAAGAAGAAGTTACTTTATACCTTAAACTATAAAACTAGTAAAGATTTAAAGATAAATTCTTAAAGAACGAGTCACAAAGGTTCAAAGAACTCTCTCAAATATTATTAATATCAACCTAACTTCCCTTTAATGAATGAAAAGGACTCCTATATATAGGAGAAGGGGTAAGAACGTCCAAGACCCCTTATAAGAAGCTAAAAGGTCAATCAAACCCTAGAAAGACAATTACAAGGAATCCTACTCTTAAAAGGAAATAAAGTAACCTAACTAGGAACAAATTTAGTACTTCTAAGAAAGCAATAAATGGTACTTAGGAGACCATAAATAGAGTAAGTAAAATATTAATAACCTATATAAAAATAAAGAAATAAGGTAAATCCCAAGTAGGAAAAGAATCTTGACAATATTGGAAAGTTTGACTAGTCTTCTCTCAAAACTTGGGCAGAAAGCAACTCTTGTTGTGGCTGATTCTTGGACTCTTCTTGACCTTATTTGCATGAAATTGGACCTTAAAATTCCTCATCTTGGGCTTGAATTTGGGCCACCAAATAATTGTAACATTTGGACAATTCCTCTCCCTTGGGCTTGAGCTCTTCTTCCTTTATAAGACACCTTTGGATCAACGATTGAAGCCCATTGAGCTTATCATTGAACTCCTTGTTTTGAGATCTTGTTATAGTCCTCCTTGGAGTTTCTAAAGCTTCATCCTTGTCCTTCAATAGAGTAGAGCTTCCTTTGATGCTATTATTCCCCTCTTCTTGAAGAGAATTCGTCCTCGAATTCAAATCTGCATCAAAATGGGAAAGATCAGAAACATTAAAAGTAGCACTAACTTGGAACTCACCAGGAAGATCAAGTTTGTAAGCATTGTCTCCAATCTTTCCAAGCACTTTGTATGGCCCACTTCCTCTAGGATCTAGTTTGGTCTTTCTTTTGGAAGGAAATCTTTCCTTTCTCATATGCACCCAAACCAAGTCACCAGGTTTAAAAACAACATATTTTCTTCCCTTATTCCTTCGCAATGCAACTTCCTAATTCTTCTTTTCAATTGCAAACCTTGTTTGTTCATGAATTTTCTTCATCATATCAGCCTTCTTCTTACCATCAAGATTAGCAAAATCATTAGTAGGCAAAGGCAATAAATCCAGGGGGGTACGGGGGTTGAATCCATATACAACTTCAAAAGGAGTCTTACCAGTAGAAGAATGGAAGGTCCTATTATAAGCAAATTCTACAATAGGTAAGTAATCTTCCCAAGAAGTCAACTTTCCTTTCAAGACAGCCCTCAACATGTTCCCTAAAGTTCTATTAACCACTTCCGTTTGCCCGTCCGTTTGTGGGTGACAAGATGTAGAAAATATCAATTTAGTTCCCAACTTTCCCCAAAGAATTCTCCAAAAGTGACTTAAGAACTTGGCATCCCTATCACTAATAATAGTTCTAGGTATTCCATGCAATTTAACCACTTCCTTTACAAACAAGTCAGCCACATGAGATGCATCATTAGTCTTTTTACATAGGATAAAATGAGCCATTTTAGAAAATTTATCTACTACCACAAATATACTATCCTTACCAGACTTAGTCCTTGGCAACCCCAATATGAAATCCATAGAAATATCAATCCAAGGGGAATTAGAAACAGGTAAAGGAGTATAAAGACCATGCATCAATTTTCTAGACTTAGCATGTTTACATTCAAGACAATAAGAACACACTTTTTCAACATCTTTTCTCATGCTAGGCCAATAAAAATGTTCAGAAAGTGTTTCTAGTGTTTTGGGTACACCAAAATGTCCCATTAGCCCTCCATAATGTGTTTCCCTAACAAATAGTTCACGCAACAAGCAGTTAGGAACACATAATTTATTTTCCTTGAATAGAAATTCATCTTGAAGATTAAATTTCTCAAAAGGACCTAACTTACATTTAGCAAAAATCTCACCAAAATCAAAATCATTAGCATAGAGGAACTTGATTTGGTTAAAACCTAACAATATTAAAGTAAGAGTAGAGATCAAAACATACCTTCTTGAGAGTGCATCAGCAACCACACTCTCCTTTCCTTGTTTCTAAGCAATTACATAAGGAAAGTTTCAATAAACTCTACGCATTTAGCATGCCTACGACTAAGTTTACCTTGGCTCTTCAAGTATTTTAATGACTCATGATCAGTCTTGACCACGAATTCTCAAGGCCACAAGTAGTGCTGCCATGTAGCTAACGCCCTTACCAAGGCATATAGCTCCTTATCATAAGTTGAGTAGTTCAGTGTTGCTCCACTTAGCTTTTCACTAAAGTAGGCAATTGGCTTGGAGTCTTGCATCAAAACTGCACCTATGCCCTTACCAAAGGAATCACACTCAACTTCAAAAGACTTAGAAATATCAGGCAATTGCAAAAGAGGAGCAGAACATAATTTATCCTTCAGCAAGTTAACAGCTCTGATACCACTTGATAACAGCAAGGTTAAGGAGATTACAAATAAAGAATTGAATATTAGAATGCGAAAGCACAAAGAAGAGAAACAAAAAAAAACTAACTAAAGATATGGGAGATTCGAAGGAAAGATCCATGAATTTCCAAGGATTAGATGTTCTAAGGTCTTGAAAAGATCCAAGTAATAACGTATAGATTTATGGAAGAAATCTAACTCCTTTACTAGAGAAAATGAATCAATACAATAGATTCAGATCTTGACCGCTTTATGAGTAACTAAAGACAATAATTAGTATGTAGAAACTAATCCCCTTCTAAAGAATACCAAAAAGAAACCAAAGATATCACAAGAAGAAGTTACTTTATACCTTAAACTATGAAACTAGTAAAGATTTAAAGATAAATTCTCAAAGAACAAGTCACAAAGGTTCAAAGAACTCTCTCAAATATTATTAATATCAATCTAACTTCCCTTTAATGAATGAAAAGGACTCCTATATATAGGAGAAGGGGGAAGAACGTCCAAGACCCCTTATAAGAAGCTAAAAGGTCAATCAAACCCTAGAAAGACAATTACAAGGAATCCTACTCTTGAAAGGAAATAAAGTAACCTAACTAGGAACAAATTTAGTACTTCTAAGAAAGCAATAAATGGTAATTAGGAGACCATAAATAGAGTAAGGAAAATATTAATAACCTATATATAAATAAATAAATAAGGTAAATCTCAACTAGGAAAAGAATCTTGACAATCTTGGAAAGTTTGACAAGTCTTCTCTCAAAACTTGGGCAGAAAGCAACTCTTGTTGTGGCTGATTCTTGGACTCTTCTTGACCTTATTTGCACGAAATTGGACCTTAAAATTCCTTATCTTTGTCTTGAATTTGGGCCACCAAATAATTCTAGCATTTGGACAATTCCTCTCCCTTGGGCTTGAGCTCTTCTTCCCCAATAAGACACATTTGGATCAACGATTGAAGCCCATTGAGCTTATCATTGAACTCCTTGGTTTGAGATCTTTTTATGGGCCTCCTTGGACTTTCTAAAGCTTCATCCTTGTCCTTCAATGGAGTAGAGCTTCCTTGGATGCTATCAAGATGAAATCCTCTTCTTCTTCAAGTTTTCAAAACCCTCTCCAAACTCAGAGCAAAAATAAAAGTACTAAAATTATATTAAGAATCTGATAGTGTCTAATCCTCTTCTATAACTCTCAACGAGTATTTATAGTTATCAAAAATCTATTCTGCAATGAATCATTCGGCGACATTAGTAGAAATCGACAATCAACTCGGCGATTCGCCCTTTGGTGTACTTCATCGCCGTCTTGCACCATCCTTCGGCATTTTCGTGCTCTGGGTCATTGGGCGATATAGTACTGCTTCGTGAAACTTCTCGGCGATGCGTCGACTGCTCTTTTTTCCGCCGACTTGATTCTTTCCTTTAGGGCTCAGCACACTGGAACAAAAGGCGAAGTGAGACCCTTCAGCAACTCGCCAAGTGGACTCGGCGATCCTCAGGCCTTCATTTTCTTTGTTCTTTTCAGCCTTTTGATTCCCTTTTGCGAAATAGTGTCCATGCTCTCCTTCAATCTTTAAATACCGGAAACTTAAGGGTTTTCATCAGATATTGAGATAAAATAAGCATTTGAGGACACAAATTCTATTAAAATATAGCCCTAAATGACTCCAATTTGTGGCCTCATCCCTTACCTAGAGTGGCCTTACTCAAATGGCCATAACGTTTTATTCCAAGCTCGAAATTTACAAACTTGGTGGCGTTGGAAAAAGGACTCAAAGACCTTCAATTGGAAAGGTCGTGGGCCACCTTACTCTTTATGTTCTAAAAGATATGCTTGTTTCAAGTTGACCAAAAACTAAAAATTCATGGAAGTTCAAAGTGTTACAATATCTCCCCTTTGGGACTATTCATCCGCAAATGAGATCACACTGAGCACAACAAGGGTGGGAAGTTTCAAACTACCCCAACTTAGGCACACAACAAGCAACTAACATAACTCAATGTAGCAACTTAAATAGTACGTAATAGAAAGTTAGTACCTTGGTCTGGAATTTCTTGGGAAGGAAAGAGATGAGAGTATCTCGTCTACATATCATCCTGAGCTTCCTAAGTAGCTTCCTCCAACAAATTTATTCCTCAATAATACCTTGATCGAAGCAACCTTCTTACTTTTCAACTTCCAAACCTAATGATCAAGAATCTGAACGAGCATTTTCTCATAAGATAGCTAGTCCTTGATACAAATATTTTCAGTAGGTACTATGAGTTAAGGATCTCCCAAACACTTCTTTAGCATAGATAAATGGAACATCGGATGAAATATTGTTAATTTTTAAGGTAGCTCCAACTCATAAGCTATATTTCCAACCATCTTGGATATCCTCTAAGGACCAATGTATCGGGGACTGAGTTTCGCCTTCTTACCAAATCTCATAACACCTTCCATGGGTGAAACCTTCAAGTAGACCCAATCATCAATTTAAAATTCTGAGTCTCTACTTCTAACATCTATATAAGATTTTTGATGACTTTTTGTTGTTTTCAGCCTCTCATGAATGATCTTCACTTTCTCCATAGCTTGATGAACTAAGTCTAGCCCTATTAACTCAGCTTCACCCATCTCAAACCAACCAATAAGAGATCTACATCATTGACCGTATAGATCCTCATAAAGAGACATTTCGATAGTAGATTGATAACTATTATTATATAAAAACTCTATGAAAGGCAAGTGGTCATCACAATTATCTTTTTAGTCTATAAAACATGCCCTCAACATATCCTCTAAAGTCTTAATTATGTGTTTTTCTTGGCCATCAGTCTGAGGATGAAAAGCAGTACTAGGGTTCACCTTCAAACCCAGACATATCTAGAGAGACTTCAAAAACTGAGATGATAAAGACAGGAACTCCATGAAGTCAGACTATCTATTGAATATACAATATGGAATAATCCTCGGTTGAATTTGTAGTATTTACAGACAAGAAATTGGTTGATTAAGTCATCCGATCTAGAATCACTTAAAATGAATCATGTTGTCTACGAGATCACAGAAAGCAAGTAATAAAATCCATCTTAATCATCTCCCACTTCCATTTGAGAAGAGCTATGTTCTGAGCCACACCATCAGGCCTTTGGTGTTCTACCTTGACTTGTTGGCAATTCAGGCACTTAGCAACGAAATTTGCAATGCACTTATTCATACTACTCAACCAATAGACTTCTCTCAAGTCATGGTACATCTTTGTTGAATCGAAATGGATAGAGTATCTGGTACTATGAGTTTCTTCCATGATCCTCTCTTGGAGCTCATCCACATTTGGTACACACAATCTACCTTGATATCTCAATACCCCATCTCCCTTATGTTTAAAAGCCATCACCTTTTACTTATGAACACTCGCCTCTAATTCTATTAAAAGAGGGTCTTGATCTTGTTTCTTTTTCATTTCAGATACTAGTGCTGATTCATCCTTATTTATCATCACAACTCCACATTCGCTGGAGTCTAACAGATGGACTCCCAATTGGGAAAGTTTGTGAAGTTCCGTATCTAATTATTTCTTGCCTTCCTCAATATGGGCAGTATTCTCCATCGACAACCTGCTCAAAGCATCAACAACAACATTAGTGTTACGTGGGTGATACAGGATTCTCATGTCATAGTCCTTGGACAACTACAGCCACCTTCTTTGCCTGAGATTAAGATCCTTTTGACTAAAAACATATTGGAGGCTCTCTTGGTCAGTGAACCCATCCACATGAACACCATATAGATAGTGGCACCATATTTTCAAAGAAAAGTCCATCATTGTCAACTCGAGGTTGTGAGTCTGGTAATTCTTCTCGTGAATCTTAAGTTGTCAGGAGGCATAGGCTATTACCTTACCATTCTGCATCAATACACAACCAATTCCAATTTTGGATGCATCGCAATAAACAACAATGCCTTTTGTACTTTCTGGCAGGGTCAACACTGGAGCATTAGTCAACCATGTTTTCAATTTCTGAAAGCTTTCCTCACAAGCTTCATACCATGGACACTTAGATTTTTTCTGAGTCAACTTAGTCAACAGGGATGAAATAGATGAAAACCTCTCAAAAAACCTTCTCTGTAGTAACCAACAAACCCTAAAAAACTCCTTTTGTAAGTTGGAGATGTGGGTCTCTGCAGTTCAGTACTGCTTCATGTTTTGAGTGTCAATTCGAATCATTTTGTTGGATACAATGTAGCCTAAGAAAGCCATGGACTAGAGCTAAAACTCACACTTAGAAAATTTGGCATACAATTCTCTATCATTGAGAGTCTGGAGGACTGTTCTAAGATGGCTAGCATGATCCTTCTCATTCCTTGAATAAATCAATATGTCATCAATGAATATGATCACAAACATGTCAAGATACAACTTAAATACTTTGTTCATAATATCCATGAATGCTGCAGGGGCATTAGTCAAGACAAAAGACACAACAAGAATTTCATAATGACCATAATGGGTCTCGAATGCTGTCTTTGGAATGTCACTTTCTCTTACTCTCAACTGATGACAGCCAGATCTGAGGTTTATCTTAAAAAATCAAGTGGCACCCTGAAGTTGATAAAAAAGATCATCAATTCTCGAAAAGAGATACTTATTCTTTATGGTGACCTTCTCCAACTAGCGATAATCAATACACATTCTAAAGGAATCATCTCTCTTCCTAACGAATAAGACTAGAGTGCCCCTAGGTAAGACAATAGGTTGGATGAAACCCTTATCAAGAAGATCTCTCAACAACTCTTTTAACTTAGTTGGAGCCATACTATATAGAGGAATAGAGATAGGTTGAGTATCAGGAAAAATGTCTATGTCGAAGTCTATTCTCTCAGTAGGGACTTAGGGAAGATCATCTGGAAAGACCTCTGGAGACTTAATCACAACTACAACTGACCGAATAAGTGGTGTCTTAACACTAGAGTCATTAACTCAGACAAAGTGATAGATGCACCCCTTGGAAACTAACTTTATGACTTTAAGGTACAAAATGAAAGGACCCTTGGGCTCTACTGAACTATGCTCCACTCTAGAACAAGCTCATTAGGAAATGGAAACTTGACTACTTGGGTTCTACAATCGACTAAGGCATAACAAGCATGAAGCCAGTCCATATCTAGAATAACATCAAAGTCCACCATTTCTAAGTCAACTAAGTTATCCATGGTGTCCTTCTAATTGAGAGAGATAGTACAATCACGATAAACTCTTCCTTCTATAATAGACTTACTAATAGGTGTGGAAACACTGAAGGGCTCGAGAAGTCATTCGGGGAGAAAATCAAACTTCCTAGCTATATACGGAGTTACAAAAGATAGACTCCCACCTGGGAAAAGTAATGCATAAACATCAAAAGCAAATACTTTGATCATACTAGTGACAGCATCTGGTGAATTCTCTTGGTCGGCGACTGGTTATGGTATACAGACAGTTTGATCCTTCGTATGTCCCTGAAGTAGCTCCTATCTAAGCGAATCTATATGTTGGAGCCGTTGAAGAAGATTGTGCTATTTTCCCCCATTAATTTACTTGTTCTTAGGGCAGTCTCTCCTGAAGTGACCCATTTCAACACACTTGAAGTAGCCATTAGAGCCATCACGACATGTTCCTGGTTGGTTCCTACCACACTAAGCATAGGTGGGGTCTAGTTAGCCCTTTGTTCCACACTACCCTGAGATTGAGTAGCTCGAGCCGTGAATTTCTGGGAGTTTTGGTTCCTTAAATCACCTCTGTTCTTTGGTGCATGTGCACTAGCTGATGATGGGGCCAGGTCTAGGTGACCTTTTTTGAAAAGATGACTGATTAACATTACTTGTTTTCTGCTGGTCAAACTCATGACTTGATGTCTTAGCCCTCTTAATGCGAAACTCCTCCCTATCTTTCAACCTATCTTCTTGAACCTATTACACATGGTACATAAGCCTTACTATGTCCATGTCCCCTATCAACATAGTTGTCTTACCTTCTTACTTGATAAGCAGGATAGCCCAGACACAATCAAGCTTATCCTGCTTCTCATATCAGCCACTATCTCTAGAGCATAAGAAGATAGTAGGGTGAACTTGAGGTTTTACTCATGCACAGTCATGGACACATGTTTAAGATTCAGAAATTCTCTCACATTTGCTTCCCTCAGCTCACGGGGAAAGAACTGCCCCAAGAAGGCACTTCCAAACACAAACCAGCTCAAAAGTGGTGCCCCTTAAGCCCTGCTCAACTTCCATTGGTCGCACTGTATTCTAGCAACACCCTTGACCTGGTATGAAGCTAACTCTACACACTCTGCATCGGCAACACGCATAACCTCAAACACTTTCTCTAGTTTCTCCACAAATTTCTCTGGATCCTTAGTGATATTCAACTATGTGAACTCCGAAGGATTCATTCTCAAAAACTCATGGATTCTAGATGTATTAACCGTATCCTGATGAACCAAACTCTGTTGACCATCTCGACTTGCCACAACTTGACTCAACATCTGGATAGCATCCCAGAACTCAGCATTGGTGACCTCTCCCTGAGGGGGATTCACTTCTGGTGTATTAGGAACCTCTATACCTTGCATATTAACACTCCTTCTAGCAAGATGTCCTCGAATAGCTCTTTATGGAGGCATGAGCTGGAAAGATGCACGCAAGCACAAATTAGAAGAAACTTTCATAAAGTTGAACTCTATCGCACGAATAGAATTAATAAGGAAGTGAAATGTTTCTGTAATGTTGTAGTCTCCTAATTATATATGTGGCATGCTTCATCCCGATAACAAGGATGATACAGACACGACTTCATAGACATCCTAGGACTCTTGAAATTTATCCTCTGATACCAAGTTTTTCACACCTCGAGCCTACACCCTCAATTTGGCCGACACTCAAGAACCATCGCTGGTTCCCAAGCGAACCCTTGACCTGACTGACTACTTAGCGAAAGACTTACTCAAGTAAAATGGGGACTCCAAATACAAAACTTTAACTCATAATATCTCAAAACAACTTAACTCAATGAATGTCTGAAAGTACTTGAATAAACATAAGTAGTCGACTCAAACTCTCAAAACATCAATAAGGGAAATAGTGAAAGACTCCTCAACTACTATTGTCTACGAAGCCTCTAAATACTATGATAGATTTTGGGACAAGATCCACGACATCTTAACAAAGATGAAATATAAATGTGGAACCCTATGAAAAGCAAGGAGGTTCACCAAAGCTAACTTGAATGCAAATGGTATCAATGGAGAGCCTATTGATGACCCTGAACACCTGCATCTGCATCATAAAAAGATACATGTCGAATGACATCAGTACATGGAATGTACAAGCATATAAGGGAAAAACTGAAGCATAAATAGTTAAACTGATAACATGGGAAGACAATAATCACCTCAAACTCAACTCCAACATGAAAGAATAATAAGAAATGCAATATTTAAAGCTTTTAAATAGTGGATATCAACTCAAATTTATAAAAATATAGTAACATACTCTTTGCTCTTTTATAGGAAATTCGCTAACAGGTAACCATCACTATGAGTTACGTGATGATACAACGTCTCACCCACGCTGCCAGAATTGTCTTATACCTTGTTAGAGTATAGAACACCTCAAATAAGTGGATCCACTAAGTTATGCTTGAAAGCAACAAAGAGTTGTCTAAAAAGTACGACATTTTACCTATGTTGGCTACATGGTTTATGAGGAATGCGAGTTGTCTGAACTCATCCACATATCAGTGCTCAATACTATTCCCAATAATATATAAGTCATGCTAAAATGTAAAAACATAACTCTTTCTCAACTTGAGATAATTACTCAGAAGATCCTCTTAAAAGAGGTAATACTTTTAAACTCCTCTGAACTTGTAAACTCATTTAGAAATCGATGTTTCTCTCTTTTAAATGTAAAAGTATTATATTTTGGGAATACTTAGTTCCCTTATACTTTTTTTCAATCATGAATGCAACTCTTATCATTCTCATACTCATTTACTCAAGACATAGTTCAAAACTTTAGTTAATTGCAAAAGGGTTCTAAAGTTAGACTCAAAAGGACCTCTTTAACTTTCCTCATAACTTTACTTTAATTTGAAATATAAATTGAGACATTTGATTAGTATATGTAGGGTCTCTCAAGAATTAATGAAGACTTTAAGAGTTAATATCAAGAAGAGAATAAAGACATTATTCGAGAGAACACATACGGGATGAAGAACGGAGAAAAAAAAGGGGTCAGGAAACCCTTGCGTATGCGTGGCAGGAAACGCCTGCCCCAAGAGTAGTGGGGCTGCTTTGGGGCACACTACATGTGCAGGGCCCCAGCCCCAAAGCTCAAACGCCCAAGTCCTGGCACATTAGGGGCGCACTACCCCACCCCAAAACCCAGATTTTTGAGAAATTTTCTTACTCAATTTTGGGTCCTAACTCATTTAGAATCAATTGTTTTCTTCCAAACTCTCTTTTTTTCAGAAACCCAACATGAATTCATTGAAATTTCACCCCAAATCTATCAAGAAACACCACTCATTCGTATGACCCTCACCTCAAAACCTCCATTGTTAAAGAATGAGGCTAAAACTCAAGAACTAATCAAGAATCTTTTTACATAAATGATTCAATGGATGAATTAATGGAAGAATTACATGTTTGGCGTGAGGACAAACAAGTCCATAACTGTGTGAAACCTCAGGTTGTTCTTGGTGAAATTCATCAACCCTTGAATAAACGCTTGAAACCCTTTTTTCCTCTTCTTAAAACTTCTCCCTATAATTCTAAGTGTTTAAGAATGTGAAAAATAACTTAGTGTCATATTATACCCTTAGCTTGGGTGAGGAAAAATGTGGTTAAGTCTAGTGGGGTAAGGAAAAGACCAAAATACCCCTTTCTAAAATGGATGAAATTCCTTAACTATAGATGTTTCACTCAAATGGCCATAACTTTTTAATATGAGCTCGAAATTTAGCAAGCTTAGTGGAGTTGGAAATAGGACTCAAAGACCTTCGATTTGATAGGTCATGAATCACCTACCTATTTATCTATATTCATGAACTCCTAACTTGAATGTTAAATTACTATAACATCCCTAACTTAGGTTGTTACTTTTTCGATAAGTTGTGATTTTTTTGATAAATTGTGAGTTTTTTCATAGGGTTGTGATTTTCCGATGAGTTGTGACTGTTTCAAAGAGTTATGACTTTTCCAAATAGTTATGACCTTTTCAATAAGTTGTGACTTTTCCAAAGAGTTGTGACTTCTTGGAAAGGTCATAACTTTTCATATAAGACACAAAAAAATACTTGTTCATACTAACCTTTGTAGACGATAAATAGAGGGGTTTCCTCTCATTTTTCAACCACAATTTTTTTGAATCTTCTACTCTTCTTCTTGAATTTTAAAAAAATTGTGTGATTTATTGTCGTTAAGTGAGTTCAAAGTTTAGCGGAATATGATGTACTACTATTTTAATGAAGTAAATTGTTCTATCGTAAGAGGGTATATTCCTTTACCTCGAGTACTTGAGGAAAATAATTTTGATGATATAATAATTATTTTTTTCTTAGATAGTATGTAATGTTTCAATATATGAATTTAACATGATGTAGTCTAAAATCATATATTTTTGCTAACAATTTCTCTTGTGATGTAGATATATACTTCTGAATATTTTTTTCAAAAATTATTAAATACCTCAAGAGTTAGAGAATTGTCACGATTTGGTTTTTGCTGCTTAAAAAAAAAGAATGACTTTATTTATCAATGTTACTTATGTGATTTAAATTTTCAGTAAGTCTGCTTCAAAATAGTTATTACTATATAAACATTGCATTTTTGTTAATATAAACATTGCCTTTTTATTTTATTGATTTACTATTTCTTAATATTTAAGTATTTTGTTATTGTTAACAATTTCTCTTGCGATGTAGATATATGCTTCTTAATATTTTTTCCCAAAATTATTCAAATTCTCAAGAGTTAGAGAATTGTCATGATTTGCTTTTCTAAATCATTGAAAATTTACATGAATGTGAAAATATGTGATTATATATGAATCATTTAAAAGTTATCATTAACAAAATAAATTTTATATTTAGTAATATGAAATAAATATTTCCATTTTGTCCCTACACTAAATTAAAATCTAATAACTATAAAAAAAATTAGTAACATTAATTAAAAGTCCTATTTATTTATGTAAGTATAAAATTTATTAGAAATTCATCTATAATTCTTTAGTTGTAACATTATAAATTATCTTAGTTTTTACTAATTATTGCAAATGTTATTCACACTCTTTTACACTCTTTAGTTATAATTATGAATTCTCATAGTTATTGCATTAATTACTTCTATCTTTCATCTTTGCTTATAGTAACTTTTGACCAATAATTTTTCATATTATTATACTGCCCCTATATATGTGATAACACTGTGTTGTTATTTTTCCTTGGACGAGTCATGCTTGGTTGAATAAATTGAAAATTATTTACAAGTATATGAACTATATCTTTGTTGGGTGTAAGATAAACATGTGATTATATATATGATTTCACAAATAGAATATATTCTTTAATTTTATTTTTTAGTTTTTTCAGTAAAAAAAAAAAGGAAACCTTTCTCAGTTAACTATGAACAGTAAGATAACTATCTTTGATTTATGTACACAGTCAATCGAAAAGTCAAATATGAGAGCCAAAAAACAAGAACGACATCTATTATGTTATAACTTATAAAATATAAATTACAAAAATTGTTCTAAAAAATAAAATGATGTTGTTCTCCACATGTTCATATGATATCAAAACAGATTAATTGGAATACACATGCAAAGCACACCTGGATAGATGGCAAGAAAAATACACAACAAATATCGTCTATAAGGTAATATTAGTAAGATACGACTAATTATATGATTGAACCTCATCAAATTGAAATAAATATATACATTATTGAATTTAACTAATAAATTTTTTCATTGACCATCTTTATAGTTTAGTGTGAATAAGAGATATATATAATGATCCACATTGAACATTCACAAAAGAATCTGCAATATTAATTTGTGCAAAGCTTATTATTCAAATCTTCCCTTTAATTTTCTGAATTGATAGTCATGTGAAACGCAAGTGTCGAAAAACTAGTATACTAAAATATATGGTCTTCTGAAGGTGACCCAAAACTAAAAACTGATGAAAGTTTGAGGTGTTACACATATGGTATCTCAATCTCATGCATTGGACATCTTTATGAGTGTGAGTGACTTCTAAAGTGTCCTTTGATCAAAACACTTCTACTGTGTGTCAAGTAGGACTTCATTTGTTGAGAGGGCACTTGACACATGAGGATATATGAATAATTCTAACCCCTTAATTTTATGCATGATGAACAAATCCTGTAAATATTGAAGTACGTTCGAGGTATAATTTGAAATAATAGAAATTACTCAAAGTTGACCTTAAATATGTCTGAAAGTGATACATATGCATAATATTAATTATTGATACCAACTTAAAAAAAGATATTTTCAACCATAAATTGATTTCTTTTTCTTCATCATCAAACAATATTTTTTAAAGATACCTTTTGTATAAAAAAGGTGGAAAAAAATCGTGATCTATACAAACTACGTTTGACATGATTCTTGCTACGCAAGATACGTAGGGAGTCTTACAATGGGGCTCGGTCTCACAAAATAAAAAGATCAAAATTTGATCATTTAAAAATAGAATGATAAATATTTTTAAAAAAAAGTTTCAAAAATTGGGAAATATTATAATTTTTTATATAAAAAAATCACTCTCATTTCTAGGGAACAAATACCCTTGTTGCATTTTTTACCTTAGGGAACAAACACCCTAGAGACAACATCTTTCATTTCTGGGGAACTAACACCCTAGTTGCATTTTTAACTTAGTGAACAAAGACCCTAGAGGCATCATCTTTAATTTCTAGGGAACAAACACCCTATCATTTTTCATTTATAGGGAACAAACACCTTAGTTGCATTTTGACCTTAGGGAATAAACACCCTAAATGCGTATTGTCTTACATTTTTCTTTTGGTATAAGTATTTCCCATTCATGCTAATAACTCATAAACAATATTTTCTGGCACAAAGTGAGCTAAAATTAAAAAATATTGTGGTGATTCCAAATGATGATTCTGTTTGGTAAGATATTCTTGAGTAATAAGATTTAGATTAGCAGGACCATCCTACATAATGGGACTAATACGACCCTTCTGGACAATGGGATTAGAATGACCTTCCTACATAATGGGATTTATTTAAGCAAGACCCTCTTGAACAATGGGATTAGCAGGACCCCCCTACATAATGAGACTAGCAGGACACTCCTACATAATGGGATTTAGATTAGGAGGACCCTTCTCCATAATGGGATTTAGTTTAGCAGGACCCTTTTGGACAATGGGATTAGCAGGACCCTCAACATAATGGGATTAGCAGGACCCTCCTACATAATGGAATTTAAATTAGCAAGACGCTTTACATAATAGGACTAATAAGACCATCCTACATAATGAGATTTAGTATAGCAGGACCCTCCTACATAATGAGATTTGTAAGACCCTCCTATATAATGAGATTTAGTTATTTTCACTTAGGATAAACATTTCTTAGTCTGAGACTGTTATTTTTTTATTTTTTTCCTAAGATAAACACTTCCTAGTATGAGATATTTTTCGTTTCACCTAGAATAAATACTTCCTAGTCTTAGATCGCTATTTTCTACTAGGATAAACATATCCTAGCCTGAGACCATTATTTTTTGTTTTCTCCTAGGATAAACACTTCTTAGTTTGACACCATTATTTTAATTTTCTTGTAGGATAAATATTTCCTAGTCTGAGACGTTATTTTTATTTTCTCGGAGGATAAACACTTCCTTGTCTGAGACTTTTATTTTTCATTTTCTCCTAGTATAAACACTTCCTAGTCTGAGACAGTTATTTTTTATTTTCTCCTAGGATAAACACTTCCTAGTCGGAGACCTCTATTGTTTATTTTCTCCTAGGATAAACACTTCCTAGTCTAACATGTTTATTTAACATTTTCTCCTAGGATAAACACGTCCTAGTCTGAGTTTATGTAACACCTCTGTATTTAGTAGCTCCAGAAAGGGTCCATGTGAGTGGTTAAAATCTAGGATTTTTTGCCTTGGCACCCACCTTGAAGGCCACATGAATCATGAAGTGCACCACGAGTCATGGTGGTGCTTGTAGGGCTTAGGAAGTAGCCAAGAAAATACCCTCACCTTCTATGGCCTCCATGATGCCTCATGGTGGGGACCATGAGTCATGGTGGCGCTCGTGGTAGGCTAGGCAGTAGCTAGGCAAAGCTTCCCCAAAATAGGACCCTCCCCATGAGCCATTTGACGGCTCGTGAAGGCCACCACAGGTCATGGGAAGGGTCGTGGTCCTAAGTTAGATTTTAAGGAAAGAGGGGGTGGCAAACCAAGCCACTAGACAAGGGACCACCGGCATCACTACGAGCAGTGTGACCTTTGAGGGGCCGTGCTGTCCCTCTTGGTGAGTCGGTAGCTTCAGTTCGGGGGCTTTTGGGTCTTTTCCTATTTTAAGTGAATAAATACTATGTCATTTTACCAAGCCTAGGACCCCTATATACGTGAGTTTTACCCCAAAACTCACCCACTCAAGTCATTATTTCCAAAACCCAAAAGAAAATCAAAGCTCCCTCTCTGAAAGAAGAAGAAGAAGAGAAGAAGAAGGGATTCATGCTATGATCAAGGTCAATTATCTATTCCTCCATTCAATATAAGTATTGGGCTTTGAAGTATTATAGTTTTCATCCATGGATTCCTTCCATCCATGGAGTTCTCAGATTCTCCAATTTACAAAGTTATAATTCCCCAATTGAGTTAGGATTTTCTTCAATTGTTATGGGTTCTCTTTAATGTAGATATAGATGATTGAATTATGATCTCTTATGCATGAATTGATGAAATACTATGATTTTATGATGATTTCCCCATGAACCGATGTAACCCCCATGTTTTCAAGTTATGAATCATGTGATGTGGGATTTCGATTGTAAAGGAAGAGTTTTATGAAATTTAGCATGAATTGCTAGTTTTACATTAATTTATGATGAAATCCATATCTAACCCATGTTTACAAAGTATTGATGATTGAAAGTGGGTTTTGAACTCCAAGATGTAAATTATGGACTTGTGCATTTTCTTATGAAATCTATGCAAATGTTTCAAGGATGCTCAAAGAGTAAAGTTTCAATGATGATGATCATGATGTGTTATTTAAAGGATTTTTTAATGTACACATAAGAGTAAGATGTGACAGGTTTTCTCACATAATAAGGATTCTTAGGTTGAAAGGCTTTCTCTCCTAATTGAATCAAATAGTAAGAGTTATCCTAATGAACTTAGCTTGGATTGGTTATCCTAGGATACCTTTTCCATGGCGGATGATTTAGCTTGGGTTGGCAAGATGACGTTCATTTCCATGGATAATAAGGTCAAGTAAGAAATGACTATTATGTATGATTTATGCTTAGCATCGAGATGATATTGAGATGGAAGCTCTCCTGAGTAGCGGTCGGGTTTCTAGAAGAAATCCACTTATACCTTACCTATGTGCCCCATAGGATGATTGTCTAGATAGACATTAGCTAGTGGATCCACTAAAGCTAGAAGTTCATGGTTCTACCTTGGTAAGTAGGACAACCCTTTTCGTTGTGGGAGACACTCAGGGATCATGTTATAGCTCAGATGGTCTCTATGTTGGTTAAAGTTATTCCCCCACATTAATAATGTACTACGGTTACTTCAAGAAGCATCGATATGAATTAAAAGGTTTTAAAGATGATGTTATCTTGCAATGACCATGGTTTTATGACTTATGTTTTCTAACTCTCTTAGATCATGTTTTAGCTTTGTCAATTGCGTGTCATAAAATGAAATGTCCTATTTTTGAATGTTTTAAATGTTTTATGCTTGGCAATCGTACTTGGTACATTTTTTGTACTAACGCATACCTTTGCCTACATTTCCCCAAATGTAGGGTCTGACAGTTAGGGTCATCACTTTCGTGAGTAGAGGTTGACTTGAGGTATTCCGAGCTTTGCTGAGTCCTCATGCTTTGAAGATGGACCTTCATTATTTTAGTTCCTTTTCTTGTATTTCACTTTTAGATAGGATGAACTATCTAGGACCAATTTTATTCTATTGTATTCGATGTCCATGATGAGATATGTGTTTTAGACTTCCGCTTTATTTTATAAAAACTATTGGACTTGGACTATGTTTTACTCTTATTGTACTATTTCTGATGTTATGAGAGCTAAGTGTCTTGTATTGGGTCTTTCGAAGTTCTATACGCCATGTTACATCTAGGGGGTGTTCTTGGGTCATGAAAAACTTGGTAATCAGAGCACAAGGTTTAGAATGGTCCTAGGATGTCTCATAAGCCATGTCTAGTAGAGTCTTGTTAAGAAGTGTGAAGCGCACCACATTTATGAATGAGAGGCTACAAAATGATTATGAAACTCCACGTCTTTCATTACCATAAAGTCACGGGATAGAGTTTAACTCTATAATGTCTCTCTCCTAATCCTTACCCTATGTTCTTCAGGATATGGCTACCCGAAGAGTTTATTCTAGAAGAAATGTGAGGGAGAATGAGGAACAAGAAGCTCCTCTCCAAGCTCCTCAAGTTTCGATCGATCCTTTGGCCGAGAAAGTTTCTAATGCAGAGTTTAGGGCTTCTTTTAAAGTGTTGGCACAAGCGGTGACGGCCCAGGCTAATAGGGAAGTAGTGGTCCCCGTGAACCCAAATATGGGTACGGTGGATTTAAGAGTGAGGGAATTCACTAGGATGAATCCTCCAGAGTTTCATGGTTCTAAGGTTGAGGAAGATCCTCAAGAGTTTATTAATGAGGTCTATAAGGTTTTGATGATCATGGGAGTTACGCCGGTGGAAAAGGAAGAGTTGGTCGCTTATTAACTAAACGGTATGTCTCAAATATGGTATAACCAATGGAAGGAATGGAGACCGGAAGATGTGGGTCCTTTTGATTGGGGGAAGTTTAAGGCCTCTTTTCTTGATTGGTTATTTCCCCTTGAGATGAGGGATGCCAAGGTGCTTGAGTTCACTAATTTTCGATAAGAAAGTATGAGTGTAAGGGAATATGCTCTAAATTGTACTCAATTGTCTAAGTATGGTCCAACAATTGTGCAGATTCTAGGGCTAGGATGAGTAAGTTCGTTTCAGGTGTGTCTGAAATGGTGGTCAAAGAGTGTCCAACCGCCATGCTCATTAATTACATGGACATCTCTCGTCTCATGGTTCATGCACAACAAATTGAGGAGGAGAAACTTAAGGGAAAGCCTAGGGAGGCAAAAAGGGCTAAGATCGGTGATGGAAATTTCTCTCATGCAAGGTCCGATGGACATGGTGGTTATAGACCTCGGCAAAGGTTTTCCAGTCAAGGTTTCTCCACTGCTCCTCCTAAGTTCAACAAAGATAGGGTGTTTAACCCTAAGCCTCGAGGAGATAATGGTAGTGGATCGTCATTGCCTAGGTCTACTTGTACTAAGTGTAGAAGGAAGCACGAGGGTTAGTGCCTAGAGGGCACGGATGGTTGCTTTGGTTGTGGTAAAAGTGGTCACAAAATGAGGGATTTACCGATCCTTACAGCTAAAGGAAAAGAGGGCAAGTAAGCTCCTCCTAGTTGTTCAGGTCCCAATGCTTATAAGCAAAACTGTTTTTATGCACATCAGGCTCATGGTGAACAAGATAGTTATCCCAATGTGGTTATCAGTATGTTGAAAGCTTTCCAACTTGATGTTTATGTTTTACTTGATCCCGGTGCTACCTGTTTTTTGTGACGCCATATGTGGCTATGAGGTTTGATGTTCTTCCGGATGTGTTGTTAGATTCTTTTTTTGTCTCTACTCATGTTGGTGATTCTATTATGGCTAAGAGGGTCTATAGAAAGTGTCCCATTTCTTTGTCCCATAGAATTACTCTTCTTGGCTTGGTAGAGCTTGATATGTTAGACTTTGATGTTAATCTTGGTATGGATTGGATGCACTCATGTTATACTTCTATTGATTGTAGAACTTGTGTAGTCAAGTTTTAGTTCCCAAATGAGCATGTCCTAGAGTGGAAGAGAGAAAATTATATGCCCAAGGGTCAGTTCTTTTCTTCTCTTAAAACTAGAAATATAATCTCTAAGGGTTTCCTTTACTATCAAGTTAGGGTGAATGATGTAGATTTTGAAACCCCTACTCTTTAGTCGGTCCCCGTTGTTAATGAGTTTTCGGAAGTGTTCCCAGACGATCTACCCGGTATTCCTCCCGAGCAGGAAATAGACATTGGTGTTGACCTTCTCCTAGATACACAACCTATCTTTATTCCTCCCTACCGAATAGCTCTGGCAGAACTTAAAGATTTGAAAGAACAATTGAAAGATTTGTTGGATAAGGGTTTCATTCGACCGAGTATCTTTTCATGGGGTGCTCTAGTTTTGTTTGTTAGAAAGAAAGATGGTTCTCTTGGTATGTGTATTGATAATCGTCAGTTGAATAAGTTGATCATTAATAATAAGTATCCTCTTCCAAAGATAGATGATTTATTTGACCAACTTCGGGGAGCAAGTTACTTCTCTAAGATTGATATTCGATCGGGTTATCACCAATTGAGGGTGAGGGAAGATGACATTCTGAAGATGGATTTTTGAACTCGATATGGTCATTATGAGTTTTTGGTAATGTCATTTGGTTTGACTAATTCTCCGGCGGCGTTTATGGATTTGATGAATAGGGTGTTTAGACAATACCTTGAAATGTTTGTGATTGTGTTCATTGATGATATTTTGATCTATTCAAAAAGTGAGAATAAGCATGTTAATCATTTGAGGATCATCTTACAAGTTCTTAAGGATGAATAACTTTATGCAAAGTTTTGCAAGTGTGAATTTTTGTTATGGTCTACAACTTTTCTTGGTCATATTGTTTCGAGTAAGGGTATTGAGGTAGATCCTAAGAAGACGGATGCGGTCAAGAGTTGACCTAGACCTCTAACTTCTTCAGATATTAGAAGTTTATTGGGTCTAGCCAGTTACTATAGAAGGTTTATTGAGGGTTTCTCCTCGATTGCCTCTCTTTTGACGGCGTTGACTTAAAATAAGTCTAACTTCATATGGACCGAATTATGTGAAAAGAGTTTTCAAGAGTTGAAGGATAGACTTACTTCCACTCCGGTGTTGACCTTATGAGAAGGGATGGATGGCTTTATCGTTTATTGTAACGCCTCAATAATTGGGCAAGGATGTGTGCTTATGCAAAATGGGAAAGTTATTGCCTATGCCTCAAGCCAACTTACGATCCATGAAAAGAATTATCCTACTCATGAACTTGAATTAGCGGCGGTCATTTTAGCCTTAAAGAATTGGATGCACTATTTGTATGGAGTTTATGTACATGTGTTTACCTATCACAAGAGTTTGCGATATGTGTTTATTCAGAATGATCTATTCTTCGCCAATGAATTGGCCTGAGTTATTGAAAGATTATGACATGAGTCTTCTTTATCACCCCGTTAAAGCTAATGTGGTAGCGGATGCTCTTAGTCAGTTATATATAGGTAGTATTTCTCATGTTGAAGAAGAAAAGAAAGAGTTTGTTCGAGATGTTCATAGATTGGCTCTGTTAGGTGTTCAATTAGTGGACTCCACCAAAGGTGGTGTTATGGTTCACAATTGGTCTGAATCGTCTTTTGTTGCAAATATGAAAACCAAGCAAGGTCTTGATCCAATTTTAGTAGAATTAAAAGAAGTTGTGCTTAGGAAATCCGTTAAGGCTTTCTACCAAGGGGGAGATGGTGTACTTAGATATAAAGGTCGTTTATGTGTTTTGAATGTTGATGACTTGAGGAAACAGATCTTATCAGAAGCCCATAGTTCGGGGTATTCCATTCACCCAGGAGCCATCAATATGTACCGTGATTTACAGGAGGTCTGTTAGTGCAATAGGATGAAGAAGGATATTACGAGATTTGTGGCTAAGTGTCCAGATTGCCAACAAGTAAAGGTTGACCATCAAAAATCGGGAGGTTTGTCCCAAGATATTAGCATTCCTACTTGAAAGTGGGAAGATTTGAACATGGACTTTATTGTTGGTTTGCCTCACACCATGCGACAACATGATTCAATTTAGGTCATAGTAGATCGGATGGAGAAATCGGCTCATTTCCTTCCAGTCAAGGTTTCTTATTCAATGGAATACTATGCCAAGATGAACTTGAGAGAAATGGTAAAGTTGAATGGAGTGCCTTTGTCCATCATTTCTGATCATGGTACCCAATTCACTTCTCAGATTTGGAAGTCATTCCAAAAGGGTCTTGGTACTCATGTTAAGCTTAGTACGGCCTTTTATCCCCAAACCGATGGGCAAGCAGAGTGTACTATCCAAATTTTGGAAGATATGTTGAGGGCTTGTGTGATTGATTTTAAGGATAATTGGGATATTGATTGAGTTGTCTTATAACAATAGATATCACTTGAGTACTAATATGGCTCCATTTGAGGACCTATATGGTAGGAGGTATAGATCCCAATAGGATGGTTTGAGGTGGGTGAATTTTCCTTAATAGGTCTCGAATTGGTACATGAGGTCATAGAGAAAGTTCGACTTATAAGAGAAAAGTTGAAAATGGTTTAAAGTCAGCAAAAGTCATATGACGATGTGAGAAGAAGGTATCTTGAGTTTGATATTCATGAATGGGTTTACTTGAAAATCTTACCCATGAAGGGTGTAATGAGGTTTGGTAAGAAAGAGAAGCTTCGTTCTCGGTATGTAGGCCCATATCAAATTTTGAGACGTGTTGGTAAGTTGCTTATGAGCTAGAATTGCCAAATGAGTTGGCATCGCTGCATTCGCTTTTCCATGTCTATATGCTTAAGAAGTGTATTGGAGATCTGACATCCATAGTTCCCTTAGAAGGGTTGGGAGTTGATGAAAGTCTTTCCTATGAGGAAGTACCAGTTGAGATTTTAGATCGGCAAGTTAAGAAGTGGAGAAACAAGGAAGTGGCTTCCGTGAAAGTATTACCGAGGGATCATTTAGTTAAGGGTGCTTTTTGGGAGGACGAGGCCAATATGATGTCCCGATATCCTCATCTTTTTCCTTCTACTCTTACTATATCTGGAGGTAATGAGTTCCTCTTGGTTTTTCCTTTGTTTTGGAGTCATGTGTTTTATGTGTTTCCATGATTTCCTTATGTTAAATATGTTCCTGAAAAACTTTTGTTTTGAAAGAAATAGAGTTTACATAATTGATTTTCCTCATGTTGTTGTGCATTGAGCATGAGTTGATGTCTCGAGCTAGGGGTACCCCCTAGATATAACATGGCATATAGAACCCTGAAGGACCCCATACAATCCATTTAGCTCTAATAACATAAGAAATAGAACAATAAGAGTAAAAACAATCCAAGTCCAAAACATTTTATAAAAGGATAAGCAGAAGTCTAAACTCATGTCTCAACATAGTCATCTAGTACAATAGAATGAAATTGGGCCTAGCCAATAAATCATGTCCAAAAGAGAAGTACAAGAAAGAAACTACAACAATAAATCTATCCTCGAAGCATGAGGACTCACCAAAGCTCGGGAAATCACGAACTCAACAACTAGCCATGAGACTCAGAAACCTATGTGTCGGACCCTACATTTGGGAAAATATAGGCAAGAGTATGTTTTAGTACAAAACAATGTACCAATTATGATAGTCATGCATAAAACATTTAAAACATGCTAAAAGGGACATTTCATTTCATGACATACAATTGACCAAGTTAAACATCATATGAAAGAGTCATAAAGCATAAGTCGTAAATCATGGTCAATGCAAGCTAACTTCTTGCTTAACATCTTTAAACTCATGTGTGATACTTCTTGAGTAACCTTAGTTCATCATTACTTGTAAGGAATTAGCCTTAACCGACAAGGAGACAATGTGAGCTATAACATGGAATTTGGTGTCTACCCCACACCTAAAAGAGGTGTCCTACTTGCCGAAGGTAGAACCTTCAACTTCTAGCTTAAGTGGATCCACTAGCAATTCAACCTATATGGGTACATAGTTATGGGATAAGGGGATTACTACTAGAAACCCGGCCTCAACTAATGGGGGAGCTTCCATCTCATGAGATTACTTTGGAAACCCAGGCTCTACTACGGGAGAGATTCCATCTCACTATCAATATCGACTCAGTGATAAGCATAAATTACCACGAAATAGTCATTTCTTAATTGACTTCATTACTCATGAAAAGGTGACCTTGGACAACCAATTCAAGGTAGTTTCATTAAGATAGCTCCTAGTGTCACGACCCAGGGGTACCCCTTAGATGTGACATGGCGTATAGAACACAGAAGGACTCCATACAAGCCACGTAGCTTTCATAACATAAGAAAAAGAACAATAAGAGTAAAACACATTTTCAAGTTGAAAGAAGTCTTTCATAAAAGAAAGCGGAAGTCTAGACATTTGTCTCATCATAGCCATCTATTACAATATTGAATGAAAATTGGGCCTAGCCCATACAACTTGTTCAAAAAGGAAATACAATAAGTAAAAACTAAACAATAACTCCATACTCGAACCAAGAGGGCTTACCAAGCTCGAGAATAGATCGAAGTCCAAGCCCTAGCCACTAGAATGGAAACGATTCATGTCAAACCCTACATTTGGGAACAATGTAGGCAAAAGTATGCGTTAGTACAAAAATGCACTAAGTATGATAGTCATGCATAAAATCCATTCAAACATGCCAAAAGGGACATTTCATTTCAAAGCTTGCAAATTGCAAAGTTTAAACACCATATAAGAGATTAGAAGTCATAAGTCATAATCATGGACAACTAAGTCAACATCATCTTCAATTACCTTTGAACTCATATACAAAGCTTCTTGAGTAACCATAGTTCATTATTCATGTTCTTATTGTGGGAGAATTAGCATTAACCGACATAGAGACCATGTGAGCTAAAACATGATCACCCGGTGTCTCCCACACTGAAAAGGGTTGTTCTACTTGCCAGATCCATACGGTAAGGAGGAATAGAAATGAGCGGGAATTAAAGAGTTTTCAATATAATCTAATTCTTTTATAAGAACGAGTGGAAGTATAACAACATTGTCTCAAACTATCTAAACATAAGAGAATAGAAATCTTGGGACACAGCCCATACAATGGTTCAAGACATAAAGGAAAAGGATACTAGAGAGTGGTGATCACATCCTCAAACACAGTGAGGACTCACCAAAACTTCACTTCTTTGAATCAACAATGAAGCTAGCCACGAGTGTGAGAATCGATGTCGCCAGACCCTACATTTGATAAGAATGTAGACAAGAGTATCCATTAGTACAATCAAGTACAAAATATGATGGTTAGCATAGACAACATAAACATAAGCATTAGTCAACATAAGACATAAGGCAGAAGCATAATCAAGATATAATAAAAATCATAGTGAAAGAGAAATACTCCTAAGTAACCTCACTTACTCTTAGCCAAGACTTAGGTCATCTGCCTCTATTCAAGCTTACATCATAGAAGGCATATCTAGAAACACTCCAATTCAATCATCATCATAACATAATCACCTTAGTCATACTTACTTTTAACTACATGGGGATTCTCCTAAATGCCTAGCTTATAAAGGTTAATGGGTATTTGCCTCTTGCCTTACTTACTTTAAGATTGCGGGTACTCGTCTCCACAACCTCATCATATGACATGGGTACTCACCTCCACATCATTTCATAAATAGCATGGGTACTCGCCTCCATGTCCATTCATCATGGTAGGAATGTGGGTACTCACCTCTTGTTCAATTCTAAGGAGTATGAGAATCACCTCATATCCTTGCATATGGAGGTCGAGGGTAATCGCCTCTAGCTTCATCATTCATTGAGCATTTTAGTCTAGATTCATTTTAGGTGAGCAATCCTTTCAACCTAGATCATTCATGTGAGTAAACCTTTCATATACATACAATCATGCTTACCAATTCATTATAGGAAGTATCCCTTCCGTACTACAACATCAACAATCGGCAAGTCATAGTCTAGGATTTACTCTCAAAGCACTACATATCATGATCATCTTTTATGATTTACTCTCAAGAAATTACAATCATACTATTCATGTATGCTTCAATCTCAAAAAATTCTAGTCATAAATTATCAATCCTATAAGGATGTATCTAACCCATATAGTTTCCCTCATATGGCATCAAACCCAACTATATCAATTCAACCCTAAAATCATAGGATAGGCATGGGTACATGTAATTTAATCCTAAATACATGAAATTCTATTAAAAACATGCTAAAAGGGACATTTTAATTGAATGCCTACAATTTACTAAGTTAAAACTTCACTTTGAAGATAGAGGAAAAGCATAAGCCATAAGCATATTCATTACATAGATTATCATAACATAAGAGGAACATATCATATATTCCCTTAAAGCATACTTGTGCAATGCATGAATAAGACCCCATAATCTCACCCATGCTAAGTAAAGCTTCTTAAGTAACTATCATTCATAATTCATATTCTTGTTCATATATTATTTTCATATTGGAGAATAAGCCTTAACCGACATAGACCATGTGAGCTTAACATGGAATCCTGTGTCTACCCTACACCGAAAAGGGGTTGCTCTACTTGCCTAAGGTAGAACCATTCTCTTAGCTTAGGTGGATGCACTAGCTAAATACCTATGAGGGCACATAGTTTATGAGATAAGACGATTGCTACTAGAAACCCAGACTCTACTAAGGTAGAAGTTTCCATCTCCTGAGATACATACTTTGGGAACCCGGACTCAACTAAGGTAGAACGAACCCATTTGGAAATTCAGACTCAACTAGTGTAAAAGCTTTCATTGGGAAGTTAGACTCAACTAGCATACAAGCTTCTATCTCATATTCAATATCCACTCGGTGCTAAGCATTAATTCCAATTGAGTTCATATTAAGTCTAGACTTAAGTTCATACTTATGGAATAATGTCTTGACACTCAGTCCAACATAACTCATAATATAGATCATTAGATCATGCATGAGAATAACCCTCCACCGCCCATGTCTACATAATGATCCAATAGGTAAGAAAGCCTTTCAACCCTAGAATCATATATTGTGAGAAAACCTTTCACATCATATCATATTAATGCATAAGTATGTATATGAGAATAACCTTTCAACAACACAACAACTAGATCATGATCATATTCACTTTACTCTTAAAGTGTTCTTAAAGCATATACTAAACTTCATAATTCATGCATTATATCATAATTTGCCCTTTCAAGGACCAAGGCTCATATTGTATCAACACATCTAGAATTCACTACATTATACATAGATAATTACATAATTCAAGTAGCTCAATTACTACAAGTATAATCTCATAATAATTTTCTTTCATCAATTCAGCCACATCACAAGATCATAAATTAGGGATATGGGGATTTCATGGATTCTTGGGGGTTTCAACATAAAATTGTAATAAATCATCAATTCAATCATAATATCAAGTAATTCAAATATTAGAATCGTTTTTAAAAGGAATCAATGACTTGGAGTCAAACCCTAGCTTTTGGAGAATTTCTATCTTGAAATTAGGGTTTTGAAGGGGCTCCATGGATGAAGGACTACCATACCTTAGAAATGAAATTCAATTAAATTGAGTATAAAACCTTGCTCCTTCAACCCTAGATCCAACTTCCTTCTTCTTCTTCCTTGATGTTCTAGAGAGAGAATTTTTGGAGAAAAGTGGGTTTCATTTTGGAATTTAGGAATAATGAGGAGGATGACTAAATTTAGGGTTCTTAAATCAATATATAGTTAGTATTAATTAGAATAAAATGACATCACTTAATATTAATTAAAATTGGAAAACCCCAAAGTGCCCCTACACTTAATTGCTAAAAAGCATTATCACGTGGACACCCACGACCACGGTCTGTGAATGGACCCACATGGCGTGTTGTCAACCATGGTCTTGACAGAGAATTTTGGCCATCTACGACCCATTGACCTACATACTATGGACCCACCCACGGGATGTGGGTCCTGGTCTCGTGGGTCACTGCCTCAAGTAGCCTCCACGGTGTCCATCTACGGGCTAACCCACATGGGGTGGGTGGACTTACGGGGCATAGTCCACTTCGTGGGTCACTGTCCAGGTAAATTTTTGGGGTCCTCCTCAAGGACCCATGGTTGGTCCTTGGGGGTCGTACTTTGACGGTCCCACACGAAACCCTTTATTTTTATGTACGGGTGTTACTTTTATGACTCTAACCATCATGTTAAGCTCTAGTTTAGCCTACTAGTTTTCGGAGTGTTACATTCAACATACCAGTAATCACATCTGGAAAACTCTCTTGTTCACCTCTAGTCTGAAGAACATAAAAGCGGTTTTGCTTAGGAGCATTGGAACCTGAACTACTAGGAGTAGCTTGCTAGCCCTCTCTTTTCTTAGCCGTAAGAATTAGGCAATCCCTCATTTTGTGACCATTTTTACCACAACCATAACAACCATTTGTTCCATCTAGACACCTACCATCGTGCTTCATTCCACACTTAGTGCAATTAGACCTAGGCAACAAAGATCCACTACAATTACCTCCTTGAGGCTTAGGGTTAGACACCCTATCTTGGTTGAACTTAGGAGGAGCATTGAAGGAACCTTGACCGAAAAAACCATTGTTGGAATCTTGGAAGACCTTGCCCATTAGACCTTGTGTTAGAGAAATTACCATCACCGGTCTTAGCCCTTTTTGCCTCCCTAGACCTTTCCTTTAGTTTATCCTCCTCAATTTGTTGTGCATGTACCATGAGATGAGAGATGTCCATATCATGAATGAGCATTGCGGTTCAGCACTCTTTAACAATCATTTCGGACACACCCGATGCAAACTTACTCATCTTAGCCCTTAAATCTGCAACCATTGATGGAGCACACTTAGACAATTGAATTAACTTTACTGCATATTCCCTCGCACTCATGCTCCCTTGTCTAAGATTATTGAACTCTAGCACCTTAGCTTCCCTTATATCAAGGGGAAAGAACCTATTAAGAAACGCGGCCTTAAACTTCTCCCAATTAAAAGGACCCGCATCTTCCAGTCTCCCTTCTTTCCATTGGTTATACCATAATTGAGCTCCACCTTTCAATTGGTAAGCGGCCAACTCTACCTTTTCCACAGGCATAACTCCCACGATCATCAATACATTATAGACCTCATCAATAAACTCTTGAGGATCTTCCTCAACTTTGGAACCATGAAACTTCAAAGATTCATCCTTGTGAAATCTCTTACTCTTGAAGCCGTCGAATTCACATTTGAGCTTGAAGGAACCACAACCTCCCTATTGCCTTGGGCCATTACCACTTAAGCCAACACCTGAGAAGTAGCACTAAACTTTGCATTAGAAACATGCTCGACCAAAGGACCGATCGAAACTTGAGGAGCTTGGGGAGGAGCTTCTTGTTCCGCATTATCCCTCACATTCCTTCTAGCATAAGCTCTTCGGGTAGCCATATCCTAAATAACATAGGATAAGGATTAGGAGAGAGATTTTATAGAGTTAACTCTATCGTATGACTTAAGAGTACTGAAAGAAGTGTAGTTTCCTAATCATTGTAGCCTCTCATTCATAAATGTGGTGCATTTCACAGTCGTGAAAAAAACTCTACTAGGCGTGGCTTATGAGACATCCTAGAACCATTATAAACCTTATGCTCTGATATCAAGTTTGTCACGACCTAGGAGTACCCCCTAGATGTAACATGGAGTATGAAACCTCGAAGGACTCCATACAAGCGACTTAGCTCTCATAACATAAGAAATATAGCAATAAGAGTAAAATCAGTCCAAGTCAAAAACATTTTATAAAACGATAATCGAAAGTCTAAACTCATGTCTCAACATAGCCATCTAATACAATAGAATGAAATTGGGCCTAGCCCATACATCTTGTCCAAAAGAGAATTACATGAAATAAACAACAACAATAACTCCATCCTCGAAGTATAAGGACTCACCAAAGCTCAGGAAATCACGAACTCAACAACTAGCCACGAGACTCAGAAACCTGTTTGTCGACCCTACATTTGGGGAAAATGTAGGCAAGAGTATGCGTTAGTACAAAACAATGTACCAAGTATGATAGCCATGCATAAAATATTTAAAACATGCTAAAAAGGACATTTCATTTCAAGACATGCAATTGGCCAAGTTAAACATCATATGAAAGAGTTATAAAGCATAAGTCATAAATCATGATCAATACAAGCTAACTTCTTGTTTAACATCTTTAAACTCATGTGTGGTACTCCTTGACTAACCTTAGTTCATCATTACTTGTGGGGAATTAGCCTTAACCGACATTGAGACCATGTGAGCTATAAAATGGAATCTGGTGTCTACCCAACACCGAAAAGAGGTGTCCTACTTGTCGAAGGTAGAGCCTTGAACTTATAGCTTAAGTGGATCCACTAGCTAATCAACCTATGTGGGCACATAGTTATGAGATAAGGAGAATTCTACTAGAAACTTAGCCTCTACTAAGAGGGGAGCTTCCATCTCATGATATTACTTTGGAAACCCAGCCTCTACTACAGGAGAGCTTCCATCTCAGTATCAATATCCACTTTGTACTAAGCATAAATTCCCACAAAATAGTCATTTCTTACTTGACTTCATTACTCGTGAAAGGGACCTTGGAAAACCAATTCAAGGTAGTTTCATTAAGATAGCTTAGGGCCTTTGATTCACTTAGGTGAGAAAGCCTTTCTATGTGAGAAAACCTTTCACATCATGCTAGTATATGTTTTAGTGAGAATATCCTTTCATAACACAATATCATCATTGGTACTTTACTCTCAAAGCACCCTTAAAACATTTGCATAGATTTCATAAACAATGCATAAGTTCATAATTTACCTCATTGAGGTCAAAACACAATTTCAATCATCAACTCTTATAAAAACATGGGTTAGATATGGATTTTTATCATAAATTCATGTAAAACTAGTAATACATGCTCAACTTCATAAAACTCTTCCTTGGAGATCAAAATCCTTACACATACGGTTCATAACTTGAATACATAAGGATCAGATGGGTTCATAGTGGAATTCATCATAAAAGTGTTGCAATTCACTAATTCATGCATAGAAGATCATAATTAACTTATTTAAATCAATAATAAAGAGAACCCACGACAATAGATGAAAACCCTAGCTCAATTTGGGAATTCTACCTTTTGAAATAGAGAGATTTAGGAACTCCATGGATGAAAGGAATCCATAGATGAAAACTATCATACCTTGATTCCAAAAGATAGCCTTCAATGGAGGAATCGGAACCTTAGCTTGAAACCCTAGGTTGAATCTTCTTCTTCTTCTTCAAGTTTTTAGAGAGAGATTATTTGGAGAGAAGTTGGTTTCATTTTGTGAAATTTGAAGAATGAAATAAATGGGTGAATTTCGAGGTTAAAAGGTTTATATAGGGATTCTAAATATAATCAAAATGACATAGTATAGGAATTAAATTATTAGGAAAAAAACCAACTTCCCATGAAAAATAAATTACTGTAGTGACCCACGACCCAACATTGACGGATCATGGATTGACCTACGAGTCATCCTGTACACTCGTGGTTCCTTGTCAGAGACTTTTTCTTGGACACATGGCTCCTGGACCACGGGCCGTGGTCCCACCTACGGTCCGTAGGTCAACCCGTGGTCCATGCCTGGATAAATCTTGAGGCACCCATCCATGGACCCACCTACGGCTCGTGGCCCATACCACGGGTCATGGTTGGCTCTCGTGGATGACACCTGGGAGTTTTGAAATCTTCTAAGCTTCCCTCCTTCAAATACGGAGAGTTACAATTGCCTGTAGACTTCATGAAATGAATTGATGAACTTGCTTTAGCTATGCCTTTTTAGAACGAATTGCATATAGTCTTCATGAGTTTGTGTTGAGCATGCTTTTAACTTGGAGAAGGTAGTTCCTCCTTGAATATGAGAAATTTTGAAATTTAATGCATATTGGTTTGTTAGGTATAGTTCCTACTTTCCTTATTGTTCATTGAGTATGTTTAGCTTGGAGTTAATATTTCCTCCTTGGTTTTGTGAATTTTGATGAGATTTCATTCATAATAGGCTGCTAGTATTGAGTCTTTTCTTTCAAAAGGTGTCTACAATGTCATTTGAGGACGAATGTTCCCAAAGGGGAGATAATGTAACACCTCGGTATTTAGTAGCCTAAGCAAGGGTCCAAATGAGTGGTTACAAACCTAAAATTTAGCCTTGGCACCCACCTTGAAGGCCACACGGATCGTTAAGGGCACCACGAGTCGTGGTGGTGCCCGTAGGCCTTAGGCAGTAGCCAACCAAACTTCCCTCACCTTCCATGGACACCATGACGCCGCGTGGTGGGGACTACAGATCGTGGTGACACTCGTGATAGGCTAGGCAGTAGCTAGGCAAAGTTGCCCCAAAATAGGACCCTCCCCACGAGGTATGATAGCTTTCATCCATGGATTCCTTCCATCCATGGAGCTCCCAAATTCTCCAATTTACAAAGTTATAATTCCCCAATTGAGTTAGGATTTTCCTTAATTGTCATGGGTTCTCTTCAATGTTGATCTAAATTATTTAATTATGATCTCTTATGCATGAATTGATGAAATACTATGATTTTTATGATGATTTCCCCATAAAGCCATGTAACCCCCATATTTCAAGTTATGAATCATGTGATGTGGGATTTTGATTGTAAAGGAAGAGTTTTATGAAATTAAGCATGTATTGCTAGCTTTACATGAACTTATGATGCAATCCATATCTATCCCATGTTTTCTAAGTATTGATGATTGAAAATGGGTTTTGAACCTCAAGAGGTAAATTATGGACTTGTGCATTTTCTTATGAAATCTATGCAAATGTTTTAAGGATGCTTTAAGAGTAAAGTGGCAATGATGATGATCATGATGTGTTATTGAAAGGATTTTCTCATATACACATAAGAGTAAGATGTGAAAGGTTTTCTCAAATAATAAGGTTTCTTAGGTTGAAAGGCTTTCTCTCCTAATTAAATCAAAGAGTAAGAGCTATCTAATGAACTTAGCTTGGATTGGTTATCCAAGGATGCCTTTCCATGGATGATGACTTAGATTGGATTGGCAAGATGACGTGACTTTCCATGGATAATAAGGTCCATTAAGAAATGACTATTTCATGGTATTTATGCTTAGCACCAAATATTCGAGCTTTGGTGAGTCTCACCAGTTTTGTGTAAATATTTTATAAAAATACCACGAAATAGTCATTTCTTACTGGACCAAATATTTTATAAAAATCCAAATTAAATATTTAAACTTTTACCTTATTTTATTAACTTTATTTTAAAAGATTTGAAAACAACAAAAATAGAATCACATTTTTAGGTAAAGTTTTATTTTCAATTATTTAAAAAGAAATGATAATTTACGAAAAATATGTGTTCTTTTAATTTAGATTAATAGATAAGCTAGTATTTTTTTAATTATCTTTTACAAATTGGTTATTTAACTTTCCGTTCAAAATAATTAATTTAATTTTTTTATATATTTAATTTATAAAGTAAAAATAATAATAACGTAAACT
The DNA here is from genome assembly GCA_029007595.1 of Solanum commersonii. Classification (NCBI taxonomy): domain Eukaryota; kingdom Viridiplantae; phylum Streptophyta; class Magnoliopsida; order Solanales; family Solanaceae; genus Solanum; species Solanum commersonii. Next base: position 67,705 of record JAJTWQ010000136.1, read on the forward strand.
GCCCATTACCACCCCTTTTCCTCCACTACCCACATACCCCCACTTCACACCACAACACTCACCTCACATTACCCTCACACCACTCCACTCACCACCCTCACATCCCACACGACAAACCATCGACAGCACCATACTACACACTATACATTTACAACATATCCTATATACACAGACGGAGATAGACACTAAACTTGAAAAAAAAGAATATATACATCGTACTTCTACACATTAAAGATCTGGAAATTTATTCTTCGTGGTTTCAAGTTCGTGGCTCCTGATTATTGATCATTTCTTCTCGTGCACTAGTTTTCACAAGAGGTAACATTTATTTATATTCTATTTTTGTATAATTTTATGTCATAATTGTACAAGAATTGAATCTCATATATTGAAGTTGTTCCGATTTCGTATGTGTTTAACCCGATAATATTAGTAATGTTATAATATTGACATATATTTGAATATCTATATTGTTTAATTTAGACCGAATAAAACATAGTATAACCTTGTTTAGGATCCAATATTTTTCTTTATTTGTTCTACCTTATTAAGCTAAGACATGACTCATGAATTTCCATGAATTTAATTGCTTAATTAATATATGCTTGTATTATTCATATGAGCATAACTCAAAAATTGATTAAGTAAATCATCCTTCATTAGCAAAAAGGCATTTATTGATAGCATTTATTTTTGTCATCTAAAAATGAAGGTTCATATTATTTTACATAACATGAATATAATGCTAGTTTAAATTTAGTATAAATTCTGGAGATAATTTGTTTTGGTTTTTTACTTTTTTTTTCTCTAAAAATAAAAGGGGCCTTTTATGGGTTTATTAGTTATGATATTAAAGAGAAAAAAAAAAGGCTCTCTCACGCACACACAAACGTACACTAAAAATAAAAAAAAATAAAAAATCTGCACAAAGAAAAGAAAGAAAAGCAACCAAAAGACACTATACGACAAATATACACTACACACTATACGACAACACATACACTCAGGCAACAAAAAACAATCTGCAAACAGATTCAAGAAAATTACCCTTGCATTATTTTATTTTTGTTTTCTCCACCCAAAAACAAATGTTGAATTCGAGATTTTTGTTCTTGGTTTTGAGTTCGTGGTTTTTTATTATGATTATTTTATTTCCATGAATAATTTCACAAGCGGTAACACTCAATTTACTTTAATTTGGTATAATTTTATATCATGATTATATAAGACTTGATTCCAATGTTATGAAATTGCTCAAACTTTAGGTGTGTTTAATTTTGGTACTATAATGTTGAAATACAATTGTTTGAATCTTACATATCACTAAATAATGAAGACCTTTAGAATGTTGAAACTATTCATTCTAGTATTTAAGGAAATAATTTAAATGCAGTACATTTGACAACTATTATAAGAATAACTCAGGGACTAGGTCACATATATTCTCTTTCAAATAAGAGTCTGGTCAAAACTTATCACGTTGTCTACCTCTTTGTCAAAAAACTCTTCGTGTTTCCAATCAAAGAGGGGTAAACTGTAGACATGTAATATTTTACCTAACTTAAAGTTTTGCATTATTTTTAGTGCTTAAATATTTTTAAAATTTAAAGTATATGTTTTAATTTTTATCTTATTTTATTAATTTTAGTTTAAATGATTTGAAAACGACAAAAAATAGAATCACATTTTTAGGTAAGTTTATTTTCAATTTATTCAAAAATAAATAACTACTTAAAAAATATAAGTTTTCTTTTAATTTTTGCTTTATTAAATAACTAGTATTTCTTAATTATATTTTTGGATTAGCTATTTAACTTTTCTTTTGTTAATTTAAAATAATTAAGTAATATTTTTGTTATTATATTTTATATTTTACATATTTAATTATAAAAAAAAATAACCTACACTACCCCCAACCACCTACATGTTACTACTCATTACCCCCACTCCACTCACCACAGCTCCACTTATTTTCCCTAAACAAGACATCAACACACTAACAAAAACCACCCTTACACTGATAACAGCAAGGTTAAGGAGATCACAAATAGAGAATTAAATATTAGAATACGGAAGCACAAAGAAAAGAAACAAAAAAAAACTAACTAAAGATATGGGAAATTCGAAGGAAAGATCCACGAATTTCCAAGGATTAGATGTTCTAAGGTCTTGAAAAGATCCAAGTAACAACATATAGATTTATGGAAGAAATCTAATGCCTTTACTTGAGAAAACGTATCAAAACGATAGATTCGGATCTTGACCGTTTTATGAGTAACTAAAGACAATAATTAGAATGTAGAAACTAATCACCTTCTAAAGAATACCAAAAAGAAATCAAAGATATCACAAGAAGAAGTTACTTTATACCTTAAACTATCAAACTAGTAAAGGTTTAAAGATAAATTCTCAAAGAACAAGTCACAAAGGTTCAAAGAACTCTCTCAAAAATTATTAATATCAATCTAACTTCCCTTTAATGAATGAAAAGGACTCCTATATATAGGAGAAGGGGGAAGAACGTCCAAGACCCCTTATAAGAAGCTAAAAGGTCAGCCAAACCTTAGAAAGACAATTACAAGGAATCCTACTCTAGAGAGGAAATAAAGTAACCTAACTAGGAACAAATTTAGTACTTCTAGGAAAGCATTAAATGGTACTTAGGAGACCACAAATAGACTAAGGAAAATATTAATAACCTATATATAAATAAATAAATAAGGTAAATCCCAACTAGGAAAGAATCTTGACAATCTTGGAAAGTTTGACTAGTCTTCTCTCAAAACTTGGGCAGAAAGCAACTCTTGTTGTGGCTAATTCTTGGACTCTTCTTGACCTTATTTGCACGAAATTGGACCTTAAAATTCCTCATCTTGGGCTTGAATTTGGGCCACCAAATAATTATAGCATTTAGACAATTCCTCTCCCTTGGGCTTGAGCTCTTCTTCCCCAATAAGACACTTTTGGATCAGGGATTGACGCCCATTGAGCTTATCATTGAACTCCTTGGTTTGAGATCTTGTGATGGGCCTCCTTGGAGTTTCTAAAGCTTCATCCTTGTCCTTCAATGGAGTAGAGCTTCCTTGGATGCTATCATTCCCCTTTTCTTGAAGAGAATTTGTCCTCGAATTCAAATCTACATCAAAATGGGAAAGATCAAAAATATTAAAAGTAGCACTAACTTGAAACTCACCAGGAAGATCAAGTTTATAAGCATTGTCTCCAATCCTTTTAAGGATTTTGTATGGCCCACTTCCTCTAGGATCTAGTTTGGTCTTTCTTTTGGAAGGAAATCTTTCCTTTCTCATATGCACCCAAACCAAGTCACCAGGTTTAAAAACAACATATTTTCTGCCCTTATTCCTTCGCAATGCAACTTTCTTATTCTTCTTTTCAATTGCAAGCCCTGTTTGTTCATGAATTTTCTTCATCATATCAGCCCTCTTCTTACCATCAAGATTAGAAAAATCATTAGTAGGCAAAGTGTCACGACCCGGGAGCACCCCCTAGTCGTAACCGGCGTACTCGACCTCGAAGAGGTCTAATACAAGCCTCTTAGCATTCATTCATTGCATAGACACCAAAACCATAAGGAATTAAAAACTTTCTTCACTCACGAAGATACTTTCAATAAATAGCAAGCGGAAGACTTTCTAGACTTTATACAATATGTCTCAAAACCATCTAATACCTGAATATAACATTGGGACTAAGCCCACTCAAAACTTAAGCAAATACTAGAGAGACATAAAAAGAACATGTTGGTTATTGCCCTCGAATCTATGAGGACTCACCAAGTCTTCATCTTCAACTCTTAAAAACCTATCAAGTAGTCATGACATATCACCATCTCCAAATCCCTACACTTTAGTCAAAAAGCAAAAGAAAGGGGTTAGCACAATTAAGTACTAAGTATGGAGACCATGCAAGAAAATATGCACAATGAGACATTTACAAGAAAGGTATGCTTTCATGTCCTTTGATAAAACCTTTCCTTTGCAAGTATAAGAGACATAATACAAGTCAACATTAACATATTAGACCATAGCCAACCATACATATACTTAATATAAATCCATATACAACTCATGCTTAACTTTAGAAGGACACATGTCATTTCATTACCATAGGACCTCTACCTAATATAACCTTAAGACACACTTGAGTGAGACAAGAAGTGACCGCCCACACAATCCTCTTCAAGCACACTTAAGTGTTCCCCAAGATTACCTTAGATAAGGACTTTATAGGCAAAGTGCATAATCATACCCGATAGATAGCATATTAATGAGAGGATATGTATAATGATGCTTACATAAAATAAATCATATTTAGTGGGGCATAGTACATGTGTGGTGAGTGACCATCAATATAGTATTTCCAAGGCCTACCACCCCCTTGGAGAGGCGAATGAGGTACAAACCCCTCAATGTGGTTACCCGGGCCTACCACCCCCGAGCTAGGGACCAAGGTACAAACCCTCGATATGGTTATACGGGCCTACTACCCCCGTACTAGGCAACCAAGGTACCAACCCCTCGATATGGTTATACGGGCCTACTACCCCCCGTACTAGGCAACCAAGGTACCAACCCCTCGATATGGTTATACGGGGGGTATTAGGCAACCAAGGTACCAACCCCTCGATACGGTTATACGGGCCTACTACCCCCCGTACTAGGCTTGGTCGACTCACAACACTTATATAGAGAAAATCATATACATGTGTCCATTTCATCATCATTTCAATAATTATATAGCTATTCGATTCATAGGACGTACATTGGACCTTCCATTTCCTAAGGATTCTATAAATGGGCATTTTATCAAACACATGATGGGCTATTGTTCATGTAAATGAAATCATGTACTTCAAGAGTACTAAGTCCAACCAATTTCGAAATACATATAAATCAGCCCACCAACAACATACATATATATATCAACCTTCATAATTTGATCATGGAAGCATGAAAACCATAAACATCACATAATAATTCCATTTCATGATAATATGCAAAATAGACCATAATAGGATCATCACAAGATCACATAAACTCATTCACATCATACCTTCACATATAGCTTCATATAGGACTTTACATCTAGCCTCATATGTGTATAATAATACAACAATATAATAACATTCACCTAATGCCCTTCATGGCCTCAATTCACAACAATACAACAAATAACCACCTCCACCAAAGGTGGATCAAGCCAATTAATAACAATATTATTAATACTAAGAGATCAAGCCATCTCACCATCCTTTTCAAAGGCCATAAGCCACAATACTCAATTCCATGCCAATTATACAATATTTATCAAGTTTGATCAACTTACCCTCTTTCCATGGCTATCTTCATCATCCTCATCTTCCAACAATTTAACAATACAATAACAATGATAATAACAACAATCAACTATACAAGCTAAGCTAAACAATATCCAATAACCAACATAAAGTCTAAATCCCAATTTATGACCATTCAAGGCTACTACCTCACATTATACCATTCAATAACAATTTCTAGCAACTCAACATAGCTAAGATCATATAAGAACAACCCACATCAACCACTCAATAATCCTACATCAATTACTCAAAATCATTAAACTCACTTTAGGCTAAATTTAAAGAATTTGAGAAGACATGGGTTCACAAATATTTCTTTCTTAAAACCATAAATAATCATTAATAACCACATGAAACATCATTTGAAATTATTTAATGCAAGAACCCATGCTTAGAATTCGAAATAGGATTTTTGTGTATTTGAAAAACCTTGAAAACCTTTTGATTGGGCTCCTTGAAAGAAAGAATAATCAAGGATAAAGGATCCCCATACCTTTATCTTCAAGAACCAAACGAAATTGGTGAAGAAATCAATAGCCACCATCCACCCTAGCTCCATCTTTCACCTTGAGCTTCCTTGGGGTTTTGAGAGAGTTTTTGAGAGAGGGAAATGTTTTTAGGGATGGGAATGAATTAATGGTATCTAGGAAATAATATATACCCTTTGGAAAAAATTCGTCCAACACTTAGAAAAAAAAAAGGGGCGGGTGAACGGTAAATGAACAAAGTAAATCGGCTACTGGAAATTGCCTTTTTCTGCCGGACAGACTTTACGAAAATGGGCATAACTTCTTCGTCCGAACTCCGAATGAGGTGAAACGAAGTGCGTTAGGTAGCTAACTCAAAGGGCTTTCCATGGATATATTATTGGCCACCAAATAATTTGTGTGCTAGGAGATATGACCCTCCAAAGTAGACCCTCGAAAAGGCTTCACTTGAAAATTTTGGATTTTGATACGGTTGCTCTAAAATTTGGGTTAGACTCATTTCCCACTCAATTTGACCCCCTGAATAAGAATACGAAGTCGAATTTCCGAAATGATGCACGGATTTTGAGATATATGGAAATTACAATTTATAGGTGTTTCCGAAGCACATTTCGGGCATTTTTGGGGTCGTTTCAATATCTCCCCCTTGGAAACATTCGTCCCCGAATGTTAAAGAAACATACATGAGAGACACAAACATGGCAAATTCAGCCCACATAGGGATGCAACAATGCACTTACACCTCATTTCAAAAACCTCAACATAATTGTAAAACCACAATGAACCAATTGTCAACTTAAACATGAATGTATGCAATGACATTATCATGTTTAGTGATGTTCAAGGATAAACTACCTTCTCCTAATCATAACACACCAACATCAACATTTCTCATGTTCATAGGAGGAACTACCTTCTCCTAGTCATTACATAGTCCATACATCATTAAGCACATATGCAAGTTTCCATGTTCAATAGCACTCTTTCAAGGAGGAACTTCTCAACTCCTTACTAAGACATGCTCATACCTTATTTTCATGAAGTACAATTGATCACTTATAACCAATGCACTACAACATGAGGGAAACAACTCATACAACTCATCTTTCTTCAAAAACACAAGTTTTTATGGAAATGCGCAAACCTCATTAATTCACATAAACATGGGAGGAACTACCTCCTCTACTCTTTAGGAAAGTTTCCACCACATAAGGAGCTAACATTCCATTTCATAAGAACACATTCAAGCATGTTCATTTAATTCACATCATCAAGTCAAGTATGCCATATTACACACAATGCACAACTTAGGAGAAAAAAATCTCCATTTAAAACACACATCATACTACATGAGAGAATAGGACTACTTCTACGAACTCAATATGCATGCAACTTAGACATATTCCGTTTCATTGGAGGAATTTCCTCCTCCAACTCAAATCATGCTTATCATATGATCTTCGGCCAATTATGCAATTACTTCTTAAAAAGCACATTTAAACCATTCACCTCATGAATCACATAGGTTACTTACTCTAATTGCCTATCAACATGAGGGGCATGAAACATGAAAACTCATTTTCTCATTTAACAAGAATTCATTTAAAACATGCATGACATAAGGAGACCATGGAAAAACTCCTTTTCACATAAGACTCCAAAACATGAACCAAGCTTCTAGGAACTCTTTGTTTTAGGCTTGAGTAAGCACATATAGAAGTAGGTAAGGATATCAACACTTCTCTACAACTTCACTACTCATCGTACCATCCCCCACTTAAGGGTAAACCCAACTAAGGTCAACCTTAACATCTCATAAAAATCTCAATGAAAATACCATCAATCTTACCAAAACCATTCTTACCCAACTCTTTAATTCACTAAACCTCTTGTAATGAAAACATCCTTCAAGCCTAACTCATAAACATCAACCACACTTGAAGACCTTATCATCTAACCACATATTTCCCCACTTAGGAGAAACTCTTACTAGTTCTTTCAAATTCACCTCCTTCCATCCTAAGGTCGGATCAAAACAACACTAGGCTTTTATACTCATTACACCTAGCATTTCTAAATCACCACACATTTCACAAATTCCTTCAACACATCACAAAACTTCCTCATGACTAAGCCGGATACTACCAACAACACGCATAACCAAAGGAATCCCATTCATACTAAAGTCATCACCACAATCTTTCACCTCACACCTACTAAGTCACCAAGTCATAGTTGGCATCACAACTAACATTCTCTCCCTCAATCCTTGCAACATTAAAAGTTCCTCAAAGGTTACACCCAAATGACCATCACATATGAAAAAAAAAAAGGAAGACATTATAGAGAGAAACTCCATGGCACGACTAAAAGAATGAAGAAGTGAAACTTTCTTAGCACCCAATAGCCTCCTATTCATAATGTGGCGCGCTTCACATTATGAACAAGACTCTACTAGATGTGGTTTTGAGACAACCTAAGACCATCCCGGAAACTTATGCTTTGATACCAAGTTTGTCACGACCCGGGAGCACCCCCTAGTCGTAACCGGCGTACTCGACCTCGAAGAGGTCTAATACAAGCCTCTTAGCATTCATTCATTGCATAGACACCAAAACCATAAGGAATTAAAAACTTTCTTCACTCACGAAGATACTTTCAATAAATAGCAAGCGGAAGACTTTCTAGACTTTATACAATATGTCTCAAAACCATCTAATACCTGAATATAACATTGGGACTAAGCCCACTCAAAACTTAAGCAAATACTAGAGAGACATAAAAAGAACATGTTGGTTATTGCCCTCGAATCTATGAGGACTCACCAAGTCTTCATCTTCAACTCTTAAAAACCTATCAAGTAGTCATGACATATCACCATCTCCAAATCCCTACACTTTAGTCAAAAAGCAAAAGAAAGGGGTTAGCACAATTAAGTACTAAGTATGGAGACCATGCAAGAAAATATGCACTATGAGACATTTACAAGAAAGGTATGCTTTCATGTCCTTTGATAAAACCTTTCCTTTGCAAGTATAAGAGACATAATACAAGTCAACATTAACATATTAGACCATAGCCAACCATACATATACTTAATATAAATCCATATACAACTCATGCTTAACTTTAGAAGGACACATGTCATTTCATTACCATAGGACCTCTACCTAATATAACCTTAAGACACACTTGAGTGAGACAAGAAGTGACCGCCCACACAATCCTCTTCAAGCACACTTAAGTGTTCCCCAAGATTACCTTAGATAAGGACTTTATAGGCAAAGTGCATAATCATACCCGATAGATAGCATATTAATGAGAGGATATGTATAATGATGCTTACATAAAATAAATCATATTTAGTGGGGCATAGTACATGTGTGGTGAGTGACCATCAATATAGTATTTCCAAGGCCTACCACCCCCTTGGAGAGGCGAATGAGGTACAAAACCCTCAATGTGGTTACCAGGGCCTACCACCCCGAGCTAGGGACCAAGGTACAAACCCCTCGATATGGTTATACGGGCCTACTACCCCCGTACTAGGCAACCAAGGTACCAACCCCTCGATATGGTTATACGGGCCTACTACCCCCGTACTAGGCAACCAAGGTACCAACCCCTCGATATGGTTATACGGGCCTACTACCCCCGTACTAGGCAACCAAGGTACCAACCCCTCGATACGGTTATACGGGCCTACTACCCCCGTACTAGGCTTGGTCGACTCACAACACTTATATAGAGAAAATCATATACATGTGTCCATTTCATCATCATTTCAATAATTATATAGCTATTCGATTCATAGGACGTACATTGGACCTTCCATTTCCTAAGGATTCTATAAATGGGCATTTTATCAAACACATGATGGGCTATTGTTCATGTAAATGAAATCATGTACTTCAAGAGTACTAAGTCCAACCAATTTCAAAATACATATAAATCAGCCCACCAACAACATACATATATATATCAACCTTCATAATTTGATCATGGAAGCATGAAAACCATAAACATCACATAATAATTCCATTTCATGATAATATGCAAAATAGACCATAATAGGATCATCACAAGATCACATAAACTCATTCACATCATACCTTCACATATAGCTTCATATAGGACTTTACATCTAGCCTCATATGTGTATAATAATACAACAATATAATAACATTCACCTAATGCCCTTCATGGCCTCAATTCACAACAATACAACAAATAACCACCTCCACCAAAGGTGGATCAAGCCAATTAATAACAATATTATTAATACTAAGAGATCAAGCCATCTCACCATCCTTTTCAAAGGCCATAAGCCACAATACTCAATTCCATGCCAATTATACAATATTTATCAAGTTTGATCAACTTACCCTCTTTCCATGGCTATCTTCATCATCCTCATCTTCCAACAATTTAACAATACAATAACAATGATAATAACAACAATCAACTATACAAGCTAAGCTAAACAATATCCAATAACCAACATAAAGTCTAAATCCCAATTTATGACCATTCAAGGCTACTACCTCACATTATACCATTCAATAACAATTTCTAGCAACTCAACATAGCTAAGATCATATAAGAACAACCCACATCAACCACTCAATAATCCTACATCAATTACTCAAAATCATTAAACTCACTTTAGGCTAAATTTAAAGAATTTGAGAAGACATGGGTTCACAAATATTTCTTTCTTAAAACCATAAATAATCATTAATAACCACATGAAACATCATTTGAAATTATTTAATGCAAGAACCCATGCTTAGAATTCGAAATAGGATTTTTGTGTATTTGAAAACCTTGAAAACCTTTTGATTGGGCTCCTTGAAAGAAAGAATAATCAAGGATAAAGGATCCCCATACCTTTATCTTCAAGAACCAAACGAAATTGGTGAAGAAATCAATAGCCACCATCCACCCTAGCTCCATCTTTCACCTTGAGCTTCCTTGGGGTTTTGAGAGAGTTTTTGAGAGAGGGAAATGTTTTTAGGGATGGGAATGAATTAATGGTATCTAGGAAATAATATATACCCTTTGGAAAAAATTCGTCCAACACTTAGAAAAAAAAAAGGGCGGGTGAACGGTAAATGAACAAAAGTAAATCGGCTACGGAAATTGCCTTTTTCTGTAGGACAGACTTTACGAAAATGGGCATAACTTCTTCGTCCGAACTCCGAAAACGAAGTGCGTTAGGTAGCTAACTCAAAGGGCTTTCCATGGATATATTATTGGCCACCAAATAATTTGTGTGCTAGGAGATATGACCCTCCAAAGTAGACCCTCGAAAAAGGCTTCACTTGAAAATTTTGGATTTTGATACGGTTGCTCTAAAATTTGGGTTAGACTCATTTCCCACTCAATTTGACCCCCTGAATAAGAATACGAAGTCGAATTTCCGAAATGATGCACGGATTTTGAGATATATGGAAATTACAATTTATAGGTGTTTCCGAAGCACATTTTCGGGCATTTTTGGGGTCGTTTCACAAAGGCAATAAATCAAGGGGGGTAAGGGGGTTGAATCCATATACAACTTCAAAAGGAGTCTTACCAGTAGAAGAATTGAAGGTCCTCTTATAAGCAAATTCTACAATAGGTAAGTAATCTTCCCAAGAAGTCCTAGCATTCAAACACTCTTTGGCTTTTATATAAAGGTTCTCATTTTTCTTTTCCTTAGCCTCTTTCCTCTCACCAAAACATTTTATTTTTTTGCTCACACCCTCTTTTACCTCTTTACTTAGATCGCTGCCCTCTCTCTCTTTCTCTCGGCCGTCTCTCTTTTTTTCTATCTCTTGGCCTTTTTCTTTTCCCTCAAGCTCACTTTTTACCTCTCCCTTTTGTTTTCCCATTGTTTCCCTCAATCGTTTTTATCTTCAAACACTTGAGAAGGAGATAATGTTGCAAGAGTATACTTCTTACCATTATGCGAGAAGACTATACCTATTCTTTCTCCCATGATGAGTAGTATCCCTATCATCTTTGCCAAGGTCGGCCAAGTAAAACATGGCATGCTTGCATTGGAACTACATCACAAAGAATTTCATCTTCATACCTACCAACATTGAATGAAATCATGCATTGTTTGTTTACTTTTACTTATCCATAATCATTCAACCATTGGAGCCTATATGGGGTAGAGCATTTCATGCATGCAATTCCTAGTTTATCCACCAAGTATGAACTCACCACATTTGCACAACTTCCCCATCAATAATTATAGAATAAGTCTTCCCTTTTATCCCACACCTAGTATGAAACAAATTCTCTCTCTGCCCTTCATTAACACCACCCAAAGTGATAGTCATAATTCTCCTAACCACCCCAATTATACCATCATTAGGCAGCTCCAAATCATCATCCTCACTTACACTTTCTCCCTCTTCTTCTTCCCCCTCACTTTTTTCACTCTCATATTTTTCATTCTCTCTAAGTAGGATGTTTCTTATACTTGGACATTCATGCATCATATGCCCCCTTCCATGACATTTGTGACATTGAATAGAACTTGAAGGTTTAGAAGATTTAGGATTAAAGGTTTTACCTCTCTCCTCAACTTTACCTTTACCTCTATCATCTTGAGGTTTGGAAGGAGCTTTTCCCTCTTGAGTTGACCATGGCTTCTTAGAGATAGTGTTTGGTCGACTTCTCCATGAGTTATTTTGCTGCTTTTTCTCAATTTGTTTTTCAACTCTTACATACAAATCAACTAACTCATCTAAAGTTACATATTGTTGTATCTCTACTACATTAGCTATTTTTGTATTTAAACCATTTAAAAATCTAGCTATTGTAGCCTCTTTTTCCTCCATGCAGTTAGCTTGGATCATAGCCATATCTATGCTTTTGAAGTACTCATCCACCGACATGGAGCCTTGCTTCAAGTGTTGAAGGCGAAACTATAGATCACTTTGGAAGTATGATGGAATAAATCGCTTCCTCATTACCCTCTTCATCCCTGCCCACGTAGAAATAGGTGGTAGCTCCTCTTGCAATCTGTCCCTAGCAAGCTTTTTCCACCAAGAAGCAGCATAATTGAAAAACTCAACAATAGCAAGTTTAACTTTCTTACCCTCAAAGTAGTTATGGCAATCAAAGATGGCTTCAACTCGTCTCTCTCAATCAAGGTACAAGTCTAGATCTCTTGTCCCCTTGAAAGATGGCATTTTCATCTTTATACTATTTATATTATCATCTTCTACTCTACCTATTTGTCCCCTCCTATCTCTTCTTTCTAGATTAAATTCAACATCAAAATCATCATTACCATATTCAGGATTTACAAAAGGGTATGGGGTACATTGTTTCTAACTTGGGGTCTAACATTATTTGGGGGTACAACATCATTTTCCCTCCTAATTGCAGTTATAGTGTCATTCTGCTCGATAATCATATCTCTCATCTCTTGAAATTGAAGGGTCCATCTCTCAAATTGTTGGTGCATAGCTTGAAGGGTGAAGTCGTTCCTTCCTTTGACCTTGGCTTTTAAACGAGCCCTTTCCTCATCACCACTTGAATTAGACATCTAAAATAAAAATAAAAATAAAAAAGATCAAGTATCACACTTTTAATATGGCTTTTACCCTCTTTTAAACTCACCCACACTTGCCTTTTTCCACTCAAAATAACCTTTGAACGAGAATACTTTGTAGATTTATAATTAAACCAAAATGTGTATCAAGTTTGTAGTAATAAAGTATGGAATCTTGGGGTACAAAAAGAAAGTAAAGAACTAGTCCTAGAACAAGTAGGATTTAGTTGAAACAAAACACGAATAAAAAGAAACTTATTTTAGAATTATAAGAACAAGAGAAAAAAAATTCCTCTTATTCTTAAAGATCTAGAATCCCCTCTTCTTGCTACCTTCTTGCTTGGAAACAAATTAATGCAAAACTTGGAGAGTAACTAATAAGATTTCTTGAATAGCAAGTAATAAGCTTTCTTGGGTACCAAGTAATCAAATTTCTTGGAGGACAGGTAATCAAATTTCTTAGAGAGCAAGTTATAACTCTCTTTTTTCTGTTCACGCAACTGTTCATGCTATGTATTTTTTTTTTGTTCACGCTACAGTTTTTTTTCTGCTCTAATATATAAAGAAATCCCAAGATTTATCAAGAACGAAATCTTGATAGAACCGCTCTGATACCATTTGATAATAGCAAGTTTAAGGAGATCACAAATAGAGAATTAAATATTAGAATACGGAAGCACAAAGAAAAGAAATAAAAAAAAAAACTAACTAAAGATATGGGAAATTCAAAGGATAGATCCACGAATTTCCAAGGATTAGATGTTCTAAGGTCTTGAAAAGATCCAAGTAACAACGTATAGATTTATAGAAGAAATCTAACGCCTTTACTTGAGAAAATGAATCAAAACGAAAGATTCGGATCTTGACCGCTTTATGAGTAACTAAAGACAATAATTAGCATGTAGAAACTAATCACCTTCTAAAGAATACCAAAAAGAAACCAAAGATATCACAAGAAGAAATTACTTTATACTTTAAACTATGAAACTAGTAAAGGTTTAAAGATAAATTCTCAAAGAACAAGTCACAAAGGTTCAAAGAACTCTCTCAAAAATTATTAATATCAATCTAACTTCCCTTTAATGAATGAAAAGGACTCCTATATATAGGATAAGGGGAAAGAACGTCCAAGACCCCTTATAAGAAGCTAAAAGGTTAGCCAAACCTTAGAAAGACAATTACAAGGAATCCTACTCTAGAAAGGAAATAACGTAACCTAACTAGGAATAAATTTAGTACTTCTAGGAAAGCATTAAATGGTACTTAGGAGACCATAAATAGACTAAGGAAAATATTAATAACCTATATATAAATAAAGAAATAAGGTAAATCCCAACTAGGAAAAGAATCTTGACAATCTTGAAAAGTTTGACTAGTCTTCTCTCAAAACTTGGGTAGAAAGCAACTCTTGTTTGGCTGATTCTTGGACTCTTCTTGACCTTATTTGCACGAAATTGGACCTTAAAATTCCTCATCTTGGGCTTGAATTTGGGCCACCAAATAATTGTAGCATTTGGACAATTCTTCTCCCTTGGGCTTGAGCTTTTCTTCCCCAATAAGACACCTTTGGATCAACGATTGAAGCCCATTGAGCTTATCATTGAACTCCTTGGTTTGAGATCTTGTTATGGGCCTCCTTGGAGTTTCTAAAGCTTCATCCTTGTCCTTCAATGGAGTAGAGCTTCCTTGGATGTTATCACACACTATCTCAAACAACACACCCATTCACACGACAACTACACTTACACTATATATATATATATATATATATATATATATATATATATATACATGACAAGTGTTGGATGATATGTGCTTAGATACTGTTGTACATTCTTCTTTTATGGTTGTACCTTTAAAATTTATATTATTGGACAATTTAACACCATTAATTACCTACTACTTTATTAGCCGAAAAAGTTTGACCTCATTTGGGCCCATTTATTATTTATATGTTTTCAATTTTCAATATATGTTGTCTATCTAATTCTTTTTCAACCTTTTATTTTAAACTTCTTGAAATTTAATTACCTATTTATTACTCTCTCTATGCACTTTTAATTGTTATGATTTCCTTTTTAGAGTCAAACTATAAGAATTTTTACTAATATTTTACAATGTGTTTTTTTCATCATATTCATAGGCAAAAAATTACAATTTATAGTACTTTTTGTATAGATTTTGCATATTTAAATTTTTTGTTTAAAATATCGAATTAATACAATCTGATTTAACTTTGAAAATTAGTCAAATGGACTTTCAAAAAGTGCAATATGACAAATACAAGTGGACGGAGAGAGTATATTTTAGATACAAAATATATTAGAGGTACAACTTTTTTTAAAAATTAAATTTTTATTGCGTTGACTGTTGAAATCTTATCATTGTCATATGAATTTGAACAAATTATATATTATTAAAAGTTACATAAAAGATGCTATAAATCACAATAATTAGCAATTAAAAATATTTTTAAATCATATAAGAAATTTGGTTGACTAATTGGAATAGAATAAGTAACATGTACTATTTGAAAATAACATCAAAATTTCTAGAATTCACAATAAATTAACAACTGAAAATATTTATGATTATTCATGTGAATTGAAACATGAGTAACCTATATTATTCAAAACTAACGCAAAAATACTATAAATCACAACAATTTAATAACTTCAAATATATTTTTAAGAAAACATATAAAAAATAGACTGATCTTCAAATTTCATTTATATCACATAAATTAAAACAAAAAAAAATTAATCTTTATTGGGCCCGTGCTGGCACGGGCACCAAAGATCTATATATATATATATGTCACAAATGGAAAAGTCCCAATCAAGGAAGCAACATATATCATTTACAAATAACTTAAAAAGCATTAAAAATTACAATAATTACCAATTTAAAATATTTAAAAGCTATATAATAAAATACGTTGACTCTCAGAATTCTATCAGGCTCACATATATTGGGACAGAAAAAATAACACATATCATTTTAAAATTACCAAAAAAGTATTATAAATAATAATAATTAACAACTTAAAATATCTGAAAGACATTCTAAAAGGGTTAATTTTGTAATTTTATCCATATCACAAAAATTAGGACAAAGTAACCAGTAATGTACGTTATTTGAAAGTTACATAAAAATATTATAAATCACAATAATTAATAACTTAAAACATTTTTTTTTAAATATGAAAATTTGGATGACTCTCCAAATTTCATTTGTGTCACATAAATTGAGACAACAAAAATAACATATATTGGGTCCATTTTAATTTATTTGTCTTATTTTTTATTTTTTTATATATTTAAAAATTGCGTTAAAATACTATCAATCATTATAATTGACAATATAAAATATGTTTTGAAAAAATTACAAAAAATTCCACTGATTCTTGAAGTGAATCTACCGTAAAAATACTATAAATCATGATAATTGACAACATAAAATATTTCAAAAATATTGTATGTGGATAGTCTTAGTATGCCTTAAATAGCGTCAAAGAAAGTACAAGTTTGTGATAAAAAAAACTTATTCTTTTATCCACGCAAACAATCACTTCAAAAACTTGGTTATTAGCCCCAAAACATACCATTTATATTATTGGGCCCGTACATAGCACGGACAACATTATCTAGTATATATATATATATATATATATATATATATATATATATATATATATATATATATATATATATATATATTTAAAACACTATTAGAAAACACACACAGGGACCAACCAAAGAAAAAGAGAAAAAACAATTGGTACTACAACAAGAAAAACGTCAACACCGTACACAATATGCATACACACAAAAACACACACCTACACCAACATATACAAATTACTCACAACTCACAAAAAAACCATCTACACCTTGTAGACACATAATTTTTTACCGAATTTCAAATTTTATACTATTTTTAGAGCTTAAATATTTTTATAAATCTAAATTAAATATTATGATTTTTATTTTACTTTGTTAGGTTTATTGTAAAAGATTTGAAAGCAATAAAAATAGAATCAAATTTTTTGGTAAGTTTTATTTTTAATTTACTCAAAAAGAAATAAAAACATTCGAAAATATATGTTTTTTTTTTTAATTTTAGCTTTAATAAATAAACTAGTGTTTCTTAATTATATTTTTTAATTAGCATTTAACTCTTCTTATATTTATATTTATTTAATATAATTAGTTAATATCTTAAATTATTATATTTTATATTTATATATACCTTCAGATTACCCCCACTACCCCACTTCTCTTTCTGCCCCACTTCCCATGTCCCACAACTCCATTCACCGCCCCTATACTACCCAACTCCCTCACATCACCACTACAAAAACAACGCACACATTTAATACACACACAACGCAGCAACACACACACACTGACTACTCCAAAAAACACACGCACAGGAGAATAAAAAAAATATTCCTTTCTCTCCAAAGACACACGCTAGACACAAAGAAAAAAAAAGAGACATCAACATAAACGGACAATATCCCAAAAGGAACAAAAATACGATCAAAAAATACTAAAGCAACAATATCCAAACATTTTAATTTCCGTCCAATTACTACAACACAGGGTAACAAAAATACAACACATGTCCACACCAAAAAAAAAGATTTGTGGGAGTTCTAATCCAGCTTTGATCAAGATTTTGTGGTTCTTATTTCTTCATTTAAGGTTCAACTTCACCTTATCTCATTAGTTTATTTATGGAATTTGACGTGATTATGTGATAAGTTTTTTTTTTTATAGTTTTGTTTCATTCATAATTTGATTGAAATGAATATTGACCTCTTGTGTTATATTTATGTTATTTCTTAGTGCAAATCTCTAAAAGATGAATAAATCTTATTATTATGTAAGAATTTTTTTTATTCAATTCTATTATGCCTAAGCTAATGTTTTTATGCTATTATTGTAGCTTAATATGGATGTCAATTGTCTATTTAAATTTACGTATTTTTGAGTAACTGAGTCATTACCTGATAAACAAACAAATGGGTTTTGTTATTAAACTTGAATCTAGTTCACTTTGGGTTGGTTGATAATATTATTTCGAAATAACAAAAGATTGATAAATTTTGATTGAACTATTGTAGTTCAGCACCACTTGATTCACACTTAAAAATTGACAAATGGATTTTGGTATGCAAATAAATATAGACATGTTTAAAAAATGATTTCAAATAAGAATGTGGTTACACATCTTTTTTGAAACACTAAAAGAAATTCAAGGATGCGGTGACGCACCTTGACAAAATTCTTTTTAATGATTAATTTTCCTTAAATTTAAACTAAAATTTGTAGACAGAGAAAATTAGGCGATGCACTCAAGAGAGGAAACTGATTATGAATCTAAGCTATTGTACGTCAAGACCTAGAATGCAGTTACGCATATAGGCTGAGATCAAATGAAATTAGGCGATAAAAAATACAAGCTAATCATGACATGTAAACGCAATTTATTTTTAAAAATAAAATTAAAATAAGTATAAGTTAATAAGAGCGATCGTGCTAGAACCACAGGACTCAAGGGGTGCCTAATACGGATTACAAATAAAAGGTGACTTGGAACACCATAACTCAATTTCAAGTGGCGACTCTGAAAAATAAAAATAAATATATTCAACACCGTCACTTAAATTGAAAAAACCCTATTCCGCCTTTTGAAAAGGGGTGTTATATCTCTGGCGACTTTGCTGGGGAATAACCAAAATTCGAGCTTGATTATATTGATTATTACTTGATTTTATTATTATTATTATTTTGCATATATTGTATATGTTGCTCTAATGTGATACTTGTTGCTCATTTATCACGTTTATATTGTTGAATTGTAATAAATTATCTTTTTTAACACCATCTACGTTTCTAAAAATAAGGTAGGAGGGAATGTAGTTATGCATCTCACTTTCTTTTGAGATAAAGTTAGAGTGTCTTGACACACAGTGAAGGTATTTAGTCACACATGTTAGGCGGGATTGAACCAGCAATGAAGTCGGAATAGCACTGCTACCGATAAGTTGCCCCTCTCTGGCTCGAGTTGTCCACTCAGTTAAGCCAGTCTAGATATCTAACTCCTTCGGGTTTGAACCTAGTAAAATTGGAACATAGACATGTTTATGCTTAGTAAGCTCCGCTTATTTTCATAATTTGCATTTATTTAGTGGGACTCGACACAAGGTTTGGTTTGTCTAAGATAGTAGACCCATTTTTTTTATCAACATGTAGATTTTATGTGCTATTTATACTATTATTTTAAAGGTGTTTGCATATTGACCAATTTTATAGTGATCGGTGAATTGAAAAAGATTGACATTTAATTTTTACTTAAACAATAGAGAGAGAAAACACAAAAAAAAAAAATTAGAAGTTCTTAATTTCTTAAAGAATGAAAATTCCAAAAAATAATAATCATTTTAAAACAAAATCACAAGAAAAATAAAATAAATTTCATTTTAAAAGCTTTTTATACCATTTTAAATAGAAAAATATTATTGCATTTTCCAATAAATTAGAACCTTTCAAAAAAAAATTAATTGTCCAATCTGAACGAACTACACACACCTGATTCTCACCTCGGTGAGATACGTAGGCAACCCTCTTTGGATTTGATGATCCTTATTTAAAATTTCAAAACAAAAAAAAGAACTTCTTAATCTTTATTTTAAAAGAAATTAAAAAAAGGCAAAAGATTGTTTATTCCTTCTAAAAATAGGAGTTTTACCCTTCTTCAAAAAAATAATAATTATACTTCACATATCAAAATCTGTTGAACTACGGTTGACCTGATACATAGGCAGCCTTATTTTAAGGTTCGATCCAACTAAGAAAAATTTAAAAAGGCCTCGTCACAAAAAGGTGGGGCAAAAAAAAGGAGGCATAAAAAATTTGGAATATTTATTTTATTTTTGAGAAAAAATTGACTTGGTTGGTACAAAAATACTTAGGAATGTGCATAAGAAAAAATAATAAAGTGTTAAACTATTTGGCAAGACATGTAATACTTGAGAAACTGTTTTGCTTAAAGTTAAGGTTAAAACAAGTTCGAACATATGTTTCATGTGCATTGTGTGGTGAGCTTTATATATAAAATTCAATGACATGACTTTGTTCACTCTCTTTTCTAGGGAACAAACACCCTAGTTGCATTTTGACCTTAGGGAGCAAACACCCTAGAGATACCATCTTTCATTTCTAGGGAACAAACACCCTAATTGCATCGATGTTTTATATTTTTCTTTTGGTACAAATATTTCTCATTTATGCTAGGAGCTTAAATGATATTTTTCTGGTGTAAACTGGGGGAAAAAATATTGTGATTATTCTATTTGATGATTCTGTTAAGCGGGATCTTCCTAAGTAATGAAATTAGCGTAGTAGGACTCTCCTGGACAATGGGATTTAGTGTAGTAGGGCACTCCTGAACAATGGGATTTAGATTAGCAGGACCCTCCTCATAATGGGATTAGCAGGACCCTCCTACATAATGGAACTAGGAGGACCCTCCTGGACATTGGGATTAGCAGGATCCTCCTGGACAATGGGATTAGAAGGACCCTCTAACATAATGGGATTTAGATTAGCAGGACCTTCATAGACAATGGAATTAGCAGGACCCTCCAACATAATGGGATTTAGATTAGCAGGACCCCTGCTGTACAATGGAATTAGCAGGACCCTCCTACATAATGAGATTAGTTTAGAAGGACCCTCTTACATAATAGGATTAGCAGGACCATCCTACATAATGAAATTTATTTTATTTTCTCCTAGAATAAGCACTTTCTAGTCTGAGACTTTTTATTTTTCTCCTAGGATAAACACTTCCTAATCTCAGACTGTTATTTTTTATTTTCTCCTAGGATAAACATTTCCTAGTCTCAGACTGTTATTTTTTTTTTCTCCTAGGATAAACACTTCCTAGTCTCAGACTTTTTAATTTTCTCCTAGGATAAACGCTTCCTAGTCTGAGGCTGTCACACCCCCATTTTTCCTCAAAACGAAATTAATAGTTTTGAAAAAAAAAGAGTTTTTCCAATTAAAGTGGCATTTCGAAAAGGGATTATTTTTTTAGAGGTGCCACTTGGAATTGAGTTTTGGTGTTCCAAGTCACCTTATTTAAATTCCTAATCAAAAGGAAATTGGACTATTTATTTTGTTTGGTCTACGAAAACAGAGATTGGATAAGGAATTCTATTGACCGAAGGAAAGGTATTAGGCATTCCTCGAATCTCATGGTTCTAGCATGGTCGCTTTATTGACCTTCTTATGACTTGACTTAATTATTGGATATTATATTATTAGCTTAATAATAAAATGTTATTTACCCTCATTCTTTAATTTAATTTTAAATTTATTTAAAAGTCATCTTATTTTATAAGTGTGTGGACTTTTCATTCATTTTTATTATTTATTTATTTACTTTTCGTTGTAACGGTTTCCCTGTTTCCTTCTTTTCACTTTTTTTAATTTTTAATATATTTTTTTAATGCTTTCACCTTCTGCTTCATTTTCCTTTTATTTATTGATTTGTTTTTTAAAATAAAATTTCATTTGACACGTTTTCTTTACCTTTTCATTATATTTTTTTTAAGTAGTTCTTCTTATTTTTGTTTTTATTTTTTGTATTTTAATTTCTTCTTAGGCTTTTTCTATTTATTTTTATTTTTCTCTTTACATGATCTTCTTCTCCTTCTATTCTCCTCATTTCAGTTTCTTAAACCATAAATATATGTATCATCATAAGAGAATCAAAATATAAAAAAAAACAAGAATAGATGTAAATAATAGTTTTACTTAAACATGAAATAAACCATGAAATGTTTAAACATGAAATAAACTAAGTTTCGTTAAATAATTTCACGATAAGTCTAATGATATAAAAGATCTAAACATAAATTTGATATGAAAGATTTGAATATACTTCATATTATAACATCAATGAATATTAATGGTTTAAACACATACAGAATTTAACAATTTCAATATATTGCAACTAATGCTTGTATAATCATGACATTAAACTATATAAAAAGGATTAAGTGTTACCTCTTGTGAATATTAATTAACAAAAAAAAAGGCCATGACTGGAATCACGAATTCAGAACCACGAAAACAAACCTCGAGCTCAACTTTTATTGTGTTTTTTTTTTTTTTTTGTTCTAGAAAAAAGAATGAAAAGTTTTCTTTTTTTTTCCGTCTCTGTGCGTGCGTTTTTGAGAAAGAAAAATGTTTTTCTGTGTATTTTGTAGTGTAGCTGATTTTTTTTCTTGGTTTTGTGCATCTGTGTAGTGTTTTATTTTTTGTATGTATGTGGGTGTGCTGTTTTTTTTTTCTTCCTTTTTGCTGCCTGACTATCGTCGTGTAGGTACGTGTGTGCATTGTTTTATAGGGGTATGTAGTTGTATTGTTGTTGAGAGGAGAGTGGACTGGGGTGTGTGGGGTAGTGGAGTGGAATTGGGGTAGTGGGGTTCGTTTTAGGTTTTTATTTTTTATTTTTTTTTAATATAATATAATATAGGAATATTATTTAAATACTTTTAAACTAAAAAAATTGAGTAGCTAATAATAAATTATAAATAAGTAATACTAGCTTATTTATTAAACTAATTTAAAGGAAAATATTTTTTTTCTAACTTTTCATTTATTTTTTAAACAATCGAAAATAAAACTTACCTAAAAAAGTGATTCTTTTGTTGTTTTCAAATATTTTAAATTAAACTTAATAAAATAAGATAAAAGTAAAAAATGTTTAATTTAGATTTTTAAAATATTTAAACTCTAAAAATGGTGTAAAATTTTAGGTTCAGTCAAAAATTACGTGTCTACACTTTGCCTCTCTTTGACTGGAAACACGAAGAGTTTTCAAACAAAGAAGTAGACAAAGTGACAAGTTTTGACCGAACTCTTATTTGAAAGAAAGAAACAAAAATATGCAACTGAGTCTTGGTTTTGGACATCCTACATATCCTGGGTTGTAAGGGAATCAGGTCACGTGTAGTTCAAGAAGATGAAGTGATGAGTTGGAAGTTAAGTGAGATTCCATCAAGGCTCCATGTCGTGGCTCTTATCTCTACATAAAAAAATAAAAGCTAATAGCCAAAAGGAGAATAAAATTACAAGTTCCTATCTATACAACTTCTCTTGAGTCTTGAATTTGAGATATCACCTTGATTTTGGTGAGTATCTTGATTTTGAATAGAATTTAATGCTTAACTGGTCATTTAGAGTAAGGTTTTGGCACTCTTCAAAATGAAAATTTAAAAATGTTCTTGAATAACTGCATATTTTCTTGATCAGAAGCTGAATAGAAATAGATGTTAGGAAGTCAGGCTGCTACATGCATTGAAAAAGTTGATTCTGCCTATCATGGGATTGATCAGTCTGAAAAAGAGTTGAAACTTTGTTCTTGAATTTCAAATCCATGTTTCTTTTGAAGAAACATGAAAACCATCACAAACAAAAGAAATAAACAAAAAATTTGTGTAACACCCAGAAAATTTTCGAACTAAGTCTCAAACCATCCTTCATTCAAGATTCTTCCAATCATTTTTCGAGATTCTTCTTCAAGATTTCAAGAAACTAATTCAAGATTCTCAAGAAAGGTTTTCTTGATCGTTTACCTTCAAGCTAGAGTTTCAAGGCTTCTAATAAAGTTCTTCTCCAAGATTCTTCAAGAATCTTGTTCTTCCAGGTATCTAAGACTATCATAACATTGGAATAGTTCGTCCTCACTCCCTACATCTACTTTTAGATCAGTAAAAGAGTAGTCTAGGATACTTTCCCTAGATTTGAGTATTCTTGAGATAAGTTAATTTTGAGTTCTTCAGTTCGTGTTTCTTTTAAAAGTTCTATTCTTAATTATTGAATTGCTATATTTTTATCGAGATCCTTCATTTCATGAACAATAACTCTTGAATTCATAATTCACATTCAAGAGAGAGTTAAGAGTAGAGTTCAAGAGAGTCTTTGAGTTCAATTGTGAATCCTTTGAGATCAACTATCGATTTGAGCTATGTTTTCAGTAGTAAATATAAGAATAAAAAGAGTCGTATACATGAGTTCCATATTGTTATGTAGACCCTCGAGTCGAGTTGTTTCATGCTCATAATTCCATATGAACCCTATGAGTTGAACATTCTTGAGATGAGTAGTATCCTGAAGTCCATGAGTTGAGTTGTTCTTGCCCATAATTCCGCATGAACCCTCTGAGTTGAGCATTCTTAAATTAAGTAGTATCATTGAAGTTTTTGAGTTTCTAGTATTGAGTTCTATGAATGGTTATTGAAAACCTTAAATTGAGTCGTTCACGTCCATAATTCGGTATGAACCTTATTTTAAGAAGTCTTTTTACAAATTGTTTTAAAACTTGTTTTAAAGACTTGAGCACTGAGTTGAGAAAGAGTAGAGTTGAGATCATTTTCTTTAAAATAATAGATGAGAACTAAGTATTCCTAAGAGTAAATATTTTTACATTTAAGATGAGAGGAAACTGAGATTTCCAAAAGAGTTTTGAGCAGTTTGAATACCATCTCTTTTAAGAAAAATATGAGTTTTGAGAAAGAGTTTGTAAAACATGATTAGTATGACAATCGAGTATGTCATCAATGTTTAAGCAGTATGGTATCTAGATAGACCATCAATGTTTATGCAGTATGACTTCCCGAGTCATCAATGATCATATTAAAATATGATTTTGATATGTTTTTTTAGAAAGAGTTTTCAAGAGCAGTTACCTCTTTTAAGAGGGTAGTTTGAGCAATTATCTCAAATCATAGAAAGAGTTATGTTTTTAAACACATGAGCTAAGTATTCTTTGGGAGTAGTATTGAGCACCGTTATGGGGACGCGAGTTCATAATAACTCAAGTCTCCATAAACCATATAGCCATTATGGGTAGAAAGGGTCATACGTTTTAGATGACACCTTAGTGCTCTTTAGCATAGACTAGTGGATCCACTTAGTTAAGGCGTTCTATATGACGACAAAGTATATGACAGTTTTGGCAGCGTGGGCAAGACGTTGCATCATCACTTAGGCTGATAGTAGTGATTGTCAGTTAGAGAAACTCCCACAAAGTTATATTGTATTTTTATATACACACTGAGTATTATTGTATTCTTCAATACATTGAGTTGCTATCTACAGTTTTACAACTTTCCATATATTGCATCTTTTATTGTTGCTTTATTCTTGAGTGTCTTGAGTTGAGTATCTTGAGTTGAACTTTGCTTCATTAAGTCTAGTAACTTATTGATGAGTTGAGTATCTTATCCTTGAGTACTTCTGAGTTGATTAAGTTTGAGTAGTTTTGAGTATCCTCGAATATTCCTTGAGCTGAGTAAGTTTGGAAAGAGGTAAGTATGTTTCCTTTTTATCAAGTTCAAGCTTATGTTATGTTTTAGAATTCCCCTTACATGCCCATACATTCCACATAATGAGCCATTTTTCCTGCATCTTTTCATGATACAGATCCAAATATTCAGGATCATCAACAGGAGCTTCGTTGATACCACATGGAGTTTGAGTTAACTATGGTGAGCCGCCTTGCTTCCGGAGGGTTTCACTTTTACTTTCAGTTATATCAATTATTAGGAGGTCGTAGGTCTTGTCTCGATTTCCATCTTTTTCATTTAGAGACTTCATAGATAGACTGTAGAGTTTTAGATGTCTATTCATTTATTTTATTAAATGTTTTGAAGACTTAAGTTGTCTATTTTATGGCGAGTTGAATAATTTATTTTTATTCAGAGTTTTCCATTTGAGTTAAAGCTTTGTATTTGAGTTTCGTGAATTTTTTTTCACTTTTTAAGCTTTGTATGTTTGAGTTAGTCTTCCGCTTGTAGTCAGCCAGGATGAGAGTTCGCTTGGGACCAGTAATGGTTCTCGAGTGTCGGCCATATCCAGGGTGTAGGTTCGGGTTGTGACATTTTGCCCCAGTTTTCAATGGAAAATTTTTGTGATTTATTAGCAAATGTAATTTTAGAAAAATACTCAGACTAGGAAGTGCTTATCCTAGGAGAAAAATAAAAATTAACGGTCTCAAACTAGGAAGTATCCTAGGAGAAAGTAACAAAATCCTATTATGTATGAGGGTCCTGCTAATCCCATTGTCCAGGAGGGTCCTGCTAATCTTATTCTCATTGTTTAGGAGGTTCCTGCTACTCTAATTCCATTGTCTAGAAGGGTCCTGCTACACTAAATCCTATTGTTTAGGAGGGTCCTGCTAATCCCGTTGTTTAAAAGGGTCTTGCTACACTGATTCTCATTGTTTAGGAGGGTCCTACTATACTGATTCGCATTGTTTAGGAGGGTCCTGCTACATTGATTCGCATTGTTTAAGAGGGTCCTGCTGCTCTAATTCTCATTGTTTAGGAGGGTCATGCTACACCAATTCTCATTGTTTATGAGGGTCCTGCTACTCTAATTCCCGTTGTTTGGGAGAGTCCTGCTACTCTAATTCCCATTGTTTCGGAGGGTCCTGTTAGTCTATTTCGCATTGTTTAGGAGGGTCCTGCTACTCTAATTCTCATTGTTTAGGAGGGTTCTGCTACTCTAATTCCCATTGTTTAGGATGGTCCTGTTAGTCTATTTCTCATTTTTTAGAACAGTTCTGCTACACTGAATATCATTGTTTAGGAGGGTGCTGCTACACTGATTCTCATTGTTTAGGAGGGTCTTGCTTCTCTAATTTTGATTGTTTAGGATGGTCTTGCTACACTAATTTCCATTGTTTAGGATGGTCCTGCTACTCTAATTTCCATTGTTTAGGATGGTCCTGTTAATCTAATTCTCATTGTTTAGGATGGTCCTGCTACTCTAATTTCCATTGTTTAGGAGGGTCTTGCTACACTAATTCTCATTGTTTAGGATGGTCCTACTACACTGATTCACATTGTTTATGAGGGTCCTGCTACACTAATTCTCATTTTTTAGGAGGGTCCTGCTACTCTAATTCTCATTGTTTAGGAAGGTCCTGCTAGTCTAATCCCCATTGTTTAGGAGGGTCCTGCTACTCTAAGTCCCATTGTTTAGGACGGTCCTGCTAATCCTATAATAAGGAGGGTCCTGCTAACCTAAGTCATCAAATACAATTATCATAACATTTTTATTTTTATTTTTAGTTTTTTTTTTAAAATTTCTTAGATTAGGAAATGTTTATCCTAGGTGAAAAATGAAAAATAATTGTCTCAAACTAGAAAGTATTTATTCTAGGATAGAATAAATAAATAAAATAATAATACTAATAATGGTCTCCGACTAGGAAGTGTTTATCCTAGGAGAAAATGAGAAATAAATGTCTCAGACTACGAAATATTTATCCTAGGAGAAAAAATGCATGTAATTTTTTTTTGTTTACATATTTGAGTCTTCAATTTTTTTATTTTTTTATTTTCAAATGGCGGTCGATTTGTGGCATTTAATTTGAGGATAATTGTTCCTATTGGTTCCATGTTTGAAGCTAATTTCAGCTTGAGATAGACTGCTTTCGTTCACTAGTCAGCTCACCTTGATAATTTTGAAAACATCTCTAGTTGTTCAGAACTTCAAACTTCAAATTTGTCATATTGTTTCCACCCTCCAACAATCATTGAATCTTGTATTCATATAAATTCTCAACATTTGTCAATTGTTGACAAGTTACTATGCATGTCACTATTTCTTGAATCATGTCACATTTGATATGTCAACCAAACTTTGTTTTGTGCAATTGAAGAGATGGTAGCAATTTTGAAATCATTTTCTGCGTGCTTTAATGAAGACTAACTCAAGAAAGAAATGCAAACTGAATTGAGCTATACAAAATAAGAGAAACAAATTAAAATATAAAATATTTGTTCCTTTTGAGAGGAAATAAAATGAAAATATAAAGGGATTCATTTTAGAGTGGTGGTCAATTCTAATAATCATGACATGCATTTGAGATTAAATGGCTTGATTTGTCCAATAAATTTAAACTTTATTTTTGTCAAACTTTCAACCTTTTGAAGTCAGACTTTTATAATCCAACTTTTACACTAGATTCATGCCTCACATTCGACTTGTGGTGCCTCGAAAGATTTTTTACCAACAATCTCACTCATTTTGTATGTCTCTCACTCACCATTGTCTTATAGTGCCCTGAGGGTTTTCACCAATAAGACTATCTCATTTTTCACTTTCTCTTTGATGTGCCACAAAATCGAGGCACATTTGATGCTTAACAATTGTGACCTAACACTAGAATTAAGTGAAGTTTTGGATTATTTGATGGGTTTGTTAAATGTGTAGGCAGATCTGAGTTGTATAGAAAAGAAGAAAAAGAAGCAGAACTGATGCCAACCAAGTGAAGTTCATGACCAACTTCACGGACCGTTAACTTCATTATGATCTGTAGTTGACCTCGTGAAAGTGAGGCAGTGGTTGGGCCTTGAGAAGATGAAGAGCAAGAATAACAAGTGAAGACCACAGAGGGTTCTACGGGCAGTAGTCCTCACCACGGACCATGGTACCTACCATGAAGCTGAACTAGTATGAAAGCAAAAAAGAAGTGAAAGAAGGTTGAAACCCCCAAGTGAAGCCCACGGGCGGCTTCACGGGCCGTGGTCCTCACTACGGACCATGGTAGCTCTCGTTGTGCATTTTCCAGTGACCAAGTCTGAAGACTCACTTTTGAGAATCCCAAGGCAAGACCACGAAGGACTTCATAAACTGTAAAGCCCTTGACGGGTCATGGTAGTAGCCGTGAAAAGGCCCACCAACTCAGTCCTAATTCTATTGGGACTCATTTTAAACATTCTATTTTGAATTACTTTAGGTCATTTTTTGAATTATTATTGATTATTCATGATCTGACGTTTTACAACTAAGAACGGAGTACTACTTTTAGCTTTAGATTGGGGATTTAGATTTTTTTGATCAGTTTGAAGTTTGGATTTCAATTATCAGATTATCAAGTAGTTGTTGATTTACCAATTATTTTCGTAAGTATTTCTTAACATGTTTTCATTATCCAGTACTGATTCTTTACGTGAAAACATGAGTGGATAAATATCACGGCTGGGTGTGTGAGATCTATGACAACATTCTAGTTGCAATTCCGTAAAACGAGTAAAAGGCAATCTTTGTTTACAACCTGTAGTTTACAACTTTTATTATCATTTTAATTTATTTAGTGCACGCTTTAGACAGGCCTGTATCTGGTTTTAGTTCAAGAGAAGAGCATCAGTTAGGAAAAAACTAAACTACGTTAACGAATTGGAGTTAAAGTTGGAGTTTGAGAGAAGAGATCTTTAACACCATATCAAATTAAGCGAAGTCCAATATCGATAACACCTTAAGTTCGAGAGAATTAGAGTGAATATTATATGATTAGGCTGAGAAGCGTTAGATTAATTCAACTCACAAAGGTTTTGTAAACATTGATTTACTTGACACTCAATTTACGGGAGAGCATTATAATCAATGTCATAGTGATCACAAAACATGGTTTCTTTAAATTAACTGAATCAATTTACAACGAGATAGTCTGTGAACTGTTTATCTAAGTTTTGACTGCAAATGTTGGTGGTATAATACATCTCAATCAAACCCAATTTACTTCCGTGTTATTTGCTTAGGAAATGGTAACGACAATAGAGTAAACGCGACAATGAAACTTTATCTGTAAAGAAATTCTCTGTGGGATCGACCTCAACTCTAGTTGAGTTTTGTAAATTGACAACGACCGTTTACACTTCTTATTTGGAGTGTAAGTTTGGACGTATCACTCTTCAACACAAATGATGCCTTATAGTGCTTTGGAGGATATTCATCGATAAGATTCCCTCATTTTTCACTCCTTATGCAAATGACATGACATTTTTCCTTATATGATAATAAACACTGAAAGCTTGCTTGACTTGTCATTGTTAAAAATTTGATCAGATGGTCTTTATTTTGATTGTAATGTGACTTTTGTACAGGGTTACAAAGAAAGGATTAGCATGAAGGCTCAAAGATAATGCCCTAACAGGGTTAAGACTTACAACTTTTGGAATCGACTCTATTTTGCATAAAAATAAAAATAATAATAATTATTACTATTATTATTATTTTTACCCTAGTTTTTGTGATGAGGACCTTTTAGATTTCTTTTCTTGGTTAGACCGAACCTTAAAATAAGGCTGCCTACGTATCTTGTCAAAGCAAGAATCAGGTCAAACGTACTTCAGGAAGTTTGTTCTTTTGATGTTATTGATTTCTTTCAACCCTTTTTTCACTTTTTTTTCTTGATTCTTTTTTGTGATTCCCCCCCCCCCCCCTTTTTTTTTTGAATTTCTTACACTTCTTTTTTTTTACTATATTTTGATTCCAAAAAAGGGGTATGAAAGAGAATAAAATTAAGGCTCAAAAAGGGTGGCAAAAGATTACATGGTGTTTGGATAGTAGAATGAAATGCCTTCATCATATCAATTATTAAAAATGTCAGATACAAGCATGCCCTTTAAGATATGAAGTGAAAACTATGCATTATCTCTTTGCAACGTAAGCATTGATGGATATGTATATCATTTTTGTTCCATATTTTCAGCTTGAAATCTCCATTTGAGTAATACCTTCTTGACAACAAATGGCATACGTCAATTTAAATGAAATTTATTCTTTTAACCATTTTTGATACTAGAGGATGTATCAAGGTGTTTAAGTCCTTAATTCTTTTCCTCAAATGTATTTATTTTTTGACTTCTATGGTGTATTCATTTCATGACTAGATATAATCTTAAGATCTTACCAAATCCTCTTGCACATCATGTCACAAAAATTGAATTGAAAAAGATGTATATTTGGAAAGCCAAATAGAACGGGTCAAACTGACACAGAAAAAAGATTATATTAAGATAAAAAAGACTTGATGACAAAACAACAAACTAAATTTGAGGTTACAACTTTATAATAACCCAAACTACGACAAGACTTGATGAGTCCCCAGATTGGACTCATTTAGGCCTATATTTTAATAGAAATTGTGTCCTCAAATGCTTATTTTATCTCAATATATGATGAAAACCCTTAAGTTTTAGGTATTTGAAGTTCAAAGGCAAGCATAGACACTACATCGCAAAAAGAAACGAAAAGGCTGAAAAGAACGAAGAAATGAAGGCTTGAGGATCGCCGAGTCCACTTGGGGAGTTGTTGAAGGGTCTTACTTCGCCTTTTGTTCCAATATGCTGAGCCCTGAAGGAAAGGATCAAGTCAGTGGAAAAAAGGAGAAGTCGGTGCATCGCCGAGAAGTTCCACATAGTAGTACCATGTCGCCTAATGACCCAGAGCACGATGATGCTGAAGGCTGGTGCAAGGCGGCGATGAACTACACCAAAGAGCGAATCGCTGAGTTGATCGGCGATTTCGACTAACGACGCCGAATGATCTGCTGCAGCACAAATCTGTGAAAACTATAAATACTAGTTAGAAGTGTAGTTTTAAGTGTCGAACAATTTTTATAATTTTTATATAGAATAGTACTTTTTGATATTTTTGATCTAAGCTTGAGAGAGTTTTGAAAACTTGAAGATCCAAAGGGTTTCATCTTCAAGATTTGGATTTGGCTCTCTTGGATTATTTGATTTTGGCATGTATCAAGACTTAAATCTTCATACCCAGTTGAATGTAATCTCAATTTGGTATTAATTTATATCTATTATACATGTGTAACTAAAAACCTCAATTCTTGGGGTGTGATTTAGCGAATATGGGTTAAGATAATAATTGGGTCTTGCTTGCTGATAGTTTAATCGTAGTTTAATTGTGATTTTGTTTACTGGTTGTGGATGAACTTAATGAGGCTGTAGTTGTAATTAAAATCTCATTTATGTGTTTTCGGCTTGCTTGAGAGAGAGGTCGTAAAACTAAGACCACTAAATTAATGGCCAGTGCGAGTGGGTCGACATGATGTTCAGCTCGAGAGAGTGAACCCTAGTCCCATGTCCACATACTCAGCTCGAGAGAGTAAATGGGTTAAGGAGGAGGTTGTTCTTCATGCGGCAAGTGGGTGTCCGAGAGGAACCTGCTTGAAACAGGGTAAGTTCCTCGAGAGAGAGCTTATCCCCTTTAAAGTCTAGCCTAGTCATAATTATTCTATGAATCTTCTATCGAAAGCATGTACCCAATTATCTAGCTTAACCCGTATTCCCATCGCATCCCAAGGAGCCCCTCTCATTGCTTAGAAATCCTTATTTATTTTGTTGTTTTTACTTACTAGTGACAAAATACCCATTGTTAATTGACACTCTTGTGTCCCCCTTTAATTTACAATATTTTTAATCGTTAATGTCTTTAGCTACGACTAGTTAGAACTAAGTTTTATTTTTCTATTAATTCTCAAAATCACTCTCTTGGGAACGATCCCAACCCTCGGTTGGGTTACTAAACTATTGTACGATCGTAGACACTTGCATCAAAAGTTGTTTCTTGATTACGCAAACATCAAAATGGCGCCGCTACTAGGGAGTGGTGTTACTTGAGAATTATTAGTAGAGTAGAATTTTGCTTTTGTTAGTCGTAGTTTACTAACTTAATTTTTAGTTTTGTTTTGCTTGTTTGTATGTTGAAACAGGAAAAATGAGTGTGAATAATGAGAAAGATCCCAAATGGACCAAGTGTTATCTTCTCTCTACCTAGAGCCAAAAGAGGGATGGCCTCATGAAAATAAGGCAAACCTCACTAATGAAACTTGAGTGAGGAGTTGCGTCGTGCCACGACGTTAAATAAGACGCTTTTTGGGAGGCAACCCAAGGTTTTACCGCTGTATTTTTGCTTTAAGAAATAATGGTGTGTTGTTTGTGTAGGTCAAAGTATGGAAAGTGAGTGAAGAGTGCAAATTGGAGAGCCAAAGGTCCAATTGGCGCATTGCCAAAGAAGTCGGCGACCCCAACTTAGATCACCGTTGGACTAAAGATAATTTCAAAGTGGAGACTGTAAAACTCGGTGGGCCTAGGAAATTATTGGCGAATCGCCGACTTAGTCGGCGATTGTGATCTAGTTCTCCATTTGGACCCCTAGTTTAATTAGAGGTCCAGTAAAACTCGACGAGGTAAGTATGCACTTGGCGAGTCGCCGAATGGGAGAGAACTAGACGGCTTCTTAAAAGGCCAAAGGATTAAACTTTCAAACTCTACACTTTCCCTCACTTTAGACCTTTACAAACATGCACCCGTTTAGTATTTTCAATATTTCTTGCATTTTTACTATATTTGAGTTGTTGATTGGTGCTCGGAGTTGGATTACATTGCCGCGTAGCATTTCAAAAGTATTTTAATCGGCATCTAAGGTTGGTTTTCCGAGCCACTAATTTATTTTTAGCAATTTTGTACTCATTTGCAATGATCTCATCTTAGTGATGTGTGTTGGGCCTCTTTGATCTTCACTGTTTTTGCTTAAGCCTGCAAAAATCTTGCCTGTAGTGTTTATATTGTTAAAATCTTATATTTGTTTCGTGCCTTAAAATTGGTTAAATCTTGTGGGGTTGTGCTTGCATGTAGTTGAGTCTAGTAGGGAGAAGTCTGAGTATCCCAAAGATATGGTAAAGACCAATATTGTCATGCCACCCCAAAAAAGAGCACGGGATATCACAATAAATGAAGGGGGAGGTCAAATCCTCCCAAGAAGGGAAGACAAGAACTTCCACCTGGAAATAAAGGTAAGGGCAAGAGGCCCACTTCTGACAGGTAGACCACTATCAGAGATCCTAATGTTCCTTCGTGGGATCGGAGATTCTATGCAGTTGTGCAGGCTTTTTGGCGAAAACACCCTTGGCAACTCCTAGTGGGTCTGGTACTGCTATTTCTTCTAAGGCGACTCCAAGTACTGAGACCCAGGATCAGAGTGAGGCACCAGGAACTGAAGCCCAAATAGATAGAAAGACTGCATAGACATGATTTCTCTTTACCCCTCTCTCTGTCTTTCTTTATTTTACATTTTGGATTCTGTATTTGCATTTGACGACAAATGCTTTTATTTGTAGTGGGATGAGGCCCACCTTTGTTTATATATGGGCTTTGTGCTTAAATTGTGATTACACTGATTTTTGCAGATGTTTGAGCTTGTGGCTCCTTTTATTTTAAATTGCAAAATGATTTTTGACCTGTTTGAAAAATTTTGCCACCTCTCGTGTGTTGAATATGGCTAATCTTTTGCAAAATTTGAGTCTCAGTTCTAATTAATACCGATGACTTCAATAGTGCTTTCAATCGAATGAACATGAATGCGCGGCTACGATGAAGCCAAATGAAGTTGCATAGATAATATGTGAACTCTTTGCATCTCATTATGACTAGCCCAGTATTGAATTGAGTCTCTTGTGATAATCATTGCACACTAGCAAAAGTGTGGAGTCTTGTTTGATTTATAGTGTCAATGCCTAGTGTGATGAGTTTACCTGTGAACTATGCATGATGGATCCTAGAATTTGCCCCGTTGGTCCGGTCAACTAAGTGATGCTATCTCTTGATATGATCTTAGGGAACTTCTAAGAGTGTGAGCCAATTTGACATATACCTCTTTTGTGACCTACCTTGTGAGTGTATGAACCGCTTTTGAACACCCCTTGAACCTTACCTTCCTTTGGAAGAAACTTGATGAAAACTAGACCTTTCTTTATCCATCACCCATAATCCTCATGAAGTTGTGGTTAGTTGAATAGCCAACTTAGGCCAAAAGCCTAAGTTGGGGGTGTGGTGAAAAGATAACGACAAGTCAAGAAGTGCAAGGAAAGTCTCCTCTTACCCATGGTTTTGAGAAAAATGGAACCCCTCCATATAAAAAGAAAGAGAGAGAAAAGAGAAAGAAAAAGAAGGTTGTGGAATAAAGTACAAAAGAAATGGGGTTTTCAAACAATTCATGGAAAGTGAATAATAGGATGACTTATGAGCACTAAAGAAAATAATGAATGAAGAGGAAAGGAAATGTTGTGAGTACCACATTTCATGAGGATGAAAGTCACTGAGCCTAAATGACCATACATTTGCACTCAGCCCCATTACAAGCCTTGAAAAAACCTTCTTGATCTTGAGTGAGCTGAAGCAAGTGTTGATTGGAAAATACGGGCAAACCTATGGGTGAAATTATGCATTGTATTATTCTTTGTGAGTGTGAGTATTGCATTAGATTCCAGAACTTTAAATGATTAAACCTTTGTCTGTGAATATGGAATCATTCCTTGTGTGAGGGCATTTGAACACTTTGGTTGAGCTTGAACTTGCATTTGAAGCAAGTATTGTGAGCATGAGATTCTTTGATATTGGTGAGTCAAAACTTGAATCTTTGAGTGCACATTTGATCTTTGCATAAGTAAATTGAGTCTTGTTGTGTGCATTCATGATTGAGTCTTGTGTAGCACTGTTCAAGATACCCTTTTTGAATGACTAAAGATGAGTTTGCTTAAGGACATGAAAAAGTTTAAGTTGGAGGTGTTGATGAGTCCACAAATTGGACTCATTTAGGGTTATATTTTAATAGAAATTGTGTCCTCAAATGCTTATTTTATCTCAATATCTGATGAAAATCCTTAAGTTTTAGGTATTTGAAGTTTGAAGAAAAGAATGGACACTACGTCGCAAAAAGAAACGAAAAGGCTGAAAAGAACGAAGCAATGAAGGCCTGAGGATCGCCGAGTCCACTTGACGAGTTGCTGAAGGGTCTTACTTCGCCTTTTATTCCAGTGTGTTGAGCCTTGAAAGAAAGGATCAAGTCGGTGGAAAAAGGAAGCAGTCGGCGCATCGCCAAGAAGTTCCGTGAAATAGTACAATGTCGCCTAATGACCCTCAGAGCACAACGATGCTGAAGGCTGGTGCAAGACAGCGATGAACTACATCAAAGGGCGAATCATTGAGTTGATCAGCGATTATGACTAACGACGCCGAATGATCCGCTGCAACACAAATCTGTGAAACCTAAAAAATACTAGTTAGAAGTGTAGTTTTAAGTGTTGAACAATTATTATAATTTTCATATAAAATAGTACTTTTTGCTATTTTTTCTCTAAGCTTGAGAGGGTTTTGAAACCTCAAAGATCCAAAGGGTTTCATCTTCAAGATTTGGATTTGGGTCTCTTGGATTCTTTGATTTTGGCCTGTATTAAGATTTAAATCTTCATACCCAATTGAATGCAATCTCAATTTGGTATAAATTTATATCTCTTATACATGTGTGGCTAAAAACCCCAATTCTTGGGGTTTGATTTAACGAATATGGGTTAAGATAATTATTGGGTCTTGCTTGCTGATAGTTTAATCTTAGATTAATTGTGATTTCGTTTAGTGTTTGTGGATGAACTTAATGAGGTTTTAGTTGCAAATATATTCACATATATATGTTTTCGGCTTGCTCGAGAGAGAGGTCGTAAAACTAAGACCACTAAATAAATGGCCAGTGCGGGTGGGTCGACATGAGATTCAGCTCGAGAGAGTGAACCCTAGTCCCATGTCCACACACTCAACTCGAGAGAGTGAGTGGGTTAAGGTGGAGGTTGTTTTTCATGCGGCAAGTGGGTGTCCGAGAAGAACACACTTGAAACGGGGTAAGTTCCTCGATAGAGAGCTTATCCCCCTTAAATTTTAGCCTAGTCATAATTATTCTATGAATCTTCTATCGAAAGCATGTATCCAATAATCTAGCTTAACCCATATTCCCATCACATCCCAATGATCCCCTCTCATTGCTTAGAAATCCTTGTTTATTTTGCTATTTTTACTTACTAGTGACAAAACCCCTTATTGTTAATTGACACTCTTGTGTCCCCCTTTAATTTACAATATTTTTAATCGTTAATGTCTTTAGCTACGACTAGTTAGAACTAAGTTTTACTTTTCTATTCATTCTCAAAACCAGTCTATTGGGAACGATCCTAACCCTTGGTTGGGTTACTAAACTATTGTACGATCGTAGACACTTGCATCGGAAGTTGTGTCTTGATTACATAAACTTCAAGACTCAACAAACAAACACATAAGGGAAATGATAGAAAGGTCTGACTTAATAAAAGAAAAAGAAAAATTTGCATAGCAGAAATGATGACAAAATAAATTATGCATACACTCTTTTTGAGAGAAAAGAAAAGTGTATCCCAATCACCAAGCTTGACTTCTTAGCCACTACTTTGCATGCTAGCCTTCATGAAAGCTTCAACAATTTCAATTGTCTTTTCCTGAGAATTGAGAGAATTGTCATATTCTTTGTCATCACATATCATCTTGATGAAAGAAGATTCTTAGTAACATTTGGGGGGGTCATCATTTTGAACCACAATCATCTTTGTTTGAATCATCTCTTCCACCTTTCTTCTTAAATTTCGACAATCTTTAGTATTGTACCCTAGAGCATCAGAATGGTATGCACACCGTATTGTAGGATTGAAACCTTTTGCATGTGGTTCCACATATTTTTGAGGAATTGGCTCTATCATATTCAAACGTTTCAATTTCTCAAATACACTTGTGTAAGACTCTCCAATTGGTGTGAAATTGTTCATAGGTCTTTGACCTCCTTCAAATCCTTGTCTTGGATGGGGATTATAAGGTGCTCAAAAATTTTAAGAAGAAGGACAAATATTTTAATTTGTTGGCATTCGCCATTAAGGATAGTTTGGTGGATATGCATATGGCTGTGCACCATAGACTCCATATTGAGGTGGGACAATAGAGTATTGTGTATCATGCATAGGGAGATAGTGATGAAATTGAGGTGGTGCATATTGATAAACTGGACCCTTTGGACCTTTTCGTGTGTCTGACACAGCATTTGCTACATCCTTATTCATTTTCTTTCCCCCAAGATTTCCTGATCCATTTTTAATCACGTGTGTTGTAGCTTTCAAGGTAGCATGACTTACAATCTTTCCAGACTTGATGCCATTTTCCACCATTTCACCAATCTTAATAACTTCGACGAATGTTTTTCCAACAACGAAAAGTAAATAATGAAAATAGTCTGGTTCTTGCGCTTGGAGGAAAACATCAATCTTTTCAGACTCTTTCATTGGCGGCTTAACCCTAGCAGGTTGCACCATCCACCTAATAGCATATTCACGAAAATTTTTGATGGTCTTTTTTCTCATGTTAGCAAGTGAAGTACGATCTAGAACTATGTTAATGTTATATTGAAATTGTTGAACAAAACATCGAGTCAAATCATCCCATGTATGCCAGTTAGAAGTATCTTGATCTATGAACCATTCTGAGGCAATTCCCGTCAAACTTTTCCCAAAATAAGCCATGAGGAATTCTCTTTTATTTCCAGCCCCTCTCAGTTGATTACAATATCTCTTTAAATGAGCTACAAGATCTCCATGTCCATTATATTTCTCGAACTTTGGCGTTTTAAGGACGATGGGTAGATGAACGTGGGAAAACATGCACAAATAATTGAATGAGACACTTTTGTGACCTCCCAATCCTTTCATATCTCTTATATTTTGTTTCAAACTCTTCATTTTTCTAGTCCTTTCTTCATGTTTCTCGTTCTTAACAGCTTTTTCAACTTCAACAGGGGAACTATACTAACGAGTGTGAGGATAAGAGTTTGAAATTTTAAGAGCCTCTTCAGGGATGTAGCGATGATCATGAAGAACTTGGGATGAAGGATCATTGTTGGATTTGGGCACCATTGTTGGCTGTGGAATGCTATTAGTCGGCGCAGTTGGCACGAAGAGTGGATTACTCATCATAGGTGTACTCAAAGGGCGCAC
Organism: Solanum commersonii; assembly: GCA_029007595.1. Taxonomy (NCBI): domain Eukaryota; kingdom Viridiplantae; phylum Streptophyta; class Magnoliopsida; order Solanales; family Solanaceae; genus Solanum; species Solanum commersonii. The sequence goes on from JAJTWQ010000136.1 coordinate 106,841, forward strand.
CATAGAAGCAACGTTGGATCTGTTAGCATAGGGGCCAAATCTAGGTGGATAAATTGGATTATTTGTCAACACTTGGATAGGGGGTGATATATTTGTATTTAGATAGTCATGAATTGAAGACGGTGGAGCTTGTCCACTCATCCAAGCTTCATACATCTCTGTCATTTGCTATCTTAATACCCTTACCTCTTTTGTTGACACTGTTTCTTGTGAAGCCATCTGGTTTCGGACCTCATCATTGTCCGACTCACTTCCGTCTTTCTGGGCCATTTTCTTTTTCCCTTTTGATCTTGTATTGTAGGGATGAGATGCCAGCTTAACCACAAGCCAATCATCTTTAAGTTAACTGTGTGTATTGACAATAAATCTTGTTAGGGTTAGACCTTCTTCAGTTATAACACATGTTGCACGTCATGCGTACATAAGTCTTTTCATTTATAGAATGAGTTTAGAAAGTCTAATGTTTAATCCTAACTAGCTTAACTATATTTATTTTTTGATTATTTGTTTATATTTTTATTTTTATTTTTTTTAAATGATGTATTGATCAATTTCATTTGGATTGCGTACATAGCACGCTTGATAAAAATGGTTAAGATCCTTCCATAATTATTTTTTTACTAAATTTATTTTTTTAACTTTTAAGATAAAATCTTTTGTTTTCTTGATTTACTGAAAGAAAATTAAGAAACAATCTATTTTTGATCTTGAACATCATGCTAAAATGAAATAAAAAATAAACAAAGAAAAATATTTTTTGACTTTTCGTTTGAGTGATGAATTTGAAAAGATACAAAAAAAATTGTTGAATAAAGACTACGACTTATTTTTAAAAAAATTGATGAAGAGCTTTTTTTTAAAAAAAATTGAATAAAGGTCATCGAAAACAAAGAGAATTGCCTACGTATCTCATTGAAATGAGAATCAAGTGTGCGTAGTTCATTCAGATTGGACAATTAAACTCTATTGTTTTTTTGAAAGATTATAAATTTGTTGACAAATGCAACTATATTATTCGTTTAAAGTGGTATTAAAACTTTTGAAGTTTTTGTGAATTACATAAAAGAAAAACTAAAAGAATTCTTTTTTTTTTGTTGTTGTGATTTTTGTTTAGAAATAAAAAAAAACTTTTTTTATAAGAAAAATAAAAAAAAACTTCTTAAACAAGAAAATCTCTTTTTTTTGTAATTTATTTTTCCCCATGTCTTTCTTTTAATGTAAAAATTCTAAAATAAACTTTTATTTCATTTTATTGATCACCACAGATTTGATTTAAATACAAAGAATTTTCAAATAAATACATTTTCAAATAGCATATAAAATAATTTAGGTAGGCAAATAAAATTGGAGTATCTATCCTAGACGAATCAGATCCCTATGCCAAGTCTCATTAAGTCAAATACAAATGATTAAAATAAATAGAACCTACTAGGGATAACCATATATGATTTTAGTTCTACTAAGGTTAAACTTGATGGAGAAAGGTATCTAGACTAGATGTAAAATGAGCGGACAACTCGAGTTGGGGAGTAGCAACGTACCGGTAGCAGGGCTTTTCGACTTTATACATGGGTGCTTCCCATCCTAAACATATGTGACTAAAAATTTTTCACCATGGACCAAAGATCCACTGGCTATCTTGATAGAAGTGGGGTGCGCAGCCGCAATTCTCATAATGGTATTATTGAAGACCCAGAGGGGGTGCGTGAGAGAAAACAATTTATGTGCAGTTCAAAATAATATCAAAGCATCAAATAAGTAGACAATTAGCACATTAAACAATCAAATCCAATATCTCAAAAACATGAATAAATAAATAAAGATCATACATAAGTCAATATTATAAGCTCGAATTCTGGCTATTCCCAGCGGAGTCGCCATCTGTCACACCCTTGTTTTTCCTCAAAACGAAATTAATAATTTTGAAAAAACAAAAGAGTTTTTTCAATTAAAGTGACATTTCGAAAAGAGATTATTTTAATTTCAAAGCCGCCACTTGGAATTGAGTTTTGGTGTTCCAAGTCACCTTATTTAAATTCCTAATCAAAAGAAAATTTGACTTTTTATTTTGTTTGGTCTACGAAAACAGAGATAGGGTAAGAATTTCTATTGATCGAGGGAAAGGTATTAGGCATCCCTCGAGTTTCGTGGTTCTAGCACGGTAGTTTTATTGACCTTTGTATGACTTGACTTAATTTTTGGATATTATATTATTAGCTTAATAATAAAATCTTATTTACCCTCATTCTTTGATTTATTTTAAACCTATTTAAAAGTCATCTTATTTTATAAGTGTGTTGACTTTCATGCATGCATTTTTACTATTTATTTATTTATTTATTTATTTTTCGTTGTAACGTTTTCCCTGTTTCCTTCTTTTCATTTTTTTTAATTTTTAATATATATTTTTTATGCTTTCACCTTCTGCTTCATTTTCCTTTTATTTATTGATTTATTTATTTTTCATTTCATTTGACACGTTTTCTTTACCTTTTCATTATTATTTTTTAAGTAGTTTTTTTTTTTTTTTTAATTTTAATTTCTTCTTAGGCTTTTTCTATTTATTTTTATTTTTCTCTTTACATCATCTTCTTCTTCTTCGATTCTCCTCGTTTCAGTTTGTTAAACCATAAATACATATTTCATCATAAGAACATCAAAGTATTAAAAAAAAAAAACAAGAATAGACGTAAATAATAGTTTTACTTAAACATGGAATAAACCATGGATTGTTTAAACATGAAATAAACTAAGATTCGTTAAACCATTTCGCACTAAGTCTAATGATATAAAAGATCTAAACATAAATTTGATATGAAAAATTTGAATATGCTTCATATTATAACATCAATGAATATTAATGGTTTAAACACATACAAAATTTAACAATTTCAATATATTGCAACCAATGCTTGTATCACTACACCAAAATAAGGTTTTAGTGGCAACTAATTAGTGACAATTAATTAATTACCGCTAATTTATACCCTAAAGTCACTTATTAGCGGCATTTATGCTTTTGCAGGTTAAAGATACACCTTACTAGTACAAATCTTTTAGAAAAAAAATACGAAAATCACCGCTAAGGGCTCTACTTCTCCCTCGCTAAAATCACCTTATTAGAAAACCCTGAAGTCTCATTTTATGCGCTCTACTTCTCCCTCGCTAGGCGCTCTCTCTCTCGCAATTAGTTCCCTAAACCCCTGCCCTACCTATTTCAATCCTCAACTTCCTTCAATTCGTATTTGTAAATGAAGTATAATTAGGGTTCAATGGTAAGAATCGAGTGCGGGGGGGTTTTAGAGCAAACATCTATGCTAATCAGCTGGTGGAGACAGTAACAATGAGGTCGATAAAGGATAGGCTTGGCCGCAATGCTTTTTACAAATTGTCGGAGGTAGCAAAGAGGTCGATTGGATGATTTCACTCGTCACTCAGCGGAAACAAATCACCGGCAAGAGGTGTTCCATCTTTCTCCTCTTTTTACACTTCTTATCACTCCTGGTAGCTTCAGATTTTTATAGTTTTTCAGTTTTTTCATATATTCTGTCTTTGTACATTTGTGAATATGCATTTGATTTGATGTTTGATAAACTGTTTCACTTAAAATTTGTCCTTGAATGTATCACAAGTTCTTCTATGTCAGACATTTTGGTTTTCTCTTATTCAAATTATATAAGTGTTTTTTCACTATTGGGATTTGAAGAGAATTGATATTAGTATTCTCAAAAGATGAATTCGTCTAATCCGGTGTAGTTTGGATGTTAATCTAATTAATTGCCTTTTTTGCCCCTCTTTTGGCAAGTCAAAGTAAAAAACTAGGTGCTTTTTGAGTAGTAGCATGAGTAAATGATGAGTAGCAGAAATGCTTTCTCAGAAGTGCAGAAAGCAACTTTCTTCAAAAGTCAGTTCCTGAAAATTGGACCAAGCACACATTGATAGTTTTCTAACTTGTTTTATGCAAATTGGGAAGCATGTATTTGCTTGGAGAGAGATGCAACTACCATTACTAATCAAGTTTTGACATTTAGCTATATTTTGATTTTACTTTGTTAATTGGTTTTGAAGCTATATGGGGTGGATGCAGGCATATGTATGTCATGTTTACAGATCTTCAAAAGAGGAGCATTGAAAGATGAGAACATAGTAGTATTCATGCACAATGACACTGCCAAGAGCGAGTTGAATCCTAGACCTGGAGTCATAATCAATCATCTAAATGGTAGTGGTGTCTATGTCGCGTGCCTAAGGTAATAGCCATATGTTATATCTTATTGTTGTATCCTTTCATACGTAGTTCACATGCTCTTTTAACCCAAGTCCCAAAAGTAACTCGACAACTTCCCAAATGTAAGATCTTATGTTGTGTTGTGGTTACAGTCATAACATTATTGTCATTTCTCTGTTGGAAAATGTGGTGCATCTAATTCTTTGGAGGTTCGTTTAGTAAAAACATTGAATGTCAAACTAGAAATATAGCTCTACTAGGAGATGCAGAGGCTGCCAACTGCTTAGGAAGTTTGATATCCTGGACTTGAAAGTTTTATGAGACCTATATTTGGGAGTATGAATCTGCGAACCATAGGGAAACTCCTGGTTTTTCTTATATGACACCGTAATAAGATTAATCGGTACCAGTCTAATAGGCAAAGTAAAACTTTTTTTGGATTCTTATCAACTCAAACTGGTTAACTGTTTTAGAAGAACATGAAGTTTATTAGTCCTTCATGACATCAAAATTTTACGATGTTTAATTAATATGGTATTGATTCTAATGAAAAAAAATTCTTCTCTGTTTCCAAATAGATGGGGATGTCAAGTGCACTGGACACATTTTCTGGACAGTCTTATGGAGCAAAACAGTATCATATGCTTGGCATTCACATGGATAGATCTATGATTATACTTTCACTTGTATGCATACCTCTTGCAGTCATTTGGGCAAACACTGGCTCTATTCTCAAGTTTTTAGGCCAAGATCCTAGTATATTTGATGAAGCTGGTCATTATGCCTTGTATTTCCTGGTGTTTTCTCTTACGGCTTGCTTCAATGTGTTATGACATTCTTACAAACACAAAGTATTGTCATCCGTATGGTGTTATGTGCTGGAGTTACAACCTTAATCCACATCATTGTCTGTTGGATTTTGGTCTTCAAGACTGGACTTGGTGTCAAAGGAGCTGCTCTAGCAAATTCAATCTCTTACTGGCTTAACTTCTTGTTTTTGGCTCTTTATATCAAGTTTTCTCCTACATGTGCAAAGACTTGGACAGGACTGTCAAAAGAAGCTCTCAAGGATATGCTTGCTTTCGTTGGACTCGCGATTCCCTCTGCCATCATGGTCTGGTCAGTCTACATTTCTTGACTTGTGGTGCTGGTTTGTTTGTTGATTTAACTTGTCTAATTTGATGATTATCAACAGGTTAGAAATGTGTTCATTTGAGCTAATGGTTCTGCTTTCTGGCCTCCTTCCAAATCCACAGTTGGAGACCTTAGTGCTTTCAATCTGGTTCGAATTGTGCACCTCTTATTTATCAAGCAAAATTTTTCATTTTCAAGTCTAACTGATTTGTTTCATTGTTTGCTAGAGCCTAGTCTTAATACATCTGCAATAGTTTGGATGATCTCTATTGGACTAAGTGGTACTGTGAGGTTAGCCATCAAAAAGAAGAAGAAAAGAGGTAGTACTTGGTAGTTCTTTTCCTTCTGCTTTCAGAAGAACATAGATAGTGCCAGTGCATTCAGTTCTTCAGGCCACTATTACTGTACAAGCTAATACAGTAAGCAATTTCATGCAGATAGGACTCTAAGATGTTGCATCAGCAAACAATGCAATCAACCTAATGATGCTTCTCCTGAATCGACGTGCCGCCTGATTGACCTAGCTACAAGTATCAAATAAATTTGGCTCTATTGAAGATCATCCTGATAGCACATCATTGTTATCCAATTTGCCATAGTTTCACTAGGAAAAAGAAGTAATAGTTCAATCTCCTTGTTTTTCCATTGTTCAACACATTCTCTCCGGGTTTTTTTTTTAATAACTTGAACATATTGTTGTTTTTATAATTCAGATTTTTTTTACGAATACAAGAAAGTAAATGTATTGATTGTTCTTGTTTTATATGAATGACGTTGTTTGAGTTTGGTAATTCTCTATTATTATTTTTTAATTGGTTTTCTGATTAAATATATGATCGAAGTGAATTCATGGTCGACATTAGTTTCCATAATAATTGCTAGTAAAATAGGTCTTGTTTAGCGGCAATTATTGTATTTTTACCGGTAATAACAAATGCCGCAAAATAAAGGAAGCTTTACTGACAATAATAAATGCCGCTAGAAGTAATTACTTTTAGCGGCAATAATATGGACATTTACCGGCAATCTATTTTGCCACTAAAGGCACACTGGATGTAATGACATTAACTTAAATGCCGCTAAAAGTTTTTGCGGCAATACATATTGCCGCTAAAAGGAAAATTAAATGCCGCTAAAAGTGATTTTTGTTGTAGTGTATAATCATGACATTAAACTATATAAAAAGGATTAAGTGTTACCTCTTGTGAATATTAATTCACAAAAAAGAAAAAGATCATGACTGGAACCACGAATTCAGAACCACGAAAATAAACCTCGAGCTCAACTTTTATCATGTTTTTTTTGTTGTTGTTTTAGAAAAAAGACTGAAAAGTTTTCTTTTTTTCCGTCTCTGTGCGTGTGTTTATGAGAAAGAAAAATGTTTTTCCGTGTATTTTGTAGTGTAGCTGATTTTTTTTTCTTGGTTTTGTGCGTTTGTGTAGTGTTTTGTTTTTTGTATGTATGTGAGTGTGTTGTTTTTTTTTCCTTTATTTTTTATTTTTTTATAATATAATATAAGAATATTATTTAAATACTTTTAAACTAATAAAATTGAGTAGGTAATAATAAATTATAAATAAGTAATACTAGCTTATTTATTAAACTAATTTAAAGAAAAATATTTTTTTTTTGTAACTTTTCTTTTCTTTTTTAAACAATCGAAAATAAAACTGACTTAAAAGAGTGATTTTTTGTTGTTTTCAAATATTTTAAAATAAACTTAATAAAATAAGATAAAAGTAAAAAATATTTAATTTAGATTTTTAAAATATTTAAACTCTAAAAATGGTGTAAAATTTTAGGTTCGGTCAAAAATTAAGTGTCTATAGAGACGTTATTTTATTTTCTCCTAGGATAAACATTTACTAGTTTGAGATGTTATATTTTATTTTCTCCTAGGATAAACATTTACTAGCCTGAGATGTTATATTTTATTTTCTCCTAAGATAAACACTTACTAGTCTATTTATTTTTATAAAAAATTCACATTTGCTAATAACTCACAAAAAATTTCTAGTGAAAAGTGGAGAATTTTTTTTTTGTTTATTTCTTTTGTTTGTGATGGTTTTCAAGTTTCTTCAAGCGAAACATGAAATTGAAATTCAAGAACAAAGTTTCAACTCTTTTCAGAATGATCAATCCCCATGATAGCTAGAATCAGCTTCTTAATTGCATGTAGCAACCTAATCTCCTGACACCTGCTTCTTTCCTGATCAACAAAACATAAAGTCATTCAAGAACATTTTCAATTTGTCATTTTGAAGAGTGTCAAAAGCTCACTCGAAGTGGAAATTTAAGCCTCACTTCAAGATCAAGATACTCATCTAAAAAAATCAAGGTGATATTTGAAAGTCAAGACTCAAGAGAAGCTGCATAGATAGGAGCTTGTACTTTTATTTTTCTTTTGACTATTAGCTTTCATTTTTTCTATGTAAGGATACGAGTCGCGATCTGGAGCCTTGGTGGAACCTCACTTAACTTCCAACTCATCACCTCATTTTCTTGAACTACGTGACTTGATTCCCTCATAACTCGAGATATGTAAGATGTCCAAAACCAAGACTCGGTCGCACATATTTTTTAACAAATACAAGTCTGGTCAAAACTTGTCACGTATCTACTTCTTTGTCTGAAAACTCTTCGAATTTTCAATCAAAGAGGGGCAAACTCTAGACACATAATTATTGACCAAACATAAAATTTTATACCATTTTTAGAGCTTAAATATTTTCATAAATCTAAACTAAATATTTTGATTTTTATTTTACTTTATTAGGTTTATTGTAAAAGATTTGAAAACAACAAAAATAGAATCACATTTTTTGGTAAGTTTTATTTTTAATTTACTTAAAAAGAAATAAAAGCTTTCAAAAATATTTGTTTTCTTTTAATTTTATCTTTAACAAATAAACTAGTGTTTCTTAATTATATGTTTTAATTAGTGACTTCATGTATCAGGACACTATTTCCAATTCAAGTGTCAATGATCGCGTGTAGTAATATAACCCAACCGAATGGGCTGGGGTCGAGTCCCAAGGGAATGGCTAGTAATCAAGAATTAAATAGAAAAGTAAAACTTAGTTCTAATCAATCATAGCTATAAACATTAACGAAAACAAACATATTAAATCAAAAAGTGACACAAATGTCAATTATCAATGGGGGGTTTGTATTCAACTAATAAACCAAAAATAGCAAAAATATAAAGATGCGAGATAGGGAGACGGAATTCTTGGGATGTGATAGGAATATGGAATAAAATAAACAATCGGGTAAATTCTATTGATAGTAAATTGCTGAACATTTGTAACTAGGCTAGACTTTTGTGGGGTAAATTTTCTCTCGAACAACTTAACCTGAATTAACTCGATTTCTCTCGAACACCGAGTTGTAGCAATTAAGCACAATCTTCTCCTTAGTCCATTCACTCTCTCGAGCTGAATCTATGGGAGAAGGTTTAGGGTTCACTCTCTCAAGCTGAACCCACAACGACCCAATAACCACAGGCTATCGATTTAGTAGTTTTGGTTTTAAAACCTCTCTCTCGAGCAAGCCAAAATAACTAAGATGAAATTGTATTTGCAACTACAATCTCATTATGTTCAAACACAACTACTAAATGAATTCACATTTAAACAACAAATACACTAACAACGAGCAATACCCAACAGTAAATTTAACTCATAATCACATAATCACACCCCAAGAATTGGGGTTTTAGCTAGACATGAAAAAGAGATAAAAATTGATACCAAAAAGTGTTTCCATCAAATGGGTACGATAGAAAATGTCTTTAAACATGTCAAGGATGAAGATTCTTCAAGACCCACTTCCAATTTCTTGGAATTGTAAACCTTCAAATCTTCAAAGCTCAAGAACAATGTCTCCAAAAAACTCCAAGAATTGAAAAATGTCTAGAAATTCAATAATAATTCGATACTAAGCTACAGATTTAAATGGATATTTATAGTTTTCAAAAATTTGTGTTGCGAAGGACCACTCGGCGTAGTTAGTCGGGATCACCGATACACTCGGTGATCCGCCCTTTGGTCTGGTTTATCGCCTTTCAGCTTTTGCCTTTAGCCTCTTTGCGTTTTGAATCATTGGGCGATATGGTGCTGCTTCGCGGAATTGTTCGGCGACGCGTCGACTGCTCCCTTTCATCGCCAACTTGATCTTTTCCTTTAGGGCTCAGCACACTGGAACATTAGGTGAGATTAAGGCCATTCGGCGGCTTGCCCAATGGCTTCGGCGATCCTCAGGCTTTCTTTTCTTCGTTCTTTGAGTTTGCTTGTTCCTTTTTTCTCCATAATGTCCATGCTTTGTCTCTAACTCCAAATACCTGAAATTCAAGGATTTACATCAGTTATTGAGACAAAATATGCATTTGAGGACACTAAATCTATCAAAATAAAACCCTAAAAGAGTCCAAATCGTGGACTCATCAACACCCTCAACTTAAACTTTTGCTTGTCCTCAAGTAAAACTGAAGTTCAATAGTTCAAAAAGGATGTCTCAAATATTGCTACACAAGACTCAACCATGAATGCACACAAAAAGTCTCAACTTACTCATGCAAGGATCACTTGTGCACTCAAAGTTTCAAGTTGTGACTCACCATTATTAAAGAATCTCAAGCTCATTATACTTGCTGCAAATGCAAGTTCGCGCTTAACAAAGGTGATAAAATGCCCTCACACAAAGAATGATTTCATGTTCACACACAATGGTTCAACAATTTAAAGTTTCGAAATCAAGATCAACATTCACACTCACAAAGATAAACACAATGCATGATTTCACCCATAGGTTTGCCCTTATTTTCCAATCGACTTTTGATTCAGCTCATTCAAGATCAAAAAGGTCTTTTCAAGGCTTGTAACGGGGCTGAGTGTAATGGTATGGTCATTTAGGCTTATAGGTTGAAAATCCTCATGAAATATGATGTGAACAACACCTTCTTTCCTTCTCTTTATCAATTTCAATCAAGCTTAAAAGTCATCTCTTATTCATCTTCCATGAGTCATTGAAAACCCCATTTTCTTTGTATTTTTACAACTTTATTTCACCACTTTTTCTTTCTTTCTTTTTTCAATCTCTTCTTCTCCTTTTTTTATATGGAGAGGTTCCATTTTTCTCAAAACATGGGCACAAAGGACTTATTTGCATTTACTTGAGTTGGCTTCTCTTTTCACCACACCTCCAACTTAGGCTTTTGGCCTAAGTTGGCTATTCAAACAAATCACAGATCATGAGGATAATGGGTAATGGATCAATAAAAGGTAGCAATGTTATCAAGTTTCTTCCAAGAAAAGGTTAAGGTTCAAAGGGTGCTCAAACGAGGTTCACACACTCACAAGGTATGCCACAAAAGAGGTATATGTCAAATTGGTTCACACTCTTTAAAGTTGCCTAAGATCATCTCAAGAAATTGCATCACTTAGTCAATCGAATCAACGGGGAAAATTCTAGGTGTCATCACACATGGTTCACGGTAAGCTCATCACACAAGGCATTGACTCCAAAGTCAAACAAGACTCCACACTTTCGCTAGTGTGCAATGTTCATCACAAGAGACTCGATTCGATAATTGGCTAGTCACAACGAGATACAAAGAGTTCACATATTGTTTATGCAACTTCAATTGGCCTTGTCGTAGCCACGCATTCATTTATGTTCGATTATGAGCACTATTTAAGTCATAGGTATTGATCAAAATCGATACTCAAATTTGCAAGAGAACAACCACAATCAACATATACAAGAGGTGGCAAATTTTTTTTGGAAGGGTCAAAAGTCATTTACAATTAAAAGCAAAGAGCCACAAGCTCAAACATCCACAAAAAGCAGTGTCCACACAATTATAGATTTCAACCCAAATATATAAACAAAATGGAGTCACAAAAGAAGGGCCTCGCCACACCACAAATAAAAACATTTGTCCTCAAATGCGAATAAAAACATCCACAAGTCAAATAAAGTAAGGCAGAGATGGAGGTAAAGAGAGGGTTCTGTCTACACAGTCACTCTATCTTCTTGGGCATTAGTGCCCGATGCATCACTTTGAGTCTAAGCATCAGTGCTCGGGGTCACCTCAGGAGGAACGGCAGTGCCAGATCCAATAGGAGTTGTCACTTGTGAGTCCTCCAGAAAGACATGTACAGCTGCACAGAATCCCTGAGCCCATGAAGGAACATTAGGATCTCTGATAGTGGTCTTCCTGTCAGAAGTGGACCTCTTGCCCTTGCCTTTTCCACCCGTTGTGGGAAGTTTCGTAGCTTTGCCTCTAGATATACCTGCATCCTCATTTATTATAATCCCCTTAATCTTCTCTTGGGCTGGTATTATTGTTTCAGTTGTTATTGATCTAGTCATGTTTGCAAAATCTCGAGGAGAAGTTAGGAAATATTCAAACAATCGCACAAAAAATTAAGCGCAGACAAACTCGCTGAAACAGTTGGCGGGTCGCCGAATTACTTTGGTGAACTGGGTTAGCTCGCCGAAAGGTACAGTGAAAGAAAGATTCAGGGCACAAACAAAAGGTGATCATGAAATCTTTCGGCAAGTCGCCAATTGCCTTCGGCGACCTCAGGCTTCTCGCCGAAAGTTACAGAGACCAACATCAATCAAAACATGCAATTAAAAGCGAGATGGGGATATTAGACGAACCGCTGAGTGGTTCGGCGAGCTCAACCCAACTCGCTAAACGACCCAATGTGTCTATTTTCAACCTAACTTCTCAAATTCAACCCCGCAACCTTCGAAAACAAATTCAACGAATGCTCTAGTTAAATTAAGCTCAGACCCATAGCACCCATCACACTGGGTTACTCAAACTTCTCCCAATTTTGCCAAATTTGGCCATTTGATGACTTTTTCCCTTAAGAATGAGGACACCCACTCTAGTATTGTGCAATTTACATCATTTAGCACAAATACGGGCTACTCAGACTTCACCCAACCCCATTAAACTACACGCAAGCATAACCCCACGAAATTTAACCAATTTCAACGCAATAAAAATGGGAAATCAACATTATAAGCATTACAGACATGATTAATAATTCAAATTAGTCATTTAAACAATCTAATCCTATCAGAGAGGCCCAACACACATCACTAAGATAAGATCATTGCAAATGAGTACAAATTCAATAAAATAAACTCGAGGTTTGGAAAACCATCCTTTTATGTCGATTAAAGTACTTTGAAATGCTAGGCAGCAATGTAATCCAAAGTCGAAGCACCAATCAACAACCAAAATACTTATGGAATGCAAAAATATTGAAAATACTAACTAGGTGTGATTTTGTGAAGTTTGAAAGCGAGGGAAAGTGAAGATTTTGAAATAATTGACCTTTAAAATCGTCCAGTTCTCGCCTATTCGACGACGTTAGTCACGCTCGCCAATCCACTCGGTGACATGCCAAGTGTTCACTTACCTCACAGAGTTTTACAGGCCCTCCAGTTTATGTGAAGGTCCAAACGTCGGTCTATGTCGGGATCGCCGACCTGGTCGGTGATTCACCCATAATTTCCTAGGCTCGCCAAGTTTTATAGACTCCATTTTGAAGATGTTTTGAGTCAAACGACGGCTTAGGTTGGACGCACCGACCTATTTGGCGATGCACCGACTAGACCTTTTAGCTTGCCAACCTGCAATTTTCAAACACTCTCTACACTTTAATCTGCACAATCAACACACCAATATTTCTAAAACAAAAAGAAAGCAATAAAGGGTTTTGGGTTGCCTCCCAAACAACGCCTTGGTTAACGTCGTGGCACGACGCAAGTCACCATTCAAATGTCATTCTCAAGGTTAGCCATAGTATCACTAGGCAACCCCTCTTTATGTTGTGAGTAGAGACATGACAACATTTGGCCTATTTGGGCGTCTTGTAGCTGAATAATCATGGAATGGGAGGTCATCATCTGATTCAGCATTTCAACATTCTCTTTTATCTCATTCAATACTCTATCTTGTTCCTCGATTTTGTGTAGAATAAGTGAGAGGACCTCTCAATTTTGTCCACCCTCATGCTGCTTCATCTTTTTACACTTGCGCGGGGGAAGGTACTTGCTCTTCTTTTTAAACCTTGCTTCTAACTTCATTACCTTCTTAGACAGATCATCCAGTTGAATCAACAATGCAGCTCATTCTTGGTCCTTTTCTGCTTCCTTGTTGGCTTTAACCATGCCATCAAGGAGTTGGGCTACTAGTCCATATGGTTGCCATATCAAACAACCTGCAAAAAGTTGACCAACAACACTTCTATTTTTGGGACCAAGGCCTCTATAGAAGCATTCTAGCAGCAATTTGTATGGCATTCCATGATTCGGGTACTGCTGTAGCAATGCCTTAAATCTCGGCCACATATCATGGATAGTCCCACTTCCAATTTCTTGGAATTGTAAATCTTCAAAGCTCAAGAACAATGTCTCCAAAAAAAAACTCCATGAACTGAAATGTCTAGAAGTTCAATAATAATTCCCTACTAAGCTACAAATTTAAATGGGTATTTATAGTTTTCGAAAATGTGTGCTGCGAAGGACCACTCGGCGCAGTTAATTGGATCGCCGATACTCTCGGCGATCCGCCCTTTGATCTTGTTCATCACCTTTCAGCTTTTGCCTTCAGCCTCTTCGCGTTTTGAATCATTGGGTGATATGGTGTTGCTTCGCAGAACTATTCGGCGACGCGCCGAATGCTCCCTTTCATTGCCAACTTGATCTTTTCCTTCAGGGCATATGAGAGATTAAGGCCGTTCAGCGGTTCGCCCAATGGCTTCGGTGATCCCCAGACCTTCTTTTCTTCGTTCTTTCAGTTGCCTTATTCCTTTTTGCTCCATAGTGTCCATGCTTTGTCTCTAACTCCAAATACCTGAAACTCAAGGATTTACACAAGTTATTGAGACAAAATATCCATTTGAGGACACTAAATCTATCAAAATAAAGCTCTAAAAAAGTCCAAATCGTGGACTCATCAATTAGCTATTTAACTTTTCTTATATTTATATTAATTTGAAATAATTAGTTATATTTTAAATTATTATATTTTATATTTATATATACCTACACATTACCCCCACTACCCCACTTCCCTTTCTGCCCCACTTTCCATGTCCCAGAACTCCATTCACCACCCCTATACTACCCAACTCCCTCACATCACCACTACAAAAATGTACACATTTAATACACACACAACACAGCAACACACACTGACTACTCCAAAAAATACACGCCAAGGAGATTAAAAAAAACATTCTTTTCTCTCCAAAGACACACACGCTAGACATAGAGAAAAAAAAAAAAGAGACATCAACATAAATGGACAGCATCCCAAAAGGAACAATAATACGATCAAAAAATACTAAAGCAACAACATCCAAACATTTTAATTTCCTTCCAATTACTAAAACACATGGTAACAAAAATACAACACACATCCACACCAAAAAAATGATTTGTGAGTGTATTAATCGAGCTTCGGTCAAGATTTTGTAGTTCTTATTTCTTCATTTAAGGTTCAACTTTACCTTATATCTTTAATTTATTTATGGAATTTGACGTAATTATGCGATAAGTTATTTTTATAGTTCTGTTTCATTCATTATTCGATTGAAATGAATATTGACCGCTTGTGTTATATTTACGTTATTTCTTAGTGCAAATCTCTAAAAAAATGAATAAATCATATTATTATGTAAGACTTTTTTTTTTGTTGTTGTTGTTGTTATTCAATTCTATTATGCCTAAGCTAATGTTTTTATGCTATTATTGTAGCTTAATGTGGATGTCAATTGTCTATTTAAATTTACCTATTTTTCAATAACTGAGTCATTACCCAATAAACAAACAAATGGGTTATGTTATTAAACTTGAATTTACTTCACTTTGGGTTGGTTGATAATATTATTTCGAAATAACAAAAAAATGATAAATTTTGATTGAACTATTGTAGTTCAGCACCACTTGATTCACACTTAAAAATTGACAAATGGATTTTGGTATGCAAATAAATATAGACATGTTTAAAAAATGATTTCAATTTAGAATGTGGGTACACATATTTTTTGAGACAGTAAAATAATTCAAGGATGCGGTGACACACCTTGACATAATTATTTTTAATAATTAACTTTAATTAAATTAAACTAAAATTTGAATACAGAAAAAATTAGGCAATGCACTCAAGAGAGGAAAGCAGTTATGCATCTATGTTATTGTACGTCAAGACCAAGAATGTGGTTACACATATAGGATGAGAGCAAATGAAATTCAACAATAAAAAAAATACAAGAAAATCATGGCATATAAACACAATTTATCCAAAAACAATTTAAAGTAAGTATAACTCAATAAGAGCGACCGTGCTAGAACCACGAGATTTGAGGGGTGCCTAATACCTTCCCCTCGGTCAACAGAATTCCTTACTTGAATTTCTAGTATGCAGACCATAATAAAGAGTCATTTCTTTTTTATTAGGGATTACAAAGAAAAGGTAACTTGGAATACCATAACTCAATTCCAAGTGGCGACTCATAAAAATAAATAAAATAATCTATATTCAATACCGTCACTTAAATTGGAAAAATACTATTCCGCCGTCCAAAAAGGGGTGTGAGATCTCTGGCGACTACGTTGGGATTAACCAGAATTCGAGCTTTATTATATTGACTATTACTTCATTTTATTATTATTATTATTATTATTATTATTATTATTATTTTGGATATATTGTATATGGTGGCCTAATGTGATACTTGCTGCTTATTTATCACTTTTATATTGTTGAATTGTAATAAATTATCTCTTTTTAGCACCACCTGCGTCTCTAAAAATATGGTAGGAGGGAATGCAGTTATACATCCCACTTTCTTTTAAGATAAAACTGGAGTGTCTTAAGACCCAGTGAAGGATTTTAGTCACACATGTTAGGCGGGGTTGGACCAGCATTGAAGTCAGAATAGCGCTGCTACTGACATGTTGCCCCTCCCTGGCTTGAGTTGTCCACTCGGGTAAGCCAGTCTAGATACCTATCTCCTTTAGGTTTGAACCTAGTAAATTGGAGCATAGACATGCTTATCCTTAGTAGGCTCCGCTTATTTGCATAATTTGCATTTACATAGTGGGACTCGACACAAAGTTTGGTCTGTCGAAGATTGCAGACCCTCTTTTTGACCAACATGTAGATTTTATGTGCTATTTATAATATTATTTGGAAGGTCTTTCAATATTGACCAATTTTATAGTGATTGGTGAATTTAAAAAGGTTGACATCTAATTTTTACTTAAAAAATAGAGAGAAAACACAAAATATATTGTTTTAGAAGTTCTTAATTTCTTAAAAAATGAAAATTCCAAAAAATAATAATCATTTTAAAACAAAATCACAAGAAAAATAAAATAAATTTCATTTCAAAAGTTTTTTATACCATTTTAAACATAAAAAATTTATTGCATTTTTCGATGAATTTCTAACCTTTCAAAAAAAAATTAACTGTCGAATTTGAAAGAACTACACACACCTAATTCTCACCTCGGTGAGATACGTAGGCAACCCTCTTAGGGTTTCTTAGGGTTTCTTAGGGTTTAGGGTTTCTTAATGTTTCATAAGGCTTGGGGTTTAGGGTTTAGCCCTGAGGTTTAGGGTTTAGTGTTTAGTGTTTCTTAGTGTTTAGAGTCTATGATTTCTTAGGGTTTAGGGTTTTTAGAGCTTAGGATGTAGGGTTCATGCCTTAAGATTTAGGATGTAGGGTTTAGGGATTCTTAGGATTTTTACGATTTTTTAGGGTTTAGGGTTTAGAGTTTAGGGGGTTTTAGGGATATTTATACTTTAGGGTTTAGGGCTTAGAGTTTTTTTTTCCGAGTTTTTAGTTCTAAGTATTTAGGGATTAAAGTTTCTTATGGCTTCTTAGCATTTAGGGCTGAGGATTTTTTAGGGTTTAGGATTTCATATAGTTTAGGGTTGAGGGTTTTTTTAGAGTTTAGGGTTTTTTAGGGTTTAGTGTTCAGGGCTTTAGGTCTTAGGGTTTTTTAGATTTAGGGTTTTAAAATTTTTATAGGATTTTTAGGGTTTAGGGTTTCTTAAAGTTTAGGATTTAGGGTTTCTTAGAGTTTAGGGCCTAGGGTTTTTTTTATCCTTTTTAGGGTTTAGGGTTTAGGTTTTTTAGGGTTTTTTTAGGGTTTAGGGTATCTTTGGGTATAGGGTTTAGCGTTTAGGGTTTCTTAGGGTTTAGGGTTTTATATTTTTTGATTAAGGGTTTTTAGGGTTTAGGGTTTAGGGCTTAAGTTTTTCTAGAGTTTTTTAGGTTTAGAGATTTTTTAGGGTTTTGAAGGGTTTTTTTTAGGATTTTCTATGGTTTTTTACGGTTTAGGATTTCTTAGGGTTTAGGGCTTAGTGTTTTAGATTTAGGGTTTTTTTAGGGTTTAGGGCATTGGACTTATTTAGGGTTTTAAACATTTTTTTTAGGGTTTTAGGGAATTTTAGGTTTAGGTTTTTTTTAGGGTTTATAATTTTTAGGGCTTAGGTATTTTTGGGTTTAGGGCTTAGGGATTGTTAGGGTTCATAGGGGAATTCATCATAAAAGCATCGCAATTCATCAATTCATGCATAGAAGATCATAATTAACTCATTTAAATCAATAATAAAGAGAACCCATAATAATAGATGAAAACCTTAACTCAATTGGGGAATTCTACCTTTTGAAATAGTGAGATTTAGGAACTTGATTAATTAAAGTTTCAAAGACTCTTCATCCAATTCTAAGTGTCAACAATCTTTACTTAGTATATAACCCAACTAAATGAGTTGGGGTCGAATCCCACAGGGAGCGGTACATGTTTGAGATTCAATAGCAAAGTATGAACATGGTCAAATCAACCATAGGAATAGAATTTGTCGAATAAAAATATAATTCAAATCAGGGGATGACACGAATGTCAAATAAGGGGGTTTTAGTTTAGACAAATGGGTAATTGCAACTGTTAGGAAATAGCTGAAAATTATTAAGTAAGCTAAGCCATAGAGGAGGTAAACTTTCTCTCAAACAATTTACCCCGAATCAAATCAATTTTTCTTGAACATCAACAAACAAGCAAAATAAGACCAGCCTACACCTTAGTCCATTCACTCTCTCGAGCTGAATGTATGGAATTGGATTTAGGATTCACTCCCTCCAGCTGAACCCATGTCAACCCAATATCTACTGACCATCAATCAATAATCTTAGTTTTAAAACTTCTCTCTCGAGCAAGACCAAAACACAAGGGTAGAACTGCATTTGCAACTACAATTTTTAAATTAAACCACAATTACTGATTGAACTTACTTCTAAACAACATTTAAACTAACAATTAGCAATACTCATAAACTAAATCAACCCATAATCACATAATCACACCCCAAGAATTGGGGTTTTTGCTAGACATCATAAAAAGATAAAAATCGTTACCAAATTGAGTTTTCATCAACTGGGTAAGATTGATTTCGTTCTTACAATATTTCAATTTAAAGAATCTCAATGACCAACTTCCAATTTCTCAAAAGTGAAACACTTCAATTCTCCAAAGCTTAGGAAAAACTAGAGAAAACTATCTCAATACTCAAAATTCGATATGAATAATAATAATAATTGTTAATTGATATTAAACTAAATGTTCAAAAATGTATTTATAGTCTCCAAAAATGTGTTGCGAATAGCTACTTGGGGAAGTAAGTCGGGCTCGCCAATCAACTCAGCGATCCGCCCTTTGGTCATTTCCATCACCCTTTTTGCCTTGGCCTTCAGCATCTTCAAGTTCTGTAACTTTGGGCGATCCAACACTTCATCGCAGAATCACTCGGCGATCTACCGATTGCTCCTTTCTCTCGCTAACTTAGTTTTCTCATTCAAGACTTGGAAAACCGGAACTTTAGGTGGTCAAATATCCATTCGGCGGCTCATCAAGTGAACTTGGCGATCACCAGGCTCTTTTTTCTTCATTCTTTCGATTCACTTCGTTCCTTTTTGCAAATTAGTGTCCTTTCTTTGTTCCTCAATACATATACCTGGAAATCAAGGGTTTTACATTAGTTATTGGCATAAAACAAGCATTTGAGGATACTAAATCATTGTAAATAAAGCCCCAAATGAGTCCAAATCTCAGACTCATCAGAACTCCATGGATGAAAGGAATCCATGGATGAAAACTATAATACCTGGTGTCCAAAAGCTAGTCTACAATGGAGGAATTGTAACCTTAGCTTGAAACCCTAGGTTGAATCTTCTTCTTCTTCTTCAAGTTTCTAGAGAGAAAATATTTGGAGATAAGTTGGTTTCTTTTTATGAAATTGGAAGAATGAAATAAATCGGGTGAATTTGGGGGTTAAAAGGTTTATATATGGGTTCTACATATAGGCAAAATGATATAGTATATGAATTAATTAATTAGGAAATGACCCAACTGTCCCTAAAAAAACTGACAGCAATGACCCACGACCCACCATCGACGGACCATGGATGACCTACGATCTGTCATGTATACTCGTGGTTCCTTGTCAGAGAATTTTTCATGGACCCAAGTCTCCTGGACCATAGACCATGGTCCCACCTACCATTCATAAGTCCAACCGTGGTCCATGGCTAGACAATTCTTGAGGCACCCATCCACGACACCACCAACGGTTCGTGGCCCAAACCACTGGCCGTGGTTGGTCCTCGTGGATGGCACCTGGGAGTTCTGAAATCTGCTAAGCTGCCCTCCTTTGAATATGGGGTGTTATTGTTGCCTATAGACTTCATGAAATTAATTGATGAACATGCTTTAGCTATGCTTTTTGAGAACGAATTGCATATAGGCTCCATGCGATTGTATTGAGCATGCTTTTCCCTTGGAGAAGGTAGTTCCTACTTGACTATGAGAAATATTGAAATTTCATGCATATTGGTTTGTTAGGTCTAGTTCCTGCTTTCCTTACGGTGCATTGAGTATGTTTAGCTTGGAGTTCATGTTTCCTCCTTGGTTTTGAGCATTCTGATGAGATTGCATGCATGATGGGCTGCTAGTATTGAGTCTTTTCTTTCAAGAGGTGTCTAGAATGTCATTCGAGGATGAATGTTCCCAAGAGGGAGATAATGTAACACCTCGGTATTTAGTAGCCTAAGCAAGGGTCCAAGTGAGTGGTTACAAACCTAGGATTTAGCATTGGCACCCACCTTGAAGGCCACATCGATCGTGAAAGGCACCACAAGCCGTGGTGGTGCCCATAGGCCTTAGGCAATAGCCAACCAAACTGCCCTAACCTTTCACGGCCACCATGATGTCTCGTGGCGGGGACAACAAATCGTGGTGACTCTCGTGATAGGCTAGGCAGTAGTGATGAGTCCATAAATTGGACTCATTTAGGGCTTTATTTTAATATAAATAGTGTCCTTCAATGCTTGTTTTATCTCAATACCTGATTAAAATGCTAAAGTTTTAGGTATTTGAAGTTTTAGTAGAAGCATGGACACTTAGGTGCAAAACGAAAAAATAGGGCTGAAAAGAACAAGAAATGGAATCCTTCGGATTGTTGAGTTCAACTTGGTGAGTCACCGAAACGACATGAACCGCCCTTCATTCCAGTACGCGAAGCCTTGAAGAAAGTGGATCAAAAGGCAAGAAAATGAGCAATCGGCGAGTCACCGATCAGTTCTGTGAAGCAGTACTCTACCGCCCAATGATCCAGAATGCGAGGATGCTAAAGGCAAGACACTAAATGTGATGAGCTGACCAAAAGGCGGATCACCCAGTTCAACGGTGATCTCGACTAACGTCGCCGAACAATCCTCCGCAGCACAATCTGTGAAAACTATAAATACTAGTTAGAATTGTAGTCTTGGTGTGGAACAATTATTATTATTATTTTCACTTTAGAACATACTTTAGCTGATATTTTTCCTCTCATGTTTGGAGAGGGTTTTGTGTAAACTTGAAGAAAGGAGTTCTTCTTCCCCAAGTTGGAAGCGAGTCTTCTCTATTCATTTTTCTTTGCTTAATTTAAGGTTTAATTTCTTATACCCAGTTGATTTCATTATCATCTTAGGTATAATTTCTTATTTTTTGATGTGTGGCTAAAAACCCCATTCTTGGGGTGTGATTTAGCAAATATGGGTTGATATTCTTGTTGGGTCTTGCTTGCTGATAGGTTAGATGTATTTTAATGGTGATTCCACCTAGTTGTTGTGGTTTAATCTAAAGGGTTTGTAGTTGCAAATACAAAGACACCCATATGTTTTGGGTTTGCCCGAGAGGGAGGTCGCGAAACCAAAACCACTAGATTGATGGCCTAAGGAGTAGGTCGACATAAGGTTCAGCCCGAGAAGGTGAGCCCTAGTCCCATATCCTAACACTTAGCTCGAGAGAGTGAGTGGGGTAAGGCGTAGCCTGGTCTTCATGCGGTAAATGGGTGTCCGAGAGGAACGCATTTGAAATGGGGTAAGTTGTCCGAGAGGGAACTTATTTCCATTTCAAGCTTAGCCTAGTCACTTTTATTTTGCAAATTTCCTATCGAAAGCATGTACCCAACAATTTACCTCTACTTATATTGCGGTCACATCCCAAGAACCATTCCCCATACTTGATTTTCTTGTTTATTTTGTTGTTTTAGTACTTGTTACAAAACCCCCTTTGATATTTGACACTTTTGTGTAGCCCCCTTTAATTTACAATGTCTTTTATCGCAAATGTCTTTAGCTATGACTAGTTAGAATGTAAATTCTATTTTTCTATCAATTCTCAAAATCGCTCCCTTGGGATATGACCCCAACCCTTGGGTCAATTGGCGAGCTAAGTCGAGATCGCTGAACGACTCGATGGTTCACCTAATACCCCCACCCCGCCGATGATTTGGCGCCTCAATTTATGTTTGATTATGTAACTTTTGGCAAGAAGTCTGAGGGCTTCGAAAGTGCTCGGCGACTCACCGAAAGTATTATAATTTCCCTTTATCTGCATCCCTGGGATCCTATTGCACTGTCACTTTCGGCGGATACATCCTGATCGCCGAAAGTAGTCGATGATATTCACCAAATGATTCTACTTATCATTATTTTCTTCTCATTGTTAAGACAATCCTTCGACGAGCTCGTTCTGGTTCGCCAAAAAGATTTGGCGACTCGCCGATTAGATCAGAGAGTTTATCTGCAATAACTTTTTTGTACTTGCATTTGAGTTTGTTCTTGATCTTTTGCAGAAATGGTACGCACCAACCTAAACGAGCCCCCTCAGAAAACAACAAAGGGCATTACAATAAATGAAGGAGGACCACATCCTTCACAGAAAAGAAAGCAAGATCTCCCACCGGGAGATAAAGGAAAAAGGAAAAAGCATATAGCAAAGAAAGGAGTAGCTGTGGAGCCAGATTTTATTGAACCAGAGGATGAACTACCTCTGATTGACCGAAGGAGAGCGCTCTGTGCCATGTCTCAGTCCATAGCCACAAGTACCCCCTCAGCTGCCACTTTGCCTACTGCTGCACCAGTACCAACCCCAATACCACCACCAGTGGCTCCTGTACTTCCTGTAGTTCCACCTTCACCGAGATTGCTGAACATATTGAAAGGAGATGGTTTACGCACCATTCTCGAAGAAAAATTGCTATCTGCAAAAGGCCTGGAAGGTAAGCATGTTGAGGTGCTTGACAGGCTCAGGTAGCATGAGTTTGAGCAATTCACGAGGCTACGGGGTACTTATATACCTTCCTGGGTCCAGGAATTCTACTTAGCCTATGGGGAGTTGGTCCCGAAAAGCCGAAAGAAGGCCAGTGAATTTTGACCAGTGAAATCGGTTATGGTTAGAGGCAAGGAAGTAGAGTGTCACAACGAACAGATAAATGATGTATTAGGACGACCGCTGCACTTGGTACTTCCCTACCAGGGTTTACCTATTGCTCCATTTCTCGATGATTTGAAGGGTTGGTTAGCTACGATGATATCTGACACCACCCCGAGGTGGATGGACACAGGAGTCCCCATTGAGAAGAGGGATATGAACATCTCCTCTCGGTATTGATTTGGGTTCGAAGGTGGCTTGCCTTGGTTCTATCATGTCCAGGAAGCAAATCGACCTGGGATTGATGGTTTCACAGGAGATGGCTATGATGGCCAAACAGGCACAGACGTCTCTGCCATTTCCTGTACTGATCACTGATCTATGCTGACGAGCTGGACTACCACGTGACATTATGAGGGATGTTAAGGTTACCCCATCTTCCTCCACCGATATCCGGCGTATAGAGGCCGAGCTCACATGAGAGGAGATTGACAAGAAGAGGGCTGTCACAACAGATACATCTCCAGAGGTTGATGTTGATGCAATACCAGCAGAGACATCTTCGCATACTCCGGCCCTTGAGTTTGCTTGAGGACAAGCAAAAGTTTAAGTTAGGGGTGTTGATGAGTCCACAAATTGGACTTATTTAGGGCTTTATTTTAATATAAATAGTGTCCTTCAATGCTTGTTTTATCTCAATACCTGATTAAAATGCTGAAGTTTCAGGTATTTGAAGATTTAGTGAAAGCATGGACACTTAGGCGCAAAACGAAGCAAATAGGGCTGAAAAGAACAAGAAATGGAATCCTGCGGATCATTGAGTTCAACTTGGCGAGTCGCCAAAACGACATGACCCGCCCTTCGTTCCAGTACCGAAGCCTTGAAGGAAGTGGATCAAAAGGCGAGGAAAGAAGTAGTTGGTGAGTCGCCGATCAGTTCCACGAAGCAGTACTCTACCGCCCAATGATCTAGAATGTGAGGATGCTAAAGGCAAGACACTAAATGTGATGAGCTGACCAAAAGGCGGATCGCCGAGTTCATTGGCGATCTCGACTAATGTCGCTGAACAATCCTCCGCAACACAATCTGTGAAAACTATAAATAGTAGTTAGAATTGTAGTCTTGGTGTGGAACAATTATTATTATTATTTTCACTTTAGGACATACTTTAGCTGATATTTTTTCTTACAAGTTTGGAGAGGGTTTTGTGGAGACTTAAAGAAAGGAGTTCTTCTTCCCCAAGTTGGAAGTGGGTCTTCTCTATTCATTTTCCTTTGCTTAATTTAAGGTTTAATTTCTTATACCCAGTTGATTTCATTATCATCTTAGATATAATTTCTTATTTCTTAATGTATGGCTAAAAACCTCCATTCTTGGGGTGTGATTTAGCAAATATGGGTTGATATTCTTGTTGGGTCTTGCTTTCTGATAGGTTAGATGTATTTTAATGGTGATTTCACCTTGTGGTTGTGGTTTAATCTAAAGGGTTTTTAGTTGCAAATACAAAGCCACCCATGTGTTTTCGGTTTGCCCGAGAGGGAGGTCGTGAAACCAAAACCACTAGACTAATGGCCTAAGGAGTGGGTCGACATGAGGTTCAGCCCGAAAGAGTGAGCCTTAGTCCCATATCCTAACACTCAGCTCGAGAGAGTGAGTGGGGTAAGGCGTAGGCTGGTCTTCATGCGGCATATGGGTGTCCGAGAGGAACGCATTTGAAATGGGGTAAGTTGCCCAAGAGGGAACTTATTTCCATTTAAAGCTTAACCTAGTCACTATTATTTTGCAAATTTCCTATCGAAACTATGTACCCAACAATTTATCTCAACTTATATTGCGGTCATATCCCAAGAACCTTTCCCCATACTTGATCTTCTTGTTTAATTTGTTACTTTAGTACTTGTTACAAAACCCCCTTTGATATTTGACACTTTTGTGTCGCCCCCTTTAATTTACAATGTCTTTTATCGCAAATATCTTTAGCTACGACTAGTTAGAATGTAAATTATATTTTTCTATCAATTCTCAGAACCGCTCCCTTAGGACACGACCCCAACCCTTGATTGGGTTACTATATTATCGGTGCGCAGACGCCCCAGTGAGGAGGTGCGAGGGGCTGGATATAGAGGGTACACGGAGGGGTAGAGGTAGGCCTAAGAAGTATTGGGGAGAGGTGATTAGACAGGACATGACTCAGCTTCACATTACCGAGGACATGACTCTGGATAGGAAGGAGTAGAGGTCGCGTATTAAGGTTGAAGGTTAGTAGGGTTAGCGTGTTATCTCTCCTTGCGAGGGGATGGGTTGTTAGCGTTTGTAGAAGTCTTAGCCTTGCACCTGTAGTTCGTGTCTGTGATACCTGTAGCTGTAGGGTGTGTACGGTGTTACACTTCTAGCATAATTTTCGTGATGTTTCTGGTCGTCATTGTGGATTATACACTTTGTTTTCTTCTTGAATGTTATGTTACGTACCTTTCGCTTCCCTTCTTATTGTACTTGGATTTGTTGTAATTAAGCTGAGGGTCTTTCGGAAACAGCCTCTCTACCTCCACGAGGTAGTGGTAAGGTCTGCGTATACCCTACTCTCCCCAGACCCCACATAGTGGGATTATACTGGATATGTTATTGTTGTTGTTGTATAGACACTCATACCGTATGATAGTGTCGTCGATCACGATAAGCATCAAGTAGCTAGGCAAAGCTGCCCCAAAATAGGACCCTTCCCACAAGGTATGATAATTTTCATCCATGGATTCCTTCCGTCCATAGAGTTCCCAAATTCTCCAATTTACAAAGTTAGAATTCCCCAATTGAGTTAAGGTTTTTATCAATTGTCATGGGTTCTCTTCAATGTTGATCTAAATGATTGAATTATGATCTCTTATGCATGAATTGATGAAATTCTATCATTTTTATGATGATTTCCCCATGAACCCATGTAACACCCATGCTTTCAAGTTATTAATCATATGATGTGGGATTTTTATTGTAAAGGAAGAGTTTTATGAAATTAAGCATGTATTGCTAGCTTTACATGAATTTATGATGGAATCCTTATCTAACCCATGTTTTTTATATATTGATGATTGAGAGTGGGTTTTGAACCTCAAGAAGTAAATTATGGACTTGTGCATTTTCTTATGAAATCTATGCAAATGTTTTAAGGATGCTTTAAGAGTAAAGTGTCAACGATGATGATCATGACGTGTTATTGAAAGGATTTTCTCATGTACACTTAAGTGTAAGATGTGAAATGTTTTCTCACATAATAAGGATTCTTAGGTTGAAAGGTTTTCTCTCCTAATTGAATCAAAGAGTAAGAGCTATCCTAATGAACTTAGCTTGGATTGGTTATCCTAGGATACCTTTCCATGGATTATGACTTAGCTTGGATTGGCAAGATGACGTGCCTTTCCATGGATAATAAGGTCAAGTAAGAAATGACTATTGTGTGGATTTATGCTTAGCATTGAGAGGATATTGAGATAAAAGCTTTCCCAAGTAGAGGTCGGGTTTCTAGAAGCGATCTCCTTATCCCTTACCTATGTTCCCCCGTAAGTTGATTGTCTAGATAGACATTAGCTAGTGGATCCACTTAAGCTAGAAATTCATGGTTCTACCTTGGCAAGTAGGACAACCCTTTTTGGTATGGGGATACCGGGGCATCATGTTATAGCTCACATGGTCTCTATGTCGGTTAAGGTTAATCCCCCACATTAATAATGAACTAAGGTTACCTCAAGAAGTATCATATATGAGTTCAAAGGTTTTACATATGATGTTAGCTTGCATTGACCATGGTTTTATGATTTATGTTTTCTAACTCTCTTATATTATGTTTTAGCTTGATCAATTGCATGTCATCAAATGAAATGTCCTCTTTTAGCATGTTTTAAATATTTTATGAATGGCTATCGTACTTGCTACATTGTTTTGTACTAACACAAACTCTTGCCTACATTTTCCTAAATGTAGGGTCCGACACTCAGGGTCATCAGTTTCATGAGTGGAGGTTGACTTGAGATATTTCGAGCTTTGGTGAGTCCTCATGATGTATGGGCTAGGCCCAATTTCATTCTATTGTATTATATGGCTATGATGAGACAAGTGTTTTAGACTTCTGCTTTTATTTTATAAAAACTATTGGATTTGGACTATTGTTTTACTCTTATTGTTCTATTTCTTATGTTATGAGAAGTAAGTGGCTTGTATGGGGTCCTTCGGGGTTCTATACACAATGTTACATCTAGGGGTACCCCTAGGTCGTGACAGTTTATTTTTGAAAATTCACATTTGTTAATGACTCACAAAAAATTTCTAGTGAACACTGGGGCAAAATTTTTGTCTATTTCTTTTGTTTGTGATGATTTGCAGGTTTCTTCAAAGCAAAACATGAATTTGAATTTCAAGAACAAAATTTTGACTCTTTTCAGAATGTTCCTTCCCTATGATATCTAGAATCAGCTTCTTCAATGCATGTAGCAGCTTGACCTCCTAACATTTGCGTCATTCAGCTATTTATCAAGAAAACCTGCAGGATTCAAGAGCATTTCAAATTGTCATTTTGAAGAGTGTCAAAAGCTCACACTTTAAGTGGCAAGTTAAGCCTTGAATTCAAGATAAAGATACTCATCAAAAATCCAAGTGATATCTGAAAGTCGAGACTCAAGTGAAGACTCAAGAGAAGCTGCATAGATAGGAGCTTGTACTTTTATTCTCTTTTTGACAATTAACTTTTATTTTTTTAATGTAAGGATAAGATTCGCAACCTGGAGCCTCGATGTAACCTCACTTGACTTCTAACTAATCATTCCATCTCTTTGAACTATACATGACATGATTTCTTTATAACCCGTGATATGTAGGATGTCCAAAACAAGGACTAGGTCGCATATATTCTCTTTCAAATAAGAGTCTGGTCAAAACTTATCACGTCGTCTACCTCTTTGTCAGAAAACTCTTCGTGTTTCCAGTCAAAGAGGGGTAAACTATAGACACATAATTTTTTACCTAACTTGAAGTTTTGCATCATTTTTAGTGCTTAAATATTTTTAAAATTTAAATTATATGTTTTGATTTTTATCTTATTTTATTAAGTTTAGTTTATATGATTTGAAAACGACAAAAATAGAATTAGATTTTTAGGTAAGTTTTATTTTCAATTTATTCAAAAGAAATAAAAAAATATAAGTTTTCTTTTAATTTTTGATTTAATAAATAACTAGTATTTCTTGATTATACTTTTAGATTAGCTATTTGACTTTTCTTTTATTAATTTAAAATAATTAATTAATATTTTTGTTATTATATTTTATATTTTACATATTTAATTTTAAAAAAAATCCTACACTACCCCATTTTCCTAACCTACCCCCACTACCCCCAACCCACCTACACGTTGCTACTCATTAGCCCCACTCCACTCACCACAACTCCCCTTATTTTCCCTAAACAACCTCTGCACACACACTATATACTACAACAACGCATCAACACACTACCAAAAAAAAAAAAAAAAAAACCACCCTCACACCATCTCAAACAACACACCCACTCACATAACGACTACACTTACACTACATATATATACAATTACATAAAACACTATTAGAAAACACACACACGGGGAGCAACCAAAGAAAAAAGAGAAAAACAATTGGCACTACAAGAAGAAAAACGTCAACCACACACAATCTGCATACACACAGAAACACACACCTACACCAACATATACAACTCACTCACAACAATACCTCACAAAAAAAAAAATCATCTACACCTTACAACCCCAAATACTACAGACAATCTACAAAAGATGTGTGGGAGTTCTAATCGAGCTTCAGTCAAGATTTTGCAGTATTTATTCTCTTTATTGGAGATTAAACTTTACCTTATCTCTTTAATTTTTTTTATGGAATTTGATGTAATTATGTGATTAGATTTCTTATAATTTTTTTGTATTCATAATTTGATTGAAATGAACATTGACATCTTGAGTTTATTTTGAGAGTTAAAATAAATTGCTCGCATTATTAGGCATCTTGAGTTATTTTTATGTTATTTCTTGGTGCAAATCTCTAAAAGTTGAATATAATCCTATTAGTAGGTAAGAATTTTATTTTTGTTGTTATTCAATTATGTTGTGTCTAAGCCATTGTTTTTATGGCAATGTTATAGCTTAATGTTGATGTCAATTGCCTATTTTAATTTACGTATTTTTTAGATAAATGAGTCATTACACAATAAACAAACAAATGAGTTATGTTATTGAACTTGAATCTACTCCATTTTTGAGTTGGTTGGATCCTTTGATATGAGAACTAATATAACTAAAAAATCATTGAACAATATAATAATGGGACAAAAAGATTAGTTGTTTTGAATTCACAAAATAAGAGTAAGTATTTTAAATAGTAGATGAGCTTTAGGAACATTAAAAATATTTGTTTCAATTAAGAATGTGGTTACACGTTTTTTTTGAGACATTAAAAGAAATTCAAAAATACGATAACGCACTTTGTCAAAAAATATAATGACTTTTATTAATTTAAATAAGACTATGGACAACATTAGTAGGTATGATGCGAAGAGGGTAGTTATGTTCTTAAGCTATTTATATGTCAAAAATCGAGAATGTAGTTATGCATCCGATTTGAGATTATTAAAAGTTCAATAATAAAAATGTGAACAAATCATGACCTAAAATAATATATTAAAAAATAATTTAAGTAAGTATAAGTCGATAAAAGCGACCGTGCTAGAACCACGGGACTTGAGGGATTCCTAATACCTTCCCCTCGATCAACATAATTTCTTATCTGAATTTCTAGCTCACGGACCAATAAAAGAGTCATTTCTTTTTGGTTATGGGCTAAAAAGAAAGGTGGCTTGGAACACCATAACTCAATTCTAAATGACGACTCTGAAAAAATAAAAATATTTTTGTAATTAATATCATCACTTAAATTGAAAAAACTTTTCGTTGTCCAAAAAAGGGGTGTGAAAAATTTGATTTAACACGGAGTTTGAAGTTTAATAAAAAAATAAAATAAAATCTTTTAAATCTTGTAGTCTTGAACTAAAGATTAAAACAGATAGTATAATTTTTCTTTTTTTATATTTAAAATACTTGTAATAATTGTGTCTTTTCTAGAAAATGAAGATCCTCAAATTTGAGGGCCAAACATCTCCAACCCTACACTCTATTTTACTCTTCAAATATATAGTTCTCTATTTTTTCAAACAACCAACTCCAACCCAATTCTCTATTTTACTCTCTAAAAAAGAATTTTGTTTTCTCTCCTCAATATTATATTCTTATTTCATAATATAAACCCTTTATTTATTTTTACCAATAATTACTTTATATAATTTTCATGTGATATAAAATTTTAGTTTTTCAAATTTTTTATTTAATATAAAATATATTTTTATTCTAAATTTTTAAATAACATAAATTGCAAGAAAATATTATATAATATACAAATTAATGGACAAATTCAAATAAAAGTGAAATACAATTACATAAACACTCAATTTTTGAAATTATTATGTTTGCTTCCATAAATGCTCTGTTAATGCATTACGAAGTCCAAAATGAGCATTTTTGTCCTTAATTTTTTTATGTATAGTTAAAAATTGTTCAAATTAGAGATTTTTATCTATCACCATTTATGTCGTTGGAGTTGGAGCCTCTACGACATCTTGAATTGGTGCATTAAGATCACGCTCATCCTCAATTATCATGTTGTGCAGTATAATACATGTAGTCATTATATCATGTAACACTTCCTTTCTCCAAAAATGTGACGGTCCTGCAATAATTGCAAAACGTGATTGCAAAACTTCGAATGCACGTTCAACATCTTTTTGGCATGATTCTTATTTCATCGCGAATTAATTATTATGTTGTGTATTGTACTTTATCTTGTATTTAAATTATTATGTTATGTATTGTATTGTTATCTTATATTTAAATTATCATATTATGTGTTGTATTTTTAAATTAAAATTTTCATCTTATCATTTTAATTTTGTGTATTTTTTATAGTGAAAATTAATAATAAAATCAAATTATTATGAAAATTAGAAAAAATTAAAATACTATTAATTCGGGATGAAAGTAGTATATATTAAATAATATATTTTTTAAAATATTATATTACATTTAATAAGAAATATGAATATTAGATATTTAATTAATGACATTATATGTAAAATAATATGTTAATTAGAAAATAATAAAAATAATAATATAATATTCAAAAAGTGAAATAGAGAGTGTAAATTGTAGTTCTCCAAATTTGGAGAAGTACTATTCACCTCTCTAAATATGAAGAATAGAGAGTGATATAGAGGTGGGTTGGAGTACCCATTCTCTATTTTACTCTCCAAATATAGAGAATAGAGAGTAAAATAGAGGTGAATTGGAGATGACATGTGTCTTATTTTCCGATACATATAGCCACCCCGGGCAATTGGCAAAAGCAAGCAAAAGTCCAACTTAAATTTATATTTCTTGTTGGCAACCAATTTGTTGGGTACATGTTGGCACGTTCACTTTACTCTTTAGCCCAATGTTTTCTAGAGAAACCTTTTTTTTTTCTTTTATAAAATCTTGAACTTAGACTGGCTTAAATGGTCCGATTGTTGTAGTAACTGACAACTTCATACAAACTGCTTTCTGAATATCAGTATGGAAGTTAGGAAGTTTACTTTGCTACGATATCTACCACAATCTCTGTCTTTCGGGTGCTTATCATTCATTGTGTAATAGCCTGCAAACCATACAACCTACAGCAAATGGTAAGCTGCAGTAGGCAAATCCCTGTGCGGCAATCTGGACTGAGAAGGCATTGAGGAGGGATCGATCCCGAATTATCCACAATGCTTACTTCGCTACAATCTCTGTCATATTCTCTGCCCTTCGGGTGCATACCCTTCGTTGTGTAATAGCCTGCAAATCATACAATCTACTAGAAATGGTAAACCATAGTAAGCAAGCCTTGGGCGGCAAACTCGACTCAGAAGGCATTGAGGGGGGATTGATCCCAGATCTTCTATGTGGAAGACCACCCTCAAAACCAACTGAGGCATTCGGAAGGATACAAACTGTAAATTACAAATGCCAAATATATGCATTCTATAAGAAGAAAACATGAAATACCACATTCCAATGTCAAAAAGTTTTTACTGATAAAAAATACATTAGGGAAACAAGTACTGTACAAGAATGAAAGAATCAACCTAATACAAAATGGACATGTTTTACAAATGCACAAGACAAAATTGAGAATGAAGAAACTTTCAAATCTCATTTTCCCCTGTGAGAAGAACCATGTAATGATCTTGGAGATCCCTCAAACAGATCCAACAAGAAATTCTCCATATCATCGGGGCCGTACTTAATATATTTATCACTAATATGATTACTGTGCCTTCCAATAAAAGTCCTATATGCTTGGATAACCTTGAGAGACGTTGAGATACGTAGATCATCACGAAGTTGGGAATCTTGAATCAACCAACTTGTTTGGCTCTTGTAAACTTCATCAAATGCGGCGTAAAAGCATTGCAGTCTCTCTTTCAGCAGAGTTCTTGAAATAGAATTTGATCCTGGATTATGAACCCCTTCTTCCCTAAGTAACGAGAGGATGGAACTCCAAGTAGCTCTCTCATAGTTCATTGCATGTTGTTGGAATCTCCAATTATGTTTGCGAATCCAATCATCGCCTACTATTGTTCTTAGATCGTGAGAATTCTTCACCTTTTCAGCCATGTAGTGAATATTATTCATCAAGAAAAGGTGACCTAATGATTCATCCTTATATAACTTCGACTTGTCATCAAGGTTGCATTCCAAAATTGAAGTGAATGATCTAAAATATTGAGCCAACGGAGAAATGTAACAACTTGATCCGTTACTGTTATCTTCTTCTTCTTCTCTATCTGGTGTCATGTCTTGTGGTGAATCTTCCTCCTCCTCATCGCCCTTCAGTAGCTCATTGAGGATCTTGCTATAATCCGTTAAAGTTTTCATGTAGTTCATAACGTACCTCGTGAGGTGGTGTATTCCACCACCACGAAAAGGATTTGCTGATACGCTAGAAGCAACAGCATGTTCAAATTCAAGAAAAGTTGTCCTTGCACAACCAGCCAAACTTGTAAGGATGTGTTGGCACTCTGTCCTAACACATAATCCAGCATCATCAGAGAACATAACATCGATATCTGGCATGAGATCTGAAAGAACCTCGTACATGTCAAGAATCCGAATCAACTTCTCTGGTTGATGAGATCCAATAGCTACTGATTCAGCAAACTTCAAAAGATGCAATATTGAACCTTTTGAAGACTCAACGAAGCATACTGAACTCACTGAATGATCTAGTTCACCAAAAATTTGATCACTTAACCATTTCTCGCTTGCAAGATAAACGCGCACAGAGATGTTCATACAACGTATCCACCTCCTGATTTTTGAGTTCAATGAGTTCCATTCCATCTTAAGCACATCGTCAATACACAACTTATCCGCCTCAAGAATGAATAAGAAATCATCCAATGCATCTCTCCTTACATTAACAAATGCTTGAGAGCAGTCTGTACTATAATTTGAATTGAACATCAAATTTGCGATACACCTTAAGTCAGGAATGACATCAGGATGCACAAGTTCAACAACAGATATATATTCCTCGGAACGTCTACTCATGCTATCCCTTTGAAACACATCTTCTAGTGAATCATCTCCAAATGAAGCAATTGAAGTGTCATCATCTTCGTTTGAACGAAAAGACATATGCTCTGGCTGGAAAGGCTGCTTATTCTGAACAAGCAAGTGCTTAAACTCCTGCTGAAGCCGATTCATTGCTGTTCGAACAAGTTGGTGAGCCCTAGAGATGAGAAGGTCATCAAGTGGTTTATCCACCCCCAAATTATTACTCTCTAACTGTTGAGTGAATTTTAGAAGTTGATCAACAGATGTCAAATAATCATGTACATATTCTTGGCCACAATTCCATATAACTGATTGATGATCCTCTAACTCCTCCCAGCTCATGATCTTATTTTGCAATATGTTAAGCTGATCCTCAAGGGATTTGGAATTGGATTGTTGTAAAGTGTCTAGTTTGGTTATAGAAGACATTAATTGAGAGCCTAAATCAGCCAGGATTTTTCTTGCATCATGTGTTAAAAAATCCTTCTTATTGTGCAATGCTTTAACAATCTGGTGTGCAGCAGCAATCAATTTTTCTTCTCCTTCCAATACAGGAACAGAGTCTCCCATATCATAAAAATGAGGCAGGAGGCCTAATAGCAAGAAATTTAGATAGAGAGAAGAAGAAAAAGAAAAGGTAAGTAGAAGAAATTGAAGGAGAAGTCAAAATGGGAAAGGAAAGCAGAAAGTTAGATATCTTCACAATACAAGATGTATATATATTCAGATAAGCTTCTTCTTTCTTTTTGGACAAACAAGCTGACCCTTCTAGACAAATTAATTATCACACTAATTAATTTCTAAGTTCCCAAATATATATTTGTCAAACAAGTTTGTAGCTGCTTTCTGATGACTTTCCTATTCGTTTTTGACTTTTGACCATTTGTCTTCTAACATAACACTGGAAATAGAAAATTCAAACTAAAACTCTCATCGACTATCTCCTTTATTTTTTATGTTTATACTTGGATACCTCACTATTACTAATACAAAATTAGTTAACCACCTATTTATTTTATTTTCTATCCTCCGTAATATTATACATAAATTCTCTCATAATTTATATACTTCTTCTATAGCAATTTATGTGACATTTTTTTCGTTTTTCGAGTGTCAAACAGTTTAACTCTGACCCATGAAATTTTCAAATTTTTTTTGAAATAAAATTTATATATTTGTAAACTACATAAAAAGTACTATAGGAAAAGGATCCCCTGAATATTAGGTAGTTGTTGTTAAACCGGGGCGAATGATTGATAATTCAAAATGTTTAAAAGATCTATGAAAAGCTTATGATCAACGATACACTTGTTGAATCTTGAAATACAAAAAATGTCACATAAAATAAGATGTAGTGAGTATATATTAGTTATACATATTTTTGAATTGTAAACCAAACACCGTATTAATTTTTTACATTATCCTAAATCAACTATCAAACATGATATTAGTTATACAAGATCTAATATATATATAATATTTCTCTTAATCAGCTATCAAACCACACATCAATGATATCACGTTAAAAGGCCAACTTACATGGCGTCTTGCAATTGTGATAAAAAAATGAAAGTCATTGAGAATAAGGGACTTTTTGGTAGGAAACGAGTAATCTATATATATACATAAAACTGGATTTTCATCCCGATGTGGCATACCTTAATGATCAGAAAAGGCATTTATCTATTTTCTTAGAATTTAGACATTTTTTACACAATTATATTATTAATTATTAATTAATGATCAATTATAACTTCCAAAAAATAAAGAATCTCAAAAGGTTATTAGTTTTGCTTGTTTTAAATTGCATCTTTTATACCATGTTTTAACTCTCATTTGATTCTCCATAATCAACATTTACTTCTCCATAATTAGTGTTAGGGGTGTACAAAACCGAACCGAAAACCGAACCAAACCGCAAACCGAGTCAACCCGAAAAAATAACCCGACTAGTGGTTTGGTTTTGGAAAAAAAAACCCGACTATATTTGGGTTGGTTTGGTTTTAACTAAAAAAAACAACCCGAATTTATATATATAATTTTAAAATTTTATTTTATACATAAAAATATTTATTTTGATATAATTTTTAAATATTTCTTATACTTTTCCATAATTTTTATCTTTTAATATATTATTTCAAGTTTGAAACTTAGAATTATGAATGGGCCAATAAAGATTATAGTCCATAGATGTTGGTAATTATAATAAAGCTTAAATTAAAATCAAATTAATACTAATGCAAAAAGAAAATCAATTCAACACTAAGAATGACAATAATATTGAATATTTGTTCTTTAGTTTTACATTGGTTTAGACAATTAAAATACATAATCTAATTTTAATTTTCTTTAATATTTAGTCATGTAACTAATACTTATTAAACTTAATTTTAGCATGATTTAGTACTTTTAAATTATGATAATTTTCATTATGACTTGTTAATTTGCAATATTTGTTTTACGCGATTTCATTATTATTATTTTTGTTAGATATTTTGTGTCATTAATCATATTATATTGTGTTATATTTTTAAGAAACGTCTTAGATAGTTGTATTTTGGTAGGACTAAAGAAATATTTGAAGTACAAGTAAATTATATGTTTGTATGAATACTTTACCGGAAAAACCCGAAACAACCCGAAAAAACCCGAAAAAATCCGAGGTTGAAAAACCCGAGTTTTATTGGTTTGGTTTGGTTTATAAATTTAAAAATCCGACACAAATGGTTTGGTTTGATATTTGAAAAATCCGAACCAACCCGGCCATGTACACCCCTAATTAGTGTGCTTAATTATGAAAAAAATGGTTACGGAATTTCAGTAAAAAAATGCATTCACTTAATTGTAATCCTTTAATGAAAAAGATAATGCAACATTAATTTCAGAATTCTACTACATAATAATGCAATATTTCAGAATTCTTACACAATTCCTTTATTTTCCTTTCTGAACTACTTTCTCCTTTATTTATTCATTTTATATCTCTTCCTTTATTCTCTCTATTTGGCATTGAAATATTTTATTTTTGTCTTCATATTTTATTTACCTTAAGCAGTGAATTTTAATTGTTTGCAGGTTATACAAAAAAATATCTCTTTATTGATTTCTCAGAGGAGTCGAAACATGAGCAAGTAGTTGGTTAACCATGCTTTTGGTAGGTGTTCAAATTTTACCAAACAAATATACTATTTAGTTTTTCATCACAAGTATTTCTAAGAATTATAGTGATTTTTCATTGTTGATTGTTGGTAAGGTTGATAAACTGTAATCACATAATAATTTGTTCTTCAAGAATAAAAAAATAGTTATTGTCATTTAAATTTCTTATTGCAGATCACATAGATATGTGATATTACCAAGAACACAAATTTATATAGTAGTTTTTCATTATTGATTGTAATTACTCATATAATCAATTCATCGTAAATTATTTTTTTCTTCCAATTGTCTATTTACTTTTTCACCATAGATTATATGAAAATATAATGTTACCAGCGACAATATATATAAAGAGGGAAGATTTACGCAGATCAGTAAGTGCTTTCATGGTCATCTTCTTTTTTTAATTATTATTTTTATATGACACAAATAGTGAGAAAATATTATGAGAGATGTATGACTATCATGGTGGACCAGTGAAAAATCTATTTTGAAATTGCTTACGAAAACATTTGCTAAGTTTCTTATTTCCTTGTATTTATTTGTGTATTGAAACAATAAAAAGTATCGAAAAATATATTTGGTCTTAACTCATTTTACGTTATTAAAAATTAATCTATGCAACTATTTTTTGATACTTATAAAAAATGAACCATTAGGATAAATAGATTGTTGTAGTAGAAATTGTCTTAGAGTGTATAAAACTGAGAAAATTAATAATTAAACAAGCAACCATATAGAATTAAATAAATCTGAAATTTATTTGATACAATTAAAAAAGTGTTTATTTGTTCTTTTTGTTTATATTATAAAAACTTAAAAAAAATTATACTTTATCATTTTTCAGGTGTAACATGCATCCTTTCTATATTTGCAAGGTTTAATATTCATAACCTTCTAAAATAGGAAAAAGTACAAAAATATGTATATACTCGAAAATTTATATAGGGATAAAATCAAATAATAAATATATAAGAGATAATCAAATAATCAAATATTTAAAAGATACTAAAAGAAAAGTTACAAAGATTTTGTAAAAATAGAAATCAAAAGGAAATAACGTTTTGTAAATTGTAGAAACTAAATACAATTTTTATAATAAATATTGTCAAATAAAGTAAAATTTTATTCAAAATATTTGAATAAATTTTTTATAAAATATTTGAAAACTGCGCGTAGCGCGGCCAAATTCACTAGTAGGTATATAATGAAAGATCTCAAATTTAAACTTTGAAAATAAAGATCTTTTTATAGTTTTTTTAAAAATAAAAATATTAATTATTAATTCATGCGAATCTAAATAAATGTCATGCTAAAATTTGAATAGATGATGAAAGAATAAGGAAAGGTGAAGGCTACTAAGGAATTAAAAATGCTTGTGTGCGTGAGTGGGGAGTATTTGACTATTCTTTCATTTCCTAATACAGAACAAGTCATTAATTCCAAAATAATTATTCAACAAATTATAAATATTGAAAAAGAATATTCAACAAACTTATATGTATTTGTTTTGAACTAATTAAAATATCTTTAATCCTCTCTATATATATTGTGGCTATTATTGAATTTTCAAATGAGTGTGCATACATATTGATATTGATTGTTCACACAAAATATGAAGAAAAATCTTTACTTTGGTAAAATAGTGAGTAGTAATAT
Organism: Solanum commersonii; assembly: GCA_029007595.1. Lineage (NCBI taxonomy): Eukaryota > Viridiplantae > Streptophyta > Magnoliopsida > Solanales > Solanaceae > Solanum > Solanum commersonii. The sequence goes on from JAJTWQ010000136.1 coordinate 145,534, forward strand.
AGTCAACTCATTCGTCCCTTTCCTTCATTGATTGTATATATTTATCAAGAAATAAATACTGAATAATGCCACATGGGATAGTTGGAATTCGTCTATATTATATTTATTACATGTAGATGTTTTAGGTTTGATGTGAAAATCTTCAATATGTAGTGTTGTATTTCTATTACAAAAAATGAATTAAAAATCATTCAACAGAAAGAAAGCGATATCTAATCCCTTATGTGCTTAGCCAATGCAAATTCAAATTAATCAGAACAATAAGTTTGATTGGTTTATGATTGCAAGTCTTAGCCATTAATTACGGTGGCTTCTAAAATTGGTGATTATTCAAATGCAAATGGAACAAGAAAGAACGTGACGAGGAGCAACAAGTTGCAAGGATGATGAAGTAATGAACCTTTCATCACACATAGAGACAAGGACGTATAAATTACAACTAACTTGTGCATGTTGGTTCAAATGGGGGTGGAACAAATAGAGACAAAGGGTAATGCTAAATGACCAGAAAATTTGGTCAGAATTTGGGCAGAAATTAAAAAAATATATAATATTTTATTTTATTTTAAAATAAACTAATATTTTTTCCATTTTTTAATTAAAAGGTATTAAAGTTAAAAGGGTAAAAATATTCAAAAAGATAAAATGACATAGGTAAAATACCATTCTGGCCAAAAGGATTTTTTCAGAGACAAAATCAAGTTTATAGGTTCAATATTTTTGTTATTTGAATCTACATTAATAATTTGGGAAGTGCTAAATGGCCAGAATTATGTGACTATAAATTAACCTTTTTTCCTTTTAAAGTAAAGTCAAGTTTTTAGTACTACTATTTCCTAAACTTCTAAAAATACGTGCCAACAACAATTGTTATGTTTAGTGAGTTAGAATTATTATTAATTGTGTGAAGAAACTTATTTAATGGACTTTATAATGTGGGACCATTACAATCTAACTTCACCTTCTTTTAATTCTTCCTAATTCAATCTTTCTTTGTTCCTTTTTCTTTATCTTTTTTGTCATCCTTTCTCTTTTCTTTTCCATTACATGTAAAATTAAATTATACAAATTATAATTCCATAAGATATTTTTGGATACAGTTTATCAATGATTTTCTAATTTTGAACTTGTAAAATAACATTTATTTATTTCTATTATATACAAATTATCCAATTTTAAAATCAAGCACACAATTTTTTTTTTGTTAATATCTAGCTTCATAACACAAAATTTGTTGGGAATAATATTACATTTGTTTTCTTTATTTTAATTTCATTATAGTATAATACACTATCATCAATAGTAAAAAATAATATGATTTGCTTTTTTTTTTCTTCACTAATATATTCATTTGAATATTATATTAAAAAAAAAATGAATTTGAATATTATATTTCATAATCATCTTTTAAAAAATAAATGAAATATTTTTTTATGATGAAGACTATTCTTTTCAGATAATAACAAATCTTTATTTGATAAAGTTTGTATTTTTATGTGATAAATATAGAAAAATAAATTTTGTGTGATAAATTTAATAGTTAGATGAATTTTATGTATTAAAAAAATAAGAAAGTAATTTTTCGTGTTATAAATTCTTTTGATATTTTATAGTGAAAATATGACATAACACTATAAATAAGTTAATTACATACATGGTAATTTTAGAAACTTTTTTTAATGTGATACTTCTCACAAAGTTCAGTAATATATTTGTTACTTCTCACATGTGATTTTTTTTAAAAACCATTTTGTTTCAATGATTAATTTCACTCTTAAACATCGTATGTGTGGATTTATTTGCTTATCATTATCTGAATATTTTGTTCAGTTAATAAAAAATATTCTTGTGTATATTTTTTTGTGTATGTGTATAGTTCATTCGATTTATTTTTAAAAGTAAATATTGTTCAGTTAATAAAAAAAAATTGTACGCTTTAGTTTAAAAAATATTTTTGAATTGTACCTTAAAACAATGTTCATGAGGTACCAATGCATACCTTTGAAAAATTATTTTTGTGCTTAAAATAAATCTCTTTATTGAAGAAGACAATTAAATTTCTCATTAATAATAACTACAAATGACTATCTTATCTACTTAAGATTATACTTAATTATTTTGTACTACAAATTTAGTAAAATATAGTAATTAAGCGTAGATTCAAAAAAAATTAGTTGAATTTTTCTTTAAGTATAATCAACTAAGTATATTAGTCTATATATATAATGGATGTTTTTCAAGAGAAAAAATAATATCATTTTGGAAATTGGATATTTCTAAAAAATAACTGATGATAAGACATTTATAACTATGTCATGAATAACACATTAGATTTTTATATCATAATCATTCCAAACAAGATTTAAGATATATAGAAATTGGTGAAATTATTTTACTAATTTTAATCATGAATACAAAATACAGTTACTCCAATAATATTAATTAATTGAGGACGTTTCAAAATAAATAAATAAAAGATCACTCAATACTTACTTATCAATTATAATACTTTAAGGTAGATGTATTTTATGTATGATACTATATTAAATTAGAATATATTTAGTATATGTAAATAAAGAATAACATAATTAGGATATACATTTTTTAAAAATTATTTTCAAATAATATAGAATTTTCATTTAACTTAAATATATTCAATGTTTAAGTTAAAGGGTCCAAAAATAAACTAGTTTATAGAGTGAACGTGTCCTTTTACACTTTTGGCCAAATAATGGCCAAATTTTTTATGCCCAAAAGGATTTTCCCATTAGGATATACATTTTTAAAAATATTTTCATTTAATATAGAATTTTCTATCGAAGGAGATAATTAAAATTCATGTTAATAATATACATAAAAATATGTTTTTAAATATAATTTGAAAAATATTTCAATAACGATAATCAAAACTCAAAATACTTTAGAATTGATAAAAATCAACACATTATAGAACTACGTAATTTAATTTTTTCAAACATAATAATTAAATATGTAGTTTAATTTTTTAAATATTTAGTTTAATTTTTAAATATGTAGTATTAAATACGTAATTTAATTTTTTAAAACATAAGATTTAAATATGTAGTTTAATTTTTTTTAAAGCATAATAATTAACAAATATCAAAACAACGACAATAATGTGTAACTATCTTGGGTTGTTGTGAAATAGGATTGACAATTATGAACCATATGATTTTTAGTATTTCTTTATTGTATCAATATCTACCGATTCTAAAGTATTTCGAATTTTGACTGTTATTATTGAACTATTTTACATTGTATTTAAAAAAATCATTAAAATTGAGTTTTAAAAATTATTTATATAGGTAATTTAAATTTATTCATATAATAAATACAATAAAATTACTTAATTTTAATTTTTTTTTAATCAGTTTCAAAAAAATATTAATTTGGGAGCAAAAAAATTTATTGTGACTATGTATACTTAATATTTTAACATATCAGTTAATAGCAAACATTTTTTAAAAATATAAAATAACACATAATACTAATAAAGAAAAATATATGTGTGATGAAACTTTGATCTAGTTCATGTTTAGCAAATTTGTGTTGTCATTATCATCAGAGAACTATGAAGATGTTTGTCTTTCAATTATTTTTTTTATAAAAGTTTATTTTGAAATCATAAAGAACTTTCTATATCCTTTCCTAGTTATTATAATTTTCAATGAAGCACCATCAACATTTGTGTTATAATATGATTCATTAATTTTAATGAGTCTTTATTTGTGTATGATGTGATTCATATACGTTCGAGGATATGAAAGTAATCACATAATGGAGGAAACATGATAGTAATTTCAGTTTTCTTCATATTTCGCTCACATACATTCTAAGTATAATAAGATAAAATATATTTTTATCATTTAGCTTTTTTCTAGAAAATTCATGCATAACAACAACTCCTTTAAATAAATAAGAGTAATTGGTTTGTCAACTTGGTGAATTTCATATTTTTAATTTGAGTATTATAGATATACATTTTTAATATTTAAATTTAGATATAATTTATCTTTTCACGATTAGAAATTATAAAGTAAAATAGATAGCCTACACTTTACTCCTCTTTTGTACTTTTTTTTTTATCATTAAGAAATAAGAAATGAAAAATAAATAAACAAAAAAGAATAAGTAGAAAGGAGGAAATTTAGAAATTGAAAAAGATATATATTTTTATTTTTATTTTTTTACTACTACTATCATATTTTTAATTTTCTTTTTAGATCTTGAAAATTTCAAGTGAGAAGAGTGGGTGAGACATATGTTTTCTTTGGTGAATTTTGTGGTTTCTTTCTCATGTTTAATGATGAAATCATCAATAATTAATCTTATTAATCATTTTCAATGTAATGGAAACATAATTGAAGAATATATTCAATATTTAAGTTAAAGGGTAAAAATATTTAAAAATAAACTAGTTTATAGTGTGAACATATCTTTTTACCATTCTGGCCAAATTATGGCCAAAAGGATTTTTCCTCAATAATAAAGTTCTTATTATAAATTTTACATTTAAACTAAAATTAATAACCGGCTTTTGTCCTTGAGTGGGTGGGGAAACGTTTCTTCAATTAATACTGACTTGAGTAGCCCTTTTACATTTATATATTGGGGTTGCTTATTTATTGCTTGGACAACGACTAGTTAAGGGAATATATTTTATTTTATTTTAAAAAAAAAGAAAACTCAGTTGAAAAATATAATTAATACCTTCTTGGTTATGTAATTAAATTACCTGATTTAAATTAAATATAAAAAATAAATACCATATGATTATATGAACCGAAACTCTATAAATACAACACAAATGTAGAGAAGTGGTAAGATATTTAAGAGACAGAAAAAAGTATTTCAGATAAATAATCTCATAATTAATTAAAATTATTAAATAGTTTTAATGAAAGAAAGCAAACTCTTAATAAACTGATAATAATAATTAATATAAAAGTAAGATAGTACAAATGTTGTTTAGTAAAATTAGGTGGAGAATTAATGGTGTTGGACCACCCAATTATTTGCAGCCCATTAACTATGAAATATAACTAACAAGTCACAGGGTGGAGCTAACAGGGCTCACATATTTATTCGAACTCTCGTTAAAAAATATATTATTTATATATGATTATTTGTTATATATGTAATATATGTTGAATTTTTTAATTTTTTTTTATGTATTTACATTTTGATATTTTAAATTGTTAAATAAAAATTTTGATTCTATCACTAATAATATCATCGGTAGCAGATTGAACTTAATACATGAAATATCCTAAAATATTTAGGAGGTTCAAAATTCAAAATTCAAAATTCAACTTGTGAATTAATAATTAATATAGTGCTTTATTATTTAAAAAAAGACCCCACGACTTCATAGTTCAGATACATGAAGCAATTAATCAAGATTTATTCAGCCTTGACTTTTTGGTCCTCCAACATTTTCACATATAGAACATTTGAATTTGGACAAGTCATGAATGGTGCACTAGATACAAAAGGAAGAAGGAAATAATACAAATTCTTCCGTCTCAATTTATATGATATTGTTTGATTTGATATGAAATTTAAGAGAAAAAAAAACTTTTAAAATATATGGTCTAAAAATAAGTCATACATATTTGTATAACTATAAATCATCTCATTAAAGACAAAATGAACATTTTAAATGAAATTATTATTAATTTTTAAAAAAATACTCTATTTATTCCTTTTTAGTTGTTACAATGCACTTTTCGAGAGTCAATTTGACTAAGAGTCTATGTGACATAATTGTTGGGAAGCCAAAATTACTTATTTTGAGAAAAAAAAAGATGAAAAATTAAGAGTTAGACAATCAGTAAAACTGCGTTTTTTAAAAATTTTTCAAATGACCATACAGGGCCATGATTTATTAAGAATAAAAATAGAAATGACAACAAAAAAGCTAATCTAGAAAGAGAAAGTGGAAAGTGAATCTTCCTCCAAGCTAAGAGAGGTACGACTGAGTGTTCAAATCCTCTCTTGTGAGTAAAGATTAATCAATGTTTGCCTTTGTGCGATGATAGTTTCTCACGAATTCCAATTGCCGCACAGGTGTTAACATATCTTGGACGATTTGGACCTCAAGCATTGGAGTGGATCTGATCTACTATAGGTATTTCTCTACCACTTCGAGTAACAATTCAAACTTTATCCATCAAAGATTTAACGATAATGCTCTCATCTTCACCTTCATCTTCACTGCTTATCTTCACTTCTCTACTGTGACGGGTGTTTATTTTCATCCTCTATGGTTTGGAAGGTCCAGTTAGCTATCGGGGACAAGATCCCAAATCGAAGGGAATAAAATCTGGCAATCTAATGTTGAAGCGAGCCACCTCAGTTGAAGTACTGATATCAGGTATACTAACACCATTTAAAATAATTATCCAATTCATTATCTATCCTTCAATGGAATGAATCCCTCAATAGGAATTAATACCACCATAAAAATCTAGATATTGAGTTGGACTACTATTTCAAATCTGTTATGCTTGGGAAAGACTTCTGATTGAGTTAAACCAAGTTCGGCTTAGTTGAGAGTTATGAATGATGCTTTTAAGTCCTGGTTTAGTACCAAATGAACACCTCAAAGCTCTCACCAGATGTAAGGTACTGTCAACCAATCGAAATTTCTTCAAACTTAACTAGACATCGATCCAACCATTTTCTTTGTATCCTTACTTGTAACTCAATAATATAATTTGTGCAATTGATAATGAACCTTCTATCTCTTAACTGGAACTATTTGATGAACACTTGGTTGATAAGTATAATGTGGACTTGTAAAATTAAAGAATTATTTTCTTATATACTCTTGTCACTACTTCTTCGTTGTCGGTTTATGAGATATATTGGGTACACGTGGGTTTGTACTCATACTAAACTTGTCACACTCTTTTGTGGTGTATATTATATTTCAAATTTGAGCGCATTTCTTGGAGCTTGAGTTTGAGTTTGGATTATCTTGGAGTTATGGTGGGCTGCTTTGATATTCTGCGGCCCATACCTTTTTCTATCTCTAGCTATTAGGTAGTGTTGTTATTCTGATAGGATATTTCTTATGTTTAGACTTGTTAAATAATTAGAAACTTGTATTGACTTTAGAAGTTCTTGTACTTATGACACTGAATCTTGGGGTGGTATTTTAATTCTTTCGCATTGTATTATAAAATACTTAGTATTCTAGATATTGCTTTCTACATAACTTTCCACATATTAAGTTGAATTGGTTACTTATTGGGTTGGCTTACCTATCCATTGGGAACATAGGTGCTACCACAACTTGTACTTTTGGCTCGTGAAAACTTGGTATCAGAGCCCTAAGTTCATCGATCTCACGAGTACAAGAGCTGAGTCTAGTAGAGTCTTGCGGATTTGTGCGGAGACATCTGTTACTTATCTTGGAGAGGCTATAGGACTTTAGGAAACTTTCATTTCTTATCGTGCATATGCGGTTTGGTTTAAGATCAAAATTTTTGTTCCATTCTCTCACCAATGGTGAGGAAACATTTTGAAGTTTTACCTCAGTGGTAGGGGATGGTATTGTGTGGTTTAGTACGAATGTTACATGGTTATAAAAATAACTTGGTAATGAGCATTTCGATTTAAAAAATAAAGAAATTGACGAGGTTGAAAATAGTAAGAAAGGTTTTCTTGAGGTGTGATTTAGAAAAAGATACTTGAACTTCATTTGAATTTATTAGAACAATTTTAGGACCTGTGTTTACGATAGGTGAATAATTCATTAATGAAATGGTATAATGTTGATTTCTTTATGAGAAGTGTAAGATTAGGAAGATCAATTGATCAAATAAGATTATAGTGATTATGGTAAGTCTATGAGGATAAGTTGAGGAAAGACAAAGACATAAAATGTTATCCCTTCTAATGATGTTTGAGAAGGTATGTGTTGTTATAAGATTTGTATGGTAGATTTCCTTTCTATCCTTTGGAGTATAGGTATACTGAAGATAATTTGAATAGTTTAAGTTGGATGGCATTATTGCCATGTTGATATTCATTTGATATAATCCATAAGGTGGGTTAGGTCTAATACATCAAGCTATTATAAAGGGCTAAATTGAGTATCAGCCAACAAAGACATTTGAATTGAGGGTTAATGATATATAGTGATAAATTTATATTGTAAGGAGACTTTCTGTTATTGAATTAAGGATCGACAATATTAATTGAAAGTAAAAGGGGAGAAAGATTCTTTAGTTAAAGAATTTTGAAAGGGATACTTGTATGAAGCTATATGAGGACATCTATAGAGACATAAACATAGTAGTTATGAATAACTCTATAGATCCTACACCAATACAACGATGATTGGAATATTATAGTAGTAAATAATTAATTGTACTATGTAACCAAGGTTGTTCAAAGTATCATTCGATATGCTCTCGATTGACTATATTTTTATTTCGAGTGTTGATTTACTTCATCTTACGTAAGTACTCACCTTATTTTAGATTTAAATATACTTTGTGACTCTTTTTCTATGTCTGTATGTATTTCTACACATGTAGATGGGGTTTAGTGGTAGATCGATTACATTGATCTTATGTTATTAACTTGGTAGTACATGACACATGGACAAACTTAGTTCTTTTGAATTTGGATTGGATTTCTCCATTCATGCATTTTCAAAGTATTAGGCGAAGACGATAGCCTCATATTTTTCAAGGCTTACTAAAATGAAGTGGCAGAAAACTCTTAGTACTTATCCGAGAAGGATATTTTCAATTGTGAAGTCTCAACTGGTAAAAAGAGTAAGTGATGCATGACATATTGGAATTATGTTTGGGATACTGGTATCGATAATTCTCCATTAGAATGAGTTCTAATGGTAAAAAAGATCTTGGAAGTGTTTTACTTGATCATGATATCAAATTTAGTATTTTCTTAGAGTTGGACACTTGATCTATTTCTATTATTCTTATTGGAGTGCTCCTTTGGAATTGAAAGAACAATAACAAGACTTACTGAGTAAGAGATCTATTAGATCAAGTGTATTCTTATGGCTTTTTTTTAATTGTACTTGGATTTCTTTGTCATTATTTTTTACCGATAATAAATTGGTATACTCTCATAGTAGAGAGGATCACAAGCATCATTTGAGATTTTTTCTTTAAAATATGAAAAAGATTAAGCTATATGCAAGTTTATAAAGTGTGAGTTTTAATTAGTTCGGTGGCATATTTGGACCATGTAGCGTTCAAGAAAGGTACTGTGATGGATTCTTAAGAGATTGAGGCAGTTTGTAATTGAGAAAAAACATGTTCCCATTCCCGAGATTCAAAGTTTCTTAGGTCTTGTAGATTTTTATTGATGATTTGTGGAGGGGTTCTCATCTATTGCATTTGTATTGACTAGGTTGATACAAAAGAATGCAGTTTTTCAGTGGTTTAATGAGTTAAGGTGAGTTTTCAAAAGCTCAAGACTTTATTAACTACTACTTTGATTTTGACTCTACTCGTGGAGAGATATTTTATTGTGTATTATGATACTTCTCATATTGATCTTGGTTGTGTATTGATATAGAAGGGGAAGGTTATAGTTTATGTTCGAGGTAGTTGGAGGTTCATGAGAAGGACTATAATACCCATGACTTAGAGTTGACAATTATACTGTTTGCACTAATGTTTTGGAGGCATTATTATGATATACACTGTAAGGTATTTCAATATATATTCAATAAGAGGAATCTTAATTTGAGGTAGCAAAGATGGTTAGAGTTTCTCAAGAACTATGGGTCGACTATCATTTATCATTTGAGCAAGATGAACATGGTAGTAGATTTCTTAAGTTGAAAGGCACTAAGTATGGATAATCTAGATTTTTTAAGGTGAGAGGGAGTCTTTTGAATATGAATGACCCGAACTTATTCAATAACTTTATGATACTTGATATTTTAAAGCATGGTACATAGGGTGTTAGCGTACATGGAGACGAGGTTATCCTTATTGAAGCATATTCTAGCTCAATGGTTTGATGATGTAAATTTGCGTTAGAGTTGAGAAAAGGTGTTACAAGGAGGAGGCAATTTTGGATGGTCAGGGAATTTTGATGATAAGAGGTCAAAATTGTCTTCCTCATACATATCAATTCACTAGACTTATCATTGAAGATGCCCATAATTTGAGATACTTTATTCATTTAGAAAACTAAGATGTATCGTGACTTGAAGTAATATTATCGCAAGTATTGTATGAAGAGTGACATACTTGGATCTGTATCTCGTGTTTGATTTGTTATCAAGTAAAGTATGAACACCAAAATCATGAAGGTATGGCTTAAATGATGCTTACACTAAAGTTGAAGTGGGAGCATATTGCTATGGATAATGTGGTAGGGTTGCCACGTATCTTGCGTAAGTTGATGTTATATGGGTTATAGTGGATCAATTGACCAAGTCTACATATTTCATATCAATTCAGACTACTTATAGTTTGAAGAAGTTAGCTTAGATCTACATTTGGGAGATAATTCGCTTGTATGGAATGTCAATTTCTATTATTTCATTGAGGTACATAATTTACATCTTATTTATATAGGTCTATGCAGAATGAGTTGGATACGTGAGTGGATCTTAGTACAATCTTTCACCCTCAGACAAATGGTCAGTCTGAATGGACTATTCAGGTCCTTGAGGATATATTTTGAGCTTATGTGTTTGACCTTAGTGGTCAGTGGGATCAGTTATTATCTTAAGTGGAGTTTACATATATAGCAGTTCTAATTTGAGCATTGAGATGACACCATTTGATATGTCGTATGGTAGAAGACGTTGATATTTAATTAGTTGGTTTGATGCATTTAAGGTTAGGCCGTGAGGTATATATGTGTTTAGAGAGTCCTTCTATAAGGTTAAGCTGATTGAGGATAGGCTTCTCATGACTCATAGTAGGAAAAAAGTTTTTATTTATCAAAAGGTCTGTGATTTAAAGTTTATGGTTAGAGAACATATTTTGTTGAAGATTTCACTCATGAAGGTTGTGATGAGATTCAAAAAGAAAGGCAAGTTGAACCCAAGGTATATTGGTCCTTTTGAGATTGCTTAACATATTGATGAGTTGATTATGAGTTGGCTTCGCCACCTAATTTACAAGGTGTTCACCATATATTTTATATTTTGATGCTAAAGAAGTATCATCATGATGGTTCTCATGTGATTCAGTGGGATTCAATAGTAAGTGATCATAATATGACTTTTGAGGAGTAGTTGGTAACCATGTTAGATAGGCAAATCAGAAAGTTGAGGTCAAAGAAATTGTGTTAGTAAAGGTTTGGTGAAAATATTGCATGATTTAAAAAACTAATTGGAAGATTGAGTCAGACACATATAATAGGTATCCAGTGTTTTGAGTGTTTAAGAACTTTCTATTTTTTTTACAATTCGAGGATGAACATTTGTTTTAGTCACAGATAATGTAACGACCCATTATGTCATTTTGAGAACTAGAATTATTTGAGTATTTCTGTGAATTTAAATAGGAATTTTGGGTTATTCATTTACTTATGTGTCTTTAATTGAAAGATAGATATAAAGTAATTAAATTAGTGTCACGACCCAGGGGTACCCCTTAGATGTAACAAGATGGACCCCGAGAGGCCTCATACAAGCCACTTAGCATATCATAACATAAAGTAATAGGAATGGTACGGGAATTTACAACTTTTCAATTCAATCAAAGTCTTTTATAAAAGTAAGCGAAAGTCTAACATGACATTGTCTCAAACCATCTAGAACATAAGAGAATGTAAATCTTGGGATGCAACCCATACAATAGTCTCAAAAGTAAAAGAAAGACATAAAGAGATAGAGTGATCCAATCCTCGAATACAATGAGGACTCACCAAAGCTTCACTTCACAATCCTCTAGAAACCTAGCCACAAGTGTGTGAATCAGGAACGCCGACCCTACATTTGACAAGAATTTAGGCAAGAGTATGCGTTAGTACAATCAAGTACTAAATATGATGTATGACATAAACAACATAAACATGAACATTAGTCAAGATTAGACATAAGGCATGAACATAATCAATATATATAAAGCATCATAATGGTAGAGGAATACTCCCTCACTTTTCCTTATCCAAGACTTAGGTCATCCTCCTCTAGTCAAGCTTACATCATGGAAGGCATATCTAGCAACACTCCAAGAAATCATCATCATACAAATCACATTAGTCATACTTACTTTTAAAGACATGGGGATTCACCTCTATGCCTAACTTATAAAGGCTGATAGGTATTCACCTCTTACCTTGCTTACTTTTAGATTATGGGTACTCGCCTCCACAACCTCATCATATGATGCGAGTACTTGCCTCCACATCATTTCATAAGGAGCATGGGTACTCGCTTCCATGTCCATTCATCATAGTAAGAATGTGGGGACTCACCTCTTGTTCAATTCTAAGGAGTAGGGGAATCACCTCACATCCTTTCATATGGAGGTGAAGGGTAATCACCTCTAGCCTCATCATTTATTAAGCATTTTAGTATAGATTCATTTTCGGTGAGCAATCCTTTCAACCTAGAATCATTCATGTGAGTAAAACTTTCACATTCATCCAATCATGCTTATCAATTCATTATAGGAAGTATCTCTTCCACATCATCGCATTTACAATCAATAATGCATAGTCTAGGCTTTACTCTCAAAGCACTACATCTCATGATCATTATCTATGCTTTAATCTCAAGCAATTAACATCATATTCATCATATATGCTTCAATATAGATACTTTCTATTAATAATATATCAATCCGATAAGGAGGTATCTAACCCATAGAGTTTCCCTCACATGGCATCAAGCTCACTTTATCAATTCAACCCTAAAATCATAGGATAGGCATGTGTACATGTAATTTCATCCTAAATACATGAAATTCGATCAATTCAATCATAAAAAATCTTAATCAATTCAATTGGATCAACATTCTTCAGAACCCACAACAATGGAAGAAACCCTAACTAAATTGGGGAAATTCTTCTTCAAATTGTGGAATTCTAGGGGACTCCATGGGAGGAAAGATCCCATGGATGGAAATCCATCTTACCTTGATTACAAAGCCCTGACAAGCTTGAAAATTGGAGACTTGATCTTGACCTATCTTCAATCTCCTTCTTCTTCTTCCAACTTCTAGAGAGAGAATATTTGAGAGGAGCTTTGGGAATTCTTTTGGAATTTTGAGAGTATGACTTAATTGGAGGATTTTGGGGGTTATAATCACTTATATAGGTGTCTTAGACTTAGACAAAACGACACCACTTCAATTCAATTAAAACCGAAAAAGACCCAACTACCCCTCAACTTAACTGTCAGTTGTCACCCACAGAACCCCTACCTAAGAACCGTGGATCGACCCACGGTCCGTCCTGCATACTGTAGTTCTCTGTCAGAGAATTTTGCCCGACTTGCGGACCCCTAGACAATGGACCGTGAACCCATGACTAGTCTTTTTAACGTTTATCAAATACACTATATCCAATTCTAAGTGCAAACGATTGTTAAGCAATACATACCCAACAATTGAGTTGGGGTCGAATCCCATAGGGAGCGGTACATGTTCAAATTCAATCAAAAAGTACGAATGTGATCTAACTAGATATAGGAATAGTAATTATCGAACAAAGACATGAAACAAATAAAAAGGGGTTATACGAATGTCGGATTTGGGGTTTTTTGATTTCAATTATCAACTACTATGTAGTCACAAACAATTTGAAATAACAATAAGGAGAGGAATTCTCGGGATGTGATTGATTATAGCCAAATTTTGATATATGGGTAATTGAAACTACTAGTAAGCAACTAAAATCAGTGGGTAGGCTAGACTATAAGGAAGATAGCTTTCTCTCAAACAACTATCCCGAATCAAGTGATTTCTTTCGAATATCAACAAGCATAGCAATGAAGAACAACCCACACCTTAATTCATCCACTCTCTCGAGCAAGATGGGTAAGATTGGGTTTAGTATTCACTCTCTCGAGCTGAACCCAACTAAACCCAATACCTACAAATCATTAATCAATAATCTTAGTTCTAAAACCTCTCTCTCGAGCAAGCTAAGAACACAAGGTTAGAACTGCATTTGCAACTACAATTCATAAATTAAACCACAACTAATGGTTAAACACACTTCAATATAGCATTTAAACTAGTAAGTAACAATACCTATAAACTAGTTTAACCCATAATCACATGATCACACCTCAAGAATTGGGGTTTCTGCCACACATCATAAAAGAGTAAAAACTATTACCAAAGCGATTAGCCATCAACAGGGTAAGAGTAATTAAGCCTTTACAATGCTTTAATTTGCAGAAAATTTGAAACCCACTTGCAAAATCTCCAAATTGAGTCTCAAAAAGGCTTCAAGTCTACTAAGAAACTATCAAAAACTCAAGAGAAAACTGTTCTAGACTAATTCAGCAACCTAAGTTAACTATTTAAAATCGAATTTATAGTTGCCAAAAATAAGCCACGAAGGGCCATTAGGCAAGGTAAGTCAGGCTCGATGAGTGGTTCGGCGAACCACCCTCTGCTATTTCTATCACCTTTTTGCATTGGCTCTCAGCATCCTCAAGTCCTGTAACTTTGGGCGATCACTCTTTGCATTACGAAACTATTTGGTGATTCACCGACTACCCTTTTTCTGTCGCCGACTTGGTTTCTTCCCTCAGGGCTGGCCCACTGGAACTTTAGGCGGTCAAAATAGCCACTCAACGATTTGTCAAGTGCTCTTAGGGATCATCAGGCTCGCCTTTGTTCACTTCTTTAGTTTGTTTTGTTCATTTTTTCCTGTTAGTGTCCTTGTTTTGCTCCTCAATTCATATACTTGAAAATCAAGGCTTTAACATCAATTTATGGCACAAATTAAGCATTTGAGGATACTAAATCTATATAAAAAAAGCCCCAAATGAGTCCAAATCTCGGACTCATCCCCAAATTAAACTTTTTCTTGTCCTCAAGTAAAACTCAAGATCAACATTTCCAAAAGGATATCTCAAATAGTGTTGCATAAGACTCGACATGAATGCACACAACAAGATTCAACTTACTCATGCAATGATTAATTGTGCACTGAGAGATTCAAATTGTGACTCACCATTATCAAAGATACTCAAGTTCACAATACTTGCTTCAAATGCAAGTTCAGGCTCAACAAAGGTACTCAAATTCCCTCACAACAAAGATGATTCCATATTTACACACAATTTTTCAACACTTTAGAGTTCAGGATTAACATATGACTATCACACTCACAAAGATGAACACATGCACGACTTCACCCATAGGTTTGCCCTTATTTTCCAATCAACATTCGTTTCAGCTCACTCAAGATCACAAAGGTCTTTTCAAGTCTTGTAACGGGGCTGAGAGTCAAGGTATGGCCATTTAGGCTTAGTGACTTCTACCTTCATGAAGTATGGTTTGAGCATCACTTTTCCTCCTTTTCTTTAACATTTAAATCATGCTCATAATCCACTCCATTGTTCAACTTCACATGAACTACCGGATATCCCGTTTCTTTTGCGACTTCCACTACTTTATTTCACAACTTTTTCATTCTTTTTCTTTGCTTTTTTTTTTTCTTTTTTATATGGAGGGGTTCCATCTTTTTCAAAATCATTACTAAAGAGGGGATTTCTCACACTTCTTGATTTTCCTTCTCTTTTCACCACACTCCCAACTTAGGTTTTTGGTCTAGGTTGGCTATTCAACAAATCACACTCCATGAAAGTTATGGGTAAATGGATAAAGAGGGATCACCATTGTTAAAGTTTCTTCCAAGAAAAGGATAAAGCTCCAGATAGTTCAAGCAAGGTTGACAAATCTCACAAGGTTGTCCACAAAAGAGGTATATTGCCAAATTATTTCACTCTTCAAAATTGTTGCTTAAGATCATTTCAAGTGCTTGCATCACTTAGTCAACTGGACCAATGGGGCAAATTCTAGGTGTCATCACACATAATGTTCAAAGTAATCTTATCACACAAGGCATTGACCCCAATATCAAACAAGACTCCACAATTTCTAGCTAGTGTGCAATGTTCATCACAAGAGCCTCATTTGATAGTCGGCTAGTCACAACGAGATGCTAAAAGTTCACACATTGCTTATGCAACTTCACTGGCCTCATTGTAGCCGCACATTCATTTCATTCAATTAAGAGCACTATTCAAGTCATCGGTATTGATCACAACCAAAACTCAAATTTGCACAAGGAAAACTACAATCACACGCAATAGAGGTGGAATTTTAAAAAAAATTATGTTCAAAAACCATTTCCATTTAAAACAAAGGGCCACAAGCTCAAGCATCCACAAGATTCAGATCAAAACACATATATAGATCAACAAAACCTAATATTCCCAAACAAAATAGAATCACAAGAGATAGGTATAGAAATTCCTCACCCCACCCACAAAAATAAGCAGTTGTACTCAAATGCAACTAAAACAAAGATAATCAATAAAAACAACATAGAGGGAGGTAAAAATGTCATCCTGCCAGGCTAAGCCTAGAATGAAGTCTGCATCACAATCACTATGTCTATCGGGACATCAGTGCCTGGTGTAACACTCTGAAGATGGGCATCAGACCCTAATGTCTCTTCATCTGTAGCTCTGCTAGAGCCGACCATAGTAGTGTCTCTCAAGGAGGCTTGTTGGGCTATTTTGAATATGGCTCCCTTTAGATCGACCAAATCCTCATAAATAGCAACATCTCGCTCCTCAAGCTGCACTTCATCTGTCTCATCCTCAGACTCAGAAGCAGCAACATCCTCCGTAATATTATTTTTGGTGGTAGCTAGAGGCATAGCAGAACATGCTGAAACATTAGGGACCTCTGCCGACTCAAAAAGTGAAGAGAAGTTTGTTGACTTCAGATGGTCCATATCTTTCTGTCACGACCTAAGAGCACCCCCAAGTCGCGACACGGCGTACTCGACCTCTAGGAGGTCTAATACAAGCCTCTTAGTATTCGTTCATCGCATAGACACTAAAAACCATAAGGAATTTAAAACTTTCTTCACACACGAAGAATACTTTCATTAAATAACAAGCGAAAGACTTTCTAGACTTTATACAAAATGTCTCAAAACCATCTAATACTTGAATTCAACATTGGGACTAAGCCCATACAAGACTTAAAGAAAATACTAGAAATACATCCAAAGGGACACGTAGGGTATTGTCCTCAAATCTATGACGACTCACCAAGTCTTCATCTTCAACACTTAGAAACCTATCAAGTAGCCATGACATGTCACCATCTCCCAATCCCTACACTTTAGTCAAAAAAGGGAAAGAAAGGGGTTAGCACAATTAAGTACTAAGTATGGAGATCATGCAAAAACATGCACAACAGACATTTACAAGGAATGTATGCTTTCATATCATTTTGATAAAACCTACACTTCACAAGTATAAGAGACATAATACAAGTCAACATTCACATATAAGACCATAGCCAACCATACACATACTCAACATATATCCATATACAACCCATGCTTAATTTTAAAAGAACACATGCCATTTCATTACCATAGGACCTCTACCTAATATAACCTTAAGACACACTTGAGTAAGACAAGAAGTGACCGCCCATACAACATCTTCAAGCACACTTAAGTGTTCCTCAAGATTACCTTAGATAAGGACATTTCCTTTACAACATAACATCAATAGACCAACATTCTTTAAGAAACTATTTAGGAGACATTCAAGCACATAAGGGGACTTTTACATAATAGTCGTTAGACTTAGGGAACTCACTTTAGTATCTTCTAGGCCTACTCGTGCCATGTATAGGTAGCATACCATACTACTACCTACACTTTGTAGAACCTATCCAATACTAGAGTGCACATCCCATATGATGGGAATAGGCATAACCGACATAGACCATACTAGCTAGGTATGGAATCCGGAGTCTATCCTACTCCGTGGAGGTTGTTCTACTTGCCAAGGGTAGAACTAGTAAGAAACCCATGTAGGCACATGTTTTAGGGGATGTCTAAGGAATTTCATTGTGCCTAATCTCATACTCAACTAGGCCACCTTCCTAACCACATCCACTCGGTGCTAGCCTTGTTTCCCATAGAGTATTCAATCACATATGTACTAGAGAGGGTTCTTTTTCAAGTTCAACCAACTCATAGTACCTTTTCCCAAGAAAGGCCCCATTTCTTAGTCATAGCCAATCGAGGTTCATAAGGATAAGTCATTTAATTTTCTTAGATAAGGATTCTCATGCCGTTCCGACTCCATCCATCTATAAGTCTATCATTTCACTCAGGAAGGGAACATCGCCCTAAGGCCCATCCTTTAAGGTTATACATTTACTTAGGAATCTAGACTTATGAAAGGGCACCATTTCTTAGTTCTGTCGATTCAAGTCTTGGCCTAGAATTCCTGTTTTAGCATTTATAGAAAGGGTACCATTTCTTAGATCTAGCCCATTTCACATATTCATGCATTCAAGACTTTAAGTAACAAGAAGAGACACTTTAGTCTACTAACCAAGTCACAACATTATCATTTGAGGACACTTCATAATCCAACATCATCACATATATACATCATGAGAAATCATACTTTAGATCAAAATGCTATCCACTTTACATAGGATCATCACAAGATCACATAAACTCATTCACATCATATCTTCACATATAGCTTCACATAAAACTTTACATGTAGCTTCATATATAACTTTACATATAGCTTCATTTATATATATAATAACACAACAATACAACAATACTCATATAATGCCCTTCATGGCCAAAATCATAATTCAAAAGCAACAAACAATACTTCCACCAAAGGTTGATCCAACCTAAGAAGCAATTATAGCTATATTAAGAGATTAAGCCATCTTACCACCTTTCAAAGGCCATAAGCCACAATACTCAGTTCCATGCCAATTATACAATATTCATCAAGTTATGTCAACTTACCCTCTTTCCATAGCTATCTTAATCGTCCTCATATTCCAACAATTAATCAATACAATAACGATGATAATAATTACATTCAACTATACAAGCTAAGCTAAACAATATCCAATAACCAATATAAAGGCTAAATCCCAATTTATGACCATTCAAGGCTACTACCTCACATTATACAATTCAATAACAATTTCCAACAATTCAACATAGCTAAGATCATATAAGAACAACCCACATCAAACCACTCAATAATCCTTCATCAATTACTCAAAATCAATAGACATACTTTAGGCCAAATTTAGAGAATTTGAGAAGACATGGGTTCATGAAGATTTCTTTCTTAAAACCATCAATAATCATTAATAACAATATAAAACATCATTTAAAATCAATTAATGCAAAAACCCATGCTAGAACTGAAATTAGGTTTGTTTTTGAGTTTTTGAACAACTTTTGAAATCTTTTGAATTGACTCTTTGATTGAAGAAGGAATCAAAGATGAAGAGTCCCCATACCTTAATCTTCAAGAACCAAACAAAATTGAAGAAGAAACACCATGAAATTGTCAACCCTAGCTTGACTTGACCTTGAGCTCCAAAGGAGTTTCTAGAGAGAAGACTTTAGGAGAGAAAGGAAATAGGGTTTTGATTTGGGGTCTAAAGAGAGTAAATGACTTGTTAAAAGACTTAAAACCATATATATTTATCATATAAACCATTCAAAATCAATCCCAAATAATAAAACATTAAAATGAAATTACCAACAAACCCCCAACTTGAGGTAGCCCGTCAGGGACCACGCCCAACTAAACGGGTCGTGAGGGGCACCATGGCTTGTGGTGGTGCCCGTGGTCCCTTGACCAGTGAGCCTCTCCACCATGTCAAGCCCTCAAGGGACCAAGGCATCTTCACGGGGGCTCCCATGATCCGTGGTGCACACCACGAGTCGTGGTGGAGCTTGTGAAGATGAGGCAACACCTAGGCAAAGTTGCCTTGCCTCCCTTGAGACCAAGTGATCTTCACGCTCAAGAATATGGACTGTCTAGGGCACCACTGGTCGTGGTGGTGCCCGTGGTCTTTGGGGCAGTGAGCAGCCAACTTGGGACAGCCTTGGCTTTTTGGCTAAGGCTTGCCCTTTTTGGCTTGGCTCCTTGTCTAGCACCCTCAACCAACCTAGAGTAGGTCTCATAGCATAGAGTCTAACACATGTCCAGACGTTGACTCCTCAAAAACCAAAACTTATCATTTAAACAAGATAATCGCTACAAAAACACATGAGAGGCTCTAGTTCTTCCTATTTCATTTTTAGGGTCGTTACACCTTCCTCATCTTAGACATATCAGCTTTCAGAGCCGTAACCTCAGTGGTAACTCCTTTACCTCTCACAAACCTCAACTTACACTGATAGGGCATTAATGGAAGCCCTTAAAAGAGTTAACGTAGTAGTAATAACTCTCTCAATCATCTAGGGCACCTCGACATCTAACCTAGAAGCGCACACATCTGCAAAATAGGCTAGGTGTTCCATCTTGAGGAGCATAGCCTGTACAATCGGTATCCTGGAGGCAGTAGTACCAATAACAGATCTAGGGGGCGGGGGAGCAGCAGAAGAACTCAGGGCCTGATGGAATGGAAGTAGATGTATCTGAAGGCCTAGAGGCCGCAGTAGGCAAGGCTACCTTTGTAGGTAATGAATCAATATCAACCTCCGAGGATGTATCCACCAGAGTTGCTCTCCTCCTATCAGCCTCGTCCCGTGTGTACTCAGCCTCTATGCACTGGATGTCGGTGGAAGATGTGGGTGTAACCTCAACATCCCTTTTCTCTTCACAAGGAAATTATGCCGACGACATAACTCTGTAATAGGTACTGGAAATGAAAGGGACGTCTGCTATTGTTTGTGTCACAACTCGGGAGCACCCCCTAGTCGTAACCGGCGTACTCGACCTTGACGAGGTCTAATACAAGCCTCTTAGCATTCATTCATCGCATAGACACTAAAACCATAAGGAATTAAAACTTTCTTTACCAAGAAAACATTTCATAAAATAAATAAATATAGCAAGCGGAAGACTTTCTAGACTTTATACATGATGTCTCAAAATCATCTAATACTTTAGAGTACAAAATTTGGGACTAATCCCATACACAACTTAAACAATACTTAAAAGACATAAAAGAACATATTGGGTATTGTCCTCGAATATATGAGGACTCACCAAGTCTTCTTCTTCAACACTTAGAAACCTATCAAATAGCCATGACAAGTCATCATCTCCAAATCCCTACACTTTAGTCCAAAAAGGGAAAGAAAGGAGTTAGCACAATTAAGTACTAAGTATGGAGACCATGCAAAAACATGCCAAAAAGAACATTTTCAAGGAAGTAAAATGCTTTCATATCATTTGATAAAACCTTTCCTTTACAAGTATAAGAGACATAATACAAGTCAACATTAACATATAAGACCATAGCCAACCATACATATACTCAACATATGTCCATATACAACCCATCCTTAACTTTAAAAGAACACATGTCATTTCATTACCATAGGACCTCTACCTAATATAACCTTAAGACACACTTGAGTGAGACAAGAAGTGACCGCCCATACAACCTCTTCAAGCACACTTAAGTGTTCCCCAAGATTACCTTAGATAAGGACACAATCGAAATGCAAGAAATAGTTCCATAGGCATAATGAATAACAATATGAGGATGCATGATCAAAGTGAATTCAAAACATGTTTAAGTAAATCTATACTAATAGTAGATATCATATGTGTGTGCATGATCCAACCAATCTATAACCTCAACTTAGGATGGGGGATGCCGTTCACACCCGGACACCCTGGTGGCAAGGTATAAACCCCTCACATATGGTTGATGTTGGTCACACCCCAAGCATCCTAGGTGGTGAGATATAAACCTCTCACATGGTTGATGTTGGTCACACCCCAAGCATCCTAGGTGGTGAGATATAAACCTCTCACATGGTTATCCGATTCTTTTCCCCCGGACCGGGCATGGTCATGCAACACTTTATATAGAAAATTCCCATTAGGTTCTAATGCAATCTCATGTATGGAATGAACATATACACAAACTTAGTTTGTCATCAACACATCTCTGAAATGCCACACATCTCATAACTCAAGCCCTAAAGCATCAATTCATCAATTCTCCATAATTGGACATTTTGTCAAACACCTTGAAGACATGTAATGGGATCAAAGAGCATGGAATATAGGGTAGTAATTATGCAGCCAAACCAATGAACAACCTAAAACAATGCCTTTTAATACCCATAAGACCACATGAAAAATCTCCACATCCATTCCAAATTTAGATTCAAGTTCTAGAGTCACAACATGCTCAAAACAATCACTTTTCATGTTTAAAATGTACTGTGCAAGAAATTTATACAAGGAACAAGACTAATTTATGAATTCTCAACTTAAATCATGAATTAATGAGTAGAATAGAGACTAGGCACTATGGGTGGAAGGACCCATGAGTTCAACATCACATACCTTGAGTTTTTATGAAGGTCTTGAGAGTGTATTCAATGGAAGCTTGGAACTTGGGAGCAAGAGTCTCTTCAATCTTGAGGAAGATTTTGGATTAGGGTTCTTGAGAGAACTTGAGAGAAAATGTGTCTAAGTATGGGAGAGGTGTTTTGGGAAATGTCTTAGAGATGGGAATTGAATTAATGCTATATAGGAAATAACATATGCTCTTTGGAAAAACGGTCCAACACTTAGAAAAAAAAAATGAGGCGGGTGAACAGTAAAATCGCTCACTGGGAATTGCATTTCCTGCCCGGACAGATTTTACGAAAATGGGCATAACTTCTTCGTACGAACTCCGAATGAGGTGAAACGAAGTGCGTTGGGTAGCTAAATCAAAGGGCTTTCCATGGATATATTATAGACCACCCAATTATTTGTGTTCTAGGAGATATGACCCTCCAAAGTAGACTCTCGAAAAAGGCTTCACTTGAAAATTTCGGATTTTGATACGGTTGCTCTAAAATTTGGGTTAGACCCATGTCCCACTCAATTTGACCCCCTAAACAAGATTATGAAGTCAGATTTTCGAAAAATAAAATGGATTTTTAGATATAGCTAAAACAAATTTCCGGTAACTTCCGAAGCACATTTTTTTGGAACTTTTTGGGTTGTTTCAACAAGATCACATAAAACTCATTTACATCATACCTTCACATAAAAATTTACATATAGCTTCATATAGGACTTTATATATAGCCTCATTTATATATAATAACACAACAATACAACAATACTCATACAATGCCCTTCGTGGCCACACTCATAATTCTAAAGCAACAAGGAACACTTCCACCAAAAGTGGATCAAACCAATAAATAACAATTATATCAATTCTAAGAGATTAAGCCATCTCACCATTCTCCAAAGCCATAACCAACATTACTCCCTAATAATTCAACATTATTCATAAAGTAGGTCAACTTACCATCCTTTCCAAGCCACAATCACCATCCTTAATTCTCCATAATATCACAATAGAATAACATAGATAATAGTAGAATTTAACTATACAATACAAGCTAAACAAAATCCAATAATCAACATGAAGATAAATTCACAATATTTTTGCCCTTCAAGGCTAACATCTCATATCCTTCAATTCAACAAAAATTCTTAACAATTCACATATATAATACCATTTATGAACAACCCATACCATACTAAACACAATTTTTATAATCATCTACTCAAATCAATACACCCACTTTATGGTGATATTTAGAGAATTTGAGAAAACATGGGTTCATGAAGATTTCTTTCTTAAAAACCATTAATAATCATTAATAACAATATAAATCATTATTTAAAACCTTTATATGCAAGAACCCATGCTAGAATCGAAATTAGGACTTTAGGATTTTTGAAGAACTTTGAAAATACTTTGAATTGGCTCTTTGATTGAAAAAGGAATCAAAGATAAAGAGTCCCCATACCTTAATATTGAGAAAGCCCACGAAAATTGATGAAAGAAGCCTCCAATTTGAAACCCTAGTTCTTCACCCTTTTTCTTCCTTGAACTTGAAAGAAATATATGAAAGGAGGTGTGTTTCTTTTTAATTCTAAGAGGAGTGACTTAAATGAAAGGAATTAAGTCATAAAAAGGTCTTATAGTTGCTAGGAAAGGAATAAAATAGCATAGGGTCAATTTTGGAAAAGGACTAAGGACCCATAAAGTCTTAACTTAAAATTTCTGCCCCTTCCCGCCTTGGTTCGCCCTTTTCTTCAGCCTGACAGTGCTTCAATATTTCGGGCATAACTTTTTACTCCAAGGTAGGTATTGGGAAAACTCGGTGGCATTGGAAAGAGGACTCAGAGACCTTTAATTGGATAGGTAAATGTCCACCTAATTCATTTTGAGCTAAAAGATATGACCATCTAAAGTTGACCCTTACAACTCACTAGTTCAAATGACTAGTTTCCAGACGTCACGGTCATTTCTCATCGTTTCATCAAGTTCTCAACTCCAAACTCACATGTGAGGCTCTAGTTTCACTAGTTCATTTTTAGGGTCGTTACAGTTTGGCCCTCATGGCCATCTCTTTTTGTATGATCATCCCCAAGTTCAGCCTCTTGCTGGCTATGATAGATCCGAGACAAGATGCCTTTGGGTGGTGGAGAATGGACTCTTTCTATGACGGCATGATAGAGCTGCTGATGAATCCAAATCAGTATCGAGCTACTATGTTCAGGTCCTTCTTCTCGATAGGTTCTCCGGCCTCAATCCACCTCGACGTGGCATCAGAAATAAGGGAAGCCATCCATCCCTTTAGGTCATCTAGAGTCTGTGTAGTGATAATGCTCTAGTACTTGTGCTCAAAGCCTGTAGCCCTTTCAAGTGCATTATTGATGTCATCGCTGCTGCATCTCATTGTCCTCCCTCAGAGTGTGGCCAATTAGAACAACCAACATACTCTAGTTTCGACAAATGCTAATAGTGTGTCAGCAGTAGCCAGTGTTCAAGATTTTGTTCGGATGAATCTGCCTGAGTTTCTAGGGTCACAGATTGGTGAGGACCCACAAAATTTCATTGATGAGCTTAAGAAAATCGTTGAAGTGATGCAAGTGATTAGTAATGATAAGGTGGAGCTGGCAACCTACCAACTTAAGGGTGTAGCTCACAGTTGTTTCACTCAGGGGAAAGAAAACAGGGGTGCGGGTACAACTCCTGTGACTTGGGGGTGTTTTACTGGAGCTTTTCTAGACACGTTCTTTTGAAAGAGTTGAGAGAGGCTAAAGATCAGGAGTTTATGAATTTGAGACAAGGT
Source organism: Solanum commersonii (assembly GCA_029007595.1). Lineage (NCBI taxonomy): Eukaryota > Viridiplantae > Streptophyta > Magnoliopsida > Solanales > Solanaceae > Solanum > Solanum commersonii. The sequence goes on from JAJTWQ010000136.1 coordinate 170,899, forward strand.
ACAATGTCAGTCCAAGAGTACGAGCTGAAGTTCAGTCAACTCTCAAGGTATGCTCCACATATGGTTGTCGATCTAAGGGCACATATGAGTAAGTTTCTATTTGGGGATCCAACTTGGTGAGGACAAAATGAAGGAGCATGCTATGTTGTTAGAGGATAGGAATATCTCTATGCTTATGACCCATGCTCAACACGTTGAGGGAGACAAGCTTAGGGAAATGGCTAAGGACAACAAAAAGTCTAGAACTGGTAACTGTGAGTACTCTCAACAGTAATCGAGATGTGGAAATCGCTTACAGTTTCAATAGAGGTCTACAACCCCAGCACATTTATCACCTAGTGCTCCATCCCAAGGTTTCAACAAGATCAGAAAGGTAGGGCATCATGCTCTAAGTCTGAGGGAGAAATACAAGTAACATGACTTTCCCAACTTGTCCAAAGTGTGGTAAGAACCATCCGAGCGAGTGTCTTGTAGAAACAAAGGATGATTTGGGTATGGTCAGTCTGGTCATAGGTTGAAGAACTTCCCTTCTGCCAGGCAGGGGCAATGAGGTAACAACACTGGGCTCAGTCTATAGCTCCAGCAGCACTAGCAGGTCGCCCAACTCAAATGGGTGCTTCATCTTGTACAGATGGTGGTCAGCGCCATAATAGGTTGTATGCTCTCAAGGCTCGCCAGGACCAGGAATATTCTCCCGACGTGGTCACTGGTATGTTACGAGTCTTTCATTTAGATGTTCATGCATTTTTATATCCATGGGCTACTTTGTTTTTTGTAACTCCTTATATAGTAGTAAACGTCGGTGTCAGTCCATAAAATCTTTTAGAACCCTTCTCATTCTCTACTTCAGTTGGTGACTCAGTTATAGCTAGACGGGTATACATAAATTGACCTATTACAGTCTCTCAGAAAGTCACCTCAGCAGGTCTTGTAGAGTTAGAAATGGTAGATTTCGATATCATTCTAGGCATGGATCGATTACATTCTTGTTATGCATCAGTCGGTTATAGAACTAAGATCGTTCGATTTTAGTTTCCAAATGAGTCAGTCTTAGAGTTGAAAGGTAGTAGCTCTGTGCCTATGGGCCGATTTATCTCTTACCTTAAGGCTAGAAAAATGATTTCCAAAGGGTATGTATATCATCTTGTTCGGGTTAAGGATTCAACCTCCAAAACCCCAACTCTTTAGCCAGTCCCGGTAGTAAATGAGTCTCAAGAAGTGTTTCCATGAGATCTTCCCGGAGTTTCTCCCGAAAGGGAAATCGACTTCGGAATACATCTCCTTCAAGATATCTAGCCTATTTCGATTCCTCCTTATAGAATGGCTCCAGTTGAGCTCAATAAATTGAAAGAATAATTGAAAGACCTTCTAGATAAGGGGTTCATTAGACCTTGTATTTATCCATGGGGTGCTCTAGTGTTGTTCGTGAAAAAGAAGTGTGGTTCTTTCAGAATGTGCATTGATTATTGGCAGTTGCACAAGGTCACAATCAAGAATAAATACCCTATCCCCAAGATAGATGACTTGTTAGACTAACTTTAGGGTGCTATTTATTTCTCTAAGATAGACCTCATATCCGGTTATCATCAGCTCAGAGTTAGAGATAGAGATATCCCAAAAATATCTTTTAGAACTCGGTATGATCATTATGAATTTGTAGTCATGTCATTTGGACTAATAAATGCTCCTACAACTTTCATGGATTTAATGAAAAAGGTGTTTAAGCAATATTTGGACTTGTTTGTTATCGTCTTTATTGATGATATCCTCATTTACTTTAGGAATGAAGGGGAGAATGCGACTCATTTGAGAGTTGTTCTGCAAACTCTCAAAGATCACCAGTTATTCGCTAAGTTTAGCAAATGTGAGTTCTGGTTACAATCAGTTGCATTCCTTGGTCATGTGGTATCTAGCAAAGGGATCTGAATGGATTCTCAGAAAATAGAGGCAGTGAAGCAATGGCCCAGACCCACTTCTACAACATATATAAAAAATTTCTTGGGTTTAGGAAGTTATTACAGAGATTCATTGAAGGTTTTTTCATCCATAGAGTTCCCATTGACCAAGTTGACTCAGAAAAAGGTTAAGTTTTAGTGGTCAGACGAGTGTGAGAAGAGCTTATGAGAACTAAAAACTACGCGGACTACAACTCCCAATTTGACTCTACCAGATGGTTCAGACAGTTATGTGATCTATTGTGATGCATCCAGAGTCGGCCTAGGTTGTGTGTTGATGCAGTGAGGTAAGGTTATAGCTTATTCTTCTAGATAGCTTAAGGTCTATGAGAAGAACTATCTGACTCATGACCTCGAACTTGCAGTTGTAGTATTTGCCATAAATATTTGGAGACACTACTTGTATAGTGTTCTTGTTGATGTGATCACAGATCATAAGAGGCTACAGTATGTGTGCACTTAGAAAGGGTTGTATCTTCATCAGAGGAGATGACTTGAATTCCTTAAGGCTATGATATGACTGTTCTTTACCATCCTGGTAATGCCAATATAGTGGTTGATGCTCTCAGAAGGTTGTCTATGGATAGGGTACCACATGTTGAGAAAGAAAGAAAAGAGTTAGCAAAAGATGTTCACCGGCTTGCTCGCTTAGAAGTTTACCTCTCGGACATATCAGATAGTGGGGTAATAGTTCAGAATGGATTAGAATCTTCATTAGTAGCGAAGGTTAAGGAAAAATAGGATAGTGATCCTATATTACTTAAGTTGAAAGGTGCAAATCATCAGATGAAAGTTTAGGTTTTCTCCCAAGGCGGAGATGGTGTACTTTGCCACTAGGATGCTTATGTGTTCCTAAGGTGGGTGAGTTGAGGCAGCAGATCCTTATAGAATCTCATAACTCCAGGTATTCCATTCATCCAGATGCTACTAAGATGTATTGTTACCTATGAGAAATTTTTTGGTGGAATTACATGAAGAGGGACATAGCAGATTTTGTGGCTAAGTGTCCAAATTGCCAAAATGTTAAGGTAGAACATAACAAAGTAGGAGGTATGACACAAGAGATTAACATTCCTATATGGAAGTGGGAAGTGATAAACATGGACTTCATCAAGTGTTTACCTCGTACTCGCAAACAACATAACTCTATCTTGGTAATAGTAGAGATAGACACTAAGTCTGCTCACTTCTTAGTTGTCAAGACTAAAGATTCAATGGAGGACTATGCCAAACTCTACGTCCATGAGATACTCAAGTTGCATGGTGTTCCCTTGTCTATTATCTCAGATAGAGTTCCTTAGTTTACCTCTCATTTCTGGAAATCATTTTAGAAAGGTCTTGGTACTTAGGTAAATCTCAGCACAACTTTTCATCCATAGACGGATAGCCAGGCAGAGCGTACCATTCAGACCTTAGATGACTTGTTGAGAGCTTGCATGATCGATTTTAAGGACAGTTGGGATAATCACCTACCTCTCATAGAGTTTGCTATAATAATAGCTATCATTCAAGTATTCAGTAGCCTCTTATGAGACATTATATGGGCGTAGATGCAGATATCTGGTTGGTTGGTTTGAAGTAGGTGAAGCAGCATTTACTGGGCCAGATTCTATTTATGAAGCTATGGAAAAAGTTCAACTCATTAGAGATAGACTTAAGATAGCTCAGAGTCGTCATAAGACCTATAAAGATGTAAGGAGAAGGGACTTAGAGTTTGAGATCGATTAATGGGTTTTGCTAAAGGTCTCACCTATGAAAGGGGTGATGAGATTTGGCAAGAAAGGGAAACTCAGTCCTAAATATGTAGGTCATTACAGAATCCTAAAAACGGTTGGTAAGGTGCTTATGAGTTAGAGTTATCAGCAGAACTAGCAACGGTTCATCAAGTCTTTCACATTTCCTTGTTGAAGAAGTGTGTGGGTGATCTAGCATCAATAGTATTATTAGAGAGTGTAGCTGTGAAGGAGTCTCACTTATGAAGAGGTTCCAGTTGAGATTCTTGACCGTTAAGTTCGTAGGTTGAGAAATAAAGAAGTTGCGTCAGTGAAAGTTTTGTGGAAGAGTCCGTCTGTAGAGGGATCTACTTGGGAAGAAAAAGCAGCCATGAAGGCCAACTTTCCTCACCTCTTTCATTATGATTATGTTTAAGCTTGAGGTAATCGTTCCTCCCCAGTCTCTTAGTACTCTAGTGTAAATTCAATCTTAGTATCATGTTCCTTCAGTGGTTCTTGCATTTTCAGCATATTTGCATGTTCTTGGAACTCAGTTCAATTAGATATATGTTTCTAGTACTTAGTGGTAGGGATTGTAACTTCTTCCCTCCGTACTTAGCTAGTTCAGACTTCATTCGAGGATGAATGTTCCTAGGGGGAGATAATGTACAATCCCAGATTCTAGAAAGGACAAAAAATTAGATTTTCAAAAGTTGCAGGTGCCACAGACGGAGGCCACCTACAAAACATAGGTTGCACAACGGACCGCAAGTGGGATCCGTTGTTGGTCACTGATGAGTCCACAAATTGGACTCATTTAGGGATTTATTTTAATAGAAATAGTGTCCTCAAATGCTTATTTAGTTTAAATATTTGATGAAAACACTTAAGTTTCACGTATTTGAAGTTTTAGTGGAAGCATGGACACTTAGGCGCAAAAAGGAACAAAAGGGCTAAAAAGAACGAAGAAACTGAAGCCTGAGCATCGCCAAGCATGCTTGGCGAGTCGTCGAAGGGTCTTAATTCGCCTTTTGTTCTAGTATGCTGAGCCCTGAAAGAAAGAATCAAGTCGGCTGAAAAAAGGAGCAGTCGATGCATTGCCGAGCAATTTTGCGAAGCAGAACCATGTTGCCCAATGACCCAGTGCACAACGATATTGAAGGCTGGTGCAAGACGGCGATGAACTACACCATAGGGTGAATCGCCGACTTGATCGACGATTCCTACTAATGACGCCGAATGATCCACAAAACACAAATCTGTGAAAGCTATAAATACTAGTTAGAGTTGTAGTTTTAAGTGTCGAACACTATTACAAATTTTAGTACTTTTTCATATTTTGCTCTTAGTTTGAGAGGGTTTTTGAAGACTTGAAAAAGAAGCGGGTTTTCATCTTCAAGATTTGGAGCTAGGTCTCTTTGATTCTTCATTCTTGGCCTGTAACAAGACTTAAATCTTCATACCCATTTGAATGCAAGCTCATTTAGGTATAAATTTCTATCTCTTGATGTGTGGCTAAAAACCCCAATTCTTGGGGTGTGATTTTGTGAATATGGGTTAGATTAGTTGTTGGATCTTGCTTGCTGTTAGTTTAAATGTAGTTTAATTTTGATTTCGTTTAGTAGTTTTGGATGAATCTAATGGATTTGTAGTTGCAAATACAAGTTCACTCATGTGTTTTCGGCTTTCTCGAGATAGAAGTTGCGAAACCAAGACTACTAAATTGATGGCCTAATGAGTGGGTCGACATGAGGTTCAGCTCGAAAGAGTGAACCCTAGTCCCATATCCTAATACTCATCTCGAGAGAGTGAGTATGGTAAGGCATAGGCTGGTCTTCATGCGACAAGTGGGTGTCCAAGAGGAACCCATTTGAAACGGGGTAAGTTTCTCGAGAGAGAGCTTATTTCCATTTAAAGCTTAGCCTAGTCAAAATTACTCTATAAGTTTTCTATCAAAAGCATGTACCCAACAGTCTTGTTTATCCCATGTTTCTATCACATCCTAAGAATTTCCCTCTCATTCATAGATTTCTTTGTTATTTTTATTGTTTTTGCTATACTTGTGACAAACCTCGCAATTTGATATTTGACACTTTCGTGTCACCCCAATTTAAAATGTTTTTAATCGTTCTTTAGCTACGACTAGTTAGAATGAAATTCTAATTCTCTACTAATTTTCAAAACCACTCCCTTGGGACGATCCAAACCCTTGGTTGGGTTACTATACTATTGTACGATCGTAGACACTCGTTCTGGAAGTTGTGTCGTTGATTACGCAAACATCAAAATGGTGCCGCTGGCGGGGAGTGATGTTATTTTGGAATTCTTAGTTAAGTAGAATTTCTGTTTTTAATAGTTGTAGTTTTCCTAACTTAATTTTTAGTTTTGTTTTGCTTGTTTGTGTGTTGAAACAGGAAGAATGAGTGTGAGTGATGACAAATGTCCCAAATGGACCAAGTGCTATCTTCTCTCTACCCAGAGCCAAAAGAGGGGTGGCCTCATGAAAATGAAGTAAGCCTCACTAATGGAACTTGAGTGAGGAGTTGCGTCGTGCCACGACGTTAAATAAGACGCTTATTGGGAGGCAACCTGCCTACTTTCAACCCAACTTCTCAAATTCAACCCCGCAACCCCAGAAATAAAATCAAAACACACACTTTTCTAATTAAGCTCAAACCCAATACATCCATGCCCCCGGGATACTTAGACTTCTCCCGGTTTGGCCGAATTTGGCCATTTGATGACTTTTTCCCTTAAGAATGATGTCAACCGCTCCATTATTTGGCAAAATACGACATTTGGCACTAATACGGGCTACTTAGACTTCACCCGACTAGACCCAACAACATGCAGGCACAACCCCACAAATTTTAACCAATTTTAAGGCACAAAATCACCGAAATTCAATGATAAAGGCATTACAGGCAAAATTATCAAATTAACATAGACATTCTAGCATATAAACACTATTAGAGAGGCCCAACACACATCACTAAGATAAGATCATTGCAAATGAGTACAAAATCGCTAAAAATAAACTCGGGGTTTGGAAAACCAACCTTTGATGCCGATTAAAATAATTTAAAATGCTAGATGGCAAAGTAATCCACTCCGAACACAACTCTGACAACTAAAACACTCTAAAATACAAAAAGTATGGGAAATATTGTGCGGATGTGAGTTCGGGGAGATCAAAAGTGAGGGAAAGTGAAAGAGTTTGAAAGTTTAAACCTTTGGCCTTTAAAATCCATCCATCTCTCGCCCATTCGGCGACGTTAGTTTTGCTCGCCGACCCACTCGGCGATACGCCGAGTGGGCACTTACCTCGCCGAATTTTATAGGACCTCCAGTTAATGTGGGGGTCCAAACGACGGACTAGATCACGATCGCCGACCTAGTTGGCGATTCGCCAAGTTTCTCTTGGGCTCATCGAGTTTTACAAACCACTTTGAAAATGTCTTGAGTCCAACGACAGTCTAGGTCAGTGTCGCCGACCTCTTTGGTAATTCTTCAACTGAGCTTTTAGCTCGCCAACCTATACTTTTCAAACACTTTTTAAACTTTCACCTGCACAATCAACACACCATTATTTCAAACTTAAAAAGAAAGAAAATAAAACTTGGGTTACCTCAAGCAGTGCCTTAGTTAACGTCATGACACGATGCAAGTCAAGACTCAAACCTCATTTTTGGGGTTAGCCATAGTATCACTAGGCAAACCCCCTTGCTGTCTCGAGTTCAAATGAGATGAAATATGACCTATTTGGGTCTCCAACTGCTTGATCTATACTGAATGAAAGGTAACGGTCTGGCTAAAGGTTGACACATCTTCTTTCAACATCTTGTCAGACCCCTCAACTTTGTTGAGGATACGAGAAAGCATATCCCCAGACCGCCCACCTTTCGAATCCTTTGGCTTTTGGTGCTCGTGGGGAGGCACATACCTATCCTTCTCCCTATCCTTCCAATTTGGATTTCGATCCCTTCATTCTCGATCGCGATCCTTCCAACCTTCACCCCTATACCAACCTTGGTTACCACCCTACCTCGGGTAGTTTGAATGATAACCACCACCTTGGTTGGCTAGGAAATTCACCTTTTCATTATACAAAACCTCAAACTTGGACTCATCCGGATTAGCACACTTCGAGTACCAGCTCCCATGACATTTTTGGACAAAATGTTAAGTTGTGTCATGATCTTGGCCATGTTCTGGTCCTTCTCTTGGTCATCTCCATCTGCTCTTTGGTCAATTTAAACGTGAGAGGGGAGACCTGGTCTTCATGGGTATACCATGTCTGATTCATTGTGGTCATGCTATCCAAGAGCTGAGCCATTATCACATAAGGCTGCTACATCAAACCTCCAAGAGAAAGTTGGTTAGCAACACCCTTGTTTACCGAGTCAAGGCTCCGGTAAAAATATTGCAGCAACACGTTATAAGGCAAACCATGAATTGGGTATTGAAGCACCAACTTCTTGAATCACAACCAAGTTTCATGAATTAGCTCACCTTCTAGATGCTTGGAGCTCTGAATGTTGTCCTGAAGAGTCATCATCTTCGAATGAGGGAAAAATCGCACTTGAAATGCGGTGACCAAATCCTCCCACTAAGTGATTGATTCACGTGGAAATTGAGCTAACCACTTATATGATTCTCCCATCAACGAGAACGGGAACAGCCTCAATCGGATTGACTCTTGGGATATGTTCTTGAAGGATAACGGTCCGTATACATCCATGAAGTTTCTAATATGCTCATGGGGAACCTCATGAGCCAAACCACTGAATAGCCCCTTCAATTACAAGAGCTGCAAGCGAATGGCACTAATACCACCCATAAGATGGGGGTCATTAGTATTAGGCTCGTTGAAATTATTGAGGTTTCCGATGCCATCTTGATTGCCTACTTGGCTGCCATTGCTGCCGTTCACACTCACACTTCCTGTTTCAAACACAAACACGCAAAAGAAAACAAAAATTAATTAAGTTCAACTATAACTAACAAGAACAAAATCTAACTTAACTAAAGAATCTTAAACAACACCACTCCCTGGCAGCGGTACCATTTTTGTTTCACGTATTAGGATACTTCATCTAATATTAAGTTCCAACGATAGTTAGTCAGTAATATAACCCAACTAAGTGAGTTGGGGTCGAATCCCACAGGGAGTGGTACATGTTTAAGATTTAAAAGCCAAGTATAAATATGTTCAAGTCAATCATAGGTAAAAACATTTATGAATAAAAGCATGGTTCAAGTTTTGGGTGACACAAGTGTCAAATAATAGGGGGTTTTGATTGTAATTATCAACTATAACAACAACAAATAACACGAGTAAAACAAGTAATGAGACGGGTTCTTGGGATGTGATTGGATTATAGGCTAAGGTAGACAAATGGGTGATTGCAACTGATAGTAAATAGTTGTAAATCAGTGAATAAGCTAGACTTTAGTGGGTATAAACTTTCTCTTGAACAATTTACCCCGAATCAAGTTGGTTTCTCTTGAACACCAATAAGCAACAATTAAGAACAGCCTACGCTTTAGTCCATTCACTCTTTCGAGATGAATGTGTGGAAAAGGGTTTAGGATTCACTCTCTCGAGCTGAACCCATGACAACCCAATACCCACATACCATCAAAATAGTAATCTTGGTTTTAAAACCTCTCTCTCGAGCAAGCCAAAAACACGAAGGTAGAGTTGCATTTGCAACTACAACCCTTTAGATTACGCCACAATACTGAATGAAATCACTTTTAAACAACATTTAGACTATCAATTAACAATACCCAGTAGCTAAATCAACCCATAATCACACCCCAAGAATTGAAGTTTTAGATAGACATCATAAAAAGATGAAAATCGTTACCAAATTGTGTTTCCATCAACTGGGTAAGATTAATTTCGTCTTTATAAAGGTCAAGGTTAAAGAATCTCAAAGACCCACTTCCAATTTCTCGATAATGGAAGTCTTCAAATCTTCAAAGCTAAGGAAAATATTGTCTGAATACTTTCAGTTCTAAAACTTCAAACTCCAAAACTGAAAAACTGATATTCAATATTAGATAGATAGATAAATACATAGATAAATATTCAAAAATGTATTTATAGTTGCCAAAAAAATGCTGCGAAGGACTATTCAGCGCAATAAGTTGGGATCGCTGATCCACTCGGCAATCCGCCCTTTGGTCAATTCCATCGCCTTTTTGCTTTGGCCTTCAGCTTCTTCAAGTTCTATAACTTTGGGTGATCTAGCTCTACATCGTGGAACCATTCGGAGACTCGCCGACTGCTCCTTCCTATCGCCGACTTGATTTTCTCCTTCAAGGCTTAGCACACTAGAACTTTAGGCGAGATCATGTCCATTCAGTGACTCGCCTAATGGGTTAGGTGATCATCAGACCTTTTTTTCTTCATTTTTTCAGCTGCCTTGTTCCTTTTTGGTCATTAGTGTCCATGTTTTGTTCCTAAATCCAAATACTTGAAAATTCAAGGATTTACATCAGTCTTTGGCACAAAATATGCATTTGAGGACACTTAATCTATTAAAATAAATCCCTAAATGAGTCCAAAATGTGGACTCATCACTGCCCTAGAGAATGGTTTAGTGAGCGGATTTGCAATTTCATAAGTGGAGTAAATGTGGGAAACTTAGACTAGACCATTGCGGACATGTTGGCGAACAAAGTGAAGATCAACCTCTAAGTGCTTCATCTAAGTGAAGATCAACCTCTAAGTGCTTCCTCTAAGTGCTTCCTCTAAGTGCTTCCTTTTGTATGATGAACTAGGTTTTCAACAATTTATGTGACCCCAAGGTTTCACAAACCATTATTTGAGCAGTAGAGAGCGGGACATGAAGATCCTTGAGACAGTGAGTGATCCAGTTTGTTTCAGACAGGGTAGAGGCAACAACCCGATACTCAGCCTCAGTGCAGGAGCGGGAGATAGTAGGTTGCTTACAAAAATACTAGGAAATAAGAGTCAAGCTAAGAAAAATAATGTAACCAGAGATGGAGCGACAATCATTAATATCACCAGCCTAATCGGCATCCGCATAGGCATAGAGATTAGTGGACTATGATGGAGATTTATGAATACCATGGTGGGATGTTTTTTTATGATACCGAAGGATACATTTAACTGCCTTCCAATGAACTAAAGAGGGATAGGTGTTTCACTGAGTGAGCTTGTTTCTAAATATAAGTGATGTCAAGCTGTGTAAAAGAAAGGTACTGAAGCTTCCCATGTACACTCCTATACCCTTTTCTATCAGTTTTGGGGGCTCTGTCATCTATGAGTAGTGCCACTGACATACTCATTAGAGATTGAATGCCTTTGTAGTCGTGAATTTGAATTTCATATAACACCTCATGTATATACTTAGATTGACAGAGAAACAAATCGTTAACAACCCAACGTACGTCAATTCCCAAGAAATACTGCAGTAAGCCATGGTATTTAAGAGATTTTTTTTTGGAAAGAGAGGTAATGACTTGTTTAAGGAGTGTTTCATTGCTTCCTGTAGTATGATGTCATCTAAATATATAAGGATTAAATAGTTATGCCCAATTATGCAGAACAAAAAGAGAATTATCAGACTCAGACATCTTGAACACCATCTGGATCAAAGAATCATAAAGTGCATTATACCAAGCTTTGGGAGATTGTTTCAGGCCATAGATAGCCTTTTGGAGATGGCAGACTTAGTCAGGATGTAGAATTTTTATATCCGGGTTGTTGAGTCATATACATTTCTTTCTTAAGCTTCTTTTGAAGAAAAACATTATTGACATCTATTTGATAAATTCCCTAATTGTTCTTTACAACAAGGGTGAAGATAGTCCGAATTGTTGTGGGTTTAACCACTCTATGGTATGTTTTATCAAAATCAACTCCAGGCCTTTGGGTGAACCCTTTTGCAACCAAATGTACTTTGTACATATCAATGGATCCATCAGACTTAGTCTTAATTCAAAAGAACCATTTATAAGGAACAACATTCCTGGTAAGGTCTGATGGAACAAACTCCAAAGTATGATCCTTTATGAGTGGATCAAACTTAAGCTACATAGCATCTCTCCAATATGGGATCTTTTGTGCTTGTTCTTCGTTGACACGTAGAATTGGTACTATTTGGGTTATGTGGGCAGTGTAGTCAACTATTTTGCACCGCTTGACGATGTTGTTTTGTGACCTTGTTGCTGCACAATTGTGCTCGATTGGTGGAATTTGAGATACAAGTTCAGTGGGGGGAGGTAAAGCGAGACTGCAACTATGCACACCGCTGTTAGAGGTGAGTTATTGGGTCGGTATATTGGGTGATGAGTTGGAGCATCGGTGATAAATATGAGTAATCGGTAGTCGGTGATCTAATATGAGAGGATAAGTAGAGAGGGTAGGGGTGGCTTTGAAATATGAAATGGGAATGGAATCTACAATAGGGGAAATCTGATGGAAGTCAGGGGAGAGGGAAATAGTGTGAAGATTACCTGGACCCAGAATGGTGAAATGATCTGACTGTGGTTTCTTTCTCAATGGAACACGAAATAAGCAATCATCTTGGTGGGTATCTTGCATCAATGAAATGGTGGGGGAAGTAGCATGTGATCTGGAGTAGTGGTGTTGGAATTAATATCCAGATTTGAATGGTTTTGGTTTATAGTATTCTCCCAGTTTAAATATGAAAACTTTTATTTTAAGTGGGAAAACATATTAGCAAAAGGGAAAATATCCTCAAAATATTTTACATCCCATGAGAGAAAAGTTTGGAGCTGTAGATTCAAAACATTGATGACAATGATGGGTGATCGAATAATCCAGATAGACAAAAGGCTTGGAATACGACTCTAATTTGTGTTGAGCATATGGTCGGAGCCATGGTTAGCATAGACAACCAAATGTACGAAGAGATTCATATGCGGGTGCCTCTTTGAAAAGAACTTTGAATTATTGGTGTTTTTTAAAAAATGTGGCAGCACAAAATTATGGAAAATGTCTCTCAATATTTTATTAAGCATAATAAGGCTAATTACATAGCCAACTTGATAACATAATCTGCAGAAAAATCAGCATAACAAAAATTTAAAAAGACTAAATAATCTCAACAATTAAAACAACCTAATAAATATTTAAAATTCAAATTCATCTTAAAACTAGGTAACTTATTATTTTAAAAAATGACTGCAGTAACTAAAAGCAAACTCAACACTCCTCCATAGTTTATGAGAAAGGCAGCATGATGGCAGGCAAATGTCCAAAAATTGGAGGGTAAACTAGCTTGGTGAACCAGCGTTTTGACTGTCTCAATAAGGTGTCAATGACGTCTTTCAGCTAGGTCCACCTTGAGGAATGTGACGGGGAGAAACAAGGTGTTGTATGCCATTGGAATGAAGGTGTGGTTCCATGGTCTTGTATTCTTTGCCTCCATCAGTGTATAGTGTAAGTATTTTGTTACCAAAATGGTTTTCGCGCACGGATTGTAAGCTTTGAAAGTGTTTTTGAACCTCATGTTTGTTTTCACTATGTAAAACCAAATGTCTCTGATGAACTGATCAACAAAGAAAAAATAGTATAATTTTTTATCAATAAAGAGAACAGGGGATGGGCCCGACAGATCATTGTAAATTATTTCTAATAGAAAGCAATTGGACAAAGTGTTGGAAGAAAATGGAATTTTTTGTGGTTTATTGCAACAACAAGAATTACAAAAACTGAACTTGTCCTTGGATGAATACGAAAGACATGAAATACATAAAATTGAAAATAAAACTAGAGAATGGGGGTGGCCCAATCTTCGATGCCACAAATGTAGGGAAGGTCCAGCAATTGTGAGGTTGATATTTAGCCGAGATAGTGATGGCAATTCCTAGAGACGTACTTTATTCAAACCGCACAATAGAGTTGTTCCTATAGTCATATCCTTCATAAGAAATTTAAAAGGATAAATTATATTGAGGTTATATTATCTTTGCAAAACTGATGCACTGAAACAAGTTTGCGCTTGACAACAGAAGCACACAAAATATTAGAGAATTTGAAAGCAGTATTTGAAGCATTCAAATGAGTGGTACTAGCTTGAGTAATTAGAATCACATTATTGTTACCCATTGTCACTTCCTCGATCCCTTTGAAGTCCTAAACATTGCAAAGAGAGTTGGTATCTTAGTTAATATAGTGAGATGCACCTGAATCAAGAATCTAGGGGTCATTTGGCATTGTTTGTGCAACAAAATTTACTTTTGGTTCAAAGCTGCTATGGGATTGAGGGCAGCAAACACTTGCCGTATGTCCAAATTTGTCACAAAGTTGACAATAGACTCGTGAAGATTGGTGTGGGAAGTTGCGCCACTGAGAATTATCAACGAGATGCTGGGAAGTGTTTCAATGAGAGGGTTGCCTATTTTGGGGATGCCAATTATTATTGTTTGGTGGGCACCGATTGTGGCATGGGACTGATGGAGGATTTGTCACACGTTGAGAAACAATTGAGTGACCTGGGTGGTAGTAATCTTGAGATCCTTATGTTTGATCAATAGTTCATGATCCAGAAGCTTATCAAAGAATTCCTCATAGCTTATTGGAGAGTCATGCGCTCGTATGGCCGCTGAGATCTCACAGAACTCTAGCTCAAGGCCACTCAATATTTTCACCACAAGTTCTTTGTTATTGACGGGTGAACTGCTATAGCGAGTTCATCGGAGAGAGAGCGAATCTCTCATATATACTCATCAATTCATTTGTGGTCTTTGTTGACTTGATTGAGATAGTGACGAAGGTTGAAGATGCGGTTCTGCTATTTGATCACAAAGGAAGTGCAAAGTTGATCCCACACTAGTTTTGGAGGTGAGCGAATAAGCTATAGTGGATGCAATTGTGGCATCAATAGAAGCCATGAGAGCATTTTGGATTAGTTTATCCTGACAAAACCAATTCGTGTACTCGGGGTTGGCAGTCTCATGGCCATTAGTGGTGACTGTTTCAGGTGGGGACAATTTAGTGCCGTCAGGATTACTATAGAGGTCATGGCCATGATGCAGCATGGCAATCTCAGCCTTCTAGATCGTAGAAGTGTGGCTACCAGACAATTTAATGGGTAGCTGTGAGGAAGGGTTGAATTGAATAAGATGTTTGAGGACTGAAGTTGCGTTGACATTAACCACAGAGGTGGAAGGGGCCATTTGTGCGCATAATTTGTTTTTATTAGATCTTGGATGGCGTACTTGTTAGAGTATATTAGCGTTGATACCATATAAATGCACAAAAGTAGAATGAAATTGTATGTTTATTAATGAGCCTCCAATGGAGTTCTTATACAACGTTAATAAAAAAGATCGTGCTAACCTAGCTTTTAGAAAATAGGATCTGATAAACTTACATGTCTTACACTAACTGAATAATTAACTTTACAAACTTAAAGCCTAAATTGACTGAACATGACTTATCCATATTTACAACAATGGTACGTGCTCTGTAAATAGAGAGCTTAGTCCATTGGGCTTTCTTTTATCATTAACGAAGAAATTACTTAACCAAATTATTGCTACAATAAGATTTGTTGAACACTATATTATACCGAATAAAAACTTCACAAGTGTTGCATTTTCAACATGTAATTCTATGGTTTTGGTAAAAACAAAAGAGATGCATGAATGTGCATATTTGCACTTGGTTTATGATGAATGCAAAGAAGAGTTTATGATGAATGCAAAGAAGAGTTTTCATCGCCCATTTGATGTTGTTGTGACTATTAAATAATTGCTTCGATTATGTGGGGTTTGACCCCAACCTTGTTTGATCACTATATTATCTTCGACAAATGGTGCATTGTATTGTTGGGACACAAGATTAATGCTTTAGTATTATAAGTTTATAGCTCTTAGTTATATTGTGAATCCTAGTTTTAGTTATACAAATTCATTTCAACTCTTACAGAATAGAAATCAAGCCATCAATTATTCCTTAAATTATTATCATTTTCGCCCTATTATTCGTGGGATTTTACCTTAACTTTATTTGGATTACTATATTTTCATAGCACCGCATTAGATAATGTTAGGGTGTAATTTTGAGTGTATCAGGAACTATAGATGTTTATTATGTACAAGGGTAATTCAAGGTTGATGTATGATATGATGGGTTCTTTGAATGTGACAAGTAAGAGACAAAAATCCCTCCTTCCATGAATAACATCAAGGAGGAGATGCCTGAAAAGGAAAGAATGAAAAAATTTCAAAGATTATTATTTTAGCTGAGATGGAGGACCTGGTAGTTGTTGTGTACATAAATATTTTGGTCAAAACATCACGAGATATATCTCTTTCTTTTTTGAATATCAAACACATTCAAACTCTCATACTCTAAACCCTCTATCTTTTGGTTTTGGAGGGCAGATATCTAAAAAAATGCTTCTTTTACAGTAATAGGAATACACACTTGGAAATGGAGAAGAATCATTAGACAAATCTTGCAAGTACAGAAAGATCATAATATTTAGTCCAAAAGAGTGGAAGAATGTTTGAGTCCATGATCAGACCATTAAAAATAATGTTGAAACAAGAATATTTCTTGATCACATCCTTTTAGTCCACTCTCTATCCCAAAAATCTAATGCTTTCATAAACTGCACAGTCATTATATTTATCTTTTCCACGTTAATCTATTATTGGAACGCGGTCCATGTTTGACATTAACATGGTTTATTCTTGTTTGTCATATAGATGAATATCTAGTAAATTAGGCTTCAAGTATTGGTCCTCTTTTGTCATTTTGATGTATAATAGGAGGCTCCAAGCCTTGACCTAGTCATTACATCTAAAAATTATTTTTAAAAATACGCCACCTTTTCTACTATTGATGTAACATAACGATGTTGGATAAGCAAATTAGCCTAATACTCCTTGTTCATACTGTCCACAACATTATCTTTCCCATTGGGATGAACTCTATTTCTCTCCTCGAACACAATGACTCATCTTCACAAACAAATGTCAAGCCTAACACATCTTGATCCACTATATGTGCATCCATATTCAGTATCTCATTGCAGCTATTGTATAAGAACAGATCCGTGTCCTTAATGCCTTCTAATAATGCACCTTTCCACCCAATTGCAAGAAATATACGTAGTAAAAAAAAGCTCTAATTTGTACATCATATGCTAAGGCCAACACAGTCACCCTACCAAAGAACCAGAATTACTCAAGGTGTAACAGATTCACATGCTATAACAAGAACAAATGGTAGGAGATATTTAATATGAAAAAACATTTTACATGGAAAATATTTTCCTACAACCAAAAATAAGAAAACCTAGTGTTTGGTATGAAGGAAAATATTTTCCATATAAAATGTTTTCCATTTTCAGTAACCCCTTCCATTTGTGCTTGCTCCAGCATCTGAAGTGAATCTGTTGCACCTTGAGTATTTCTGGTTCTCTGGTAGGATGATTGTGTTTGACTTAGCATATGATGTACAAATTCGAGTTATTTTTTTATCTCGTATTTTTCTTGCTATTGGAAAAAAAGGTGTTTTATTGGAAGACATTAGGGACACTGATCTGTTCTTGTACCGTAGCTGCAAGGAGATACTGAATATGGATGCAGAGATAGTGGATCAAGATGTGTTAGGCTTGACATTTGTTTGTGAAGTTGAATCGTTGGGTTCGAGGAGAGAAATGGAGCTCTGTCCCAATGGGAAATATATCGTTGTGGATAGTAAGAATAGGGAGTATTATGTTAATCTGCTTATCCAACATTGTTTTGTGACATCAATAGCATAGAAGGTGACCCATTTTTCAAAAGGCTTTTTCAAATGTAATGACTAGGTTTGGGTTGAAGCCTCCTATTATATATATTCATCAAGATGACAAAAGAGTAGAAATACTTGGAGCCTAATTTACTTGATATTCATCTAGATGACAAACAAGAAGAAGACATGTTAATGTCAACCTTGAACTGCAGTCCAGTAACAGATCAACATGGAAACAATAGAGATAATGGCTCTTAAAAGTATGAAAGCATTAGATTTTTATGATAGAGAGTGGACTTAAAGGATTTGATTAAGGAATATTATTGTTTCAACATTATTTTTAATGGACTGGTCATGTACTCAAAGGTTCATGCACTCTTTTTGACCAAATACTATGATCTTTGTCGCACCCCAAATTAATTTATGCATGACCATTTACTAAGAGGCTTAAATGTCAACCTAGATGTTCGAACGATTACTGAAATTGTGGATGCATTAAAGATTTCAACATTTCGACCCCTAGAGATCATCTTGAAATTTGGGACAATTTGTTGAAAGAAAAAGAGTGTTTTTGCATGAGAGTTAGATTTGTACGCTCAAGGCTTGGTAAGCTCGTTTACTTTTCATGTTAATACATGAACATTCTTGAATCACAAAAAGTTGATCTAGCCAAAGAAAAAGAAGTTATGTGTAATTTTAATGAAAAGCTTTTGAAAGCAAACTAGGTATGAACTCTAAAACGAAGGGTTTAACAAAGGAAGATGAAATCTTTAACTCCATTTCAAGGCTCTAGAAACTTCTCCATGGTAATAATTTGTTTATCAAAAACCTCTCCTCATTAATAGTATAATTAACTCCTAGTTGCAAGCTTCTTTAAAATATCTTCTATTTTTTGTGAGGTTACATGTGTCATCTTATTCTATCTAATAGGAAGTTTAATATTTATTTGTATCGGATGTTCGTTAGTTTGGAATGATACCTACAACTGTATAGCAATTCAATTTTATTACAGGTCACATGTGTTTTGACTAAAAAGAAATTCTCTCGGTCCAAACAAATTATTCTCCGAAATCTTTGTTTGCAAACCTCCGAAAATTGAGATTTTTATTTATGAATAATGTACAACAAACCAAAGTTTTTTATGCTTACCTCATAGAATAATGCAAGTGAAAAAAAAGAGTTTAATTAGTTTGGCAAAAAATACTTTAAATTTATTGTGGAATTACTTAGAACATATATTCAATATTTTCCTCTTGAAGATACTAGTCTTAACAAGATGATATAATGAAGTAAAATGGAGAAATAAATGTGTTCCTCCAACAATATAAGCAAGAAATTAAATTAGACAAAATGAAATAAAAAATGAATGTTCTTAATAATATGGACAAAAAATTAAACTAAACAAAAATGAAATAAAAATTTAAGTTCTTAATAAATAATATGACCAAGAAATTGAAGGATAAAATAAGAAAGGAAAAGATAGTGAAAACCATATTTATCCAAATGAAGAAGAAAAACATGGAACATGAAGAACAAGCCAAAAATATATAAGAAATGAAAAAGAAAAATACAAATTATTTTTGTTAGAAATTTCTAAGCTTAATTAGTTGTTGAAACCACAAGTTGGAGTGATTTCTCCAGATGCTTTTCATCTTTCATATTTTATTCATTAAGTTATATATTTCAAACTAATATTTTCATATTCAATTAGGATATTTTATCTAAAATAAATTATACTCATATGAAATGTTGTTCTGTTGTCTGATTGGTTTTATTATCTCTCTGAAAATGTGTTTGATTCTACATTTAACCTGAAGTTAAAATAAGGGATAGAAACAGATCTTTGCTGAAGCAAACTGGTCAGCCCAACTACATGCCAATAAATTTCAAGCAAATTTTCCTTATAGGTTTCCTAGTTTTGTCAAATATATGCTCCCTTTGCAAACCATGGGGGGTTTTGGTCGGTAATTTTATTTTCTTCTTGATAAAATTAGAGTTACTTTGGTACCATATAGTCTAGATTTTCTTATCAATATTTTGATACAATAGAGTTTTCAAAGACAGTCCTTTGATTCTCATTTGTTAAAACATGATGACACTATTATTTTGGTGGATGAACATGAAGAAGAATTGTCCATCAAATACCTAATCGATAAAAATGGATTGTGTGGTGGTTGAAAAGGTTTGTCCATTGCTCACAATGTTCTTGAAGAGATGTCTTGGTCTTCAATTGATTCAGCCCTGGGAATTTAAGGTAACAACTTGTAAGTGCTTAAATCCAAGTCATTTTGTTAAGGAAAGAGTTGTTTTTTTATTTGATTGATCTTAAATGCACCAGTAGTGTAAATGAATTGTGGCATGACCTAGAGAGGTACTATTAGGAAAGAAGATATATTTAATTAGGTGGGAGTTGGCCCTATGGTGGACACGATGAGGGAAACGAGAATGATATTGTTCTGCTATGTGAAGAGGAGAAGCGTAGATTCCTTTGTTATTGTATGTATTATTGGTATTGCTTCTCCTCTTACCAAACCATAACCATCCCAATCTCAATTTTCTCATCTTGTCCACCATGAGGCAAACTCCTATCTTGTTTAATATATCTTCGTTCCTAATAATAAATCTCAAGGTTAAGGAAGAAGTTCATTTACACTATTATAAATCAAATGAAAAACGTAACTCTTTCTTTAACAAAGTGACAAGGTTTTAAGCACATACAAGGTGTTACCTAAAAGTTGCAAGGCTTAATCAATTGGAAGTCTAGGGAAATGATGATTCCACAAATTGGACGCACTTAGGGCTTTATTTTAATAGAAATAGTGTCCTCAAATGCTTATTTTGTCTCAATATCTGATGAAAACGTTTAAGTTTCAGGTATTTAAAGTTTTGGTGGAGGCATGGACACTTAGGCGCAAAAATGAACAATAAAGGCGGAAAAGAACGAAGAAGCTGAAGCCTGCATATCGCCAAGCACACTTAGCAACTTGCTGAATGGATGCACTCTGCCCTTTGTTCCAGTACGCGAAACCCTGAAGAATAAGGTTAAAAAAGGTGATGAAAAGAGCAGTTGGTGCTTCACCGAATAGTTCCGCAAAGTAGTAATATACTGCCCAATGACATAGAGCATGACGATGCTGAAGGCTAGTGCAAGACGGCGACGAACAACATCAAAGGGCGAATCACCGAGTTAATCAGTGATTCTGACTAACCTCGCCGAAAGATCCGCCAACACTATTTTCTGAAGTCTATAAATACTAAACTTGTTATTAATTTTTAAAGAGTCGAACATTAATTTTAATTTCAAGAATAGAATAGTAATTTTTAGATATTTTCTCTCATGTTTGGAGAGGGTTTTGGGAGACTTGAAGAAAGAAGGATTTCATCTTCCCCAAGTTGGAAGTGGGTATTCTCTATTCTTCTTCCTTTTCTTAAATCAAGGTTTAGTTTCTTATACCCATTTGATTTTAGTAGCATTTTAGGTGTATTTAGTTATTTCTTGATGTGTGGCTTAAAACCCCCATTCTTGGGGTGTGATTTAGCAAATATTTGTTGATATTGTTGTTGGGTCTTGCTTGCTGATAGGTTAGATGTATTTTAATTGTGATTTCACCTATTGGTTGTGGTTTAATTTAATTGGTTTGTAGTTGCAGGTACAAAATAACCCATGTGTTTTCGGTATCTCCGAGAGGGAGTTCACGAAACCAAGGCTGCTAAACTTAATGGCCTAAGGATCGACATGAGGTTCAGCCTGAGAGGGTGAGACCTAGTCCCATATCCTAACACTCTACTCGAGAGAGTGAGTAGGGTAAGGCGTAGGCTGACCTTCATGCAGCAAATGGGTGTCCGAGAGGAACGCATTTGAAACAGGGTAAGTTGCCAGAGAGGGAACTTATTTCCATATAAATCTTAGCCTAGTCACTATTATCTTGCAAATTTCCTATCGAACGCATGTGCCCAATGATTTATCTCAACTTGTATTGTGGTCACACCCCAAAAACTTGTCCCCATACTTGATTTTCTTGTTATTTTTATTGTTTTTACTACTTGTGACAAAACCACCAATTGATATTTGATACTTTCGTGTCACCCCCTTTAATTTACTATGTTTTTATTCATTAATGTCTTTAGCTATGACTAGTTAGAACTAAATTTTATTTTTCTATCAATTCTCAAAACCACTCCCTTGGGACATGACCCCAACCTTTAGTTGGGTTACTATATAATCGACGATCATAGACACTTGTACCATAGGTTAGTGTCTTTGGTCACGATAAGCATCAAAATGGCACCACTGTCGGGGAATGGTGTTATTTGGGAGTTCGTAGTTAAATCAATTTTTTGATTCTTTCGAGTTTTAGTGTTACTAATCTAAATTGTAGTTTTGTTTTGCTTGTTTGAATAACAGAGTAGGAAACTAAGGATTGAAAACCATTACGGATACCATACGGATCATCCCCTTCTGAAACTATTGAACCTCAGGGAAAACCTTCTGACCTTTAAACAAGATGGGGATGAGACTATTCAGGACATGTAGCTGAACTTTCAATTGGTGCTGCAACCATGCCCATCTCATGGGATGACAGACAAGGGGCTACTGGAATGCTTCTACAGGGGTCTAGGACACGAGAATAGAGATATAGCCGATTAAATTTGCGAGGGCGGTATTCTACAACAACCCTATGAAGTTTTAGCAAAACTCCTTGATGCATGGCATAGTAGAGGCCAAAAAGAAGCAAGAGTGGGAGACACTAGCTACCTAGTTGAATGCTCTATCTACTAGAGTCATGGAATTAGAGGTACAAGCAATGGGGAAAGAAAAGCACTCCTCCCTTTGAGAATGTAAACATGGGAAAAAGCATAGAGGTATACAGGATGATGAAGCCCTGCCACTCATTCAACAAAAGATTGAGGCACATGAGAAGATGTTGAATGAGATAAAGGAAAATGTCGAAATGCTAAACGAAGCGTCAGCCTCTCACTTCATGACAATTCAACTGCAGGATGCTCAAATCATCGATTTAATGGCGGGTCACTATCCTTCGTTCACCGAAGATTCACCTAATTACACCATGAGTGATTTCGAGGATGAAGAGTAGTCTTTGACTTGCGTCGTGCCGTGAAGTTAACTCAGGCGCTATTTGGGAGGCAACCCAAAACCCCATATTATCTTATATTGGCGTACTAGTAAAATAATAGTGTCTTATTTTTATATATTGAAGTGTAATAGGTGCCAAAGAGGTGCATAATGGCGAGAAGTAGACCTAGTTGACAAGTCGCCAAAGAAGCCGGTGATCAAATCTATTTCGCTGTTTAACTCAAGATATCGCCCACCTGATCAGCGACCCAGATGGTCACCACTGTTTGAAAATCCATGAATATTGAGAAGTTCTGTCAAACTTGGCGAAGTAAAAATTCTTTTGGCGAAGCACCGAATCACTCAAAAACCAAAACACGACCACCGAATGGGAATGAACTGGATAAGCTATAGGCCAACACACAAATAGGCAGCTGATTAGTCACTCGAGATCATGGGTTGAAGATAGACGCATTAGAATGCTAAGAAAATTGTAGAGAGCTTGAGGAATCACTCGGCAATGCACCAAACATACCCAACATACCTTCTGTTTTACGCGACTTCTGTTGAAGGACTTCAACTCTAAACAGCTGCCTAACCAGGAGTATTCTCTAGCCCTATCTTTGTCTTTCTTTAATTTGACCTCTGGATTAATGTTATATATTTGAGGACAAATATATTTTGATTGTGGTGGGGTGAGGCTCACCATTATTTACTTGCTATGGATGTCTGTGTTTTTGTATATATTAGGGTTATCTGTAGTGGCGCTTTATATTGTTTTTGCGATTGTTTAAGCTTATGGCTTCTTCCTAGTTTTAATAGATTGCAAATTTTGAACCTTCTGAGAAATTATTTTTTTCGAAGCCACTGCTTGTGTTGAAAGTGGCTGTTCTCGTACAAATTTAAATCTCTATTTCGATCAATATTGTTGACTTGAATAGTGCTCTAAATTGAACGAACATGAATGTACTGCTATGATGAGGCCAAATAAAGTTGCATAAACAATATGTGAACTCTTTGCATCTCGTTGTGATTAGCCATTTATCGAAGTGATTCTCTTGTAATGTCCATTGCACACTAGCGAAAGTGTGTAGTCTTGTTTGCTTTAAGTGTCGATGCCTTGTGTGATTAACTTGCTTTGAACCATGCATGAATAAACCTAGAATTTACCCTGTTAGTCTAATTGATTTAGAAAGGTGTCCTCTTGAAATGATCTTAGGCAACTTTAAAGAGTGAGAGCCAAATTTGACATATACCTCTTTTGTGGCCTAACCGTGAGCATGTGAAACTCTTTTGAATTTCCAAACAATCCATGGAGGTGAATAAAAAGATGACTTAAAAGCATTAGAAAAAGTAGGGAATGCCTTGAGAGTACCACATCTCACGAGGAAGAAGTCACTGATCCTAAATGACCATACCTTGCACTCACCCCCCATTACAATCCTTACTAAGACCCTTTTGATCTTGGTAAGCCGAATCGAAAGTCGATTAGAAAATTAGGGCAAACCTATGGGTTAAAACATGCATTGTGTTCCTCGTTTTTGAGTGTAAGTGTTGCATCTGAATTGTGGTCTTGAATTGATTAACTTCTGTCTGTAAATATGGAATCATCTTTTATGTGTGGGCATTGAGAGACTTTTTATTAAGCTTGAACTTGCACAAGTAGCAAGCGTTGCGAGCATGAGAATCTTTGGTAATGGTGTGTCACAACTTGAATCTTTGAGTACATAATTGATCATCGCATAAGTAATTTGAGTCTTGTTGTGTATGTTCATGAGTTAGTCTTGTGTAGCACTATTTGAGACACCTTGTTGAACGGCTAAACTTGAGTTTGCTTTAGGACAAGCAAAAGTTTTAAGTTGGGGGTGTTGATGAGTCAACAAATTAGACTCATTTAGGGCTTTATTTTGATAGAAATAGTGTCCTCAAATGCTTATTTTGTCTAAATATCTGATGAAAACTCTTAAGTTTCAGGTATTTGAAGTTTTGGTGGAAGTATGGACACTTAGGCGCAAAAAGGAATAAGAAAGGCTGAAAAGAATGAAGAAGCTGAAGCCTGCATATCGCCAAACACACTTAGGGACTCGCCGAATGGACGCACTCCGCCCTTTGTTCCAGTATGCAAAGCCTTAAAGGAGAAGGATAAAAAAGGCGATGAAAGAATCAGTCAGTGCTTCACCGAATAGTTCTGTGAAGCAGTACTATACCGCCCAATGATACAGAGCATGATGACGCCGAAGGCTAGTGCAAGATGGCGATGAACTACACCAAAGGGCGAATCGCCGAGTTAATCGGCGATTCTGACTAACCTCGCCGAAAGATCCGCCAGTATATTTTCTAAAGTCTTTAAATACTAAACTTGTTATTAATTTTAAAAGAGTCAAACATTAATTTTAATTTCCAGAATAGAATAGTACTTTTTGGATATTTTCTCTAAAGTTTGAAGAGGGTTTCGGGAGACTTGAAGAAAGAAGGATTTCATCTTCCCCAAGTTGGAAGTGGGTCTTCTTCATTCTTCTTCCTTTGCTCAAATCAAGGTTTAATTTCTTATACCCATTTGATCTTTGTTTCATTTTAGGTGCATTTTGTTATTTCTGGATGTGTGGCTAAAACCCCCCATTCTTAAGGTGTGATATGGCAAATATGTGTTGATATTGTTGTTGGGTCCTGCTTTCTGATAGGTTAGATGTATTTTAATAGTGATTTCAGCTAGTGGTTGTGGTTTAATTTAATGGGTTTGTAGTTGCAAATACAAAACCACCCATGTATTTTCGGCTTACCGAAGAGGGAGGTCGCGAATCCAAGACCGCTAGACGGATGGCCTAAGGAGTGGGTCGACATGCGGTTCAGCCTGAGAGGGTGAACCCTAGTCCCATATCCTAACACTCTGCTCGAGAGAGTGAGTGGGGTAAGGCGTAGGCTGACCTTCATACGGAAAATGGGTGTATGATGAGTCCACAAATTGGACTAATTGAGGGCTTTATTTTAATAGAAATAGTTTCCTCGAATACTTGTTTTATCTCAATACTTGATTAAAATGATTAAGTTTCAGGTATTTGAAATTTTACTAGAAGCATGGACACTTAGGCGCAAGTTTGCGGATCGCCGAGTACAACTTGGCGAGTCGCCGAATTGACATGCACTGCCCTTTTTTCCAGTACGCGAAGCCTTGAAGGAAGTGGATCAAAATGCGAGGAAAGGAGCAGTTGGAGAGTCACCGATTTGTTTCGCAAAGCAGTACTGTACCGTCCAATGATCCAGAATATGAGGATGCTGAAGGCGATGAGCTGATTAAAGGGTGGATCACCAAGTTCATCGGCGATCTCGACTAATGTCGCCGAACGATCCTCCGCAGAACAATTTGTGAAAACTATAAATACTAGTTAGAGTTGTAGTCTTAGTGGGGAAATTTTTAGAGTAAAAAATATTTTTAGTCTATAGTATTTTTCTGTATTTTCTCTCAAGTTTGGAGAGGGTTTTGTGGAGACTTGAAGAAAGGAGTTTATCTTCCCCAAGTTAGAAGTGGGTCTTCTTGATTCTTCTTCCGTAGCTTAATTCAAGGTTTAATTTCTTATACCCAATTGATTTCTTTATCTTGTTAGGTATAATTTCTTATTTCTTAATGTGTGGCTAAAAAACCCATTCTTGGGGTGTGATTTAGCAAATATGGGTTGATATTCTTGTTGGGTCTTGCTTGCTGATACGTTAGACGTATTCTAATAGTGATTTCACCTAGTGGTTGTGGCTTTATCTAAAGGGTTTGTAGTTGCAAATACAAAGCCACCCATGTGTTTTTGGCTTGTCCAAGAGGGAGGCCGCGAAACAAAAACCACTAGACTAATGGCCTAAGGAGTGGGTCGATATGAGGTTCAGCCCGAAAAGGTGAGTTACGACTAATTCAAACCAAATTTTAATTGGCTATTGATTCTCAAAACTGCTCCCTTGAGACACGACCCCAACCCTTGGTTGGGTTACTATATTATCGATGATCGTAGACACTCATATCGTAGGATAGTGTCGTTGGTCACGATAAGCATCAAAATGGCGCTGCTGCGGGGGAGTGGTGTTACTTGAGAATTTTTAGTTCACTAGATTTTCTGTCTTATTAATTGTAGATTATTAATTTTACTCTTAGTTTTTTTTTTCTTTGAGTTTTTGATTGTATGTAATCCCAAGGATCATTGGCAAGAATTTATGTTTTCCTTAGTTTTAGCTTTACTAATCATAGTTGTAGTTTTGCTTTGCTTGTTTGAACATCACGACAGGGAACAAACGATGGATGATCATTATGGATACCACACGAATCATCCCCTGCTAAAACTATTGAATCTCAGGGACAACCTCTTAGCATTTAAACAGGTAGGGGATGAAATAATTCAGGACATGTGGCTGAAGTTTCAAGCAGTGCTGCAACCATGCCCATCTCATGGGATGACGGATAAGGCACTACTGGAGTGCTTCTATAAGGGTTTTGGACCCGAGAATAGAAGCATACCAGATCAAATTTGCGAGGGAGGAATGCTATACCAGCCCTATTAAGTCGTCGAAAAACTCCTTGATGGCATGGTAGCAACCAACAAAAATGCCAAAAAGAAGAAGGAGTGGCAGGCACTAATTACCCTATTGGATGATCTATCCAACAGAGTCACATAATTAGAAGTACAAACCGTGGGTAAAGAAAAGCACCTCTCCCTCCGTAAGTGTAGCCATGGGAAGAAGCAGGGAGGTATGCAAGGAGATGAAGCTCCTTCACTCATTCTGAAGAAAATGGAGGCACAAGAGGAGATGTTGAATGAGATAAAGGAAAATATCGCAATGCAAAATGAAGCATCAACCTCTCACTCCATGACCATCTAGCTACAGGATGCTCAAATCAGCCATTTGATATCAGGATATTAACCACCATTCGGCGAAGACTCGCCTAATGACAACATGGGCGACTCTGAAGATGAAGAATAGTTGCTGATTTATGTCGTGCCACGACTTTAACTAAGGCACTGTTTAGGAGGCAACCCAAAACCAATTACTTGCTTTTTAATTTTCTTGATAAAATAATAGTGTTTTGTTTAAATAGGTTGAAGCTAGGGAAGTGCTTGAAAATATGTATGAAAGTGAGCAATAGGTTCAGTTGGCGGGTCACCGACAAGTTCAGCGAACTAAATTTCTTCCGCGGTCTGACCGAAGGCATCCTCAGATGGGCTTCTGTAAAGCTCAGTGGTCTAGAAAAATTACTGGCATATCGCCAACCATGTTGACGATCTCAACAGAGATCGCCGTTGGGATCCCTACATAAACTAAAGGTTCTTCTAACTTCGGCAAGGAAATTAGACATTCGGCGTGTCGCCGAATGAATAGGCGAACTTGACTCACATCGCTGAACGGGCGGGAACTGGACGATTTTTGTAGGCCATAGGTTTAAAAGTCCTATTTCACTCACTTTGTCTCATTTCTTCATCCTACCAAACTCACACCTGCACCCTAGTTTTATATTTCTTGCACTTTTGGAATATTGTGGTTCATTGATTTATGCGCAGATTTGGATTGCATTGTTGCCTGGCACTTCGTTAGCATCTATTCAGCATCTAAGGTTGGTAGTCTGAACCTCACGTTTAAAAATATGATAATTGTACTCATTTGCATAATGATGAAAGTGTTAAACCTCTGCTGAGTCTCTGAGTTACTGGAATTACATATATTTTTGATCATAATGTGGTACCTAGTGCATTATTCGAGGAGTTCCCACTTAGCTATGCTTTGAGTTGGATTGTTACTGATGGTAATAGAAGTTTCTATGTGTCTTCATTGAAATTGATTTATGTGCACGTAAGCAATATTGTCTGGGGTTGCTAGGTGAGATTCGAAATGCTAGGTTGATAATGGACACATTGAACTGATAGGCGAGGTGACCAAATTCTGCTGAACTACTCAGCGGCTTGCCTACCAGCTCCATTTCGCTCTTAACTGCGCGTTTTATGTATTGATTGACCTATGACTCTGACGGTCAGTTCGGTTAGCACAAACACTTGGCGACGCGCCAAGAGAGCATTTGTTCACCTTTTGTCTGCGCCATTGTATCATTTGTACATCAATTTCAATGATTAGCCTGACAACTTACCTGAGAAATTCCACACCTAGAAACACCATTTTTGCTCCTATGTGAATCTATATTTAACTTAGCCTTGAAGTTTTTGCAGAAATGGATAAATCAAAAATTGCAGGGAGAGATAATCCACCAAGGAACATAAGTGCACGAGAATTTAGAAAAGATAAAAAGAGAGCAGAGCTAGCCAGAAAAAGGAAGTACACCAAGGAGGCTAGGGAAAAGAGACGAATTCCTTTTGACCTTAATGTGCGCCCTGTGATTGAATTTAGTTAATGCAATACATGCCTTCAGAGCAGCTTAGGAAATAGATCAGATGATTGTAGCAAATCTTGCTACAGAGGCTAAGGAAAAAGCAAACAATGGAGACTAAAATAACAAGACTCCAAGGACCATTGTTTTACTTCAGGAAGATGCACTGGGCACTGATGACCCAGCAGATAGAGAAACGGTGTAGACATGACCTTTCTCTACCCTTATCTCATAATTACTAGCATCTACATTTGGATACTTATTAATTGCATTTGAGGACAAACACTTTTTATTTGTGGTAGGGTGAGGCCCACACCTTTTGTGTTGACATTCCTTTTTTGTTATATATATATTTGGGTTGTTTGCTTTAATTTGTGTTTTAAATACTGCTTTTCTGTGGATGTTTAAGCTCATGGCTCCTATTGTTCTAATTGAAAATAATTTTGATCCTTTTGAAATTATTTTCGCCACCTCTTGTGTTGAAAG
Organism: Solanum commersonii; assembly: GCA_029007595.1. NCBI lineage: Eukaryota > Viridiplantae > Streptophyta > Magnoliopsida > Solanales > Solanaceae > Solanum > Solanum commersonii. The sequence continues at coordinate 200,228 of JAJTWQ010000136.1, forward strand.
TGGTTGTTCTTTTGCAAAATGTGAATCTCGATTTTGATCAATACCGATGACTTGAATAGTGCTCTTAATTGAATGAACATGAATGTACGACTACAATGAGGCCAAATGAAGTTGCATAGACAATATGTGAACTCTTTGCATCTCGTTGTGATTAGCCATTTATCTAATTGATTCTCTTGTAATGATCGTTGCACACTAGCGAAAGTGTGTAGTCTTGTTTGACTGAAGTATCGATGCCTTGTGTGATTAGCTTACTTTGAACCATGCATGAATAAACCTAGAATTTTCCTCGTTAGTCTGATTGATTTAGAAAGGTGTACTCTTGAATGATCTTAGGCAACTTTTCAAGAGTGTGAACCAATTTAACATATACCTCTTTTTTGTGGCCTACTCGTGAGCGTGTGATACTCTTTTGAACATCCTTGGAGCCTTACCTTTCCTTGGAAGATCCTTGATGAACCCTAGACCTTTCTTGAACCACTACCTACAATCCTTTTGAGTTGTGGTTTAGCGAATAGCCAACTTAGGCCAAAAGCTTAAGTTGTGGGTGGTGAAAGGGAAAAAGGAGAAGTCAAGAAGTGCAAGAAAAGTCCCCCTTAACCTATGGTATTGCATAAAAATGGAACCCCTTCAATTCAATTAGAAAAAAAACAAAAATATGAAATGTGGAATAAAGTACGAAGGGAATCGGATTTCAAGAAATCCATGGAGGAGAATAAAAAAAGGTGACTTAGAAGCACTAAAAAAAGAATTGATAAAGGAAAAGAAGGGAATCCCTTGAGAATGCCACAACTCATAAGGAAAAAGTCACTAAGCCTAAATGACCATACCTTTGCACTCAACCCCATTACAAGTCTTAGAAAAACCTTTTTGATCTTGAGTAAGCAGGATCGAAAGTCAATTGGAAAATAAGGGCAAATCTATGGGTGAAAACATGCCTTGTATTCCTCTTTTTGAGTGTGAACGTTGTATCTGATTCCTGATCTTAAATTGACTCATATTTGTGTGTGAATATGGAATCATTCTTTACGTGAGGTCATTTAGATACTTTTGTTGAGCTTGAACTTGCACAAGTAGCAAGTATTGCGAGCATGAGAATCTTTGGTAATGGTGTGTCACAATTTGAATCTTTGAGTACACAAGTGATCCTTGCATAAGTAAATTAAGTTTTGTTGTTTGGATTCATGATTTAGTCTTGTGTAGCACTGTTTGAGGCACCTATTTGAACTGCTGAACTTGAGTTTGCTTGAGGACACGAAAAAGTTTAAGTTGGGATGTTGATGAGTTCACAAATTGGACTCATTTAGGGCTTTTTTTAAATAGAAATAGTGTCCTAAAATTCTTGTTTTATCTCAATACCTGATTAAATTGCTTAAGTTTCATGTATTTGAAGTTTTACTGGAAGCATGGACACTTAGGCGCAAAATGGATAAAAAAGGGCTGAAACGAACAAGAAATGAAAGTCTGCGGATCGCCGACTCCAACTTGGCAAGTCACCGAATTGACATGCACCTCCCTTTGTTCCAGTACGTGAAGCCTTAAAGGAAGTGGATCAAAAGGCGAGGAAAGGAGCAGTCGGTGAGTCGCTGATTAGTTCCGTGAAGCAGTACCGTACCGTCCAATGATCCAGAATATGAGGATGCTGAACGCGATGAGTGATTAAAGGGCGGATCACCGAGTTCATCGATGATCTCGACTAATGTCGCCAAACGATCCTCTGCAGCACAATCTGTGAAAACTATAAATACTAGTTAGAGTTGTAGTCTTAGTAGGGAACATTTTAGAGTAAAAAATATTATTAGTCTATAGTATTTTTCTATACTTTCTCTCAAGTTTAGAGAGGGTTTTGCGGAGACTTGAAGAAAGGAGTTCATCTTCCCCAAGTTGGAAGTGGGTCTTCCTTATTCTTCTTCCGTAGCTTAATTCAAGGTTTAATTTCTTATACCCAGTTGATTTCTTTATCATGTTAGGTATAATTTCTTATTTCTTGATGTATGACTAAAAAAAACCCTATTCTTGGGGATTGATTTAGCAAATATGGGTTGATATTCTTGTTGGGTCTTGCTTGCTGATAGGTTAGATGTATTTTAATGGTGCCTAGTGGTTGTGGTTTAATCTAAAGGTTTTGTAGTTGCAAATACAAAGCCACCTATGTATTTTCAGCTTGCTCGAGAGGGAGGTCGCAAAACTAAAACCACTAGACTGATGGCCTAAAGAGTGGGTCGACATGAGGTTCAGCTCGAGAGGGTAAGCCTTAGTCCCATATCCTAACACTCAGCTCGAGAGAGTGAGTGGGGTAAGGCGTAGGCTAGTCTTCATGCGGCAAATGGGTGTCCGAGAGGAACGCATTTGAAACGGGGTAAGTTGCCCGAAAGGGAACTTCTTTCCATTTAAAGCTTAGCCTAGTCAATACTGTCTTGCAAATTTCCTATTGAAAGCATGTACCCAACGATTTATCTCAACTTGTATTGCGGTCACATCTCAAGAACCTTCCCCATACTTGATTTTCTTATTTATTTTGATGTTTTATCAGTTGTTACGAAACCCCTTTTGATATTTGACACTTCTGTGTCACCCCCTTTAATTAACAATGTATTTTATCGCAAATGTTTTTAGCTACGACTAATTCAAACAAAATTCTAATTGGCTATTGATTCTCAAAACCGGTCCCTTGGGACACCACCCCAACCCTTGGTTGGCTTACTGTATTATCGACGATCGTAGACACTCGTACCTTAAGATAGTGTCGTTAGTCACGATAAGCATCAGTGTTTGAGAGGAACACATTTTTTAACAGGGTAAGTTACCTTAGAAGGAACGTATATTGCAAATTTCCTATCGAAGGCATGTACCCAACGATTTACCTCAACCTATAGTGCGGTCACACCCCAATAACTTGTCCCCACACCTGATTTTATTGTTATTTTTGTTGTTTTTACTACCTGTGACAAAACTCCCAATTGATATTTGACACTTTCGTGTCACCCCCTTTAATTTACTATGTTTTTACTCGTTAATCTCTTTAGCTACGACAAGTTAGAACTAAATATTATTTTTCTATTAATTTTCAAAACTACTCCCTTGGGACACGACCCCAACCTTTAGTTGGGTTACTACTATATTATCGACGATCGTAGACCCTCGTACCGTAGGTTAGTGTCGTTGGTCACGATATGCATCAAAATGGCTCCGCTGCCGGGGAATGGTGTTATTTGGGAGTTAGTAGTTAAACAAAAAAATTGATTCTTTCTAGTTTAAGTGTTAATTATCTAAATTGTAGTTTTTTTTTTGCTAGTTTGAAGATTAAAGTAGAAAACTAAGGATGAAAAACCATTATGGATACCATACGGATCATCCCCTTCTGAAACTATTGAACCTCAGGGACAACCTCCTAACCTTTAAATAGGAAGGGGATGAGACTAATCAGGAAATGTGGTTGAAGTTTCAAGCGGTGCTGCAACCATGCCCATCTCGTAGGATGATAGAAAAAGGGCTACTGGAGTTCTTCTATAGGGGTCAAGAACACGAGAATAAAGATATAGCTGATCAAATTTGCAAAGGTGGTATGCTACAACAGCCCTATGAAGTTGTAGCAAAACTCTTCGATAGCATGGTAAAAGCAATCAAAGAAGCCAAAAAAGAAGCAGGAGTGGGATGCACCAACTTCCCAGTTGAATGCTCTATCTACTAGAGTCACGGAATTGGAGGTACAAACCATGTGGAAAGAAAAACACTCCTCCCTTCGAGAATGTAGACATGGGAAGAAGCAGAGAGGTATACAGGATGATGAAACCTTGTCACTCATTCAACAAAAGATTGAGGCACATGAGGAGATGTTGAATGAGATGAAGGAAAATGTCGAAATGCTAAACGAAGCTTCAACCTCTCACTCTATGATAATTCAACTGCAGAATACTCGAATCACCCATTTAATGACGGGTAACTATCCTCCGTTCATCGAAGATTCACCTAATTACACCATAGGTGATTCCGAGGACAAAGAGTAGTCTTTGACTTGCATTGCGCCGTGACGTTAACTCAGGCGCTGTTTGGGAGGAAACCCAAAACCCCATATTATCTTATATTGGCATACTAGTATAATAATAGTGTCTTAGTTTTATAGATTGAAGTGTAATAGGTGCCAAAGAGGTGCAAAATGGCGAGCAACAGACCCAGTTGGCGAGTCGTTGAACAAGCCGGTGATCAAATCTATTCCGCTGTTTAACTGAAGATATTGCCCACCTGATTGGCGACCCAGAGGGTCACCGCCATTAGAACATCCACGACTATTGAGAAGTTCTGTAAAACTCGATGAAGTAAAAGTTTGTTTGGCAAAGCGCCAAATCACTTTGAAACCAAAACGTGACCACCGAATGGGAACAAACTGGATAAGTTGTAGGCCAAAGCACAAAAAGGCAGTTGATTAATCACTTGAGAGCCTGCGTTGAAGATAGGCGCATTGGAATGCTAAGAAAAGTTGTACAGAGATTGATGAATCACTCAGCAATGCACCTAACGTCCCTAGCATACCTTTTGTTTCACGCAACATCTGTTGAAGGACTCCAGCATGAAACAACTGCCTAACCATGATTATTCTCTAGCCTTATCTGTGTATTTCTTTAATTTAACTTCCAGATTATTGCTATATATTTATGGACAAATATAGTTTGATTGTGGCGGGGTGAGGCTCACCTTTATTTGCTTGCTATGAATGTATGTGTTTTTGTATATATTTGGGTTGTCTGTAGTGGCGCTTTATATTGTTTTTACGGTTGTTTAAGCTTATAGCTTCTTCCTGGTTTTAATTGATTGCAAATTTTGACCCTTCTGAGAAATTACTACTTTTTGAAGCCACCGCTTGTGTTGAAAGTGGTTGTTCTTGTACAAATTTAAGTCTCGATTTTGATAAATACCGATGACTTGAATAGTGCTCTAAAGTGAACGAACATGAATGTACGGCTACAATGAGGCCAAATGAAGTTGCATAAATAATATGTGAACTCTTTTCATCTCGTTGTGATTAACTATTTATCAAATTGATTCTCTTGTAATGACCGTTGCACACTAGCGAAAGTGTGTAGTCTTGTTTGCTTTAACTGTCGATACCTTGTTTGATTAGCTTGCTTTAAACCATGGTGAATAAACCTAGAATTTGCCTTGTTAGTCTGATTGATTTAGAAAGATGTGCTCTTGAAATGATCTTAGGCAAATTTAAAGAGTGTGAGCCAAATTTGACATATACCTCTTTTGTGTCCTACCCGTGAGCATGTGAAACTCTTTTGAACACCCTTTGAGCCTTACCTTACTTTGGAAGAACATTGATGAACCCTAGACTTCATTTGACCCACTACCTATAATCCTCTTGATTTGTGGTTTAGCAAATAACCAACTTAGGCCAAAAGCCTAAGTTGGGGGTGTGGTGAAAAAGGAAAAGGAGAAGTCAAGAGGTGCAAGAAAAGTTCCCCTTTACCCAGGGTATTGCAGAACGATAAAAAAAAAACTATGGAGTAAAGTACAAAAGAAATTGGGTTTCCAAGCATTCCATGGAGGTGGATAAAAAGATGGCTTAGAAGCACTAGAAAAAGAATTGATCAAGGAAAAGAGGGCATTTCCTTGAGAGTACCACATCTCATGAGGAAGAAGTCACTGAGCCTAAATGACCATAACTTTGCACTCACCCCCATTACAAGCCTTAGAAAGACCCTTTTGATCTTGAGTAAGCCAAATTGAAAGTCGATTGGAAAATTAGGGCAAGCCTATGGGTGAAAACATGCATTGTCTTCCTTGTTTTTGAGTGTGAGCGTTGCATCTGAATCTTAGTCTTGAATTGATTAACCTTTGTGTGTAAATATGGAATCATCTTTTAATGTTAGACCCCAAGTTAGAAGGAATGTACCCCATATCCCTTTTGTAAATCCTGTATATGATAATGGTGATTTTGATGTTAAATTTAATCTAGAAAGAAGAGATAGGAGGGGACAAAGAGGTAGAGTAGGAGATGATAATATAAATAGTATAAAGATGAAGATGGCATCTTTCAAGTGGACAAGGGATCCAGACTTGTACCTTTATTGGGAGAGACGAGTTGAAGCCATCTTTGATTGCCATAACTACTCTGAGGGCAAGAAAGTTAAACTTGTTGTTGTTGAGTTTTCTGATTATGCTTCTTCTTGGTGGAAAAAGCTTGCTAAGGACAGATTGTAAGAGGAGCTACCACCTATTGCTACGTGGGCAAAGATGAAGAGGGTTATGAGGAAGCGATTTATTCCATCATATTTCCAAAGAGATCTACAGTCTCGCCTTCAACACTTTAAGCAAGGCTCCATGTCGGTGGATGAGTACTTCAAAAGCATGGATATGGCTATGATCCAAGCTAACTGCATGGAGGAAGAAGAGGCTACAATAGCTAGATTTTTAAATGGTTTAAATACAGAAATAGCTAATGTAGTAGAGATACAACAATATGTAACTTTAGATGAGTTAGTTAATTTGTCTGTAAAAGTTGAAAAACAAATTGAGAAAAAGCAGCAAAATAACTCATGGAGAAGTCGACCAAACACTATCTCTAAGAAGCCATGGTCAACTCAAGAGGGGAAAGCTCCTTCCAAACCTCAAGATGATAGAGGTAAAGGTAAAGTTGAGGAGGGAGGTAAAACCTTAAATACTAAATCTTCTAAATCTTCAAGTTCTATTAAATGTCACAAATGTCATGGAGGGGGGCATATGATGCATGAATGTCCAAGTAGAAGAAACATCCTACTTAGAGAGAATGGAGAATATGAGAGTGAAAAATGAGAGGGAAGAAGAATAGGGAGAAAGTGAAGTGAGGAAGATGATTTGGAACTGCCTAATGATGGTATAATTGGGGTTGTTAGGAGAATTATGACTATCAATTTGGGTAGTGTTGATGAAGGGCAGAGAGAGAATTTGTTTCTACTAGGTGTGGGATAAAAGGGAAGACTTATTCTATGATTATTGATGAAGGAAGTTGTGCAAATGTGGTGAGTTCATACTTGGTGGATAAATTAGGAATTGCATGCATGAAGCGCTCTACCCCATATAGGCTCCAATGGTTGAATGATTGTGGAGAAGTAAAAGTAAACAAACAATGCATGATTTCATTCAATGTTGGTAGGTATGAATATGAAATTCTTTGTGATGTAGTTCCAATGCAAGCATGCCATGCTTTACTTGGCCGACCTTGGCAGTATGATAGGGATACTACTCATCATGGGAGAAAGAATATGTATAGTCTTCTGCATAATGGTAAGAAGTATACTCTTGCACCATTATCTCCTTCTCAAGTGTTTGAAGATAAAAAACGATTGAGGGAAACAATGGGAAAACAAAAGGGAGAGGTAAAAAGTGAGCTTGAGGGAAAATAAAAAAGCCAAGAGATAGAAAAAAAGAGAGACGACCGAGAGAAAGAGAGAGAGGGCAGTGATCTAAGTTAAGAGGTAAAAGAGGGTGTGAGTAAAAAAATAAAATGTTTTGGTGAGAGGAAAGAGGCTAAGGAAAAGAAAAATGAGTGCCTTTATATAAAAGCCAAAGAGTGTTTGAATGCTAGGAGAGAGGGGCTGCCCATAATACTACCTACTTACAAAGAAGTATTGATTAATTTTGAACAACTAACTCCTTCTTTGCCAAATAGTGTTTCTTCTCTTTTGTAGAATTTTGAAGATGTTTTTCCTGATGACACTCCAAAGGGATTGCCACTTTTGAGAGGGATTGAGCACCAAATAGACTTTGTGCCTAGGTCTCAACTTCCTAATAGGCCTACCTATATGAGCAATCCTGAAGAGACCAAAGAATTACAAAGGCAAGTTGAAGAATTGCTTGAAAAAAGATTTGTTCGAGAGAGTATGAGCCCATGCTCTGTTCCAGTCCTATTGGTCCCCAAAAAGGATGGAACATGGAGGATGTGTGTAGATTGTCAAGCTATCAACAAGATAACGGTAAAGTATCTCTATCATATCCCTCATCTTGATGACATGTTGGACCAACTGTATGGTTCCAAAATCTTTTCTAAAATTGATCTAAAGAGTGGTTACCATCAGATTCGTATGAATCCTGGAGATGAATGGAAAACTGCTTTTAAGACTAAATATGGACTTTATGAGTGGTTGGTTATGCCCTTTGGCTTGACTAATGTACCAAACACTTTTACGAGACTAATGAATCATGTTTTTAAAGATTTCCATGGAAAATTTATTGTGGTGTATTTTGATGACATCTTGATCTTTTCTCAAAATCTGGATGAACACCTAGACCACTTAAAACAAGTTTTTGAAGTTCTTAGAAATTAGCGCTTATTTGCTAATCTCAAAAAGTGTACTTTCTGTGTGGATTGTGTGGTTTTCTTAGGTTTTGTGGTCAGTTTTAAGGGATTTGAAGTAGATGATGAGAAAATCAAGGCAATAAAAGAATGGCCTAAACCTAATAGTGTAACTGAAGTTAGGAGTTTTCATGGACTTGCTAGTTTTTATAGGAGGTTTATGCGAGACTTTAGCACCATTGCTGCTCTTTTAACTGAAGTTATTAAAAAAGATAAGATTTTTAAATGGGGAAAGGAACAAGATGATGCATTTAACTTGCTGAAGGATAAATTGTGTTCTGCTCCTCTTTTGCAGTTGCCTGATTTTTCTAAGTCTTTTGAAGTTGAGTGTGATGCCTCTGGTAAGGGCATAGGTGCAGTTTTGATGCAAGACTCCAAGACAATTGCCTACTTTAATGAAAAGCTAAGTGGAGCAACATTGAACTACTCAACTTATGATAAGGAGCTATATGCCTTGTTAAGGGCGTTAGCTACATGCAACACTACTTGTGGCCTCGAGAATTTGTGGTCAAGACTGATCATGAGTCATTAAAATACTTGAAGAGCCAAGGTAAACTTAGTCGTAGGCATGCTAAATGGGTAGAGTTTATTGAAACTTTTCCTTATGTAATTGCTTACAAACAAGGAAAGGAGAATGTGGTTGTTGTGCACTCTCAAGAAGGTATGCTTTGATCTCTACTCTTACTTCAAAGTTGTTGGGTTTTGACCAAATCAAGTTCCTCTATGCTAATGATTCTGATTTTGGTCAGATTTTTGCTAAATGTAGGTTAGGTCCTTTTGAGAAATTTAATCTTTGAGATGAATTTCTATTCAAGGAAAATAAATTATGTTTTCTAACTGCTCGTTGCGTGAACTATTTGTTAGGGAAGCACATTGTGGAGGGCTAATGGGACATTTTGGTGTACCCAAAACACTGAAAATACTTTCTGAACATTTTTATTGTCCTAGCATGAGAAAGGATGTTGAAAAAGTGTGTTCTTATTGTCTTGAATGTAAACAAGCTAAGTCTAGAACATTACCGCATGGTCTTTATACTCCTTTACTTGTTTGTAATTCCCCTTGGATTGATATTTCTAGGGATTTCATAGTGGGGCTGCCAAGGACTAAGTATGGTAAGGATAGTATATTTGTGGTAGTAGATAGATTTTCTAAAATGGCTGGTTTTATCCCATGTAAAAAGACTAATGATGCATCTCATGTGGATGACTTGTTTGTAAAGGAAGTGGTTAAATTGCATGGAATACCTAGAATTATTGTTAGTGATAGGGATGCCAAGTTCTTAAGTCACTTTTGGAGAATTCTTTGGGGAAAGTTGGGAACTAAATTGCTATTTTCTACATCTTGTCACCCACAAATGGACGGGCAAACGAAAGTGGTTAATAGAACTTTAGGGAACATGTTGAGGGCTATTTTGAAAGGAAAGTTGACTTCTTGGGAAGATTACTTACCTATTGTAGAATTTGCTTATAATAGGACCTTCCATTCTTCTACTGGTAAGACTCCTTTTGAAGTTGTATATGGATTCAACCCCCTTACCCCCCTTGATTTATTGCCTTTGCCTACTAATGATTTTGCTAATCTTGATGGTAAGAAGAAGGCTGATATGATGAAGAAAATTCATGAACAAACAAGGCTTGCAATTGAAAAGAAGAATAAGGAAGTTGCATTGCGAAGGAATAAGGGCAGAAAATATGTTGTTTTTAAACCTGGTGACTTGGTTTGGGTGCATATGAGAAAGGAAAGATTTCCTTCCAAAAGAAAGACCAAACTAGATCCTAGAGGAAGTGGGCCATACAAAGTCCTTGGAAGGATTGGAGACAATGCTTATAAACTTGATCTTCCTGGTGAGTTCCAAGTTAGCGAGTCACCGAAGAAGCCGATGATCAAATCTATTCCACCGTTTGACTGAAGATATCGTCCACCTGATCAGTGGCATAGATGGTCACCATTGTTTGAACATCCACGACTGTTGAGAAGTTCTGTAAAACTTGGTGAAGTAAATTTTTTTTTGGCGAAGTGCCGAATCACTCAGAAACCAAAATGCGACCACCGAATGGGAACAAACTGGATAAGCTGCAGGCCAACGCACAAAAAGATAGCTGATTATTCACTCGAGAGTGTGGGTTGAAAATAGGCGCATTAGAATGCTTAGAAAAGCTGTACAAAGCTTGATGAATCACTCGGCAATGCACCAAACGTCCCCAACATGCCATCTGTTTTACACGACATCTGTTGAAGGACTCCAACTTGAAATAGCTTTCTAACCAGGATTATTCTCTAGCCCTATCTCTGTCTTTCTTTAATTTGACCTCTGGATTATTGTTATATATTTAAGGACAAATATAATTTGATTTTGGTGGGGTGAGGCTCACCTTTATTTGCTTGCTATGGATGTCTGTGTTTTTGTATATATTTGGTTTGTTTGTAGTGGAGCTTTATATTGTTTTTGCGATTGTTTAAGCTTATGTCTTCTTCCTGGTTTTAATTGATTGCAAATTAGACCCTTTTGAGAAATTATTATTTTTCAAAGCCACCGCATGTGTTGAAAGTGCTCTAAATTGAACTAACATGAATGTACGGCTACGATGAGGCCAAATGAAGTTGCATAAACAATATGTGAACTCTTTGCATCTCGTTGTGATTAGCCATTTATCGAATTGATTCTCTTGTAATGACCATTGCACACTAGCAATAGTGTGTAGTCTTGTTTCCTTTAAGTATCGATGCCTTGTGTGATTAGCTTGCTTTGAACCATGCATGAATAAACCTAGAATTTGCCCTGTTAGTCTGATTGATTTCAAAAGCTGTCCTCTTAAATGATCTTAGTCAACTTTAAAGATTGTGACCCAAATTTGATGTATACCTCTTTTGTGGCCTACCTGTGAGCATGTGAAACTCTTTTGAACACCCTTTGAGCCTTACTTTTCTTTGGAAGAACATTGATGAACCTAGACCTCACTTGACCCACTATCTATAATCCTCTTGATTTGTGGTTTAGCAAATAGCCAACTTAGGCCTAAGTTGGGGGTGTGGTGAAAAAGGAAAAGGAGAAGTCAAGAAGTGCAAGAAAAGTCCCCCTTCACCCAGGTTGTTGCAGAACGATGAAAAAAAACTGTGGAATAAAGTACAAAAGAAATTGGGTTTCCAAGCAATCCATGGAGGTGAATAAAAAGATGACTTAGAAGCAATAGAAAAAGAATTGATAAAGGAAAAGAAAGGAATTCCTTTAGAGTACCACATCTCATGAGGAAGAAGTCATTGAGCCTAAATGACCATACCTTTGCACTCACCCCCATTACATGCCTTAGAAACACCTTTTTGATCTTGAGTAAGACGAATCAAAAGTCGATTGGAAAATTAGGGCAAACCTATGGGTGAAAACATGCATTGTGTTCCTCGTTTTTGAGTGTGAGCGTTGCATCTGATTCCTGGTCTTGAATTGATTTACCTTTGTGTGTAAATATGGAATCATCTTTTATGCGCAGGCATTGAGATACTTTTTGTTGAGCTTGAACTTGCACAAGTAACAAGTATTGCAAGCATGAGAATATTTGGTAATGGTGTGTCATAACTTGAATCTTTGAGTACACAATTGATCTTCGCATAATTTATTTGTGTCTTGTTGTGTATGTTCATGATTTAGTCTTGTGTAGCACTATTTGAGATACCTTGTTGAATGAATGAACTTGAGTTTGCTTGAGGACAAGCAAAAGTTTAAGTTGGGGGTGTTGATGAGTGCATAAATTGGACTCATTTAGGACTTTATTTTGATAGAAATAGTGTCCTCAAATGCTTATTTTGTCTCAATATCTGATAAAAACTCTTAAGTTTCAGGTATTTGAAGTTTTGGTGGAAGCATGGACACTTAGGCGCAAAAAAGAACAAAAGAGGTTGAAAAGAACGAAGAAGCTGAAGCATGTGTACCGCCAAGCACACTTAGGGACTCGCCGAATGGACGAACTCCACCCTTTTTTCCAATACGCGAAGCCCTGCAGGAGAAGGATGAAAAAGGCGTGAAAGGAGAAGCCGTTGCTGTGCCGACTAGTTCCACGAAGCAGTACTATATCGCCCAATGACACATAGCACGACGACGTTGAAGGCTAGTGCAAGACGACGATGAACTACACCAAAAGGAGAATGGCCGACTGCTCAATCAATTCTTACCAATAGGGTACTTGGTAGCAAATCTTTTTTCATTTTCATGAACAAAAACAACGTCATCATATTTTGACAGATTAATATCAGGACAATTTCTTGAAAAACACTATTGTATCATAATATTTATTAAAAAATTCTTGACTATATAGGACCTAAAACAACTCTAACTGAATCAAGAATAAATTGTACTTTCCAACAAAAATATCCTCGAGACATGCGAAGAGAGCATACATTTGACAAGACTAGGAAACTCGAAATGCTAATTTGCTTAAAATTTTTCGGGTCACAGTTGGGTTGATGAGTTTGCTTTATCAAAACTGTGCTTTTGTCCCTTCCTTTCAGTGCTAGTAATATCAAGAATAAAAATAATTTTATAGAGATAATAAAACCATTCAGACAACCAAGCTTCAATTCATAATACTAGGTGGAATGTTTGTATACTACTATGTATTTAATTAATAGATTGTCATCTAAAGTGCCAAATCTATAGTCTCTACATATACCCCCAATTATGGATTGTGACAGAAGATCAAATGTCCAAAGATTGAATTTCGGACATATAGAAGAGCAGCGTAACCAAACCTAGAATATGCGACCATAAGGCTACTGAAGAATCCTATGTTAAATCAATAAGGCAATGTGACCAGACCTTGAATATTCGACCATAAGGCATGTAAAGAATACCATATCAAATAAATATCACAATGCTACATTGGAACAATGTCCGCTCTAGGAAAATCAATACAAAAACTCGAAGCCCAAACCGAATCCAATCCCAAACTGTCCAACCGCGTTAGATAGCCTAATCGTGAATCACTAGGGCCGTAGAAAATGGGAGGTATGGATAGAAGGTCATCGGAGCTGAGCTACTGCCTAACTAAGACTCATTCTATCTGACATAATTTTGCAACATTAATCTACAAGGAGCTATGACATATGAAGCAAGCACAGGCTCGTAAATATGCAAGTTTAAGGCAAGTACTAGTCTAGTCCTTGACTAAGGCTGAACATGCCTTCAACCACAATAATAATCAAGTACAAAACATGCCACAATATAGGGATAATAGCGAACAAGAAGGACAACATGCTAGTAGCCTGTCACGACCCGAGAACACCCCCAAGTCGTAACATGCGTATTTGACCTCTCGAAGGTCTCATACAAGCCCTTAGCATTCATCACATTAGGTATGTAAAATAGTGCGGAATTAAAAACTCTTTAAATAAAATCCCATAAGACTCAAAGGTCACTTTTAAAAACATCATTCAAAAGTACACAAGCGGAATACTAAGTCTCTTAGCCATCTTAGACATAAACGTGAAAACATACTAGGGACACGGCCCTTTACAATCAAAAGAAGTCTATTAAGTCTATTACAAGAACCTTATCATAAAACTAGAATAGAAAAGTCATGCCCTCGACATATGAGGACATACCACAAAATCTAGGAAGAACTTCAAATCCCAAGTTTACTACAAAACCCGCTCACTTGCCGGAACCTACACTTGTAGAAAATAGGGAAATATGGAATTAGCACAATTAAGTACTAAGTATGATGACCATGCAAAAACATGTTAAAAAAAAGGACATTTATTTGAAATATGTGCTTTCATGCCATTTTTGATAAAACCTTCACATCACAATTATAAGAGACACATTTCAAGACATCATCCACATATAAGACAATACCCACATAATAGACATACTCCACTAGTACCAATGTACAATACATGAATATAATTGACAAGTAAGCCTTTTCATCATTTCATGACCTCTATCTCAAGTTACCCAAAGCCACACTTAAGTGAAACATGAAGTGACCGCCCATACAATCTCTTTATATACACCTAAGTGTTCCTAAGGGTTACCATAGATAAGGAATGTACCATTACAATATAACATGCTAAGTCAAAATTCTTTAATGAACCACTTTAGGAGACATTTAGGCACATAAGGGGACTTTCACATAACAGTCGTTAGACTTAGGGAACTCACTTTAGTATCATCAAAGCCTACTCGTGCCATGTGTAGATAGCATCCCATACTACTACCTACACGTTATAGAACCTATCCAATAACTAGAGTGCACATCCCACATGATGGGAATAGGCATAACCGACATAGACCATACTAGTTAGGTATGGCATCCGGAGTCTATCCTACTCCGTGGAGGTTGTTCTACTTGCCAAAGGTAGAACTAGTAAGCAACCCATGTAGGCACATGGTTTAGGGGATGTCCAAGGAAGTTCATTGTGCCTAATCTCATACTCAACTAGGCCACCTTTCTAACCACATCCACTCAGTGCTAGCCTTGTTTCCCATAGAGTATTCAATCACATATGTACTTAGAGAGGGTTCCTTTTCTAGTTCAACCAACTCATAGTACCTCTTCCCAAGAAAGGCCCCATTTCTTAGTCATGGCCAATCAAGGTTCATAAGAATAGCTCATTTGACTTTCTTAGATAAGGATTTTTCATGCTGTTCCGGCTCCATCCATCTCTAAGTCTATCATCTCACTCAAGAAGGGAACTTCGCCCTAAGGCCCATCCTTCAAGGTTATACATTTACTTAGGAAAGCTAGACTTATGAAAGGGCACCATTTCTTAGTTTTGCCGATTCAAGTCTTGGCCTAGAATTCCTCTTTTAGCATTTATAGAAAGGGCACCATTTCTTAGTTCTAGCCCACTTCACACATTCATGCATTCAAGACTTTAAGTAACAAGGAGGGACACTTTAGTCTACCAACCAAGTCACAACATTATCATCTAAGGATACTTCATAATTCAACATCATTTCATATATTTATACATCATGAGAAAAATCATACTTTAAATCACAATGCTATCCACTTTACATAGGATCATCACAAGATCACGTAAACTCATTCACATCATACCTTCACACATAAGCTTCATATAAAACTTTAGATATAGCTTCATATAGGACTTTACATATAGCCTCATTTATATATATAATATACAATACAATAACATTTTGTACAAGATCACCTTATAACCATAAGAATACCTTCACATAGTACAATAACATTTCATAACTTGATAACATTTTAATTCAATAGATAATGCCTTCAAGTCCATGTTCATAATACATTCCATAATTAAACACCTCCACCATAAGTGGATCAAACTAAGCAAGAACAATTTTATCCATAATAAGAGATTAAGCCAACTTACCATCCTCTAAAGCCATAATCAACAACACTCAAGTCCCAACCATTTTACTTACACAAGAGAATTCATCATAACTTGCCCATAAGGCCACAACTTTCAATTCATCCATACATCATCAATTCATCATAGATAGATGTAGAAAATCATAAGAGTCACTAATACAATCTAATCCAAACACAATCTCATAAACTTTGAATCATAAGCAAAAGACCCACTTCATAAGCAAATTTAGGAATTTAGGGAAACCATGGGTTCTTCAAGGAATTCCATATGAAATCATCTTAAAAACATTAATCAAACATTAATTCATCAATATAATGGCTTAGAAAATGTTTTGCCAATGAACCCATGCTTAGATTAGAATTTGAGATTTTTGTTCTTTGAAACACTTTTGATTGGACTCCTTGAAAGAAAGATTGATCAAGGATCAAGGGTCACCATACCTCTAAGTTGAAACCCACGAAAAATTGAAGAAGAAAGCACTCAAAACCTTCAACCCTAGCTCCAACTTCACCTTGACCTTCAATGGTGTTCCAAAGAGAACCCTTCCTTACTCTTTTAAAATGGAACAAAATGATCCACAATCAGCCTAACACAATAATATAACCTCAAAAGAAAAGATTTGTGAAAAGACCAAAATGCCCTTAAATTTCCGGACGGACTCCTTGCCAACTGCCCAACTTTCAAAGGGCATAACTCGCTCATACGAACTCGGAATCGAGCAAACTCGGTGGCGTTGGAAAGATCGTTCCAAGGGCTTTCCAAACATAACTGGAACTACTCCTGTATCATCCTGAGCTAGGAGTTATGACTGCTCAAAGTTGGCCAAAAACTCACTGATTTCCACACTGGGCAGAATTTCCAGATTTTGAACTTAGCCAATTTCCAGATTCTGAACTGTTTTTCTTTCCAAAAGTGACTACTTCCAATTTATGCTTAAACTTTAAAAATTCATACATTAGGCTCTAGTTTCACCTATCTATTTTTAGGGTCGCTACATAGCCCAGAAAACCTGACAAAAGCTTAAAATTTTATATTGACTAACAAAGCATGATAAACTAGCTACCAAAACCAAATTCACACAAATCAACATTTATTTTCATTCTCAAGCTCAATCTTAAGGAAAGGAAGCCATAGCCTACCTCAAAGTAAATCTCATGTGGTTCAAATTCACAATTCAAATGGTTCTCCCTTCCAAATTCTACCACACTATTAAATATAGAATAACAATGTTAGCATGGTTGTTTAGCCACCATTCATATTAATTAGAGATACACTAAAATTTGAGTCAATATGGGAATGTGGGACCCACCTTAGGAATCTTATATTGATTCCATCAAAAGGTCAATTCAAACTCCCCGAACTTGTATCCCAAAATGAGACACAATTTAGGGCCCGAAACACACCCAAACACTAGCATGCAATAATTCAACATTTAAGTACAATCAAAAGGGGTGGAGCAGATTTGATTACGAACAAGCTTTCCCCATTAATCTCCAAACACTCTAATGCATAGCCACAATCTTCCGGAAGATACTAAACTTGAAATCATCCAAATCAAACACTAAAAATTCTCACAATTGTATGAGGAAATGCTTGAACAAAAAGAAATTACAGTCTACTCTTTTATTCAAATGTCAAGTCACAAATACACATCCCGATAATAAGGGAAGGAGGTCGAATAATGGCCCACTCTTTAAATGTCATTCGCGATCACAAAAGTCAAGCCTCGTGAACAAGATGACCAAAGGTGATCAACAACACCTGACAACTCCTCCCGATTACAGATTGAGGCCCATGCGATAATAATGGTAAATCACAACCCTCCATGATTGTGAAAGCACACATGCCATCTCACTGAAGGAGGCACAAACACAAGATTCGTGTGCATTAGCTGAAGACACTGACAAGGTGCTCAAGATTCATTTGGAACCCCATGCACGCAAATGAATTATGCTACCCCACCAAAATTTTTATTATACATTCAATGGAGCCATTGAAAATTCCAACTAGGTTCATCTAAAAAAAAGTAGGTCCCACATCAAAACTCCATTTTAACCCAAATTCCACAAGGGTGATTGAAATTAGCGCGAGGCCTCATGATCAGTATTAAAGGTCCTAGAAAAAACATAATATTCCAAACCTGACAGAACTGTTAGAATTGAATTCTGAGGTTGGCTTCTTGAAATTTTGACCGAAGTGAACCGTTTATGTTTCTGAAGTTTCAAATGAGAGAAACATGAACAAAATCCAAATAAATGACCAAGTTACTGAAGTGTCATTCTTTAGCAAGCGATAAATGACTTGGGTCACTATAAGAATGCTCTAAGAATATTAAATAAGCCAATAATACATGAATGATCTAGAGAGTCATTTAGAGTGTTTCCCCAATCAAATCATGCTCCTCTCCACACTAACAATACATGTACTATTCATATTGTTATTAATAAAGTTTAACATGAGAGTTTTAAACACTTCAAAATAGATTTCCATTATAAGGAGAAATTGTATTGAAAAGAGTCATTAATCTTCCATATGTGTTCAATGATTTTCAAATAGCTTATGTTTTAAAAAATTCATGGCATGATAATCCCATCAATTTCTAGTAGGACTGCATATATCTTAGATGTGCATACATTTTGGACTTTCAAGTAGGACAACTTAGCATTAACATGAAAATTTTAGGTTACAAATGATAATCCTGATGACTTTCTAAAAATATAGGTCTACATATGAATTTGGTCATGTGATAAATATTGTAACATCCCGCCTTAGAAAGAGCTAAAATTAGAAAGAACTAATTTGTAAAGAGCCAAATCTGAAAATTTTCAAGTTGTTCTTAAGTTGTGTTTTTTCGATCAATTTCAAACAACCATAACTTTTTGTACAGGATGATTTAGGTAGCCCAAAAGATATCAAATGAAAGTTTTTGGAATCCTCTTTCCAATGCCACCTAGTTTGCTAAATTTTGAACTCATATGAGGGAGATATGCCCATTTCAAGTCAGGTTGTCCAGTTAGGGAGAGTTACCCAAAAATATTACGGGTATATTCGTCTTTTCCTTACCAAATTAGAGTAATTCATTTTTAGTAAGGTTTTAGGGGTATAAACTAATTCTGTTGAGTTTTACAATCCGAATTCACACTTGGGGTTTTAAAAAAGAGCTCAAGAATAGGAAAGAGTTTTAGCCATTATTGAGAGTCTTTGAGTTCTTGAGGTGTGAGTTTTGCAAATGAGTTGAGTTCCCTGATAAATTTTTATATGGGTTCATTGAAATCATTTTGGGTTTGTGAATTTTCATTTATTTGGTTGATGAAACTGTTGTGGGTGTGAGTTGAGTCCAGTTGGGAGAGGAGGAAAAGATCTGGTGAATAATTGCTCCCAGGTTTGCGTCAGAGAGACACTTAAGAATTTCCGTCTTTAAACAATCACCCCCCTCTCCGCATCGCGGAGGATACAAAGTCCTCTACCTCAAAAATATTATTATGACCAAAAATTAAATTCCATATATGCGTCGCGGTAGTGTTCTTTAACTTGAGTCTTCACTTGTTCTTATGAACAACTATAATAACCTTCCTAAATCATTCAGAGGTCCTACATTCCAAAGAGTAACCCTTGAATTCATATTTACGATTCAAGGTAGAGTTAAAGAGTAAAGTCTTGAGAGTATTTTGAGAAGTCTTTTGCAAACTTTTTTTAAGACTCTAGCAGTTGAGCTTAGGAAGAGTAGAGTTGAGTTCATCTAAAAAAAATATGATATATGGGAACTAATTATTCCCAAGAAAAATGCTTTTTACATTTAAGAAAAAAAAGGAAACACCGATTTCTAAAAGAGTTCATAAGCAGTTTTGAGTACTATCTATTTTTAGAGAAACCTTTTGAGTAATAATCTGAAAGATGAGTATGAGGATTTAAAAAAAATAAAACATATGAGCTAAGTTGTATTTTGGAATTAGTATAAAGAACCGATATGAGTGGGAGTTCAAAAAAATCACAACCCCATAAACCATATATCCTCGTGGTTAGAAAGGGTCATACTTTTTAGATGATTACTTATTGCTTTTTAAGCATAAGATAGTGGATTAACTTAGTTGAGGAGTTCTATACCCCGGCAAGGCATACTATAGTTGTGGTAGCGTGGGCGAGACGTTGTATCATCACATAACTCATAGTTATGATTGTCGATTAGAGAATCTCAAAAACAGAGTTTATTTGTATTTTTGCATACAAACTAAGATATATTGTATTTTTCAATACATTAAGTTGTTATCTACTGTGTTAAAAGCTTTTCATTATATCACATTACTAAATTTGCTTTTATAATGAAAATAGTTGAGTTGAGTTGAGACGAGGTAAGTTGTTTCTTTGGTTCCAGTTTAAGTTTATGTCATGTTTAGATTTCCCTTCACATGCTCGTGCATTCAATGTACTGACGCCATTTGGCCTGCATCTTTTATGATGTAGATACATGTAACTAGGATAAACATCAAGCTCTTCGTTGATCCAGTTGAGTTCCAGAGTTGTTGGTGTGCCTCCTTGCTTCTGGAGGATCCCTTATTTACTTTCCATTATTTCAGTTGTTAGGATGATTGGGGGTCTTGTCCTGACATCCCTCATAGTATTAGAGGCTGCATAGATAGATAGATAGACAATAGTTGTTCATAAGTCTTTTTCAATTCTTTGTTAAATGTTTTAAAGAGTTGAGTTGACTATTGTAGGCTAGTTGAATATTTTATTATATTCTGAGTTATGATTCTGAGTTAAAGTTGTACTTTTGAGTTTGTCCTATATTAAGTAAGTCTACTGCTTAGAGTTGAGCCATGACAAGGATTTTCTTGGGGCCAACAATAGTTCTCGAGTGCTGAACACTTCCATGGTGTAGGCTTTGGGCGTGACAAACTTGGTATCATATCATAGAGTTCAAGAGTCGTAGGGTTTCAATGAAGCCATGTCTGTAGAGTTCTAGTTATCAATGGGAAGCGTGCCACATCTATAATTAAGAGGCTGCAACATTTAGGAACTATCTCACTTCTTTCATACTCTTTTCATGTGATAAAGCTCATCTCTATAAATTTTCTTTATAACTCATTCTGGAATGTATCTTACAGATCATACACCCACAAAAAGCTGTGTGAGGTCATCTTGTAAGGAGGAAGGCCGATCCACAGGATCAAGGGGTACTTAATGCACAGTAATGTAACACCAAGGAGAGGTCACTAATGTTGAGTTCTGAGATTCGTGGCCAACCAAGCTAGGCAGCAGAGAGGGGATGGACATGATGTGGCTGATACATCCAGAATCCGTGAGTTCTTAAAAATGAATCATCCAAACTTTACTAGTTCAATTATCACTAAGGATCTGGAAAACATTGTGGAAGAGTTGTAGAAGTTGTTTGAGGTTATGCGCTGATGTTGAGAGAGTGGAACTAGCTGCACACAAATTGAAGGGTGTTTCTAGGGTATGGTTTGACCAATGGAACAAAAGTAGAGCTGAGGGTGCATTAATGGTGAGTTGGGCTCTGTTCGAGGGTGCCTTGATGGGGCGTTTCTTTCCCCGTGATCTAAGAGAGGCAAAGGTAAGAGAATTTCTCACTTTTATAAAGGAATCTATGAGTGTGCATGAGTACAACCTCAAGTTAACCCAACTTTGCCTCTATGCTCCAGAGATGGTTGCTGATATGAGGAGTAGGATGAGTTTATTTGTATCTTGGTTGTCTCGCTTGTCAAGCATGGAGGGCAAGGCAACTATGTTGATAGGGGACATGGATATAGCAAGGCTAATGATCCATATGCAGCAGGTTGAAAAAGATAAGCTGAGAGATAGAGAAGAGTTCCGAAACAAAAAGGCTAAGACAATAGGAAATGAGTCTGGGCAACAACAGAGTAATGCAAACCGGTCATCCTTTCAACACAAGCCAAATGGACCTACTCCATCTTCTGCGAGTGCACCTACACCAAGGAATATAGGTGAGTTTAAGAATAAGATTTTCTCAAAACTTCAGAGCTAAACCTGCACAGTGTCAAGGTAGTGTGGCACAATGAGGTAATGGGACTCCTGCATGTTCTAAGTGTGGTAGGAACCACTCAGCAGTGGGTCATGATGGATCCATTGGTTGTTTCAAGTGTTGTCAGAATGGTCACTTCATGAGAGAGTGCCCTATGTACAGGCAGGGAAATGGTGGTGGGGAAATAGAGCCCAATTTTCTTCAGTTGCTTCACCAGACAGGGCAAGACCTAGAGGAGCTACTTCAATGATAGGTGGTGGAGCAAACCGTTTGTATGCTATCACCAGTCGTCAAGAGTAAACGAATTAACTTAATGTTGACACTAGTATAATCAAAGCCTTTACCTTTTCATGTATATGCATTTCTAGATCCAAGTGCAAGTCTATCTTTTGTGTCTCCATATGTAGCTATGAGGTTCGTTATTATTCCCAAAAAATTTATTGAGCCTTTCAGTGTCTCCACACCTGTTGCTGAGTCTATTCTAGCTGAGACAGTTTATCGTGATTGTGTCATTTTTGTCAATCAAAATGACACCATGGCTAACCTAGTCAAGTTAGACATTGTATATTTTGATGTTATTTTAGATATGGACTGACTTCATGCCTATTATGCATCAGTTGGTTGTACAACTCGAGTTGTTAAGTCCAAGTTTCCTAATGAGCATGTCATAGAGTTAAGGAGTAGTTCAGCAGCGCCTAAGGGTCGTTTCATTTCGTTCCTTATGGTGAGAAATTTGGTTTCCAAGAAAGTTAGTTTCCAAGGGGTGCATCTATCACTTAGTCCGAGTTAATGACTCTAGTACTGAGACACCACCTATTCAGTCAGTTCCAATTGTGAGTTAGTTTCTAGAGGTCTTTCTATATGATCTTCCCAGAGTCCCACCTGAGAGAGAAATAGACTGCAATATAAATATTCTTCTCGATACTCTTCCTATCTCTATTCTGCCATACAAAATGGATCCAACTGAGTTGAAATAGTTAAAAGAACAATTGAAAGACCTTCTTGAGAAAGTCTTTATTCTACAAAGTATCTCACCTTGTGGTGCTCCGGTCTTATTTGTGAGGAAAAATGATGGTTCTTTTAGAATGTGTATAGGCTTCCCTTAGTTGAACAAGGTTACTATGAAGAATAAACATCCTCTTCTGAGAATTGATGATCTCTTCGACCAACTTCAGGGTGCCACTTATTTTTCTAATATAGACCTAAGATTAGGCTATCATTAGTTGAGAGTAAGACAAACTAACATCCCTAAGACAACTTTCAGGACAGGCTATCATCATTATGAGTTTCTGGTTATGTCCTTTGGCCTAACTAATGCACCTGCAGCGTTCCTGGTTTTTATGAATAAAGTATTCAAGCCATTTCTAGATATGTTTGTTATTGTAGTCACTGATGATATTTTAATCTATTTGAAGAATGAGGAGGATCATATTAGCCATCTCAGAGTAGTTCTTCAAACTATAAAGGATAGAGAGTTGTATGCTAAATTCTCTAAGTGTGAATTTTGGCTTGAGTCTATTGCATTCTTAGGGCATATTATTTCTGGTGATGGAATTCGAGTTGATACTCACAAGATTGAGGCACTATAGAACTGTCCTAGACCCACATCTCTAACTGATATTAAGAATTTATAAGGATTGGCTGGTTATTATAGGAGGTTAGTCGAGGGGCTCTCATCTATTTTTTCCCCATTGACTAAGTTGACTTAGAAAATAGTTAAGTTTCAATAGTTTGAAGCTTGCGAGAATACCTTCCAGAAATTGAAAACTAGGTTTACTACTGCCCCAATATTGACCTTACTAGAAGGTATGCAAGCGTTTGTTGTGTCTTGTGATGTGTCTAGAGTTTGATTGGGTTGTGTATTGATCCAGAATGACGAATTTATAGCTTATTCCTCCAGGCAACTTAAGATTTAGGAGAGAAATTACCTAACCCATGATCTAGAGTTGGCTGCTATATTGTTTGCTTTGAAAATATGGTGTCACTATCTTTATTGTGTTCTTGTAGATGCGTTAACCAATCACAAGAGTCTTCCATATGTGTTCAGTCAGAAAAATCTTAATCCGAGACAGAGAAGGTGGTTGGAATTACTCAAGCATTATGACATGAGTATTCTCTATTACCATGGTAAGGCTAATGTTGTTGTTGATGCCTTGAGAAAGTTGTCTATGGGTAGTACTTCCTATGTTAAGAAGGACAAGAACGAGTTAGCAAAAGATGTGCATAGACTTGCATGATTAGGAGTTTGGTTAATGGATTCCAATGAAGGAGGAGTGGTGGAGATGAATGGGGTTGAATCATCACTAGTGTCCGAAATTAAAGAAAAACAAGACCAAGATCCTATTTTTCTTGAGTTAAAGGGAAATGTTCATAAGCATAAACTGATGGCTTTTGAACAAGAGGGAGATGGTGTATTGAGGTATCAAGGTAGATTGTGTGTTCCAAGGGTGGATAAACTTCAAGAGATGATCATAGAGGAAGCTCATAGCTCTAGATATTCTATCCTTTTGGACTCCACAAAGAGGTATCGTGACTTGAGTGAAGTCTATTGGTGGAGTAGTATGAAGAAGGGTATTGCAGAATTCATTGATAAGTTCCCAATTTTCCCAACAAGTCAAGGTAGAGCACCAGAGGCCTGGTGGTATGACTTAGTATATAGATCTTCCAGAATGGAAGTGTGAGATGATTAATACGGATTTCATTATAGGTTTATCGTGGTCTCGAAGGCAGCATGATTGGATTTGGATGATTATAGATTGAATGACTAAATCGGCCCATTTCTTACCGCTAAAGACTACCTATTCACCAGAAGATTATGTTAAGCTATATATTCAAGAGGTATTCATCCTTCATGGAGTTTCGTTGTCCATTTTTTCCTATAGAGGTGCTCAATTCACCACACAATTTTGGAAGTCTTTCTGGAAAGGTTTAGGTTCGAATATGAACCTTCATACTGCTTTTAATCCTCAGACAAATGGTCAAGTAGAGCGCATAATTTAGACTTTAGAGGATATGTTAAGGGCGTGTGTGATCAATTTGAAGTGTAATTTGGATGATTACTTATCTCTCATATAGTTTTCGTACAATAGTAGTTATCATTCTAGCATTCAGATGGCTTTTTATGAGGCTCTTTATGGGAGAAGATATAGATTTGCTATTGGATTGTTTGAGGTTGGAGAAGCTAGATTGATAGGACCAGACTTGGTTCATCAAGCTATGGAGAAAGTGAAGATTATTTGAAAAAGCTTGAAAATAGCACAGAGTCATCTGAATTCCTATACAGATGTTAGGAGAAGAGACTGGGAGTTTGAGGAGGATAATTCGATTTACTTGAAGGTTTAACCCATGAAGGGCGTTATGAGGTTTGAAAAAAAGGGAAAACTTAGTCCTCGATATATTGGTCCTTATAGGATATCCAAATGGATTGGCAATATAGCTTACGAGTTGGAGCTACCGTCAGAATTAACAGCAGTCCATTTGGTATTCCACATTTCAATGTTGAAGAAGTGTATGAGAGATCCTTTACTTATTATACTGACTGAAAATATTTTTATTAAGGACAACATATCTTATGAGGAGATTTTCGTTCAGATTCTGGATTGACAAGTTCACAAGTTGAGCACCAAAGAGGTAGCATCAGTCAAGGTCTTATGAAGGAATTAGTTTATTGGTGAAGCAACTTGGAGGCTGAGGAGGATATGAAGAAGAGATATCCACATCTCTTTGAACCCGGAGATACTCCCAATGAAGGTACACATTCTTTTCTTAGTACTATTTAAGTTTGTGTGATATGTTATATATTGCATATTTAGTGTTTGAGTTGGGTGTAGATGTTCCACCATCATTTCTTATTATAGTAATCTCACTCGAGGATGAATGTTTCCAAGGTGGAGATATTGTAACATCGCGCCTTAGAAAGAGCTAAAATTAGAAAGAACTAATTTGGAAAGAGTCAAATCTTAATATTTTCAAGTTATGCTTCACTTGTGGGTTTTGAATCAACATCAAACGACTATAATTTTTAGTACAAGATGAGTTAGGTGGCCCATAAGATATCAAATGAAAGTTCTTGGAATCCTTTTATCAATGCCACCGAGTTGGCTAAATTTTGAGCTCGTATGAGGGAGATATGCCCGTCTCAAATCAGGCTATCCAGTTAAGGAAAGTTACCCAAAAATATGAGGAGTATTTCAGTCCTTTCCTTACCCAATCAGATTAGCTCGTTTTGAGTAAGGTTTTAGGGGTATAAACTGATTTGGTTCAGTTTTAGAATCCTTATTCACGCTTAGGGTTTTAGAAAAGAGTTCAAGAAGAGAAACATGAGAAAAAAGGGAAGATTCATGGCGTTCGTCAAGTTCTTGAAATTATATTTCAGAATTTCACCAAGGTTTTGATCCCTAAGAGGTATGTGAGTTCTCATAGTGTTGGGTTCGTTCACCCACAAAGCAATCATGCAATTTTAACTAAAAAAATTTCTCAAAGTTTAAGGATTTGATGTTCTTGAGCAGTTGTTGAGTTTTAGCCATTATTGAGAGTGTTTGAGTTTTGCAAATGAGTTGAGTTCCTTGATAGATTTTTATACGGGTTCATGAAATCGTTCTGGGTTTGTGAATTTTCATGAATTTGGTCAATGAAGCTGCTTTGGGTGTGAGTTGAGTCGAGTTGAGAGAGGAAGAATAAATCAGGCGAATAATTGCACCCAGGTCTACGTCATGGAGACGCTTAAGATTTTCAATCATCACACAGTCACACCCTTCTCCGCGTCGCGGAGAGGATACAGTGTTCTCTGCCTCAAAATTATTTTTGTGACCAAAAATTAAATTCCATATCCCCATCGCACCAGTTTTCTTTAACTTGGGTTTTCACTAGTTCTTATGAACAACTATATTAACCTTCCTAAATCATTGAGAGGTCCTACATTCTAAAGACTAACCCTTGAATTCATATTTCCAATTCAAGGTATAGTTAAGAGTAAAGTGTTGAGAATATTTTGAGAAGTCTTTTGCAAACTTTTTTTAAAAACTTGTTTTTTTAAGTTGAGTTGAGGAAGATTACAGTTGAGTTCATTTTCTTTAAATGATATATGGGAACTAAGTATTCCAAGAGAAATGTTTTTTACATTTAAGAAAAGAGGAAACACTGATTTCCAAAAGAGTTCATGAGCAGTTTTGAGTACTATCTTTTTTTAGAGAAACCTTTTGAATAATAATCTCAAAGTTGAGGATGCATAATTTTTTTTATAGAAAACATGTGAGATAAGTTATATTTTGGGATTAGTATTGAGCACCGATATGGGAGAGAGTTCTAACAACTCACATCCCCAATAAACAATGTAGAAAACATGGGTAGAAAGGGTCACACTTGTTAGATGATTCCTTATTGCTTTTTAGCATAGACTAGTGGATCCACTTAGTTGACTAGTTCTATACCCTGGAAAGGAGTAGGATAGTTCTGGCAGCATTGGCGAGATAATGTATCATCACATAACTCATAGTGATGGTTGTCGGTTAGAGAATCTCCCAAACAGAGTATTTTTTTGTTTTTTTGCATACAAACTAAGATATATTGTATTTTTCACTACATTGATTTGTTATTTAGTGTTTTGAAAGCTTTTGTTTATATCACATTACAATGTTTGCTTTTATACCGAAGAGAGTTGAGTTGAGAAGAGGTAAGTTGTTTCTTCAGTTCTAGTTCAAGATTATGTTATGTTTAGATTTCCCCTCACATGCTCGTAAATTCCATGTACTGAACCCATTTGTCCTGCATCTTTTATGATGTAGATACAAATAACCAGGATTAACATCAAGCGCTTCATTGAACCAGCTGAGTTTCAGAGTTGTTGGTGAGCCTCCTTTCTTTTGGAGGATCCCTTATCCCTACATCCCTCATAGTATTAGAGTATTCATAGATAGATAGACAATAGTAGTTCATGAGTCTTTTCCATTTCTTTGTAAAATGTTTTAAAGACTTGAGTTGCCTATTGGGGCTAGTTGAATATTTTATTATATTTTGAGTTATGCTTTTGAGTTAAAGCTCTATTTTTGAGTTTGTCCTATGTTAAGTAAGTCTTCCGCTGAGAGTTGAGCCAGGCTAAGGGTTCATTTGGGGACATCAATGGTTCTCAAGTGCCAACCATGTCCAGGGTGTAGGCTCGGGGCGTGACCAATACTCATCATTGAAGTATATGTTGATGACACTATCTTTTGAGCTACATTGGATTCACTATGTGAAACATTTACCAAGTTAATGGGAATTGATGAGTTTGAAATGAATATGATGGGGGAACTAAGATTCTTTTTAACCTTACAAGTTAAGTAGTCATCAACATGCACTATGATCAATAAACAAAAGTATATTAGTGATCTGATAAAAAGCGTCCACGTGGAAAGTGCCAAGCCCATTAATACTCCATTAAGGACCGCTACAAAACTAATTGACAAACCAAGTCCATCCGTAGTTGAGACAATGTATTGAGGAAATATTGGATCTTTACTATACATCAAAACAAGCAGAATATATATAGTCTTTAGTGTTGGAATGTGTTCAAGACTTTAGACCTGTCCTAAGGAGTTCTACTCGAAAGATGCAAAAATGATTCAAAGTAACAGAGACTCCATATAGCTTATATGTAAACTACTGATTTAAACAATGAGGTAGGATTTAAGCACCAAAATATTGTGTTTAGACTCTTTCATGTAATGGAGTGAATGAACTATAAGCTATCCATGGGAATTAATTATAACTATTACAATCAAATGTAAAATGTCATACAAAATCAGTAACACAAGTAAATAATAGATTAGTACCCAAAGTTGATTAAGAAAAAGAGATACACAAGTTGTTAGCAAGATAGAGAATGGAATAATTGGTGCTCCTCCCTCTGTATATTTATGTTCGAGTGAGTTTCGAAGGATCTAAAGATAGAAATAAATATGTATATGCATATTTCATGACTTGCGATGACATTGAGTCTTAAATAGCAATTCTTCACTCCGTTTTTTGTGTAAAAATAAAAGGGTAATATGAATAAGAATAATAAAAATCTTAACAATAAACAACATGGAAGGAAACAATAATAGGACCATATATGTGATGTATATGTACTAATTCACCATAAGTACAAAGATTAATCTAAAGTCATGAGCATGTATGAATTCTATGATTGGATTCTTTTTGACAGAGATAATAACATGTGTATTATATGTCATGATACCCAAGATCTATAAAAGAAACGAAAATGAAGTCACAAACAACATAAAGATCTAAATTAAAGCACTGATTTCTAAAATAATGTAGTTCAATAGAGAATAGACAACCTGGAGTAAGGATTTCACCTCTTGTGGTGTAGTGAATTGTTCATTATCATATGTCTCGAATCTATATTTGTTCTTCAAGCCATGTTAAGAGAGACAAAAAAGAGAGTAAATTTATTTTTGCGATGATATGCAGATTAAAGAGAGTGGTGTTCTTATGAGTGTAAAATCTTTTCTGTACTTGAAGATTTGATGTGACTTGGAGTGAAATGAAAGGGTCATATCTCTCAAGAGGAACATGTAAGAAGGGGTAAAGGAAAAAGACTATATTTGTCTCAAGAAAATGGAAAAATCTTAATGTATCCATGGATGACGAAAGTTGCAAATTAGAATCAAAATTGCAAGAGATAGAGGGAGAGAGAAAGTGTGGCTGATGAGAAGAAAACAGATTTAGGGTTTGGGCTATAATATATTTTTTGTGTGCTGATTCAGAAAGGTTTATTTTGGAAAAGAATTGACACAACATGACAACCTATAGATTATTACATACATTTTTTCCTGATTTTTCTTTCTCTATTTCCATTAAAAGGAAAAAGAATATTTTTTTGTTGTTCTTTTTTTTTCTCATTTATTATTATTGTCTCTTTTTCCCTCTTTCTAAATTCATTTTCATACGTATATTTGCTTCTCTACCAAGTTTTCTATTCTTTTTCGTAATTCACTCTTTTTTTTGAAATTATCCCTTTTCCTTAAAACCATTCAATAATTAGAAATTCACAGTTCTTTCATTAATTTCTCTTAGGATTATCATTATTTCTTTTCTTATCTAAAAAATCTCACACATTATTCATCTCTATTTCTTTATTCACTACTTTAGGACTTTTTAACTAACTTTTTCCACTCTAAAATCTTCTCCACGTAAAAAGGATAATAATATTTACGGCTTGAAATCTCAGGTCATCATAACACCTACTAACAAAACTAGTAGGTAAGCCAAACACATAGCCCATAACGAAAATCAACAAGCTATTACACCGAATGAAACACGTAATAAGTAAGGAAAGAACATCAAATAAAATAAAGAGACATACAATCTTATGTTTATTTCATGAATTTTTTTTAAAGAAAAGCATTGTTTCATGCAAAACTATTTTTTTAATAAAAAAACATTGTTTCATGAAAGAAATAGATAGAAAATAAAGACACAACATCGAATGGAAAAACTTTTTAAAAGAAAAAAGAATAGTCACTTCGATGAAAGAGAAAATAAAGTTTCATCTATATCAACATTATCAACGCTTATATCTGGGGCTAATTGTTCAATTCATCAAACTATGCCTTCAAGACCATGATCACAATATACAAAGTAATTACACTTCAATTCATCAAACTATATCTGAACCTTGTTCTGAGCAATTTTCATGCATTAGGTCTACTGATTCTAGATCATCATTACATTCATTAATCATTTATGAAAGGACTACCAACATTAGGTCTACCGATTCAAGACATTAAGACAATACACATCATTACACAAGAGAGGATGCCTAAGCCTACCAACTCAAGATTCAACAATCGACTATACTTTCATTCATTCAAGAAGAGGATGCCTAAGCCAATCAAATCAAGATACATCATCACATTACTTTCATTTATACAATAAAAAAAAAATATAAGCTTACCAATTCAAGATATAAATTACATAGGAGAAAACCCTTCACATTCTATCATCATCATTCATGAGTGTTAACTGAGAATATGCTATCAACAATAACACAATTACATTATATACATGATCATCATACTATCATTGAATTCACATACATATCCTTCACATCATATTCATACCTTTCCTTTCAAGGACATGGATCATATTTACCCACACACCTTAGATTAATACAATTAGGCAAGAGTAATAACATAATTTCAACATTCTATATTGAGTTGTGAGCTAAAATTGTGTTTTATACACTACATCTTGTGGATGTTTGAGCTTGTGGCTCCATGTTTTTAATTGTGAATGATTTTTGACCCTTCCGAAAATTTTTGCCACCTCTTGTTTGTATTGAATGTGGTTGTTCTTGTGAAAATTTGAGTATTGGTTTGATCAATACCGATGACTTGAATAGTGCTTATAATCGAACAAAAATGAATATGTAGCTACAATGAGGCCAATTGAAGTTGCATAGACAATATATGAACTCCTTGCATCTCGTTGTGACTAGCCAATTATCAAATCGAGTCTCTTGTGATGAACATTGCACACAAGTGAAAATGTGGAGTCTTGTTTGACTTTGGTGTCAATGTCTTGTGTGATGAGCTTACCGTGAACCATGTGTGATGACACCTAGAATTTGCCCCGTTGGTCCGGTTGACTAAGGTGATGCAATTTCTTGAGATGATCTTAGGAAACTTTAAAGATTGTGAACCAATTTGACATATACCTCTTTTGTGGCGTACCTTGTGAGTGTGTGAACCTCTTTTGAGCACCCTTTGAACCTTAACCTTTTCTTTTCTTGGAAGAAACTTGATAACACTGATACCTTTTATTGATCTATTACCCATAATCCTTATGATTTGTGGTTTGTTTAAATAGCTAACTTAGGCCAAAAGCCTAAGTTGGGGGTGTGGTGAAAAGAGAAGGCAAATCAAGTAAATGCAAAGAAGTCCCTTGTGCCCATATTTTGAGAAAAATGGAACCCCTCCATATAAAAAAAAGAGAAAAAGAGATTGAAAAAGAAAAAAGGAAATCAAAAGAAGGAAAGAAAAAGTGGTGAAATAAAGTTTGTGGAAATACAAAGAAAATGGGGTTTCCAATGACTCATGAAAGATGAATAAGAGGTGACTTTTGAGCTTGAATGAAATTGATAAAGAGAAGGAAAGAAGGTGTTGTTCACATCACATTTCATGTGGATTTTCAGCCTATAAGCCTAAATGACCATACCTTTGCACTCAGCCCCATTACAAGCCTTGAAAAGACCTTTTTTTTTTTTTTTAATCTTGAGTTAGCTGAAACAATTGTCTATTGAAAAATATGGGTAAACCTATGGGTGAAAGCATGCATTGTGTTCTTCTTTGTGAGTGTGAGCATTGCATTTGATTTCGGAACTTTAAATTGTTGAACCATTGAGTGTGAATATGGAATCTTTCTTCTGTGTGAGGGCATTTGATTTCCTTTGTTGAGATTGAACTTGCACTTGAAGCAAGTATAGTGAGCTTGAGATTCTTTGATAATAGTGTGTCACAACTTGAAACTTTGAGTGCACATTTGATCTTCGCATGAGTAAATTGAGTCTTGTGTGCGCATTCATGATTGTGTCTTGTGTAGCACTGTTCGAGGCATCCTTTTTGAACTGCCAAACTTGAGTTTTACTTGAGGACAAGCAAAAGTTTAAGTTGGGGTGTTGATGAGTCCACAATTTGGACTCATTTAGGGCTTCATTTTAATAGAATTAGTGTCCTCAAATGCATATTTTGTCTCAATAACTGATGTAAATCCTTAATTTAAGGTATTTGGAGTTTGAGGTAAGGCATAGACACTACTTGGCAAAAAGGAACAAAACGGCAGAAAAGACGAAGAAAAGAAGGCTTGAGGATCGCCTAATCATTCGGCGCGTCGCCGAAGGCCTTAATCTCGCCCAAAGTTCCAGTGTGCTGAGCCCTGAAGGAAAAGATCAAGTCAATGATAAAAAGGAGTCATCGGCGTGTTGCGAACAGTTCCGCGAACTAGTACTATATCGCCCAATGATCCAGAATGCGAAAATGCTGAAGGCAAGAGCTGAAAGGCGATGAAGCAGACCAAAGGGCGGATCGCCGAGTGCATCGGTGACCCCGACTAACTGCACCGAGTGATCCTTCGCAGCACATTTTTTGACAACTATAAATACTAGTTGAATTTTTATCTTAGTATTCAATTTCAGATACAACATTTTATTTTTCTAAGTTTCAAGTAAAGAGACCTTGTTCTTAGCCTTTGAAGATTTGATGACTTCCAATTCCAAGAAATTGGAAATGGGTGTTGAAGATTCTTCATCCTAGACTCATTTAAAGTGAATATAAATCATACCACTTAATGTTACTTCGATTTGGTGTCATTTAATACCTTTTATTTATGTCTAGCTAAAACCTCAATTCTAGGGGTGTGATTTTTTGAATATGAGAAAAATTTCTTGTTGGGTATTGCCTATTGTTAGTCTATTTTTTGTTTAAATGTGATTCCATTTAGTAGTTCTATTTGAACTTAATGGGATTATAGTTGCAAATATGATTTCATCTTAGTATTTTTGGCTTGCTCGAGAGAGAGGTTTTAAAACTAAGACTACTAAATTGATAGTGTAACGACCCGAGAGCACCCCCTAGCCGTTACTTGCGTATACGACCTCTCGGAGGTCTTATACATGCCTTATGATTCATTCATCACATAGATCATAAAAATCACTAAGTTCAATAAAACCATAAGACTTCAAGAGTCATCAACATTTGAAAATAAGTCTCTTTAGCCAATCTTAGAAAAGAACTTAAAACGTACTTAGGGACACGGCCCCTTTACAAATGAAATGAAACTTAGGTGTCTATTACAATGACTAAGAGACTTCTAAACATAGTCCTCGAATCTTAAGGACATACCAAGGACTTGAAAGAGTGAAGCAATCCAAACCACTCCAAAGCACAATCTCCTCCTAGTTACCACAACCTACACTTGTAGTAAAATAGAAGAAAGGGGTTAGTACAACACACGTACTAAGTATGAGATTATGCAAAACATGCTAAAAAAGATATTTGTTTGGAAGTTATGCTTTCATGCCATTTTGATAAAATATCATGAACATTAACATAATAGGCACCTTACAAGTCACAACCAACAATACAAAGTCATATACTTCACAATCATCATAAACATACATAACCCATTTACCTTTACCTTCTTACCTTGGACCTCTACCTTAAGTAACCCTTAAGCAATACCTTTGTGCAATGTATGGGCAACGTCCCATACCATCACCCATACTAAGGAACGACCTTAAGGTCACACAAAGTGCATTTACCATGCATACCTCAACCTTCACTAATTAGTCACATGAGACATATAAGCATATAAGCCAACAAGTCACTTCATAAAACTAGAACACTCATCAAATGTCATCCCAAGATTCACCTAAGTAAGACATGGTGAACCAGCCCATACTACCTCTCCATTCCACACCCAAGTGATCCTTAAGGCTAAACAAGACAAGCTCCATTCACATCTCAACATAAATCATTGATTCAACCTAATGCATTTAGACAACTTCATTCACTAATGACATAAGATCATCACATACATTCAATTCAACATAAGCAGTTACATTCAATTCATTGTGACTCACTTTCACATTAGCATGCTCAAAGACCAACACTTTCATTAATTAGCCCAAAGAGATTCATTCATTCATTATCATTACTAAGACACACCAAGATCTCCCTTAAATTTCTACTTGTGCAATGTCTAGATGATGTCTCATTCCACCACCTATCCTAAGTAGTACACCTTAAGAGACCATAGTTCATTCATTCATTAATGTGGGGGAAGAGCCTTAACCGACATAGACTATGGAGCATGACATGGAATCCCGATAATACCCTTACCGGATGAGAGATCCCTACTTGCCTAAGGTAGGGTCATTCTTTTAGCCTTTACGTGGTAGAGACCACTAGCTAGTCCTATGTGGGCACATAGTTAAGGGATAGAAGGATTGCTTCTAGGTACTCTCATCTCAACTCACGAACGAACACCCATCTTATATGTTGCTACTAAATACTCACATCTCAACTAACGAAGGAGTATCCACCCATCTTTATATCCTCTCGGTGCTAGATATTACTCCCCCGCGAAGTTTGGACATTTATTTCATTCATTCATTTAGGGATAATGATTGCTACTAACTACTCTCATCTCAACTCACGAAGCAGTACTCATCCTAACTTAACATTCATTCATTTAGGTATAAAGATTGCTACTAAGTATTCTCATCTCAACTCACGAAGGAATACCCATCCTAACCCTCATTCATTCATTTAGGGATAAGGATTGCTACTAAGTATTCTCATCTCAACTCACGAAGGAATACCCATTCTAACCCTCATTCATTCATTAAGAAAGCTCTTGGATTAAAAGATGAGAAAACCTTTCATCTAGGAACCCTATTCAATTAAAGGATTACTTTATGAGACTATCCTTACAATAGACCCAACTTTCATTCATTAGCATTAACTCCCATTCTTTTCATTCATTCTCACATTGTTTCATTCATTCTTCACTAGGTGTGAGAGTAGGTAAACATAGTCTATCCTAACCTCTCATTCATTATAAGTCATTCAAAGAAGACAACTACCAAGCATAACACATAAAGTCTCTACACAAGGTCACATTTCATGCTCTTAGACCATACACAAATTCACATCAAATCACATTACCTTCATATAATCAACATTAATCAAAACAACAATCATCCAACTTTGCCTACAAGGCCATGATCACAACATTAGCATAAGGTAAACACACCCCCACTTTCAAAGGTATCAAACCTCACAATTCTAACACATACAACATATATATTTATAAAATACTAGAATCAATAGTCCATTCATAATTCCATCATCATCATAAACTTTAGGTCACAATTGCCCTTTCAAGGCCAACATCCAATATAACACAATTGACCATCAATTCCTCATAATTCAATATAGAACAATACATAAATCAATAGCCCATAATAATCTACATATTAATATCACATTATTAGCTCATAATCAATAGACCCACTTTAGACCCAAAATTAGGATTTCAAGATATGCAAGGGTTTATGGAGTTTTTGACCTTAAAACCATAAATATTAACATAAATCATCATTCGAAATACTTTCATGCAAAAACCCAAGCTTAGAATTAAGATTGGAGTTTTTAGTGTTTTTGAAAGACATTGAAATCACTTTGATTGAAAGGAGAATCAAAGATAAAATCCCCATACCTTTATGATTAATTTCCTAGGAATTTGAAGGAGAAATCAATAGGAACCCATCCCCTAGCTTGAAGCTTCATCAATGTCGTCCATGGAGTTCTAGAGAGAGAATTTATTTCAGAGGGAAGGTTCAATTTGGATAATGAGGTCTAATTCTAGGTCTTGGGGTTATAACAACTTAAAATAACCTAAAATAGGTGGAATAAGTGTTTATAATAATTCCCCAAAGTACCCAAACTACCCCTCACTTAGTTGGACCTTTAAAACAAGTCAAACTTGAGTTTTATTTTCGCAAATTTCATCGGGAAACAAGTCCGCGATGCGGAGCTGTTCCCACAAGTTTCTAGAAATTAAATTTTGAGGCAGAAGAGTCCGCGACACGTCCGCGATGTGGACCAAACTTTTGGCCCTTTGTGGAGCTAGTCCGTGACGCAGACATGCTCCCTCCATGAGCATTTTGCAAGTTGCCTTGGCAGCTTGTTTGACCAAAGGTTGGGGTCCTCCTCGGAGACCCTTAGGGTGGTCCGGGGAGTTGTACCCGAACGTTTCGACCCTAAAAACATTTATTAAGATACTAGGATCACCTCCACTGATTTTAGACTCCAAACAACACATAAAAACATGAACAACATACTAGAACACACCAACACATAAAAGACTAGTTTTCGAACGTCTTGGTCGTCCCTTGACGTTTGACTTCCAAACTCTTTAAAACTGACTAAAAAGGCTATGCTTCCTTATTTTAACAAGTTATTAATGCATGAAACCCATGTGAGTCTCTACTTTATCCTACTTCATTTTTTAGGGGTGTTACAATATCCCCCACTTAGGAACATTCGTCCTCGAGTGACACTTAAAATACTTCTGAGAACTCAATGACCCAACTAGCAGCTCACAACAAACATGGAATATCATTACTACAGCACACATCAAGGAGGAAACATCAACTCCACATAAAACCATTATAACAAGACTTTCATGCAATTCAAGGAAGTAGGAATAACATCTACCACTCAATATGCACAAAACTTTACCATTTCTCATTTCTTTGGAGGAACTTCCTTCTCCCTAGCATATCATGCTCATTACAACATTTATAGGCTCACCATACAATTTCTCTCAAAAGCATAATCATGCAATATCAAGATCACATCAAGGCATGCTCAACTAGGCATCTCATAAATCAATTTAAGCAACTTATCATAAACAAAAGCTCATTATTTCATATCATATAAGGAGGAACTACCTTATCCATACTCATGATGAACACTTCATCATTTTCATTTCCAACATGGAGGAACTACCTTCTCCAATTTTTTGGACATACTCATCATTTCATCATAAGGACCGATATGCAATAACTTTCAAAGCATACATAGGCATAATCAACATTACAACTCATGAGGCAATAAGCAAATCATACTAAATGCACAATAATCATGAGAAATATAGATCAACTACTAACCTTATCAATTAATCATAATGTCATTAAGAGGATGCATAACATAATATCGTGTAGGATGTGCATAACATAAGGAGATCATGCAACTCATAATCATATGCAAGACTCCAAAACATGAACAAGCTACTAGGAATTCTTGGTTTCAAGCTTGAATACGAATAGATGGAAAAGATAAGGATATCAACAACCTTACTACTCAACTCATCATCCCCCACTTAGGGTAAACCTATCTAGGAGCACATTATCCCCTACTTGGGGTGAGCCAAATCAACTTTTCACCACCTCATACCCTTAAATTCTAAGGTCAGAGCAAGTCAAGACTAAACCTTCAAACTCCTTTAATAAAACGATTCTACACTATTGAGGGTCTTACCTTTATCCCCCAAGAAATGAGTTTACTCACTCAAAATCATTTGGTACCACCTAAGCACCACTACTCATAAAATTTTTATCCTCTCACAATTACCTTGCTAGGTAGTCACACCATCGTCCCCTCTTAGGATCAAGCCTACACAAGGACTTCAATCTATCACAAGGGCAACTACCAAGCATTAACCACAAAAAGCAACTTCCCAATATGATACTTCAAATCTCATAAGTCACACATAGCCATAATTGGCATCACAACACAATCTTCCAAAACTACTTTCACATAATTTCATCTAGTCATAAACCATAATAAGCATCAAAACTCACCTTTTACTCCCTCAATCCTTGAAACATCACCCCTTCCAAATAATCACATCTAGTAGAGACCACCGGACAAAGGAATAAAGAGAGAGATCATATGGAGTTAAGCTCTATGGCACGACATAAGAGTAATGAAGAAAGTGAAACTTCTATCGTCCTATAGTCTCTCGCTCATAGATGTGTCGCGACTCACACCGATGAACAAGACTCTACTAGATGTGGCTTTCGAGGCTTTGAACGTAAAAGTAATCTTTAAAACCTTAAAAGCTCTGATACCAAGTTTGTAATGACCTTAGAGCACCCCCTAGCTGTTACATGCGTATTTGACCTCTCGGAGGTCTTATACAAGCCTTAGCATTCATTCATCGCATAGATCATAAAAATCACTAAGAATTTAAAACTTTTATTCAATAAAACCATAAGACTTCAAGAGTCATCAACATTTGAAAACATCAATATGCAAGCAGAACTACTAAGTCTCTTTAGCCAATCTTAGACAAGAACTTAAAACGTACTAAGGGACACGGCCCCTTTACAAATGAAATGAAACTTAGGTGTCTATTACAATGACTAAGAAACTTCTAAACATAGTCCTCGAATCTTAAGGACATACCAAGGACTTGGAAGAGTGAACCAATCCAAGCCACTCCAAATCACAATCTCCTCATAGTTACCACAACCTACACTTGTAGTAAAATAGAAAAAAAGGGTTAGTGCAACACAAGTACTAAGTATGAGAATATGCAAAACATTCTAAAAAGGATATTTGTTTGGAAGTTATGCTTTCATGCCATTTTGATAAAATCTCATGAACATCAACATAATGGGCACCTCACAAGTCACAACCAACAATACAAAGTCATATACTTCACAATCATCATAAACATACATAACCCATTTACCTTTACCTTCTTGCCTTGGACATCCACCTTAAGTAACCCTTAAGCAATACCTTTGTGCAATATATGGGCAACATCCCATACCATCACCCATAATAAGGAACCACCATAAGGTCACACAAAGTGCACTTACCATGCATACCTCAACCTTCACCAATTAGTCACATGAGACATATAATCGCATAAGCCAACAAGTCACTTCATAAAACTAGAACACTCATCAAATGTCATCCCAAGACTCACCTAAGTAAGACATGGTGAACCAGCCCATACTACCTCTCCATTCCACACCCAAGTGATCCTTAAGGCTAAACAAGACAAGCTCCATTCACATCTCAACATAAATCATTGATTCAACTTAATGCATTTAGACAACTTCATTCACTAATGACATAAGATCATCATATACATTCAATTCAACATAAGCAGTTACATTCAATTCATTATGACTCACTTTCACATTAGCATGCTCAAAGACCAACACTTTCATTAATTAGCCCAAAGAGACTTATTCATTCATTATCATTACTAAGACACACCAAGATCTCCTTTAAATGTCTACTTGTGCAATGTCAAGATGATGTCCCATTCCACCACCTATCCTAAGTAGTACAACCTTAAGAGACCATAGTTCATTCATTCATTAATGTGGGGGAAGAGCCTGAACCGACATAGACCATGAAACTTGACATGGAATCCTGATAATACCCTTATCGGATGAGGGATCCCTACTTGCCTAAGGTAGGGTCATTCTTTTATCCTTTACGTGGTAGAGACCACTAGCTAGTCCTATGTGGGCACATAGTTAAGGGATAGAAGGATTGCTTCTAGGTACTCTCATCTCAACTCACGAAGGTTCACCCATCTTAAGGGTTGCTACTAAATACTCACATCTCAACTAACGAAAGAGTATCCACCCATCTTCATATCCTCTCGATACTAGACATTACTCCCCCACAGAGTCTGGACATTCATTTCATTCATTCATTTAGGGATAAGGATTGCTACTAAGTACTCTCATCTCAACTCACGAAGGAGTACTCATCCTAACCCAATATTCATTCATTTAGGGATAAGGATTGCTACTAAGTATTCTCATTTTAACTCCCTAAGGAATACCCATCCTAACCCTCATTCATTCATTTAGGGATAAGGATTACTACTAAGTATTCTCATCTCAACTCACGAAGGAATACCCATCCTAACCCTCATTCATTCATAAAGGAAGCTCTTGGATTCAAAGATGAGAAAACCTTTCATCTAGAAACCCCATTCATTTAAAAGAGTACTTTATGAGACTATCCTTACAATAGACCCAACTTTCATTCATTAGCTTTAACTCCCATTCTTTCATTCATTCTTCACTAGGTGTGAGAGTAGGTAAACATAGTATGTCCTAACCTCTTCTTCATTATAAGTCATTCAAAGAAGACAACAACGAAGCATAACACATAAAGCTTCTACACAAGGTCACATTTCATCCTCTTAGGCCATACACAAGGTCACATTTCATGCTCTTAGGCCATACACAAGGTCACATTTCATGCTCTTAGGCCATACACAAATTCACATCATATCACATTACCTTTACATAATCAACATTACTCAAAACAACAATCATCCAACTTTTCCTACAAGGCCGTGATCACAACATGCTTATAAGGTAAACACCTCCCCACTTTCAATGGGATCAAACCTCACAATTCTAACACCTACAAAACACACACACACACACACACACATATATATATATATATAAATACTAGAATCAATAATCTATTCATAACTCCATAATCATCATAAACCTTAGGTCACAATTGACCATCAATTCCTCATAATTCAATATAGAACAATACATAAATCAATAGCCCATAACAATCTACACATTAATATCACATTATTAGCTCATATTCAATAGACCCACTTTAGACCCAAAATTAGGATTCAAGATATGCAAGGGTTTATGGAGTTTTTGACCTTAAAACCATCAATATTAACATAAATCATCATTTGAAATACTTTCAAGCAAGAACCCAAGTTTAGAATTGAAATTGGGGTTTTTAGTGTATTTGAAAAACATTGAAATCACTTTGATTTGGCTCTTTGATTGAAAGGAGAATCAAAGATAAAATCCCCATACCTTTATGATTAATTTCCTAGGAATTTGAAGGAGAAATCAGTAGGAACCCATTCCCTAGCTTGAAGCTTCACCAATGTCTTCCATGGAGTTCTAGAGAGATAATTTATTTCAGAGGGAAGGTTCAATTTGGATAATGAGGTCTAATTCTAGGTCTTAGGGTTCTAACCGCTTAAAATACCCTAAAATAGGTAAAATAACCATTTATAATAATTCCCAAAGTACCCAAACTACCCCTCACTTAGTTGGACCTTTAAAACAAGTCAAACTTGAGTTTTATTTTCGTAGATTTCGTCAGGAAACAAGTCTATGACGCGGAGGTGTTCCCACAAAGGAAATTAAATTTCGAGGCAGAAAAGTCTGTGATGCGGACCAAACTTTTGGCCCTTGGTGGAGCTAGTTCGCGACGCAGACATGCTCCCTCCATGAGCATTTTGCAAGTTGCCTTGGCAACTTGTTTGTCTAAGGGTTGGGGTCCTCCTCGGGGACCCTTAGGGTGGTCCCGGGGAGTCGTACCCAAACGTTTCGACCGTAAAAACAATTATTAAGACACTAGGGTCACCTCTACTAATTTTAGACTCCAAAAAACACATAAAAACATA
This sequence comes from Solanum commersonii, assembly GCA_029007595.1. NCBI lineage: Eukaryota > Viridiplantae > Streptophyta > Magnoliopsida > Solanales > Solanaceae > Solanum > Solanum commersonii. The sequence goes on from JAJTWQ010000136.1 coordinate 241,957, forward strand.
AACAACATACTAGAACACACCAATACGTAAAAGACTAGTTTTTGAACGTCTTGGTCGTCCCTTGACGTTTGACTTCCAAACTCTTTAAAACTGACTAAAAGGTTATTGTTCCTTATTTTAACAAGTTATTAATACATAAAACCCATGTGAGGCTCTACTTTATCCTACTTCATTTTTAGGGGTGTTACAGATAGCCGGTGGTTATTGGGTCGTCATGGGTTCAGCTCGAGAGAGTGAATCCTAGGCCTTTTCCCACATATTCAGCTCGAAAAGATGAATGGGCTAAGGTGGAGATTGTGCTTAAAAGCAGTAATTCGGTGTTTGAGAGAAATTGAGTTGATTCGGGGTAAGTTGCTCGAGAGAGAATTTACCCCCACTAAAGCCTAGCCTAGTTACAAATGTTCAACAATTGACTATCAATAGCATTTACCCGATTGTGTATTTTATCCCATATTCCTATCACATCCCAAGAATCCCGTCTCCCTATATTCGCATCTTTGTATTTTCGTTGTTTTAGTTGTTAATCGACTACAAACCCCTTATTGATAATTGACATTCGTGTCAACTCCTTAATTTATGATGTTTGTACTCGATAATGTTTTTAGCTACGGTTAACTCTAGCATATTCGCACTTGACTCTTAATTCTCAGAAACCGCTTCATTGAGACTCGACCCCAACCCATTCGATTGGGTTATAATACTATTGTACGATCGTAGACACTTGAATTGGAAGTTGTGTCTTGATTACGCAAACATCAGTATGAATATTTGAGAACAAATGTATAATATGGATTCATCAATCAACCCTAAAACTAAGGGTCATCATTCACAATCAAGTTCACCTAATCCCTAAGCCTCAACAATTCGATCACATCTCAACTTATGGTACTATCAACCAATAATCATTTTCTGGTAAATTTCTCTATATTATGACATCAGTACTCGCATAAATGCTTGTTATCTCATTTATAGGGGAACCCCTCATTACCCATTATCTTTATATTCATTTAATACATCAAAACTAATACTTCAAAAAAGTAAGAAATCTCTACTTGCCTCAAACTGAAGCTCAAGTATCAAATTACAAGCTTGCCTTTTCGTAACGCTTCCAAATGGTCAAAATATTTTCAAATATATAATATTCATAAGAATACAAATCTAATGACACTCATGTTGCTATATTTAATTTCGGCTAAAAAATTGGGTAAAAAATCACCCCGAGCCACCAAATTCGAATATGAAATTTTCTCTCAGATTGTGTTTACCCATAACAAAATAAACTCACATGCAAAATTTCAAATAAAACGGATCGTTATTTGACCTTCAAATCAAGATTTTGTTCTAAGAACCCTAAGATTATATTTTCTTAATTCTATACATTTATACCCTAAAAATCTACTCCTAATCATATAAAAGTTTAATTGGAAGGACGAAAATCATTACCTTGATGCTTTGGGATAAAATTCCTATTTTCCTCTTTCCATTTTTCCTTTTCTTTTCTCCTATAGTGTGTTTGTGCGTGCGTTCGTTTTTCTCTCCGTTTCTTTTGTATGCAGCGATGCTTCCATTGTCTATCTTTTTTTTTCTTATTTGATTTTGGGCTCGTTCCCCCTTATTTTATTGGGAAAATTGTATAAAATAGCAAACTATTAATTAAAATTAAATACTCTAACCATAATTTCATTTAATTCTAATCTATAGCAAACACTTTGCCATTCACCTATTTCCCCAGATTTCTCGCTCTCCACTCTCCTGATCTCGCTCGGCAGTATCTCTCTCTCCTCTCTCACTTTATACAAACACAAATGTATAAAATATGTTTGTGTTTGTATAAAGCGAGAGAAAATTGTATATATACATACCTTTTCATTCGCCTCTCTCCCCAGAGAATCTCACTTGCCACTCTTCCTCCCCTCTCTCACTTTATACAAACACAAATGTATAAATTGTGTTTGTGTTTGTATAATGAGAGAGAAAACTATATATAAAAATACAAAAACATATATTTTCGTCTTATACACTTATAATAATACAAATACATATCGCTTTTATACAAACGAGAGGCCTACTAGTGATTTATACAAATCTGATGCTCCTGCCAGCGATCTATACAAATCTGATGCTCCATAGCAAACATAAAGTTTGCTATGGAGTGCAATTATGAAAACTATAGCTATGACATACAAATATGATTTTTGTATTTGCTAAACCTAACATTTACTCTATTTTATTTTATTATTATTTTTCCTTTTAGGGCTTGGCCTATTTTATTTTATTTTTAAAAAAAACATCTTTTGATCCCTTTTTTTTCTTAATTCTTTTATTGTTAGTATCAAAATGATCCATTGTTTAATTTGGAAATTATTTGACTCATTTTATGACAAGTCATAAATTATTCATAAAAGCTAAAAAAGGGTTAAACTCAGAAAAATGGGCAAAATTCATACTAAAAACTTCGTTATAGGAAGGGGAGAGGGAGGGATTACATTTCATTAATGAGGAACAATACGATAGCTGGATTTTTTTTAAAGGTAATATGATTTAATATACTCATATCACAATAAAAAATAACTAAAAATAATATTTTCATATTATTTGCGCATCACGCTGGTACGTATATTAGTGATGACATATAAATAGAAACTGAGGGAGAATTTAAGGATGACAATGAGGAGGGTCGGGGGTGGGATAGGGGTGGAGCAGGTTTTGTCTCAACCCGCAAAATTTTAACTCGCCCCGATCCGCGTCGTATAACATTGTTACCCATATTCACCCGCCCTCGCATTCGCACCCACATTCACCCGCTCCGCCCCACCCCACATAAGTTTTTCTTCTTCCTTTATTCCATTTTATTACACACTATCACTAATTAATAGATTTGAATAGATTACAAACCGTACATTATAATATTTTATAGATAATTAATAGGATTAATTTCTTTTTAGCTAATTTGACGAATTTATTTTAGTGATAGAGCTTGTTGTTGATCTAATAACTTTCTCTGATATAAAAAAAAATTGAAAACGAATAAACTTGACCAATTTGCTAAATAGGACATTTTTATAAAAAGGAAAAATTATTACATAGAACTACTATGCATTAGAACAAAATAACTTAGTAATAGGACCAAAAACGTAAAATTAATAACGTATTAAGAAAATGATTTGTAAAACCCGTAACCTGTCTTGCAAAAGAATTTCAAAAATTTATTTTAAGCCTCTCTGCCCTTCACCTAGACTGCTATAGGACAAATCTGCCCCGCTTGAGGTGAGCCCCATTGCCATTTTGTTTTCAGTTATTAATAATTCTTTTTATTTTTTGGTGAACAGAGGGTAAAAGAGGACGGACGGTGGGTGGAGAAAATGTAGCACCCTTTTCTCTCAAATTGAAATTGAAAAATTGAATCTCTTGCCTCTCCCTCTCCCTCTCTAACCTCGTCTCTCTTTGAATTCGAGTTCAAACATCAATGGAAACCCTACTAACTGAGTCTGTGCAAAACAGCCTTGGCCATTTTATGTACCACAATGCCATTTTCATGTGTGAACGACTCTGTGCCGAGTTCCCCTCTGAGGTACTCCACACTTTTTTGTTTTCACTTCATCAGTCTTTGTAAACATATGTATTACTCAATTTGTCATTTATAGAGATTTTAGGTTCTTGGAGTTCACTTTTTGTTTCTTGTTGCCCTTAGTGGAATTTGACTCAAGAATGTGAGGGTTTAATGCACTTCTGTTGAAATGTCTTAAGTTGGTCAATTCTCTTGTTTCCTATAATGTACTATGCCCATTGCAGACAAATATACAGCTTTTAGCTGGCTGCTACTTGCACAACCAACATGCTTATGTTGCATATCATCTTCTCAAGGGTGCGTGTCGTATTTTCAGTGAATATGACTACATTTTTATGTTGCAATATTTTTTTTTCCTCCCTATTATCTTCCGATTTCTAATAACACTTGTCCTTGAGATTATGCTCATAATCATCCCTTTTTAAATTTTTATATGAAGGGACAAGTATGGCTCAATCCCGCTACTTTTTGCACTATTATGCTTTAAGATGGATCTTCTCACTGAAGCTGAGAGTGCACTTTGCCCTCCTAATGAGCCAACTGCAGAGGTAGAGTCATAAAAACCATCCTTCCAAATATATATCCACTTTGCAGATTTTATAGTATTGTCATCTCCAGTTATTTTATTCCTGTTAGCCATTGACATGCTTCTTTAATTTATAGCTAATTGGTTGTTGTGTAGGTTCCAAATGGTGCAGCTGGGCATTACCTTCTTGGTCTTATTTACAGGTTCATATTTTATATATTATTTATTTAAGAGAAAGATTAACTTCTAGCCTTGCTTCTTCATTCTGAAATTGGTTTGATCTATCTGAATAATGAAGCTAATACTTCACTATGACAATGAATTTTGGTTGTGTTCACTATATCATCATCAAATTGTTAGTGCACATGAAAGATACTTCATGCTGATAAAAGTCACTATCCTCTACTTGCTATTTTATATGACGGAGGAGAATGTAATGGAATAGTACTATCATCTATTCCTTTTACTGTAAGTAAAGTAAAGAATAGTATAGACGCCGCATCATCAGATGTTTGAACTATGGCCAACCTTTATTAACTTAAAAACATGATTCTTCTATTCTAATGTGAAAATTATTCTCGTATTGAACTGTAGTATGATGGAGAAGAATTGTAGCATAGACTCAACATCATATCCTTTTTCTTTTAAGTACATAATTTTATGGAAACTGCACCATCAAGTATTTGAACAATGCCAAACTTTATTAACTTAAAAGATATTGATTCTTCTATTCTTATGTGAAAGTAAACATTTCATTAATGTGCAGAATGGGTTATATGAATTAATAAGATTCTTTCATTATTTTTTCTTGAATATCTTTTTGGCTAAATACCTAGATAGCACCTTAAAATTTGCACTTTTTGGAAGATAGACATTTTAAGCTTCTCTAGTAACCATCTAGACACTTTTACTTGACTGAAGCATGTCCTGCGAACACTTGTATTTTTAAGACCAAGTGCATGAGATTCACTTGGCAATGAAATGTAAAGTGAACCAATTACTAATTGGTCTAGCTTGAAAGCTAGTGTTGCACCGGAAGCCTAATTCCGATGATCGAATAAAATTAAAAACTGATAGAGCTGTAGGCTCAAAATGTTTTAGCGAACTCAACAAAAAAAAATTCCAAAAGGAACTGACCAGGTGGATATTGTGTTGCGGACAACCAACCAAAGTGAGAAAATTCGACATCTTTGATAAAAAACGGAACCCCAGTGATGCGAGGTAGATGACTCACCTCATCATGAAGATTTCAAGAAGAAGAAAAAGCTTCTTTGTATTTCTTCGTGAATATACAATCAATGAGAATGAGTTCTTATACAATGAGTCCTAAGAATAAATTAGGAAAGACAATATCACATAATCAATTCCTAGGCAGTTACAATCAATTACATTCAATACCAAATCATTCTACCCCTATAATCAAGCTATCAATATCAATCAACACTTTATCTTGGACCTTTGTGTAAAATAGTTTGTTAGCCGGCGGAACATCTTCATCACAGTAATTGGACACAACCTTTCTTCCTTCATTTAAATTTGGAAGTCTGTTTTTAAGTTCGAAATACAATAATTTTAATAGTTTTATTGCTCTCTCTGTATGAAAATATGAAGTGGGTTTTGCTTTAGCTTTTTCCTAGTTCAGAGCTTTGCGAAAGCCATCAGAAATGATGGTGCCGCAATCAGCAGCGACATTAAGTTCACGGCCTTCTGGATTTCTTCTTCGAGAAATGGAACTATGTAATTTGTTTCATTCAGATGCTTGCTGGAATGAGAAAGAGATGGGTTGAAATGTTAGAAGTTTCTTCCAGAAAATTTTTGGAGAAAGGAAGAAGGGAAAAATATACTTGTATTCAAACGATACATTTGGAACAAGTTCAAGTGTCTAATCATTCTTTAAGTTTATAAGGCTATCTTACAAAAGGTGTCATGTTAAAGGGGCTCCCCTATCTATGTATTTGGCCATTCTTTTTTGTTTAAATTTCAGTGTTTGGGACTTGGTCATAATAGTTGAGGAGCATGTTTTTTCACCACAATGCATTCATGTTTCGCCAAAAAAACTAAACTGGACATTGACATTCCGATGCCCTTGATCTTTGTAGGAGAATAATCTCTGCTGCCTTATAAGTTATAACCACATTTTTTGTTGGATACATCAGTGTAGCAGATATGCATCTCAGACCATCTAAGAGTGTGGCAGACCTCATAACCACCTCTTTTTAAGATGATAATTCCTTTTCACCTTTTCCTTTAAAAAACTTTAAGAAGCTTGCCCTCAATTTTTTTGTGGATGTTATGTTGTTGATATCTCTTGAGTTATTCCCTAAGGTTGGGTATATTTTTCTGTTTCTATTTTTCCTTAACCTTTTGTTAATCAACAATTGATGGAGCTTAAGAAGAGTTGCGATAGTGATGATCTTCTATTGTAAAAAGCCTGGATTGCACTCCTCCAAGGTACTCATGAACTTGATAGTTATTTCAGGTATACAGATAGAAGAAAAATAAAAATTAAGCATCTGCACTGCAATAACATAACTTTTTCCCCTCATCATTCTTTTGATGATGATTTTTTGTGAATACAAAGTTACTTTCTCAAAAATAAAATAAAATTAGACATTGACAGATTATTTATATATATATATATATAAAAGAATGATGAGGGGAAAAAGTTATGTTATCCTTAAAGAAAAATAAAAATTAAGCATCTTCATTGCAATAACATAACTTTTTCCCCTCATCATTCTTTTGATGATGATTTTTTGTGAACACAAAGTTACTTTCTCAAAAAAAAAAAAGAATTAGACATTGACAGATTTATATATATATATATATATATATATAAGTTTGCATAAAAGAAAAGTAGTATTAGGTTAGTGATCTTTTTTAAAAGTTAAGTATTATCGATGTAGCACAAAGGTTGTACCCGAGTACACCACCAAAATTTCAAAAACCAAGAGAAGTCTGTAACCTTCTATTGCAAGCTATCTATGCACTGTCATAAGGTTTCCACATCATTTACAAAATCCATCCTAATCCTACTAGAACAAAATATTACAGTCAAATTTGATCTTTATAGTATTGTTAGCTTGACCCGCAAAAACTCTTCTATTCCTTGCCTTCCATATGCACCATCAAAAACATGTTGTAATTGTATTCCATTTAGTTTTCAAAGGCCCTTTTACACCTTTCCTGTTCCAGCATTTAAATAAGTCTGAGGTTGATCTTTGCATTACCCACTTCACGTCCAAAATACTGTAAAACATCTGCCATATACGTGTCTTTTGCTATAGGACAATGCAAGAATATATGATTGATTGTCTTTGTTGTTATTACACATATACCATTTGTTACATAACTGGTATCCCCTACTCTGCAGATTATCCCGAGTGAGACATGTTTTTCTAGATTGTCCTTTGTACCAAGCAATACACCATTACCATTCTAATAAAATTGGTGACAATGTATTTGTTAGTTATATCCAGTGTTATCAAAGGCGAAAAGCTCAAAAAAGCTCTAAGGTCCATGGGGGCTTTAAGCGCAAAGCGCAAATAAAGCGTGGACTTTAATGAAAAAAGGTGCAAAGGGAGAAAAGAATACAAATATATATGTTTAGTCCAAGACTAATAATTATAAATATGAATGACAAATTTATATGACCAAAGAAATCAATTTTTTTTTATGATAAAGTGGAATATCAATTATTTAGTGTCACATCTTCATAAGAGGCTCATTGGCAAGGAAATGCTTGCCTTGGAACCTTGATGACAACACTGAAGTGCACATAGAGCGAGGCGAAGCGCTCAACACGTTTTGAGCCTCGCTTTAGGGCTTAAGCGCGCTTAAAGCGCACTTTGATAACATTGAGTTAGATCATAGTTTCTTTAGATTGAGCATGAGGGTAGCAATCAGAGAATTTGACTCTAATTTAAAGCAGATTGCAAGTTTTGAAGAGCACAGAAAATGTCTAATTAATTCTCAATCCAATGGAGCCTAAAACAAACGTCTTCTCCGGTTTAGAACATAGTTGGTGACTTTCTAATGATATCTGTATAGTTTCACAGAACTATGTTCTTGTTAATTGAAGTGAAATTAATAGCCCTTTTGGCCAAGCTTCTAAAATCAGTTTATTTTGAAAAGTGCTTTTCTAAAAAGTACTTTTGGTGAGAAGCAGTTTGTGACTTTGCTTTGTGATAAGTAGTTTGTGTTTGACCATGTTTTTAACAAGTGCTTCTAAGTGTATTTTCTCAAAAGTGCTTTTCAATAAAGCACTTTGGGAGAAAATCCATCTTTTTAAACTTATGCTACTCCCCGAAACACTTATTTTCTCCTCATAGCTTGGTTAAACAACTCACTTTTTTAAGCATACACACTTCTTTAAAAACAAGAAGAAGCACTTTTGGCCTCCCAAAAGCTTGGATAAACAATCTGTAAAGGTGACAAAATCTTCTATATTGAAGAAGCAACTGACATTCTTATATGCAATTTGGCAACACTAGAATTTCTTTTTGATTTTTCAAAAGTTTGTAAAATACAACTTCTTTGCAGTTGTCAGGAGTGGTTCCACCTCCAGTTTGTAGAAATTTTCAGCAAAATAGAACTAATGCATCTGTGGCTGGCGGCGATAATTCTCCACGAGCAACCTGTCAATTCAACCATTCAGCCCCTTGGAGAAAGTTTGTTGATGAGGGGAAGTTAAGAAAGGTCTCGCAGTTCTATAATACATAGGTTTCAAGTCATCTAGTCTATTTTAATATTAAGTTCTTCTTTTCTCCGTATAATTTCTTGCAGATTGTTAGCTTTTTGATAGAAACTTCCCACTGAAGTAATGTCGTACTTCCTCATATTCCATTTTAAGTATGTCTATCAATCAAGATACCTTTATATGACTCTTCACAAAGTGAAACAACTTTTATTCTAAGTTTTTCGTGATAAAAAAAGCTTCTTCACAAAATGATTTCATAACAATTTAAGTATTAGTTTTCTCTTTTGTTGTAATTTGGAAGTGAGCTTTTAGTGTGTGAAGCTTTTGGTGCAAGCCTACTGTCCTTACCAATTTTCACCTGTAGAAGTCGGTTGTTAGAGGCTAGGCTCTTATTTTGTATTATTTAACTTCTTTTGGTTTAAAAACGAGAATTTTTTAAAAAAACTTTTAGCTTGTTGAACTATGGTGTTGATTTTGTTCATCTCCTTTATTTTGTGCATTTGTTCAGTTTTAACTTTTAATCACTAAACTCCCTTTACATTTTTGGTGCTTTATATGGTGGATTTTCGTTGTCTCCATTCCCCCTTTTTTTTGGGTCTGAGTCTACTATCTCTCATCTTTCTAGATATCTGGGAGGTTTTTTCTGATTCTGGCCCTCGACGAAATTCAAGTCTTGCTGGAGAATCTACTGGAAACACAAATTCAAATATATCTGTTGCTTTTGGAAATGGAACAATTCATTCTTCCAAATATTATGGTAGTTCGAAGCTAAGCTCAATGACTTTACGTTCCATGACAAGTCGAAAGGCACAATCTTGGGCTACCGAAAACTATGGTGAAGGTGATTGATATTTTTTCCTTTTCTCTTGACAATTCTGTTGTCCATTGTATTTTCAACCTAGGCATTGTCGCCTTTTTAGAGTGGAGACTCATCATAAATATTTTATGTGAATTCTAAGGTTTGGTTCACACAATTGCTTGAAGTGAAGTATAATTACAAAGAAGTGTTAACTTTTGACTGTAGCCAGTCAACATTAATGCGTGAGACAAAACGGAATGTCGGGCAACATTTTTCTTTCTTTCCCCCCCTCTCTATGCAGAAGTTATAGTACACTTCAACAGCAGTTGGCTAGTCATATGCTGACATCCAAGCCTACATGGAGCTAAATTTGTATATTAATCTGGTACAGAAAAAGAAGTTGGGTTTGGTTTTTTCTGGAAACTTTCCATCATCTAATAAGGACATATCATCTAAAGATATTTTCTCTAAACTTAAGGGAGGCACAAAACCTCGCCTGTGCTCCAAATGGATTGCTATTTTGTTACATGTGATATTTCTGAAAATCTAACAAATTTTGTTGTTGTTATATTTGAGTTACTTTCATGATCACCTAAATTCGAATAGACTTGTCCATACTTGTTTAATTTAGTGGTTCTGTCACAAACTTTAGGAGATTGTTTTTCTCCCTCTATTTTTTGACTTTTTGCATACCTCTTTTATTATTCGTCAAAGTTGAAACTTTACTTCGGTAGTTCCCCAGTTCTGGTTTACTACAATTTAGATGTGTGGGATCACAATTGATTGATGCATTAATCATTTGAAAGAATTCAAGAGTACAGATAATTTTATTTTTTTTATCTGAAAATACTACTATAAATCAAAGGAAAAATGAAGAAAGCTGAACACCAACAACTATGTTCGTGTGGAATTTCTTCTGTTTGTGCACTATTGCTACCTAAGAAAAATGACATCTACCTTTGAGATGTGTTTTTATTCGTAACTATATTAGGTCTGCATCTCAGGGACTCGCAATGACATTTATGATGATTCTCGGTTAAATATGACTGTGTCACACCCTTCTGGAGATGCTAGACCTCTTGAACAAGAAGGGCCTGTAACTTCGCTTTCGGGGGTTAATATAAGCGGCACATCTATCCTCTCGGGTGCTTCGAGAGATATTGGCCCTTTTCGGGATTCTTGGGGAAGGCTATAGACTTTCTTGTTTATTTAGATGTCGTATTACATTTTGATTCGAATGGATAAATTTCAGCATTCATTTGATGCTCTGCATTGATTTGGTTGAAATATGATGCTTTGCGGTGGAACAGGATGCACTGGATGTTTATAACAAACTCCCACACAAACATTATCACACTGGATGGGTTCTTTCTCAGGTAAAGGTTCTGTCTGTCATGATCACTTTTTCTCCAATCCTTTTGGAGGCAATGTACAGTGTTATCAAAGGCGCGCTTTAAGCGTGCTTAAGCCCGAAAGCGAGGCTCAAAATGTGTTGAGCGCTTCATCTCGCTTTATGTGCGCTTCAGTGTCATCATCAAGGTTCAAAAGCAACCTTTTCCTTGCCAATGAGACTTTATGAAGAAGTGAAACTAAATAATTGATATTTCACTTAACCATAAATTTTTTTCAATTTCTTTGGTCATATATTTGTCATTCACGTTTATAATTATTAGTCTTGGACTAAACATATATATTTGTATTCTTTTCTCCCTTTGCGCCATATTTCATTAAAGCCCACGCTTTATTTGCCCTTTGCGCTTAAAGCCCCCATGGACCTTAGAGCTTTTTTGCGCTTTTCGCCTTTGATAACACTGGCAATGTATGTATTTTTATGGACACTTAGGCGCAAAAAGGAACAAAAAGACTAAAAAGAATGAACAAGCTGAAACATGAGCATCGTCAAGAACCTTTGGCGATTCACTGAAAGGACAGAATCCGCCCTTTGCTCCAATATGCGAAGCCCTGAAGGAAGAGGATCAAAAAAGTGACGGAAGGAGCAGTCAGCGCTTCGCCCACTAGTTACGTGAAATAGTACTATATCACCTAATGGTCCAGAACGTGAAGATGTTGTAGGCAAGCACTCAACGGCGATGAGACAGAAGAAGGGCGAGTCGCTAAGTCATTTGGTGGACTCGACTAACTTCGCTGAACTATCCGCCTGCACACATTATTGATGGATATAAATACTAAACTCTTTATTAATTTTATAAGTCCCGAATTATTATTATTATTTTCTAAGTAGAATAGTACGTTTTAAGATATTTTTTCTCAAGTTTGAAGATGGTTTTCTGGGAGACTTGAAGGAGAAGGATTTCATCTTCCCTAAGTTGGAAGTGGATCTTCTCCATTCTTCTTCATTTTCTTAAATCAAGGTTTAATTTTGTATACCCATTTGAATTTAGTATCATTTTAGGTGTATTTTGTTATTTATTGATGTGTGTCTAAAAACTCCCATTTTTGGGGTGTGATTTAGCAAATATGTGTTGATATTGTTGTTGGATTTTGCTTGCTGTTAGGGTAGATGTATTTTAATGGTGATTTCACTTATTGGTTATGGTTTAATTTAATGGGTTTGTAGTTGCAAATACAAAACCACCCATTTGTTTTTGGCTTGCCCGAGAGGGAGGTCGCGAAACCAAGACCACTAGACTGATGGCCTAAGAAGTGGGTCGACATGAGGTTCAACCCAAGAGGATGAGCCCTAGTCCCATATCCTAGCACTCAGCTCGATAGAGTAAGTGGGGTAAGGCGTAGGCTGGTCTTCATATGGCAAATGGGTGTCCGAGAGGAACCCATTAGAAACGGGGTAAGCAGCCTGAGAGGGAACTTATTTCCATCTAAAGCTTAGCCTAGTCACTATTATCTTGCAAATTTCCTATTGAAAGCATTTACCCAACGATTTATCTCAACTTGTATTGCGGTCACACCCCAAGAACATTTCCCCATACTTGATTTTCTTGTTAATTTTTGTTGTGTTTTTACTACTTGTGACAAAACACGCAATCGATAATTGCCACTTTCATGTTGCTCCCTTTAATTCAACATGTTTTTGTTCGTTAATGTCTTTAGCTACGACTAATTAGACTTTATTTTTATTTTTCTATCAATTCTCAAAACCACTCCCTTGGAACACAACCCCAACCTTTAGTTAGATTATTGTACTATCGATGATCGTAGACACTCATACCATAGGTTAGTGTCGTTGGGCATGATAAGCATTAGCTACCCCCCAATATGTGTACACGAGACCTAGGATCACGAGTGACCCCAAGCTAACCCTGTTGGAACATCATAAGCATACTAAAGTAAACTAAATCAATAATTATTGTGTAGAAACTAAATCACATGAATAATCTGAAATGATGGGGAATACCTAAATACTATCTAAAGAACTGAAAACTGAGAGTTTGAATATAATTTAAAAGCCAAACTCTAAGACTAAAGCTGAAACTAATTATGTCTCAAATAAAACCTTTTCTTACTAGAAATCCTGGGACATGCCCCAACTAGATTTAGCAAAACTGAAACTAAAATTGAAAGCAAGAAAGATAATCATGTCACTAGTCCTCGAAGAATGAGGACTCATCACTGATGCTGCTGAACTGAAGATCTAGAACCGATCTATGTGTGATCTGACTACTGAGGACCTGAACCTACATCACGAGAAGATGTAGCGCAGAGTATGCATCAATAATTGTAAGGTACTGAGCATGTAGGATAGAATAAAGCTGAATAATAAAATAATTGAACAAGCAATAAAGCAATGATATAATCTGAACATGATAAGGATACTGGAAATACAAAAAGTACCGTACTAACTAAATTGAATGCAATGAACAAGTTTATAACATGCTCAGATTGAATACTGAACTATATTGATAACATGGTAAATGCAATAGAATTTGACTGAACTGTAAGGGAGCTACTAATAACCGACATAAAACCACATGAGCTAAATGTGGAGTCCGATGTATACACCCCATCGAGAGAGCCCAATATACCCTGCCAGAGGTATAGCGGCATGATGGCGTGATCACTAAAGTGATGCCCAGAGAGGGGACTTACAACCTACGGAGCACGTAGTTCTGGGACGTGAGGGTGACTGACCCTAGTCCACTTGGAATTAAGCTTCTCCCAATTGATTAAGTAATTAACACTTTATGAGTGAAATGTGGTAATACTAGATAGCTCAACATTAATATACTGATGATAATGCATTTTAAAACTAAGGCACGTTAATATATAACATAATCAACTGACCTAGCGTGTTTAATTCATGAACTAAAAGGACTACATAGCTAGGGTTCTGAGTTTATGCATGAATTTGAGAAAAAAAAATACTTCTGTATGATAATCTGATTTGGGTCAGTCTAACAACTAAAAACACAACAATTCTAACAGTTCAAGAAACCCAATAGGTGAAAGGTATCCACTATTGAAATTAAGATTCTGACTGAAATCTGGGGACCTAATGGGTGAAAGGAACCCACTAGTGAAATCCCACATACCTGGTGATGAATTCCATTGAGAAATCTTTCAATTTTAGGGATGGAAATGATGGAACCTTGTTGTGTTCATGAACTAGGGTTCTTGACCTCCTTCTTCTCTTACGCTTTAATTTTTTAATGTTTTGATGAATGATCTGACTTAGGTAAGTTCTATTTATGTTTCTAGGCTAAAAATGAACAAAACCACGTAGTAAAGGGGTTAAACGACGTAATTTAGGTGCCCAACAAATAGGGGAAAAGAAAGAAATAACCCCACTTAAAAAACTGACGGGGCTGACCACGACCACTTTCACGGACCGTGAAAGGGACCACGGACCGTGGGACCAGTCGTGGTCCTTGGCCAGTAGCCAGTGGTTCTGGGTCGACCTACCATGGTCCACCTCACGGACTATGTGAATGACCACGGACCAGGAAGGCCCTCGTGGACCTCACTTTGTTTGGTGGTCTGATGGCTCTGGTCTAGGGGTCTACTGGCTAGGCCTCAGGAATGGCCCCATGACCCGTCGTCAAGACCACAGACCGTGAAGGTTCACGTGGTCATTACTTGGGCGAGGACCAGTCCACCTAGACTGGGAGTCACTGAGTCCACAGCCAAGTCAACGGATCGTACACCCTATGAAAGATCGTGAACCCTGTCATGATTCACTGGTTCAGGTGGTTTCTGCTACATTTTTCTAAGTCTATGTTTTGAGGTATAACAATATCTCTCCCATGGGAACATTCGTCCTCGAATGAAGATTAACTAGCTTAAATGGAGGGAAAGAGTTGCAAACCCTAGCACTAATTTTTGGAAACTGATTTCTGACTAAACTAAGTTCCAAGAACATGCAAATATGCAGAAAATGCAAGTACAAACTGAAGGAACATGATACTAACACTGAAACTATTCATGAATGACTGAAATACTAAAGAGCAACTATTAACTCAAGATGAAATGGAAACAAAAAAGCAAGAGGTGAGGATACGTAATCTTCGTGGTTGCTTCTGTTTCCCAAGTGGCTCCCTCTACAAATTGACTCCTCCACAAAACCTTGATAGAAATGACTTCTCTGTTTCTCAATCTTCGAAGGTGACGATCAAAAATCTCAACTGGTACCTCAAAATAAGTGAGACAATCCTTTACACCCTCACTTTCTAAAGACACAATAGACGCGGGGTCACCCACACACTTCTTCAACAACGAAATGTGAAAAACTTGATTCACTGCTACTAGTTTTGTTGGCAACTCTAACTCATAAGTCATTTTACAAACCATTTTCATGATTTTGTAAGGGCCTACATATCAAGGACTGATATTCCCATTTTTACCAAATCTCATCACCCCTTTCATAGGCAACACTTTCAGGAAAACCCAATCATCAACTTGGAACTCTTATTCCCTTGTCCTTACATCTCCATAGGACTTCTGGCGACTCTGGGTTGTCTTAAGTCTATCTCTAATGAGTTGCACTTTCTCCATAGCATTATGAACTGAATCTGGCCCTATCAAGGCTGTTTCACCTACTTGAAATGTGCCAACTAGAGATCTACATCTACACCCATTTAATGCCTCATAAGGGGCCATCTGATTGTTGGAATTGTAGCTATTATTGTTGGTGTACTCTATAAGAGAAAAGTGATCATCCCAACTACCCTTGAAGTCGATCACAGAAGCTCTCAACATATCCTCCAAGATTTGAATGGTACGCTATGCATGACCATCCGTCTGCGAATGAAACGTTATGCTAAGGTTAACTTGAGTACCAAAACCTTTCTGAAATGACTTCCAGAAGTGCTAGGTAAAGTGAGGGCCTCTATCTGAAATGATAGACGAAGGAACCCCATGTAACCTGACTATCTCATTAATGTAAAGATTAGCGTAGTCTTCCACCGAATCTGTAGTCTTGACAGCCAAAAAGCGTGCAGACTTAGTAACTCTATCAATAGTCACCCTAGTGGAGTCATTTTGTCTGCGAGTACGAGGTACACCTGTTATGAATTCCATGTTGATCACTTCCCACTTCCAAGTAGGAATATTTATTTCTTGAGTCATACCTCCTAGTTTCTGGTGTTGTACCTTTACATTTTGACAATTGGAGCACTTAGCCAAAAAGTCTGCTATATCTCTTTTCAAACCATTCAACCAAAGGACTTCCTGCAGATCACAGTACATCTTAGTGGCGCCTGGATGAATAGATTATCTGGAGTTATAGGCTTTTAAAAGAATCTGTTGTCTCAACTAACCCACCTTAATAACACATAATCGACCCTGATAGCGAAGTACACCATCTTCCCCTTGGGAGAAAACCTCAACTATCTGCTGATGGAGTGCACCCTTTAGTTGAAGCAATATCAGATCACTGTCTTGATTTTCCCTAACCTCTAGTACCAATGAACATTCTGACCCATTTTGAGCTATTACACCACTATCTGATATGCTTATAAGATGAGCTCCTAGGCGAGTACGTCTGTGAACATCCTTTGGTAACTCCTTTCTGTATTCCTCAACATATGCTACACTACCCATAGATAATCTGCTACTACAATGGCCTTACCAGGATGGTAATGCACACTCATATCATAATCTTTGACGAACTCTAGCCATCTCCTCTAGCGAAGATTCAACTCTTTCTAGGTGAAAACATAATGAAGTCTCTTATGGTCTTTAAACACATCTACGTGAACACTATACAAGTAGTATCTCCAAATGTTAAGTGTAAACAACACTGCTGCAAGCTCGACGTCATGAGTTGGATAGTTATTCTCATGCACCTTAAGTTGTGGTATGAAGCTTGGAAGCAATCAAGGGTTACAGATGCACCTTTAGCTAGTTGGAAAGAGTTCAAAGAGGCATTTCTTGACCATTATCTGCCATTGGAGATCCGAGAGGCCCGTGCTGATCAGTTTTTAAATCTCCACCAAGGGAATATGAGCGTGAGGGAGTACAGTCTCAAGTTTAATTCTTTATCCAGGATGCTCCTAATGTAGTGTCTACAATGGAGGATAGAGTTAATCGATATGTGGATAGATTAGATTCATATTTGGTTAGAGATTGTACCATTGCTTCTTTGAATAAAGACATGGATATAGCGAGGATGCAAGCTTTTGCACAAAAGTTGGAGGATCAAAGGCAAAGAAGAAGGGCACAAGAGTCGGAAAGAGGGAAGTCCAAGAGGGCCAAATCTACAAGGCAGTTTACCCAATCTCAAGGTGAGTTTAAGCCTCGGTTTTCTAATAGACTGCCTAGGCTATCATTTTCCTACTCTACAGCTAGTGCTCCATCCCGAGGGTCTAGGGGCGATCAATTTGGGCAAAGAGGTGAAAGCCAAAGCTCAAGAACAGCGGGGCACCAAGAGCAGGAAATTATGAGCCAATCAAGACCTCCTCGACAACCTTGTAGGCAATGTGGGAGAAATCACCTAGGCACATGTAGGTTTGGGACAGATGTTTGTTTTTGGTGTGGTACACCAGGACACATGATGAGAAATTGCCCTCAAAGGGGCATGGGTGGTATGGCACAACCAGCTGGATCGATTGCTGCATCGTCTTCATCAGTTCCTTCTTTAGGAAGAGGTGCACAAATGCCTGTCGGGCATGGTAGAGGTGTTAGAGGGGCAGCTAGTTCTAGTGGAGTTCAGAGTCGCACGTATGCCCTAAGGGATCGACAAAATTTGGAGGCTTCACCGGATGTGGTTACAGGTACATTGTCCATCTTTTCACATATTGTATATGCATTAATTGATCCGAGGTATACACTATCATATGTCACTCCATTGATTGCTGCAAAGTTCAAAAGAACACCAGAATTATTGGTTAAACCATTTGAAGTGTCTACACCGATTGGTGAATCTATTATAGCTAGAAGAGTCTATCGAAAGTGCATAGTAACTGTTTGTGGTCATAATACATTAGCTGACCTTGTTGAACTAGAAATGGTTGATTTTGATGTCATAATGGGTATGGATTGGTTAGCTTTTTGTTATGCTACAGTAGAATGCCGAACTAAGATGGTGCATTTCCATTTTCCAAAAGAGGCAGTCCTTGAATGGAAAGGTAATATTGGGGCGCCAAGAGGTAAGTTTATTTCTTATTTTAAGGCGAAGAAGATGATGTCTAAAGGCTACATATGCCATTTAGTAAGAGTGAGAGATATAGCTGTAGATCCACCAACTCTTCAATCTGTTCCGGTGGTAAATGAATTTCCTGATGTATTTCCTGAAGATCTTTCAGGTTTGCCTCTAGAACGAGAAGTAGAGTTTGGTATTAATTTAATTCCAGATACTCAACCTATCTCCATTCCTCCATATAGAATGGCCCCGACAAAATTACGGGAGTTGAAGGAGCAGTTAAATGATTTGTTAGAAAAGGGATTCATAAGGCCTAGTATGTCCCCTTGGGGAGCACCAGTTTTATTTGTACGCAAGAAAGATGGCTTATTGAGAATGTGTATTGATTACTGACAGTTGAATAAGGTAACAATTAAGAACAAATATCCCCTCCCAAGAATTGATGATTTGTTTGATCAGTTACAGGGTGCTAAGTCCTTTTCAAAAATTGACTTGAGGTCGGGTTACCACCAAGTGAGGGTCAGAGATCAAGATATACCCAAGACGGCTTTTCAAACACGGTATGGTCATTTCGAGTTTTTAGTTATGTCATTCCGGCTAACAAATGCACCAGCAGCTTTTATGGATTTGATGAATAGGGTGTTCAAGCCATTTTTGGATGTGTTCGTGATAGTATTTATAGATGACATTATGGTGTATTCAAGATCTGAAGAGGACCATGCTAATCACTTGTGGCAGGTGTTATAGATTTTTCATGATCGAAAGTTGTACGCAAAGTTCTCTAAATGTGAGTTTTGGTTAAAATCTGTGGCATTCTTGGGTCATATTGTATCTGATAAAGGATTAAGGGTTGATACCCAAAAGATAGAAGCTGTGAAGAACTGGCCAAGACCTACAACACCTATGGAGGTTCGTAGTTTCCTTGGGCTGGCAGGTTATTATAGAAGGTTTGTTGAAGGATTTGCTTTTATTTCCGCACCATTAACAAAACTAACACAAAAAGAAGTCAAGTTCCAGTGGAGCGATGCATGTGAAAGAAGCTTCCAAGAACTGAAGAATAAATTGACTTCTACACCTGTATTGGTACTTCTAGAAGGCACGGAAGGGTACGTAGTGTATTGTGATGCATCGGGAGTGGGCTTAGGATGTGTGTTGATGCAGCATGGTAAGGTGATAGCTTATGCCTCAAGGCAGTTGCGGCCACATGAGAAAAACTATCCAACCCATGATCTAGAGCTAGTAGCAGTTGTATTTGCTTTGAAGATATGGCGCCACTACTTGTATGGTGTTCACGTTGATATATATACTGATCATAAGAGTTTGCAATATATCTTTAAGCAAAAGGATCTAAATTTGAGGCAACGAAGGTGGCTTGAGTTATTAAAAGATTATGACATTGATATCTTGTATCATCCCGAAAAGGCAAATGTTGTAGCTGATGCTTTAAGTCATAGAATGATGGCAAGCACTTATGAGCAGTCCATAGGAAGGCAGCAAATAACTAAAGATCTACATCAATTAGCTAGCTTGGGGGTTCGCCTTCTTGAATCTCCAGATGAAGGAGTTATTGTGCAAAATGCTGCAGAATCCTCACTTGTAGCGGAGGTGAAAGAGAAGCAGTACACGGATCCTATCCTATTACAGCTTAAGGAGAATGTACAACAAGGTATGACAAAGGCATTTGAGCTTACAGAAGAGGGAGTACTTCAATGCCAAAACAGATTGTGTGTACCTAACATAGATGGATTAAGAAGGAGAATTATGACGGAAGCACATCATTCAAGATATTCTGTCCATCTGGGATCAACAAAAATGTATCATGACTTGAAAGAAGTATATTGGTGGGGTGACATGAAGAAGAACATTGCAGAATTTGTAGCTCAATGTTCAAATTGTCAACAAGTTAAAGTAGAGCACCAGAAGCCTGGAGGTTATATGCAGTGTATAGAACTTCCAATTTGGAAGTGGGATATGATTAATATGGATTTTGTCACTTTGGTTTGCCCCGCTCATTTCGGAAGTTTGATTCTATATGGGTGATTATTGATAGACTCACCAAAGCAGCGCATTTCTTACCGGTCAAGACTACTTATACAGTAGAAGAGTATGCAAGGTTGTATATTAAAGAGATAGTTCGGCTACATGGAGTGCCAATCTCTATTATATCTGATAGAGGAGCTTAATTCACTGCGAACTTTTGGAAGTCATTTCAGAAGAGTTTGGGAACGCAAGTGAATTTAAGCACAGCCTTTCACCCTCAAACGGATGGTCAGGCAGAACGTACAATCCAAACACTTGAGGATATGTTGTGAGCTTGTATATTAGACTTCAAAGGTAGTTGGGATGATCATTTGCCGCTTATTGAGTTTGCTTACAACAACAACTACCATTCAAGTATCAAAATGGCACCTTATGAAGCGTTATATGGGAGAAAGTGCAGGTCACCAATCGGATGGTTTGAAGCGAGCAAAACTACCTTATTTGGGCCAGATCTTATTCATCAAGCTATGGAAAAAGTTAAGGTGATACAATAACGATTAGCAACAGCTCAAAGCCGACATAAGTCATATGCAGATAATAGAAGGAGAGGACTATAATTTTTCATAGGAGATTGGGTATTTTTGAAGGTATCCCCAATGAAAGGGGTAATGAGATTTGGTAAAAAGGGGAAGCTGAGTCTGCGCTATATAGGGCCATATAAAATTATTCAAAGAGTGGGTCAAGTCGCGTATGAGTTAGAGCTACCTCAAGAGTTCTCAACAGTCCATCTAGTATTTCATGTCTCAATGCTTCGAAAATGCATAGGTGACCCATCTCGTATCACTCCTACGAAAGATGTACACGTTACAGAAGATCTCACTTACGAAGAAGTACCCATTGCTATTCTGGATCGACAAGTTAGGAAGTTAAGAAATAAACAAGTAGCTTCGGTAAAAGTGTTATGGAGGAACCAACAAGTAGAAGAAGTTACCTGGGAAGCAGAAGAAGCAATGAAATTGAAGTATCCTCATCTCTTCCAGACCGATCATAAATATGACAATGTTGAGTTAAGGCGTTAACAAGTAAGTACAAGTCTATATGTTCAATGTGATTAATAGGAGTACTAACTTAGACTTGAACTTATTTGGGCTGGATAACCATGCTAGCATTCGAGGACGAATGTTTTAAGGGGGAAAGGATGTAACAGCCCGTATTAAGCATATGCTAGTGCTATTCATATAATACTTGGCATAGCCTTATAGTATGGGTGAGGGACTGTGCTTCTTTATATGATTAGTGTTGGTTTAAACTAGCTCGGAAGGTAATGTAATGCCTTGCACGTTTCAGCATGTGTACTGTAAGTTAACTCCTATGGAAGTATTTACACTAGAAGTAGTAAGGTGGTAATTGAGCTTAAAATTGAAAGTTAAGTGCTAAGTTGAAGAAAAAGGGATTAATATTTAGAAAATGGAATAAAATAAGTGAGTTGCTTGTTTGACTTAGCTAAGCTAGTAGGTGCATCACCTACTTTGACTTATTCACCTGTCTAAAGGAGCAAGTAGGTGCATCACCTACTAAGACTCTTTTTTTTTTGTTGTTTTTACCATGTAATTGGGCCAACTGTACTACCACATACTTGCATTAATCTGGCCCAAAGAATGAGGGAAAATGGACAGCCAAGGCCCAATAGTCTTAAGTCCAAATAGGCCCAAGTTAAAAGGCCAAGTAGGTGGGTCACCTACTTGACAATATATGGCCTAAAATTGGTCAAGAAAGTCGTCCATTACACATCCCTTTTGAAGGGATAAAGATCAAATCTTTTGCTCTATTTTTCACTTGCAAAATTTTCAGATTTCTTAAGTTTCTCTAAGGTCTCTCTTGGCTTCAATCATCAGCCCTAAAACACCCTGGGTTCTTGAGTATTATCTCCCTTTTCAAGTAAAAGTTTGAAGGAGAGTTTCAGTTCTTGAAGTACAAGTTTAGAGGATAAATTTTCAAAAACTAAGGTAAGGCTACTGCCATATGTTTTTTTTTTAAAAAGTTTGGATTTGTAAGAATATGGTTTGCTGATTTAGTAATCCTTCATTATTCTCAAGATAATTTGGAAAAGACAACCTAAACCTTGAAGTTAGCAAGTGAGGTTGCTGTCCAACAACGTTAGTTACTGAAATTTTCATCCCTCTTTTGTGCTTGAATTGGTTAAGGGATTTGGTATGTGTTAATAAGCTGAGAATTGTTCCTTTTACATGGTGTGAGATGGGAGAATGTTCAGGTTGATTGTGCATGTTGGGACAGCCATGGAGGGGAGTCCCCTTTAACTCAATTGTTAGCTCATTTGAGCATTTTAAATGTAATGTTAGTTGGATGCTCAAGGGACAATGGTCGGAAACCGTAAGTTCATATACATAAGGAGGCATGTGCAGAAGTCATGAGAACTTGTTAAAGGATAAAACGGTAAAGGGTGCAAAAGAACGTACCATCTAATTGGGCGTTGCATGAGCTTGCCGCCCGCAACCCCTTTGTATACTGTTTTGCATATGTTACAAATGCCCAAGGAGTTTCAGGGGACCTTATTAGACGGTCGTATTGTATATGACGTTATTAAAGGAGAAGGGGTGGAATGCATACCATCGGTTTGATAAGTATGGGTTTGCTACCTGATTACTGTTTGCCAAGTTCAAGTAGCCCAATTTGTTGGTTAGCTACTAATATTAGTTGTGTTACTTATTTCATTGTAGATTAATAATCGGAAAGGAAGGAGGTTAATTCGTTGTACTATCCAAGTGGTACAGCAAGGTATGTAAGGCTATTCAATTCTATATTCTTTGGCATGAACTCTGCTTGTGTCACTACCAACAAGTGAGCTTCATAAGTGCTCTTTCAAGTAAAAGACAAATAGTGGCAGCGTACAATCCCAACCACCGCTAACAAAATTTCCCTCTCCTTAGTGTGTCGAATTGCTTCAATATATGTGCATCTTTACTTTTCCAAATATTGGTATGAGAAAGGGTAATTGCAGCAGTAGCTTTGTGATTCCTCCTATCAATCAAATGAGGTCCATTGTGTCATTTGAGCTCTTATGTAATTCATTAGTGTTACATTTCCATCTTGTGTTATTGTTACTGCCCTAAGTGCATATTTATATGTTTCCTACTACTGATCCACAGTTCTGACGCTCAAAAATAATTATGACCACCAAAGTAACAATCTCAAAGATTAAAGAAACTATATGAAGCGGTATATGTGTAAGGGTGGCAGCCTAGGGGCGAAAAGCCTAGCATGGGTCGATCCCAAAATTTATATATTTGAGGACAGCATCCCAGGGGTTAAAATGCCTAGCATAGGTCATCCTTTTTTACCACTGATCAGTTGGTTACTTGTATCACATGCTTTACAGAGATTACAATGTAAAGAAGATTACAGAAAAGAATATAATGTACATGATCCCACAATAGCAACAAGGGTGGTCTTTTAATCTGATCTATGTATTTACATATTGATACTTGATTTCAATTGAGCTCTTGTTTACATATGTTATTGCCTTACATATTCAGTACATTCTTCGTGCGACGTCCTCTCGGGGACGCCGCATTTCATGCTTTGCAGCCACAGTACTCCAGCTAGTAGACATCCCCAGTAGGAGCGCAGGACACTCAGCCGCTATTGGTGAGCTCCAAGTTGATTTGGGGCTTAACTGAGTCTTTGGCATCTATTTTGTTACTGTATAGTAGTTAAGGGTAAGGCGGGGCCTATCCCGACCTAAACTAAGGCTGTCTATCTTGTAGAGGCTTTATAGACTAATGTATAAAGTTTGGTTGTGTCTTGTCTCTTAACAATTGTGGCCTCAAAGGCCAAGTGTTGTACATAAGTTTTGGGCTTGTCTATGTCGGTCTTTTATCACTATAGTGCATATAAGCTTGTCATAGTTTCATAGTTATCATAGTTAAATGTATGGTAAGTGCAGGTTGTAAGTTGGTTCTCCCGGCCATTTAGGCATCGGGTGCCTATCCGTCTTAATCAGATTTGAGGCGTGACACTGATGCCCTACCTTTCTGATCATTTTGGGACTTGGAGGATGAAATACTAGCTGATGAAGGTTCTGGAGTTGAAAACTTCTGCTAAAACTTTGAGCGATTTCCACCACCCAATTTTTGTTGAGAATAACATAGTTGCCGATCCTAGCCTTCTTATTCTCCTTGGCCTATTCCCTAAGCTTATCAACCTCAACCTACTAAGCATGAGCCATGAGCCTACATTTGTTCATATCTTCCAGCAGCATAGCATTCCTACACTCTGTTTTCACAAGATCGGATACCCCATACATGAACTTGTTCATTTGATCCCTTAAATCGGCCACCATATGAGGACCATACCTGGAGAGTTGGGTGAACCTGCGCCCATACTCTTGGGATGTCATAGAACCCTACCTCAAATTCATAAACTCCTGAGCTTTTGCTTCCCTCAACTCTCTTGGGAAGAACTTATCAAGAAAGGTCTCACTAAAGCATTCCCAAGTGATAGGAGCTGCATTTGTACGCCTGTTCTCCTTCCACTAAGTATACCAGATATAAGCTACATTCTTAAGTTGGTAAGATGCCAACTCAACCTGATAATTCCTAGTTACCTACATCACTCCAAAGATCTTCCCGACCTCATCAATGAAGCTTTGGGGATCGTCACCAATCTGTGATCCTAAGAACTCAGGAGGATTCATCCTAACGAAATCAGGAACTCTAGTTGCTGCTAACCCAACATTAGCATTTTTTGAAACTAGAACCTATTGGTGTTCTGGTTGGTCCCACTCTGAGCCAAAATCTGGATAGCGTTCCAGAATTCAATATTTGAAACTTTCTGATCTGGGACTGGAGGAGTTGCATTTGCATTCTTGGCATTTTCATTCCTTTCATAATCTCTACGAGGAGGTATGATTTGAAAGAACATAACCAAGGAATAGCACGAGGAATTAGATAATACCTTACGCATGATAAGAGTAACAAGGAAATTGAAGTGTTTCCTAAAACACTTTGCGGCCTCCTTCTCATTAGATTTGGTGCACTTCACACCCATGAAAAGGACACTACTTATTGTAGGTTTTTAGACAACCTAGGACTCTTAAACATAATGCTTTGATATTAAGTTTGTCACAACCCGGAGCTACACCCTGGATGTGGACACGGGACCTAGGATCACGAGTGACACCAAGATAACCCTGTTGGCATATGATAAGCATATTAAAGTAAACTGAATCAATATTCACTGTGCGGCAGATAAATCATATGAATAATCTGAAATAATGGGGAAAATACCCAAATACTATCTGAATAAATGAAAACTGAGAGTTTGAATACAATTGAAAAGTCAAACTCTAAGACTAAAGTTGAAACTAACTATGTCTAAAATAAACACTCTACTGATTAGAAATGTTGAGACATACCCCAGCTAGATCTAGCAAAACTGAAACTAAAACTGAAAGCAAGAAAGATAATCATGTCACTAGTCCTTGAAGAATGAGGACTCACCACTGGTGCTGCTGAAATGAAGATCGGGAATCGATATATGCGTGATCTAACTATTGAGGACCTAAACCTACAGCACGAGAAGATGTAACACAGAGTATGCGTCACTACTTGAAAGGTACTAAGCATGTAGGATAGAATAAAGCTAAATAACAACATAACTGAACTAGTAATAAAGTAGTGATATAATCTGAACATGATAAGGATACTGGATAATACCAACAGTACCGTACATGACTAAACTGAATACAATTACCAAGTTTATAACATGCTGAGACTTAACACTAAACAATAATGATAGCATGGTTAATGCAATATAATCTGACTAAACTGTGATGGAGCTACTAATTAATAACCGACATTAAATAACATGAGCTAAATATTGAGTACTATGTATATGCCCCATCGAGAGTACCCAATATACCCTGCCAGAGGTATAGAGGCATGCTGGCGTGATCACTAAAATGATGCCCATAGAGGGGACTTACAACCTATAAGGAAAGTAGTTCTAGGACTTGAGGGTGACTGACCCTAGTCCACTCGACATTAAGATTTTCCCAATTGATTAAGTAATTAACACTTTATGACTAAAATGTTGTAATACTGGATAGATCAAAATACTGACATGCAAACTGAGAATGCATCACTAATATACTAATAATAATGCATTCAAAATCTGAGGCATGTTAATAAATAGCTAAATTTACTGACCTACCATGTGTAATTCATGAACTAAAAGAACTACATAGCTGGGGTTTTGAGTTTATGCTTGAATTTGAGCAAAAACAATACTTCAACATGATAATATGATTTGGATCATTCTAACAACTAAAAACCCAACAATTCAAACATTGTAAGAAGCCCTAGGTCTAAATAATATTAAGGGAATCAAGATTCTGACTGAAATCTAGGAACCTAATGGATGAAAGGAACCCACTAGTGAAATCCCACATACATGGTGACGAATTCCATGGAGAAATCTTTTGATTTTAGGGCTGGAACTAATGGAAACTTGCGGCATTCTTGAACTAGGGTTCTTGACCTCTTTCTCCACTTACGATCTAATTTTTTAAAGTTTTGATGAATTATTCGACTTAGGTAAGTTGTAGATATGTTTCTAGGCTAAAACTAAGTAACTGACCAAAACCACGTAGTTTAGCGGTTAAACGACATAGTTTAGGAGCCGAGCAAATATGGGAAAAGACCAAAATAACCCCACTTAAAAATCTAATGGGGCTGATCACTGCCACTTTCACGGATCGTAAAAGGGACCACGGACGGTGGGACCAGTCGTGGTTCTTGTCTAGTAGCTAGTGGTTCTGGGCCTTCCTACCATAGTCCACCTCACAGACGGTGTGAAGGACCACAAACTGTGAAGGTCCCCGTGGTTCTCACTTTGTTTGGTGGTCTGATGACTTATGTCTGGGGTCTACTGGCTAGGTCTCACAGATGCCTCCAAGACCCGTCTTTAGGACCATGGACCGTGAAGGTCACCATGCTCCTTACTTTGGTGAGGGTCTATCCACCTAGAATGGAAGGGACTAAGTGTCACGACCCGGGAGCACCCCCTAGTCGTAACCGGCGTACTCGACCTCGAAGAGGTCTAATACAAGCCTCTTAGCATTCATTCATCGCATAGACACTAAAACCATAAGGAATTTAAAACTTTCTTTACCAAGAAAACATTGCATAAAAAAAATAGCAAGCGGAAGACTTTCTAGACTTTATACATGATGTCTCAAACCATCTAATACTTTAGAGTACAAAATTCGGGACTAATCCCGTACACAACTTAAACAAAACTAAAAAGACATAAAAAAACATATTGGGTATTGTCCTCGAATCTATGAGGACTCACCAAGTCTTCATCTTCAACACTTAGAAACCTATCAAAGCCATGACATGTCATCATCTCCAAATCCCTACACTTTAGTCCAAAAAGGGAAGAAAGGGGTTAGCACAATTAAGTACTAAGTATGGAGACCATGCAAAAACATGCCAAAAAGGGACATTTATTTGAAATATGTGCTTTCATGCCATTTTTGATAAAACCTTCATATCACAATTATAAGAGACACATTTCAAGTCATCATCCACATATAAGACAATACCCACATAATAGACATAATGCAAGTCAACATTAACATATAAGACCATAGCCAACCATACATATACTCAACATATGTCCATATACAATCCATGCTTAACTTTAAAAGAACACATGTCATTTCATTACCATAAGACCTCTACCTAATATAACCTTAAGACACACTTGAGTGAGACAAGAAGTGACCGCCCATACAACCTCTTCAAGCACACTTAAGTGTTCCCCAAGATTACCTTAGATAAGGACATTTCATTTACAACATAACTTCAATAGACCAACATTCTTTAAGAAACCATTTAGGGCACATTCATGTCACATACATTAGGATTTAGAGAAACTCACTATGACCCTCTCCAAGCCTACTCGTGCAATGTATAGGTAGCATCCCATACTACTACCTACACTTTGTAGAACCTGTCAAGAAACCATGATGAAATCTCACATGATGGGAAGTAAGCATTTAACCGACATAGACCATGAGAGCTTGTCATGGAATCCGGTGTCATGAGTCCCCACACCGAAAAGAGGTGGTCTACTTGCCTAAGGAAGACCGGTATATAGCTTAATGGATCCACTAGCTTCCTATGCGGGCACATAGTTTATGGGATAAGGTAGACGATCATTGAAACTCATGCCTAAGTGTCGCGGGAGTTTCCTTCTAACCAAATCCGCTCGGTGCTTAGCCTACATTCCCATAGAATAGTTCATTACTTTGACATTATCGGACATGAAAGGGTGCCATAAGCCCGCCGATTCAAGTCTCATTATTTAACACATGAAAGGGTGCCATAAGCCTGCCGATTCAAGGTACATTTAGGAAAGCTCATTAACTCCACTTGAAAGGGTGCCATGGGCTGCCGATTCAAGTCTCATCATTAACCTTTATGGAAAGGGTGCCATAAGCCTGCCGATTCCAAGGTTCATTACTTTTCATTAATGGAAGGGTGCCATAAGCCTGCCGATCCAAGGTTCATTATAAGCATGTGTGGAAGGGTGCCATGGGCCTACCGATCCAAGGATTCAACAATCAACAATATAATCATTTATACCAGAAAAGGATGCATAAGCCCTATCAATTCAAGGTATACTTTACATTGAAGAATCCTTCATATTCTATCATCAACATTCATGAGTGTCATCAACACATCTATGAAATTTCCATACATCTCATAACTCAAGCTTTTAAGCATCGATTCATCAATTCTCCATAGTTGGACATTTTGTCAAACACCTTGAAGGCATGTAATGGAATCAAAGAGCATGGAAAATAGGGTAGTAATTATACAACCAAACCAGTGAACAACCTACAACAACACCCTTACATTCATAACGTGATCACATTATCTTCATTCACATCATACTTTCACATATAGCTTCACATAAAACTCATTCACATCATACCTTCACATATAGCTTCATATAGGACTTTACATATAGCCTCATTCATATATAATAATATAACAATACAATAACACTCATATAATACCCTTCATAGCCTCAATCATAATACATTCCATAAGTAGACACCTCCACCATAAGTGGATCACACATCAATCTATCAAGATTCTATATCAATTCTACATTAACAATGAAGTTAGGCCAACTTACCCTTTTCCAAAGCCACAATCATCATTCCTCAACTCTCCAATAATTCACAATAGATAAGCATAACTAATAATAAAATCAACTCTTCAACTCCATTTAAGCATAATTCTATCATCATTCAATCACAAACAATAATCCCACTTCATATGCCAACTTTAGGAATTTAGGAAAACATGGGTTCATGGGGATTTCTTTCTAAAAATCATTAATAATCATTAATAACAATATAAATCATCATTTAAAACCTTTCTTATGCAAGAACCCATGCTAGAATCGAAATAGGATTTTTTTGTGTATTTGAAAACCTTGAAAACCTTTTGATTGGGCTCCTTGAAAGAAAGAATGATCAAGGATAAAGGATCCCCATACCTTTGCTATGATCTCCCACAAAATTTGATGAAGAAAGCTTTGAATCCAAGCCCTAGCTCCCACTTCTTCTTCTTCTTGAGTTGGAGAGAAATATTTGAGAGAGGGAATGATTTTAGGGATGGGGATGAACTAATAGTATATAGGAAATAATATATGTCATTTGGAAGAAATGGTCCAACACTTAGAAAAGTTTTTAGGCGGGTGAACAGTAAATGAACAGTAAATCGGCTTACTTTGGAAATGCCTTTTTCTGCCGGACCGACTTTACGAAAATAGGCATAACTTCTTCGTCCGAACTCCGAATGAGGTGAAACGAAGTGCGTTAGGTAGCTAACTCAAAGGGCTTTCCATGGATATATTATTAGCCACCCAAATAATTCGTGTGCTAGGAGATATGACCCTTCAAAGTAGACCCTCGAAAAAGGCTTCACTTGGAAATTTCGGATTTTGATACGGTTGCTCTAAAATTTGGGTTAGACCCATTTCCCACTCAATTTGACCCCCTAAACAAGAATATGAAGTCGGATTTTCGAAAACGAAACGGATCTTTTAATACATAGCTAAACAAGTTTCCGGTAACTTCCGAAGCACATTTTTAAGACCTTTTTGGGTCAAATTCAATTATAACCATTTCATTAAGTTCTCGACTCTAAACTCACATGTGAGGCTCTAGTTTCACTCTATCATTTTCTGGGTCGTTACACTAAGTCCATGGGCAGGTCAACGGACCGTAGACCCTATCACGGACCATGAACCATGCGATGGTTCACTGGTTCAGGTGGTTTCTGGTGTATTTATATAAGTTTGGGTTCTGAGGTGTTACATGGACAATGTGAAAACTTCTAAAAAATTCCAAAACGCCTTTTTCTACTTTTGAAAATTGCATTTATACGTTCCCAGAATTTTAGCTTTGGAGCCACTCAGAGAAATAACTCGAGCTTCACCAAGTGCTCCTTTCCATCACCTTCTTGGCTTGACTTTTTATCATTTATTCTCTGTAACTTTAGACGATCAAAGTCGGCATCGCCGATCCATTTGGCGTGTCGCCGAACCATAAGTTCTCTCACTGAGTTGGTCATGTCCATGCACTAGCTTGCTGTAACTTTTGGTGAGTTGAAGAGCCACCTAGCAACTCGCCGAGTTGTTTTGGGAGTACCAACCTTTCTTTTATTAAACTTTTTTAGATTGTTCGCTCATTTTTGCCCGGTAATGTCGTTTCCTTGCTCTTTGTCCTTCATTGCTGCACATTATCATTTTAACATAAGTTTGGAGCATAAAATAGGCATTGAGGACACTATAACTTTGAACATTAAGACCTAAATGAGTTGAAATCCCCAACTCATCAGAATCTAGTAGTTTCCCTACACTAAAAAAGGTTGTCCCAAGAACTTTAACTTCTAGCTTACGTGGATACACTAGTTAATGTCTATCTGGGACAATATTCATATCGTGGCACATAGGTACGGGATAAGTAGATTGCTACTAGAAACCCGACCTCAAGCTACGGGAGAGCTTCCATCTCAATATCCTCTAGGTGCTAACCATAAATCCCACATAATAGTTAGAAGTTTTTACTTGACTTATCTTTCATGAAAGGCACATCAACTAGCCAATCTAAGATAAATTTCATTAGAATAGCTCCTAGAACTTGATTATAAGTTATTTGAGAAACCCTTTATGTCATGACCCAGGGGTACCCCCTAGATGTAACATGGTATATAGAACCCCATACAAGCCACTTAGTTCTCATAACATAAGAAATAAAATAATAGAAGTAAAACAATAGTCCAAGTCTTGTAGTTTTTTCATAAAAGAAAAACGAAAGTCTAAAACACTTGTCTCAATATAGCCATTAATACAATAGAATTAAATTGGGCCTATCCCATACATCATGTCCAATAGAGAAATACATGAAATAAAATGAAATAATAAAACTCCATCCTCAAAACATGAGGACTCACCAAAGCTCGGAATCTCGAACTCAACCACTAGCCACGGAACTCATGACCCTGTTTGTCGGACCCTACATTTGGGGAAATGTAGGTAAATGTATGCGTTAGTACAAAATGATGTATCAAGTATGATAGCCATGTATAAAGCATTCAAATCATGCTAAAAAGAACATTTCATTTCATGACATTCAATTGACCAAGCTAAAACATTATATAAGAGAGTTAGAAAATATATGTCATAGACCAAGGTCAATGCAAGCTAACATCATCTTTAAAACCTTTGAACACATATACGATACTTCTTCAAGTAATCTTAGTCCATTATTAATGTGGGGAAATAGCCTTAACCGATATAAAGACTATGTATGCTATAACATGATCTCCGATGTCTCCCACACCAGAAAGGGTTATCCTACTTGCTAAGGTAAGAACCATATATCTGAGCTAAAGTGGATCCACTAGCTAATGTTTATCTAGACAATCATCCTATGGGAGAACATAGGTAAGGCATAAGGCGGATATTGTTTCTAGAAACCCGGCCTCTCCTAATGGGAGAGCTTCCATCTAAATATCTTCTCAGTGCTTTGCATAAATCCCACAGTATAGTCATTTCTTCATGTTCTTATTATCCATGGAAAGGCACTTCATCTTGCCAATCCAAGCTAAGTCATTATGCATGGAAAGGTTTCCTTGAATAACCTATCCAAGCTAGTTTCATTAGAATAGTTCCTTATATTTGATTCAATTAGGTAAGAAACCCTTTCAAGCTTAGAATCCTTTACTATGTGAGAAAACCTTTCACATCTTGCTTTTATGTGTATATGATAAAAATCATTTCGATAACACATCATGTTCATCATCAATTATACTTTACTCTCAAAGCATCCTTAAAACATTTAGAAAATATGGGGTGAAAATGCATAAGTCCATAATTCACCTCTTGAGTTTCAAAACTCACTTTCAATAAAGAACATTTAGAAAATATGGGGTAGATATGGATTTAATCATAAATTCATGTAAAGCTACAATACATGCTTGATTTCATAAAACTCTTCCTTTACAATCAAAATCCCACATTATATGATTCATAACTTGAAAACATGGGGGTTATATGGATTCATGGGGAAATAATCATAAAATCATAATATTTCATCAATTCATTCATAAGAGATCATAATTCAATCATTCAAATCAATAATGAAAAGAACCATGATAATAGAAGAAAACCCTAACTCATTGGGGGAATTCTAACTTTGAAAGTGGAATTTGGAAACACCATGAATGAAAGGAATTCATGGATTAAAACTATCATACCTCGAAGTCAAATGCTAATCTTCAATGGAGAAATTGGGACTTGACTAGAAACCATAGGTTGAATCCTTCTTCTTCTTCAAATTTCTAGAGAGAGAAATACTTTGGAGAGGAGAATTGATCTTCTTTTGTGAATTTGGAAGAATGAAGTGAATAGGCTAATTTAGGCGTTGAAAACACTTATGTAGGAGTCTTAGTGAAGGGTAAAACGACGTAGTATATGAGTAAATTAATTAGGAAAAGACTCAACTACCTGTAAACTTAACTTTTGACCTACCAACCACAGACCCCAGTCGATGGAGCGTGGACTAACCCATAGTCCACCCTGCTGAACCATTATCTGATGTCAGAAAAGTGGAACTTCAGGCCTTGGACCACGGACCGTGGTCTGACTAATAGTTGTTGGTCAGGCCATGGTTCTGGGCCTTTAGAAAACTTTTAGGCAGGCCATCCACGGACCACACCTACGATCCATGGTCCCTTCCACATGCCATAGGTGGCCAGCATGGGTTGGCACTTGCATTTTCTAGACAACTGCTATTTCATCTTTTTTGAATACAGGGTGTTACACTTTCAACTCTTAAGAATCCTTATGTGAGAAAACCCCTTCAAATGCATGTATTGGGTTGTATGTGAGAAATCCTTTCCGAACAACAACATACAAAAACATATATGCTTTACTCTCAAAGCAACTGAAAACATTTTTTGTCAATTTCATAAAGAACATGCATATCTTCATAACTCATCGTTCATGATTCAAAATCCACATTATATCATTATAGCTTAGAAAAACATTGATTATGCATGGGTTCGTGGGTATCATCATAAAAACATGGAATTATCTTTATTCATGCATAATAGCTTATAAAATAATCAAATAAATTAACATTAAAATGAACCCATGGCATAGAAGAAAACCCTAACTTCAATTGGGGATTTGTAACTTTAAAATTGAGGAATTTAGGAACTCTATGGAGGAAAGAGCTCCATAGATTAAGACTATCATACCTTGTTGCCAAAAGCATGAAATCAATGGAATAATTGGGGAATTGACTTGAAACCCTAGCCTTCTTCTTCATGTTTATAGAGAGAGAAATATTTGAGAGGACGACTTGATCTTCTTTTAAGAATTTGAGAGAATGAATTGATTTTGGGTGATTTTATGGGAAAAAGTCATTATATAGGCCTTTGGGAAGAAGGAAAAATGACATAGAATTGAGTTAAAATAATTAGGAAAATATGCAAAAGCCCCTAGACTTAGAAGTTGATGGACACACTTAACGGTGGCCTTCACGGCCTATCATAGGCACCACAGACCATCTAGCCATTTGTGGTCCTTGACCAGTTGCTAGTGGATAAGACCCCATACTGATGATCTTTTGATGACCAGCTTAATGACCCGTCAACCTCTCCACGTTCGTCTAGGCCTCTGTGGGAGGGATGCATGTACAATAGGTCCTGGGGACTTACCACATGTCATCTCATGGACTGTGGTTCCCTTTATGGCCCATCTGGGGCTCCTTGGAGGGATCCATGGTCTAGTTTTGGCTTATTAGTTTTCCACTTTCCCCCTTTCTAGACTTTCTCGAATCTGAGGTGTGATACTCTATTTATAGTATTACATAGAGGCATACAAATAGGTTAGTCATAAACATGACATTAACCATGAAAGTTTTGGAGACATTAATCATCTAAGTTATAAAGTAATATCATGGGGGAAGGTTATGGAGGTGTGGGAATTACTATACATTATGGATTTGTGGAAGTTACTCTAAATTTTAATAATCTAAATGTAAGTTGATTAAAATGATCAGATAGTCTCCTAAAATAGAGTATAGAAAAAAATTGCATGGTGACGTATTCAAGGAAAACAACAAAGTAATAATATTTGAAAATTTTCTCCATATGTTCTCCAAGGTAACGCTATCAATTTTGCATCGATATACTTATCTTCAAAGACTGAGTGATCTTTCTAAAGTATTTTGCCTTATGAATTGATTAAGTTTAGAACCCTAAATTATTTAATACTCATCACACACACCATACCATAAATATAAAAAATTCAATTAGCTAAATCCTCTTCCATATGCATCATACATATAAAACTAGTAAACTCGCTCTGTGTAATCTAAATAGTATATTTTCTAAATATCTAATTATGTAAATATAAAAAATAAAAAGTAGATTTTTTTTAATAAAAATGAATATTGATAATTCCAACGTTAAATTATTAGCTTTTATTGTTTGTTTCAATTGACTGAGGACGTGATTTTATAGTTCGAAAGATTTGAAGGTTGAGAAAAATAGTAGAGGTTTTGTAAGTAGCTAAATTTTATAGAACTTTTAAGGGGAAGAGTCGGGGTTGGGGCAAGGGTTATATTAGTCTTTTTCTACTACTTGTATCTTTATTGTATTATTATTATTATTTATTACGTGAGTATTATTTTATACTTGTTTGTTTTATTAATAATTACTTAATCCTTCATTGATTGTGTCTATCTTCCCTCTTTACTACCGTTGGTTATTCTTATTATTTTATATATTTATTTTGGTGTCATATTATTCTTGGAATTATGTTTCGATAAATATTCTTATGAGTCGAGGGAATAATGGAAAAAATATCTCTACCTCACAGAGATAGAAATATTAGTTTACATACGTCATGCTATTCTCATACCCACTTGTAAAATTATACTGAAAATATTATTATTACCTAGCTAAACTTAAACAAGAACAATGAAAAAAGGGATTTAGCTTGATCTGAACCCTGGTCTCAAGGGTGGTTTCCCTAGCTTGTACCAACATTACAAGGGCACTGCTATTTTTTGTCTCTTTCTCAAGATAGATATACATATATAGACATGATTGTTTTTTAAGTTAACGGGTGCAAGTGAACCAAACTTGCAAGTGTGGGTCCACCTTTGTCTGTAGCTTATTCCTGTACCATTAAAAAGTCATTTCATTTATAGGTTTATATTTCTCAATTGCATGATAATGCAGTTTTGTTCTAACTAACCTCTAAGTAATTAAACTAAAAACATTAACTTTTAAGTTTATCTATTTTATGCATGCATAAACACTAATCTATTAAATATTTGATAAACGTGATAACAAACCTCTATGATAGAAAATCATTTGTAAGTAAATTATTACTATATTCGTTTTAACTTATTTATAAAATTTTCCTTTTTTATCCGTTTCAAAATGAATATTTCAACCTTGAGACTATGCTGAAGTTGAGTAGCGTTCTGATTACATATAGGGGCATCTCAACATAAGTGGATACCTAAAATAAAATATAAAGAAACTTCATATGTATTTAATAAATCATAATTTTTTTTTAAAATATAGAAGCAAATTAGTATTTAATTATTTTTAATGTAAATGACTTCTTTGATGTTCCTTTTCAATTATTAATGCTAGGTAAGATTTTATCAATTTAAGGTTGAAAACATCCTTTCACTAAGATAATCTAAAACAATCATTATATGAATTGCTAACATAATTCTTTAAGTAATAAGTTGACAAATTTTAATAAAGATAAAAGTTAAAACAATAAAGTCTTATTCTAAGATAATGATAACTTGCTACTTATATTATTATGCGTGTTGTAATGGTTGAAACTTTAAAGAAGCTTGCATAATAGAATTTGCAATTCACTATGTTCAAAACTTTTGAAACTATTAATTTATATTTTGACCATAATTTTGTTCTTAGTAAAAATTAGAGGCCCCAGAAAATTGGGGGACTAAGGCTTACTTATTATTAATTGCATCATTTACCCGACCTTGATTACAAGTTCGATAGAACACATTGTCTAGCCAAAACTCTATATAGCGAGATAGTAAATTCTATTTTATTTTATATGGCCAAGAGAAAGATGTCCAAAAAAATATATTTTGGTTGCATAAATAATTAATTCAAAATCTAATAAGATGTTATTTCTAACTTTGAATCAATCAACTTGAAATTTTGAATTCATCTATCGAAACCCTAAGAATTTTATCAAAAAGAATATTTTATGAGTTCAAATTACTCATTTTGTTTTTGATCCTACTTGTGCTACTGGAGGAGGTATACCTGTCAGCACATAAAATCTTCAATCTTCTAGCTTCCTCTTGTTTTTGTTCACAGAGATTCCATGTGAGCCGCGGTTAAATGGATCCTTCAATTCTACATCTTTCTTTATTTCCACATCCTGCAATTGATCTTCGCAATAAACCTGATCTACTAATGCTATAAAAAAACACAGTTAGTTAATGTGTGAACATAATTTGATTGAATTGAAAGAAGATATGTATTCAGAGTGAAAGATAATCACTTTCAGATAATTTTCTTTCAACATATATATTACTTTGAGAATAAAAGAAAGTTGAATTTGTGCAAGTGAACAACAACAACAAACTCACTTTAAAATGTATACATATCTTACCTCTACCTCGTACATATAGAGATGTCATTTTTGGTAGATTGCTATATGCAAATAGTGAACTCAATAAAAATAACAATATACCAAACTTAAAAATTTTCAAATAGTGGAATATTGTGTATGGACAAAAGGGGAGTGATAAGATTTTTTATATTTAGTAAGGAATAACATGAGTTCTGGAATAAGTAAGTGTAGAAGATGAGTTTACCATGGGAATCTTTATCCTTAACATTGTTGAGTTCAGGCATCTGAGTTGGCTCATCTGAAGCATCATTGGAAATTGTGGAGATAACCAAACATACGAAGGGCCTGTGAATTTGGATATAATCTAAAAACAATGGAGTACCCCTATTTGCATAAAACAAAATGTATGCCTGCTCTGTGAAAACAAGATCTTTTTGAACAGAATCAACCTATGAGAATCAAACAAAATACAAACTCAGTTATCGTAAACACACAAGCTTTCTAACAAAATAATGAAATTCTACTATTTTCCATACCTTTTCGTCATCAAATTTGTACCATTCATTTGGAGCACAACGCATAAAGTTGTAATAGTGTCATGAAGAGATTGAAGGTCTAGAATGCACTATAACTGAGTAGAGATTGTATTTAATTTCTTTTTGTTGAGAAAGGGAAAATTTTGAAGCAACATTATGTAACTACTAAAAAAAGATAAAATGTTTGTAAAAGTCCAAATGAAGATACTCACACTATTGATGTCGTTGTTATGAAGAAACATGTCCAATTCGAGAGGAAATGAAACATGCTTTTCCACCTTCTGAACAACTAACCCATTATTTTTAATCTCTTCAAATGTATGGTAGCAACATCAAGAGAATGATCATTGAAGAGTTGTTACTCAAATGACCCTGGTATCTTGCCCCTTTCACAAGAGAACTCAATTTTCTCAATTTTAGTGAAAGATTCCAATGCGGCTGGTAGACTTTCAACGTCCTCAATCTCCAAAATTAATTAGATTAGAGGCTCGCATGTGACAAATGAATAACCACAATTTCTACAGCCGAGCTGAAAATTGAGAAAAATAGACTAACAATGTAAATAAAATATTTACAAGTGGGGTCTGTAGAGGATAGTGTATATACAAACTTTACTCCTACCTTGGGAGGTAGAGAGGATGTTACTAATAGACCCTCATCTCAAGTAAATTCCTTCCAAAACAGTTCAAAAAATTAAAACAATGGGTGAAAAGAAACTAGGATAAAATAGAGAGAACAAACATGCAAATGCTTACCTTGCTCACAAGGAGACCACCAAAGGCCTCCTTCACAATGTTGTCTTTTGTCACTAAATAGTTACTACAAAATTCAAGTTTATTGAGAAAGCACTATAGAAATTCGTGTGCTTCTTCTTGTTGGTTCACATTTAAGTATGACCAAAAATCTGATATTTTCAAAATGTTAAGAAACACAAAGATTTATAAGGTACATAGTGATGATTAAATGTTCTCAATAAAGCAAATGAAAGTAAACTTCATAAGGAAATAATCAAATCACTAGGTTTGGATATACTTCTCAATTGGCTTACTAGTTTCATCGACTTGACAAACAACCTCCCATAAAATATCAAAATGTTAATAAGCTCTCTAATGATGCACACCACACAAAATCCATTATCATAAGTTGCAACATGAAATGATGATAAGCTAAGGTAGGAGACACTAAAAATGGATAAAAAATAATGGATGATTCTAAATTGATCTTTACTTTGACATGGAGATACATGATCGATCAATCTAAGGAGTTGAAGCAACATAACGATCTGTATAAAAAATTGCACAACCACATTTATAAAGCATGTGTTGCCTAAGTTACGCATGTCAATGCCCTAAATATAACGAGTTAATAGCTAGTAGAACACCCAAAATCGATCTTAGCGTAAAGAGTATTTTCTGATTGTCGTGGGTTAGAGGAGTGTTGTGAAATGGGATTTTGAAATTCTTTTAAATAACTCTCTGTTTCATTTTGACCTCTTTGGCGCTTGGTTTGGCCGCTACGGAGGGATTAGGGTCGCTGTCGCGGGTACGACGAGACTCAAAATCGTAGATGAAAGATAAATAGCTCACTGTTACACAAAAGCCGCTGGGGTGGGGGTTCTGGTCACTTTTACGAGGCCATTACAACGGGGTGAGTGCTGCTGCAGTGGGACCGACGTGACTTAAAGTCGTAAATAAACCCCTAAACAATCTTATTTGGCACTTTTTGAATTTTAGAACCAAGAAATGATTCCCGGTGACTCCTACTCATTTTTCACCAATCTTGAGGCTAAAGGTAAGCTTTTCACTCCCCGAATCCGTTTTTCGATCCGTACAACATAATAGAATGGGTGAATATTGATAGGGGAGGGTTTTGTTAGGGATTCTATGGTGGAAATAACCTTAATTTGGATAATTAGGATCATGGGTTTGATGTAGGGTTCATAGAATTGTTAGTAATCAGGGTAGTTAATGATTGTTTATTGATTCCTGTATTATATTGATTGTTTGTAGACCAAGAGCAAGCAGAATGAATTCGAAAAGGGAAGGATTAAGTTTCTTAGGGTTTCCAACTTGTTTCGACGTAGGTGATGCTTGTGATTTTATGGTTGTGTAAAGTATGCTTGTTCTTTTTTCATTATGATACTTGTATGTATAGGAATGTTCCAATGTTGATCACACTTGTTGTAACCGAGATATTGAATGATGATTGCCATGAAATCATGACTTAAATGTATGATCTTAATGATATACTTGTTATTGAGTTTGTGGTGTGTGAATGGGATTGGTTGCCACGTTCCGGCATAACTAACTTTTATCAAATTGCCACGTTTCAGCTTAAATATGGGATCGATTGCCACGTTCCAGCATAACATTGGCATCGGTTGCCACGTTCCGGCATGCTAACTATTTTGGTTTGGGTTCCATGAGAGGACGAATGATTTGACATAAAATGTGATGTTGTTCATTTTTTATAAATATTGATAATATTGTATATGTTGATATATATGCATGTGATTATAATGTTGTTTGACTTATTTATGTTGCACTAGTGGGACATCCGCATGATCCTACTAGTACACTTTGGTTGTGTTCTGATTCTGCACTTTCTCTTATTTTTGTTGA
Organism: Solanum commersonii; assembly: GCA_029007595.1. Taxonomy (NCBI): domain Eukaryota; kingdom Viridiplantae; phylum Streptophyta; class Magnoliopsida; order Solanales; family Solanaceae; genus Solanum; species Solanum commersonii. The sequence goes on from JAJTWQ010000136.1 coordinate 282,493, forward strand.
GTACAGGGCATCTTCAAGTGGCTATTGACAGACCTCGCTTAGAAGATCAGGATCATCGTTCGAATTCAAGGGTGAGCCAATTCTTCTGGGCTGCCACAGAATTCTCTTTCATCTATGTCCACCATTTACAAACTTAGACATTTGTTTAGTTAGTTCATTAGCTTGGGCTATATCCCTTCTTCTGTATACTTGGATCATTTGTTTAAATGTTTTGGTACATTGACTTTCAGGTTCTAGGTTATTCTTCCGCATTGTTAGTTATTATTATTAGAGTTTTGTTACAGTTTATGGGAACTCTATTTTTATTTCCTTAGTTTTTAGATTATACTTGGTTTGTGTTGTAGTAGTGGTTCTCCCCCCGGAGTGTTAGTGTGGGTGCCAATTATGACGGTTTGGGTCGTTACAAAGTTGGGATCAGAGCCTAGGTTCCTTGATCTCGATGTACCAAAACGAGTATAGTAGAGTCTCGCAGAACGGTACGGGGATGCCTTTACTTTTTTTTTGAGAGGCTATAGGATTTTCTGAAATCTCTCTATTTTCTCTTATCTCCTTTCGTTATATGACTTGATTCCAATTCGTATCTGGCGATTCAAATTGGTATCTAACTTCCTTCACTCTTCTGTTCGTAGATGGTTAACACTAGGTATAACGGTGTTAGGCCCGTAACTCTTGTCAATGCTACAGTTGATGAATCTGTAGCGAGAGGTCGCGGTCGAGCCAGGGGTAGAGGACGAGATGGGGGTAGAGGCCATGGGAGAATAGCGCTTGCTGTGAATGAGGTGTTGATTGATAATGTTCCTATGAATGAGAACCCTCATGTGCATAATGAGGAGATAGAAGAGGATATTGAGGTTGGAGATGCTGAGGATAAGTGACAAGAGGAAGAGGTGTCAGCAGAGACTGCGGTTGTTCCTCCCATTGATTCGGCGTGAGCAAAACAAAATATGGCATTCTCGAAAGGTTTGGCTGGTCCTGGATTACTTCCATCCGCTCAAGCAACTCAAGCTCCTACTAATCCTCATGTTGCTAGCACTACGCCTAAGACGGATGGAAATGTAAGTACTGAAATTTTCTGCCATCCTTTGTTGGGTTCTGTTATGACTGGTAATGAGCATGACATGTTGACTAAGTTGTTGAAGCTTAAGCCTCTAGTATTTCTTGGTTCTGAAACTAAAGATGCTTATAAGTTTATCTTAGACTGGTATGAGAGGCTGCACAAATTAGGTATTGCTTACCAACATAGGGTTGAGTTTGTGTCTTTCTAACTTCAAAGGGAGGCTAAGCAGTGGCGCAGAGATTATATGGAATGCAGATCTTCTAATTTACCTCCATTTACTTGGACCCAATTTCATGCTCTGTTTATGGGAAAGTATGTACCTAAAACCTTAAGGGATTGTAAGAAAGATGATTTTATGGCTTTAGAGCAAGGTGGTATGTATGTGGCTGCTTTTGAGGCCAAGTTCCATGTTTTATCTAGATATGCTACACAGTTGGGTACCACTGAGGAGGAGAGGATCCGACTATTTATTAGAGGTTTGAATTATTAGTTTCAAGTATTAACTACTCATATGACTTCTGCAGGGAGAAACTTTAATGAGGTGACAAACTATCTGAATATAGTGGAAGGGATGAGACGAGATGGTCAAGTTAAGGCTTGCGCAAAAAGGGCCAAGAATTCGGGTAAATTTCAAGGTTCTTACTCTAGTGGGTCAGGAAGGCCAACACCTGCATCTAAGCCAATTCAGTCCGCTATGCGTGCCTCTACATGTAACTACTCGGGAACTCTATCTCATAAATTTTAGGATAGTTAGATTGTCACCCCTTCGATGGGCAGCAGACCATCTTTTGATCGTACTTACTAGAATTGTGGGGAACTTGGGCATATGAGGAAAGATTGTCCCCACCCACATGTGTTAGATTCCGTGCAGTAGTAGTCTAGAGAAGTGGTACCCGCATGGAATGATAATAATGGTAGATGACGTCCACTTTGTGGGAAAAGAGGTTATCAGCGAGGTCGTGGATGTAGAGGAAATGGTAACGGAGGTAGGAGTAACGTGCAACAAGGCAGGGAAATAGCTCGTTAAGATAATAGGGCTCAATTTTATGCATTTTAGGGCAAGAATGAGGCGGAGGCATCTGATGCGGTGATCACATGTACTATTCTTGTCTGTGACCGGATGGTTAGTGTGTTATTTGATCCGGGTTCTACTTATTCCTATGTATCTGTACATTTTGCCTCTGAGTTTGATATGATTTGTGATGTACTTGGTGCCTCTATTTGTGTTTCTACCCCAGTTGGAGAGTCAGTCATAGTCACCCATGTCTATAGTTCTTGTCCTATTTTTTTTAAGGGTTTTCAAACTTGGGTTGATTTGGTAATTTTGGATATGATTGACTTTGACATAATCTTAGGCATGACTTGGTTGTCCCCCTATTATGTTGTGCTTTGTTGTAATACTAAGTCTGTAACTCCAGATATTCTGGGAAGGGAAAAATTAGAGTGGGAAGGGGTGTATAAGCCTAAGCAAGCTAAGATTATATCCTCCATTCAGGCTAGTAAATGAGTATAGCAGGGTTGTTTGGCTTATTTCGCTCATGTATGTCAAGATTGAGGATCCATCCATTGGGTCTATTCTTGTGGTATCTGAATTTAGCGAAGTGTTTCCAAATGATTTGTCGGGTATGCCTCCAGATAGAGACATAGATTATTGCATTGATTTAGAGCCTGGTACGCACCCCATTTCTATCGCTCCATAATGCATGACTCTTCCATTATTAAGAAAGCTTAAGGCTCAAATCCAAGAGCTTTTGCATAAAGGATTTATTCATCCTAATGCTTCTCCTTAGGGTGCTCATGTATTGTTTGTTAAGAAAAATGATGGTAGTATGAGGATGTGTATAGATTACCGATAATTAAATAGAGTCACTATTTGAAACAAGAATTCTTTGCCTCAAATAGATGATCTTTTTGACCGATTGCAAGGTGCATCCGTTTTCACTAAGATTAATTTGAGATTCGATTACCATCAATTGAAATTTAAGCCTGCCGATATACCCAAGACGGCATTTAGAACTCGTTATGGGCACTATTAGTTTTTGGTTTGACCAGTGCGCCTGTAGCTTTAATGAGTTTGATGAATGGGGTGTTCAAACCATTTCTTGATTTGTTTGTTATTGTTTTTATAGATGATATTTTGGTTTATTCGAAAAGTGAAGAAGAGCATGCTAACCATCTTTATATTTGTTTTGTGTGTTCTTCGGAAGCAAAAGCTATATGATAAATTTTCTAAGTGTGAATTGTGGTTAAAATCAGTAGCATTTATGGTACATGTAGTTTCAAATGAAGGGGTAATGGTAGATCCTCAAAAGATTGAAGCGGTTTAGAATTGGGTTTGGCCTACCTCTGTGACGAAAGTTAAGAGTTTTGTGGGACTCACTAGTTATTAACATCGATTTGTTAAGAATTTTGCTTCCATTTCTACTCACTTGACTAATTTGACGAAAAAGGAGATACCATTTGAATGGACTGAAAAGTGTGAATAGAGCTTTCAAAAGATCAAGACTCTCTTGACCACCGCACCCATTCAAGCTTTACCAATTGAAGGTAAGGATTTTATTGTTTATTATTATGCTTCACATTCTGATTTGGGTGTTGTGTTGATGGAGGATAAGAATGTTATAGCTTATGCCTCACGTCAATTGAAGGTGCATGAAAGTAATTACCCAACACATGATTTAGAGTTGGCAGCAGTATTGTTTGCACTTAAAATATGGCGGCATTACCTCTATGGGGTCAAGTGTGAGGTATTTACTAATCATCGTAGTTTGCAGCATGTGTTCACTCAAAAGGTTCCGAATTTAAGACAGCGAAGGTGGATGGAGTTACTTAGATTATGACGTGACCATTCAATACCATTCGAGCAAGATTAATGTCGTGGCAAATGCTTTGAGTCGGAAAGCGGTGAGTATGGGTAGTTTAGCTTGCTTAAGTCTATACAAGCGACCTTTAGCTAAGGAAATTCAGACCTTAGAGTCTAAGTTCATGTAGTGGGGCATCTCAGAAAAAGGTGGGTGATAGGTAGTATTGAAGTAACGGCCACTTTCATTGAAGATATCAAGGCCAAACAATTCGAGGATGAGAATTTGGAGGAACTCAGAAAGAAGATTGACTTAGGTAAGGTGCAAGAGACCACTCTTGATGTGGATGGTGTACTCAATTTTAAAGGAAGAATATGTGTTCCTAGAGTGGATGACTTGATTGAGAAATTGGTGACGGAATCTCAGGGTTTGCGATATTCTATTCATCCGGGTGTGACAAAGATGTACAGAGATTTGAAGCAAATTTATTGGTGGCCGGGCATGAAGAAGGACATAGCGGAGTTTGTGGCAAAGTGTCATATTTGTCAACAAGTGAAGTATGAAAATCAAAGGCCGGCAGGTTTACTTCAAAGAATGCCAATTCACGAATGGAAATGGGAAAGAATAGCCATGGATTTTGTGGTTGGTCTTCCCAAAACTTTGGGGAAGTTTGATTCTATTTGAGTAGTGCTTGATAGATTGACTGAGTCAACCCACTTTATTCCGGTAAGAATAAATTATAATGTTGAGCAATTGGCTATAGTTTATGTGAAAGAGATAGTGAGGTTGCATGGTGTACCCCTCTCCATCATCTCAGATCGTGGTACCCAATTCACATCCTAGTTTTGGAGGAAATTGCGTGATGAATTAGGCACATAACTCCCTTTTAGTACAGCCTTCCATCCAGAGACAAACGGGCAGTCGAAGAGGACTATTTAAGTATTTGAAGAAATGTTCAGGGCATGTGTGATTGATTTTAGAGGGCATTGGGAAAAGTTCTTACCTTTGTGTGAATTCTCCTATAATAATAGTTATCACTCCAGCATAGATATGACACCATTTGAGGCACTGTATGGGAGGGGATGTAGATCACCCATATGATGGTTTGAGGCTGGAGATGTGAAACTGTTGGGGGTTGATTTAGTGAAGGATGCTCAAGATAAGGTGAGGATTATTCAAGCTAAGCTTCTAGCAACCTAGAGTAAACAAAAGAGGTATGTGGATCATAGGGTAAGAGACATGGGGTTTCAATCCGGTGAAAATGTTCTTCTTAAGGTGTAACCCATGAAAGGGGTGATGAGCTTTGGTAAGAAGGGTAAGCTAAGTCCTAGATACATTGGTCCATTTGAAATTCTTGAATGTGTGGGACCAGTGGCGTATAGATTGGCTTTACCTCTTAATTTATCAAGTGTTCATCCGGTATTTCATCTATCCATGCTGAAGAAGTATCATGGTGACGGGGATTATATCAATAAGTGGGACTCAATTGTGATAAACAAGGACCTCCAATATGAGGAGGAACCAATTGTTATTCTTAATCGGGATGTGCGTAAGTTGAGGAACAGGGAGATTAAGTCTGTGAAGGTTCAATGGAATCATCATCCAGTTGAAGAAGCTACTTGGGAGACCGAGAGGGACATGCAAGAAAAGTATCCCCTGTTGTTCGTCGATTCAGGTACTACTTCATCTTTCCTTAGCCTACTTTTCCTAAATTTTGTCACTCAGGGAAGAGTGATAGGTAAATTGGTATCTATTGTAACAACGCGTTCCCGTCATTCTAAAAAAGCCAATGGGGGGAAATTTGGGGCCTGAAAGCTTTTTCATAGTATTTGGATTTTCCCAACCTTGTCCAGATTTGGATGAAATTGGAGTCTTTGAGGTGTACAGAAATCTTGTAGCAATCGGTGTATCTCTTATGGTTTTATTACATGAGTGGTTAGATAACTCGTTAAGGGATCCGTATGACTTTATGAAATTGAATTCGGGTGAGTAGAACTCTTGGAATCAATCTTAGTATAAAGGGTATTTTCTGATCGTCGTGGGTTAGAGGTGTGTTGCGAAATGGGATTTTGGAATTCTTTAAATAACTTTCTGTTTTGTATTGTCCTCTTTGGCGCTGGGCTTGGCTACTTTGGCGGAGCCGCTATGGTGGGATTAGGGTCACTGTGCCGGGTACGAAGAGTCTCAAAATCGTAGATAAAAGATGAATAGCTCATTGTTAGGCAGAAGCCATTGGGGGCGGGGGTTCTGGTCTTTTTAGCGGGGCCGCTACATCGAGGTGAGTGCCACTGCAGCGGGACTGACGTGACCTAAAGTTGTAAATAAACCCTAAACGATTTTATTTGGCACTCTTAAACTTTTAGAACCAAGAAACAACTCCCAGGCGACTCCTACTCATTTTTCACTTTTCTTGAGGCTAAAGGTAAGTTTTTCACTCCCCAAATCCATTTTTCGATCCATAGACCGTAATAGAATGGGTGAATATTGATGGAGGAGGGTTTTGTTAAGGATTATATGGTGGAAACAACCCTAATTTGGATAATTGGGATCATGGGTTAGATCTATGGTTCATAGAGTTGTTAGTAATTTGGGTAATTAATGATTGTTTATTGATTCTGATATTATATTTATTATTTGTAGACCAAGAACAAGCTGAACGAATTCGAAAAGGGAAGGATCGAGTTTCTTAGGGTTTTAAGCTTGTTTCAAGGTTGTTGATGATTGTGATTCTATGATTCTGTGATGTATGTTTATTCTTGCTTCATTATGATGCCTGTATGTATATGAATGTTGTAGTGTTATTCACACTTGTTGTAACCGAGATATTGAATGGTGATTGCCATGAAATCATGACTTAAATGTATGATCTTGATGATATACTTGTGATTGTGATTGTGGTGTGTGAGTGGGATCAATTGCGACGTTTCGGCATAACTAACTTGGATCGGATTGCAAAATTTTGGCATAAATATGGGATCGATTGCCATCATAACATTGGGATCGATTGCCACGTTCTGGCATGCTAACTGTTTTGGTTTGGGTTCCATTAGAGGACCAATGATTTGACATAAAATGTGAAGTTGTTCGTTGTTCGTAAATGTTCGTTGTTCGTAAATATTGATAATATTGTATATGTTGATATATATGCATGTGATTATAATGTTGTTTGACTTGTTTATGTTGCACTAGTGAGATAGCCACGTGATCCTACCAGTACACTATGATTGTGTACTGATTCTGCACTTGCTCTTATTTTTGTTGAGTACAGGGCATCTTCAAGAGGTTATTGATAGACCTCGTGTAACACCCCGAAAATGCTAACAAGAGTCGCATATCAATAAACCATTGTTCAATTATTACAATATGTTTAATTCTCATTTTGGGAACTTGAAATAATGTTTTATTTGCAACCTTGTTTAAAATAATTGTCATCGTAATTTAATGTATTGTATGGAGGTGTTTGCGTAATGTTTTAATTAGAAATATGTATAACTTTAAAAGGAGGTGAATATATATATATATATATATATATATATATATATATATATATAGGTGTATATGTATGCATTTGGGCAGCAGACAAGTATTTGGGCAGCCAACTTTTATGGACAGTTGTGTATATGATAAGCACCTCTTGTGTTACTATATTTTGATGCCTCCTCTTAGGAAATTCGTCTCACCTAAATTATAAGTCCCTTAGAACATTATCTAACCTGTTGTTCTTCAATATCACTAGAGAAAATCTTGGTCCTTATGGCTGGAAATCGAGTTACACTATTCTCTTTGGTAAGTGGTAAAACCTGTTTCTAAGCTGGGTAACATTTAGTAGATTAAGCATATCTCATTCTATAGAACTTTGTTTACTGTTAATAAATATGATTTGGAAAGATAATTCGTATATGTACAACTCTTATGCTTATGTTAAACTCTAATTTAGTTGTTATGGATTCGAAATATGGGATGCATCATAGGAGAAGTTTTGTCGAGATTCTGAAGTTTGAAATCCTGAATGGATAACTGTTAGTGTTTTGAATATATCTTTTTATCCAAAATAAATTTTGTGGTGATTCTTGGTTTTTTTGCAACCTTAAGAAAGGTACCCACATCTTTCATGAAGAGTATACAGTCCAGTTTTGCCGTTCTCCATTTCAAATCTTAGTGGCGACATGATGAACTACGATGGCCAGAATTTAATGTTTGGGAGCATAGTCGTATTTGTACAGGCTAGGCCTACTTGTCATGATAACCCTATTTTACGTTATCATTATTGAGCTGCTAGAAAGTAAATAAGTTATTGAATTCATTCTTTTAAGGTTGTATATCCTCATGTACAAGTTGAAGAATTTGATACGCTGCTAGGTCTACGATTTTACTCATGGAGTTTTGTTGGACTGTTTTTGTGCTAAAGAACTGTGGTTTGTGTATAAACTTATACTTGTACTCTTTTCACCTGCTGGTATATCTGAAAGTTATCTTGGTACCTTGGTTACCTCTTGTCATTTTGCATTGTCGTATTGGTGTTCTTTAATACATTAAAGACGCTTATGTAACTCTCCCTCTTGTATGAATTGTTTGTTCACTTAAAACTCTTGTTGGGACCTTGTCCTTCTAGTGACTGTGACTTTGTCAGTCTTGGCATATCACTTCGTTCAGATCACTTGTCATCTTGTCTCTGGATTTTTAGTTCATCTTAAGAATGGAAGTTGTCCATTTTAAGTCCGAACTGGGAAGCCATTTTTTAAATATGGTTCTTGGTTCTCTTGATTATTGGGTTTTGACCCTTCTTGATACCTGCTCGTGCTTGGTGTGACGATATGATGTATATATTGGGTGAGTCTTGTTCTTAAATATCTTGAAAAGTTGTGCTATGAGAATTCTTGACATTTAGACCTTTATATATTGAACTTGATACTCCTTGTATATTTTTTAGTTGATTTACTTTTGTTTCGATCGTGCTGCCCTTGACTTGAGAATGATAACTTGGTGAATTTAAGGGCTCCAAACCTATAGTTTGTACACCACTAAGCTATGTGCTTAGCTATGGTTGTTTCTATCGTAGGGGTTGTTCGCGATGATGCTTGAAGCTGGCCATTGATGATGGAGATTTTGAACGCCTTAAGGAAGATCACATTTGCATATAGGCATATATATTTTGTATAACCTTGGGACTTGTACATGATCTTTGTGCTGTATATTTACAGGAGATTTTGAGGGCTGATTTGGTCATGTCACCATGGTTTGTAATATAAGTATGGTTATACGTTTTTTATATTTTTGGGGTATGTAAACCCAAGTCTTGTAATATGCTAATTTTCCATATGTCTTGAAAGTTGTATGAAGCATGAGCCGGCTGATTTCGGTACTCGGAAGCTTGTAATATTCTTGCTATTTCACCCTCAAGTGTGAGGTTAACATATGTATGAAGATCTAGTCGGTTAATTGCTTAAATGTTATTTTTTTTTGGAGTTCGTAATGAATCTAATCCTTCTACTAGATTAAAATCAGTATGCCCTCATTAATTGGTTTTAAATGTCTCAAGTATTTAATTAGATTGCATGTTTAAGTAGTGGTATCATTTTGAAAGGATCACTACAAGTGTTTATATCAAAGCCTAGGTTTGTGGTTCTAGGACTTTTGTTGGGAATTACTAATATAGTTGTTTGCTTTCGAATAAGGTTCTATTTAGATTATTTGTTCCCTTATATGGTTTATGATAATTGCATCGCATGTAGAGTGCATATGCATCTAGTACATATCCCTAATGCAATGTGATCTTCCTTTTTGAAGGAATTAAGTTATAGCCACTTCTTCTGACCGACCTATGGAAGCTGCTCGTGAAGGTTCGGGTGTCTCTGTTTCCCAACCTCATGCACTTGAAGGGGTTGGAGAACATATCTCGAATCAGTATGTTCCCCACACTAGTGGTTCTGAAGTGGGAAACCATCAGAGTGTAAGAGATGGTCCACATCCTCACATGAGTCATGGTACTCAAACCATGAATCCCCATTTTCAACAAATGGCTGAATAGTTCCACCATATGGTTCAATCGATGTTGATCCCCACAGGATTAACTTTGAGAAAATGAGGATAATGGGTGGAGTGGAGTTTGAAGGCACTGTTGATCCCACAGATGATGAACGATAGCTTGATCGCATAGAGAGGGTATTTGAGCAATTGGAGTGTTCAGATGTTGCCAAAATGTAAGTATGCTATTTCACTATTACAAAATGATGCTTATGATTGGTGGGTAAGTGCTCTGAATGCCATGTTAAAACCTTCTGTTCTTACTTGGGATGATTTTCTTAAGGAATTTTGTATGAAGTATGTCCCACTTACTTATTGTGATGCGGAAAAAAATAGTTTTTGAATCTAAGTCAACGAGGCATGTCTATTGCTAAATACGAACAGAAGTTTATAAGGATCTCTCTCTATGCTGGTGGTATTATTAAAGAGGAAAAAGACAAGTGCAGGAAATTTGAAGATGGTTTAAGTGATTCCATTAGGAAGAATGTGGCAATCCTGCAACATGAGAAATTTTGCAAGTTAGTGTCTATTGCTTTTAATTGGGAACGACTTGATAAAGAAGAAACTGGTAGAAATGAAAACAGATTCCGAAATGCCTAGACCTTATTTGGGGGGTCCATCAAAAAAGGAAAGGTTTAATAATTATAAGGCTGGTGGTGATAGCAGGCGACCTCAACAAAAGAAAAAACAAATTAGAAGTTTCTACAACTAGCACTCCAAATTATTGCCAAGGCAAGCCTCACGTTCCTACTTGTCCACAATGTGGAAAGAATCATTATGGCACTTGTAGGAGAGCTTCTGGTGCATGTTTCAATTGTGGGAGCTTTGATCATAAAATGAAAGTTTGTCCTAATCCTAGTAATGCTCCTTCCTTTAAAACTGAAGGCTCAGTTCACTTCTGTTAATCCTCCTCAAACTAATAGAGGTGCAAGACATAAAAACACCCATGCAGTAGGTACAAGTGGAGTTAATCAAGCTAGTGGTGAAAAGTCTAGTGCACAAACTTATGTGATGAGGCAGAAGAATGATCAAGATGGACAAGACGTGGTTGTTGGTAAATCTTACTTCTTTAGCTTATGTGTGTTTACATTGTTTGATCCTGGTTCTACACATTCCTATATTTGTTCATCACTTGTTCTTCCCGGAAATGTGAAATCTATGAGACTTGATTATAATGTGCTAGTTGAAAGTCCTTTGGGTTATCAAGTTGTGTGTAATCGAGTTTACCAAGATTGTCCCTTTGTGATTCAAAACCTTGTCTTTCATACTGATTTGATTGAAATGCCCTTCAAGGATTATGGTGTTATTATCGGGATGGATTGACTTTATAAATATCATGCGGTGGTAGATTTTAGGTCTAAGCATGTGACTTTTAAAGATCTTACATTTTTACACATCATTGTACAAGGTGAAAGATCAGTGACATCTAGTATTATTTCTGCGGCCTTGGCAAGAAAGTTGATGCGTTAAGGTTGTGGGGCATACCTGACTCACATAGTTGATATACAATTGAAGAGTCCTTGTATCAAAGACATGCCTACTGTATGTGATTTTCCAGAAATATTTCTAGAAAACCTTCCGAGATTGCCCCCGGAAAGAAAGGTTGAATTTCCGATCGAGCTTATCCTTGGATCTACCCCTATTTCTATCACTCCTTATAGAATGGCTCCAGCAAAATTAAGATAATTGAAATCTCAACTGCAAGAAATTCTTTAGAAAGTTTCTATTCGACCTAGTGTTTCTCCTTGGGGAGCCCCTGCTTTATTCATAAAGAAGAAAGATGGCACTCTTAGGCTTTGTATTGACTATAGACAATTGAACAAAATAACAATCAAGAATAAATAACCACTGCCAAGGATCGATGATTTGTTTGACCAACTTAAGGGTGCTAAAGTATTCTCAAAAATTGTTTTAAGGTTTGGATATTACCAATTGCGGGTTAGAGAGAATGATATTCCTAAAACTGCTTTTAGAACTTGGTATGGTCATTATGATTTTTTGGTGATGCTATTCGGATTGACAAATGCTCCTGCAGTATTTATGGATCTAATGAATAAAGTATTCAAACCTTATCTTGATCAGTTTGTGGTTGGTTTTATAGATGATATTTTAATATTTTCTAGAAGTAATAAAAACCATAATAAACACCTCCGAATTATTTTGCAAATTTTGAGGGAGAAAGAGCTTTATCCTAAATTTCCAAGTGTGAAGTTTGGCTTGATGAAGTAGATTTTCTGGGACATGTTGTATCAACAGAAGGTGTGAAGGTGGATCCTAGTAAGATACAAGCGGTTGTTGAATGGAGACCTCCTAAAAGTCCAACCGAGGTAAGAAGTTTCTTGGACTTAGTAGGATACTACAGAAAATTTGTGAAAGGATTCTCCATTATCGCCTCCGCTTTGACCAAGATCTTGCATAAGGAAGTAAAGTTTATTTGGGATGACAACTGTCAAGAGCACTTTGAAACTGTCAAATCCTTGTTGACTCAAGCTCCTATACTTACTCTACCGATTGAAGGGAAATAATATTTATTTTACAGTGATGCTTCTCACAATGGTCTAGGATGTGATTTGATGCAAGAAGGGAAGGTTATTTCTTATGCCTCTCGAAAATTAAAACCGCGTGAATTGAATTATCCTACTCATGATCTTGAACTTGCTGCTATAATGCTTGCTTTAAAAATATGGAGGCATTATTTGTATTGAGAGAAATGTCATATATTTCACTGATCACAAGAACTTAAAGTACTTGGGTACTCAAAAGGAGCTAAACCTTTGACAACATAGATGGCTTGAACTCATCAAGGAGTATGACTGCATGATTGATTATCAATGAGGTAAAGCCAATGTGGTTGCAGATGTCTTAAGTGGGAAATCCTTCGCAAGCATTTCTTTGAGTCCTTTATCCTTGCTCCTTGAGTTAAGAACCTTGAATGTTTGTTTTACACTTGATTCAAATGGTTTAGTTACTGCTAATTTACAAGAAAAGCCAATATTACTTGAACAAGTGAAAGAAGCACAAAAGTTAGATGAGAAACTTGTAAAATTGACCAGAGAAGTTCAAAGTGGAAAAAAAGTTGATTTTACATTTACAGAGGATGGTGGTTTATTTTATCAAAACAGGTTATGTGTCCCTAATGATTACAAATTGTGGAGAGAAATATTGAATGAAGCATATACTATATCATATGCAATGCATTGTGGAGGTACAAAGATGTACCAGACCATCAAAGAAAATTATTGGTGGAATGGTATGAAGAGGGACATTATGGAGTTCATCTCTAAATGTTTGCTTTGTCAACAAGTAAAGGCAGAACATCAAGTCCTAGTTGGTTTACTATAGCCCTTGTTAATGCCGGAATGAAAATGGGAGAGAATAACAATAGACTTTATTTCAGGACTTTCTCGCACTCAAAGGAACCATGATGCAATATGGGTGATTGTGGATAGGCTAACCAAGAGTGCTCACTTCTTAGCAATCAAGATGGATTACTCACTTGAGCGTTTAGCCGAATTGTACATTAATGAGATTGTAAGACTACATGGGATACTTGTATCTATTGTATCTGATCAAGACCCAAGGTTTACATCTAGATTTTGGGGCAGCTTGCAGGAAGTTTTGGGTACTAAGTTGAAATTTAGAAATTTTTTCCATCCTCAAACAGACGGCCAGTCGAAAAGAGTGATACAAATTTTGGAGGATATGCTTCGAGCTTTCATTATGGAGTTTGAGACTAGTTGGGACAAACACTTGGCTTTGATTGAATTTTCTTACAATAACAGTTACCAATCGAGTATTGGAATGCCTCCCTATGAAGCCTTATACGGAAGAAAATACTAGACCCCTCTTTGTTGGAGTGAAGTTGGTGAAAGAAAACTTGTTGGTCCTGAAATTGTGCAACAAGCAGAGAGGACAAGGTGAAAATTATCAAAGATCATCTAAGGATTTCTTCGGATAGACAAAGTCGTACGCTGATCTTAAAAGGCATGACATTGAATATCAAGTTGGAGATAAAGTATTCTTAAAGGTGTATCCATGGAAAAAGATTATGAGATTTGGCTAGAAAGAAAAGCTTAGTCCCCGATTTATTGGACCTTATGAGATACTTGAAAGGGTTGGACCAGTTGCGTAAAAATTGGCTTTGCCACCTAAGTTAGATAAGATCCACAATGTCTTCCATGTTTCTATGCTAAGAAGATATCATTCTGATCCATCTCATGTTCTTCCAGTCGAATCTATTGAGGGTAATCTTGACTTGACGTTAATGAAGAACCTATTCTCATTCAAGCTCTAGAAGTAAAGCAACTTAGAAACAAGAGAATTCCCTTAGTAAAGGTACTTTGGCGGAACCATTCTGGAAAAGAAGCTACGTGGGAAAGAGAAGAAGATATGAGAACCCAGTATCCGCACTTGTTCCGGGACTAGTGTAAGGTAAATTTTTAGACGAAATTTCTTTGAGGGGGAGAGAGTTGTAACACCCCGAAAATTCAAACAAGAGTCGCATGTTGATAAGCCACTGCTTAATTATTAGAATATGTTTAATTCTCATTTTGGGAACTTGAAATAATGTTATATTTGCAACCTTGTTTAAAATAATTGTCATCGTAATTTAATGTATTATATGGGGATATTTGCATAATGTTTTAATTAGAAATATGTATAGCTTTAAAAGGAGGTGAAGGATATATATATATATATATATATATATATATATATATATATATATATATATATAGGTGTATATGTATGCATTTGGGCAGCACACAAGTATTTGGGCAGCCAACTTTTATGGACATCTGTGTATATGATAAGCACCTCTTGTGCTACTATATTTTGATACCTCCTCTTAGGAAATTCGTCTCACCTGAAGTATAAGTCCCTTAGAACATTATCTAACCTGTTGTTCTTCAAGATAACAAGAGAAAATCTTGGTCCTTTTGGCTGGAAATCAAGTTACACTCTTCTTTTTGGTAAGTGGTAAAACTTGTTTCTGAGCTGGGTAGCGTTTAGTAGATTAAGCATATTTCGTTCTATAGAACGTTGTTTACTATGAATAAATATGATTTGGAAAGATAATTCATATATGTACAACTCTTATGTTTATGTTAAACTCTAATTTAGTAGTTATGGATTCGAAATATGGGACGCATCATAGGACAAGTTCTGTCTAAATTCTGAAGTTTGAAATCCTATATGGACAACTGTTAGTGTTTTGAATATATCTTTTTATCCAAAATACATTTTGTGATGATTCTTGGTTTTTTTGCAACCTTAAGAGAGGTACCCACATCTTTCATGAAAAGTATACATTCCAATTTTGCCTTTTGCCATTTCAAATCTTAGTTGTGACATGATGGACTAGGATGGCCAAAATTTATTGTTTGGGAGCATAGCGTATTTGTACAACCTAGGCTTACTTGTGAGGATAACCCTACATTACGTCATCATTATTGAGCTGCTAGAAAGTAAATAAGTTATTGAATTCATTTTTTTAAGGTTTTATATCCTCATGTACAAGTTGAAAACTTTGATACGCTGCTAGGTCTACGGTTTGACACGTTGAGTTTTGTTGGACTGTTTTTGTGCTAAAGAACTCAAGTTTGTGTATAAACTTATACTTGTACACTTTTTACCTGCTGGTATATCTGAAAGTTATCTTGGTACCTTGGTTACCTCTTGACACTTTGTATTGTCGTATTGGTATTCTTTAATACATTAAAGACGCTTATGTAACTCGCCCACTTGTATGGATTGTTTGATCACTTAGCACTCTTGTTGGGCCCTTGTCCATCTTGTGGCTATGACTTTGTCACTATTGGCATGCCTCTTGGTTTGGATCATTTGCCATCTTGACTCTAGATTTTTAGTTCGTCTTAAGAATGGAAGTTGTCCATTTTAAGTACAAACTAGGAAGCCATTTTTTAATATGGTTCTTGGTTCTCTTGATTATTAGGTTTTGGCCCTTCTTGATACCTGCTCGTGCTTGGTGTGACGACATGATGTATATATTAGGTGAGTCTTGTTATTAAATCTCTTGAAAAGTTGTGCTATGAGCATTCTTGACATTTAGACCTTTATATATTGAACTTGATACTCCTTGTATATTGTTTAGTTGATTTATTGATTTTGTTTTGATCGTGCTGCCCTTAACTTGGGAATGATAGGTTGGCGACTTTAAGGGTTCCAAACCTATAGTTTGTACACCACTAAGCTATATGCTTAGCGATAGTTATTTCTATCGTAGGGGCTTTTCGTGATGATGCTTTAAGCTGTCCATTGATGATGGAGATTTTGAATGCCTTAAGGAAAATCATATAGGCATATATATTTTGTATAACTTTGGGACTTGTACATTATCTTCGTGCTGTATATTTACAGGAGATTTTGAGGGCTAATTTGGTCATGTCACCATGGGTTTTAATATAAGTATGGTTATACATTTTTATCTTTTTGGGGCGTGTAAACCCAAGTCTGGTAATTTACTAATTTGTTATATGTCGTGAAAGTTGTGTGAAGCATGAGCCGGCTGATTTCGGTACTCGGAAGCTTGTAATATTCTTGTTATTTCACCCTCGAATGTGAGGTTAACATATGCATGAAGATCTGGTCGGTTAATTGCTTAATTGTTATATTTTTTTGTTGGAGTTCGCTATGAATCTAATCCCTCTGCTAGATTAAAATCAGTATTCCCTCATTAATTGTTTATAAATGTCGCAAGTATTTAATTAGATTTCTTGTTTAAGTAATGGTATCATTTTGAAAGGATCGCTACACCTCGCTTAGAAGATCAGTGATCGTCGTTCGAATTCAAGGGTGAGCTAATTCTTCTAGGCTGCCATGGAATTCTCTTTTGTTAGGTCCACCATTTCCGGACATAGACATTTGTTTAGTTAGTTCATTAGTTTGGAGTGTATCCCTTCTTGTTTAGACTTGGATCATTTGTTTAGATGTTTTGGTACATTGACTTTCAGGTTCTAGGTGACATAGACATGGACGAAAAACCTAGTACATTAGGAGTAAAAAACCCAAAAAAAATTATTCCAAAATATTATAATGAAAACTATGAACAATATGATAGAGAAAAACCTGTATGTGATAAAAGATTAAATAAAAAATGGACACCTAAACCAATAGCTGAATGACATGATTTTTTAGATTTAGACTGTGTAGCAGATATAAATAAAACAATCCAATTCCAATTATGGATTGGATATATATCAAAACAATTAATAGATAACAAAATAATAATAGCAGAGACACCAGGATATATAGAAAGAACGCTTATAGGAACAGTAAAATTATGGCTACAAAATTTATGAGATGAAAGTTTAAAAACTCTAAGAAGTAATAAAAAATTTAATGGCGAATTAGCTTACTACAACTATGGAAATATTATATAAATACGAAGTAGCTATAAGAAATGAATTTAGTAGTATGACACATTCTTTCGCATTGTTAGTTATTATTGTTAGACTTTTGTTAGAGTTTATGGGAACTCTATTTTCATTTCCTTAGTGTTTGATTTAAATTCCTTAATTTTAAAATATTTTGCTTGGTTTGGGTTGTAGTGGTGGTTCTCCCACCGGAGTGTTAGTGTGGATACCAATCACCATGGTCTGGGTCTTGACAATAAAAGAGGTTAAAAGTTTGAATAATACTGTTATTTAAAAGGTGTATACTCAATAGGCGTACTTTCTTCCTCAATTATGTTTTTGAAATTATCGGGCTCATTTGAGGAAATGGGGCCAATTAAAGAACTAGGCTCACTATCATTTAAAAGAGAACATTTGTCCCCATCAGAATATGGATACCCGCTACTATCAAAAGAAACAATATAGCCAATTGAATCCGAATCAACACCAGTGATCATTATTTGAGCAGATTCGATCCGATCCGGTGACCCATCAAACAAACCCAAATCCTTTTCTTCTTGTTCATCTTTTTCAACTTCATTTTTCACCGATGAATAATTGATATTTTTCTTATCAATCTCATTTGATTTCAAAGTGGGATGATTAGATGAAGTCAGATTCTCTGCAATATTTTTTCCCTTTGAGATTTGACCAAAACAACAAAAACAGAGAGAAATGAAAAGAATAATTGTTGGAAGATTCTTTTAAAAAGGATGTCCTTTGAAATGTTGAGAAAAACAACAGGTACAAAAAGGGGATTTTTCTTTGTAGATGAAATCAATAAAAGCACTAAATCTTGTGCCTTTTTTGATCTGCAACGATTAGAATTTTGAAGGAATTTGGAGATTTTGAGAGGATGTACATTTTTACTTGAGAGTGATTACAGAGGCTTCTAATAGGTAGGAAGGTTTTAAAATGGGAGGGAGATATATAGGGGTTTGGGTAAGGGTGGGGGTGGGGGTGGGGGTGTGGTGGGGATTTGAAAAGTGAATTTGCCAACAAGAGAAGTGATGAAATTTAGTGTGATTGTCTTACTTAGTAGATTATCTGAATTCCATGATATGACAATCACTTAACTATTGATAATTATTTCTTAAAGTCTTGCTTTTTTTCATCTTTTTTTTAATTATGTCACTTAACTTTATTGTTACCTTCTCAAAAGTCAGCATATTAAATATTTGAATGAGCAAATTTAGTCCATACAAACTTTTGTTTTCAATCTACACTACAGTAATCAATTATTCGATCTAATCCTAACTCATATCTTAAATTAAACTTATTTGCTAAACAATCCTGAGGGAAATTGTAATTTTTGCTCTCAACAAATGCTCTGGCATACTTATATTTTTTTAACGTAAGTATATATTTGCAGTTAATATTTAAATATTTGGATATATTTTCACAAGTGTATTTCTTCTTAATAACTTATGTTTTTTTGTAACGTAGATTGCTAATTTCATAGAACATGTTTATTCAAATAATCTAATTTATTGATGCAATTATGTGAATAAATATTTTCTCATTTTAATATGAGTTATTATTTATTTTTTTTCTTAAAAATAAATACTACTCTTATCAAATTTACAAGTTATTGCAGGTTTTCATTTATTTAGGTTATGGTTAGGGTTGGATCGTAGTTTGTTGATACATGGATTGAAAAAGAAAAAAAGTTCATGTAAATAAAATAAAAATTAATGTCATATTTTAATGATAAAATATTAATAGAGTTACTTTAGAAGATATATAAACAAACTTGGGTGACTTTTTAAATTTGTTACAAAAAAACATGACTTTGTTTGATAATTATCAATAGTTGAGTGACCTTTCAAGTCCTTATTTCCTAAATTCCTCCTCCTCCTCTCCTCCACACACACAATATACATGTTTTGCTTATTTCACGGGATCTATGATTTTATTGAATTTATGACAAAAGTATTTTAGATGTTATATTTTTAAATATTAAAAAGTAATTAAAAAGTAGGTTCTATTATTTTATTTTTTTAAAGCTACACATAAATTAACAAAAATGATAAGAACACCTCCTAAAATAGAGCATAGAAATATAACAAGTTGATATATCTTAAGGGGGGGGAATGTAGAAATAGTAATCTTTGATAATTTTTCTTTATATTTTCTCCTAGTAACATTATCAATTTTTCATTGATATAATTACCTTTAAAAGGTTGATTGCTCTTTAAAAAGTATTTGCGTATTTTGATTTTATTTTCACTGACATATACATACATGCATGCATAAATACATGCATACATACACACGTACATATATATTGTCACGCCCCGAGAGTACTCCTAAACGCAACACGGTGCATAGTGTAACAAGTAACCCCAAGCTAACCCATGGCATGACATATCTTTAAAAGTACAATCAAAACATGCACAACACTACAAGAAAAACAGTCTCTAAGGAAGGGAAATATGGTCCTAAAAATTTCAAATCTGGTCCCAAATAGTCTATTGAGACGGGAAAATGCTGGTCGCCACCCGTCCTAGAATGCTTCTTCGCTAAAGGTCAATTGGGACGAGTTCCTTTCACTGGTCGCTGAATGAGTTTAGAGCCGGGATTAATGCTAGTCACCAAAATACTTTTGAAGACTGTATATCTCATCCCAAGTAAAGGATTTTCTTCTTTGAAAACTAGTCATTTTCTTGAAGTTAAATCCCTTTAGGGACTAGCAACGAACTTGCCCTAGTTTACTCTTTAGGGACGAGCAACTATCTTGTCCTAGATCACGTCATCTTAGATTGTTTTTGCGACTAGGAACACTTCGTCCTAGATGATCTTTTAGGGACAAGATGTTGTCTCATCCTAGATGAAATTTAGAGACAAGAAACTATCTCGTCTTAGATGAACTTTTAGAGACGAGCAAAAATTTTGGTCTCTAACTAACCATTAGTACTTCTGGAGCTTCATTTCACAAAATAATATAAATTTCATCAATAAATATAAGATTTCTATGGTAAATCTCCATACAAAAGGCTGATATAAATATATAAAACAAGTTAAACATCCCATGGTGTTAGTTTCAATATTTGTTTAACAAAAAAACGGTTAGCAAATTAACAATATCTCGAGCAAAATAATAATAGTCTTGTGCATCTTCTATACTTGCATCTTGACTTGTAGCTTCAATCTTCACAAAAGTACACCGAAATTCACCAAGGGTTATCCAAAAATATTAACAAGCTACAAGAACATATAAGAAAAATTGAGTAAGAAAACTTTGATATGCGACCGTATTTTAGAGTAAGAAAAATTGTGCTAATAGGACTTGGTCATACTTGTTTTCTTTTACAGGTATCAATGCAGTAGGACTTTCATTGCGAGAAATCATCATGAAATGGTAGGGAGCACAATGCAAAACTGATATGCGACCATATTTTAGAGCACTTCCAAGCCTTACTATATGGAGCTATGGAGAAGAAGAAAGAAGAAAAAACATGAAGGGAAGGATCTATCATTATCAAGGATAATCCACAATGTAACCAGAAGCATGTATAGATTAATCAAAGTAAGAAGACCATGGATGAATGTGTCTAGTAGATGGGAAGTAATGATCAAAGAGTTGGAGGAATATTGCACGGGAATGGCGGCCAAGAAAGTTAAATGGGAATGTCCCCCAGAAGGATGGATTAAATATAATATGGATGGTGCTTCAAGAGGAAACCCAGGATGAAGTTCCTATGCTTTTTGCTTGAGGGATGAAAGAGTGGATAGCATACATGCCGAAGGGGTAACTATTGAGAATGCAACAAGCACAGTAACGGAAGCAAACACGATACTAGAAGCTAGCAAGCGTTCTAAACAGAGAAATCTCAATAAAGTTATCATCCAAACAGATTTGATGCTACTGAAAAAAGTGCTTACAGGGGAATGGGCGATACCATGGAGCATATCAGATGTAGTGGAGGAAATAAGGACATCCTCGGAAAGAAAGCAACATATTTTTCAGTACATATTAAGGGAAGGAAATCAGCTAGCAGATCACCTACCAAACAGGGCAATTGAGAATGGTAATTGCATATTCACAGAGTCGCAAAACTTGGATACAAGAGGAAGAAGGATAGTGAACAGTGACAAATTAACCATCTTATACATAAGAGTAACACCAAAACTAGGATAATGGTAAGGGAGGCCATATCTTGTTTAGTTTGTTAATTGAATTTGGGCATTAGGCACAATGTAATTGTTCTCTTTTCATATCAATAAAGCTGAAAATTTTAAACTAAAAAAAAGAGAGTAAGAAAACTTTGATAGTGTATCCCAAGTCTTATAAAATGTCTACAAATTACATTCATTATAAATGCATTAATTCCCAGACAACTATAGGCTGCATGAAATCCCAGAAAGCTGTAGACTACAGTCACTATGTATAGTTGTGCAGAAAATAAAAAGACATGCACACACAGTTGTACAAAACTAAAAAAACAGAGGAAAAAGATGTTTGGATGCTATGGTATTGGTATAAAATGGAAACAACACAGATTAAGAAGGTTGTAATCTTTTAAAAAATTCTATTGCAGGCGAGGACGCCACTGCAGCTGCCTAAACAGAGTTTCTGATTCGATGCTTCAAAATTTCAGCAAATACAAGCTCAATCCTTATTTATTCGTAAAATGGTAAACAATCACACTATTGTTCTCACAAAGACATCTCAAAACTGAGCAACTCGCACTTTCATGGATTACGAGTAAATAAGTCAAGCAATAGATGGAATTTGTGCGTTGTATGAGGAGAAACTCAAGGAATTGAACCCAGCCATCAGAGAAATCAGTTACGACATCCCATATCATTACAATTTCATAGATGACCTTACTGATATGAGTGGATTAGTGTATGATCACTCCATTCAGGTTTACCTCCCCTATGACCAGCAGTGGATGAAATAGAAAACAGTGCAACACCTGAAAAATTGGCATCATAGAGATAATATATCTTAAAGGCTAGTTTCTATGTATCATTTTCACTTAATTTTCTGATAGCTTTTATGAAGAGAAGAGTTGTCGATTGGAAGATTGCTGTCAGGAGTAAAACTCTATGTATAATACACTTCTTTTCCCTAAAATTCAAATCCTATCTGCAGAGCTACAAGTGGGAAATCAACTGTTGTTGGAGTTGAACTTATACTGGTGTTGCAATTCAAATCATGGATTTATAACTATGAAGAGTTAGTTTTGTAAATTGAGCACTTTAAACTTGCTAATAATTTTATCTCTCAACTACTTGTAGTGGATATAGAAGTTCATCTTTCCCCGTTTTATCAACCAAATCAGCATCTTTACTATAATCTACTAAACGGAACTAGTCATCATTCTGCTGAAACATCAAATTTCCATTTCACAGGGAAAAGTTTTAGTATCTTGTTCATGACAGATCCCCAAAAAGCAATACAGTTTTCCATCATCAATCCAACAAACAAATAATAACCTGATATGTATCATGAATCATAACGCAAATAAGTCAAACAACCACCAGCTAAGAGAAGATAATCACAAGTGATGAATTCCTTTAAATAGACATATCAATAATAATAGAAAAGCTGATGGAAACCATGTCAATTATCAATCTATCGTCTTCTAGTTTCAAAAAGGATATACTATTTGTTCATTCCTCTCTTCAGTAGTTTCATAAGAGTTCAGCCATACACTAACTGCTTAAACAACTATTCGCAAATAGAGTTTGGTAAATTGTTACTTACTTAATTAGCAAAAGAAGTCAGTGGTCATTCAGTTGATATAGGTGATGTCATATGCGGGTTATGCGATTGTTGAGTAGCAAAGAATTCTTGCATTTTTCTTATTTCTTTCACCTCATCTTCTAAGGTAGACAAGCGATCATTCAAGAATTTGTTTTTCTCATTCAAAGATTTATTTTCCTCTTGAGTTGAACGTAGCTAAGACAGTAATTCAGTCTTTGAAGAAGTGTCACCTCTCATGTCCTTTGCCTTTACTCCACCACCAAAGCCAAATACATGGCTACGAGTTTGAGGTCCACAACACTTTTCTACAATCTCTATGGTAGGCAGAGATGGCTCAACTTTTAGTATTTCTTCTATTTGAGCCTACAAGATATATACAAGTACATTTCAATAGATCCCATGATAATTTGAAGTAATTTACATATTGAATTTACCAAACACACATGTTTTTCAATTGCTTCTGGTTCAACAAACATGTTATCTTTCTTACGAGTCTTGAAGAAAATAGTTACCAAATTTGGCGGATTGCCATCTTTTCCGCCCTTTACATCAAAGAGAAAACATGTCAAATAACACTTCTTAAATATTTTCTTTAGGAAAGTAATTTTTCAATAATACCTGCTGATAAATAATATCTCTAATAGGCTTGCTACCAATATGATGATACATCTTTAACTTAGCTCGATTTTCTACATTTCTATTGCTCCTCGCCTGTATTGTTATGTGAAACTTTAATAACTAAGAAAATTTACCAAGTTAAAAAATAAGTTTCACATCTAAATATCATGTTGAGTTGCAAAATGGATGCTTCAAAAATATAGACTATTAGATCACTAGGCATACCTGAAAACTTTCAGAACAAAAATGTTCCTTAACTAACCACTCCCATTCCTTCTTTTCTACTCCCTTTAGAATATTCTTAAGAGCCTGAACAATTGGCTTATTTTTCACATAAGTAGCATGCAAGTATCCTCTACATTTGTTCCATAACTCATTCATCCATCCAAATATATGGTCACGATGATCATTCAAGTCAACACTCTCAAATTTATCCTACAATAATTAAAAAGTGAGTTTAAATAAAAAAGGAGAGTGAACATTGTCGGTCAATATACAAAAGTATGTATTAATGGTTGTAATTTGCTAGTGTAGTCTTCTTAGTATACATCCTTCGCTTTATATTTATGATTAGTTGATTAGATTTAGGTAATAATTAACAGACAGCACAAAAAACTAGAATATAAAGACAATGATGATGTAATTAAAATTTGGTACCGTAATAGCTGCCTACATGTGATCTAATTTTTGTTGATTAATGTCACTCCACGATGATACTCCCAGTGGACACATATTACAGTCACGAATAACTTTTCCTAAGTTCATTGAAAACAGATTGCTATTTGTTCCAACCGTTCGATTATTGTAAAATGTTACTTTTAGCCTCTTTCTAGCTTCAAGTGATGCAACTTCTTTACACTTGTTACTCCCTCAAACTCTGTTTACCTTTCTAGGATTAAATGATCCAATAATTGTATAATTTAGTAGAACTGTTGTAATAAAATTTAATTTTACAGATAGTGCATGGATTCGTAAATTTTCATACCTATTTCAGTTGTTTGGGAAGGCTGCATAACTTGATCAAGAGGGAGTATATGTTGCAAAAGAACATGACAATCATGAATTTTTAATCCAGATATCTTGCGCTCTTTCAAGTTTACACATTGAGAAATATTAGATGAAAACCCATCAGGAACCTTTAAATTCTTCAAGAAAAGACATAACTTATGCTTATCTTCAGGCGACAAAGTGTAGCACGCAGTTGGAACTTCAACTCTCTCTCCTCTTTGGATAGGGTGCAATTCTGGCCTAATATTCATCTCCTTCAAGTCTAACCGAGTGTTAATTGTGTCCTTTGTCTTTCCTTTGACATTCATGATTGTCCCCATAATATTATCGCATATATTTTTCTCAATATGCATGACATCCAAATTATGTCGCAACAAGAGAGATTTCCAATATGGAAGTTCAAAAAAGATACTTTTCTTGTTCCAATTATCCTTTCACTTTTCATGTGATATCTTTTTCTTTTTCTTAGGATCCGTTGTTAATGGTTTCCCTTCAAGATCTTGCACTTGATTAAGTATATCAATTCCAGAACATGTTTTCGGTGGGAGCCTTTTCTCTATTGTATCATCAAATGACTTTTATTTATTCCTCCATCTGTGATCCTTGGGAAGGTAACGTCGATGACCCATAAAGCACTATTTCTTACAATTAGTCAATTGAATTTAGGATGTGTCTTTATTACAAGATGGACATGCCAATTTTCCTTTTGTACTCCATCCTGATAAATTTCCATACGCTGGAAAGTCATTAATAGTCCACAACAAAGAAGCATGCAACTTAAAATTTTGTTTAGTTGATGCATCAAAGGTCTCAATACCAACTTCCCATAATTCTTTTGGTTCCTCTATCAGAGGTTGAAGATATGTATGAATTGCATCTCCAGGACCATTTGGACCAGGAATAATTATTGACAAGATAAAATTTTCTTGTTTCATACACAACCAAGGTGGTAAGTTATAAGGAATAAGAACCACAGGCTTTGCTATGTGAGCTTTTTGAATTGCGAAATGGCTGAAATCCGTCACTAGCAAGTCCAAGTCAAACATTACGGGGTTCGGTTGCAAATGAAGGGTGAAGTTCATTGAATGACTTCCATGCCATTGAATCAGCTGGGTTCCTCATTATTCCATCATTAATTCTTTCATCCTTATGCCATGTCATTAGAGAAGATGTCTTTGTAGACATAAAAAACCTTTAAAGCCTAGACTTTAATGGAAAATAATGCAAACTCTTTGAGGCTATCTTTTTACCCTTTTTATCCCTTGTTTCCCTGGTATGTTTATTCATTTTCCATCTCGATGCACCACAAATTTTGCAAGAATCAAGTAAGCTATCCTCCTTCCAATATAACATGCAATCATTGGTACAAGCATCAATTTTGTTGTAAGAAATCCCAAGATCACGAATAGTCTTCTTTGCCTCATAATATGAATTTGGCAAATCAGCCCCATTAGGCAATAACTCCTCTTTTAATATTTTTAATAACATGCTAAAAGAGTCATTACTCCAACGGCCCATACTCTTGATGTGAACCAATTTAATCAAAGATGAAAGCTTTGAAGCCTTTGAATTTTGGTATAGTGGCTGCTCCAAATCCTTTAATAAGTTGTAAAATCTTTTAGCCTCAACATTTGGCTCCTCCTCAACTACATCTTCATAACTAGTGTGGGTGGATGCTTTATCAACATTAGGATATAAATCTTTCAACAATTCATATACTTCATCTGCACTATCATAACCTTCTACTTCATCATCAGTTTCATCTTTATAATTTGACACGAGCTCACCTAAATGTTCTCCGTGAAGATACCAAAAATTATAATTTTGAATTATTCCATACACTTTCAAATGTGTATCAATAGTCTCACGAGTTCCTAATGTTGTATTACAACATTTGTAACATGGACATCGTATTTCATCCTGTTTTCCTGATCTCTGAAAAGCATAATCCAAAAACTTTTTCACACAATCTAAATAGGCTTGGTCGACCCGATTATTAAGAGAATGTTGCAACCATTGCTTACAAGGAGCCATAACCTTGGAGAATACATAAAGAGATATTAAGAAAATATGAACGATAAGAAAAAGTGTAAGATGCGCACAACTTGTGATTCTGTAACTAGTACCTTAAGGATTTAGTTGCAGGTAACTACACGTTTGGATCAGTTTTAAAAATGCAACCACTTTCCAGCTTGCTCTATTAGCCTTAATAGGTAAACAATAGTTCACTTGTAATTTAGAATAGATTTCTTTAGTTGAATAACTCCCTCTATATTCTCTCCGAACATGGCCTTAATTCATAATCTGTGAGTGTCTATGTTCAATAATAGTTCACTATTCAGTTTCTTTAGGACAAAAATAGTGATTCAGTTACACAAAAATGGAAGAATATATGGTTCAACTATTAGAATGTATCTTGAAAATTCTCGAGTTTGCAAAGTTTGAAGACCAAATGAAACTATTACTGTTTCAACATACTATAAACAACATATACAAGAGTTAATTTGCATCAATTCTATTATACTTCTTTCATCTTTCATTAGCTCAAGTTAATTTCATTGTGAAAATATGATCGATTCTTTAGGCACACACTATACACTACTATGTAAGAAGGAAAGAATCAACAAATTAGATTTAGAGAAGAAAGAAACAACTCACAAATGAGGAGAAATAACTGTGATACATGTCTACAGAAATAAAAGATAGATCCCCTTTATTTTTGGGATCATAACACACTTGCTCTGTTAGGCTTAAAAGCTTAAAAATGATTCACTTGTAATTCATAATGGATTTCTCAACTTGAACACAACTCTCTCGATATTGATCATATTGTTTTAGCTCGTCTAATTGTTAATGCCTCTTTTCAAGTTTAGTTCACTATTCTTAACCTTTAAGAACACTTAGTTCTTTAAAGATAGACCCCCTTCATTTTTGGGAGCATAACACACTATAAAACTGAATCATTTTTTAGAAATAATGATCAACAACTAGTGTGATCAGCGAACAAAAGTAATGTAAATAGGTATATTTATAACTTGAACAAACCAAACAACAAATCAGTTTAATAGAAGGAAACAAATAAATTGGAAGAAGTGGAGTAATACTTGAGGTTCTAGTGAATAGAAGATAGAGATTGAGTTGAGATCGGAGCTAGGCAGGCCTGTGCTTTCTTTGTCCTAAAAAACACAGATGAAACACTAAAACCAAGCTGTTACGACTGCTTCTCGGCAGACCTGTGTTTTCTCTATTTTGATAAATAAAATATTTTCAGTTGAGAGGTACTCTTAGATTTAGAGAAGAAAAAAACAACTCTCAAAGAGGAGAAATAATTGAGATACAACTAGAAAGAAATAAGTGAACCTGTTAGAAAAATGGATTTCGTTCATAATATATTTTTTCTAAAGGTATTAGTCTTATGATTTCTTTTATATTTTCCAATAAATATTCTATATATTCTATGTCATGGGTTTGATGAAATGTTTCTATATTTTCTTCTATTAGATTACTTAGTAAAGTAATATCTGTTATAGTTTGTTGCCAGTATTCTAAATATTCTTGATTTATCATTAGTCTGAATATTGAATTTCTAAGTCATTTAGATTAAAATCTATAATTTCATTGTTTATTCTATTTATTTCATCTAGTTCGTACCATACTTGGTTCATTAATTCTATTTCTTCTTCTTCAAATATATTTTCCCATATAATCTGCCTTATTTCCTTTGGTATAGTTTTGAGTATATGCAAAATTAATATCTTATGTGCTAAAGTCATTTCATCATGTAGATAAGTCATAACAATCATCACAATAGCAATTTAATACAATTCCTTCATATCATAATCCTGACAGATAATATTCATATCAGATTATTATAACTAGATTATTTTCAAACATTTTCTTGTCACTATTAACATCGTACTTTCGAAAATACTTTTTTCCTACAGCGCCTCAACTGTGTTTACTCCCTCACGGCTCCTCATGCCTACGGTTTCAACTTTAGGATGGCATAGTCGGAAGTTTTCTTCTCTTTCCTCATGTTAACAAACTTAAAAACATTTGACAATAATTCTAGTATATAACAACTTAATATAAATTTATCTTATCAATATCATGATATTCAGGAATCAAGCAATTTAGCTATTCATAATCATGAGCATGTGTATAATTATAGATAGATGTACCTGTGTAGTATCTCCAGTATGTTGATCCATTGTTAAACAAAGTTTAGCTTGAGAAAAATATTTATTTGAGAGGATATTTGTTACAAAGGGCAGTGCTTTCCGTGTAGAAAGTCTTGCCTCTATCTTGCCTAATGGCTCTCTATTTATACAAGTATAAGTAACCTTACTATGGTTACTTTTTCTAACCTATAGTTACTTTAGCTAACTATGATTACTTTACATTTTGTCTAATATTATTCCTATCACTACTTTATATCCGCACTAATTTACATGATATCCTAACTTTACAAAATGACAAACAACTGTACATAATATATTTATATCTTCTTTTTTAGCTTTTCTTCCACTATCTTCCCATCTTTATCTTTTCTTTTCCTTCTTGCCTTTTATCTTGTCGGATATCTCCTATTCCAGGTTGACGGCTGGAATTATATTGTTTTCTCCGTAGCATTTTGAACAGTGGTGATTTGGATATTTGTGTCCGATAGTTTTGCAATAATTTGCCATTAGCTCCGTTGAAATAAAGTTTTGCCTTATAGCTCTTGTTATTGGTTTTTGTTCTGGTTTTAGTAGGCTTAATACCCACTGTCTTATCTCTTCCATATCTGCTGGTCTTGTTTCTCTACAATTTGAATATATCATCGTTTGTTCTCTGGCGTAGTAGCTCCATATTGTATTTCCGTTTAAATAATTTGTGGCTAGCTCATTTAATATTGTAGCTCGGCTAATAACTCGTTTTCTTGCATAGAACTCGGTTATTTCTATTTTTTGGATTTCGTTTTGTTTCTCTATTTTTTCTGGGATGATCCTCTCCCTTGTCAATCCTATTTTTATTACTTGTATAATTGGCTTTATTTCGTCGTATAGTATCTCTGCTAGTGCTGAATAAAATATTATGTAAAATAACGTTCCTTTGGTAATTCGTTTATAGTGCATAAATGCTTTATGTAGTTTCGAAATTGTAGCTATCTCGTCTCCTGTTGCTGTATATGCTGTGTTTAGCAATCCACAATGGTAACAAGTTCCTACTAAATTGGCGTTTGTACCTGGTTGTGCAATTAATTTGTTGTATCCTTGTAGGTTTTGGGTGATATAGTCTTCATGAGGGTTTTTTGTATTTGTAGATCTAGGATTTTGGTTTAAAAAGGTTTGAATTTTGTGGATATTTTCTATATAGGCTCGGGTTATGTGATTATATGTTTGTTTATGCTGTCCTAGGCTTTCTTTGTATGTATTGACCTAAGGGGGTATGAATATATCTTTTTGGGCTTTTGGTAAAAATGGTTTATCAAATAGTTTGGTCATATTTGTATTGACATATCTTGTTTTGTTTTCCTCTTTTGTTGCAGAGGTACTAGCTGTTCCTGTAGCTGTATTTAACAAACTGTTAGGTTGGGTTTTTCGGTGTTTCCCATCGTCACCTTCTAGCTCTGGAATTTTTGAGTCGTCCAATGGACTTAGCTCCGCATGTTTAGCGTCATGCTGCTGACTTTTTATCTGTTGTAGCTCTTTTTTCATTGTATCTAGCTTTGTACAAAACAATGTCATTGTATTTAATATTTTCTCAATTGTATTTTCATTGTCTAGATCCGTCTGAGTAGCTTTGTCTTGATATGTAATCTGCAATAACATTTTTGTCAGTACTTATCACTTCTATCGTAAATGTGAAATTTTGTATATTTAATACTAGTCTTCATATTTTTTTAGTTGTTACTGAATCTTGTATCTTTCTTGTAATCCACCATTTCACCTGCGTATTATCTGTTCTTACAACAAACTTGTTATAAACAATATATGGTTCAAAAGCTAATAAACATTTATATAAAGCATATAGTTCCTTTCTATTTATCTCCCATTTTATTTTGGGATTTATAAATGTTCCAGAGTAATATCTACAATGATGTTCTATTTTTTCTTTATCGTATTTATATTTTAAAACTCCTCCATAGCTTATTTCGCTGGCAACTGATTCTACTATGTATATGAATTTTTTATTTTCATCTGGAAAGTATAATTTTGGTAGTTTTTTACACAATAGTTTTATTTTTTGTATTTGGGCTTGGTCTTTTTTGTCAAAATAATATTCCACGTCCTTTTTTAATCTTTTATGTAATGGTTTAAGATTTTCTGCTAAATTAGGTATATATTCTCTTACTTGATTTACTAATCCTAAAAATGATTGCAATTTCTTTTTTGTATCTATATTTTCTTCAGAATTTATTATTTTTTGTACTATATGGTTTTGCATTTTTATACCATTCTTATCTATTTGTATTCCTAAAAATTATATTTGATTTTTCATTATTTCTGCTTTTTTCTTGCTTAAACTTATTCCTGAAGATGTTATGATATGAATAAATTTTTCTAATAGTCGTATATGTTCTTCTGCTGTTCTTGAATATAATAATATATCATCTATGTATACTATGCAATTTTCTAGTTGATTAAAATAATTATCCATAAAATGTTGGTATCTTCCTGGTGCATTTTTATATCCAAAAGGTAATACGTTCCATTCAAAGAATCCTTGTGGTACTGTGAAAGCTATTAATTTTTTAGATTCTTCTTCTAACTTGAGATGGTAGAATCCTGATTTACAATCAAATTTGCTAAAATAATTATAACCTTGTATTTGTCTTACTTTTAATACTTTGTTTGGTATGGGGTAATTATATGTTTTTGTTTTTGCATTTAGATTTTTGTAGTCAATAACCATACGGCTTTTTCCTCGTTTTTGTTCACTGTGTTTATTTACTATAAATGATGGGCTTGTGTATTTACTATTACTTTCTTGAATATACTTATTTTCTAATAGTTCATTTATATGCATTTTAAATTCTTTTAAATCGTCGGAATTATACTTTAATGGCTTTTGGGTTATTATGTTATTTTCATCAATTAGTTCAATTTTTACCTTTGTTTTATGTTTTTCCCATCCTTTTAAGGGATATTCACTATACAACAGTTCTAATTTTTCTTGAATTACTTTTATCTTGTCTATTGAAAATATTATTAATTCTATATTATGGTTACTTTCTTTGATATTTTCTAATTTTTGTGTTATTTTTTCACTTCCTTTAATCCATGGGGTAGATTTTCTATTTTTATTTGTTACTCTTTTTGCTCCTACCTTTTGTTTACATGGTGTCGTAAACCACCAATGTGTTTTTGTTATTATATGAGGATATAGTTTTTCTAAAAACGGCATTCCTAAAAGCATGTCTTTATTAATGAATTCATAGCTATAAATCTCTTCTATAGTTAGTATTTTATCTCATATTTGTAGCTTTATATTTTTTGCTTTATATGTTATCATGCTCCCTTCATTATTAAATCTTGTTACTACTAATGGGGTTTTTAATTTTTCCCATTTTTCGTCTGGTAGACAATTATGTTTACACATATTTGCTTCTGCTCCTGTATCTAACATCGGAGTATAGTATCTGTTATAATAATTTTCTACTATTATTTTTGCAAGTATATAGATTTTCATAATGCTCTTTTTATTGTGACTTTTTTGGTTTTATAAGTTATAATTAATTGTGTATTGTCCAGATTGTAAGGCTTCATTTCTTCTAACCATTTTATTCCTAATATTATATTATCACCTTGGTATATTGTAAATTTAATTAATATAATTATTCCTCCTATAATGACTTCTTTTTCAGTCTTGTCTTCTATGTATGATAATTCTTTGGTAATTCGGGACATGCTTGTTTTTTAGATATTATCTCTTCTTCATCTACTAGTTCTCTTGGTATATAATTTTTTTCTTGTCCAGTATTTATTATAATAATATGTTTTCTTTGTTCTATTATTCCAGTTATATAATAATGATACGGTTCAATTTCTTTTATTATTGGGTATTCTACTGATTTTCGTTGAGGTTGAGATGTATTTTCTGTTTTATCTATATTTTTCATTCTTTTTGATGTACTTATTCTATCACTTACTATTTCTAAATCTTCCTCTATATCTATTTCTTTGTAACTATAATCATTATTATCTATTACAGTTACAATTTGTTCAGAGGGGTCTTCTATTTTTATCTTATTTATTTTATTTTTAGCTGTTATTTTGTGTTTTGTTGTTAGTACATATAGGTTTTTACAGTTTTGCTGCCTGGGGCTAACTCTATTCCTGACATTTTCCAATATAATACTAATGATTTATCTATATTTTTATCATCTATTGCTACTGAATAATTTGCACTAATTATGAATTAAAATTTTTGGTATATTAAATTTCCTTTTACTGAACTTATTATACTTCTTTCTATTGGTTCTATTATTCTATTATCTGCTAAGTATATTTCTATTGGTGTATCTATTCCTTCTCTAAAACAGGCTTTTATTAATATTTCTGTTCCTCCTAAATGTACGTATTTTATAGGGTCTTTAGCTTTAATTGCTTGTATTTCTTTATTTATTATTCGTTTATTTATTATAGGTATTCTTGCTTTTCCTTTAGCGTATTTACAATCTATTATGTGTTCTTTTTGACTTACTACATAATATTCTTCTTTTTGTCTTTTAAAAATATTTCTTATAAGGGGTAACTTAAATATTTTTTCTACACCGAGATCTAATTCCTTTCCTTTTATTTGTTCAAATATATTGACATCAAATATTATTTTTTGTTCTGCAGATTCTTCATTTGTATATTCTTCTTTTATTATTTGTACATCTTTGCCAGTCATTATAATTATTATCTTCTTCTATTTCATTTTCAGGTAGTTCAGTCTCATGGTCAAATTCATTTATATCAAATTCGTATATACTATCATCACTATCTGGCTCATAGTCTATATGATCTATTTGGGTATATATGTCATCATTAATTATTATTTCAGATATTTGTTTTCTTTTTGGATCCTTGGGTAATTTACAATCTTTAGCTAAATGTCCTAGTTTTCTGCAATTATAACATGTACATTATGTTATTTTTTTCTTTGGTCTAAAGGGTCTTTTTGCTTTAGTATTTTTTATATAATATCTTCTTCGTGGTCTTTTATATTTATATTGGGATTTAAATTTTTTAAATTTTCCTGGTTTTCTATTTTTCTTTTTATAATAGTTATCATTACATCCAAATTGGGGTGCTATTCTATCTTTACAACAGGCTAGATTTTTTATTATTGATTTTTCCATTTTTATGTCTTCTCTATATTTTTCACATATTTCGGAATACCATTTTTGTAAATATCTTATTCGTGCTCCTAGTGTATCTTGTAATCCTGCACTATTCCAGTCTTTTATTATTTTAGAACTAAAGTAATTTTGTAAAATACAATTTTCTTATTTCTTGTGCCTCTGTTGGGTCATATGTTCCTTTATAATAATATTCTCTAAATACGCATGTATATTCATCTATGTAGCACATATTACATATAGCTAATTTTAACATCAGATTTCTATGTAACTGCTTTTCTTTATTTTGTTTTTCTACCTCTGTTGTTGTACTACTGAATTCGTTTCTTATAGCAAGCTCATATTTGTTTAATATATCAATGGGCGTAGTTGCATTTTCTCCATCCATTTTTTTACTATTTCTCAATATTTTAGTACTTTCTTCTGCTAGATTTTGTAACCATAATTTTATTGTTCCGATAAATGTTCTTTCTATATATCCTGGTACTTCTGACATTCCAATTTTATTATCTATTAGTTGTTTTGATATGTAGCCTACCCCTAATTGTATTGTTTTATTTACGTCTGCTACGCAATCTAAATCTAGAAAACTAATATTTCTGGTTGTTGTAGATGGTGTCCATTTTTTATTTAATCTTTTGTTCCATAAAGTATCATATCTGTCTGATTCTTGGTAACTAACTGTGTAATAATTTGGACTTATTGTTCTTGGATTTTTGACTTCTGTACTTGTGCTTGTACTTGATTTATTTTCTATTTCTTCGGTATTTATCTCTATTTTATTATTTATTTCTATTTTTTCTAATATTTCTATATATGTTTCGCTTATATCTGAACCTTGTTCCGAACAATTTTCATCTATATCAACATTATCAATGCTTATATCTGAGTTTAACTGTTCTTTAAATTTTTTTATTTCTATTTCTAATTCTGTTTCTTTTTCTTTTTCTTTTTGTTTAGCGGCGTACAATTCTTTAAGCATGACTAGTTCCTTTTCTAGTGCAAGTATTCTATCATTTTTTACTTCTTCTAACTGTTGTAGTTCTAATTTTGTTTGTTGTTTTATTGTCTCTATTTCTTTTTTCCTATCTATTTCTTCATTTTCTTTAGTTATTCTTATCATTGCAGTTAGGCTATCTTCTAATCTTACCGTTTCTTTCTCTACCATTAAATGTAAACTATCACCTATCTTTTTATATCTCCTTCCTAAGTTTGAAAATATTATCTTTATCTTTAATCCTTCTGGATTTTCGTAAGTTTTTTCTTCTATAGCAAATTCTTCCTTATTCATTTTAAATTATGTTTTAGTTTATACTCTATAGCTTGTATTTCATGTTGTAGGGTAAATATTATTTTTCTTTGTGCTAGTAAAGATTTTTGGCATACACCTGCATATATATTATATTCAAGTCTTTTTTGTTTATGTTTTAATTCTTGTCGTTTTGTTATTGCTGTCTTGATTAATTCATGTTTATGAGCTTCTTTATCTATATTCGAATATTTACTTTCTAGCTCTGATACCAATTTTGGGGGGGGGGGGGTCCGTTTTATTCATAGATTCGTTCATAATATATTTTTTCTAAAGGTATTAGTACTTTACTAAGTAATCTAATAAAAGAAAATATAGAAACATTTCAACAAACCAACGACATAGAATATATAGAATATATATTGGCAAATATAAAAGAAATCATAAGACTAATACCTTTAGAAAAAATATATTATGAACGAATCCATGACCAATTTTGGGGGGGGGGGTCCGTTTTATTAATGGATTCGTTCATAATATATTTTTTCTAAAGGTATTAGTTTTATGATTTCTTTTATATTTTCCAATATATATTCTATATATTCTATATCGTGGGTTTGATGAAATGTTTCTATATTTTCTTTTATTAGATTACTTAGTAAAGTAATATCTGTTATAGTTTGTTGCTAGTATTCTAAATATTCTTGATTTATCATTAGTCTGAATATTGAATTTCTAAGTCATTTAGATTAAAATCTATAATTTCATTGTTTATTCTATTTATTTCATCTAGTTCGTACCATACTTGGTTCATTAATTCTATTTCTTCTTCTTCAAATATATTTTCCCATATAATATGCCTTATTTCCTTTGGTATAGTTTTGAGTATATGCAAAATTAATATCTTATGTGCTAAAGTCATTTCATCATGTAGATAAGTCATAACAATCATCACAATAGCAATTTAATACAATTCCTTCATATCATAATCCTGACAGATACTATTCATATCGATTATTATAACTAGATTATTTTCAAACATTTTCTTGTCACTATTAACATCGTACTTTCGAAAATACTTTTTTCCTACAGCGCCTCAACTGTGTTTACTCCCTCACGGCTCCTCATGCCTACGGTTTCAACTTTAGGATGGCATAGTCGGAAGTTTTCTTCTCTTTCCTCATGTTAACAAACTTAAAAACATTTGACAATAATTCTAGTATATAACAACTTAATATAAATTTATCTTATCAATATCATGATATTCAGGAATCAAGCAATTTAGCTATTCATAATCATGAGCATGTGTATAATTATAGATAGATGTACCGTGTAGTATCTCCAAGTATGTTGATCCATTGTTAAACAAAGTTTAGCTTGAGAAAAATATTTATTTGAGAGGATATTTTTTACAAAGGGCGTGCTTTCCGTGTAGAAAGTCTTGCCTCTATCTTGCCTAATGGCTCTCTATTTATACAAGTATAAGTAACCTTGCTATAGTTACTTTTTCTAACCTATAGTTACTTTAGCTAACTATGATTACTTTACATTTTGTCTAATATTATTCCTATCACTACTTTATATCCGCACTAATTTACATGATATCCTAACTTTACAAAATGACAAACAACTTTACATAATATATTTATATCTTCTTCTTTAGCTTTTCTTCCACTATCTTCCCATCTTTATATTTTCTTTTCCTTCTTGCCTTTTATCTTGTCGGATATCTCCTATTCCAGGTTGACGGCTGGAATTATATTGTCTTCTCCGTAGCATTTTGAACAGGTGGTGATTTGGATATTTGTGTCCGATAGTTTTGCAATAATTTGCCATTAGCTCCGTTGAAATAAAGTTTTGCCTTATAGCTCTTGTTATTGGTTTTTGTTACGGTTTTAGTAGGCTTAATACCCACTTGTCTTATCTCTTCCATATCTCTTCGGTCTTGTTTCTCTACAATTTGAATATATCATTGTCTGTTCTCTGGCGTAGTAGCTCCATATTGTATTTCCGTTTAAATAATTTGTGGCTAGCTCATTTAATATTGTAGCTCGGCCAATAACTCGTTTTCTTGCATAATATACCTTTATAAAAAATATATTATGAATGAATCGATGAATAAAACGGACCCCTCCCCCCAAATTGGTATCTTTACCCTCATCAAATCCACTCTCTCGAGCTGGATACAAAGGAAAGGTTCCTTTTTTCACTCTCTCAAGTTGAAACTAAAGAAACTCACTACTAAGGACGCTAAGATTGCCACCTTGGTCTCACACCTCTCTCTTGAGCAAGTGCTCAACACTGAAATTGACACACGAAGTAAAACAATTCAATCACGAAACACAATAGCAACTTAGACCCACTTCAGCTTAATACCATTCTTTGTAATTAACAAACATCCATTAAGTAAATTCAACATTTGGCTTCATGATCAAAACTCCAAGTAAAGGGTTTTCGCCACTCATCTCAAAAATAAATAGATCAAAATTAATTATCACTACCATAGTTGGGTACAAAATGAGAATTATAGATGAAATTCAATAGATAATCTTCTCTCTTGCAAAATCTCTTTCAAAATCTTACTAAAATCTCTTCCCCAACCCTTTGATAGTGTTTTCTCTATAAATAATTATGTTCTCCCTTTCTGAATGAATTTCTCTCTCTAGCCAAAACTAATTTAAACAAGTCTGAAATGTCACTACTCAAGGCTACTCAGCAAAGTAAGTTGGATATCATTGACGGGTCGGTGATTCGCCGATTGCTCTTCATCTCACCTTCATTTTTCGCTTCTTCTTGGTCTAGCTACTATAACTTTAGGCGATCTAGGTTGGTATCGCCGAATGTCTCCATATTTCGCCCATTATCCTTCCATCTCGCCTATTAGCACTTGCTTGTATTTTCTTTTGTACTTTTGGCAACCTGGTTGTCCTTTACCGACTAGATCGGTGATACGCTGAATATGGTTGCTGCTCACCGAATTGCCCCTATTTTAGCTCTAGCATTTTGTAACTTTAGGCGGTATCTTGGCAATTTGGCATTTCGCTAAATGGTATTTGCTATTCGCTGAACAATATCATCAATCACTAGGCCTTCTTTTATTCATTCGTAAGGCTTTCTTTGTTCCTTTTTGCCCAATAGTGTCTATGCTTTGTTCTAACTCGAAATACCTGAAATTCAAGGGTTTACATCTGTTGTTGAGATAAAATATGCATTTGAGGACACTAATTCTATTAAAATATAGCCTTAAATAAGTCTAAATTGAGAACTCATAAACACACCAAACTTAAAATTTTGCTTGCCCTCAAGTAAAACTCAAGTTCAGTACTTGAAAAAGGATGTCTCAAACAATGTTACACAAAACTCAATCATGAATGTACATGATGAGTCGACAATTTGGACTCATCTAGGGCTGTATTTTAATAAAAATTGTGTCCTTAAATGCTTATTTTATCTCAATATCTGATAAAAACCCTTAGGTTTTAGGTATTTGGAGTTAAAAATTGTGTCCTTATATGCTTGAAACTTCAACCACATTTCCTGAATTGTTTCATCCCCTACCTGGTTAAATGTCAGGAGGTTATCCTTGAGGTTCAATATTTTCAGAAGGTGATGATCGGTGTGATATCCATAGTGTTTTTCCATCCTTAGATCCTGTTTTGATATTCAAACTAGCAAAACAAAACTACAAATTAGATTAGTAAAACTAAAACAAGGAAGAATAAAAAAAATCTGCTTAACTAAGAATTCTCAAATAACACCACTTCCCCGGCAGCGATGCCATTTTGATGCTTATCGTGACCAAAAACACAAACCTACAGTACGAGTGTCTATGATCATCGATAATATAGTAACCCAACTAAAGGCTGTGGTCGTGTCCCAATGGAGTGGTTTTGAGGATTAATAGAAAAATAAAATTAAGTTCTAACTAGTTGTAGTTAAAGACATTAATGATTAAAAACATTGTAAGTTAAAAGGGTTGTCATAGAGGTGTCAAATATCAAATGGGGTTTTTGTCACAAGTAGTAAAAACAACAAAAATAACAAGAAAATCAAGTATGGGGACAAGTTCTTGGGGTGTGACCACAATACAAGTTGAGATATATCGATGGGTACATTCTTTTGATAGGAAATTCGCAAGATAATAGTTACTAGGCTAAGCTTTAGATGCAAATAAGTTCCCTCTTGAGCAACTTACCCCATTTCAAATCGTTCCTCTCGGATACCCATTTGCCACATGAAGGACAGACTACCCCTTACCCCACTCACTCTCTCAAGCTGATTATTAGGATATAGGACTATGGCTCACCCTCTAGGGCTGAACCTCGTGTCTACCCACTCCTTAGGCGATCAGTCTAGCGGTCTTGATTTTGCGACCTCCTTTTCGGGCAAGCTGAAAACACATGGGTATGTTTGTATTTACAACTAAAAACCCATTAAATTATACCACAATCACTAGGTGAAATCACCATTAAAACTTCTAACCTATCAGCAAGCAAGACCCAACAATAATAACAACACATATTCGCTAAATCACACCCCAAGAATAGGGGGTTTTAGCCACACATCAAGAAATAACAAAATACGCCTAAAATGATACTAGAATCAAATTGGTATAAGGAACTAAACCTTGATTTAAGTAAAAGAATAAGAATGGAGAAGACCCACTTCCAACTTGGGGAAAATGAAATCCTTCTTTCTTCAAGTCTCCCAAAAAAAACCTTCTCCAAATTTGAGAGAAAATATCCAAAAAAGTACTATTCTATTGTGAAAATTAAAATAAATGTTCTACTCCTCTAAAATTAATAAAGAGTTTAGTATTTATACACTTTAGAAATTAGTGTTGGCAGATCGTTCGACAAGGTTAGTCGAAATCACCGATTAACTCGGTGATTCTCTCTTTGGTGTAGTTCATCGTCGTCTTGCATAGCCTTTAGCATCATCGCGCTCTGTGTCGTTGGGTGACATAGTACTGCTTCGTGGAACTATTCGGTGACATGCGGACTGCTCCTTTCATTGCCTTTTTGATCTTGCTAGGCGAATCGCCAAGTGTGCTAGGCAATGCTCAGGCTTCCGCTTCTTCGTTCTTTTTAGCCTTTTTGTTCCTTTTTGCGCTTAAGTGTCCATGCTTCCACTAAAATATCAAATACCTGAAACTTAAGAGTTTTCATCAAATATTGAGACAAAATAAACATTTAAGGACACTATTTCTATCAAAATAAAGCCCTAAATGAGTCCAATTTGTGGAATCATCATCATGTAGACCACTTGTTCCTTAATTCCCTTTGCCCTCAGAAAATAGGTTATCATCCTCCCGTAGCAAAATCTTCACCTCAAATTGTTTCTAAACATCATCATATTATCTCTCAAAATTGCCCCAACATTTATGGGCATACCTTTCATCAACATATATATCAGCACTACTTTATCCCACATCACATATGAAAGATTTTTGGCCAACAAAAACACACTATGGACAATCTTCAACCACACATGCACAACTTGATTAAAATTAGAAAAGGGAGGGTAGAATGCCTCCCAGTATCCTTGCTCCTATCTCACCTAGAAGTTGATTCAACACTACACAATGTATGACGTATATCTCAATAAAGGAGGTTTTTCTTTGAGCCTAGTAAAATCCCCAACATCACAGTTCAGGGTTCCAAAAGAGACATTCAGTATGTTCGCAGTAAACTTCACATCTCTGCCCCGGATAGGCACAGTTTTATACTTAGTTTCAGTGAGCCAATGGCATAGAACTCCCTAACCAACGACAAGTTACAATCCCCTAGATTTTCAAATATAAACCGCAGCCCAGAGTATTCACAGTATTGTAAATTATGAAAAAATTGGGATTGCAATCGTACCTAATTTACATACTCATCCCCCATGTACTTAGCTTTTTTCTAGCATTCAAATCACTCCCATCCATATCATTTCAAAACCTTCTTCCCAAATTTCCAAACATCTTCGAGGCCACTGGAAGAACCGAAAGCCTCTCCTTTCTGATTATGCTAGGAACCAGCTCCGCTAGCCACATTCTTACTTTAGGGTGCCATTTTAACCTATTAAGAAGAAATAATTAAGAAAAGAAAAATTAAAAGAACTAGGGGGGGGGGGGGGAGGTCAGGTAGGGCAGTTGGTGGTGTGGAAAAGGGAAAAACTGTAAAGAGAGAGAGAGATGGGTGAAGGAAGATGGTGGAGGTTTTGACATTTGTAGGGGAGGGTGGGCAAGAAGAAGGATTAAAGAAGGTGGAAGGGTGGTGTTTTAATTGATGAGTTGGGAGAAGAATAGTTGAGCAAGAAGAAGAGGAATTGAAAGAATTTTAGGGGGTTGATCGATTGGGTTGAGAGAGAATGAGGGAAAGAATTTAGTTTTAGGGATTTTAAGGGGTTGGGTCAGGTTGTATCCGGGTCGAACCCTGGATGGGAAAAATCGATGCAGGGTCATTGTGGGAGCGGCGATGCACTGCTCAATGCAACACAGAGGCGTATTTGAAGTTTGCCACTTGGCACGAGGCGTCGCTCAACGCGCGTGATGATGCCCTTTGAATATGGGTTAAGATTATTGTTGGGTCTTGTTTGTTGATAGTTTAGATGTAGTTTAACGGTAATTTCGTCTAGTAGTTGTGGATGAATTTAACAAATTTGTAGTTGCAAATGCAAGTTTATTTATGTGTTTTTGGCTTGCTCGAGAGAGAATTCGAGAAACCAAAACTACTAGATTGATGGCCTAAGGAGTGGGTCGACATGAGGTTCAGCTCGAGACAGTGAACCCTAGTCCCATATCCTAACACTCAGCTCAAGAGAGTGAGTAGGGTAGGGTATAAGCTTGTCTTCATGCAGCAAGTGGGTGCCCGAGAGGAACCCATTTGAAACGGGGTAAGTTTCTCGAGAGAGAACTTATTCCCACATAAAGCTTAGCCTAGTCACTATTACTCTATAAATTTTCTATTGTAAGCATGTACCCAATAATTTAGCTTAACCAGTATTCCCATCACATCCGAAGGATTCCATCTCATTATTTAGAAACCCTTGTTTATTTTGTTGTTTTTACTTACTTGTGACAAAAATCCCCCTTATTGTTAATTGACACTCTTGTGTCCCCCCTATTTAATGTACAATGTTTTAATCGTTAATGTATTTAGCTATGACTAGTTAGAGCAAAATTTTATTTATCTACAAATTCTCAAAACCACACTCTTGGAATTATCCCAACCCTTAATTGGGTTATTATACTATTGCACGATCGTAGACACTTGCATTGGAAGTTGTTTCATTGATTACGCAAACATCAGTACACAACAAGGCTCAACTTACTCATGCAAGGATTAATTGTCTCCTCAAAGACTCAAGTGTGACACCCCATTGTCAAAGATTCTCAAACTCACCATACTTGCTTCAAATGCAAGTTCGAGCTCAACCAAGGTATTCAAGTGCCCTCACACAAAGAATAATTCCATATTCACACACAATGGTTTAATCATTTAAAGTTCTGAAATCAAATACAACGCTCACTCTCACAAAGAAGAATACAATGCATGCTTTCACCCATAGGTTTGCCCATATTTTCCAATCAACAATTATTTCAGCTCAATCAAGATCAAGAAGATCTTTTCAAGAGTTGTAATGGGGCCGAGTGCAAAGGTATGGTCATTTAGGCTCAATGACCTTCATTCTTGTCATATGTTGTGCTTTCCACACTCTTTTTCCTCTTCTTTCATCATTTTCTTTAGTGCTCATAAGTCATCCCATTATTCACTTCCATAGATTGTTCGGAACCCTGTTTCTTATGTACTTTAATCCACAACTTTTTTCATTCTTTTTCTTTTTCTTTCTTTCTTTCTCTTTTTTTTTTGTATGGAGGGGTTCCATTTTTCTCAACACCATGGGTTAAAGGGCACTTTTGTTGCACTTCTTGACTTGCCTTTTCTTTTCACCACACCCCCAACTTAGCTTTTTGGTCTAAGTTGTCTATTTAATCAACCACAAATCACATGGATTATGTGTTGTGGATTAAGAAAGGTCATGTTTTCATCAAGTTTCTTTCAAAGAAGGGTAAGGCTCAAGGGGTGTTCAAAAGAGGTTGACACACTCACAAGGTAGGCCACAAAAGAGGTATATGTCAAATTGGCTCACGCTCTTCGAAGTTTCCTAAGATCATATCGAGAGATAGCCTTAGTTAGTTGCTCGGACCTTCGGGGCAAATTCT
Source organism: Solanum commersonii (assembly GCA_029007595.1). Taxonomy (NCBI): domain Eukaryota; kingdom Viridiplantae; phylum Streptophyta; class Magnoliopsida; order Solanales; family Solanaceae; genus Solanum; species Solanum commersonii. Next base: position 325,918 of record JAJTWQ010000136.1, read on the forward strand.
AGGTGTTATCATGCATGGTTTAGATTAAGCTCATCACATAAGGCATCGACACAAAAGTCAAACAAGACTCCACACTTTCTCTAGTGTGCAACGTTCATCACGAGAGAATCAATTCGATAATTGGCTAGTCACAACGAGATGCAAAGAGTTCACATATTGATTATGTAACTTCACTTGGTCTCATCGTAGCCGCACATTCATGTTCGTTTCATTATGAGCACCATTTAACTCATCAATATTGATCAAAACCGAGACTCAAATTTGCACAAGAATAGTTACATTCCACACAAACAAGGGGTGTTGTCAACGCTGAGAACATTGAGACATGAGTAGTGGAATAAGCAGTCTCCACACCCTCACCAAAAATAGTCAACATTGTCCCCAATGTGGGTAGAGAGTGGATATTTATTGCAAGTAAACTAAATATTAACAGTAAATAAAAATTGACAAGAAATGAAAACAATCTACTGTGTAAACAAGTAGAGCATGGTCACAAGGAATCTTCACTAAATTGCCTGGTTTTCCATGAAGTGATCTGATCGTTGAGTGCTCATACTCTCCGAAATAGTTCGGTGACTCAGCAGGAAGATTTTTATCTCACTCATGATCCCTACTCCTGCAAAATCAATACACATTATTCAAAACTCTAACACTTGAGTTTCCTCCAAAGAAACGCCTTATTTAACATCGTGGCACGATGTGAGGATGCTCTCAAGTATCTTTCAGGTACACCATCTCAATTAAAGAAATCTCCTGGCATTCTCTAAAGTATAATTTTAAGTGTTGCCCATTCACCTTAAATGTTGGTTCCGCTTGTCCCTCAACTTCTATGGCACCATTGGTGAATACTCTTTTCACACTAAATGGTCCTGACCACTTGGACTTGAGCTTCCCTGGGAAGAGTCAAAGTCATGAATTATATAGTAGCACCCAGTCCCCCACTTTTAATTCCCTCGTAAAGATTTTAGCATCATGCCACTTTTTCATTTTTTCCTTGTATATGGATGAACTTTCATAATCTCTGAATGGAAATTCATCCAATTCGTTTAACTATTCCACTCTCCCCCTTGAGGTCTTTGTCCAGTCTAGATTTAAAGATTTTAGTGCCCACAATGCTTTGTGTTCTAACTAAATGGATAGATGGCAAGATTTACCAAAAACTAGTTGATACGGAGACATCCTAATAGGTATTTTGTAAGCGGTTCGGTATGCCCATATCCCGTCATCAAGCTTTCGAGACCAATTGGTTTTGTTAGCATTCACAGTTTTGGCCAAGATGTTTTTGATCTCTCTGTTTGACACTTCAATCTAGCCACTTGTTTGGGGATGATATGGGGTTGCCACTTTGTGTTTCACCCCATACATACTTAATGCAGCGGAGAACAACTTGTTGCAAAAGTGGGATCCCCCATCACTAATAATTGCCCTAGGAGTGCCAAATCTCGCAAAGATGTAGCATTTCAGAACTTTGATGACGCTTTTTCCTTTGTTGTTTGGAAATGCAACAACCTCCAACCATTTGGAAACATAATCTACAGCCACCAAGATATACTTATTTCCAAACGAGCTCACAAAGGGGCCCATGAAATCGATTCCCCAAAAATCAAATAGCTCCACTTCTAAATTAGGAGTAAGGGGTAACTCTTGCCTTTTAGATACCACACCTTGCTTCTGACATTCATCACATTTCTTTACAAATTCATACGCATCCTTGTAGAGGGATTGCAAGTATTATCCACTTTGGAGAACTTTAGCCGTTGTACGCACACTGCTATGGTGGCCTTCCACTGGCGACGGATGACAAGCATGGAGAATTCCTTCCACCTCTTCTTCTGGAACACCCCTTCCAATGATATGATATGCACATTCTCGAAACAAGTAAGGTTCATCCCAGAAGTATTTTTTAACGTCGAACATGAACCTCTTTCTTTGGTAGAAGTTTAGCTCATCTGACATTAGTCTGCACACAATGTAATTTGCAAAATCTGCATACGAGGGGGTTTTTTCAAGGGAGATTACAAACTCATGTTCATCGGGGAAGGAATCGTCTATGTCAGTTTCAGGTTCATCATTCTCATTGCCCTCCAACCTCGATAAGTTGTCAGCCACCTGATTTTTGCAACCTCTTCTATCTTTGACCTCAAAGTCAAATTCTTGTAATAGTAGCACCCACCTTATCAACCTTAGTTTAGCATCCTTCTTTGCCATCACCTACCGGAGGGAAGCATGATCAGTATGAACAATTACTCTAGTAACCTACAAGTATGCCCAAAATTTCTCAAATGCATAAACTACCACAAGCAACTCTTGTTTGGTGACGGTATAGTTACATTGAGCAGTGTTTAGAGTCTTGCTCGCAAAACAAAGTGGGTGAAAAAGCTTATTGCGTTTTTACCCCAATACCACTCCCAGTGCTGTGCCACTTACATCACACATCACTTCAAAAGATTTGGACCAATCAGGGCTGATAATGACTGGGGTAGATACTAATCTTTCTTTCAAGAATCGAAACACCGTCATACAAGCATCATCAAAATAAAACTTCACTTCCTTCTCCAAGAGTTTGCACAGGGGGTGTGCAATCTTTGAGAAGTATTTGATGAACCTCTGGTAGAAATCGACGTGTCCTAAAAAGCAGCGAACTCCCTTAACTGAAATCGATGAGGGGATAATTTTTCAATCACCTCAAATTTTGCCTTATCGACTTCCAATCCCTTTTGTGGCACCTTGTGCTCAAGAGCTATTCCTTCCTTCACCATAAAGTGACATTTCTCCCAATTCAGAACCAGGTTTGTTTCCACTCATATTTGGAGTACTTGCCCAAGTGTGCCAAACATTTTTTAAATGTATCTTTTATGACTGAAAAGTCATCCATGAATACCTCCATATAGTCTTCTACTATGTCCACAAAAATGGATAACTTGCAATGCTGAAATGTCGCTGGGGCATTACATAGCCCAAATGGCATTCTTTTAAATGCGAACGTTCTATAAGGGTAGGTGAATGTGGTTTTCTCTTGGTCTTCTGATGCAATAAAGATTTTGTTGTAACCGAAGTACCCATCTAAAAAGCATTACCATCCCCTCTCTCATAGCCGATCAAGCATTTGATCCATAAATGACATTGGAAAGTGATCTTTTTCGGTCCATGAATTTAGCTTCCGAGAATCCATGCATACTCTCCACCCGTTGATCAGTGTAGTTGGCACAACCTCCCCTTTTGCATTTGGGACTATAGTGCTACGTCCCTTTTTTTGGTGCACATTACCCCGGGTTTACCCATTTGCCATCCGCAATATGGTAGATCACATATGCATCCAACCACTTAATGATCTCCTCTTTTACCACTTATTGATATGGTGGGTTCAATCTCCACTGATACTCTATTCTATACTAGGCTTAGAATCTGTTTCAAGCTGAATCATTTGAGTACAGATACCAGGGGGAATGCCCCTATATCAGCGATAGTCTATCCTACAACTTTTATATGCTTTTGCGATACTTCAATAAGAAAACTCACCTGCCATTCAAGCATATCAGTTGCAATGATCACTGGTAAACTATTGTTTGCCCCCAAGAAAGAATATTGGAGATGAGCGGGAAGGACTTTCAATTCCATATTAGGAGGTTCCTCAGTTGACGGCTTTGCAGGAGGACTTTCTCTATTTTTAGGTCAATATCCAACTTGATTGGATGCTTTGAATATTCTTCTAATCCCATTAAGGTAGCTACTACTTCCTCATAGCCCTAAACTTCGGATTCATCATAATTAGTAAGCAAAAATTTAAGTGGTTCATTCGTTCATTGTTATGGCTTCCACTAGCTACCACCTCATCAATAACATCCTCAGTAGACACCACATGAATATCTCTTGGGTGTTTCATGGATTTACAAATATCTCATTTTATAGAACTTTGTTTACTGTGAATAAATATGATTTGGAAAGATAATTCCTATATGTACAACTCTTATTTTTATGTTAAACTCTAATTTAGTTGTTATGGATTTGAAATATGGGATGCATCATAGAATAAGTTCTGTCCAGATTCTGAAGTTTGAAATCTTGTATAGACAACTGTTAGTGTTTTGAATATATCATTTTATCCAAAATACATTTTGTAGTGATTCTTGGTTGTTTGCAACCTTAAGAGAGGTACCCACATCTTTCAGGAAGAGTATACAGTCCAGTTTTGCTATTTTCCATTTCAAATCTTAGTTGCTACATGATGCACTAGGATTGCCAAAATTAACTTTTTGGGAGCATAGTCGTATTTGTACAGGCTAGGCTTACTTGTGATGATAACCTTATTTTACGTCATCATTATTGAGCTAATAGAAAGTAAATAAGTTATTGAATTCATTTTTTTAAGGTTGTATATCCTCGTGTACAAGTTGAAGAGTTTGATACGGTGCTAAGTCTAAGGTTGGACTCGTGAGGTTTTGTTGGAATTTTTTTTTGCTTAAGAACTGAGGTTTGTGTATAAACTTATACTTGTACTCTTTTTACCTGTTGGTATATCTGAAAGTTATCTTGGTACCTTGGTTACCTTTTGTTACTTTGCATCGTCGTATTGGTATTCTTTAATACATTAAAGACACTTATGTAACTGCCCCACTTGTATGGATTGTTTGATCACTTAACACTCTTGTTGGGACCTTGTTGTTCTTGTGGCTGTGACTTTGTCACTCTTGGCATGCCTTTTGGTTCGGATCATTTGCCATCTTGACTCTGAATTTTTAGTTCGTCTTAAGAATGGAAGTGGTCCATTTTAAGTACGAACTAGGAGGCCATTTTTTTAATATGGTTCTTGGTTCTCTTGATTATTGGGTTTTGACCCTTCTTGATACCTGCTCGTGCTTGGTGTGATGACATGATGTATATATTGGGTGAGCCTTGTTATTAAATCTCTTGAAATGTTGTGCTATGACCATTCTTGACATTTAGAATTTTATATATTGAACTTGATACTCCTTGTATATTGTTTAATTTAATGATTTTGTTTCGATCGTGCTGCCCTTGACTTGAGAATGATAACTTCGTGAATTTAAGGGCTCCAAACCTATAGTTTGTACACCACTAAGCTATATGCTTAGCGATAGTTGTTTCTATCATATAGGATGTTCACGATGATTCTTGAAGCTGGCCATTGATGATGGAGATTTTGAATGCCTTAAGGAAGATTACATTTGCATATAGGCATATATATTTTGTATAACCTTGGGACTTGTACATGATCTTTGTGCTGTATATTTACAGGAGATTGTGAGGGCTGATTTGGTCATGTCACCATATGTTGTAATATAAGTATGGTTATACGTTTTTATCTTTTTGGGGTGTGTAAACCCAAGTCTTGTAATATACTAATTTGCTATATGTCTTGAAAGTTGTGTGAAGCATGAGTCGGCTGATTTTAGTACTCAGAAGCTTGTAATATTCTTGTTATTTCACCCTCGAGTGTGAGGTTAACATATGCATGAAGATTTGGTCGGTTAATTGCTTAAATGTTATATTTTTAATTTTTTTGGAGATCGTTATGAATCTAATCCCTCTACTAGATTAAAATTAGTATGCCCTCATTAATTGGTTTTAAATGTCGCATGTATTTAATTAGATTTCTTGTTTAAGTGTTGGTATCATTTTGAAAGGATCGCTACAAGTGTTGGTATCCGAGCCTAGGTTTGTGGTTCTAGGACTTTTGTTATGAATTACTAATATAGTTGTTTGCTTTCCAAAAAGGTTCTATTTTGATTATTTGTTCGCTTATATGGTTTATGATAATTGCATCGCATGTAGAGTGCATATGCATCTAGTACATATCCCTAATGCAATGTGATCTTCCCTTTTGAAGGAATTAAGTTATGGCCACTTCTTCTGACCAATCTATGGAAGCTGCTCGTGAAGGTTCGGGTGCCTCTATTTCCAAACCTCATGGACTGGAAGGGGTTGGAGAACATATCTTGAATTAGTATGTTCCCCACACTAGTGGTTTTGAAGTGGGAAACCATCAGAGTGTAAGAGCTAGTCCACATCCTCATATGAGTCATGGTGCTCAAACCATTTATCCTCATTTTGAACAAATCGCTGAATTATTCCACCATATGGATGAATAGATGCATGAACCCCACAGGATTAACTATGAGAAAATGAGGAAAATGGGTGGAGTGTAGTTTGAAGGCACTGTTGGTCCCACAGATGCTGAACAATAGCTTGATCGCATAGTGAAGGTATTTGAGCAGTTGGAGTGTTCAAATGTTGCCAAATTTAAGTATGCTATTTCACTATTACAAAATGATCCTTATGATTGGTGGGTAAGTGTTCCGAATTTCAAGGTAAAACCTTATGTTCTTACTTGGGATGATTTTCTTAAGGAATTTCCTATGAAGTATGTCCCACCTGCTTATTGTGATGCAAAGAAAAAGGAGTTTTTGAATCTAAGGCAACGAGGCATGCCTATTGCTAAATACGAATAGGGGTTTCTAAGGATCTCTCGCTATACTGGTGGTATTATTAAAGAGGAAAAAGACAAGTGCAGGAAATTAGGAAGAATGTGGTGATCCTTCAACATGAGAAATTTTGTAAGTTAGTGTCTGCTGCTTTTAATTGGGAATGACTTGATAAAGAAGAAACTAGTACAAATGAAAATAGATTCCGAAAAGGGAAGGTTTGACAATTCTAAGGCTGGTAGTGAAAATAGGCCACCTCAACAAAGGCAAAACAAATCAGAAGTTTCTACAGTTAGCACTCCAAATTATGGCCAAGACGAGCCTCGCATTCCTACTTGTCCAGAATGTGGTAAGAATCATTATCGCTCTTACAAGAGTGCTTCTGGTGCATGTTTCAATTGTGGGAGCATTGATTATAAAGTGAAATATTGTCCTAATCCTAGTAATGCTCCTTCTTTTAAAACTGAAGGCTAAGTTCATAAGCCTTCTATTAATCCTCCTCAAATTAATAGAGGTGCAAGACCTAAAAACACCCAGGCAGCAGGTACAAGTAGAGTTAATCAAGCTAGTGGGCAAAATGCTACTGCACGCGCTTATGCGATGAGGCAGAAGGAAGATCAAGATGGACAAGACATGGTTGTCGATATATTTCACTTATTTGGCTTATGTGTGTTTACATTGTTTGATCCTAGTTCTACACATTCCTATATTTGTTCATCAGTTGTTCTTCCCAGAAATGTGAAATATGTGAGACTTGATTATAATGTGCTAGTTGAATGTCCTTTGGGTTATCAAGCTGTGTGTAATTGAGTTTACCAAGATTGTCCCTTTGTGATTCAAAACCTAGTCTTTCCTACTGATTTGATTGACATACCTTTCAAAGATTTTGATGTTATTATTGGGATGGATTGGCTTTATAAATATCATGCGGTTGTAGATTGTAGGTCTAAGCATGTGACTTTTAAAGATCCTACATTTTCACACATCATTGTACAAGGTGAAAGATCAGTGACATCTAGTATTATTTCTGCGGCCTTGGCAAGAAAGTTGATGCGTCAAGGTTGTGGGGCATACTTGGCTCACATAGTTGATATACAATTGAAGAGTCCTTGTATCAAAGACATACCTACTGTATGTGATTTTCCAGAAGTATTTCCAGAGAACCTTCCGGGATTGCCCCCGAAAAGAGAGGTTGAATTTCCTATAGAGCTTATCCATAGATCTGCCCTTATTTCTATCCCTGCTTATACAATGGTTCTAGCAGAATTAAGAGAATTGAAATCTCAACTGCAAGAACTTCTTGGGAAAGGTTTTATTCGACCTAGTGTTTCTCCTTGTGGAGCCCCTGTTTTATTCGTAGAGAAGAAAGATGGCACTCTTAGGCTTTGTATTGACTATATACAATTGAACAGAATAAAAATCAAGAATAGATATTTGCTGCCAAGGATTGATGATTTGTTTGACCAACTTAAGGGTGCTAAAGTGTTCTCAAAAATTGATTTAAGGTCTAAATATCACCAACTGCAGGTTAGAGAGAATGATATTCCTAAAACTGCTTTTAGAACTCGGTACGGTCATTATGAATATTTGGTGATGCCATTAGGATTGACAAATGCTCCAGCGGTATTTATGGATCTAATGAATCGAGTATTCAAACCTTATCTTGATCAGTTTGTGGTTGTTTTAATAGATGATATTTTAATATTTTCTAGAAGTAATGAAGACCATAATAAACACCTCCGAATTATTTTGCAAATTTTGAGGGAGAAAGAGCTTTATGCTAAACTTTCCAAGTGTGAATTTTGGCTTGATGAAATAGTTTTTCTAAGACATGTTGTATCAACAGAAGGTGTGAAGGTGGATCCTAGTAAGATACAAAAGGTTGTTGAATGGAGACCTCCTAAAAGGCCAACATAGGTAAGATGTTTCTTGTGCTTAGCAGGATACTATAGAAGATTTTTGAAAGGCTTCTCCATTATCGCCTCCCGTTTGACCAAGTTCTTGCATAAGGAAGTAAAGTTTATTTGGGATGACAACTGTCAAGAGAGCTTTGAAACTCTCAAATCCTTGTTGACTAAAGCTCCTATACTTACTCTACCGATTGAAGGGAAAGAATATGTAGTTTACAGTGATGCTTCTCACAATGGTCTAGGATGCATTTTGCTGCTTCTATAGTGTTTGCTTTAAAAATATGGCAGCATTATTTGTATGAAGAGAAATGTCATATATTCACTAATCACAAGAGCTTAAAGTACTTAGGTACTCAAAAGGAGCTAAACATTCGACAATGTAGATGGCTTGAACTAATCAAGGATTATGACTGCATGATTGATTATCATCCAGGTAAATCCAATGTGGTTGTAGATGCCTTAAGTCGGAAATCCTTCGCAAGTATTTGTTTGAGTCCTTTACCCTTGCTCCTTGAGTTAAGACCCTTGAATGTTTGCTTTACACTTGATTCAAATGGTTCAATTATTGCTAATTTGCAAGTAAAGCCAATAATACTTGAAAAAGTGAAAGAAGCACAAAAGTTAGATGAGAAACTTGTAAAATTGACCAGAGAAGTTCAAAGTGGAAAAAAATTTGATTTTACATTTACGGAGGATGGTGGCTTACACTTGTTCCGAGACTAGTGTAAGGTAAATTTTGAGACGAAATCTCTTTAAGGGGGAGAGAGTTGTAACACCCCGAAAATGCTAACAAGAGTAGCATGTCGATAAATCACTGCTTAATTATTATAATATGTTTAATTCTCATTTTGGGAACTTGAAATATTGTTATATTTGCAACCTTGCTTAAATTAATTGTCATCGTAATTTAATGTATTGTATGGGGGTAATTGCATAATGTTTAAATTAGAAATATGTATAGTTTTAAAAAGAGGTGGAGGATATATATGTATATAGGTCTATATGACAAGCACCTCTTGTGTTACTATATTTTGACACCTCCTCTTAGAAAAATCGTCTCACCTGAAGTATAAGTCCCTTAGAATATTATCTAACTTGTTCTTCAAGATCACAAGAGAAAATCTTGGTCCTTTTGGCTGGAAATTGAGTTACACTCTTCTTTTTGGTAAGTGGTAAAACCTATTTTTGAGCTGGGTAGCGTTTAGTAGATTAAGCATATCTCGTTCTATAGAACTTTGTTTACTGTGAATAAATATGATTTGGAAAGATAATTCTATATGTACAATCTTATGTTTATGTTAAACTGTAATTTAGTTGTTATGGATTCGAAATATGGGACGCATCATAGGACAGGTTCTGTCCAGATTCTGAAGTTTGAAATCTTATATGGACAACTATTAATGGTTTGAATATACCTTTTTATCCAAAATACATTTTTTGGTGATTCATGGTTGTTTGCAACCTAAAGAAAGGTACCCACATCTTTGAGGAGGAGTATACAGTCCAGTTTTGCCGTTTACCATTTCAAATCTTAGTTGCGACATGATGCACTAGGATGGCCAGAATTTACTATTTGGGAGCATAGTCGTATTTTGTACAAGTTAGGCTTACCTAGGATGATAACCCTAATTGACGTCATCATTATTGAGCTGCTAGAAAGTAAATAAGTTATTGAATTCATTTTTTTAAGGTTGTATATCCTCGTGTACAAGTTGAAGACTTTGATACGCTGGTAGGTCTACGGTTTGACTCATGGAGTTTTGTTGGACTGTTTTTGTGCTAAAGAACTGAGGTTTGTGTATAAACTTATACTTGTACTCTTTTTACCTGCTGGTATATCTGAAAGTTATCATGGTACCTTGGTTACCCCTTGCCACTTTGCATTGTTGTATTGGTATTCTTTAAAACATTAAAGACACTTATGTAACTCGCCCACTTGTACACATTGTTTGATCACTTAGCACTCTTGTTGGGACCTCGACTTTCTTGTGGCTGTGACTTTGTTACTCTTGGCATGCCTCTTGGTTCGGATCTTTTGCCATCTTGACTCTGGATTTTTAGTTCATCTTAACAATGGAAGTTGTCCACTTTAAGTACGAAGTAGGAAGCTGTTTTTTTAATATGGTTCTTGGTTTTTTTGATTATTGGGTTTTGACCCTTCTTGATACCTTCTCGTTCTTGGTGTGACGACATGATGTATATATTGGATGAGCCTTGTTATTAAATCTCTTGAAAAGTTTTGCTATGAGCAGTCTTGACATTTAGACCTTTATATATTGAGCTTGATAGTCCTTATATATTGTTTAATTGATTAACTGATTTTGTTTTGATCGTGCTGCCCTTGACTTGAGAATGATAACTTGGTAAATTTAAGGGCTCCAAACCTATAGGTTGTACAACACTAAGTTATATGCTTAGTGATAGTTGTTTCTATCGTAGGGGATGTTCGTGATGATGCTTGAAGCTGGCCATTGATGATGGAGATTTTGAACTCCTTAAGGAATATCACATTTGCATATAGGAATATATATTTTGTATAACCTTGGGACTTGTACATGATCTTTGTGCTGTATATTTACAAGAGATTTTGAGGGCTGATTTGGTCATGTCACCATGAGTTGTAATATAAGTATGGTTATACGTTTTTATCTTTTTGGGGTGTGTAAACCGAAGTCTTGTAATATACTAATTTGTTATATGTCTTGAAAGTTGTGTTAAGCATGAGCCAACTGATTTTGGTACTCGCAAGCTTGTAACATATGCATGAGGATCAGGTCAGTTAATTGCTTAAATGTTATTTTTTTTGGAGTTCATTATGAATCTAATCCCTCTACGAGATTAAAATCAGTATGCCCTCATTAATTGGTTTTAAATGTCACAAGTATTTAATTAGATTTCTTGTTTAAGTAGTGGTATCGTTTTGAAAGGATCGCTACAATAGTGATCATTTGAGGATTGTATTTCAAATTCTCAAGGACCAACAACCTTATACGAATTTAAGTAAATGTAAGTTTTCGTTAAGGTCTGTAGCTTTCCTTGGCCATATAGTTTTAAGAAATGATATTGAGGTAGATTCAAAGATGAAGGATGCGGTGAAGAGTTGGCCTGGACCTCTATCACCGACATATATTAGATGTTTCTTGGGTTTGGCCGACTATTTTAGAAGGTTTGTTGAGAGGTTTTCCTCCATTGTTTCTCCTTTGACGGCTTTGACTAAAAAAAAGTACAAGTTCCTATGGTCGGAAACTTATGAGAGAAGTTTGCAAGAGTTGGAAGATAGACTTATTTCCGCTCTGCTATTGACTTTACCGGAAGGTATGGATGGCTTCATGGTATATTGTGACACCTCTAGAGTTATATTGGGATGTTTGCTTATGCCAAATGGTAAGGTGATTTACTATGCTTCAAGGCAACTAAAGGTTCATAAGAAGAATTATCCTACCCAAACTCTTCAATTAGCAGCAGTGGTATGTGCCTTAAAGATTTTGAGGTATTATTTGTATGGGGTTCATGTTGATGTGTTCACTGATCACAAAAGTTTGCAATATGTGTATACACAAAAAGAGCTAAATCTTCGCCAAAGAAGGTGGCTAGAATTATTGAATGATTATGGTATGAGTGTTCTCTATCACCCCAGTAAAGAAAATGTGGTGGTTGATGCCCTTAGTCGAGTATCCATGGGTAGTGTTTCCCATGTTGATGATGAGAGAAAATAGTTGGTTCAAGATGTTCATAGGTTTGCCCAATTGAGAGTTCAAATTGTGGATTCCACCAAGGGTGGTATTATGCTCCATAATGGTTTCGAATCATCTTCCATGGACAATTTTAAAGCAAAACAATGTCTTGATCTGACCTTAGTTGAATTGAAAGAGGCAGTACTAAAGAAGTTCGTAGATGCTCTCTCCCAAGAAGGAGATGGTATCCTAAGGTACCAAGGTCATTTGTGTGTTCGGAATTTTGATTACTTGAGGGAATAGATTCTATCAGAAGCCCATAGTTCTCGATATTCTATTCACCTGGGAGCCACCAAGATATACCGTGATTTCCAGAAGATCTATTGCTGGAATGGGATGATGAAGGATATTGCGAGATTTGTGGCCAAGTGTCCTAATTGCCAACAAGTAAAGGTTGAGCATCAAAAATAGGGAGGGTTATCCCAAGCTATTAGCATTCCTACTTGGAAGTGGGAAGATTTGAATATCAACTTTATAGTGGGATTGCCCCAAACTCGGCACCAATATGATTCGATTTGGGTTATAGTTGACCGAATGTCAAAGTCGGCCCATTCATTCCTGTCAAGGTTTCCTATACAGTGGAAGATTATGCTAAGTTGTACTTGAGAGAGATGGTAAGGTTGCATGGAGTGCCTTTGTCCATTATCTCCGATAGAGGTACTCAATTTACTTCTCAGTTTTGGAAGTCCTTCCAAAAGGGTTTGGGCACTATAGTTAACCTTAGCACAACTTTTTACCCCTAAACCGATGGGAAAGAGGTAAGAACAATCAAAACATTGGAAGACATGTTGAGGGCTTGCGTGATTGATTTGAAGGGAAATTGGGATGACCATTTGCCTTTGATAGTATTTGCCTATAATAATAGCTACCATTCCAGTACTTGTATGTCTCCATTTTACGCTCTTTATGGTAGGAGGTGTATATATCCTCTGGGATAGTTTGAGGTTCGTGAGCTTTCTTTGATAGGACCCGTGTTAGTTAATGATGCTATAGAGAAATTCGACTCATTAGAGAGAGGTTAAGAATGGCACAAAGTCGACAAAAGTCTTATGCCGATGTTTGAAGGAGAGACCTTGAATTTGGTGTGCATGATTGGGTTTACTTGAAAACCTTACCCATGAAGGGTGTAATGAGGTTTGGTAAGAAAGGGAAACTTAGTCCCCATTTTGTAGGCCCATGTCAAATTTTGAGACGTTTTGGCAAGGTTGCATATGAGCTTGATTTGTCAGATGAGTTGGCATCGGTGAATTCAATTTTTCATAGCTCTATGTTGAAAGAGTGTGTTGGAGATCCGACATCAATAATTACCCTAGAATGGTTTGAAGTGTAAGAGAACCTTTCTTATAAAGAAGTTCCGGTTAAGATCTTAGACTTGCAAGTTAAGAGATTGAGGAGAGGTTGCTTCCATTAAGGTGTTATGGAGAAACAATCTAGTTGAGGGTTCTACTTGGGAGCCCGAGGTCGAGGCCGATATGATGTACCGATATCCTCATCTTTTTCATCCTATTCTAGCTTGTGGTAATGAGTTCCTCTTGGTATGTTTATGTTTGAAGTCATGTGTGTTTTATGTGTTCCCATGATTTCCTTAAATTTGCATGTTCGTGAAAAAAAAAACTTAAGTTTAGAAAGAAATGGCTTTTATGTAGTATTTTCCTCATGTTGTTGAGAATTGAGTGTGACTTGCTTATAGACTTCATGAGATGAGTTTTAGAATATTCCTTGACCTGGAGTGGGGATCCCCTCCTTGAATTTGTGCTTTTTGATATTGAATTGCATTTAGGCTCCATGAGATAGTGTTGAGCATTGTTTTGAGTTGGGGATGATAGTTCCTCCTTGAACATGAGAAGTGTTAAGATTTCATGCATATTGGGTTGTTAGAAGCAGTTCCTACTCCTTTATGGTGCATTGAGTATGTTTCTCTTGGAGATGAAGTTCCTCCTCAGTTGCCTGCATTTAAATGAGTTTTATGCATGATGTGCTACTAATCTTGAGTCTTTTTATCTTGAAACGTGCTTAGAATCTCATTCGAGGATGAATGATCCCAATTGGGAGATAATGTAACACCCTGTATCTTGAAGAGGAAAGTTAGCTATTTTTTAGGATTTCCAGGTGTCAACCACGAGGCCTAACCACGCCCCATTGGTGTGCCTCATGGATGGACACCATAGAGACTGCCTGAGGTAGTGAACCATAACCAAGACCCTAGACCCATGGATAGGTCCATAGCTCGTGGTTAGGGGTCTGTCAATGGCCCAAAGTCTCTTTTAAGACCACGCCCGATCAGGACGGACTATAGGTCCATCCATGGTCCGTCCGCAAGGTCCCGTTGGTGGGACTATTGGGATGATTAAGTTTAGAGCTTAAGGTCCTTTTTCAGTTTTGGTTAAATTAATGTGGTGTCGTCTTACCTAAACCTAAACCACCTATATAAGGATTCTAGACCAATTAAGTCATTCACTCAAATAAGAAAAGAGAACCCAAATCCACCCTCAAATATTCTGTCTCTAGAGGGTAGAAGAAGAAGAAGGAGATTGAAGCTAGGTCAAGATGAAGTATCCTAATATTCATTCTTTTGTGGGCTTTGTGACTAAGGTATGATGTCTTTTCATCCATGGGATCCTTCTTCCCATAGAGTCCCCTAGAATTCCATAATTTGAAGAAGAATTTCCCTAATACTAGTTAGGGTTTCTTCCAATGTTGTGGGTTATGATGAATATTGATCCAATTGAGTGGATTGTGACTAATTATGATTGAATTGATAAAATTGCATGTATTTAGGATGAAATTACATGTACCCTTTCCTAGCCTATGAACATAGGATAGAATCGATATGATTTGGGTTGATGCCATGACGGTAAACTTTATGGGTTAGATATCTCCTTATAGTATTGATGAATTATGATTAGAATTACTTGAGATTAAAGCATATATGACGAATATGCTGTTAACTGCTTTGGAGTAAAGCATATATTTTGATCATGAAATGTAGTGCTTTGAGAGTAAAGCCTAGACTAAAACGTCAAGACTTGGGGTGTAATCCCTATGAATCTTTAAAATTTTAAACCACAATGTAGTATATTAATATAATAACATAAAATTATAAAAATAGATCAATTGTTTGAGAAATTACAAACATGATTAAGGAAACTCATAGAAAATAAAATTTCTAACATGATTATACTAGTATAAATAATCTAGTATCTTAACTTTCTAATAATAAAAAAATCATTATTTCAAAAAAATAAATTATTATACTATATAATTTACCCCCCTAAAAGAAAATAATCAATAAAACTTAACAGTATTATAATAAAAACATCACTCTATCATGAATAAAAATAAAATTACTTTCAAATAGATAATAAAATATGATAATTTTGAGAGATATGACAAAACCATGAAGACTAATCATAAGTGAAAAAGTAAAATTTTTCTATGTATTTTAAAAAGAAATGTCACGTATTAAATAATTACCTTCACAATGTTGCCAAATAGTAAAGGTTTGATACTACAACCTGCTGCTTGAGTTACTCTCAATCTTCATATCTCTATAGATTAAAAAATATATTAAGTATGATTCATTTATTAAATAATTACGAGAATAAACAATGTTAACTAAAGATTTTAACACATAATTTGTGTAAGATCTATTAAGCGAGCCCCGAGCGTTGGGCGTTGGGTGTGGTTAGAGGGTACAGTTGGATGCTTAGGGCGTAAGTCTTACAGAACTAAGTCCCACAGTTGAGTCTCGAGGCATTTTTCTAGATCCCCACCCCAGGGTGATCCCTGAGGCAACTCCCAACAGAGTTTTTTAAAACACTGCCATCAATTAAAGATTTGGTGTTACGATGTACCCAAAACGGCATTTAGGACCCGTTATGGACACTATGAGTTCCTAGTGATGTCATTTGGGTTAAGCAATGCCCCTGCACCTTTAATGTATTTGATGAAGGTGTGTTCAAACTGTTCCCGAATTCTTTTGTTATCATCTTTATTGATGACATCTTGGTTTAATCGAAGAGTAAGGAAGAGCATGGCAACCATCTTCATATTGTTTTGGGTATCCTTGGAAAACAAATGTTGTAAGCAAAATTTACCAAGTGTGAGTTTTGGTTGACTTTAGTTTCCTTTTTAGGGATGTGGTTTCTAATGAAGGGTTAATGATAGATCCCCGAAAGATTGAAGCAGTCAAAAACTAGGTTCGGCCTAGATCTGTGATAGAAGTTAGGAGTTTTGTGGGGCTCGCTATTTACTATCATCGATTTGTGAAAAAAAATTGTTTTTGTCACCACAAATTTTACAAGGCTGACTAAAAAGGAGGTGCCTTTCGAATGGACTAACAAATGTGAAGAGAGCTTACAGAAACTCAAGATTCTTTTGACCACAACACCAATTTTGACACTACCGCTGGAAGGTAATGATTTCATTATTTATTATGATGCTTCACATTCCGACTTCAGTGTTGTATTGATGCAGGAATGAAATGTCATATCTTATGGATCGTGACAGCTAAAGGTGCATGAGAGAAACTACCCGACACATGACTTGAAGTTGGTAGTGGTAGTGTTTGCTCTCAAGATCTAGCGGTATTACCTTTATGGTGTCAAGTGTGAGGTGTTTACTGATCATCATAGTCTACAACATGTTTTCACTCTAAAAGACCTAAATTGGAGAAAGCAAAGATGAATGGAGTCACTCAAGGATTATGATGTTACCATCCAATATCATTCGGGTAAGGTTAATGTGGTGCCAGATGCATTAAGCCGGAAGACGGTGAGTATGGGTAGTCTATCTTTCTTGGGTGTATCGAAACGACCTTTGGCCAATGAGATTTAGACCTTGAAGTCTAAGTTCATGCAATTGGGTATCTCAGAGAAAGGTGTGGTGTTATCCAACATTAAGGTTAGGTCCACATTCCTTGAGGAGATCAAGGCCAAGAAGTTTGAGGGTGAGAGTTTGAATGAACTTAGAAAGAAGACACAATCTAGTAAGGCAGAAGATGTGGCTCTTGACACGGGTGGTGTAATCAAATTTAAGGGAAGAATTTTGGTTCCCTGAGGGGATGACTGGATTTAGAAGATGTTGAAAGAGTCTCATGGTTCGCGGTATTCCATTCACCCGGGTGTGACCAAGATGTACCGAGATTCGAAATGACTATTGGTGGCCTAGCATAAAGTATGAGCACCAATGACTGCTAGTTTACTTCAGTGAATGCCAATTCCTGAATGGAAGTGGGAAAGGATAGCCATGGATTTTGTGGTTGGTCTCCCTAAGACCTTGGGTAAGTTTGACGCAATTTGGGTAATGGTTTACAGACTCACTAAGTTAGCCCACTTCATTCCGATCAGAGTAAACTATAATTCTCAAAAATTGGCTAAGGTTTATGTGAACGAGAAAGTGAGGCTGCATGGGGTACCCTTTCTATAATCTTAGACTATGGCACGTAGTTCACATCCAAGTTTAGAGGAAAATTTCATGATGAGTTGGGCACTCAACTCACTTTTAGCACAACTTTCCATCCACAGAAGGATGGGCAGTCAGAGAGAACTACTCAAGTTTTAGAGGACATGTTAAGGGCAAGTGTGATTGACTTTGGAGGGCATTGAGATAAGTTCCTACCTTTGTGTGAGTTCTCCTATAGTAACAGTTACCACTCCAGCATCGAGACGGCACCGTTCGAGGCACTTTGTGGGAGGGGATGTAGATCACCCATAGGGTGGTTTAAGGCTGGAGATATGAAACATTTGGGGGTTCATTTGGGGAAAGATGCTCAGGATAAGGTGAGAAGTATCCAATCTAAGCTTCTAGTGGCCCAGAGTTGATAGAAAAAGTATGCGGACCGTAAGGTAAGGGACATGACATTTCAGGCTAGTGAGAAAGTTCTTCTAAAAGTGTCACCCATAGAGGGGGTGATGAGATTCTGCAAGAAGGGCAAGCTTAGTCCTTGATACTTCTAGGAATTTGAGATTCTTGATTGTGTAGGGCCTGTGGCTTATAAGTTGGCTTTATCTCCTAGCCTATATGGAGTCCATTCAATGTTCTATGTGCGAATGTTGAAGATGTATCAATGGGATGAAGATTACATCATAAATTGGGACTAAGTTTTGTTCGATAAAGACCTCCAGTATAAGGAGGAACCGGTTGCAATTCTTGATTACGAAGTCCAAAATCTGAGGACCAAGGAGATAAAGTCCATGAAAGTTCAATGGAAACATTATCCGGTTGAGAAAGATACTTGGTAAACCGAAAAGGACATGCAAGACAAGTATCCCAAGTTAATTGACGATTTAAGTACTAGTCTACTCCTACCTTAGCCCATTTCTCCTAGTTTGTTACTAGGGGACGAGTGATACGTAAATTGGTATCTCTTGGAACAATCTGTTCCCTTTGTTTTGGGAAAGCCAATGGAGAAAGAATTTGGGCCAGGAAACCTATAAGAAGTAACTTGGAAATTTCTAGCCTAGGCAAGACTTGGACAAAATATTAGTCAGGTAAGGTATACGGAAATCCGTTAATGGATGAGGGATTAAATTATTAGTTTGATCAAGTGGCTAGATAGCCAAGACGTTAAGGAGCCTGTACAACTTTACAAAATTGAATTTGGGCGAGTAGAACTCCTGAACTGATCTTGGCGTGAAAGGGTAGTTTTAGATGTCGAGGTTTGAAGGTGTGTTGTAAAATGGGAGCTTGGAACTCAAATTCCAAGTTTCTGTATTCGTGCAAGCCGTTGAGACGAGATTAATCCCTCTAGGGCGGGGCGACTGTGGTGGGATGGGGCCACACAAGGGGGGCCAGTCTCAACTTAAATCGGGGAAAAACCTCAAAATTGTTATTCTCTGAAAAAGTTCATTCTTAAGAGCTAAAGGAAGACCTAAGGTTGTTTCTTATCAGATTCCCACTAATCTTCTATTTTTCCAAAAAAAAATTCTCTAGTATGTCGGGATGGTATATTTCTCCTACCTACTTTCGGTCTACCGATATCTGCAAAGCTTCGAGAAAGAGTTAGAAAGTATTCAAACAAAATTATAGAAGATCAGCTACAGATAAACATCGCCGAACCAGTTGGCAAAACGCACAACCACTTAGGTGATTCGCTGAGTGTTGTGCACAAACGATACAAGGATGCAGACAGAGGGCGAACAAGAAACTGTCGGCTAGATGTCAAGTTCTTTTGGCGAAGTCAAGATTCTCACCGAAAGTTACTGACTCCTATATCAAATAAAGCATGAATTTATAGGCGAGATGGGGGAGGTCGGCGATCCGCAGATTGGTTTGGTGAGTTTGACTCAGCTCGCCAAACGACCTTTCGTGCCTACTTTCATCCCAACTCTTTCAATTCAACCCGGTAACCCCCAAAAACATGATCAGATCATGCACGACTCGAATTAAGCTTAGACCCAATGACACTCATGCACAACCCCAGAAAATTTCTTCCACTTTAAGGCACAATTTTAAGGAATCAACTAATTAACTTAGTAAGGGCAAGATTATCGAATCAAAATAGGCAATCAAAATTTTTAGTCATACCAGAGAGACCCAGCACACATCAACAAAATGATATTATTGCATTTGAGTACAACTTTTGATAAAAGAAACTCAAAGATCGGAAACCAATCTTAGATGCCGATTAAGATGCTATTGAGATGCCAGGTGGCAATGCAATCCAATCCCGAGCATAAATCAGCATTAAAAATACTCTGGAAATGCAAAAATATAGGTATTATTGTGCGGGTGTGAGTTTGGGAAGAAAAGAAGTGATGGAAAGTGAAGCATTTAGAATTTTTAAACCTTTGGCTTGCAAAACAGTCCAGTTTTTGCCCATTCTGCGGCATTAGTCGAGCTCGCCTAACCTTTCAATGATCCACCGAGTGTTCATTCACCACGCCGAAAATTACAGAACCTCTAATAAGTGTGGGGGGCCAACAATGGTCTCCATCGATATTGCTGACATGGTTGACAATTCGCCAATAATTTTCTAGGCTTGCCGAGTTTTACAGACTCCAATTTGAATATGCCTTGAGTCGAACGGCAGATTAGGTCAGTTTCGGAGACCTCTTCAGTGACTCGCCAACTGAACTTGTTGCTCGCCACCCTGCACTTTTTCGAACACTTTCCACACTTTAACCTTTAAAACCAACAAACCATTATTTTACCAAAACACAAATAAAAGCAATAAAAGGATTTTGGGTTGCCTCCAAAACAACGCCTTAGTGAACGTTGCGGCACGATGGAACTCCACCATCAAACCTCATTCTTGGGGTTAGCCATAGTATCACTGGGTAAACCCCCCTGTTGTCTCGGATTGAGATGAGATGATATATGACCCATTTGGGTCTCCAATTGATTTATCGACACTGAATGGGAGGTGACGGTCTAGCTAAAGGTGGACACATCTTCTTTCATTTCTTTAAATTTTTTTTCTAAACCTTCAACTTTGTTGAGGATACGAGAGAGCATATCATCAGACCTACGACCTTCCAAATCCTTCGGCATTTGGCGCTCATGGGGAGGTACATACCTATCCTTCTCCCCATCATTCTAGTTACCACCCTGCCTTGGGTATTTTGAACGATAACCACCTTCTTGGTTGGCTAGAAAATTTACCTCCTCATTATACAAGGTTTTGCACTTTGTCTCCTCATGATTTGCACACCCGATACCCACAACATTGACACCCCGAGCACCAGCTCCCATGACATTTTTGGACAAAATGTCAAGTTGTGTCATGATCTTGGCCATGTTTTGGTCGCTCTCTTGATCTTTTTCCATTTTCTCCTTGGTTAATTTGAATATAAGAGGGGAGACTTGATCTTCACCGGTGTAGCAAGCCCGATTTATCGTGGTCATTCCATCCAAAAGCTGAGTTGCTATCATGTAAGGATGTTGTATCAATCCTTCTGCAGAAAGTTGGTTAGCAACGCCTTTGTTAACTGAGTCTACGCTCTGGTAGAAATATTGCAGCAATACGTTGTCAGGCAATCTATGAGTTGGGCATTGGAGCACCAACTTCTTAAATCGCAGCCAAGTCTCATAAATTGGCTCGCCCTCTAAATGCTTAAAGCTTTGGATACTGTCCCGAAGAGTCATCATCTTCGAGAGAGGAAAAAATCGTGCATTAAATGCGATGACCAACTCCTCCCAAGAAGTGATGGAATCGCGTGGGAACTTCTCCAACCACTTGGATGCTACTCCCGTCAACGAAAAAGGGAATAACCTTAACCGGACTTACTCCTCGGAGATGTTTTTGAAAGAGAATGTTTCGCACACATCCATGAAGTTTTGAAGATGCTCGTGAGTATCCTCATGAGCCAATCCACTTAGAAGTCCCTTTAGTTGCAACAATTGCAACATAATGCTTGTTATATGGAACACTGCATTTCCTTCGGCTGAAGGTAAATGGATGGCCCCAATACCTCCCATGAGATGGTGTCATTAATGTTAGGCTCTTGGACATCATTGAGATTTTTGATGTCGTCTTGGTGGCCTACCTGGCTGTGATTGCTGCCGTTCATACTCATACTTTTAGAAATATTCATACAAACAAACAAAACTAAACTAAAAATTAAGTAAGTAAACTATGACTAAGATGAACAAAAATCCTACTTAACTACAAATTCTCTAATAACACCACTTCTCGGCAGCGGCGCCATTTTGATGTTCGACGTAATCAACTGAAATTATTTCGGTTCAAGTGCCAAAAGATCGTGTGTAGTGATATAACCCAATAAAGGGTTGGTACCGTTCCCACAGTGAGTAGTTTTGAGAATTAATAGAAAAAATAAAATTCAGTTCTAATTAGTCATAGCTATAAACATTAGCGAATATAAACAAACTAAATCTAAGAGGTGACACAAGCGTCAATTATCAATGGGGGTTTGTATTAATTAACAACTGAAAAAAGCAACAATATAAGGAAACTAAATATGGAGACGAGATTTTTGGGATGTAATAGGAATATAGGATAAACTAGACTATCGGGTACATGCTTTTGATAGTAAATTGTTGAAAATTTGTGACTAGGCCAGACTATAGTAGGGGTAAATTCTCTCGCGAGTAACTTACCCCGAAACATTAGCCCATTCACTTTCTCGAGATGAATGTGTGGGAAAAAGTCTAGGGTTCACTCTCTCGAGCTGAACCCATGTCGAACCAATACCACAGGCTATCAATTTAGTAGTCTTAGTTTTAAGATCTCTCTCTCGAGCTAGCTAAAAACACTAAGATGAAATGGTATTTACAACTATAATCCCATTAAGTTCATACATAACTACTAAATGAAATCACATTTAAACAACAAATAAACCATTAGCAAGCAACACCCAATAGATAATTTAACGCATATTCACAAAATCATACACTAAGAATTTGGGTTTTATTTAGACATGTAAAAAAGATAAAAATTTATAACAATATCAGTTTCCATCAACTGGGTATGATGAATTAAGTCTTAAAACACATCAATAGTAAAGAATCTTCAAGAGCCACATCCAATTTGTTGGAGTTGAAACCCTTTGAATCTTCAAGGTCTTAGTACAAAGTCTCCAAAACTCTCTAAAATTTAAACTCTCCAAAAATTGTCCAAAGTTCGAATAATAGAAGTGATATATTTATACTAAAAATTTAAACAAGTACTTATAGTGTATGAAAATTTGTGCAGCGGAGGACCGATCGGCGCAGTTAGTCGGGATTGCCGATACACTAAGCGATCTGCCTTTAGGTCTATTTCATTGCCTTCCTGCTTTAGCCTTCAACCTCTTCACATGCTGAGTCGTTGGGCGATATGGTACTGCTTCGCGGGACTGATCGACGATGCGCCGACTGCTCCATTTCATTGCTAACTTGACCTTTTCCTTCAGGGCTCAACACACTGGAACAAAAGGCGATCTCCAGGCCCATCGGCGACTCGCCAACTAGGCTCGGCGATCTTCAGGCCTTCATTTCTTCGTTCTTTTCAGCTTTCTTGTTCCTTCTTACCAAGTAGTGTTTGTGCTTTGGCTCAAACTCTAAATACCTGAAACTTGAGGATTTCTTCAAATATTGAGAGAAAATATGCATTTGATGACACTAATTCTATCAAAATATATCCCTAAATGAATCCAATTTGTGTACTCATCAATGACTAAAGGAAGTATGCATGGGAAGGAAGTGTGTCGACTTGGTCAATCGATCTACGATGACCCAAATGTTGTCAACACCTCTGGAGGTCTGAAGAAAACCCCACTAGGAAATCCATGGTGATGCGCTTCCACTTCCACTCATGAATGAGTAATCTCTACAACTCATCACCAGGCCTCAAATGCTCGGTATTTACATACTGGAAATACAAGCAACGGGACACGTAGTCTAAGATGTCCCTCCTCATACCACCCCACAAGTAATGGTGCCTTATGTCATGATACATGTTAGCGGTGCTTGAATGAATAAAATACCTAGAATCATGAGCCTCGTTAAGGATTAGCTGAATAAAATCCCAAACTCTCGGAACATACAACCGATCAGCAAACCACAAAACCCCTTATGAACCAAAAGTAGTCTACCTTACATCGCATGTCAAGATTCTTTCTTTAAATGCCACTAGAGACTCATCCTCACACTAACGATTGCGGAGCTGATCAAGCAGGGATGACTGAACTCCAACATAAGATAACACCCGACTGGAATATTAAACATCAATCCTGATCATTTGAATGGCTAAGGACTTAATGCCAAAAGCTAAAGGTCGCTCTGAAACAAAAAAGAAGGATAGACTACCAATACTCCCCACCTTCTAGCTCAAGGCGTCCGCTACTACTTTTGCCTTGCTGGGATGGTAAAGAATAGAGATGTCATAGTCCTTCGAGAGCTCAATACAACACCACTGCCTGAAATTAAGATCTATCTTGGTCATAATACTGAAGGCTCAAGTGTTTAGTGTAGATCTCGCAATGAACTCCATATAGGTAATGTCTCCGGATCTTAAGCGCGAAAACTACCACTACCAACTTCAAGTCATGAGTGGGGAAGTTGCGCTCATAGATCTTAAGTTGCTTGGACTCATAAGTAATAACCCAACTCTACTGCATCACCACACAAGCTAAAACAACACCAGATGCATCACAATATATCGTGAAGCCATCGCCCTCAACTAGAAAAGTCAATATAGGAGCAGTGGTAAGTAACTCCTTACGCCTCAAAAAGCTCCTCTCGCACTTCTCTGACCACACAAAGGGAACATCAAGGCCAGTAAATCGAATCAATAGTGCTGCTATAGTAGAGAAACCCTCGACAAAACACATGTAATATCCTTCCAATTCGACGAAGTTTCAAATCTCTGGGCCTAGCCCAACCACGAATATCCCTAATCTTCACGGAATCCATCATAATGCCATCCTTGGACACCCCGTGCCCCAATAATTCTATGAACATAAGTAAAAACTCACACATTGAGAACATGGCATAAAACTGATGATTTCTCAAAGTCGGGAGTACTATTTTCAAATGTTGCTAATGCTTAGTATGGCTCCACAATAATACCAACATATCATCAATGAAAACGATGATGAAGGAGTCTAAACAAGGCCTGAATACACGAGTCATAAAATCGATGAATGTTGTAGGGATATTAGTCAACCAAAAAGACATCACTAGGAACTCAAAATAGCTATAACAAGTCCTAAATGATGTCTTAGGGATGTCCACTGCTCTAATGCTCAACTGATGGTAGCCGGATCTCAAGTCAATCTTGGATAACAATGTGGCTCCCTAAATCTAGTCGAATAGATCATCAGTACGAGCGATAGGATAACGGTTCTGCATCGTCACCTTATTCAACTACCTGTAATCAACACATATCTACATTATATCCATCTTTTTCTTCACAAAAACAACTTGGCACCCCAAGGTGATACACTAGGGAAAATGAATCCCTTACCCAAGAGATCATGAAATGAACATTGTGCTCCTTGAGCTCTGTGGGGGGCCATACTGTACGGTGGGATAGAAATAGGATGAGTACCCGACTACAAAGCAAAGGAAAAATCAATATCCCACTCCAGGGGTAGGCTAGGAAGGTCGGCAGGAAACACATCTGAGAAGTCTCAGACCATAGGTACTGAATCAACTATAGGGCCCTCCTTACTAATATCTCTAACATAAGCCAAATATTCTCAACACCTGCCTGCCACTAGCCTCCGAACATATGCATAAGAACTTAACCCAACCACAATGCGATTACGAGAACCCGGCCACACTACTAGCGAAATACTAGGCATCACTAAAGTAATAGTCTTTTCATAGTAATATAAGACAATTCACCGAGGGGATAACTAGTCCATGCCTAAGATCAAATCAAAATCCACCATACTAAAACAATAAGATTCGCTTGGGTATCCTGCCAAAAAACAGACAACACACAGAATCTACCATCCTGATACACTACTAAAGAATCCCCTACTGGGTCGAAACATGCAATGGTACCACTAAGTACTCAGTACTCACCCCTAACCGGGGAGCACATTAAGTATACACATAAGAATAAGTAGAACTAGGATCAAATAAGGATGAAGCAGACTGACGGCATGAGAGAACCATACTTTTGATCACTTCATCTGACGTCTCAGCCTCTACCCTAGCTAGAGCTCCTAGAAATGTCCATGGGCTTCTCTACCACGCGCATCCACTCTACCACCTGCGTTGCCTCCCTCAGGACTTTCTCAAACACCCTGATGCTAACCTCCTCCTCTAGATGGAGGGGCTACTACTTCTACTGATTTTGTTGCCTCATTAGCTGGTAAGGCTGATATAGAGCTAAGGCATTCCCTGTACCAATGATCAAGCTCCCCAAAAGTGAAGCAACCCTGCAATGATATTCCCCTACTAGAGGTCGGCTACCCTAACCTGATAAACCTGTTTAAAACCCACCTCGACCGTGACTCAGACAATCGTTATAACCAACCTAACGATGCTGCTCACTTATGATAAATGCAATGATGCCTAAAATGGGCGACTAGGCTGACCCGACTGGAACCTCTGATGAACACTGTCTCGAGTATCCCTAGGCCTAAAATGGGCCACACTTAAGATGTGATCCTTCCTAGACCACTTGTCACTACCCACGTGGTCGTCGCGATGGAGCTACTCAAGCGTGCAAGCATGGTTTACTACTTCCACAAAAGAGTGGCCTGCTGAAACTATATACTGTGACTCAATACATAGTTGCAACCGCAACCGTCTAGCAAAACATCTGACTCTCTCCTTCTCTATGTGCAAGATCATGGTGGCATGACGAGATAACTCATGAAATTTGGCTCATACTCAAATACCATCTTGGAGCCCTACTCCAACCTCGAAAACTCATTATGGAGCCAATCTTTGACGCTCCATGGGATAAATATAGCCAGAGAAGCCTGAAAAAAGTATGTCCACATCACTGGCGAGGACCCAACTTGTCCGGTCTTTACGAAAGAGCGCCACCACTATCAGCCGACCCATCTAACTGATAAGCTATAACGTCAGATCCTCTTGACTCCACCAACCTCAAAGTCCATAGTCTCTCCCGACATGTATTAAGAAACTCCTAAGCATCCTCACCAACTGCCCTAGAAAAATTTCAGTGGCGACAATCTCAAAAACACCCTCAGCATTGATGTTTGTGTAACCAAGACACAACTACCAATGAAAATGTCTACGATCGTACAATAGTAAAGTAACGCAACCAAGGGCTGGGGTTGAGTCCCAAGGGAGTGGGCCTGAGAATTAATAGAAAAATAAAATTAAGTTCGAATTAGTCATAGCTAAAAATATTATTGAATGTAAACATGTTATATCTAAGGGGTGATGCAAGCGTCAATTATCAATGGGGGTTTGTGACAAGTAAGCAAAAACAACAAAAAATGCAAAGAGTACTAATCAATGAGACAGGATTGTTGGGATGTGATAGGAATACGGGATAAAATTATTGGGTACATGCTTTTGATAGAGAATTTATAGAATAATTCTGACTAGGCTAGACTTTAAAGGGGATAAACTCTCTCTCTAGCATCTTACCTCGTTTCAAGTGGGTTTCTGTCGAACACCCTCTTGCCACATGAAGAACAACCTCCGCCTTAGCCCACTCACTCTCTCGAGTTGAGTGTGTGGGAATGAGACTAGGGTTCACTCTCTCGAGCAAAACCTCATGTCGACCCAATCCCGCTGACCATCAATTTAGTAGTCTTACTTTTATGATCTCTCTCTCGAGCAAGCCAAAAACACAAAGGTGAAATCGTATTTTCAACTTCAATTTCATAAGTTCCACCACAACTACTAAATGAAATCACATTTACACAACAAATAAACCATCATCAAGCAAGACCCGACAGATAATCTAATCCATATTCATAAAATCACACCCCAAGAATTGGGGTTTTAGCTAGACATGTAAAAGAGATAGAAATTTATACCAAAATGAGTTTGCATTCAAATGGGTATGAAGATTTAAGTCTTAAAACAGGTAATCAATGAAGAATCCACAAAACCCAAGTCCAAAATCTTAGAGTTGAAACCCTTTGAATCTTTAAGTTCTCCAAAACCCTCTCAAAACTTAGAACTCAAAAGTTTGTGTTAAAAATTCTATATTATAAATATGATATTAAACGAGTATTTATGGTTTTTAAAGATTTGTGTTGCAGCGGATCACTCGGCGACATTAGTCAAAATCACCGATCAACTCGGCGATTCGCCTTTTGGTGTAGTTCATCGCCGTCTTGCGTTAACCTTCAACATTGTCGTGTTTTGGATCATTAGGAGACCTAGTACTGCATCGTGAAACTTCTCGGTGACACGCCAACTGTTTCTTTTCACCGCCGACTTGATCTTTTCATTCAAGGCTGAAAAGACTAGAACAAAAGGCGAGGTGAGATCATTTGGCGACATGCCAAATTGCTTCAGTGATCTGCAGATCTTCATTTCTCTATTCTTGCAGCTTCCTTTGTTCCTTTTTGCTCAATTGTATCCATGCCTTTGTCTCCAAGTCAAAATACCTAAAAGTCAAGGTATTTTATCAGTTCTTGAGACAAAATATGCATTTGAGGGCACTAAGCCTATTAAATCGTAGCCTTAAATGAGTCCAATTTGTGGACTCATCAAGCATTTTCTCCTCACTCAGTGGTATAACTCCGTCTAAAACATTTGGCTGAACGGTGGGCAGTGCTGGCGGATTCTGAACCTCTTGGCCCCTACTGCAGGTTGACCCTGCGGTATTGGAGTCGGCTTTAGAACTAGTGTTGGGACCTGTTGCTGCTTCTGATTACCCCAAGAAACGCTAGATTCTATTTAACCATAGCCTGAAGATCAAGGGAGAAAGCTAGTGTGGGTGGTGGTTTGGAGGATCTCGACCCCACTGGCAGGGCAACAATCTGATCTAACTAAGGTTCCACCTCCGGCACCAAAGTCCTCCCTCTCTCTCGGGTTGCTGCTGTAGCCCGACCTCGACCTCGGGTTTCACCTTTATTGCTTGTGCCAAACATCCTATGATACAATGAAACAAGTAAGATTCAATGAAACCAATTGGAAAACTACACACGAAAATTATACAAAATAGAAAAACACCCTAAGGACATCATGTATCCTCCCAAAGATAAGTCACAAACGTCTCCGCGCCAATTATTAATACTCTACTAGATATTAGCTTCGTACAAGTGAGATCGAGGAACCTGGGGCTTGATACAAACTTTTTAACGACCCTATTTCTCGAGCCATACTGGAGCCTACCAACCCCAGTAGGCAAGCCAAACTCTGTCCTAGAACTTAAGAGTAATGGGACTGAGGGGGGAAGTGTCCTCAACTAAGCAAAGCATAAATAAATAGAATACATAAGAGGAAGGCAGAATCAAACCCAAAACTATATATACAAAAGATCCCTCCTAGAACCTAGAAGTCATATGTACGGAACATTTGAAAGAGGCCAAAATCAAGACTACCTCAAAAAGTAAAAGGCAAGTCAAATTGTAAACACGAAATGGAGACATGAAATCTAAGAACGCCATGAGCTCACCCTCGTCTTCAAAACAGACTGTTGCAGGCTAGTCCTCAACGCTGGTTGTTTGTGCTCGGACCTGTTTCACAAAAAGAGATGCATAGTGTAGTATTAGTTACAAAATAACAGGTACCCAATAGGCATCATAGGTCAGCTAAGCAAGAAAGGTAAAAACAGATGAAAAAGATAGAATCAGACACAAATAGAGGTCAATAGAAATAAGAATGGAACAATTAGAGAGATAGACTAAGGATATGTAACCTAAACCAAACTAGACCCCCTATAAGACCCACTAGGTACACTGATTCACAAACAAACAAGAACCCGAACAGACTCCAATAAGATCGATAGGTACAGAAAAGCCACAACTATGGGTCCCAAAGAAAACCCAACTCGAAACCTATATAACCAATAACTCCAACCCAATGAACAAGTCAGACTTCCACATCAAGCCACCTAGACTGCAAGTAATGTCGGGGCATTACCTAGCCAGGCAAGTGCCGTGCAGGGGTATATAAATCCCTTCCAAAAGTCCTAGTTCAAATGCCCAAAAGGCTAAAACTCTGTGGGCCCAACCTAAGCCAGCCAAGTGTGACATCTAACACTTACGGGGGACCTTCCCTAACAAGACAAACTGCACAATACTATCAACTCCGAATAGGACCTAAGTAACCTATATCCAACTACTAAACTAGCTAATCACCCCGGGATCCCTGCCCAATGCCATCCATGTGAGTCAGCTATAACTCTTAGGGGCCATGCCAGATGCCAGCGAGAGGGTGCGGGTAAAATCAACCCCATAGTGGATCTCAAATTCCAAGCTATCGTAGATCAACATCCACTACCAACCACATCAAAATGGTGAATCAACTCCAAGGAATCATGGATTGACGTCCACTATCAACTACCTCACACCAAAACCGACCGTGAAACACCCAACCAAGGAAAATACTATGCCTCTAATTATGCATACATATCAAAGAAATGGGTAGAGAATCCTGAAGGACCACAAGCAATAAGAATCCTAAACCTAGAGTCAACTATCAGACCCAAGTGCGCTATGCTGGGCCACAAGGACCTAATCCATCCGTATCGACATCGAAATCCCTCTCCTAGAGCTTTTCTTTTCCAAATGGCCTCAGATTGCTACCACGCTATCAAAAATAGAATCATAGCATCAACATAGTCGTTTACACACTAAAATCATCAAAATTGGAGAAAGTCCAATTTCTGAGTAAAAATTGATAAATGTGGGACTTTCTCCGGAATTGACTCCGTGAAGATGTCCTAAACCCTCCCCCAAGCTTGTCTTCCAAACGGATTATTTCTTGGGGCTCAAAACAGCTGCATGCAACAACAAACCAAAATGCATAAGTTTACAGAAAAAGAGACTTGGGGTAGGCACTTACAACGCAGATACACCACAAACGGATGCTTTCAGACATGGTCCAGACAGTCACCCACGTAGCCAACGCACCACTGAACATGCGGACTTTGAATCACACTAAACAAAGCTCTAGAACTCGAGATATTGAAGTTTTAAAATGAGGCTGAATATGCTTTTTTGCTATATAAATAACAGGAGTTCTAGTCGAGTAAAGCTAAATTTGGTCACCAAAATACTAAATTATGGTGGCTAAAGGTCTACATTAGCAACATTAGACTTTGTTGTTTATGTTTTAAAAGACTCTAAACAGACCATCGAAAGTCGTTCGGGACCCGACAAAAATAAATCAGATATGCTACCCCCCATAATTCAACATTCCAGACTAGTGGAGTAGTCAGAATTTCCATACGAGGTCAATTTGACAAAAAGTGGGCCCCATATCCCAATGCCATTTTTAGCTAATTTTCACAACGGGCCTCGAAATAAAATTGGAAGCCCTGGGAAATGCACGAAGGATCATTGTAGACCAACCTCAACATTCTGAAATTTACCACGCTGACAGAATTCTCATACAAGCGTGTTTACCAAGAATGTTGACCAAATTCAAACTTAAGCTAAAATTCAAAGGCTAAAGCACCAAATGACCCCAAATTCACACTGAAA
Source organism: Solanum commersonii (assembly GCA_029007595.1). Lineage (NCBI taxonomy): Eukaryota > Viridiplantae > Streptophyta > Magnoliopsida > Solanales > Solanaceae > Solanum > Solanum commersonii. The sequence continues at coordinate 357,048 of JAJTWQ010000136.1, forward strand.
GCCTTGGGAGTCGTGCCAACCATTTTACTAGCCTAATTTGGCCACTCTAGAGCTGATGCAACCATAAGAATTCCCATATTAGGTCATTTACTTGAGGTTATGCCTGAAATTAATGTTGGCAAATGGGTGGATTGGATATGAATTGAGTAAAAGTGGATTGGATACAAATCCATCCATATAAAATATGGGTAAATATGGATTTGGTGAAAAAAGGTTTGGGTAAAATGGTTGTAACCCACTTTAATCTCCTAAAGGCAAAAAATATTAAATAAAAGCTAAGGTCCCCCCAAACCCAAAATAATTCAAAATGACTTTTTTTTAAAAACATATTGAATTTTTTTCCAACCCCTACCCCTCCACCACCCCAACCCACCCCCGCACCCAAATTATTATTTTTTAAAACAAAACTCCTTTTTTGTAAATAGAGTTTGTTTGAAAAAAATATAACTTCTACACGTCCACCCCCACCCCCAAAATATTTTAAAATAACCCCTTTTTTTTGAAAAATTAATAATTTTAAATAATTTTAATTCTTTTTTCTTTTTCCAACCCTACCCCCTCCTTCTCACCCTAGGACACCTCCCACCCACACCTAAAATAGTTTTAAAAAGAATTCCCAAATATATTTTTTTTTGACCACCCACACCTCAAATTTTTTATCTTTTATTTTAAAAATAAAATAGTGCAATTAGGGATTTTTATGATAAAAGAGTGATATATGGGTATAAATGGATTCTTATGGTGACCCATTTTGTCCATATTTGTATGAACTTAAATAGGTTGAAGTCCATATTTACCCAATTAAGAAAATATGAGTGATCCATTTAATTGATAATGGTTCCATTTCAATTATATGGGCTGAAAATGCCACCTCTAACAGAAATCAACTTTTCAAGTTTCAAAAGATCCAAAAGAGTAAAATGGGCATAAAAGCCAAACGAAAGACTAAAAATAGAACAGTCAGTTCTTGCAAGTCATAAATGCCCTGTGGTCTTTACACGAACGCTCTAGCGACGAAAAGAAGGCATAAACACAAATATGACCTGGAGGGTCATAACAGATTTGAAAACAACAAAAATAGAGCCACATTTTTAGGTAATCTTTATTTTCAATTTATTCAAAAGAAATAAAAACTTAAAACAAAAGTTTTCTTTTAATTTTATCATTAATAAATAAGATAGTGTTTATTAATTATATTTTTATATTAGCTGTTTAACTTTTCTTTTATTAATTTCAAATAGTTAATTAATATTTTTTTAAATATATTTGACATTTTACATATTTAATTTTTTAAAAATATCCTACACTACCCCCATTTTCCTAAGCTATCGCACTACCCCCAACCCACCTACACGTCACTACCCATTACCCCTACTCAACTCACCACAACTGTAACGAACCGTTCCCATCATTATGGAAAATCCAATGGGGAAGGAATTTGGGCCAGGAAACATCTGAGTAGTAACTTGGAAATTTGTTGCCAAGGAAAACTTGGACGAAATCTGAGTCAGGTTAGGTCTAGGGCAATACGGTAATGGATGATTGATTTAATTAGGAGTTTGATCACATGACTGGATAGCTAAAATGTTAAGGAGCTTGTACGGCTTTACGAAATCAAATTCAGGCGAGTAGAACTCTCGTAACTGATCTTGACATTAAAAGGTAGTTTCAGAACATCCATGTTTGAAGGTGTGTTGTGAAATGGAGCTTGGAACTCAAATTCTGAGTTTCTATTTTGGTGGAACCACTAGGGCAGGATTAATCCCGCCAGGGTGGTGCCACTCTTGCGGTATGGGTCCTGCTGGGGTGGGCCAGTCAATACTTAAATTGGGGAAAAACCCCAAAATTGTTATTCACTGCAAAACATCATTCTTAAGAGCTAAGGGATAATCTAGGGTCGTTTCTTATCAAATACCCAGGAATTATTGCGCTAAAGGTAAGTTAATTACTCCCCTAATCTGTATTTCAATTCTTAGAACTTAGAATCCTTGTAAATTGTCTTTGGGGAAGGGTTTTGGCATGAAGTTAATGATGGGAAAGCCCTAGCTTAACATTAGGATCATGGGTTTGGCCTTGGGTTGATATTTTGATATAATCTATGTAAATTAGGCCTTGTTTATTGATCCTTGTACTAATTACTTGTTTTAGACCAAGAACAAGCTGAAAGTTCGGAAAGAGAAGGCTCAAGTGTCTTAGGAATATTTAGGCTTAGTTTTGAGGTAGGTGATGGTTCAACTACCTGTTGTATGATTTATGCCTCCTAATTTCTTTATTGTATGCATACATGTGTGTGAATAGGGAAACACGACCCAAATCAAATGAAATGATTATGTGTCAAAAATTACATGTCATGAACCTATTGCTCTATTTTGTGTTTTTGTGCTCTATTCATTTTGGTCTGATTGTGACTGGGGTTATACTATCTGCGCCGGGTTTCATGTTCTGACACGTATATTGATCGGGTGTCACATTTTGACACATAAATTGGACCAAGTGTCACGTTTCGACACATGTATATTGGATCGGTGTCCCGTTCTAACACATTAACTGTTTGGATGTTTCTTTCATGAGAAAACTACTTGTGATTATTACATTTATAATTACCTGTCGTGGCTATTGGGTAACTGTATGTTGCTCCTAAAATGATGATTGAATTATGCATTTTGTATATGTGTGTTTACGGTGTTGCAATGACATGCTTGTATTATACTACTGGAGTAGCCGCGTGATCCTACCGGTACACCGTGCTTTTGTGTACTGATACTGCACTTACTCTTTCTTTGTTGAGTACAAGGCATCTTCAGGTGGCTAGTGACAGAACTCAACTAGGAGACCATTTACCAAATTGGTTTTGAGGGTGAGCTAGATCTTTCATGCTGCCATGGGTCCTTCACTTGTAAAGTCCATTCTTTTCAGACTCAGACTAGATGTTAAAACACTTAACTTATGCTAAGTTTTCGGGGTCGCACCCCATTTTGTTATTGTTGATTAGTAGAGTTTTAGTATAATGACTTTCAATTCTAGAGGTTGAATTTCCACGGTAGTTGTTTGATAAATCTTCGGAGTTAAGGGGAATGTCGTATTTATTTATTTAAACCTGCTTCCAATCTTTATATGGGGTAGTTTCTAAAAATTGCTTAGTAGGGTTGTAGTAGTGGTTCTCCCATCGGAGGTTTGGTATAGGTGTCAATCAAGGCAGTCTGGTCATGAAAAAGTTTGAATAAGAGCCTTAGGTTCTTTAATCTCATTGTACCAAAACGATTCTAGTACAGTCTTATGGAACAGTACAAAGACATCTATATTTTTCTTCTAGAGGCTACAGGACTTTAGGAAATCTCTCTGTCTTCTTCTCCTCTCATACTATGAGTTGATTCCAATTGGTATCAGGTTATCCAAATTGGTATATAATCTCTTTCACTCTTCTGTCCATGGTTAACACACGATACAACTATGTCAGGCTTGTATCTCCCATCAATAAGCCAGAAGAGGAGTCTGCACAATGAGGTCGTGGTCGAGGTAGGGGTAGGGGAAGAGAAAGGGGTAGAGGTCGAGGAAGAGGGGAACCCTCCAGGGGTGCAGCCCCAACTGTGAATGTTCCTAGGGAGGAGGATCCTTCTTGCACCCAAGAAAAGGTAGAAGAGAATGTGGAGATTGAAGATGAGGAGGATGTTAGACTAAAGGAGGATGCACAAGCTAGAAATATAGGCATTTCTCCCTTAGACCTAGTGTTAGCTCAGAAGATCATGACTTTTTCGAATAGGGTTGGTCGGCCTCGGAGTCCTTCCCACAGTTCAATCTACTCAACCTTTGATAAATTTCCCCATGACTACTAATATTCCCAGGGTGGATGGATCATTAGGCACTAATGCCTTTTTCTGTCCCCTTTTGGGTCCTATGATGACTGGGACTGAGCATGACATGTTGACTAAGTTTTTGAAGATGAAACCACTTGTGTTCCATGGTTTTGAGAGTGAGGATGCCTATGAGTTCATTTTGGATTACTATGAAAGGCTTAACAAGTTAGTCCTTGTATACCCTCTTGGAGTAGAGCTCATGATCTTCCAGCTTCAAAGTGAGGTTAAGCAGTGGTGGAGGGCCTATTGGGAATGTAGATCACCATTCCTGCCTCCACTAACTTGGACGGAATTCCATGCTCTATTCCTGGAGAAGTATGTGCCTTGGACTTTGAGGGGTCCCAAGAAAGATGAGTTCATGGCCTTGGAGCAGGGTTGTATGACTGTAGGTACCTATGAGGAGAAGTTCCATGCATTTTCCAGATATGCTACCCAGTTGGTGACTATAGAGGAGGAGAGGATTCGTCTATTCTTTAAGGGATTGAGCCCTGAGTTGCAGGTATTGTCTATTCATATGACCTCTATAGGTAAAAGTTTTAATGAGGTGACGGACTTTGTTAAGAAAATGAAAGAAGTTCAACGTGATGGGAAGGCCACGACTTTGACTAAGAAGCCCAACAGCACATGTAATTTCATGGTTCCTAATCCAAAAGTTCAGGTAGGACAAAGATTGTAGCCCAGCCAATTCCGTCAGCCCTGCCCGCTTCTACAAGTGGTTACTCAAGTACTGCATAACAAAATTCTATTCAGGATAGTAAAGTATTCGTACCTTCGTTTGGCAGTAGGACATATATTTACCGCAGTTGTTACAATTATGGAGAACCTGGGCATATGAGGAGAGATTGTCCCCATCTGTACATGTCTGACTCTGTGCAGTAATAGACCCGAGAAGTGGTACAAGTTAGCAACTGTAGTAATGGTAGATGATGACCATAAGGTGGGTGAGGAGAAAATAAACGACGTCGTGAAGGACGAGGAAATGGTAATTCTAGTAGAGGAGTAGTGCAACCAGGCAAGGAAGTGCAACCAGGCAAGGAGGTTTCTCGTCAAGATGACAAGGCTTAATTTTATGTCTTTCCAAGCAAGACCGGTGTTGAGTGTTTTGATGCAATGATCACACGTACTATTCCTATCAGTGACCGAATAGCTACTATTTTGTTTGATCCGGGATCTACTTAGTCATATGTGTTAGTTTAGTCTGCCTTCAGATTTGATGCGGTATGTGATGTGCTTGATGCCCCCATCAATGTTTCTGCCCTAGTTGGAGATTCTATCATTGTCACCAATGTTTATCGTGCTTGTCCTATTTTGTTTATGGGTTTTCAAACTTGGGCTGACTTGGTTATTCTGGATATGACTGACTCTGATATAATCTTAGGCATGACTTGGTTGTCCCCTTATTATGCGGTGGTTCATTGTAATGCTAATTTTGTGACTCTGGAGATCCCGGGTAGGAAAAAGTTAGAGTGGGAAGGGGTGTACAAGCCTAAGCCAGCTAAGGTCATATCTTTTGTTTAGGCTAGGAAACTGCTAGGGAAGGGGTGTTTGGCTTATTTAGCTCATATTCGAGGTGTTTATGTCGAGTCTCTATCTATTGACTCTATTCCTGTAGTGCATGAATTAAAGAGAGTATTTCTTACTGATTTTGTAACACCCTATAGCGTGAAGAGGTAAGTTATCAAATTGTTAGGATTTCCATATGTCACCCACGAGGGCCAACCATGCCTTGTAGTTTGACCTACGCCTCGTAGGTGGGCCTAGTGGATTGCCACCATGGAGACTGCATGAGGTAGTGAACCACGACCAAGACCTATACCCCGTAAATTTGTCCACGACTTATGGTTAGGGGTCCGTTGATGGCCCAAAGTCTCTGTCAAGACCACACACAACCAAGACGGACTATAGGTCCATCCATGGTCAGTTGGTAAGGTCTCGTGGGTTGGCCTGTAAGGACGGTTAAGTTGAGGGTTTAAGGGTATTATTTTGTGTTAATTAGATAAATGTGGTGTCATTTTGCCTAAACCTAGACCACATATATATGGATTATAGATATCTAAACTCACTCAATTAAGTCATTCTCTCAAATCACAAAAAAAAACCCAAATCCCTTCTCAAATATTCTCTCTCTAAAAGGTAGAAGAAGGATATTGAAGCTAGGTCAAGATCAAGTCTTCTAATCTTCAAGATTTTGTGGGCATTGTAACTAAGTTTTGATGGCTTTTCAGCAATGGGATCCTTTCCTCCCACGGAGTCCCCTAGAATTCCATAATTTAAAGAAGAATTTCCCTAATTGTAGTTAGGTTTCTTCCAATGTTGTGGGTTATGATGAATATCGATCCAATTGAGTGGATTGTGATTATTTATGATTGAATTGATTGAATTGAATGTATTTAGGATGAAATTAAATGTACCCATGCCTATCTTATGAACCTAGGGTATAATTGATATGATTTGGGTTGATGCCATGAAAGGAAACTTTGTGGGTTAGATATATCCTTATAGGATTGATGAATTATTATTAGAATTGCTTGAGATTAAAGCATTTATGATGAATTTGATTTTAATGGCTTGAGGGTAAAGTATAGATGATGATCATGAGATGCAGTGCTTTGAGAGTAAAGCTTAGACTATGAATTGTTGATTGTTGATGTTATAGTATGGAAGGGATACTTCCTACAATGAATTGTTAAGTAAGATTGAATGAATGTGAAAGGTTTACTCAGATGAATGATTCTAGGTTGAAAGGATTGCTCACCTAAAATGAATCTAGACAAAAATGCCTAATGAATTATTAGGCTAGAGACGATTACCCTTGACCTCCATATGCAAGGATATGAGGTGATTCCCATATTCCTTAGCATTGAACAATAGGTCAGTCCCCACATTCTTACTATAATGAATGGACATGGAGGTGAGTACTCATGTTCCTTATGAAATGATGTGGAGGCAAGTACCCGTTTCATATGATGAGGTTGTGGAGGTAAGTACCCGCAATTAAAAAGTAAGTAAGGCAAGAGGCGAATACCCATTAGCCTTTATAAGTTAGGCATTGAGGGGAATCCCTATGTCTTTAATTGTAACCATGACTAATGTGATTATGATATGAGGTTTATTTCTTGGAGTGTTGCTAGATATGTCATCCATGATGTAAGCTTTACTAGATGCTTATTATGTCATGATTATGCTCATGCCTTATGTCGTATGTTGACTAATGCTTATGTTGTATTGTTTATTCTATCCATCATATTTAGTACTTGATTGTACTAACACATACTCTTTCCTACATTCTTATCAAATTTAGGGTCCGGTGACATTGACTCTCACACTAGTGGCTAGCTTCGTTATTGATCATGGAAGTGAAGTTCTTTATGAGTCGTCATTGTGTTCGCGAATGTGATCACCATTTTCCCTTGTGTCTTTCTTTTAAGTCTTGGAGTATTGTATGGGCTGTGTCCCAAGACATTATTCATGTTGTTTAGATAGTTTGAGACAATTTCATTAGACTTCTGCTCATTTTTATAAAAGACTTTGATTGTATTAAGACTTTTTAAATCCCTTCTCAATTCTATAACTTTATGTTATGATATGATAAATGGCTTGTATAAGGCCTCTCGAGGTCTTATACGTCTTGTTATATCTAGTGGGTACCCCTGGGTCGTGAAAAACATGGTATCGGAGCACAAGGTTTAGAATTGTTCTAGGATGTCTCAAACCACGTCTTGTTCATAAGTATGAAGCGCGCCACATTTATGAATGAGAGGCTATTAGATGTTTAGGAAATTCTACTTCTTCAATTCTCTAAGTTGTGCCATGGAGTTTTTCTCTTTAATTCTTTTTCCTAATCTATGCCCGATGGTTTTCAGGATATGACTAGTTAAAGGGCTAATGCAAGAAGGTTGGAGGAAGGCAATGTTGAGCAAGAGATTCCTCCTTAGGTTCCTCCCAAAGCTCCTCCTGAATCTCTGATTGACCCATTGAATGAGAATGTGACAGATGCAGAGTTTATGTTTGCATTACAAGTCTTGGCTCAAGTCATGACGGCACAAGCTAACAAAGAGGTGCTAGTCTCCATGAACGTAAATGTGGGACGGCAGCAGAAAGAGTGAGGGATTTTAAAAGAATGAACCTTCCCAACTTTTATGGCTCTAAAGTTGAGGAAGACCCTTAAGAATTTATCAATGAGTTCTATAAAGTAGATATCTTGGGTATGGATTTGTTGCATTCCTGTTATGCCTCTATTGATTGTAGGACTAAAGTAGTCAAATTTTTGTTTCCAAATGAGCCTATCCTTATGTGGAAGGGGGAAATTCTATGTCTAGAGGTCAATTTGTTTCTTACCTAAAAGCTAGGTAAATGATCTCGAAGGGGTGTGTCTACCATATAGCGAGGGTGAGGAATATGTAGTTCGAAACTCCTATTCTTGAGTCGATCCCGGTTGTAAAAGAGTTTTTGGAAGTTTTCCCCGATGATTTACCAAGTGTTCCTCCTGAAAGGGAAATAGACTTTGGGATTGACCTTTTCCCCAATACCCAACCTATCTCTATTCCTCCTTATAGAATGGCTTCGATGGAACTTAAGGAGATGAAGGAGCAATGAAGGGACTTATTGGATAAGGGTTTCATCTGACCATGTATCTCTCCATAGGGTGCTTCAGTGTTTTTTGTTAAGAAAAATGATGGTTTACTCCGTATGTGCATTCATTACCGCTAATGGAACAAAGTAACCATCAAGAACAAGTATCATCTTGCAAGAATAAATGACTTATTTTATCAACTCCAAGGGGTAAGTTATTTCTCTAAAATTGATCTCTGGTCGGGTTATCACTAATTGAGGTTGAAAAAGGAAGATATTCCAAAAATGACTTTTAGAACCCGATATGGTTATTACGAGTTCTTGGTGATGTCCTTTGGTCTGACTAATGCCCCGGCGGCGTTTATGGACTTGATGAATAGGGTGTTTAGACAATACTTTTACATGTTCTTAATTGTGTTCATAGATGATTTTTTGATCTATTCGAGAAGTGAGAACGAACATAGTGATCATTTGAGAATTGTATTACAAATTCTTAAGGACCGATAACTCTATGCGAATTTTAGTAAATGTAAGTTTTGGTTAAGGTTCGTAGCTTTCCTTGGCCATATAGTTTTAAGAAAGGGTATTGAGGTGGTCCAAAGATGAAGGATGCAGTGAAGAGTTGACCTAGACCTCTATCACCGACATATATTAGATGCTTCTTGGGTTTGGCTGATTATTATAGAAGGTTTGTTGAGGGGTTTTACTCCATTGTTTCTCCTTTCACGACTTTAACTCAAAAGAAGGCCTAGTTCCTATTGTTGGAAACTTGTGAGAGAAGTTTCCAACAATTGAAAAAGAGACTTACTTCCGCTTTGGTGTTGACTTTATCGGAAGGTACGGATGGTTTCATGATATATTGTGACACCTCTAAAGTTCTATTGGAATGTGTGCTTATGCCAAATGGTAAGGTGATTTACTATGCTTCAAGCCAACTAAAGGTTCATGAGAAGCATTATCCTACCCACAATCTTGAATTAGCGACGGTGGTATGTGCCTTAAATATTTTGAGGCATTATTTGTATGGGGTCCATGTTGATGTGTTCATCGATCACAAAAGTTTGCAATATGTGTTTACACAAAAAGAGCTAAATCTTCGCCAAAGAAGGTGGCTAGAGTTGTTAAATAATTATGGTATGAGTGGTCTCTATCACCATGGTAAAGAAAATGTGGTGGCGGATGCCCTTAGTTGAGTATCCATGGGTAGTGTTGCACATGTTTAATATGAGAGAAAAGAGTTGGTTCGAGATGTTCATAGGTTTGCCCGATTTGGAGTTCAACTAGTGGATTCCACCAACGGTGGTATTATGCTCCATAATGGTTGTGAATCGTCTTTTGTGGCCGATGTTAAAGCAAAGCATTGTCTTTGTCAAGACCACGCCCAATTAGGACGGATTATAGGTCCATCCACGATCCGTCCGCAAGGTCTCATTAGTGGTACTGTTGGGACGATTAAGTTGAGGGCTTAAGGGTCTTTTCCGGTTTTAATTAAATTAATATGGTGTTGTCTTGCCTAAACCTAAACCACCTATATAAAGATTCTAGACCCCTAAAATCACTCAATTAAGTCATTCACTCAAATCGGAAGAGAGAACCCAAATCTGCTGTCAAATATTCTCTCTCTATAGGGTAGAAGAAGAAGAGGAAGATTGTAGCTAGGTCAAGATGAAGTATCCTAATCAAGCTTTTGTGGGCTTTGTGACTAAGGTATGATGGATTTTCATCCATGGGATCCTTCCACCCATGGAGTCCCCTAGAATTCCATAATTTGAAGAATTTCCCTAATTCTAGTTAGGGTTTCTTCCAATGTTGTGGTTTATGATGAATGTTGATCCAATTGAGTGGATTGTTATTTTTAATGATTGAATTGATAGAATTGCATGTATTTAGGATGAAATTACATATACCCTTGCCTATCCTATGAACCTAGTGTACAATCGATATGATATGGGTTGATGCCATGAAGGGAAACTTTGTGGGTCAGATATCTCTTTATAGGATTGATGAATTATGATTAGAATTTCTTGGGATTAAAGCATATATGATGAATATGATGTTAACTACTTTGGAGTAAAGCATATATGATGATCATGAGAAGTAGTGCTTTGAGAGTAAAGCCTAGACTAAAACCTCAAGAAGTGGGGTGTAAGCCCTACAAATCTTAAAAACTTTAAACTACAATGTAGTATATTAATATAATAACACAAAATTATAAAAATACATCAATATCTTAAGAAAATTACAAACATGATTAAGTAAACTCATAGAAAATAAAACTTCTAACATGATTATACTAGTATAAATAATCTCATATCTTAACTTTCTAATAATAAAAAAATCATTATTTAAAATAAATAAATTATTATACTATATAATTTACCCCCCTAAAAGAAAATAATCAATAAAACTTAAGACCGTTATTATAAAAAGATCACTCTATCATGAATAAAAATAAATTACTTTCAAATAGATAATAAAATATGATAATTTTGAGAGACATGACAAAACCATGAAGTCTAATGATAAGTGAAAAAGTAAAATTTCGCTATGTATTTTTAAAAGAAATGTTACGTATTAAATAATTACCTTCACAATGTTGCCAAATAGTAAAGGTTCGAAACTATAACTTGTTACTTGAGTTACTCTCAATCTTCTTATCTCTATGGAATAAAAAATTATTAAGTATGATTCATTTATTAAAGAATTACGAAGATCAACAATGTTAACTAAGGATTTTAACACATAATTTGTGTAAGATCTATTAGGTGAACCTCGAGCGTTGGCATTGGGCATGCTTAGGGCGTACAATTAGGTGTTTAGGGTGTAAGTCTTACAAAATTAAGTCCCATAGTTGAGTCTCGAGGCATTTTGCTAGAGCCCCCCCCCAGGGCGAGCCCTGAGGTGAGTCCCAACACAGTTTTTTATAACACTTTCATCAGTTAAAGATTAGGTCTTAAGATGTACCAAAAATGACATTTAGGACCCGTTATGGACACTTTGACTTCTTAGTGATGTCGTTTGGGTTGACCAATGCTCCTGCACCTTTAATGTATTTGATGAAGGTGTGTTCAAACCATTCCGAGATTCTTTTGTTATCATCTTTATTGATGACATTTTGGTTTTATCGAAGAGTAAGGAAGAGCATGAAGACCATCTTTGTATTGTTTTGGGTGTCCTTGGAAAACAAATGTTGTATGCAAAATTTTCCAAGTGAGAATTCTGGTTGACTTCAGTTGCCTTTTTAGAGATGTCGTTTCTAATGAAGGTTTAATGATAGAACCCCAAAAGATTGAAGCAGTCAACAACTAGGTTCGACCTAACTCTTTGAATGAACTTAGAAGTTTCATGGGGCTCGCTAGCTACTATCATCGATTTGTGAAAAAAGAATCTTCTATCACCACATATTTGACAAGGTAGACTAAAAAGGAGGTGTCTTTCGAATGGACTAACAAATGTGAAGAGAGATTCTAGAAACTCAAGACTTTTTTTACCACAACACCAATTCTGACACTGCCGATGGAACGTAATGATTTCATCATTTATTGTGATGCTTCACATTTGGTCTTAAGTGTTGTGTTGATGCAGGAAAGAAATACCAAATCTTATTTATTGTGACAGGTGAAGGTGCATGAGAGAAACTACCCGACACATGAATTAGAGTTGGCAGCAGTAGTGTTTGCTCTCAAGATCTAGCGGCATTACCTCTATGGTGTCAAGTCTGAGGTGTTTACTGATGATCGTAGTCTATGACATGTATTCACTCAAAAAGACCTAAATTTGAGATAGCGAAGGTGAATGGAGTTACTCCAAGATTATAATGTTACCATCTAGTATCATCCGGGTAAGGCTAATGTGGTGCCAGACGCATTAAGCCAGAAGACGGTGAGTATGGGTAGTCTATCTTTCTTTGGTGTATCCAAACAACCTTTGGCCAAGGAGATTAAGACCTTGGAGTCTAAGTTCATGTAATTGGGTATCTCAGAGAAAGGTGGGGTGTTATCCAACATTAAGGTTAGGTCCACATTCAATGCGGAGATCATGGCTAAGTAGTTTGAGGGTGAGAGTTCGAATGAGCTCAGAAAGAAGACAATGTCTGGTAAGGGACAAGATGTGGCTCTTGACAGTGGTGGTGTAATCAGTTTTAAGGGAATACTTTTTGTTCCCCAAAGGGATGACTGGATTTAGAAGTTGTTGAAAAAATCTCATGGTTCACGGTATTCCATTTACCTGGGTGTGACGGAGATGTACCGAGATTTGAAACGACTTTAATGGTGGCCTAGCATAAAGTATGAGTACCAATGGCCTACAGGTTTGCTTCAGTGAATGTCAATTCTTGAATGGAAGTGGGAAAGGATAGCTACGGATTTCGAGGTTGGTCTCCCCAAGACCTTGGGGAAGTTTGACTCAATTTTGGGTAATGGTTGACAGACTAACTATGTGAGCTCACTTCATTTCGATCAGAGTAACCTATCAAGCTTGACAATTGGCTAAGGTTTATGTGAAAAGAAAGTTAGGCTGCATGGGGTACCCCTTTCTATCATCTCAAACCGTGGTACGTAGTTCAAATCCAAGTTTTGAGGAAAATTTTATAAGGAGTTGGGCACTCAACTCACTTTTAGTATAGCTTTTCATCCACAGAAGGATAGGCAGTCAGAGAGAACTAGTCAAGCATTATAGGACATGTTGAGGGCATGTGTGATTGACTTTGGAGGGCATTGGGATGAGTTCTTACGTTTGTGTAAGTTCTCATATAATAGCAGTTACCACTCAAGCATCGACATGGCACCGTTCGAGGAACTTTATGGGAGGGGATGTAGATCACCCATAGGGTGGTTTGAGCCTGGAGATGTGAAACCTTTGGGGGTTGATTTGGTGAAAGATGCTCAGGGTAAGGTGAGAAGCATCCAAGCAAAGCTTCTAATGGCCCAGAATCGACAGAAAAAGTATGCGGACCGTAAGGTAAGGGACATGACATTTTAGGTTGGTGAGCAAGTTCTTCTAAAAGTGTCACCCATAAAGGGGATGATGAGATTCTGCAAGAAGGGCAAGCTTAATCCTCGATACATCTAGGAATTTGAGATACTTGATTGTGTAGGACCTATGGCTTATAAGTTGGCTTTATCTCCTAGCCTATATGTAGTCCATCCAGTTTTCCATGTGCAAATTTTTAAGACGTATCTGGGGACGAAGATTACATCATAAAGTGGGACTAAGTTTTGTTAGACAAAGACCTTCAGTATGAGGAGGAACCGGTTGCATTTATTGATCGCAAAGTTTGGAATCTAAGGAGAAAGGAGATAAAGTCTGTGAAATTTCAATGAAAACATCGTCTGGTTGAGGAAGCTACTTGAGAAACTGCGAATGAAAAGAGAGACAAATATCCCCATTTAATTGACAATTCAGGTACTAGTCTACTCCTACCTTAGCCCATTTCTCCTAGTTTGTTACTAGGGCACGAGTGATGGGTAAATTGGTATATCTTGTAACAAACTTTTCCCTTCATTATGGGAAAACCAATGGAGAAGGAATTTGGGCCAGGAAACCTATAAGTAGTAACTTGGAAATTTCTAGCCTAGGCAAGACTTGGACAAAATATTAGTCAGGTGAGGTATAGGGGAATATGGTAATGGATGAGGGATTTAATTATTAGTTTGATCAAGTGACTGGATAGCTAAGATGTTAAGGAGCCTGTACGACTTTACAAAATCGAATTTGGGTGAGTAAAACTCCTAAAACTAATCTTGGCGTGAAAGGGTAGTTTTAGAACGTCCAGGTTTGAAGGTGTATTGTAAAATGGTATCTTGGAACTCAAATTCTGAGTTTCTGTCTCTGTGCAAGCCATTGAGACGAGATTAATCCCTCTAGGGCGGGGCCGTTGTGGTTGGATGGGGCTAGCCAAGAGGGGCCAGTCGCGACTTAAATTGGGGAAAACCTCAAAATCATTATTCTCTACAAAACTTCATTCTTAAGAGCTAAGGGACAACCCAAGGCTGTTTCTTATCAGATTCCCACGAAATCTCGTGCTAAAAGTAAGTTAATTACTCCCCTAATCCATATTTTTGAGTATTAGAATTTAGAATCCTTGTAAATTAACGTTGAGGAAGGGTTTTGGCCTGAAGTTAATGGTGGGAAAAGCCCTAGTTGAACATTAGGAACATGGGTTTGGCCTTGGGTTGAAATTTTGATATAATCTGGGTAAATTAGGCCTTGTTTATTGATCGCTGCATTAATGACTTGTTTTAGACCAAGAACAAGATGTAAGACTTCGGAAAAAGAAGGCTCAAGTGTCATAAAAGTATTAAGGCTTGGTTTCGAGGTAGGTGATTTTTCAATTTCTTGTTGTATGATATATGCATGTTATTTGCTTCATTGTATGCATGTATGTATTTGAATAAGGAAACACAAACCCAATCAAATGAAATTATTATAAGTGAACAATTATATATCATGAACTTGTTGCTTGACTGTGTGACCATGTGCACTATACATTATGGTGTGATTGTCATTGTGGTTTTGCTGACTAGATCGGGTGTCACATTCCGACACATGTATTGGACCAGGTGTGACGTTTTGACCTATATATTGGACCAGATGTCATGTTCCGACACATGTATATTGGATCGTGTGTCACATTTCGACACATTAACCGTTTAGGTGTGGATTCCATGAGAAAACCACTTGTCATTGTTACATTTATAATTACCTATCATGGTTATTGCGAAATTGTATGTTGCTTCTAAAATGATGATTGAATTATGCATGTTATATATTGTGTTGTAAGGACTTGCTCTTTCTTTATTGAGTATAAGCATCTTCAGGCGGCTACTGACAGACCTCAGCTAGGAGACCATTGACTAGACCAGATTCGAGGATGAGCCTGTTATTTTAGGTTGCCATGGGTCCTTTACTTGTTTTAGTCCATTCTTTTTAGAGTCACACTAGATGTTTGGACACTTTACTTATGTTTAGTTTTCAGGGTTGCACCCCATTTCTTAGACTTGTTGATTCGTAGAGCTTTGGTACAATGACTTTAGTAGAGTGTGGGTGCCAATCACGACAACAACTCCCCATATTTTCCCTAAACAGCCTGCACACACATTATATACTACAACAACACTTCAAAACACTATAAAATAACCACCCTCAAATTATCTCACACAACACATCCACTAACACGACAACTACATTTACACTACATATATATACAACTACTTAGAACACCATCAACAAACACATATATGGACAGACTACACACACGGGGAGCAACCAAAGAAAAAAAAAGAAAAACAATTGGCAGTACAACAAAAAAATCATTAACACCATACAGAATCTGCATGCACACACAAACACACACTACACAAACACATACAATTCACGAAAATAAACACCTCACAAAAACAAAATCATGGACACCTTACAACCAAAAATACTACATACAATCAACAAAAAAATTGTGGATGTTCTAATCGAGCTTCTGTTAAGATTTTGCGGTACTTTTTCTCTTTGTAAAAGCTCAACAATAAAAATGTTAACAAATTTTGGCCTGAAATAATATATTAAAAAATAATTTAATTTAATATAAATTGATTAAAGCGATTGTGCTAGAACCATGGGACTCGAGAGATACCTAATACCTTCAAATTGGTCAACATAATACCTTACCTGAATTTCTAGTTTGAGGATCAAATAAAGAGTCATTTCATTTTGGTTACAGATTAAAAATAAAGGTGACTTGGAACACCATAACTCCATTCCATCTGGTGACTCCGACAAAATAAAAACAATGACTAATAAATATTGTCACTTAAATTGGAAAATCGTTTGGTGTCCAAAAAAAGGGTGTGACATCTCTGGCGACTCCGTTGGGGACTAACCATTATTCGGGCTTTGTTATATTGACTTTTACTTGATTTTATTATTTTAGTTTTGGATATATTGTTTATGATGGCCTAATGTTCTGCTTGCTGCTCATTTATCGCTTTTATATTTTTGAATTGTACTATATTATCTTAATCTCCCACGCATCTCATCTGAGTCTCTAAAAAATAACGTAGCAAGAAATGCCTTTTATGCATCCCACTTTCTTTTCAGATAAATCATGAGTGTCTTGAAACCCAGTAAAGGATTTTCAGCTACACATATTAGGTGGGTTTGGATCAGTAATGAAGTCGGAATAGCGCTGCTACCGATAAGTTGCCCCTCCCTAGCTTGAGTTGTCCACTTGGATAAGACAGTCTAGACACCTATATTCTGTAGGTTTCAACCTAGTGAAACTGAAACACACATGACTACTCCTAGTAGTCTCCACTTGTTTGTATTATTATTTGGAATTGACTTAGTGACTCAACCTAGGGTCGGGTATGTCTCGGACATGTATCTCTCTTTTATTTGATTTGTTAGATAATTTATATGTGCTATATGGAAATGCAATTATTTAGAAGGTCTTTGAAAATTTGCAAATTCCAGGCTAATTAGTAAAATGAATAAAAGAGTTGACTTTTATTTTTGATAAAGATAGGGAGAAAAAACCAAAAATATGTCACACCCCAACCCTAGGTGAGGCGAACAAGTACCATGTAAACACATGCTTTACAAGTCACCTATGATGAGAAAGTAAACTACTACTATGTAGATATATTTACTAATGAGAAGCTTCATATACAATAAATGTTGGCTAGCTGAACCGATGCATGTAACAAGTGAAACTATAAATTCATGTGATAGCTTTACCATATTGGTCTATAAAGCCTCTACTGGAATCCATGATTGTACCACTATAAAACTACGCACAGTAAACACTCGGCAAAGCCCAGAATCAACTTAAAGCTCACCAACAACCATTGAGTTTCATGTGCTTCTATTGGGGTGATCTACTAGTTGAGTACTTG
Source organism: Solanum commersonii (assembly GCA_029007595.1). Taxonomy (NCBI): domain Eukaryota; kingdom Viridiplantae; phylum Streptophyta; class Magnoliopsida; order Solanales; family Solanaceae; genus Solanum; species Solanum commersonii. The sequence continues at coordinate 374,362 of JAJTWQ010000136.1, forward strand.
TACCTGCAGCATGAAATGCAGCGTCCCCAATACGGGACATCAGAACGAAAGAATGTACTAAATATGTAAGGCATAATACAACCATATGTAAAATGAGAGCTCAAGTGAAACCAAATACCAATAGATAAGGATTAGAGGCCACCTTTTCTTTATACTTGTGGAATCCTGTATGTTACATTCTTTTGTTTACTTTTCTTTTCATTATAATGTTTATACGACATATGATACAAATAACCACCTGATTTGTGGTAGAAGAGGATGACCCATGCTATGAATTTTAACCACTGGGACGCTATCCTCATAATTCCACAAATTGGGATCGGCCCATGCTAGGCTTTCCCCTCTGAGCTGCCACCCTCTTATACCAATTGGGATCGACCCATGCTAGGCCTTCACCCATGAGCTGCTACCTTTCCATACCAATTAGGATTGACCCATGCTAGGCATTTACCCCTGGGATGCCACCCATAATTATACAAATTGCTTCACTTATATTCTTTAATCTTTGAGCTTGTTGTTTTGATGTTCATAACACTTTTGAGATTGTTCTTTTGTTGATCATAACTCTTTTGAGATTGTTGTTTTGGTGGTCATATTCATTGTTGAGTTTGGAACTATGGACCAGTAATAGAAGACATATGAATATGGACTTACGATAATAACAATGACATGGGAAGAAAATATGACATGAACGTGTAATACTTAGGAGCTTATATGACTTAGTAAGCCTTTTGACATCTCAAATTGAAACGCATATCAAGTGAAGACATTTAACATTCAGCCAAGAGATTTGAACACTATATGATAGCCAAATACTCACTAATTAATATCAAATACAAGGTATACATGAACGTGGAACCAAAAGAGAACATGGACATCTTTAACTTCAGGAAGGATACATATTCCAAGTAAGTACATATAAAATGTACAATAGAGCAAGTAGGGATCTTGTGATGTAACATTACAGTCTAACACAATGGGAGTAATAACCAAAAAGGGAACATATGAACTTGTGACAAGATGACATAGATATAGATAATTGAAGCAAGTTGGCATGATATGAGTAGATTGTATATCCAACATACAATAATTCTTCACTCAAACTCATACATAAGAAGGAAGAAAATGGAATAGTCACCTTACCTCAATTTCTGCAACTTTTCCTTATAACTTGAATTCCTCTAAGAACTACAACTTCCCTTCACACTTAAACCAAAGAAGAAGAGAAAAGTATGTTAATAATTAAGGAAACTGAGCAGTAGTTTGTGGGAACTTCTGCCTTGTACATATAATTGAGAATGAATAACATGTTTTCTAGTTTTCCATGGGAGAATTAAGCTAAATCAACAAGTGTTTCTCTTACCTTGCTTTGCAGATATGAGGGTTTCTTCAAGAACCCTAGAAAGAACTTTAAGGATGTTATTTTAATCCTTAAGAGAAAAAGAGGGAGAGCTAGAGTTAATTCTCAATATTGTGTATTAAAAATGAGTGAGAATAGCAGCCAATATATCTTATATTGAGCTTTCTTCACCTTTAAGAATATCCTCTAGAGCCTTCCTTTTTTTGGTCCATTTTTAGCCACTAATTGATCAAGTAGGTGATGCACCTGCTTATATACATCAAGCTGCTCAAAAGGTCAAACTAGGTGATTCACCTACTTTCTTTTCACTTGGACTTAAATATATTGGGCCTTGGCAAATTTGGCTGCTGGGCTTTAGTTTCATTTTCATTTTTTTAAACTTAAATTGGTCCTCAAGTGAGTCAATTAGAATAGGCACAAATATGATCCATAAACCTTAGCCTTTTTAACTAGATCCATATAGCTAAAGTAGGTGATGCACCTACTTGCTCCTTTGGACTAGTCAATAAGTCAAAGTAGGTGATGCACCTAATTGTCACCTACTAGCTTGGTTAAGTCAAGCAAGAAGCTCACTTATTGTATTCCCTTTTCTAAATATTAATCCCTTTTTCTTTAACTTAGCACTTAACTTTCAACTTTAAGGTCAATTACCACATTACTGTCTTGAGTTTAAATACTCCCGTTGGAGTTGACTTCCAGTGTACATGCTGAAACATGCAAGGCATCACATCACCTTCCGAGCTAATTTAAACCAACTCTAATCATATAAAAAAACATGGTCCCTCGCCTATACTATAAGGCTATGTCAGGTATCACAAGAATAGAACAAGCATATACATTAATACGGGCTGGTACATACACGTAGAATACGGGGTGTTACATCCTCTCCCCATTATGATCATTCGTCCTCGAATGATACATTAAGCTGATAGTTTGGTTAACCTTGGAATTTCATTTGGAGATTTTTGAGAGTTCCCTCTGTAAATAGGATTATTTAAAATACGTAGACTAACCTAAAACATGTCTGACAAGTCTAGCATCACGATCAATAGATATGGTTCATGAAATAATAATATGATAAATTATCCCCTTTCTTGATCATGTAATTAACTACAGATACGGAAGTAGAATTCATACAAATAAGGACTTTAATATACCTAAGCACAAGACATGCAAATGACATATCAAATGAACAACTGCTAGTGGGATTTATGATTATATAAGGGGACCACATGTTCTCAGATCCTTATGTTGATGTTTTCAATGAGGAGGGGCATTTAGGATCTCCACCATCTTCTATTCCCAAGTATCTTATGTTATATTCTATTCCTTCCACAATAAACCTTTTGAGCTTAGCTTCCGGGCCTTAACAATCAAGAATAAGTACAGTATCTCCCAATTTTTTTCGTATATGGAATGAACAAAAAATCATAGGCCTAACCTATCGGGGCTCTATATTCCCTTCTCTTTTATCTCATGACGCTTTTCAGAGGTGAGCCTTATAGGAACTTATAGATGTTAATATAAAACCTAAAGTTGTATGTCGCACCTTCGAATAAGGCATTATCCTAAGTAAATATCTATGGTTGTGATGAAATTTACATATATGCCTAACCTTTTATGTTCAAAACACAAGTCAATAATCACGGAGGGGCATAGTTTACAAATAAATAAGTCACATTGGGTATGACACATAGGCATATTAGCACAAAAGATAGAGCATAATATATGGGCATTACGCTTTAGAAATATATGATGTACACACATATATGGTCCATAGGGTAGCGTGTGAGCGAATGAAATATAAGGAGTGTAGGAAATGGACTAGATGAGCACATGATGCATGAGTACTAAAGCTACAAAATATATAATACGTAAGCAAGTAGACTTTATATGTACTGCGCAACACAAATCACATTGATCAAGTGCGTTATATAGCATGGATTGGTGACCTAACATGTCAATAAGTAAACTTAAGAAATATGAGCAAGTGAGTACATGACACATGGCTAGAAGAGCTATAAGGCTTGTAATGTTTAAGGAAGTAGGCTATGAGGCATGTCATATACATAGAAATGGTTTATGATGCCTATGACGTGTAAACAAGTGATATGTGAGTCATATAACATATGAGCACTAATTTTTCTCATAGCATATGATCAATTAACATGTTGTACCCACACAAAATGAACAAGTGACATGTGGAAAGTAACCAGTGCAATAAATAACATGTAAGCAAAAGGTCCTACGAAAACATATAACAATAAAGAAGGGTGCTCTGAATCGGATAACATTTACATGTAATCATTCTATGACAATTGGTAACCTGTGAGAAAGTACCACGAAGGGCAAATAACATACAAATAGATAAGTTATAGAACATGTAGCATGTATAATTATATAACAAACCATCTTTGAAAACTACAAGATGTCCTATAGAACCACTCTACCATAATAAAGGAAAACACATTATCTTAAGCGTTAAGTCACAGGTGGGATAGTTTTGCTCATATTCCTTTTTCACCTATACACATATAATTGATTTCCCTATCTACTCTCTTCCATCTCTTAAGAAATTCTTATAGGTGTTCTACTATTGGGATTTGGATTCCGTCTTGTTCAATATAAATACTACAGTCAAGATAGAAAAAGAAAATCCTAAATACTTAATCTTTTATAGTAGGAGGCCGAGGTCAACTTTGCCTGCATTACAAGCTAGTGTTATATCACGCTCAATGCTTGGCGCCCTTTGAAGGTCAAAATAGAAAATAAATAGTGAAGCTTGAACGTACCATAAAACATGAACTCTAATAACATGTAAATGTCAGGTACCTATAAAGTTATATCATGATTCATAAAATCTTAGATTTAGCCCCTATGGTCTTAACTAGAGAGGTCTACCCATACTAATAGATTATTTCAAAAAAAAAGTGAGGGTGCTCCGACTCTTTTCCTATGCAAGATAGCAAATAATAACAACTAGCATATGATCAATTTTTTCTCTCCCTTAACTGGACTATGACTGATGAATTACTGCAGGAATATATTAAATGAACCCTATAGTAGCTCTATTCAAATTGATGAAAGTCTATACATGTGAATAATGCTATGCTTCACTTTTGTACTAATGATGTAGATGAACTAGGTCTATGTATCTTCTATCTAGGTAACCTTTTTATTCCCCTCTTATTTTCTTGTTGTTATCAGGACCAAATATCAACCCTTGAATTAATACTAAAATGACTTCTCTGTCTAACAAAGGGTTCACAAAGTTGTTCCCAGGTGCGCCATTATAACTCGTTAGGATTGAAGAGTTGATACCTTTTTATTGTGTCATACACTTAGCAACCTCTCTTTCACAATCACCTATCGCACTACTCTATAGCGTCCTCATATTTCCCCTACTCCTATGCGTAGGGAATTTGACATATCCCATCTCTTTCTAATGAGAAGCTCTACGTACATATTCGGCCCGTATAATTCAAGCTTCATTCTCACATGTTTCCTATCTAACAAGTACCTTTTAATCAAAACTAGTTGCTTCATGTACTGTAATCCCACTATGTACAACCTGACTAATCATAACTTAGGTCTAACAAATCAATTTTTTTTCCTTTTGTTAACCTTACCCTTTAGTCGCATACTAATCCTCCATAGCCAAAACATAAATCATAATAGGAACTACCATGCATATATCATTAGCAAAAATTGGCTCACTTATCCCTAAGTTTTATAACCATGAAAAGAATACAAATCTTCTTAGTACTTATTCAGGGTTGTTGGCACATACCATATAAAAGCCAAATATTAACATATTCGGGATGATATATGGAGAGAATTTGGGCCTTGTCAGCCAATTAGGGGTATTTATAGTAACACTATTGCACTGATACATGCACCAATCAGATTGTGCCAATGCCTTCTTCCGGAAAAAAAACTGGTTCAACAACATCAATTTCGAGAACATGTCTAACGCTGAAAATTCTATGTATATCATAGACTCTTAACAAGTGTCCTCTTTAGGAATAGATCCTATAAATATGGAGGAAATATAGAACCCAAGAGTTAAATACATCCTCCTAAGAAGATGTGCTTATAAATGGTACAGCTCATTTATGTAACTAGGTAACCCATCATTTTTATGCGTATGGATAACCATACTATGTTTTTCTCAATTGAACCAACGTGCTACAAATAGTAAAAATGCAACTTAAAATGCATACAACATAAAAGTCTTTACATACCTTGTGGAGTGGGACAATCTAATAAAATGAGCTCAATGTAGTCTAAATTTTGATAACTTCATATCATTTTCTGTAGATTGCATGTTGACACTCTAGCTACCATTGACCATAACCATTGTAAGCATAATATGAATAGCATGATCAGGTGAAAGTGAAAATTGACTTCTTAACTTCGCTCTACCGCACGATCTGGATTACGAAGAAGGGTAACTTTTGCTAAATGTCCAAGAAGCCCCCTAATTATAAATGTGGCGCGCATAACATTCATAAGTAAGGCTCTACTAGACAAGACTCTGTAGACTTCCTAGAATGAACTGCTCTGATACCACTTTTGTCACACCCCAACCAAACGTGAGGCGAACAAGTACCATATGAACACATGCTTTACAAGTCACCAATGATGAGAAAGTAAACTACTACTATGTAGATATATTTACTAATGAGAAGCTTCATATACAACACATGTTGACTAGCTGAACTGATGCATGTGACAAGTGAAACTATAAATTCAGGTGATGGCTTTACAATATTGGTCTACAAAGCCTCTACTGGAATCCATGACTGTACCACTATGAACTACGCATAGTAAACACTCGGCAAAGCCCCGAATCAACTTGGAGCTCACCAACAACCGCTGAGTATCATATGCTTCTATTAGGGAGATCTACTTGTTGAGTACCTGTACCTGCAACATGAAATGCAGCGTCCCCAATAAGGGACGTCAGTATGAAAGAATATACTAAATATGTAAGGCATAATACAACCATATGTAAAATGAGAGCTCAAGTGAAACCAAATACCAATAGATAAGGATTAGAGACCACCTTTGTACAAATGACCAGCTGATCAGCGGTAGAAGAGGATGACTCATGCTAGGCATTTTAACCCCTGGGATGCTGTCCTCATAATTCCACAAATTGGGATCGACCCATGCTAGGCTTTCGCGCCTGAGCTGCCACTCTCTTATACCAATTGGGATCGGCCCATACTACGTTTTCACCCCTAAGCAGCCACCTTTCCATACCAATTGGGATCGACCCATCCTAGGCATTTACCCTTGGGATGCCAGCCATAATTATACAAATTGCTTCACTTAGATTCTTTAATCTCTGAGCTTGTTGTTCCGATGTTCATAACTCTTTTGAGACTGTTCTTTTGCTGATCATACCTCTTTTGAGATTGTTGTGTTGGTGGTCATAATTATTGTTGAGATTTGGAACTATGGACCAGTAGTAGAAGACATATGAATATGGACATACGATAATAACAATGACATCGAAAGCAAATGTGACATGGGGGTGTAATACTTAGGAGCTTATATGACCCCCTAAGCATTTTGACATCTCAAATTGAAGCACATATCAAGTGAAGACATTTAACATTCAACCAAGAGATTTGAACTGTATATGCTAGACAAATACTCACTAACTAATATCAAATGCAAGGTATACGTGAATGTGGAACCAAAGGAGAACGTGGACAACATCAACTTTAGGACGGATACATATTCCAAGTAAGTACATATAAAATGTACAATAGATCAAGTGGGGATCTTGTGATGTAACATTACAGTTTAATACAATGGGAGTAATAACCAATAAAGGGAACATATGAATATGTGACCAAATGACATATATATAGATAATTGAAGCAAGTTGGCATGATATGAGAAGATTGTATATCCAACATACAAACATATGTACCATGTGTAATCTAGGATCATTTTGGTTTATATAACGGAAATAGGTGCCAAGGGTACTTTGACGATGAAACAAGTTTAAACCTGGCATGCTAATACTTGGTAGAGTAAGCACGTACATTTAGTAACAAACTCATATTAGAGTACTCACTTTACTACTCTAGCGAGTAAGAACTGGAACTATAGATCAGTCACTACTAAGGACACTTAAAAAGCTTAATTTTTGTAATGCAAGTGTTGGATTCATGCCAAAGAAATAGGAAATAGAATAGCCATACATACCTTATCCTCTTACCAATTGAACTATCATGATTCAGCTTCCCCTTTTAGGTTTTAATCTACATTATAAGTCATGATAAATTAGCATCTATCACACCGTGTGCCCGGTAAAATAGTAGCTAACATTGACGGATAATGAGCCCATACATCCCTTATAATAATGTGTATCATCACACCCTCATTCTCTTCCCAATACATACATTATATATCATTTTCCAAGATTACCCAAGTTGCACCAACAACAATACAAATAAAACAGCTTCAAATATTCTTTATCCTACAACCAATTATTGAACTCACCACCCCCTTGAGTTCTTTATGACAACACACCTATAATTCTTCACACAAACTCATACATAAGAAGTAAGAAAATGGAATAGTCACCTTACCTCAATTTCTGCAACTTTTCCTTATAACTTGAATTCCTCTAAGAACTACAACTTCCCTTCACACTTAAAACAAAGAAGAAGAGAAAAGTATGTTAATAATTAAGGAAAGTGAGCAGTAGTTTGTGGGAACTTCTTCCTTGTACATATAATTGAGCATGAATAACATGTTTTCTAGTCTTCCATGGGAAAATTAACCTAAATCAACAAGTGTTTCTCTTACCTTGCTTTGCAGATATGAGGGTTTCTTCAAGAACCCTAGAAGGAACTTTAAGGATGTTGTTTGAATCCTTAAGAGAAAGAGAGATAGTGCTGGAGTTAATTCTCAATATTGTGTATTAAAAATGAGTGAGAATAGCAGTCAATATATCTTATATTGAGCTTTCTTCACCATTAAGAATATCCTCTATAGCCTCCCTTTTTTGGGTCCATTTTTAGCCACTAATTGATCACGTAGGTGATGCACCTGCTTATGTACATCAAGCAGCTCAAAAGGTCAAACTAGGCGATTCACATACTTTCTTTTCACTTGGGCTTAAATATATTGGGCCTTGGCACATTTGGCTGTTGGGCTTTAGTTTTATTTTCCTTGTTTTTTAAACTTAAATTAGGCCTCAAGTGAGTCCATTAGAATAGGCACAAATATGATCTGTAAACCTAGGCCTTTTTAACTAGATATATATAGCTAAAGTAGGTAATGCGCCTACTTCCTCCTTTGGACTGGTCAATACGTCAAAGTAGGTGATGCACCTATTTGTCACCTACTAGCTTAGTTAAGTCAAGCAAGCATCTCACTTATTTTATTCCATTTTCTAAATATTAATCCCTTTTGCTTTAACTTAGCACTTAACTTTCAACTTTAAGCTCATTTACAACCTTACTGTCTCGAGTTTACATACTCCCGTTGGAGTTAACTTGCAGTACACATGCTGAAACGTGCAAGGCAACACATCACCTTCCGGGCTAGTTTAAACCAACTCAAATCGTATAAGAAACATGGTCCCTCGCCTAAACTATAAGGCTATGTCAAGTATCACAAGAATAGAACAGGCATATGCATTAATACGGGTTGTTACATACACGTAGAATATGTGGTGTTACTAAATATTTCTAGTTTTAGAAGTTATTACACATTTCTTATAAATGAAAAAAAATATTCACTTAACAAAAATAGCACAAAAAAAATGATTTTTAGGTTCTTTTGAACATTTAATAAAATAAAAAAATCAAAATATTTTAATTTCATAATACTTTCAAAATAATGCTTTTGTCAAGACAAGTTTCAATATTTTAATTTTTTTTTAAAACTATCCAAACAAGACGAACTACGCACACTTGATTCTCAACTAGATGTGATACGTAGGCAGCCCTCACCGAGCTCGGTAATCTTTCAAAAAGAAATTTGAAATAAATTATTCCTTATTAAAAATTTAAAAAATTATTCTATATCTTGTTTAGAATAATAAAAGAAAGTATTTATTTCTAATAACAAAAAAAATGTTTATGATCTTCCCGAACAACGTTTGACCTGATTCTTGCTTTGATAAGATACGTAGGCAGCCTTATTTTGAGGTTCGATCCAACCAAGGAAAGATCTTAAAAGTCCTCATCACTAAAACTGGGGCAATAATAATGGAGAGATTAAAAAATCAGTTTTGGATACGACATTTCTTTAAAAAAAAATTATTTCTAATTTAGAAAAAAGAATTTGACTTGGTTAGTACCAACATATTTAGTAGTGTGCATAAGAAAAAAGTCTTAATCTATAAGGCAAGACAGACACACTTTATTGTGACCTATAGACTTCATTGGGTACATCTTGATATATTTATGAAATATTTGATAAATATCTTGCTTAAAGTTAAGGCTAAAACAATTCGACCTCATTGTTTCTTGTGCATTGCATGGTGAACTTTTAGAGATAAAATTCAATGGTATGACTTTGTTGATCTAGAACCCAAATGTTTGTTAAGGCAAAATTTTTAACAACATTTACCTAGGGAAAAGATCATAGGCTTTCTTTGAGTGGATTGTGTCTTTCAATCCTATTGAATGACATGTTATCCATAAAATTTCCATTTTGAGCCTGGAATCTTTTTATTTGAAAAACAACATCTCAACATATATCATTTTGAGTGTTTCAATGTGCTATCTCTTAATCCCACCTCCTTGAGTACACTATCAATTATATACATAGTGCAAAAGATCTAAGTTGGCTAACAAAGTGAAAGGGTCGAATATGAAAAAGTAAAAAAAAAACACAAACAAAGAAAATCTAGAAAGATAAATGAAAAAAATCCTCCAAAAAAAGGGGGGAAAATAAGAGGAAAAAATAAGAAGAAAATAAATGTGGAGAAGCTTTCAAGAAGACAAAGATCAAATTCAAAAAATGAAAAACATTTGAGAGCATAGTGCAGTTTTGAGGAGGAAATAGTCACTTTATCCCAAATAAACATCCTACCTAACCCTAAGCCTACATTACAAGTCAATGGCAAGTCATATTTAATCTCATTTTTTGTTTTCTCACATTAGTAGATACTGATATGAGGGTCAAGCATAATTTCACGTCCCAAGCCTACACTCTGGATATGGACGGTACTCGAGAACCAATGTTGGTTCCTAAGCAAACCCTGGGCCTGGCTGACTACTTAGCGGAAGACTTTCGCAAGTAAAATGGGAACTTGAAATACCAAACTTTAACTCATAATATGTCAAAACAACTTAACTCAATGAATGTTTGAAAGTACTTAAATAAACATAAGTTATCAACTCAAACTGTCAAAACATCAACAAGGGAAATAGTGAAGACTCCTCAACTACTACTGACTATGAAGCCTGTAAATACAACGATAGATGTCGAGAAAAGACTAATGACAATTTAACAAATCAAAAGAATAAATGTGGAATCCTCCGGAAAGAAAGCAGTCTCAACAAAGCTAACGGGAATGCAAATGGTATCAATTGAGCGTCTATTTATGATCCTGAACACTTGTATCTGCATCATAAAAGTTGCACGTTGAATGACGTCAATACATTGAATATACGAGCATGTATGGGAAAAACTGAAACAAAAATATCTAAATTGATAACTCGGGAAAACAATACTCACCTCAAACTTAACTCGAATATGAAATTACTATTAATATATACAATATTTAAAGTGTTTAAAATAGTGGATATCAACTCAAATGTATAAAAATATAGTAACATACTCTTTCCTTTTATATGGGAGATGCTCTAACCGACAACCATCATTATAAGCAACGTGATGATACAACATCTCGCCCACACCACCAGAACTGTCCTATACCTTGTCGGGGTATAGAACACCTCAACTAAGTGGACCTACTAAGCTATGCGTAAAAGCAATAAGGAGTTGTATAAAAAGTACGATCATTTACCCATGTTTGCTACATGGTTTATCAGGAATATGAGTTGTCTGAACTTGTCCCCATTTCGGTTCTCAATACTACTCTCAATAATATCTAACTTATGCTCAAATGCAAACTTATTTAGAAATAGATTTTTCTCTCTTTTAAATGTAAAAGTATTACATTTTGGGAATACTTAACTCATTTACTCAAGACTTAGTTCAAAACTTTAGTTAATTGCGAAAGGGTTCTCAGATTTGACTTAAAACACCTCTTGAACTTTCCTCATAACTATACTTTAATTTGAAATGTAAAATTAAACCATTTGATTAGGATAGATTAATGAAGACTTAACATTTAATATAAAGAAGAGAACGAACACACGATTTGAGAAAACACATTTGGGATGAAGAACGGAGATGGAAATTCCATGCGACCATGTCGTATCAGTGGCACGTCACACCAGTGATATACTATGAAATCTTGGCATATTTGGTGCTCAAAACTATGAATTATCATGAGAATTCGAGTGCAATTACGTAGATTTGATGTGTTTGTTCAATGTTTAGACAGGTTTACACTTGTGTGGGAAAGTTGGAAAAAAGTCGTAAAAGGAATGTACAGAAGGAAACACCATGGTTCCCTAGATGGGTGGTGGACTTCATGAAGAGTTGTTGTGAGGCTCATGGAAATGAGGGAGTGAGTTTTGAGAAACCAAGCTAAGTCTAAGTGAAGACCACGGATCCCCAGACCGGTCGTCGTCCTCTTATCGCACCATCTGGTGGTTCATGAGGAATTGCACCAATAAAGCTTTGTGGATTTAAGTCTGAAGTGAAGGCCACGTGACCCTAAACGTGTCGTGGTAGTGACAATGAGCTGTTTGATACTCGTAACTAAAAGGGTGAAATAACAGTAAAGACCCAGATGGAAGCTAAACATCATGATGTTCAACACGGCCTGTGATGCTCAAGACGGGTTGCCTTAGTGCCCATGAAGGATACCTAGAAAGGAACTCCCACATTGTCAAAGTGTGGGACCACGGCCGGCTTCACAAGTCGGGTGGCTCTTAACGGGCCATTGTGGCTCCCATTAAGTCCCCTGGCAAGTCTGTCCTACTGTGAGTATGACTTGTTCTAAAACACTATTTGAATTAATTAGGTTTAAGTCTTTAATCATCTCGTGATTATGTGACCGATAGACTACTTTCCATATTTTTTACTTTTATTTTTATCGATGAACTTATGATCAAGACATGAAACTTTTAATTTCTTGTGTGAATATCAATCTTTCTTTGAATTTGCAATCTGTGTAAGTGATTTCTTTTAATATTTTTGATATACCGTGAGTTTATCGTATTTTTGATGCATTTCACTTCAATTTGTGCGAGTGTTGGGAATTTTGTTATTAGATATGATGTTGTTTTTATGTAATTTTTGTAGGAAATAGGTTGGAAGCGGTTGAGAGAGAAAGGAGCTAAAATGGTAGAAGTAGCTTTGACGGAGCCCAACCATGGACCGCTATTCAATTGACAGGCCATAGGTGGGGAGACATAGATTTCTGACTAAGTGTGGAACTACGGAGGCAAGCGATGATGATGAGCCCACAAATTGGACTCATTTAGGGCTTTATTTTGATTAGAATAGTGTCCTCGAATGCTTATTTTGTCTGAATATTTGATGAAAACTCTTAAGTTTCAGGTATTTGAAATTTTAGTGAAAGCATTAACACTTGGTGTTTCACCGAAGGGATTTACTTCGCCCTTTGTTCCAGTATGCAAAGCCCTGAAGGAGAAGGATAAAAAAGGCGATGAAAGAAGCAGTCGACGCTTCACCAAATAGTTCCGCGAAGAAGTACTATACCGGCCAATGGTCCAGAACGTGAAGGTGCTGAAGGCAAGCACGAAATGGCGATTAGACAGACGAAGGGCGAGTCACCTAAGTCATTCGGCGCCATCGACTAACTTCGCCAAAAGATCCACCAGCGCTATTTTATGAAGTCTATAAATACTAAACTTATTATTATTTTTAATAGTCAAACTTTTATTTAATTTCCAGAATAGAATACTACGTTTTAGATATTTTCTCTAAAGTTTGGAGAGAGTTTTTGGGAACTTAAAGAAACGAGTTAATCTTCCCCAAGTTGGAAGTGGGTCTTCTCTACTCTCCTTCCTTTTCTTAAATTAGGGTTAAACTTTTTATACCCATTTGATTTTTCTGTCATTTTAGGTGTATTTTGTTATTTCTTGATGTGCAGCTAAAACCCCTATTCTTGGGGTGTGATTTAGCAAATATGTGTTGATATTATTGTTGGGTCTTGCTTGATAATAAGTTAGATGTAATTTTATGGTAATTTCACCTAGTGGTTGTGTTTCAATCTAAAGGGTTTGTAGTTGCAAATACAAAGCCACTCATGTGTTTTCGGCTTGCTAGAGAAGGAGGTCGCGAAACCAAGACCACTAGACTGATGGCCTAAGGAGTGGGTCGACATGAGGTTCAGCCCGAGAGGGTAAGCCATAGTCCCATATCCTAAGACTCAGCTCGAGAGAATAAGTGGGGTAAGGTGTAGGCTGGTTTTCATGCGGTAAATGGATGTTCGAGAGGAACGCATCTGAAACGGGGTAAGTTGCCCGAGAGGGAGCTTATTTCCATTTAAAGCTTAGCACAGTCGCTATTATCTTACAAATTTCTTATCAAAAACATGTACCCAACTATTTATCTCCATTTGTATTGCGGTCACACCCCAACAACATTTCTCCATACTTGATTTTCTTGTTAATTTTTGCGGCTTTCACTACTTCCAACAGAACCCTCAACTCGTTATTTGACACTTTCGTGTCATCCACTTTATTTACCATGCTTTTGTTCTTTATTGTCTTTAGCTACGACTAGTTAGAACTTAGTTTTATTTTTCTATAAATTCTCAAAACCACTCCCTTAGGACACGAACCCAACCCTTAGTTGGGTTACTTTACTATCGACGATCGTAGACACCCATACCGTAGGTTAGTGTCGTTGATCATGATAAGCATCAAAATGGCACAGCTACCAGGGTGTGGTGTTATTTGAAATTTTTTAGATTAGTAGAGTTTTCATTCTTCTTAGTTGAAGTTCACTAATTTAATTTTTAGTTTTATTCTATTTATTGTGTAAACATTTTAGAAAGCATGAGTGTTAACGGTAGTAACGGGAGCCAAGTATGCCATCAGGACGACTTTGTTAACCTGAACGACATCCAAGAGCCCAACATCAATGATCCACATCTAATGAAAGCTGTCGTAGCCATCCATCTATCTCCAGCAGAGGGAAATGTGGTGTTCCATATAACAAGCACCATGTTGTAACTTTTGCAACTAAAAGGACTTGTCAGTGGATTGGCTCATGAGGACCCCCATGAACTTCTTTGAAAGTTCGTAGATGTGTTTGTCCTTTCTCGTTCAAAAACATCTCTCAAGAATCAGTTCGATTAAGACTATTCCCTTTCTCATTGATGTGGGAAGCTTGTAAGTGGCTAGCCGAATTACCACGAAATTCAATAACTTCATGGGAGGAGCTGGTCACCATATTTAATGTGCAATTTTTCCCTCTATCGAAGATGATGACTATTCGGGATAACATCCAAAGATTCAAGCGTCTGAATGGAGAGCCCCTTAATGAAACTTGGCTCTAATTTAAGAAATTGGTGTTAGAATGCTCGACCCATGGTCTACCTGATAATGTGCTCCTTCAATACTTTTACCGGAGTCTAGATATAGTGAACAAAGGTGTAGTTGACCAACTCTCACCCGAAGGCTTAATGCAACAACCATATGCGATAGCAGCTCAACTTCTCGATGGAATGACAACCATCAACAAGGCGTGGTACACTCGTGAAGACCAGGTCTCACTGGTCACATTTCAACTATCCAAGGAGCAGGTTGAAAAAGATAATGAGAGAGACCAAAACATGGCCAAGATCACGATGCCTCTTGACATTCTATCTAAAAATGTCATGGGGGGTGGTGCCTGTGGTGTCAATGCTATAGGATTCGGTGGTGCGAATCCTGAGGAGATTATGTTTGAAGTCATGTATGACGAGGAAGTATGTTTCCTAGCTAACCAAGGTGGGGGCTACCATTCAAACTACCCAAGGCAGGATGGAAATCAAGGATGGGTTAGAGACGAAGGCTGGAAGGATCGAAATCGTGAATGGAGGAACTGTAATCCAAATTGGAAGGATAGGGAGAAAGATAAATATGTGCCTCCCCATGAGCATCAGAAGCCTAAGGATTCGGAAGGTCGTAGGTCTAAGGATATGCTCTTGCGTATCCTAAACAAAGCTGAAAGGTCAGACAAAATGTTAAAATGTATGATAGAAGATGTGTCTACCCTCAGGCAAACTGTCACCTCTCATTCAGTTTCAATCAAGCAGTTAGACACCCAAATGGGTCTATCTCGTCTCATCTCAATCCGAGACAACAAGGGGATTTGCCTAGTGATAATATGGCTAACCCAAATAGTGAGGTCTAAAGGTGAACTTGAGTCGTAATGCGACATTAACTAAGGCGCTGTTTGGGAGACAACCCAAAACCATTTACTCATTTTTTTTCTTTATTTATATTGATAAAATAATAATGTTCTATTTGTACAGATTGAGTAAGGAAAGTGCTTGAAAAGAAGTATGGAGGTGAGCAGCAGTTCTGTTTGGCAGATCGCCGACGAGTTCGGTGCACCAAACCATTCCCACCATTTGACGCAATACATTTTAAAGGTTAAGCCTATAAAACTCGATGGAGTAAGAATTTTGTTGTCACATCGCTAATCCAATTGGTGATCTTGATCAAGACCGCCAATGCATTGCTCACCTAAACTAAAAACTCTGTGATATTCGGCCAGGACATTAGATATTCGGTGTTTCACCGGGTGATTAAGCACGATTGACTGGCATCGCCGAATGAGCAGAAACTGGATGGTCACAAGCCGCATATTTAAAAGTTCCATTTCATTCACTTTATCCCTTTTCACAAACTCATACTCACACTTTAGTAGTATATTGCTCGCAGTTTTAGAGTATTTTACGTGTCAAATTGTGCTCGGATTAGGATCACATTGCTTCCTAGCAAACTATTACTATCTAATTCGGCATCAAAGGTTGGTAATCAAACTCCTCAGTTATTTGATCAAACTTTTAACTCATTTGCATAATCACATACAGTAGAAATTCTCTATTGAGTCTCTGAGTCACTAGGATTGTATGTATTATCAATTAAGACTTGATATTCTCTACATGATTTGAGGGACCACCACTTAGCTTTGCTTTGAAGTGAACTGTTAAGCGGTGAGAATAGAAGTTTCTTTGGGTTTTCATGGAAATTGAGTTATATAAGGGTAAGTTGCAATATCTGGGGTTGCGGGGTGAAATTTGAAAGGATGGGTTTAAACTAAACATGTTGAACAAATTAGTGAGATAAACATAATCCGCCGAATTTCTTGGCGGTTCGCCTAACGTCCCCATTCCGCCTTTAATTGAATACTTTTTGTATTAACCAATCTGTGACTTTCGGTGGTCAATTTAAATTGCAAAATATATTTGGCGACTCACCAAAAGATCCCTTTCTCGCCCTTTGTCTGCGTCCTTGTATCAATTGTACATCATTTTCAACGATTGACCTAACATGATAAGTACTTCACCAACTAGCTTGGCAAAGCGATTCCACACCCAAAAACACCCTTTATCTTCAGTTTGAAGTGCTATCTAACTTATGCTCGAAGTTTTTGCAGTAATGGCTAGATCAAAAGTCACAGGGAGAAATGATCCACCCAGGCACATAAGAGCACAAGAGTTCAAGAAAGAAGAAAAGAAAGCAGAGCTAGTCAAACAAAGGAAATATACCAATGAATATAGAGCAAAGAGACGAATTCCTATCGACCCTAATATGCATTCATGGGCTCAATATTTTGTTAATGCAATACGGGCCTTTGAAGCAGCTTAGGAGATAGATCAGATGATTGTAGCTAATCTTACTGCAGAGGCAAACAATACTTCGGGTATTGATGCCCAGACAGATGGAGCGACCCATTATCCAGGATCACCTCTTTACCTCCCGCTCTATCTTATTATATTTTCTACTTTTGGATTCCTATTACTTGGATTTGAGGACAAATGATCTTATTTGTGGTGGGGTAAGGCTCACCTTTTTGTGTGCTTGTTTCAGATACTTATGTTTTGTATATATTTGGGTTGTGTATTTATAATTATGTTAATAACTTCTTTTTGTGGATGTTTGGGCTCATGGATCTGGTTTACTTTTAATTGCAAAATAATTTTAACCTTTCAGAAATTTTTTGAATTTTTTGCACATTTTTTGTCACCCTCATGATTTGAATGTGGTTGTTCTTTTGTAAGAATTTAAGTCTCTATTTCAATCAATACCGATGACTTGAATAGTGCTTTCAATTAAACAAACATGAATGAATGGCTATGACAAGGGCAAATGAAGTTGCATAGAAAATATGTGAACTCTTTGCATCTTGTTGTAATTAGCCATTTATTGAATTGATTCTCTCATAATGACCATTGCACACTACCGAAAGTATGTAGTCTTGTTTGACTTAAATGGTGATGCCTTGTGTGATTAGCTTGCTTTGAACCATGCATGAATAAACCTAGAATTTTCCCTATTAGTCTGATTAATTTAGAAAGGTGTCCTCTTGATATGATCTTAGGCAACTTTAAAGAGTGTGAGCCAAATTTGACATATACCTCTTTTGTGGACTACTAGTGAGTGTGTGAAACTCTTTTTTAATACCCTTTAAGCCTTACCTTTCTTTGGAAGAACCTTGATGAACCCTATTCCTCACTTGACCCACTATCTATAATCTTCTTAATTTGTTGTTTACTGAATAACCAACTTAGTCAAAAAGCCTAAGTTGGAGGTGTGGTGAAAAGGACAAGGAAAAGTCAAGAAGTACAGGAAAAGTCCCCCTTAACCCATGGTGTTGCAGAACAGTGGAAATCCTTTCAATTCAAAAAAAAAATGTTGAATAAGGTACGAAGGAAATCAGATTTCCAAGCTATCCATGAAGGTGAATAAACAGGTGACTTAGTAACATTAGAAAAAGAATCAATAAAGGAAAAGAAGGGAATGCCCTGAGAATACCACATCCCACTAGGACGAAGCCACTAAGCCTAAATCGAAAGTTGATTGGAAAATAATGGCAAACCTATGGGTAAAACACGCATTGTGTCCCTTTTTGTAAGTGTGAGCGTTGCATCTGATTCCTAATCTTGAATTGACTAACCTGTGAGTATGAATATGGAATCATTCTTCTTGTGAGGGAATTTAGATACTTTTTGTCGAGCTTGAACTTGCACAAGTAGCAAGTATTGCGACCATGAGAATCTCTTAATGATGTGTCACAATTGAACCTTTGATTACACAGTTGATCTGTGCATAAGTAATTTGAATTTTGTTGTGTATGATCATGATTGAGTCTTGTGTAGCACTGTTTGAGACACCCTTTTTGAATGACTAAACTTGAGTTTTCTTGACGACAAGCAAAAGTTTAAGTTGAGGGTGTTAATGAGTATCAAATTGGACTCATTTAGGGCTTTATTTTGATAAGTATAATGTCCTCGAATGCTTATTTTCTCTAAATATTTGATGAAAACTCTTAAATTTTAGGTATTCGAAGTTTTACAAAAAGCATGGACACTTATGCGCAAAAAGGAACAAAAAGGCTGAAAAGAACGATAAAGTTGATGCCCGAGCATCGCCAAGAACATTTGGCGATTCGCCGAAGGGATTTATTTCGCCGTTTGCTCCAGTACACGAAGCCCTGAAGGAGAAGGATAAAAAAGGCAATGAAAGGAGTAATCGGCGCTTCACAAAATAATTTCGTGAAGAAGAACTATACCGCCCAATGGTCCAAAATGTGAAGGGTTGTAGGAAAGCACGAAACGACGATGAGACAGACGAAGGGCTAGTGGTCTAAGTCATTCGGCGACATATACTAACTTTGCCGAAAGATCCGCCAACGCTATATTCTGAAGTTTATAAATACTTAACTTATTATTATTTTTAATAGCAAACTTTTATTTTAATTTCCTGAATAAAATAGTACTTTTTAGATATTTTCTCTCAAGTTTGGAGGGGGTGTTTGGGAACTTGAAGAAAGGAGTTCATCTTCCCCAAGTTGGAAGTGGGTCTTCTCTATTCTTCTTCCTTTGCTTAAATTAAGGTTTAATTTCTTATGCCCATTTAATTTTACTATCATATTAGGTGTATTTTTTTATTTCTTAATGTGTGGCTAAAAACCCCCATTCTTGGGGTGTCATTTACCAAATATGTGTTGATATTATTGTTGGGTCTTGCTTGCTGATAGGTTAGATGTAGTTTAATGGTGATTTCACCTAGTGGTTGTGGTTTAATCTAAAGGATTTGCAGTTGGAAACACAAAGCCACTCATGCGTTTTCAGCTTCCCCAAGAAGGAGGTAGCGAAACCAAGACCACTAAATTGATAACCTAAGAAGTGGGTCGACATGAGGTTCAGCCCGAGAGGGTGAGCCCTAGTCCCATATCCTAACACTCAGCTCGGGAGAGTGAGTGGCGTAAGGTAGGCTGGTCTTCATGCGGCAAATGGGTGTTTGAGAGCAACGTATTTGAAAGGGGGTAAGTTGCTCGAGAGGGAACTTATTTCCATTTAAAGCTTAGCCTAGTCACTATCATCTTACAAATTTCACATCAAAAGCATGTACCCAACTATTTATCTCAACTTGTATTGCGGTCACACCCCAAGAACATTTCCCTATACTTGATTTTCTTGTTAATTTTTGCTGCTTTTACTACTTGCAACAAAACCTCCAAATTGTTATTTGACACTTTCGTGTCGCCCCTTTATTTATTAGGTTTTTGTTCGTTAATTTCTTTAGCTACGACTAGTTAGAGCTTAATTTTATTTTTATATCAATTCTCAAAACCACCCTCTTGGGACACGATCCTAACCTTTAGTTGGGTTACTATACTATCAACGATCGTAGACACTCATACTGTAGGTTAGTATCATTGGTCACGATAGGCATCAATGCCATATTGCTTCATTGACGGACCGTCGATTTGTGGTCGTCATTTTGATAAGAGAGTTGAGTTTCAGTACTTGAACCACATAGGAACAAGATGGAGTGTAGTCCAATCCATGAACCATAGGTAGATACCATCGTTTGAAGATCCTAGATTTTTGGCAATAGCTAACCGACGGAGGTGAACCAAGAACTGTAGGTTGATCCATGGTCTGTCGTTCGTGTCGTCGATCCAAACCACGTCTGAACCATTATTTCCTTATTTCCTTTTCCTACTTTGTTTAGGAATTAGCTATTATAAATATAAGTTGTATTTTTTGTTTGTGGGAGTTAGATCTTTTCAGAGACTATTGTTTTTTGGATTTTGTGATTATTTTGCAAACAATTTAGCAGTTTAAACTTGAAGCTCTTTTATGCATTTTGATTTTGACTTTCAATTCAAGATTTCAGTATTCATCTATTCTAATTGTAAGTTCCTAATTTATCTTATTAACCCTAATATAAATTGTGAATTCTAAAGGATGAGTAGCTAAATCCACAACACAGGTTGTGGGAATCATGAGCATTTAACAAAGTGTGACTAATAAATAAGTAATTCTAGAATAGTGTTTATGCATGTATTGTTAATCCTTTCGTTTAGAATGCTTTTTCACGATGGCAAAAGTTAGAACTCGCATTGTTCCTACTTGTCGGACCAATGAGGTAATGAACGAGAAAGGGATTGAATAACAGAGATTTAGTTAAGTTTAGGTGCCATCTAATATCTTGACCTTCATCATTATGATGAGATGGCTAATCTAGGGCTAAAGGTAAGAGTTAGTAAAGCATACACCCGTAGATGAACCAAGTTGCGTGGAAAAAATTTCTACTTGGAAGACCAATCACTTAGGGATACCTAACTTATCCACCTTGCATGCTATCACTAGGATAGAGTTACTATTATTAGGAACACTACGTTAAGAGCTTGTGGGGAACAAATATGCCCTAATTTTCATATCATAGTGATATGTCAAAGTACAAATGTTGCTTACTTGTTACTTAGTGATATAGATCAGTAAAACTATTATTTTATTTGCAAATCCCCCCACCCAATTTATTACTTTTCTCGGAAATAGTTTGACTAAACCTAGATAATCGTAAGTTTGTTTAAGTCTAAACCATAGTCCTCGTGGGATCGACCCTAACCTGAAAATTAGGTTCTATATTTGGCAACAACTGCTTATACTTCTTTCGGGAGGTGTAATTTAGGCGTATCAATTTTTTGCGCCGCTGCCGGGGAATAGGACTTTTA
Organism: Solanum commersonii; assembly: GCA_029007595.1. Lineage (NCBI taxonomy): Eukaryota > Viridiplantae > Streptophyta > Magnoliopsida > Solanales > Solanaceae > Solanum > Solanum commersonii. Next base: position 396,047 of record JAJTWQ010000136.1, read on the forward strand.
GATTACACTAACTTAATTATTGAACTTTAGTCAAGTATTTCCTAATTTTGCATTTTTGTTTTGTTTTTATTTTCCACAATTCTTACCTCCAGTGTATGCCATGTACATAGAGTCAATGAAATGCCCTGACGCTCTATGATCTAGAATTGAGGAGAACATTGAGAAAAATGATTGTAAAGGCATAAATCTCAAGGTACAAATTGATCCCATTGGAGAGGGTCAAGGGGATAGAGCTGGTTTTCGACCTCCTGTAGTTATGAATGTTCCTTCTTAGGTTTAGGGTGGTCGTCTAATCGAAAATGTAAAAAGGGTGCAAAATAAGACAACACCGATAGTTCATGATAACTACGGGGTGGACTATGACTCGGTGGAGTCAACCGATGTTATTGTTCTCCATCCACTACCTTTGGGACATTTTTTGTGGTGACCAATAATCTCATGCAAATGCTTACATCAAGAGGGTCGTTTGCTAGGTTACCTTCGAAAGATCCATATGCTCACGTGACTAAATTGAAAAGAGTTTGTAAGAGTAGTGAGGGAAAACTAACTTTGAAATGGATGTAATAAGTTTTTGAGTATTCCCACACTCGTTGACAACTAATGCTTGATGAGTCCACAAATTGGACTCATTTAGGACTTTATTTTGATAGAAATAGTATCCTCGAATGCTTATTTTGCCTCAATATCTGATGAAAACTCTTAAGTTGCAGGTATATGAAGTTTTAGTGGAAGCATGGACACTTAGGCGCAAAAGGGAAAAAAATGCTGAAAGGAATGAAGAAGCTGAAGCATGAGCATCGCCAAGAACCTTTGGTGATTCGCCGAAAGGACAGACTCCACCCTTTGCTCTAGTATATGAAACCCTAAAGGAAAAGAATAAAAAAGGCGATAAAAGGATCAGTCGGCACTTCGCAAAATAGTTTCATGAAGCAGTACTATACCGCCCAATGGTCCAGAACGTGAGGATGCTGTAAGGAAGCACTCAACGGCGATAAGACAAAAGAAGGGCGAGTCTCCGAGTCATTCGGCGGACTCGACTAACTTCGCCGAACTATTCGCCTGCACTAATTTTTGATTGCTATAAATACTAAAATCTTTATTAATTTTATCAGTTCCGAACCATTATTTTTTTTTCATAATAAAATAGTACGATTTTAGATATTTTCTCTCAAGTTTGGATAGGGTTTTTTGGGAGACTTGAAGAGAAAAGGATTTCATCTTCCCAAAGTTGGAAGTGGGTCTTCTCCATTCTTATTCCTTTTCTTAAATCTAAGGTTTAATTTATAATACCCATTTAATTTATGTATCATTTTAGGTGTATTTTGTTATTTCTTGATGTGTGGCTTAAAAACCCCATTCTTGGGGTGTGATTTAGCAAATATGTGTTGGGTCTTGTTTGCTGATAGGGTAGATGTATTTTAATGGTGATTTCACCTAATGGTTATGGTTTAATTTAATGGGTTTGTAGTTGCAAATACAAAACCACCCATGTGTTTTTGGCTTGCCCAAGAGGGATGTCGCGAAACTAAGAACACTAGACTGATGGCCTAAGGCGTGGGTCGACATGAGGTTCTGCCCGAGACGGTGAGCCCTAGTCCCATATCCTACCACTCAGCTCGAGACAGTGAGTGGGGTAAGGCGTACGCTGGTCTTCATGTGGCAAATGGGTGTCCGAAAGAAACCCATTTGAAACGGGGTAAGTTGCCCGAGAGGGAACTTATTTCCATCTAAAGCTTAGCCTAGCTACTATTGTCTTGCAAATTTCCTATTGAAAGCATGTACCCAACGATTTATCTCAACTTGTATTGCGGTCACGCCCCAAGAACATTTCCCCATACTTGATTTTCTTGTTAATTTTTATTGTTTTTACTACTTTTGACAAAACCCCCAATCGATATTTGACACTTTTGTGTTGCCCCCTTTAATTTACCATGTTTTTGTTCGTTAATGTCATTAGTTACGACTAGTGAGAGCTTAATTTTATTTTTCTATCAATTCTCAAAACCACTCCCTTGGGACACGACCCCAATCTTTAGTTGTGTTATTATACTATCAACGATTGTAGACACTCATATCGTAGGTTAGTGTCATTGGTTACGACAATCAACAATGCTGCAGTGTGGATTTATAAGTTGCCATACAATTTAATCTATACATGGGACCAATTGTACAAGGTGTTCATGGCAAAGTATTTTCTGGTTTACAAGAAGTTGAATCTCAAGTATAAACTAAAGAACTTCATGGCACTATCCAGAGAGTTGGTAAGTAGTTCGTGGGAAAGATTCACTGGATTCATCAAGAGTATGCCGAACCACCAGATAGATGATGATTCATTAAAAGAATACTTCAACAAAGGACAAGATGACAATGGAAAGGTTGTGCTAGATACTACTGCTGGAGGATCTTATAAGAAATGCACCTTTGAGGGGAATGGGGAGAAATTTGAGAGGATCTCCAAGAATAATAAGGCATAGAGTACTAGTAAGGAAAATAGCGGTAGAAGCACGTTTTCTTTGGAAACTACAACAAATCAATCAAATGACGATATTCATAAGGAAATGGCTCAAATGAGGATATAAATTCTCTTGGTATTAAAACATGTGAGTGGGAGTGCAGAGAAAGTCATTGTTGTGAGCTACAAACCTAGAGCACCGTCAGTTGATTTGTACTTCTATGAGGTGGATCGAACTCAAAAAATTGGTGCCAAGGTGAAAGAAACCAAAGTCGAAACTATGGCAACTACAATCGTGATTGGAACTATGTTCCTGATGGGTACTTGAATCATGACAACAACTATAACCAGAATAGTTATGGAAACATGAATGAGAAGAGTGGACCTTGTGTTCCACCTGCTAATAGAGAGGCAGGTATAAGTATAACTCACATTGAAGATATGATGAAGAAGATGATGAAAAGATTTGATGAGACTAATGATAATTTGAAGGAGATGCGTAGTTATTTATCTCAAATTGGTAAGAAAGTTGATGCCCATGCTATGTCGATTAGCATTTTGAGCAGCAATTTAGTCAGTTGTCTGCGATGGTGACCCACGTTAGCAAGGAACACTTCCTAGCAACACCATTAAGAATCTGAAAAATGATTGTCATTGCATGGCAGTCACTACTCGCAGAGGAAAACATACTATAGATCCCCCCCCCCATGCCAACTGAGGTGGATAGTGTGACAGAAATGGGTGAGTATGAAGTTGAGGTTACTGAAGAGTCAAAATTTTATGCAGAAAAGGAAGCTGAGGAGACCCAAAAAGTTATTCCTATGCCACAAAATAGTCACAAGAGGTAGGTATGGAAATACTTGAGCCCACCCAACAAAATAAGAAGTTGTCCTCAGATGCAACCAAAACATAAATAGTATAAAAAAGTAACAGAGAGCGAGGGGACAAAAATCATCCTGCCAGGCACTCCATCTGTTTGGGGATCACTACATGGTGTCTCATTAAACTTGGCTCCACTAGATCCCACCATCAAAGTATCCCTCACTGAGTCATGTCTAGCTGTCTTGAACATGACACCCTTTAAGTTAGCCATGTCCTCACAAACAGCCTCCTCACGCACAAGTTGCTTCTCATCTGTCTCGGCCTCACACTCAACAACAGTAACATCAATCCTAATATCATCTACGGTGGTAGCGAAAGGCACCTCAGAACAAGCTGGAATATCTGCACTAGGGCCATCTTGGATTTCCACCATCCTGAATAAGGAGGTAAGATTTGTGGACTTCAGATGGTCCATATCCTTCCTCAGCTAAGCAACATCAGCCTTCAAGGAAGTCACCTCCTTAGTAGCACCCTATCCTCTCTCACAAACCTCTACTCTCGCTATGAGGGAATCAATAGAAGCCCTTAGATGTGTCAATGCGGTAGTAATAGCTCTCTTAATAATCTCAGGAACCGTAACCTCTAGCTGGGAGGAACACACATCAGCAGAATGGGCTAGGTGCCCCATCTTGAGAAGAATGGCCTAGGTGATCAGAAGCCTAGAGGTAGTAGTACTAGTAGCAGATCTTAGGGGCGGGGGATCAACAGAAGTGTCAGGAGTGTCTTAAGGAGCAGAGCTACAAGTAGCCGAAGGCCTAGTGGCCGAAGTAGGCATGACTGCCTCTACAGGTAGTGAATCAATATGGTCACTCTTTTGTATATAATAAATGCTTTGTATAATTCTGGTATTCCACTTAGTTTTTCTTCGTCATAAGTATATGCAGTATTTATTAATCCATAATTATAACATGTTTTAACTAGGTTAGCATTGGTTTTTGGCTGTGCAATTAGTTTATTGTATCCTTGTAATTTCTGGGTTATATATTCTTGGTTTGGATCTTTTGTAGTGGTAGATCTGCGTTGAGGTTTAGGTAACTCTGTAGTTTGTATATATTTTTGAGGTATGTCCTTGTGATGTGGTTATACACCTTTTTCTCATGTTGTAGGCTATCTGCATACGTTGAAGTTTGTGGTTCTATGGTTAATGGGTTTTTTGTTTTTTGTGTAAATGGCTTTTCAAATAATTGATTTAGATTTGCATTTCATTGTTTTTCAATAACTGGTCTTCTTGTACTTGCAACTATATTTAAACTATCATTATGGGTTTTAAGGTGTTTCCCAACATCACCTCTTAGCTCTGGATTTTTAAAGTCTTCCGATCGACTTAGCTCCACATTTTTATAATCATGCTGCTAACTTGTACTAGCTTTAGACTTCAGATTATCTTCATTAGTCTTTAGCTTTTATATCGCATTGTCCATACTATCCACTTTGATACAAAGTGTAGTAATGGCTTTGAGTATCTCTTCAATTGTATTTTCTTTCTCAGTCTGAGTAGCTTTGTCTTGATAAGTAATCTGCAATAACATTCTTGTCAGTTTTTATTACTTCAATAGTAAATGTAAAATTTAATATATTTAATACCAATCTTCTCATTTCTTTTGTAGTTACTGAATCTTGTATTTTTCTTGTTAGCCACCATTTTACTTGTCTGTCCTTATAATAAATTTGTTATATACAATATATGGTTCAAATGATAGTAACATTTATACACTGAATATAATTCTTTTCTATCTATTTCCCATCTTATTTTTGCATTAGTAAATATTCCTGAATAATATTTACAATGATGTTCTATTTTTTCTTTATCATACCTGTATTTTAAGACTCCTCCATCACTTTTTTCACTGGCGTCTGATTCTACTATATAAATAAATTTTTTATTTTCATCCGAAAAATATTGTTTAGGTAGGTTCTTACATAATAGTTTTACTTTTTGTATTTGTGTTTGATCTTTTTTATCAAACTGGTATTTTATGTCTTTGTTTAATTATTGTTGTAATGGTTTTAAATTCTCTGCTAATTTTGGTATATATTCTCTTACTTGATTTACTAGTCCTAAGAATGATTGTAATTTCTTTTTTGTGTCTAGTTGTTCATTTGAGTTAATTATTTTTTGTACTATAGGTGTTTGCATTTTTATTCAATTTTTATCTATCTGTATTCCTAGGAATTCTATTTGGCTTTTCATTATGTCGGCTTTCTTTTTACTTAGGCTTATGCCTGAATATCCTATAATATGTATGAGTTTTTTTAATAATCTTATGTGTTCATCTTGGATTTTAGATTATAGTAATATATCATCAATATATATTACACAATTTTCTATTTGTTTAAAGTAGTTATCCATAAAGTGTTGATATCTACCTGAGGCATTTTTATATCCAAATGGTAATACGTTTCATTCATAAAATCCTTGTGGTACTGTAAATGTTGTAAGTTTTCTAGATTCTTCTTCTAACTTTAAGTGGTAAAATTCTGATTTACAGTCAAATTTACTAAAGTGATTATATACTTGTATTTGTCTTATCTTTAATATTTTATTTGATATTGGGTAATTATATGTTTTAGTTTTTGCATTTAAATTTCTATAATCAATAACCATTCTACTTTTTCCTCTTTTTGTTCACTATGTTTATTTACTATATATGCTGGGTTTGTATGCTTACTATTGGTTTCTTGTGTATATCTTTTTTCTAGTAATTCACTTATATGTACCTTAAATTCTGTTAAATCATTAAAATTATATTTTAATGGTTTTTGGGTTATTATACTATTATTATCAATTAGCTCAATTTTAACTTTTGTTTTATGTTTTTCCCATCCTTGTAAAGGATCTTCACTATATAATAATTCTAACTTATCTTGGATTATTTTTACTTTATCTATAGAGAATATAATTAATTCTATTTTAGGGTCTTCTTCTTTTATATTTTCTAATTTTTGTGTATTTTTCTCACTACCTTTTATCCATTCTGTTGTTTTCCATTTTTTATTATTCACTCTTTTTGCTCCTATTTTTTGTTTACATGGTATTGTGAACCACCAGTGTGTTTTTGTTATTATATGTGGGTATAATTTTTCTAAAAATGGCATTCCTAATAGCATGTCTTTTGTTGTAAGTTCAAAGTTATACATTTCTTCTATAGTTAATATCTTATCCCATATTTGTATTTTTATATTTTTTGTCTTATATGTCATCATGCTTCCTTCATTATTAAATCCTGTTACTACTATCGGTGTTTTTAATTTTTCCCATTTATCTTCTGGTAAACAATTGTATTTACATATATGAGCTTCTGCTTCAGTATCTATCATTGATGTATAATATCTGTTGTAATATCCCTCTATTATTATCTTTGCAAGTAGATATATTTTCATATTTTTATCATACTAGAGTTCTTTTTATTATTACTCTTTTATTTTCATAATTTATTGTTAACTATTTGTCTTCTAGATTATACGGTTTTACTTGTTCTAACCATTTTATTCCTAAAGTGATGTTTTTATCTTCTTGATATATTTAAACTTTATTACTATTGGTACTCCTCCAATAATTATTTCCTTTTTTGTAGTTTCTTCGGTATTTATTAATGCTTTTGGTAGTTTGGGGCACAATTGTTCAGTGGTTATTATTTCATCTTCTGTTACTAATTCTCTTGTAATATAGTTTTCTTCTTGCCCTGTATTTATTAATATTAAATAATTTCGTTGTTCCATTACTCCCGTTATATAGTAATGATATGGTTTTATTTCTTCTTCCTTTGATTTTCGTGGAGTTTTATCCATTCTTCTTGAGGTACTCCTTTTTTATGATATTTGGGGTATTTCATAGTTTATTCTTTTTGATGTGCTTAATCTTTCTTTTACTATTTCTAAATCTTCTTTTATATCATTCTCATTATAAATATAGTCATTATTATCTATGATTGTGACTATTCTTTCAAAAGAATTTTCTATTTTTATTTATTTTATTTTATTTTTTGCTGTTATTTTATGTTTTGTTGTTAAAACATATAAGTTTTTACATCTAGCTATAAATATTTTACTTTCTGGGGCTAGTTCTATCCCTGACATTTTCTAATATAATACTAGTGATTTAACTATGTTTATGTCATTTATTGCTACTGAATAGTTAGCACTTATTATAAATTTAAACTTTTGGTATATGAGGTTACCTTTTACTACACTTATTATACTTTCTTCTATGGGTTGTATAATTCTATCATCCGCTAAGTATATTTTTATGGGTGTCTCTATTCCTTTTCTAAAACATGCTTTTATTAGTATTTCTGTTCCTCCTAAATGTACATATTTAATTGGATTTTTAGACTTAATCTCTTGTATTTCTTTATTGATTATTCGTTTGTTTATTAATGGTATTTTAGCCTTTCCTTTGGTGTATTTGCAATCTATGATATGTTCTCTTTGACTTACTACATAATATTCTTCTTTTTGTTGTTTAAACTAATTTCTTATTGTTGGTATTTCAAAAAAATTTTCTACGCTTAGGTCTAATTCTTTTCCTTTTATTTGTTCAAATATATTATTATCAAATATTATTTTTTGTTCTAAAGATTCTTCATCTTGATGTGTTTCTTTAGTTATTATTTGTATATCTGTTTCATTCATTTATATAGTATTCATTATTTGATTCTGTTACTGAATCATTTTCCATTTTGTTTGTTTCGTTTTCTGATAATTCATATACTATCATCGCTTTCTAATTCATAATCTATATACTCTATTGGTATATATTTTTCATTATCTACTAGTATTTCTGATACTTGGTTTTTCTTTGGATTTTTTGCTAATTTGTAATCTTTAACTATGTGTCCTAATTTTTCACAATGTGTCCTAGTTTTACCATTTGTTTTTCTAACATTAAACTTAGATTGTCACCTATTTTCTTACATCTTCTTCCTAGATTAGAAAATACTATCTTTATTTTTAATCCGTCGTAGTTTTCATTTGTTTTATCATCTATTGCGTATTCTTCTTTATTCATTTATAAATTGTGTTGTAGTTTATATTCTAAGCTTTCTATTTGTATCTGTAGATGTAAAATAGTTTTTCTCTGTGCTATTATGAATTTTTTACAAATTCTTGCAAATATATTATTGTTAAGTCTATTTTGCCTATGTCTCAATTCTTGTCTTTTTACTATGATTATTTCAGTAAGTTTTTGTCTATATTCGTTATCCTCGTTATTCATTGTATCTTTAAATATTGAATATATTTATATTCTATTTTAGATATATTATCTATTAATTGATCTAATTTGTCGTTATCAGTTTTTGTGATATTGAGTTGTTTATATTCTGGATATAATTTGTTTAATTTTCTTCTTATTTTTCTTCACTTTCTACTAGTATGTCTCTTCTTATATTTCTTTTCATCCATAACTCTGATACTATTTCTTTTCATCCATTGGGTCGAACCCACAGGGAGCGGTACACGTTTAAATTCAAATATAAAGTAAAAATATGATCTAATCAGTTATAGGAATAGAAAATATCAAAAAAGACATGTAAACAATTCTAAGGGGATGACACGAATGTCAGATGGGGGGTTTTGATTTGCAATTATCAGCTAAAACACAATCAAATGCTAAGGAAATAACAATATAGAGAGGAATTCTCAAGATGTGATCGATTATAGGGAAATTTCACTACATGGGAGACTGAAACTACTAATAAATAACTAAATATCAGCGGTAGGCTAGGCTATAGGTGAGATAGTTTCCTCCCGAACAACTATCATGGTTTAAGTGATTTCTTTCGACCATCAATAATCTTAACAAATAAGAACAACCCACACATTAATTTATCTACTCTCTCAAGCTAGATAGGTAGAATCGAGGTTAGGATTTACTCTTTCGAGCTAAACCCATATCACCCATATAACTACAATCATCAATTGAAAATTTTGATTCTAAAACCTCTTTTTTAAGCAAGCCTAGAATTCTAAGTTCGAATTGCATTTGCAACTATAATTCTTAGATTAAAATACAACTATCAATTAAAACCCAGTCAATTAAGAATTTACCTCATCAATTAACATTACACACAAGCTAATTCAACCCATAATCATATTATCACACCCCAAGAATTTGGGTGTTAGCTAAACATCATAAAAAGGTAAAAACAATTACCAACTCGATTAGCCATAAGTTAGGTAACAGTATGCAAGCCTTTACAATGTTTTCCAAAGGTTAAATTCAAAGATCCAAGTCATAATCCTCCCAAATTTACAATAAGAACTCTAAAAATTGGAGAAAACTCAAACTCTATAATGGGAACTTTAATATCTGGGTGAGAACTCCTTTTAAAAATCAATTTATAGTTTCCCAAAATTTAGCCTAAAAGTCCAGTTGGTGGACAATGTCGGGCTCACCGAGTGGTTCGGCAATCCACCATTTTCTCTCTTCCATTGCCATTTTATAGAGGCTCTCAGCATCCCAAGTCTTGTAACTTTGGGCGATCCATTGTATTGTAGCAGAACCAATCGATGATTTTCCGACTGCCCATTTATGTCGTCAACTTGGTTTCTTCCAAGGGCTGGCACAATAGAACTTTAGGCGAGCTAAAGAGCCACTTACTGATTTGCCGAGTGGTCTTAGCGATCACCAGGATCACATTTCTCCACTTCTTCAACTTTTTTTGCTACTTTTGCCTGTTAATGTCCTTACCTTGCTCCTTATCTCACATACCTAAAAATCAAGGCTTTAACATCAGTTTATAGCATAAATTAGGTATTTGAGGACACTTATACTACCAAAATAAAGCCCTAAATGAGTCCGAATCTTAGGCTCATCACTCTCATAGATCCAAAATGTGTACATGAAGTCATAAAGAAGATTTGGCTTATTAGAGAGAGGTTGAGAATGACCCAAAGTCGGCAAAAGTCTTATGCCGATGTTAGAAGGAGGGATCTTGAGTTTGAGGTTCATGATTGGGTTTACTTGAAAATATCACCCATGAATGGTGTAATGAGGTTTGGTAATAAAGGGAAACTTAGTCCCCGTTTTGTAGGCCCATGTGAGATTTTGAGGCGTGTTGGTAAGGTTGCCTATGAGCTTGATTTTCCAAATAAGTTGGCATCGGTGCATTCGGTTTTCCATGTCTCTCTGCTGAAGAATGTGTTAGGGATCCAACATCCATAGTTTTCTTAGAAGGTTTGGAAGTTAAAGAGAGTCTTTCTTATGAAGAGGTTCTGGTTGAGATTTTAGACCGGCAAGTTAAAAAGTTAAGAAACAAGGAAGTTACTTTTGTAAAGATGTGACGGAGGAATCATTTAGTTGAGGGTGCTACTTGGGAGGCCGAGGCCGATATGATATCCCGATAGCATCATCTCTTTCCTCTACTCCTACTATAGCTTGATATAATGAGTTCCCCTTGGTTTGGTTTATGTGTTGGGAGTCATGTGTGATTTATGTGTTTCCATGATTTCCTTCTGATTATGCATGTTCATGAAAAATCTTAAGTTGAAAGAAATGACTTATATGATTTATTTTTCTCATGTTGTTGTGCATTGAGTATGAGTTGCCTATAGAATTCATGAGATGAATTAATGAACATGCATTAGATATGCTTTTTGAGAACGAATTGTATAAAGGCTCCATGAGATTGTGTTGAGCATGTTTTTATCTTGGAGAAGGTAGTTCCTTCTTGAATAAGAGGAATCTAAAATTTTCATGCATATTGGGTTGTTAGATGTAGTTCTTACTTCCTTTTTATGCATTTGAGTATGATGAGTTTGGAGTTGATGTATTCTCCTTGGTTTTGTGCATTTGATAGGCTGTTAGAGTTATATTCACCTCTATGTGATATTTTGGGAACGTACTAGCTTGGAGTCAATAGTTCCTCCTTTGTTAGATGCATTGCGTTGTTAGGTTGGGTTGTTAGTTCCTCTCCTACTCTTTTAGAACCAGTTTGAATCTCATTCGAGGATGAATGTTTCCAAGAGGGAGATATTGTAACACCCCGTATCCAAAAAAAAGGGTAATGAACAAAAAATTCAGGACCTACAGGTGCCACCCGGGAGGACCACAGACGGTCTGTAAGTGGACCCACAGACCGTAGGTGGGGTTCGTGGGTTGGTCACCCAAAAAATGCCAAGGCCTAGGACCACGACTGGACCTACGAACCATAGGTGGGTCCACGGTCAATAGTCCTTGGGCCATGGTTCAAAGCCCCCAAAAATCAAGTCCCAGACCACCCAACCACGGATGTGCAGGACGAACTGTAGGTCCACCCACGGTCCGTCGGTGGTGAGTCGTGGGTCAGGGATGGAAGTTAAGTTTCAGGGCTAGTTGGGTCTTTTCCTACTTAATAAATACCTATACAATGTCGTTTTGCCTACATTTAGAACCCCTATAAGACTTTTTACCCCCAAATTCACCACAAATAATTTATTCTTCCAAATTCCCAAAAAGAAATCAAATCTCCTCCCAATTATTCTCTCTAAAAAAGTTGAAGAAAGAGAAGAAGATTTCACCTAAGGTTTTAAGATAAGGGTTCAATTTCTCCATTGAAGGCTAGCATTTGGATTTAAGGTATGGTAGTTTTCATCCATAAATATCTTTCATTCATGAGTCCCCAAATTCCTCTATTTCAAATGGTAGAATTTCCCAATTAGCTAGGGTTTTCTTCAAACACCATGGGTTCTTTCGATTATTGAACTTAATGATTCAATTATGTTTAAATATGTATTAATTGATGATTTACAATTCTTCTATGATGTTTCCCTTATGAACCCATGCAAACCCCCATGTTTTCCAAATTGTGATCATATGATATGGGTTGTTGATTATGAAAGAGGTGTTTTATGATCTAAAGTATGAATTAATATAATTACATGAATTTATGATAAAATCCTTATCTAATGCTTGAATTCTAGATGTGGTGATTGAAAGAAAGCTTTGAACCTTGGAAAGGCGAAGTACCATTTTATGCATGATCTTATGGAACCTATGAAAATGTTAAGGAGAGTAAAGTGCCAAATAATAATGTTTTATGTTGTGTGTGAAAGGATATTCTCATAAAAACATACTAGCATGATGTCAAAAGTATTCTCACATAGAAAGGATTCTTAGGTTGAAAGTCTATTCTCACCTAATTAAATCAATGAATAACAGTAATGCTTATCGTGACCAGCTAAAGGACCCTATTGTACGAGTGTCTACGATCGTCGATAATATAGTAACCCAACTAAAGGTTGGGGTCGTCTCCCAAGGGAGTGGTTTTGATAATTAGTAGAAAAATAAAAGTTAGTTCTAACTAGTTGAAACTAAAGACATTAACGAGTAAAAACATAGTAAATTAAAGGGGGTGACACAAAACTGTCAAATATCAATTGGGGGTTTTGTCACAAGTAGTAAAAACAACAAAAATAACAATAAAATCAAGTATGGGAACAAGTTCTTGGGGTGTGACGGCAATACAAGTTGAGATAAATCGTTGGGTACATGCTTTTGATAGGAAATTTGCAAGATAATAGTGACTAGGCTAACCTTTAAGCAAAAATAAATTCCCTCTCAGGCAACTTACCCCGTTTCAAATGCGTTCCTCTCGGACACCCATTTTCCGCATGAAGGCCAGCCTACGCCTTACTCCACTCACTCTCTCAAGCTGAGTGTTAGGATATAGGACTAGGGCTCACCCTCTCGAGTTGAACCTCATGTCGACCCATTCCTTAGGCCATCAGTCTAGAGGTCTTGGTTTGGCGACCTCCCTCTCGGAAAAGTCAAAAACACATGGGTGGTTTTGTATTTGCAACTACAAACACATTAAATTAAACCATAACCACTAGGTGAAATCACCATTAAAATACATCTAACCTATCAGCAAGCAATACCCAACAACAATATCAACACATATTTGCTAAATCACACCCCAAGAATGGGGATTTTTAGCCACACGTCAAGAAATAACAAAATACACCTAAAATGATACTAGAATCAAATGGGTATAAGGAATTAAACCTTGATTTAAGCAAATAAAGAAGAATGGAGAAGACCTACTTCCAACTTGGGGAAGATGAAATCCTTCTTTCTTCAAGTCTCCCAAAAAACCCTTTCCAAATTTGAGAGAAAATATCCAAAAAAGTACTATTCTATTGTGAAAATTAAAATAAATGTTCGACTCCTTAAAATCTAATAAAGAGATTAGTATTTATAGACTTTAGAAATTAGTGTTGGTGGATCGTTCGGCGAGGTTAATCGGAATCGCCGATTAACTCAGTGATTTACCCTTTGGTGTAATTCGTCCCCGTCTTATACTAGCCTTTAGCATCGTCATGCTCTGTGTCGTTGGGCGACATAGTACTGCTTTGCAAAACTATTTGGTGACAAACCGACTACTCCTTTCATCGCCTTTTTGATCGTGCTCCTTCAAGGCTTCGCGTACTGGAACAAAGGGTGGAGTGCGTCCCTTTGGTGAATCGCCAAACGTGCTTGACGATGCTCAGGTTTTAGCTTCTTCGTTCCTTTTAGCCTTTTTATTCCTTTTTGCGCCTAAGTGTCCATGCTTCCACCCAAAACTTGAAATGCCTGAAACTTAAAGGTTTTTATCAAATATTGAGATAAAATAAGCATTCGAGGACACAATTTCTATTAAAATAGAGCCCTAAATGAGTCCAATTTGTGGACTCGTCAACACCCCTAACTTATACTTTTGTTTGTCCTCAAGTAAAACTCAAGTTCAACAGTTCAAATAGGATGTCTCAAACAGTGCTACACAAGACTCAATTTACTTATGCAGAAATCAATTGTACTTAAAGATTTAAGTTATGACACACCATTACCAAAGATTCTCATGCTCGCAATACTTGCTACTTGTGCAAGTTCAAGCTCAACAAATAGTATCTAAATGCCCTCACATAAAGAATGATTCCATATTCACACACAGAGGTTAATCAATTCAATATCAGGAATCAGATGCAATGCTCACACCCAAAAAGAGGAACACAATGCATGTGTTCACCTATAGGCTTGCACTTATTTTCCAATTGATCTTCGATTCGGCTCACTCAAGATAAAAAAGGTCTTTCTAATGCTTGTAATGGGGCTGAGTGCAAACGTAAGGTCATTTAGGCTCAGTAACTTTTCATCCTCGTGAGATGTGTTGTTCTCAAGGCATTCCCTTTTTTTTCATTATCAATTCTTTTTCTAGTGCTTCTAAGTCATCTTTTTATTTATCTCCATGGATTGCTTGGAAACCCAATTTCTTTTGTACTTTATTCCACAGTTTTTTTTTGTTTGAAGGGTTTCCATTCTTCTGCAACACTATGGGCTAAGTGGGACTTTTCTTGCACTTCTTGAATTCTCCTTTTCCTTTTCACCACACCCCCAACTTAGGCTTTTGGCCTAAGTTGGCTATTTGCTAAACCACAAATCAAAAGGATTATAGGTAGTGGGACAAGTAAGGTCTAGGGTGCATCATGGTTCTTCCAAAGAAAGGTAAGGCTCAAAGGGTGTTCAAGAGGGTTTCACATGCTCACGGGTAGGCCACAAAAGAGGTATACGTCAAATTTGGCTCACACTCTTCAAAAGTTGCCTAAGATCATTTCAAGAGCACACCTTACTAAATCAATCAGACTAACAAGGCAAATTCTAGGTTTATTCATGCAAGGTTCCAAGTAAGCTCATCACGCAAAGATGCAAAGAGTTCACATATTGTCTATGCAACTTCATTTGGCCTCATCATATTCGTACATTCATGTTCATTTGATTGTAAGAACTATTTAAGTCATCGTTATTGATCAAAATTGAGACTCAATTTTTTGCAAAATAACAACTACGTTAAACACATGAGAGGTGGCAAAAATGTGCAAAACATTCAAAAAATTTCAGAACGGTCACAATCATTTTGCAATTAAAAATAAGCGGAGCCTCAAGCTCAAACATCCACAGAAAAGCAGTGTTAACATAATTTAAAACAGAACAACCCAAATATATACACAAAACACAGATAATAATAGTAGCACACAAAGGTGGGCCTCACCCCACCACAAGTAAAAAAAAATTGTCCTCAAATTCAAATAAAGTTAAAGATAACGAAAGACAGAGAGGTAGGTAAAGAGGGATACAGCAGCAAGAGACTTTGCCAAAGAAGCCTGCATAGTAGCATCTATCATAATTTATTATGTCTCATTCAGGTCTTCATTTGCAACTCCCTCAGTCTCTTCATGCATCTCCATATCAGTGTTTGTTTCTTACTCATGGTCGGCTATCTACTTTGCTCTACCCCCATGTCCATTGATTTTCTGAGGCATTTCAGGCATGTCTGGCATCTCCACTGTTCCAAATACCATGGACACATAGGTGGCCTTTAGGTGGTATACATCTTTTCTTAGTTTAGCAATGGCAGCTTTTAGAGCCGTCACCTTCTCTGTGGACTCTTGTTGGTGCTCACACACCACTATCCTGGCCACTAGGGCATCAATGGTAGTGCTCAGAGGTGTCACAACATCACTTAGGGAACTCTAGATCATGCCTAGAATAGAGGCCTCTAGAATAGCAGCTCACCGATAAGCAAAAAGGGCCAGCGGTCCTATCCGAAGTAGGGAAGCTTGGGTGAGTGGAAGCTGGGAAATAGTAGCAATAGTAGTGGGTCTTGGCAATCGTGTAGTAGTAGAAGAACCTAGAGTATCAGTGGGAGTAACAGTGGCAATGGATATACCTGAAGGCCCAGGGGCTGGAGTAGGCAGAGATGCCTTTGTAGGCGATAATTTTGTGTTGACTAACTCCACCGATCTTGCCTTCTTCCTTTCTGCTTGATCCTTAAGGTACTCATCTTTGATCCTCCAGATATCAGTAGAGGTTGTGGGTATCACTTCCACGTCCTTCTTGGTATCTCGAGGCACTCGAGGTTGTTTGTATAATTCTGTGATAAAGACTGGGAATGGAAGTGAGGTTCGGCTCTGCCTTGCACACACGAGTATCTCTGAAGCATTGATTGTACACAAGTTTATCTGAGTCTCCTCTATGATGCAACCCAGACAAGCTGCCTTGGTGAGGTGAAGGATTGACTCATTCTGGGATGGCATAATTGAGTTGCTGATAAAACTGAACCAGAACATTGAGGCTATGTTTAGTTTTTTATTTTCAATCGAAGCTCCTTCCGCTAACAACTTTGGAGTCTCATCTGCAATTAGTGGGGCTAACCGCTTTTTCATCTTATCCAGCTGCTTTGTTCTAATCAAGTACTGGCACTGATTCCCAATGTTTATGGACATACCCAAAGACTGTGTTGATTTCCTCACTATCACACTTTACCCTTCTATGTATGACAACCACATAGGCAACTTCTTTGAAGGCTGCTGCTAGTTGCTTTTGCTGGGGTATTAGTGCACTGTATGCACTATAAAACTCTCTTACCCAGTTTGGAATATAAGGAACACGGGGTTTGGTGAAGATTTGGAATTTATGGTATCTCAGACACTCTATTATCTCTGGGTGGCTTCCTATAGCCCCTTCTATGGATAGACGTTTTTCCTCCAAAAAAATTCTTAGGCCCTCAGCCTTTACTCGATTCATAGATTTAGGTGGAGGACCTTGCACTGGAGGTTCTAATACCATTGCCTACTCTGGAACTGGAGGTGTAGTAGTGGTAGGCTGGTAAATCCTGGCCCAAGATGAATCATTCAACTTCTTAATTCGCCGCTTGGCCCTTGTGCTATTAGAAGATCTTTCTCATCAGAACTCACACCTTTACTTTTAGATTGTTTGGGGTTATTTCTATAAAAAGCCATTAATGTTAGTGCTTGCATATGACAATTCAAGGGTCTTGTGTTTGCCCTTCCCTTTTTCACTAGTTGTGGAAAGTTTAGTAACATTGCTTTTGAACACGTTTGCATCCTAGTTGATTGTAATCCCTTTTATTTTACTTTGAGGTGGCTTGCTTCTTCCTGCAACTTTAGATCTAGTCATTTCTGCAAAGAATTTGGAAGAAATTAAAACAACTAAATCAAGTTCAGAGGGATGCAATTACAGACAAACTCACTGAATAGATCGGTGAGTCGCCAAGTTACTTTGGCAAGCAGGACTTCATCCACCAAAGGATGAAGTGCACAAAGGTTTGGGGCTGTAGACAAAAGATGACAAAGGAGACCTTCGGCGAGTCACCGACTACTTTTGGCGATCAAGACTTCTGGCTAAAAGTTACAGAACACTGACTACAAGTAGTATAACTTTAAAGGCGATATGAAGTCCATTGGGTGAACTACCAAGTGATTCGGTGAGCTCGCCTCAGCACACTAAATAGCCTAAATTTATCAGAGAGGCACATCACATGACATAGGATAAAATTACTTGAAATGAGAGCATAAATATCATAATTAAATGCAGGGTTTGGAGAACCAACCTTTTAGGCAGAAGTCAAGATTGTGATGCTAGGTAGCAGGTTATTACAAATCCAAGCACTACTAAAGCAATTAAAATACTTACGAGGTGCGAAAATTTCTGAAAATACTAAGTAGGTGTCATTTTGTGGAAATCGAGAGTGAGAGAATATGAAAAAAGTTGAAAGTCCAGACCCGTGGTTTTATAAAATCAGTCGAGATCTTATCCATTCGGTGACATTAGTTGAATTTTCTCTAATACTTAGCAATCCACCGAGTGTTTATCTATTCGCCGAGTTTTACAGGACCCTCCGTCAAAGTGAGGATCCAAACAGCGGCCTTTGTTGCAGTCGCTAATCTAGTTGGCGATTCGCCAATTGGACTCGTGTGATTCATTCTGTATTTTTCACAAGCTTTTCATGTCCAATCATACAAAATCTAAACACCTTTATTTCAAAAATGACAAAATTAAAGCAGTTAAGGGTTTTGGGTTGCCTCCCAAACAGCGTCTTAGTTAACGTCGTGGCACGATGCGGGTTAGCACCTAAACTTTACTTTTGGGGGTAGCCAAAACATCATCTGGCAAGCCCCTGCCTTGTGCCTGGTGGAGAATAGGCATTACATGACCCAAGAGATTTCAATTAGCTGGATAGATCTAGAGTGAGAATTGCTCATCTAATTTAGCACTTCTACATTTTCTCTAATCTTTTCTAACACTCTATCTTGCTTATTTAGCTTTTGGAGAATGGTTAATAACATATCTTCGATACTTTTTTTTTGATGTCTACAGATCTTCCCTGCTCAATAGGTGGTCTGCATTTGCTCTTCTCTTTTGACACCACCTCCAGTTCCTCGACCCTTTGGGTCAAGCTATCCATCTAACCCAACAAAATGATCAATTGTTGGTCCTTCGCAATATCCTTGTTGGTTTTAGACACAAGATCAAGGAATTTGGTTGAGGTCTCAAAGGAGTATATCTCACATCCACCTGGCATAAGTAGGTCGATTAACCCTCTGTTTCAGGGATTTAGACTCCTATAGAAGCATTCTAGTAGAACTAAATTGAGGATTTCATAAGTTGGGCATTGTATCAATAGTGTTTTAAACCTCAACCACGACTCATGAAAAGGTTCTCCTTCTAGATGCTTGAAGTTCAAGATGTGATCCCTGAATCTCATCTCTTCTACTGGGAGGAGCTCCATTGGTTCACCTTCCCCATCATATATACTCATTATTCAGTCTCAACATACAAACTAGCTAGACAAAACTAAGAATTAGGTAAGTAGACTACAACTAAGAAGAACAAGAATTCTATTAATCTAAACATTCTCAAATAGCACCACTCCCAAGCAGAAGCCCCATTTTGATGCTTATCGTGACCAATGACACTAACCTACGGTACGAGTGTCTACGATCATCGATAATATAGTAACCAAACTAAAGATTGTGGTCGTGTCCCAAGAGAGTGGTTTGAGAATTACTAGAAAAATAAAATTTTGTTCTAACTAGTCGTAGCTATAGACATTAACGAGTAAAAACATAGTAAATTAAAGGGGGTGACACAAAAGTGTCAAATATCAATTGGGGGTTTTGTCACAAGTAGTAAAAACAACAAAAATGACAAGAAAATCAAGTATGGGGACAAGTTCTTGGGGTGTGACCGCAATACAACTTGAGATAAATCATTGGGTACATGCTTTCAGTAGGAAATTTTCAAGATAATAGTGACTAGACTAAGCTTTAGTTAGAAATAAATTCCCTCTCGGGTAACTTACCCCACTTCCAACTTGGAGAAGATGAAATCCTTCTTTCTTCAAGTCTCCCAAAAAATCCTCTCCAAACTTGAGAGAAAATATCCAAAAAGTGCTATTCTATTGTGAAAATTAAAATAAATGTTCGAATCCTTAAAAATTAATAAAGATTTTAGTATTTATAATCTTCATAAATTAGTGCTGGTGGATCGTTTGGCGAGGTTAGTCGGAATCACCGATTAACTGTCCATGCTTTTTTTTTCCTTCTTGTTCCTTTTTGTGCCTAAGTGTCCATGCTACCACCCAAAACTTGAAATACCTGAAACTTAAAGGTTTTTATCAGATATTGAGATAAAATAGCCATTCAAAAACACAATTTCTATTAAAATATAGCCCTAAATGAGTCCAATTTGTGGACTCATCAAAGAGCTATCCTAATAAACTAACTTGGATTGACAAGATGACATGTCTTTCCACGGATAATGAGAATAAGTAATGAAATACTATTTTGTGGGAATTATGCTTAGCACCGAGTGGATATTGACATTGAGATGGAAGCTCTCCCGTTAGTAGAGGCCGGGTTTCTAGTAGAAGTCTCATGAGATGGAATCTCTCCTGCTAGTAGAGGTCAGGTTTCTAGTAATAGTCTCCTTATCCATAAACTATGTTCCCTCATAGGATGATTAGCTAGTGGATCCACTTAAGCTAGAAGTTCATGGTTCTACATTAGGCAAGTAGAACAACCCTTTTTGGTGTGGGAGATACTAGGGGATCATGTTATAGCTCACATAGTCTATATGTCGGTTAAGGCTAAGTTTTCCACTACAGGATGTTTAATAAACTAAGGTTTCTTAAAGAAGTATCTCACATGTGTTCAAAGTTTTAATGTTGATTTAGCTTGCATTCACCATGATGTTCTGACTTATGTTTTCTAACCTTCTTATAACATATTTTACTTGGTCAATTGCATGTCATGAAATTAAATGTCCCATTTTGCTTGATTAAAATGTTTTTATACATAGCTATCATACTTAGTGCATTCTTGTACTAACACTTACTCTTCCCTACATTTTTCCTAAATGTAGGGTTCGACAGACAAGGTTCCCATTTTAGTGGCTAGAGCTTGGACTTTGATTCTCCCCGAGCTTGGTGAGTCCTCATGGTTGGAGGACAGACTTTCCTTATTGTTGTTTCTCTTTCGTATTTCCTTTTGAAACATGATGTATGGGCTAGACCCACTTTTATTTTATTGTAATAGATGGCTATGTTGAGACATGAGTTAGACTTCTGCTTTTCTATAAAACTATTTTGGACTTTAATGTTGTTTTACTCTTTATTGATCTATTACTTTATGTTATGATATGCTAAGTGGCTTTTATGAAGTACCTCAGGATTCTATACGCCGTTTACCTCTAGGGGGTACCCTGGGTTGTGATATCCATAGTCGACCAGATCATGCTCAAACTAATATAGGTAGTTCAGCAAGATGTTTTTGCAATAGAGAAGCAGTTATAGGATGAGATGCGTACAGAGCTGGCGGTGCTGAAAAATAGGATGAACGATCTTGAGGTCCATGTAAACAACAATATACATAATGTAGGTTCAATAAATGTTGAGGAGTTGAAGGCACAATTGGCTCAAATGAGAGATGACATTTCTAAACTAGCCGAGAAGCCAGTCTTTGTGCCCCCATCTGGTCATGCCAGACTCCCTAGTGAACCTATTCAGTGAGCTTCCTACCACTCCGTCTCTTGATGACATTTAGGAAGATTACTCAAAGAGAAATCAAGCAAGCAAAAACAAAAGGATGTTTTTTCTGATGAGGAGTAGCAGACGCACCTCCTTATAGAGGAAAAGAGACAACTCAAGGAAGCTAGGAAAGAATCTAAGAGAATGGCTAGGGAAGAAGCAACACTTGAGCAACAGAGGCGAGAGGCAGTGTTAGTTGGTGCTTGCGGTAGTGCGTTACCAGAACCAGTTGATAGCAGCCAGCTTGACCTAGTTAAGGTATCTAAGTGTGCACCCACAAATAAGGGTGACGACTCCACCCCGACTATAGGAGCCTAGTGCGTTGTAGGTATCACCCCTCCTCACAACCCCTATTTTGTGTTTCTTTCTTTACTTTGAGGGAAAATTTCTTTTCTTTGGGGAGGGGGTGGTGAGGAACTTGCCATTAATGTTTTAAAAAAGATGGAGGTTTACTCTTCTTGTGTTTTGCTGGTGTCTAGAATCGTGAAATTTTTGCTGGTTTGAAATGTAAAAAAAAACTAGCAGCAGCTAAATCTTGAGCTTGTGTTGTGTCTGTAACACTAATATATTTGTCCTTAATCTAAAAATCTAACGGTAAGGCTCTTTGTATGAAATCTTAGATACACACATGTTGAACATTTGTAGCTTGAAACATAAATCGGTTTACTAAAACATTGAAAAGTGTAAAGATGTATCATGAGAGTATGAGGTTTGCATGAGTCTAACACTGGAGGTAGAATCTAGAACTTGCCTGAATAGTCTTGCTAGAATCGGATAGGAAGTGATTATTAGGCCATTTTTTCTAAGCCCACTTAAAACCAAAAATAAAGTACCAAATGAAAGCATGACCATTAAACCATATTTGAGCCTTGAAACTAATTTGTTCTTACCCGTGTGATATTGTATCCTTGGTTCCCCAAAGATAGGATGCCACAACTCAGGCCAAAAGCATAAGTTGAGGGTGATCACACCTCGAGTAGAAAGGAAAAGTGTAAAAATAAGGTTCAGTCAGTAAGCTCTAAGGCATAAAGACTAAATACTCGCTTGATTAGGAGTTATGTGCATGGTTCAAAGAAAATGGTAGTATGTAAATATATATATCTAAATGGTGTGGCTGCTGTGATGTACTAAAATTAGATAAGATGGAATCACTCAGATAAAATTATGTGCAAATTAAACTCTGGAGAACCAAGGTAAAATAGACACTCACAAGACCATAAATTACATTCCCTAAAACGAGCCTATATTACAAGCCTAAAAAGTCCTACAATGATCATATTCCAATTGTTTGATAGATAGAGCGTAGATAACAAAGGCAAGCCTATGGTCTTTTTGTTTCTAATGTTAGACGTTCTTTGGGAATGTGAGCGTATTAATTAGTCTTAACTATTGATGAGTCCACAAATTGGACTCATTTAGGGTACTATTTTGACAGAGTTAGTGTCCTCAAATGCATATTTTATCTCAATCTCTGATGAAAACCCTTAAGTTTCATGTATTTGGAGTTTGAGGAAAAGCATGGACACTACTTAGCAAAAAGGGAATAAAGGCAGCTGAAAGAACAAAGAAATAAAGATCTGAGAATCGCTGAACCCATTCGGCGAATTGCCAGAATGTCTTATCCTCACTTTTTATTCCAGTATGATGAGCCTTCAAAGAAAGGATCAAATCGGCAGTGAAAAAGAGTCGTCGATGTGTTGCCGAGCAGTTCTACGAAGCAATACTATATATCCCAATGATCCAAAACACGACGATGCTGAAGTATAGAGCAAGACGGAGATGAAACCTACCAAAGGGCAGATCACCAAATTGATCGGCGATCTCGACTAACGACGCAGAATGATCCGCTGCAGCATAGATTTTTGAAAACTATAAATACTCATTGAGAGTTGTAGCTTAACATCAAATTTTTAGTATAGAATTTTTAAGATAGACTTTTGAGTTCTAAGTTTGGAGAGGGTTTTGAAGAATTTGAAGATTCAAAGGGTTTCAATTCCAAGAATTTGGACTTGGGTCTTGCGGATTCTCACTTTTGACTAGTTTTAAGAGTTAAATCTTCATACCCATTTGAATGCAAACTCATTTTGGTATAAATTTCTATCTTTTTTACATGTCTAGCTAAAACCCCAATTCTTGGGGTGTGATTTTCTGAATATGGGTTAGATTATCTATTGGGTCTTGATTGTTGATGGTTTATTTGTTTTGTAAATGTGATTTCATTTGGTAGTTGTGGTGGAACTTAATGAAGTTGTAGTTGCAAATACGATTTCACCTTTGTGTTTTCGGCTTGCGAGAGAGAGGTTGTAAAACTAAGAGTACTAAATTGATGGCCGGTGGGAGTGGGTTGACATGAGGTTCAACTCGAGAGAGTGAACCCTAGTCCTTCTCCCACACACTCAGCTCGAGAGAGTGAGTGGGCTAAGGCTGAGGTTGCTCTTCATGCGGCAAGTGGGTGTCCGAGAGGAATCCATTTGATTCGGGGTAAGTTGCTCGAGAGAGAATTTTCCCCCACTACAGTCTAGCCTAGTCACATATATTCAACTAATTTATTGTCTAAAGCATGTACCCAATAGTTTAGTCTATCCCGTATTCCTATCACATCCCAAGAACTCTCTCCCCTTGATTAGTACTCTTTGCATTATTGTTGATTTTTGCTTACTTGTTACAAACCCCCATTGTTAATTGACACTCTTGTGTCACCCCTTAGATTTAACATGTTTATATTCCATAATGTTTTTAGCTATGACTAATCACAACTAAATTTTATTTTCCTATTAATTATCAAAACCACTCCCTTGGGACTCGACCCCAACCCTTGGTTGGGTTACTTTACTATTGTATGATCGTAGACACTTGCATTTGAAGTTGTGTCTTGATTATGCAAACATCAAAATGGCACCGCTGCTGGGGAGTAGTGTTATTTTAGAATTTGTAGTTAAGTTGAATTTCATTCCTCTTAATTATAGTTACACATACTTAATTCTTAGCTTTGTTATACTCGTTTGTGCATTGAAACAGGAAAGATGAGTATGAATGGTAACTATGGGTACCAAATGGACCAAGTGTTATCTTTTCTCTACCTAGAGCCAAAAGAGGGGTGGCCTCATGAAAATGATGCAAACCTCACTAATGGAACTTGAGTGAGGAGTTGCGTCATGCCACGACATTAAATAAGGCGCTTTTTGGGAGGCAACCCAAGGTTTTACCTCTTTATTTTTTATTTAATAAATAATGGTGTGTTGTTTGTGTAGGTCGAAGTATGGAAAGTGAGTGAAAAGTGCAAATTGGCGAGCCAAAGGTCAAGTCAGCACATCACCGAAGAAGTCAGCGACCCCGACTTAGACCGTCATTGGACTAAAGACAACTTCAAAGTGGAGTATGTAAAACTCGGCATGCCCAGGAAATTATTGGTGAATCACCGACCTGGTTGGTGATTGCAAGTTCGCCGTTTGGACCCCTAGTTTAACTGGAGGTCCAGTAAAACTCAACGAGGTAAGTATCCACTCGGTGAGTTGCCGAATGGATTGGCGACCACGACTGTTGCCGAATGGGCGAGAACTTGACGGTTTCTTCAAAGGACAAAGGTTTAAACTTTTAAACTCTATACTTTCCCTCACTTTATACCTTCACAAACTCGCACCCATTTAGTATTTTCAATATTTCTTGCATTTTTACTGTATTTGAGTTGTTGATTGGTTCTCGGAGTTGTATTACATTGCCGCGTAGCTTTTCAAAAGTATTTTAATATGCATCTAAGGTTAGTTTTCCGAACCCCAAATTAATTTTTAGCAATTTTGTACTCATTTGCAATGATCTTATCTTAGTGATGTGTGCTGGGCCTCTCTAATCTTAATTGTTTTTGCTTATGCCTGTGAAAATCTTTTCTGTAGTGTTTATATTGTTAAAATCCCATATTTTTTTGTGCCTTAAAATTGGTTAAATCTTGTGGGGTTGTACTTGCATGTTTTTGAGTCTAGCAGGGAGATGTCTGAGTATCCCGAAGATATGGTAAAGGCCAATATTGTCATGCAACCCCGGAAAAGAGCACGGGATATCACAATAAATGAATGGGGGTTAAATCCTCCCAAGAAGGGAAGACAAGAACATCCACTTGAAAATAAAGGCAAGGGCAAGAGGCCCACTTCTGACAGGAAGACCACTATCAGAGATCCTAATGTTCTTTCGTGAGCCTGGTGATTTTATGCAATTGTGTAGGCTTTTTTGGCAGAAACACCCTTCGCAGCTCCTACTGGGTCTAGTACTGCTATTTCTTCTGAGGTGACTCTGGGTATTGAGACCCAGGACTAGAGTGTTGCACCGGGCACTAATGCCTAGACAGATAAAGCGATTGTGTAGACAGGAGCCCCTCTTTACCTCCCTCTATGTCTTACTTTATTTCACTTTTGGATATTTTTATTTGCATTTGAGGACAAATGTTTTATTTGTAGTGGGGTGATGCCCACCTTTTGTGATTTTGTGACTCTCTATTTTTTTTTATATATTGGGTTGTGGGCTGAATTTGTGTTTTATACAATACATCTTGTGGATGTTTAAGCTTGTGGATCCATGTTTTTAATTGTGAATGATTTTTGACCCTTCCAAAAAAATATTCTACCTCTTGTTTGTATTGAATGGGGTTGTTCTTGTGCAAATTTGAGTATCGGTTTGATCAATACCAATGACTTAAATAGTGCTTATAATCAAACAAAAATGAATGCGCGGCTACAACCAGGCCAATCGAAGTTGCATAGACAATATGTGAACTCCTTTCATCATTGTGACTAGCCAATTATCGAATCGAGTCTCTTGTGATGATCGTTGAACTCTAACAAAAGTGTGGAGTCTTGTTTGACTTTGGTGTCGATGCCTTGTGTGACGACCTTACTGTGAACCATGCATGATAACACCTAGAATTTTCCCCGTTAGTCCGATGGACTAAGTAAGGCTATCTCTTGATATGATCTTAGGCAACTTCGAAGAGTGTGAGCCAATTTGACATATACCTGTTTTATGGCCTACCTTGTTAGTGTGTGAACCTCTTTTCAACACCCCTTGAGCCTTACCTTTCTTTGGAAGAAATTTGATGAAAACATGACCTCTCTTAATCCACTACCTATAATCCTCTTGATTTGTGGTTGATTAAATAGCCAACTTAGTCCAAAAGCCTATGTTGGGGGTGTGGTGAAAAGAGAAGCTGAACCCGCAACAACCCAATCGCTATAATCAATAATCAATAATTTATAATCTTAATTCTAAAACCTCTTTCTCAAGCAAGCAAAGAATACTAGACTAGAATTGCCATTTTGGATACAATTAATGAATTACAACTCAATTACCAATCGAATCCACTTCAAAACAAAGCTTAAATGAGTAATTACTAACACCCATAAGCTAATTGAGACAATTAATCACATAATTACACCCCTCATAATAGGGGTTTTAGCCACACATTGCAATAAACAGAAAAATATTAACAATTATATTCGCCACAAGATGAGTAACGAATTTACCGTCTTTACATTGCTTGAAATCCACTTGGGATCTACACCCAACTTCAAATTCTACTTGAAAACTTGAAGAAATTGTGTCTTAATCAAAAGTTTTGAGTCTAACAAAGTCAAGATCCTCTTTTATCTTTTTTAAAAATTAATTTACACTCTCCCAATTTTATTCCTTCGAATTCAGCGGTATAAGTCGAGAGTCGCCACCTGGTCAGCAATGCACCAAATGTTCTTCCCCATCGCCTTTTTAGCTTGATTCAACACCCATTTTGTACTATAACTTTAGGCGATCAAGTTCGGGCTCACCAACCTACTCAACGATGCTCCTCTTATCCTTTCTGTACGTCGTTGTTGCTTGGATCTTCACTCATGGTCGTGTAGGTTTTGGCGTACTGAGACTACTTCACCGCTCCAATTGGCATGTCATCGAAGGAAACGTTCTATTACCTAATTTCCCTTGTCCAAGTATTGGCATACTATAACTTTAGGCAAGCGGAAGTGCCACTCTGCGACTCGTCGAGTGGCCTTAGCGATCATCATCTTTCATTCACTTCAGCTTTTTCTTCTTTTCCTCTCGTTTTTGCCCGATAATGTCCTTGCTTTGCTCTTTTGCCTTCATAGCTACAAATTAGCTTTTAAACATCAGTTTAGAGAACAAAATATGCATTGAGGATGCTAATGTTATGAAAAACAATCACTAAATGAGTCGAAATTCCAACCTTATAAAGAACCCCTACTCCAAATATACTGCTCCAGTCATTGATTGAGAACAGCTAAGACCATTCAATGGATACGATGAAAAATCAAAGTCACAAGAACCAATGTAGGGAGGACAACCTAATACAAACCCCACATGGAGAATATCATAACTACGAGGGTGATAAAACACAATCAAAATTACCTAAAGTCTATCCTAGTCTATGGCCACAAAGTATCAATAATAACTAGGATAAACAAAATCTTCTACTCATATATAAAGGTACATGCCAAATTTATGAATCCCAAAACCCACAATAAGCGCAATACTCCTAAGGAATCATGGAAAGATTGAATAATAAGAAATGTTATATACCCGGGAACAAAATAAAAGTTACATGGGTTTACTCGACATTATCAAAGACTCTCAATAAAGAAAGTAAACTGAGGGCCTACCTCAACATTCACTATGATTGCTCTGAATTCTATCTATATGAGCTCTCCACTTCGGCTATGCCTCCAATCACTGCCATTCTATCAAATTATTATTGATGTTGAGATACTAAAATCAGAACAATTGTAAATAGAAGAAAAAATACAGTAAAAATAAGAATGTGGGATGATACAGGGAATATCAATATTGACTCCACCATAAGGTACTAATAGACTATCTAAGCTTGTATCTTGAAATATGACTTAATTTCATGCACAAAATAGCCCAAACACACGCAAGCAAAAAGACTAATTAAAGAAGATGGGAATCCCCTTCACGGCTAAAATTACTTGAAAATGACTCTATCTACAATTCCACGAATACTCTAATGCATAGCCATATGAAAAATAGAACCCCTGCACATATAATCACTTAATTTGTAGTTCTCCAACTCCAAAAATTTCCAAATGAAAGTGAGAAGTCATGTTTATGCCTGACTAATCTCTATTTAAAAGATGAGTCTGAAAAGCTCTTTTTGAATGTGGATTCCAAGGCTTGCGATCACGGACCATATGAGAAAAGGTCCCCGTGAATGTTAAGGATGCCTTGAAAGCACGGAAGGCCAGATGTTCCAACCTTTTAGAAAGTGGACCACTTAACGTGAATGGACACTTATGGTCCACAACCTCCCGTGATCGCAATCAAACGTCTCATGATTGCAACATCACCAGGGCACATAAAAAAAAAGACAAGAATGACTCTTCAACAACTGATGTACATCAGCTTGTTTGCTCAACATTGAATTCTTTGATGCGATGCCCTAAATTCATTTGAGTGCTCATGAACAAAATATGCTACCCCCATCAAATTCAACATTTTGGAATCAAAGTTACTACTGAAACATCAATCCAAGGTTGTCTCGACGAGAACGAGGTCATACATCCATGTTTTAATCTAAGGTAAAATCTACAAGCAATCTCAAAATTAAACTATGAGTCTTAAGAACCGCACGAAAGGTCATTTGAGATGAAGTTCGACATTCCAGAGCTAACTGTGCTGACAGATTTTTCATTCAAGTATGTTTACCAACAATGTTGACCAAAGTCAAACTTTGTCTTAAGATTAAAAATTAAAATGCCTAACACAACAAACCAACACAATAGGTCTCCAGGACTAATCTAACAATGCATCTTGACTAAAATGGTCTTTCCATAGTTGAGGAAACATCCAAAATTGCATTGTGAGGCCGTCTTCTTAAACTTTTGACTAAAGTCAACCTTTCAAGTTTCGAAGGATACAATACATAGAAACATGCACAAAACTAAAATGAATGACCCAGTGATCAATATGCCAGTCCGAGAAAGTCATAAATGATATGGGATGCTGTTGGAAACCTCTAAACATAGGAAAGATTGAAAAACAAATAAAATGATATGGATTGTCATTATTAGATTATTCACTTATAGTGTGGTTGCCAAACAAATGATGATTTGTAAAACATTCAAGGTCCACCTGTTTGCGACATTCACTAGACCTTGAGACATATATTTCCAAAAATGGGTTAGGAAGTTTTATGAAGATATGGAAAGTTTCTACTCATGGGAAAGATAAAGGAGGTTTAGGCTTACCCGATCACTATTGTGGAAGTGCGAGCTAATGTAATCAAGTGTGGGGAAACTAAAATTGATAAGACAATTTACATTAGGATGACGAGTTACAAATCTTCATCCAATAAAATAGTGAGCTCTTTTTGGAAGATTATTGGGGTGATTTTCCCTATTATTGATATATGTTATGCCTTTATAGATTAAGGATGTGGCTATTATTGAAATCAAAGATATCTACATAGTTGCATGGTATTGGTTTTGCTTCACTAGTAAATCATTGATGCCATGCCAAAATGTGTCCATTCTTCATCATCCAAATGTGGCATAATTGGGATGTACCATTGTACGAGGGAAGATGAATCTAGGCGGTAATTTATTAAGCCGAAGATAGTTTTGGTGGAGAAGTAAAACAAGACTTCATTGCCTTTTCATTAGATTATCATCTATTTGTGAAGTAAAGAAATGGTACCTTTGGTTTCAAAGTCAAATGTTGAGGACCTTTCAACTTCTTCTCATGACATTTGACAAATCGAAGTCGAGTACTTGAGAGATAAGGCTTATTAGAGGAAAATAATTCTGACTCACACTTCTCTAGTAGTTTAGATGGAGTCTATAGGGGCTAGTCCTATACACCCATTTGTATTGTTAAGGCAACATCTCAGAAAAAGAAAGGTTTCATTGTAGACTACAAGTTCTAGTCTACTGGTCAGGTCTACAGAACATAGAATTTTCTAAACTCTGTAGAAGGGGGTCATAAAGAGGTTTAGAAAAATTGATTCAGAACCTATTCTCCAGTAACTAGTTTATTAGATTACAAGTGCAGTCTTTAGAAGTCTATACATATTGTAGGGCCATTTGTAAGACCCCTCTGGTAGTTTAAAGTTAGGGGTATAGGTGTAGATATGCACTCATTTAAGGTCAATTTAGCTCAATATTAAGTGTCCTCAATGCCTAATTATGTCCTATTCTAATGATATTATTATTATTTGCAGATATGAAGGTTAATTGAAAAGGCAAGGATGGATGTTTGAAATAATGACCAAAAATGCAAAATGAAGTGCAAACTATACATCGATTATCGTCAAACAAGAAAGGCCGACCTCCAAGTGAAAATGACCTCACCGAAAGTGACAATGTAAAATATTTGTATTTATCAAGGAACTCCAACAGTTATGACGATTTGTCAAATGAGAAATGCGACCTTGTTATCCATCGACAAAACAAGCATTGCAAGGAGAAAAATCGAAGGCTCGAAAGGTGAACTAAGGTGGTACTCGATGATATTTCTAATGTGTAAGGTAGACTCGAACAAGCACACCAGCTAAGGTTCAAACAGTTGAAGCCTAGAGCAAGTAATGCGAGCTAAAAAATTCTTGGCGATTTTTTGAATAGTGTAAATAAGTCTGACTAACGTTGTCAAATGGTAGCATGTTGAGTTCCCGATCAAATTTTGGGATATTATAAATAGCTCAAAGGAGAGGAAAATAAAAATTCTTTTAGAGTGGTTTTCTGGTGAGTTTTTAGAGTTGAATAGTGAGAGATATATATATCCTTATGAAGAACACTTTCTAGTTTTTTTTATGTGTTTTCAACCTTGTTCCTTGAATTAAAAATTTAAAGTTGAATTCAAAGTGGTTTTGCATGTAATTTGGTAATATCATGTTACTTATGGCTACTTTAATGAGAGATATAATTTTTTTGCTTTTTGTCATGGGTTGCTAAAACCCCATTTAGGTTTGATACTTAGAAATTTATGTTTGATGTTTGTAACGTTGATGAGTTGAGGATTTTGACTTATTTAGGGCTTAATATTTGGAGTTTTAGTGTCCTAAATGCCTATTTTAAGCTCAAAATTGATGTTTAAATGCTAGTTTTTAGCAATGAAGGCAAAAGAGCAAGGCAAGGACATTATCGGGATAAAAGGAGCTAATAAAGATGAAGAAAAAAATGGTTGTTTATCGCCAAGACTAAACCTCTCTTACGTAGTTGATGGCTAATCAATTCGGTAATCGTTTTTAATCTTTTATGATGTTTAGGTAAAACCCCAACTCTCGGGGTGTGATCATGTAATTATGGGTTGAATTAGTTTATGGGTATTGTCAATTAGTAGTTTAAATGCTATTTTTAAGTGAGTTTAATCATTAATTGTGGTTTAATTTATGAATTGTAGTTGCAAATGCATTTCTAATTTTGTGTTCTTACCTTGCTCGACACAGAGGTTTTAGAACTAAGAATATTGATTAATGATTTGTATGTATTGGGTTGAGTTTGGTTCAGCTTGAGAGAGTGAATCCTAAATCCAATCCTACCCATCTAGCTTGAAAGAGAGGATCAATTAAGGTGTGGGTTGTTCTTCATTGTTATGCTTGTTGATGTTCGAAAGAAATCACCTGATTCGGGGTAGTTGTTTGAGAGAAAGGTATATCCCTTATAGTCTCACCTACTAACTGCTTTTTAGTTTCTTACTAGTAGTTGCAATTACCCATATATCAAAATTTACCTATAATATATCACATCTTGAGAATCATTCTACCTATTATTATTTCAAAGTTTTGTGACTACTTGTAGTTGATAATTAAAACCAAAATTCCCATCTGCCATTAATGTCATTCTTTTAATTTGATTCCTGTCATTTTCGATAATTTCTATTCCTATGGATGATTAGACGACATTTTCACTTCCTAATCGAATTTGAAACACGTACCGCTCCATGTGGGATTCAACCCCAACTCATTTGTTAGGTTTTATACTGATTTACGATCGTTGACACCTTGAATTGGAAGAGGTCTGCTTGAAACATTAAATCAAAATGGCACCGCTGCAAGGGAGTGGTGTTGTTTGAAATTCTTTTGGTGAAGTTGAATTTTGTTCTTTGTAGTTATAGTTGAATCTACTCATTTTAGTTTTGGTTTTGTGTTACTTGTGTTAAAACAGAGGAGGAGATGAGTGTTAACGGAAGTAATGGTATACAAATGGGCCACCAAGATGATGTTGGGAGCCTAAATGATGTCAATGACCCAAACATCAATGACTACCAAATGGGTGGTGTTGGGGCCATTCATCTACCTCCAGCTGAATTAAACATTGGTTTTCACATCACAAGCACCATGCTTCAGCTCCTACAATTGAAAGGTTTATTTGGGGGGGAGGGGGCTGGCTCATGAGGATCCCTATGAGCATATCATAAATTTTGTTAATGCTTGTGCACCGTTCTTATTTAAGAACATATCACAAGAATCGGTCCGTTTGAGTTTGTTCCCATTTTCTTTGATGGGCAAGGCAAGCAAGTGATTGGCTTATTTGCCAAGAGACTCTATCACTTCTTGGATGGAGTTGATCACAGTGTTCCGAGTGAGATTTTTCCCTCCATCAAAGATGATGACATTTAGGGATAGTGTCCAAGGTTTCAAACGGTTTGAAGTCGAGCCAATCCATGAGACTTGGCTAAGATTTAAAAATTTGGTGCTGCAATGCCCAACTCATGGATTGCCTAACAACTTGCTACTGTAATACTTCTATAGGAGCCTTGACATGGTGAACAAAAGAGTTGCTGATCAACTTGTTCCCGGTGGTATAACAACCCTATGAACTATCTTCCCAACTCCTTGATTGCAACATGAAGATCAATAGAGGTATCAAAATTCGAAAATCGCAAAAATGCGATTTGGAGGGTCAACTTTAAAGGGGCATGGTACAAAATTGAAGCTCTATGAGTTAGCTTTCCAACTCAATTTGTGTTCACCCGCCTCATTTTTTTTTGTAACTCTTGCGACATTTTTTATAAAAACCCCACATATCCATACTTAGTCATTTAACTTCAAAACATCCAAGAACACTCTCTAAGGACCAATCTATCATTCCTCTCAACTTTAGAATGGCAAAAGTAAGTATAACCATATCGAGGGGTTTGTACCTTGGTCCCTAGCTCGGGGGTGGTAGCCCGGGTAACCACATTGAGGGGTTTGTACCTCTTTCGCCTCTCCAAGGGGTGGTAGGCCTTGGAAATGCTATATTGATGGTCACTCACTACACATATACTATGCCCTACTAAATATGATTTTTATATAAGCATCATTATACATATCATCTCATAATAAAAAGGATCAAGAGAGAGACCAAAACATGGAAGAGATGATGACCTAGTTGGATATCTTGCCTAAAAATGTCATGGGTGTTGGAACGAAGAGTGTTAATGTTGTGAATATTGGTAGGGTGAACCTCGATGAAGCCCAATTTAAAGCGTTGTACAATGAGGATGTGAACTTCCTAGCCAACCAAGAAGGAGGTTATTGTGCTATCTACCTAAGATCGGGTGGAAAACGGGGTTTAGAATATAAATGAATGCTGGAGAGACCGTGACAAAGATTGGTGTGATCGTAATGTCACTTGGAATGAAAGAGAGGGGGAGAAGGATAGGTATGTTCCTCCCCATGAGCATCAAAAGCCTAAAGATTTTGAGGGTTGCCGCATGGAAGACATGCTCTAACGCATTCTCAACAGGGTTGAAGGGTCTGATAAAGTGTTCAAGGAAATAAAGGAGGCTGTATCAACTCTCAACCAGACGTTGTCCACTCACTCAGTCTCTATCAAGCAGCTGGAGACCCAAATAGGTCAAATTTTGTCGCATTTGAACTCAAGACAACGAGGGGGGTTGTGTAGTGATACTTTGGCAAACCCCAAAAATAAAGCTTGATTTGGTACTTGCATCGTGCCACGACATTAACTAAGGCACTTTTTGGGAGGCAACCCATGTTTTTAATGTTTTAAGTTTGATTTTGAATAATGGGTATTGATTGTGCTGGTTGAAAAGTGAGGTGTGTTTGAAAATATGTGGTTTGACGAGCCATCGGCAACTTGCCAAAGAGGTTAGCGAGCCCAACTTGGACCGCCGTTGGACCCACTAAACATGAAGTGGAAATCTGTAAAACTCGGTGGGCCTATTGCTGAATCGGTGAATCCCTAAACAGGTCGGCGAGCCTAATTTTGTCCGCCATTTTGACCCCCAAATTTATTGGAGGTCCTGTAAAACTTGGCGAGGTAATTTACCAATTGGTGCATCGCCAAGTGGTTCGGTGTGGTCGATGAATACCGATGAAAGGGCGGCGAACCGAAAGGTTTTAAAAGGCCAAATGGTTTAAAATTTCAAAATCTTTCATATTCTCTCATTTCTAACCACGTAAATTGTCATCCGCACTTTAGATTTTCCGTACTTTCCTATTTTTATTCTCTTTGTGTGTTTGATCATGTGCTCGAATTTGGATTACTTTGCCACCTAGTGTATCAAATTCTTAATTCAGCATTCAGGTTGGTTTTCCAAACCCCGCACGTTCGATTAGTTGTTGAACTCGAATGCTTTCAGTAAAATTATGGTTTTTTGTGTTGGGTCTTTGTGTAAATAATGTTTAATGTGGTGGATTGCCTATTTTGTGTTTCGTACTTGTGCATAAATTCTTAAAATGATGAATCACCGTGTTTAATGCATTAAAATTAATTCTAAATTATTGGGTTGCGGTTAATTTGTATTGGGTTTAGTGCGGTGAAGTCTGAGTAACCCCGAATTGAGCCAACTGACATAATTTTCCCAATGATAGAGAGTTTAACTTCATTCTTAAGGGAAAAAGACATCAAATTGCCAATTTTGGCCTAATCGAGGTAAATTTAAGTACCCCGAAGGGATGGGTTGAATGGGTGCATTGAGTAATGCGTGTGTTTGATTTTTATTTATAGGGCTACAGGCTAGATTTTAGGAAACGGGGTTGAAATTTTGCACGTTGGGCAGTTTGGCGAGTTGGGTCGAGCTCGCCAAATGGTTCGGTGGTTTGCCACTTGCCGAAAGGTTTTATTGATCACCGTTTCTATGACCCTAACCCCTAAAACACAGTGGAATATTCGGTGGGCTAGTCTAGGCTTTTTGAGTAGTGTCGAAGATTTGTTGAAAGGCCCTAAACATCACCAACATGCCTTATTTCTGGAAAATTTTCAAGTTGGTCCTTTTAGCGAGCTCGATATTGCTCGTCTAAGTGACGTCGGCGACTAGTTCAACTAGTCTTTCTGCAACCTGATTTTTGCAATTTTCTAGAATGATTTCTAACACTTTTTGATGAATTTTGCAGATATGGCTAGACCCAAAGTACCAGGACGAGACATGCCGCCCCGTAAACGAGAAAAATGAATCGTGATAAATGAGGATATATCGGCATCCAAAGTTAAGGCAACCATACTTCTTACCACGAGTGTGAAAGGCAAAGGAAAGGGCAAGGCGCCCGCAGTTGAGTCCCCAGAGGTCAACTTTGACAGTGAGGGAGTGTACCCAACTCTCCTTACTGATGCTTATCGTGACCAACGGCACTAACCTACGGTATAAGTGTCTACAATCGTCCATAGTATAGTAACCCAACTAAAGGTTGGGGTTGTGTCCCAAGGAAGTGGCTTTGAGAATTGATAGAAAAATAAAATTAAGCTCTAACTAGTCGTAGCTAAAGACATTAACGAACAAAAACATAGTGAATTAACGGGGGTGACACGAAAGGGTCAAATATCAATTGGGGTTTTTGTCACAAGTAGTAAAAACAACAAAAATTAACAAGAAAATCAAGTATGGGGAAATGTTCTTGGGGTGTGACCGCAATACAAGTTGAGATAAATTGTTGGATACATGCTTTCAATAGGAAATTTGCAAGATAATAGTGACTAGGCTAAGCTTTAGATGGAAATAAGTTCCCTCTCGAGTAACTTACCCCATTTCAAATGGGTTCCTCTCAGACACTCATTTGCCGCATGAAGACCAACCTATGCCTTACCCCACTCAGTCTCTCAAGATGATTGTTAGGATATGGGACTAGGGTTCACCCTCTCGGGCTGAACCTCATGTCGACCCACTCCTTAGGCCATCAATCTAGTGGTCTTGGTTTCGCGACCTCCCTCTCAGGCAAGTCGAAAACACATGGTGGTTTTGTATTTGCAACTACAAACCCATTAAATTAAACCATAACCACTAGGTAAAATCACCACTAAAATACGTCTACCCTATCAACAAGCAAAACTCAATAACAATATCAACATATATTTGCTAAATTACACCCTAAGAATGGGGGTTTTTAGCCACACATCAAGAAATAACAAAATACACCTAAATTATACTAAAATAAAATGGGTATAAGAAATTATACCTTGATTTAAGCAAAGGAAGAAGAATGGAGAAGACCCACTTCCAATTTGGGAAAGATGACATCCTTCTCTCTTCAAGTCTCCTTTAAAACCCTTTCCAAACTTGAGAGAAAATATCTAAAAGCGTACTAATATAATATGAAAATAATAATAATGGTTCGGAGATCTTAAAATTAATAATAAGTATCGTATTTATAAACTTCAGAAAATAGCGCTGACGGATCTTTCAGCGAAGTTAGTCGATAACGCTGAATGACTCGGTGACTCGCTCTTCTTCTATTTCATCGCTGTTTCATGCTTGCCTACAACCTCTTCACATTCTCGAACATTGGGCGGTATAGTACTATTTCGCAAAACTTTTCGTCAAAATGCTAACTGCTTTTTCATCGCCTTTCTGATCCTTTTCCTTCAGGGCTTCGCATACTGGAACAAATGGAGGAGTATGTCCTTTCGACGAATCGCCAAAGGTTCTTGGCAATGCTCATGCTTCAGTTTCTTCGTTCTTTTCAGCCTTTTTATTCCTTTTTGCACCTAAGTATCCATGCTTCATTAGATATTGAGACAAACTAAGCATTCGAGGACACTATTTCTATCAAAATAAATCGATAAATGAGTCCAGTTTGTGGACTCATCAACACCCCCAACTTGCGGGTATGTTTAGTTCTTTCTTTTCAATCGAAACTCCTTCCACCGCCCACTTTGGAGTTTCATCTGCAATTAGTGGGGTTCACCACTCTTTCATCTCTTCCAGCTTCTTTGTTTTAATCAGATACTGGTAGTGATCCCCAATTTTTGTGGGCATGCCCAAGACTACATTGATTTCCTCATTGTCACACTTTACTCTCCTGCCTCTGACAACCACATAGCTAACTTCTCTGAAGGCTGCCTCTAGTTTCTTTTGTTAGGGTATTAGTGCACTATATGCATTGTAGAACTCTGTTACCCAGTTTGGAATATAAGGGCCACAAGGTTTAATAAAGATTTGGAACTTGTGGTATCTCAGACACTCCATTATCTCTGGGTATCTATCTATAACCCCATCTATGGATATACACTTTTCATCTAGAATTGTCCTCAACTCCTCAGCCTTTTCTCGATTTGATTTTGACTAAGGATCTTGTACGAGAGGTGCTAATACGAATGTAAGCACTGGAACTGGAGGTGCAGTCATTGTAGGATGGGGAGTCTTGACTCTGGGTGAATCATTCTGCCTCTTAACTCACCGCTCATCCCTATCTGATAGTTCAAAGGCCTTGTGTTTGCCTTTCCCTTTCTTACAAGTTTTGGAAAGTTTAGCAACTTTGCTTCTGAATGTATCTGCATCCTTGTTCATTGTAATCCCTTTTGTTCTATCTTGGTGTAGCTTGCTTCTTCCTGCAACTTTAGATTTAACCATTTCTGCAAAGAATTCAAAAGAAGTTAGAACAACTAGATCAAGTTTTAGAGAAACACAATTTCAGTAGGAATTGCCAAAGGGTTCAACGAGTTCGCCTTAGCACTTAGAATAATATAAATTCATCAGAAACGCACATCACACGGCATTGGTTAAAATTTCTTGAAATGAGAGCATCCATACCAAAATTAAATGCAGGGTTTGGAGAGCCAACCTTTTAGGAAGATTAGATCAAAACTGTGATGCTAAGCAGCAGGTTATTACATATTCAAGCACTACTCAAACAGCTAAAATACTTACATTTCACAAAAAATTTGAAAATACTAAGTAGGTGCAATTTTTGCGAGAATCGAGAGTGAGGGTTATGAAAAAAAAGTTGAAAGTTAAGGCCCGTGGTTTTATAAATCCCATCCAGATCTAACCCATTCGGCGACATTATTTGGATTTTCTTAACTACTCGGCTATCCGTCAAGTGTTCATCTACCTCGCCGAGTTTTACAAGACCCTTAACCAAAGCGAGGATCAAAACAGCGGTCTTTGTAGCGTTCAATAATCTAATAGGTATTTCGCCAATTGAATTGGGTAATTCATCCTATACTTTTCACAAACTTTTCATGCTCCATTCCTACAAAATCACAACACCTTTATTTCAAAAATTACAAACTTGAAGTAGTTAAGGGTTTTGGGTTGCCTCCCAAACAGCGCCTTAGTTAACGTCATGGCACGACGCAGGTTAGCACCTAACTTTCACTGTTGGAGTTGGCCAAAATATCTTTTGGCCACCCCCTGTCTTGTGCCTGACGAAGATCAAGCATTATGTGACCCAAGAGAGTTTCAATTAGTTGGATAGATCTAGAATGAGAACTGCTCATCTGATTTGGCTCTTCTAAATTTTCTCTAATCTTCTCTAGAACTCTATCTTGCTCATTTAGATTTTGAAGGATGGTTAATAACATATTTTCGATATGTTTACTTTCAATGTCCATTGATCTGCCCTGCTTAGTAGGTGGTCTGCATTTGCTCTTTTCTTTGGACATCACTTCCAGTTCCTCTACCTTTTGGGTCAAGTTGTTTATCTGACCTAGCAAACTGATTAAATGCTAGTCCTTCTCAGTATCCTTGTTGGTTTTAACCCCCAAGGTCAAGGAATTTGGCTGCAGTCTCATAGGAGTATTTATCGCAACCGCCTAGCATAAGTCGATCGATTAACTCTCCGTTTCCAGGACTTAGACCCTTATAGAGGCATTCCAGTAGAACTAAATCAGGGATTTCATGAGTTGGGCATTGTATCAATAATGTTTTAAACCTTAGCCACGACTTATGAAAAGGTTCTCCTCTTAGATGATTGAAGTTCAGGATGTGATCTATAAATCTCATCACTTCAGCTGAGAGGTGCTCAATTGGGCCACCATCCCCATCATGTATACTCATTATCCTATCTCAACACACAGACAAACCAGACAAAACAAAAAATTAGGTAAGTAGACTACGACTAAGAAGAGCAAAAATTCCACTAATCTAAAAATTCTCAAATAACACCACTCCCCAACAGCGGCGCCATTTTGATGCTTATCATGAACAACGACACTAACCTATGGTATGACTGTCTATGATTGTTGATAGTATAGTAACCAAACTATAGGTTGGGGTTGTGTCCCATGGGAGTGGTTTTGAGAATTGATAGAAAGATAAAATTAAACTCTACCTAGTCGTAGCTAAAGACATTAACGAAAAAAAATATAGTCAATTAAAGGGGGTGACACAAAAGTGTCAAATATCAATTGGGGGTTGTCACAAGTAGTAAAAACAACAAAAATTAACAAGAAAATCAAGTACGGGGAAATGTTCTTGGGGTGTGACCACAATATAGGTTGAGATAAATTATTGGGTACATGATTTCAATAGATAATTTGCAAGATAATAGTGACTAGGATAAGCTTTAGATGGAAATAAGTTCCCTCTCGGGCATCTTACCTCGTTTCAAATGGGTTCCTCTCGGACATCTATTTGCCGCATGAAAACCAGCCTATGCCTTACCCCACTCACTCTCTCGAGCTAAGGGTTAGGATATGGGACTAGGGTTCACCCTCTCGGGTTGAACCTCATGTCGACCCACTCCTTAGTCGATCAGTCTAGTGGTCTTGGTTTCGCGACCTCCCTCTCGAGCAAGCCGAAAACACATGGGTGGTTTTGTATTTGTTACTACAAACCCATTAAATTAAACCACAACCACTAGGTGAAATAACCATTAAAATACATCTACCCTATCAACAAGCAATACCCAACAACAATATCAATATATATTTGCTAAATCACACACCAAAAAAGTTGGTTTTTAGCCACACATAAAGAAATAACAAATTACACCTAAAATGATATAAAATCAAATGGGTATAACAAATTAAACCTTGATTGAAGAAAAGGAAGAAGAATGGAGAAGACCCACTTCCAACTTGGGAAATATGAAATCCTTCTCTTTTCAAGTCTCCTACAAAACCCTTTCCAAACTTGAGAGAAAATATCTAAAAACGTACTATTCTATTGTGAAAATAATAATAATGGTTTGGAGCTCTTAAAATTAATAACAGGTTTAGTGTTTATAGACTTCAGAAAATAGCACAGGCATATCTTTTGGCGAAGTTAGTCAGTGCCGCAGAATGACTCGGCGACTCGCCCTTCTTCTGTTTCATCGCCGTTTCATGGTTTCCCTCATCATCTTCATGTTCTGGACATTGGGTGGTATAGTATTGCTTCGTGGAACTTTTCGGTGAAGCGCCGACTGTTCCTTCCAGCGCCTTTTTTATCCTTTTTGTTCAGGGCTTCGTATACTCGAACAAAGGGCGAAGTATGTCCTTTCAGCAAATCGCCAAAGATTCTTGGCAATGCTCATGCTTTAGTTTCTTTGTTCTTTTAAG
The DNA here is from genome assembly GCA_029007595.1 of Solanum commersonii. Taxonomy (NCBI): domain Eukaryota; kingdom Viridiplantae; phylum Streptophyta; class Magnoliopsida; order Solanales; family Solanaceae; genus Solanum; species Solanum commersonii. Next base: position 436,936 of record JAJTWQ010000136.1, read on the forward strand.
CCTTTTTGTACCTAAGTGTCAATGCTTTCACTAAAACTTCAAATACCTGAAACTTAAGAGTTTTCATCATATATTGAGAAAACTAAGCATTTGAGGACAATATTTCTATCAAAATAAATCCCAAAATGAGTCCAACTTGTGGACTCATCACTTACCACATCTGAATGCGATGGGGAATAACAGGATCCTCAGGCGGTCATCTTTGAGCCTGACAACCGTAAGATGTAGGTATGGAAATACCTCACACCCCCGCCCCCCAAAAAATTACGTAGTTGTCCTCAAATGCAACTAAAAATAAAAACAGTCTAAAAAGAGAACATAAAGAAGGAAAAAAGAATCACCATGCCAGGCTAGGCCTGGGCAAAGTCATCATATCCACAACTCTCTCTGTCGAGGCATTAGTTCCCCGTATTTCATCATCCTTTTCTCTAGTGGAGCCTACCCTGGAAACATCCATCAAAGAGCCTTGGATAACTATATGCACCATGGCTCCCTCTAGGTCTGCCAAATCATCATTGGCAACTGTGTCATCACACCTAGCTGCTCTTCGTCTGTCTCAGCCTCTAACTCAATATCAACATTATAAGCTTTAACCTCATCTGCAGTGGTAGCCGGAGGCACCTCAAAACAATCTGGAATATTTGTATCCGACATGTCGGGAATCTCCACGGTCCCAAACATTATACAGATATCAATGGACATTACTGGTCCACATTCTTTCTCTACTCAGTAACATCGTCCTTCAAGGCTATCACCCCCTCTGTAGCACCATAGGTCTACTTAAAAGCTGCAACTCTAACAGTAACGACATCTAGTGCCAATTTGTGATCCCTTATCTCAACCCTATGTGGGGCCAAGGCAGAAGCTATCGTCCTCTCTATTATCCCATGCATCGTAGCCTCAACCTGGGAGGCACGCACATCGACTGAATGATCCAGATGGCCCATTTTGTACATCATATCTTGGGTGATAAGGGTTCGGGATATAAAAGCAGTAACAACAGAAGATCATGGGGGAGAGGATGCAACATAAGTGCTAGGATTCTCAGAAGGTGATGATTCAAAAGTACGTGATTGCCTATTGACATAAGTGGGAAAGACAGTCTCTATGGGTAGCATATCAACATCAACCTCCTCTTATCAGCCTCGTCACGCATGCACTCGACCTCTATATGCTAGATGTCGTTAGAAGAGGTGGGTTTAACCTCTACATCCAACTGCTCATCTCACAGATTATTGGCCCGTTGGCACATATCTGTGATCAGCAAAGGGAATGGGAGTGAGGTCTGACGTTGGTTGGCCCTCATGGCCATCTCGTTCTCAATAATCACTCCCAAATTTAGCCTTTTCCTAGTTATAATGGACGCAGTACAAGTCACCTTCGTGTAGCGATGAATAAAATCATTCTGTGATAGCATAATGGTGCAACTGATGAACCTGAACCAATATTTCATGGCAATGTTAAGGTCTCTCTTCTTGATCTGGTCACCAACCTCCATCCACATCTGGGTTTCATCAAGGATAAGAGGGGCCATCCAACCTTTTAAGTCATCAAGAGTCTATGTATTGATAATTTTCTTGTAGTCATGCATAAAGCTATAAGCGTGTCCGAATACAACATTTATATCATCGCTTCTACATTTTACCTTCTTGCCTCAGACCACCACAAAATCCACCGGCTTGAAGGAGCTACTCATCATCTTTCCCTTTGGCACCAAATCACCATAGGCTGAGTAGAATTTTGGAAACCCAAGTAGGAATGTGTGGGCCATGGGGTTTGGTGAAAACCTCGAATCTGTGGAATCTGAGATGTCCCACACCTCTGAATGTCTGTCCACCACAACATTGGTAGACAGTCTCTTTTCCTCTAATATGGTCCTCAATCCCTCGGCCTTTAGTCGATTGAGTGACCGGGGAAAAGGACCTTGTACTGGTTATGCTGGGACCACTATCTACTCTAAAGCTGCAGCTTAAGGAGGAGGAGGAGTCTCAGGCACCAAGTTCATAGACAGATCATTCATTGACTTGGATTGTAGCTCCACTCTTCGGGCCTGTAATAATTGGTCATCCTCAAGCTCGGAGATTGAAGCGTGAGAATAATGTGAGTCCTCCTCACTGCCTAATGAGGAGAGTTGTGTTTCATAGACCCCTCAATGTTTGAGCTTACCTTCTCAGGACGCACAACTGCGACCTCATTTCCCTTGCCTTTGCCTCCCTTTGATGGTAGTTTCATTGTGTTTACTTGGGATGCAGTTGCCTCCTCATTAATGGTGATTTCTTGTGCCCGCTTCTGGGGCGATACGTCACTACTGAAACTTTGGGTCTAGCCATTCTTCCAAAACAATGCAGAAACACTTCGAAATACTCTACAAGACTTCAGAAAATAAATTATAGCAAGACTCGCCGAACCACTTTGGCGAGCCATGTCGAGCTTGCCGAAATTTCCAAAACAAAAATTTCAAAAAAGAAAAGCTCGTCGGCAATGTCCAGAGTCATTCGGCGGATCGCCGACACCAATAGGCGAACTAAAAGCAGCTCGCTCAAAGTTACAGTGTATTTAAGGAATTAAGGGCGTAGACGGGAAATAAAGAATCACTTCCGGTAGTCACTGAGTGAACTTGGAGAGGTCAGGCGTATCGTCGAAAGTTATAGAAGCAAACTCAACTTTTTAGGGAAATTAAGGGAGATCATAGGGGACTTAGGTGAACCACCGATCGAATCGGCGAGCTTGATCCAGCTCACCAAATGGCCCTTCATGCCACTTTTTCACCCCACTCATCGAAATAAAACCTGCAGCCCAAGTAATCAAAATTAAACACTTACACTATGAAAATAAAGCAAGACCTATACTACCCATGCCCTCGGGGTACTTAGACTTACCCTGATTTGGCAAAAATAGCAATGGACGTCTTTTGTCATTAATATACGTCAACTGCTCCATCATTGGCCAAAATATGACATTTAGAACAATCTGGTTTTACTAAGACTTCACCCTGCTAGACACAACACATTCAACAAACCCAATGATTTCAACTCGATTTCAGTAAACAAAGACATGGTAATGATGATTAATGGCTAAATAATTACGATTTAATTTAAAATTAGGCAAAAAAAAAAACAATCACACAATGATTACCCAAAGATATTCAACAACAAAATACCGATTTCATTGAGCTCAACCACGTGTAGAGTTTGGGGTTCTGAAAACCAACCTTTTATGCCAAATGTATTTGAAATGCTAGGAGGCAAAAAATTCCCAAGTCAATCCTGAACAATGATCTCGATAAAATGAGAGTAAAAGTGTGAAAATATTGATAAACTAAAATCGGGTGAGACAATGTGGGAGTTAAAAAGTAGGAAAGTAAGAGGATTTGAAATTTTAAACCATTTGTCCTTTAACACCTTTTAGTTCGTGTGCCATTAGGAGAAGTAAGTCGCGCTCGCTGAACAACTCGATGATGCGTCGAGTGGTATTTTGGCTTGCCGAGTCTTACAGAACTCCCAAAAAAATTATGGGTTTAAACCGTGTACCTTGTCATGCTCGCCGACTTGTCCGCCAATTCGCGGACTTATCTTTTAGTTCGTAGATTTTATAGAAATCTCCATGAAGCTGAGTGGTTTGAACGACGGTCCAAGTAGGGCACACCGTCCTCTTTGGCGAGTCGCTGATTGGACTTTTTGCTCGCCTAATTGCCACTCTCCAATAGTTTCACTTTTTAACTAGCAAAATCAACATCCATAATTCAAAAACAATATTTGGAACTTCAAAAACATGGGTTGCCTCCAAAGAAGCCCCTTATTTAACTCTGTTGTACAATGGAAATACCAATCAAAACTTCATTCTTGGGATTGGCCTTTATGTCACTAGGCAACCCCCTTTTTACATGGATTCAATTGAGTCAAGATTTGAACCGTTTGTGTATCCATTTGTTTAATAGAGATAGAATGAGAAGTCACCATCTGATTGAGAAGTTGAGCCATCCTCTTTCATTTCTTTGAACACTTTTTCCGACCCTTCTACCTTATTGAGAATCCGTGCCAGCATGCCTTCCGTATGGAGGTTCTACGGGTCAGCTCTTTGCTCTTTAGGCTTTTGGCATTCATTAGGTGAGGTGGGGCATATCATTCCTTTTAACCATCCCTTTCCTTCCAACTACCAACTAGCATTACAATCACGCCATTCCTCGTAACGATCTCTCCATCCATACTCTCTATTCCAGCCCAGATTTCCACCAAGCCTTGGGTTATTTGAATGAAATCCTCCTCCTTGATTTGCAAGGAAGTTCACTTCCTCATTGTACATCACTTCAAATTCTGCTTCTTCAGGGTTTACTCCACAAACACCCACAGCATTCACACTATTCAACCCACCACCCATCACATTTTTCAACAATAAATAATGTTGGGTCATCATTTTGGCCATATTTTTGTCTCTCTCTTCATCCTTTCTCAATGTGTTTTTTCGTCATCCTAAAAGTGAGACCAGACACCTTGTTCTCACGAGTGTACCATGCTCTATTTATCTTGGTCATGCCATCATGCAGTTGAGACGCTACTTCATAGGGCTGTTGCATTATACCTTCGGGAACAAGTTGATCAGCAACTCCTATGTTCATTGAGTCAAGATTCCTATAGAAGTATTATAGTAATATGTGGTTTCACAGTTTATGAGTCGGACATTGAAGTACCAACTTCTGAAATCTTAGCCACGTCTCATCGATTGGTTCATCCTCCAAGCATTTGAAATCTTGGATACTATCTCTGGGCGTCATCATCTTTGACGGGGGAATGAATCTCACGTAGAATGCTTGGCCTTGGACGGCTTCACTATTCAAGTGAAGGCATCTGAGTTGGGGGTCACCAGTCCAATGAGGTTACACCCTTGAGAGTCGATGTTGCTGGATTGAGGCGTGACGTGGATGAGGTTAAATCCACTAATTTGTTTGTATGTTTCGGCATTGTGGAACTTCATGAGAGGCCAACTATTTTTGAGATCTCTACGGCTACTATGACCAGAAATGCTGATGTAGCTGATGATGGTGCTGAGTCAGACGCTCCTGATACTGATGAGGAGGGGCTTGGGACCCACGATGTAGTTGTTTATGATGATCTTGAGTATCTGGAGAGTGCGATGGTGCAGACTGCCATGAAGGCATCTCTTCAGGACACCTCGATAATTGGCTCGCATGGAGCAAAGGTTATTGGTGGAGATGAGCGGGGTACTAATGCCCTTATGGAGAGAGACCTAGATGTGAGGATTTCACCTCAAGCTAAGCCCAACGAGGGGATCTTAACTCTCTTATATTTTACTTTTTACAAATTTTCTTTATTTTGCATTGAGGACAATGTTTGGTTTTTTTTTGCGAGGTGAGGTATCTTCATATCTACCCTATTGGGCTATATTTATCTTGTTTTGTATCTCTCTGTAACACTCCAGAAACTAGTGGGTTAAACTAGAGCTAAATGTAAGGGTTAAAAATCGTAAAATGACTCCCCATAGATTAGTAGACTATCTAGGATTGTAATGAGGGCTTTAAGAGTCAACGCCAAAGGGTAAGTGCCAAGGCAAAGGGGCAAAGCCGAAGCCAAAGGCCAAGGCTGCCCCAACCATGGCCAACTATGCCCCAACTTCATGTCCATCACCACAGCCAGTGGTTTTGACCATGGCTCATGGGAGACTTCATGGAGTTGCCTTAGCCATTGAGGAGTAGAAAGAATTTGCCCTACCTATTGTTTCAAAGTTCACGAGTGGGACCACAGCTCATGGAGCCCCTCGTGAAGATGTCTTGGGCTTGTGAGCTTAAGGCACAAGGTGCCTAGCCACTGCCTTAACACCACGAGAATACATCGGCTCGTGGTTAGCTCCACGACTAGTGGAGCCCCTCGTGGAGTTACCTTGGGTGTGTAGGAAAACAGGCATGGAAGTCTAGCTAATGCCTCATGTTCATGAGTTGGACCACGGCTCATGAGGCCCCTCGTCGCAGTTGGGCAGGGTCATGTAAATGGGGGTTAAATGGGTCTTTTCCTTTTAAGTCCTATTAAAGTGAGGTTATTTTGGGTAAGTTTGGGGTCAGTGTATAAGTTGTTTTTAAGTCAAAAGAACCTAAACTAAGTCATTTTTTGCAAACACCCGAATCAAATCAAAAGTTCATCTCCCACACAATATTTCTCTCTCAAAAACTCAAAAAGGAAGAAGAGTAGAATTAGAACTAGGGTTTCAAGAAATCAAGGCTTCTTCCTCAAATTCTTTAGAGATTCATAATCAAGGTATGGTAGTTTTTCATCTATGGGTAGCTTTAACCCATAGAGTTCCTTCAAAACTATATTTCAAAGCATTTTTAATGGTTGAATTTTGATTGATTATGATTGAATCGATGATTTATGATGAAATTCTACCAAGAACCCATGAATTCCCCATATTACTAAATTGTGATCTCAAGATGTGGGTTGATTGATTATAGAAGCATGTGAATAGATTATGTCTATATTTTTTTAGTTAATTAAATCATGATATTATCCATATCTAATGTAGAAATTCTAGATGCTTGGGTTGAATGTGATTCACGGTCCTTAAAGGACAAATTATGAGAATTGTGCATGAGCTTATGATTCAGTTAGAGAATGAAGATCCTATAACTATGGTGTAATTGTGGTATCGTTGAAAGACTATGGTGTAATCGTGGTATTGTTGAAAGATCATTCTCCCTATACCCTTACACATGACTATGATAATCTTGTTGGGTTGATTAAAAGGCTATTCTCATGAACACATTATAAACATGATGTGAAAGGTTTACTCAACTACAAATGACTCTAAGGTTGAAAGGATATTCTGACTTATTGAATCTATGAGCTTACCTGATACCATGTTTGTTTGAGTGCTAGGGAATTCTTCCATAAACATGAACCTAAGTAAACATTTAAACATGAAATTAATGGGAATGATGCTTAGCACCGAGTGGATATGAATATGAGATGAAAGCTTTTACGTTAGTTAGTGCAGATTTCCATATGGGTTCCTTTTATGCCGTTATTCCGGGTTCCAAAAATAATTATCTCATGAAATGTAAACAATTTACCTCAGTTAGTCCAGGTTTCTGGAAGCAATCTTCGTATCCCGTAACTATGTGCCAACATAGGTTTTTAACTAGTGGATCAATCTAAGTTATTAAACATGAGTTCTACCTTAGGCAAGTAGGACACCTCTTTTCGGTGTGGGGCAGTACATCGGATTCTATGTAGCTGAAATAGTCTATATCGGTTAAAGCTATTTTCTTTACATGACAAAAATATAAAGTATGACAAGAACATTAACACTATACTTATGACTTCTAAAGGAGCTCTACTTAGTGTGAGTGGGGATATGTGACTTCATTCATGCATTGCACAAGTAGGCTTTGAAAGGGAATATGGTGTGGTTTTCTTATGCTATGAAGGTATATGAATTTATGCATGTTTAATATGGATTGTTACTAAGAGTGGCTATCCGTGTTACAAGTTAATGAACATGAATATTTCGTTTTCTATGAGTATTGGCTATGGATGAGGTCAAAGTATTATATGCATCATTATGGTGGCCTAAAAGTGGTACTTAGTATTAGATAGGATTATGGGATCTTATCTATCCTTTGCGCAAGTATAGCTTAGGGTTGCTTATGAAATGGTTTGACATATGTATTTACATGAATCTGCATGATGACTCTTAAATTAAATAAAGTGCATGGTTTCAACTAAAATGCCCCTTTTAGCATGTTTTCATGGATTTTATGCATGGCTATCATACTTAGTGCAATTTTGGACTTACCTATATTTTCTAAATTTTTATACAAGTGTAGGGACCGATCGTTGAGGTGTGTTTATCCTTTTGTTCAAAGCTTGAATTGATTCTCTCCACGCTTTTGGTGAGTCCTCATGGTTCGAGGACGAGAGTAGTTCATTTCTAGTTTCTTTCTTACACTCTTTTTTGAGACTATGTTGTAAAGGGATGTGACCCTTATTGATACTCCGATTGTATTATATTGTTATTAAACATCTTCCATTTGATTTTATGAAAGTCTTCAACTAAAAAAAGTTTTAAATTCCACATCATTTCTATTTATCTTATGCCATGATAAGCTAAGGGCTTGTATGAGACCTATTCGGGGTCCAGTACACCGTGTTACATCTAGGGGGTACGCCTAGGTCGCGAAAAACTTGGTAATTATAGAAAAAGGTGTAGAATAATTCTAGGATAATATCTCATAAACCACGTCTATTAGAGTCTAGTTCATGAGTGTGAAGCGTGCCACATTTATAAATAACAGGCAATAAGATATTTAGGAAATTTCACTCTTTCGTTACTCTTAAGTCGTGCCATAGAGTTTGACTCTGTAAAGTCCTTTTCCTAACCCTTCTATTGTGTCTTCAGGATATGAATACAAGAAGGGTGAACACAAGAAGAAGAGAAGAGGAGAATGTGAATGAGAGAGTTCCTCCCCAAGATCCCCAATATTCTAAAGTTCCTTAAGATCTTATTGATATGGGGGCTATGACAGATGTGAAAATAAGGTCGGCTCTCAAAATATTGACCCAAGCCATGACAGCCTAAGTCAATAGGGATACTAGGACTCCTATGAACCCCAATGTGAATACGAACGGTTGAAGGATAAGGTATTCCTGAATTCCATGGTTACAGAGTGGAAGAGCACCCACAAGGGTTTGTTGATTAGTTTTATATAGTGTTTGATGCTATGAAAGTGTCTCCACAAGAGAAGGTGGAGTTATCTGCCTACCAATTGAAGGATGTGGCTCAAATATGGTATGAGAAATGAAAGGGTGAGAGACCCGTAGGAGCGGGCCAGGTAGATTGGGAATTGTTTAGGTCGGTCTTTGTTGATAGATTTATTCTCGTAGAGGTGAGGGAATGAAAAATGCAAGAGTTTATAAATCTTCGACAAGGAGGTTTGAGTGTGAAAGACTATTCCCTTAAATTCACTCAGTTGTAAATGTATGCTCCAACCTTAGTGGTGGATTCGAGGGCAAAGATGAACAAATTTGTGATGGGGGTGTCTGACTTAGTAGTCAATGAATGTTGTTCGGCAATGCTAATCCCAAGTATGAATAATTCACGTCTCATGGTCCATGCTGAAAAAATTGAGGAACAAAAGCTCAAGCAAGTGAATCGGGAAGTGCAAAGAACAAGGATTGATGATGGAAATTTTTCCAAAGGTAAATCTGAGGATCAAGGTCGACCAAGGTTCAAGTGAAGTTCTCCAACCAAGGCTCCTCTAGTTCTCCAAGGGTCAATAAAGATAGGGTTTCTAACTCTAAGCCTCAAGAAGGCAATAGCGATGGATCTTCTATGGTAAGGCCTACTTGTGCAAAGTGTGGCAAGAAACATGATGGTAAGTGCCTAGTTGGTATGGATGGTTGCTCTAGTTGTGGGAAGAGTGGTCATATGATGAGAGATTGTCCCATGCTTACGGCTCAAGAAAGAAAGGGCAAAGTAATTCTCTCCTAGCGGTTCAAATTCCAATGTTCCCAAGAAAAACAACTTTTATGCTCTTTAATCCCAAGGTGACTAAGAGAGCTCCGCAGATGTGGTAACCGGTATATTACAAGTCTTTTCTATTGATGTGTTTGAATTATTAGATCCCGGTGCCACTTTGTCCTTTCTGACAACTTTTGTGGCCATGAAGTTTGAAATACACCCCGAAGTGTTATTAGAGCCTTTTTCGGATTCTACAATTGTTGGTGACTCGGTAGTGGAAAAAAGAGTCTATAGGAGTTATCCTATTTCCTTGTCTTATAAAGTTACCTTGGTTGATTTAGTAGAGTTAGACATGTTAGATTTTGATGTGATTTTAGGTATGCATTGGTTACAATCATGTTGTGCCTCTATTGATTGTAGTACTTGGGTAGTTAAGTTTCAATTTCAAAATGAGACTACTTTAGAATGGAAGGGGGAAGATTCTATCCCTAGAGGTCAATTTGTCTCTTACCTCAAATTTAGGAAAATGATCTCCAAAGGGTTTATTTACCATCTTGTTAGGGTTATGGATGTTGAGTTCGAAACCCCTTCTCTAGATTCAGCTCCAGTAGTGAATGAGTTCTGGAAAGTTTTTCCCAATTATTTTCCCAATATTCCTTCCAAACAGGAAATAGACTTTTACATTGATCTTTTACCGGATATGCAACCTATCTTCATTCCTTCTTATAGAATCACTCTGGCAAAGTTAAAGGAGTTGATGGAGCAACTAAAGGATTTGCTAGACAATGGTTTTATTCAACTGAGTATCTCTCCATGGGGTGCTCTAGTGTTGTTTCTAAGAAAGAAGGATTGGTCTCGTAGAATGTGCATTGATTATTGTCAATTGAACAAAGTGACCATTAAGAATAAATATCCCCTTCCGAGAATTGATGACTTGTTTGATCAACTTCAAGGGGCTAGCTATTTCTCCAAATAGATCTTCGTTCAGGTTACTATCATCTAAGGGTGAGAGGGGTTGACATTCCCAAGACGACCTTTAGGACCCGGTATTGTCACTATGAATTTTTGGTTATGCCATTTGGATTGACAAATTCCTCGGCGGCATTTATGGACCTAATGAATAGGGTTGTTTAGACACTACCTTGATATGTTTGTGATTGTGTTTATTGATGATATTTTGATCTATTTATGGAGTGAAAATAAACAAATGGACCATTTGAAGATTGTATTTCAAGTCCTTAAAGACCACCAATTACATGCGAAGGTTTTAGTAAATGTGAGTTTTGGCTAAGGTCTGTAGCCTTCCTTCATCATATTATGTCGAGCAAGGGTATTGAGGTATATCCTAAGAAGATGGATACGGTCAAGAGTTGGCCTAAACTTCTAACTCCAATGAATATTAGAAGTTTTTTTGGTTTGGCCAGTTGCTACATGAGGTTTGTTGAGGAGTTTTCCTCCATTGCTTCTCCGTTGACGGCTTTCACTCAAAAGAAAGCTAAGTTTGAGTGGTCGGAGGCTTGTGAGAAGAGCTTCCAATATTTGAAAGACATACTTACTTCCGCTCCAGTGTTGACCAAACTTACTGGAGGGTACCGATGCTTTTGTTGTGTATTGTGACGCCTCTAGAGTAGGGTTGGGATGTGTGCTTATGCAACATGGTAAAGCGATTGTCTATGCTTCAAGAAAACTTAAGGTCCATGAAAAGAATTATCCAACCCATGATCTCGAATTAGCGGTGGTAGTATTTGCCTTGAAAATATGGAGACATTATCTATGTAGGGTGCATGTTGATGTGTTCACCAATCACAAGAGTCTTTAGTATATGTTAAGTCAAAAGGACTTTAATCTCTGATAAAGAAGGTGGTTAGAACTCTTGAAGGATTATGACATGAGCATCCTTTACCACCCCAAAAAAGCTAATATAGTAACGGATGCCCTTAGTCGATTGGCCATGGGTAGCGTGGCTCATGTAGATGATGAAAAGAAAGAATTGGTTCGTGATGTGCATTGGTTGGCACGGCAAGGTGTTTAACTAGTGGATTCCACCAAGGGTGGTGTCATGGTCCAAAATAGTTCCGAATCATCCTTTGTGATGGACGTGAAGTCTAAGCAAGACCTGATCCTATATTAGTTGAGTTGACAAAGTTGGTACTCAAAAATTCCATTGAGGCTTTCTCCCAAGGGGGAGATGGGGTGCTTAGGTACCAAAGTTGGTTATGTGTTCCAGATGTTGATGGCTTGAGAGAGGAGATTCTAGAAGAAGCTCATGGTTCGCGGTATTCTATTCATTTGTGATCCACCAAGATGTAACGTGATCTACGGGAAGTCTATTGGTTGAATGGTATGAAGAAGGATATAATGGGTTTTGTAGCCAAGTGTCTGAATTGTTAACAAGTTAAGGCCGAGCACATAAGTCCTGGACGCTTGTCCCAAGGTATAGTTATTCCCACTTGGAAGTAGGAGGATGTGAACATGGACTTTATAGTTGGTTTGACTCGTACCCAAAGGCAACATGATTCTATTTGGGTCATTATAGATCGATTGATAAAATTATCCCACTTTATTCCTGTCAAGGTTTCATTTTTGGCGGAAGATTATGCCAAATTGTACATCAAGGAGATAGTGAAGTTGCATGGGTTTTTTTTTTATTATTTCAGATTGGGGTACTCAATTTACTTCACACTTTTGGAAGGCATTCCAAAAAGGGCTTGGTACTAAGGTTGAGCTTAGCATGAATTTTCATCCCCAAACCGATGGGCAAGTAGAACGTACCATCAAAACCTTAGAGGATATGTTGAGGAAATATGTTATAGACTTCAAAGGTAATTGGGATGACCATCTACCATTAATAGAATTTTCCTACAACAATAGTTACCACTCAAGTATTGCCATGACTCCTTTTGAAGCCTTGTATGGTAGGTGATGTATGTCTCCGGTTAGTTCGTTTTAATTAGATGAAATTGCTCTAATTGGTCCAGAACTAGTTTATGAGGCCATTGAAAGAGTCTAACTCATTAGAGAGAGGTTGAGGACTGGCCAAAGTAAACAAAAGTCTTATACCGATGTTACAAGAAGGGATCTAGAATTTGATGTTAACGATTGGGTCTATTTGAAAATCTCACCTATGAAGGGTGTGATGAGGTTTGGAAAGAAAGGGCAAATTAGTCCCCAGTATGTAGGCCCATATCAAATGTTGCAATGTGTTGGGGAAGTTGCGTATGAGTTTGACTTGCCAAATGAGTTGGCTCTGGTTCACCCAGTATTTCATGTTTCCATTCTTAAGAAGTGCATTAGAGATCCTGTATCCATTATCCCCTTAGAAGGGTTGGGAGTTGATGAGAGTCTATCATATGAACAAATTTCGGTAGATATCTTAGACCGGCAAGTCAAATGGTTGAGAAATAAGGAAATAGCATATATAAGGTTTTATGGAGGAATTATTTAGTTGAGGGTGATACTTGGGAGGCCGAGGCCGATATGATGTCCCGCTATCCTCATCTTTTTCCTTCTACTCCTATCCAAGATTGAGGTAAGTAGTTACTCTTGAGTTTGGTGTTTTGGGAGTCCTGTGTGCTATGTGTTCTTCATGATTTCCTTATGATATGCATGTTCTTAAGAAAAAATCATGTTTAGTATAAAATGAATTTTCATGATTTATATGTTTCTCATGTTGTTATGCATTTTAGTATAATGATTGCATATTTAACTTCATGAGATGATTTGATGAACATGATTTGATATGCTTTTGATGAAATGGCATATTGGCTCCATAATGTTGTGGTGAGCTTGCTTTTAGTTGGAGAAGGTAGTTCCTCCTATGATTATGTTAAATGATGAGTTTGTGCATAATGGGTTTTGGATATAGTATTGATTATGTCATGAGATGGAGTTGATGTTTCCTCCTTTGAATGATGCATTATTTGATGTTCCATGCATGATGGGCTGCTAGTCTTGAGTCTTTAAGTCCATCAGGTATCTAGATCGTCATTCAAGGATGAATGTTCCCAAGGGGGAGATAATGTAACACTGCAAAAAATAATAGGCTAAACTAGCTAAATTAGAGCTAAACATAAGAGTTAAAAATCGTAAAATGACTCCCTGTATATTAGTAGACCTTCTAGGGTTGTAATGAGGGCTTCAAGGGTCAAGTCCAAATGGCAAGTGCCAAGGAAAAGGGGCCAAGCCAAAACCAAAGGCCAAGGCTGACCCAACCTTGGCCTACACTGACCCAACTTCACGGCCATCACCACGCCCAGTGGACTTGACCACGACTCATGGGAGGCTTTGTGGAGTTGCCTTGGCCATTGAGGAGTAGCAACCATTTTGCCTAGCTACTGCCTCAAGGTTCATGAGTAGGACCACATCCAGTGGTCTTGACCACGGTTCGTGGAGCACCTCGTGAAGATGCCTTGGGCTTGTAAGCTTAAGGCACAAGGTGCCTAGCCACTACCTCAAGACTACGAGAGGGACCACGGCTCGTGGAGTTCCCTTGGGAGTGTGGGCAGAAAGGCATGGAAGCGTAGCTACATCCCCAAGTTCACGAGTGTGACCACGACTCGTGATCATGACCACGGCTCATGGGGACCCTCGTGGCACCTAGGCAAGGTTATGTAAATGAGGGTTAAATCGGTCTTTTCCTTTTAAGTCCAATTAAAGTAAAGTCGTGTTGGATAAGTTTGGGGTCACTATATAAGTTGTTTGTAAGTCAAAAACACCCAAACTAAGTCATTATTCACAAACACCCAAATCAAATCAAAAGTTCATCTTCCTCACAATATTTTCTCTGTAAAACTCAAAGAAGAAGGAAAATAGAATTTGAGCTAGGGTTTGAAGAAATAAAGGCTTCTTCTTCAAATTCATAGGAGATTCATTATCAAGGTATGGTAGCTTTTCATCTATGGTTAGCTTTCACCCATATAGTTCCTTCAAAACTAGATTTCGAAGCTTACAATTTCCCCAAAAAAGTTAGGGTTTGACTACAAGTCTTGGGTTCCTTTCAAAAACATTTTTAATGGTTGATTTGTGAAAGATTATGAATGAATGGATGATTTATTGTTTATTTATGATGAAATCCTCCCAAGAACCAAAGAATTCCCCATATTACTAAATTGTGATCTCAAGATGTGGTTTGATTGGTTATAGAAGCATGTGACTAGATTATGTCTATATTGATTGAGTTAATTAAATCATGATATAATCCATATTAATGTAAATTCTAGATGTTTGGGTTGAATGTGATTCATGGTCCTTGAAGGGAAAATTATTAGAATTGTACATGTTTATGATAATTGTGCATGAGCTTATGATTCACTTAGTGAGTGAAGATCCTACGACTATGGTGTAATTGTGGTATTGTTGAAAGATCATTCTCCCTTTACCCTTACACATGACTATGCATGAAATGTCTATGACTCGATAATCTTATTGTGTTGATTGAAAGGATTTTCTCATGATCACACTATGAACTTGATGTGAAAGGTTTACTCACACATTAATGATTCTAAGGTTGAAAGGCTATTCTCACCTATTGAATCAATGATCTATCATGATACCGTGTTGGTTTGAGTCCTAGGGCATTCTTTCATAAGAATCAACCTAAGTAAAGACTTAGACATGAACTTAATAAGAATTATGCTTAACATCAAGTGGATATTAATATGAGATGAAAGCTTTTACGTCACTTAGTCTGGCTTTCCAAATTGGCTCCTTTTACGCTAGATAGTGCAGGTTGCCAAAATAGTTTTCTCATTAGATGGAAACATTTTACCTCAGTAAGTCCAAATTTCTAGAAGCAATCTCTCTATTCCGTAACTATGTGCCCACATAGGTCTTTAGCTAGTGGATCCACCTAAGCTATCAAACATGAGTTCTACCCTAGGCAAGTAGGACACCGCTTTACAGTGTGGGGTAGTACACCAGATTCCATGTAGCTCACATGGTCAATGTCGGTTAACGCTATTTCCTTACTTGACAAAAATATGAATTATGACAAGAACATGAACATGAACTATACTTATGACTTCTCAGGGAACTCTACTTAGTGTGAGTGGGGGTATGGGACTTCATTCATGCATTGCACAAGTAGGCTTTGAAAAGGGATGGTGTGGTTTTCTTATGCTATGAAGGTATATGAATTTATGCATGTTTAATATGGATTGTTACTATGAGTGGCTATCCGTGTTACAAGTTAATGAACATGAATATTTCGTTGTCTATGAGTATTGGCTATGGATGAGGTCAAAGTATTATATGCATCATTTTGGTGGCCTAAAAGTGGTACTTCCTATTAGATAGGATTATGGAATCTTATCTATGCTTGGAACAAGTATAGCTTAGGGTTGCTTATGAAATAGTTTGACATATGTATTTACATGAATGTGCACGATAACTCTTAAATTTGATATAGTGCATGGTTTCAACTAGAATGACCCTTTTTGCATGTTTTCAAGGATTTTATGCATGTCTATCATACTTAGTGCAATTTTGTATTAACCCATATTTTCTACATTTTTTAGTAAGTGTAGGGCCCGGTCGTTGAGGTGTGTTTTCTCCTATAGTTCAAAGCTTGGATGGACTCTCTCCACGTTTTTGGTGAGTCCTTATGGTTCGAGGACAAGAGTTGTTCATTTCTAGGTTCTTTCTTACATTCTCTTTTGAGACTATGTTTTAAAGGATTGTGACCGTTATTGATACTCCGATTGTATAAGATGGTTATTGAGATGATGTCTAGACTCCCATTTGATTTTATGAAAAACTTCATTTGTAAAAAGTTTTAAATTCCACATCATTTCTATTTATATTGTGTTATGATATGCTAAGGGCTTGTATGAGACCCTTTTGGGGTTTAGTATGCCTTGTTATATCTAGGGGATACCCCTGGGTCGTGACACTCTCATATTTTGGATGTTTATTATTGTGATTTTTGGTATTTAATTTGAATATTGGTTGTTGATTGTAATTGAATTGCCTTCTTATTTTTGTATTTGTGAATATATGGTTGTTCTCTTATGTTTGCGTAAACAAGACATAACTTTCGATGCAAGTGTCTACGATCGAACAATAGTTTAGTAACCCAACCAAGGGTTGGGATCGTTCCCAAGAGACTGGTTTTGAGAATTAATAGAAAAATAAAATTTAGTTCTAACTAGTCGTAGCTATTGACATTAACGATTAAAATAATTGTAAATTAAAGGGGGACACAAGTGTGTCAATTAATAATGGGGGATTTTGTCACTAGGAAGTAAAAACAACAAAATAACAAGGATTTCTAAGTAATGAGAGGGGATCCTTGGGTTGTGACGGGAATACGGGTTAAGATAGATTATTGGGTACATGCTTTCGATAGAAGATTCATAGAATAATTGTGTCAAGGCTAGACTTTAAGGGGGATAAGTTTTCTCTTGAGCAACTTACCACGTTTCAAATGTGTTCCTCTCAGACACCCACTTGCCGCATCAAGACCAGCCTACTACGCCTTAACCCACTCACTCTCTCGAGCTGAGTGTGTGAACATGGGACTAGGGTTCACTCTCTCAAGCTAAACCTCATATCGACCCACTCACACTAGCTATCAATCTAGTGGTCTTAGTTTTACGACCTCTCTCTCTCGAAAGCCAAAAACAAATAAATAAACTTGTATTTGCAACTACAAATTCATTAAATTCATCCACAACCACTAAACGAGATCACATTTAAACTATGAATAAATTATCAACAAGCAAGACCCAACAATTATCTTAACCCATATTCGCTAAATCACACCCCAAGAAATGGGGCTTTTGGCCACACATGTATAAGAGATAGAAATTTATACCAAATTGAGCTCAGATTCAACTGGGTATGAAGATTTAAGTCTTGATAGAGGCCAAAATTGAAGATTCCAAGAGACCCAAATCCAAATCTTGAAAATGAAACCCTTTGGATCTTCAAGTCTTCAAAACCCTCTCAAACTTAGAGCAAAAATATCAAAAAGAACTATTCCATATTAAAATTATAATAATTGTTCGACACTTAAAACTACAACTCTAACTAGTAATTATATTTTTCATAAATTTGTGTTGCAGCAGATCATTCGGCGTCGTTAGTCGAAATCACCGATCAACTCGGCGATTCGCCTTTTGGTGTAGTTCATCACCGTCTTGCACCATCCTTCAGCATCGTCATACTCTGGGTCATTGGGCGACATGGTACTGCTTTGCAGAACTTCTCGGTGATGCACTGACTGCCCCCTTTTTCCACCGACTTGATCCTTTCCTTCAGGTTTGTGCCCTTATCTTTTCACCACACCCCTAACTTAGGATTTTGGCCTAAGTTGGCTATTCAACTAACCACAATTCAAGAGGATTATATTTAATGGATTTAGAAAGGTCTATTTTTCATCAAGTTTCTTCCAAAGAAGGGTAAGTCTCAAAAGGTGTTCAACAGAGAATCACATGCTCACAAGGTAGGTCACAAAAGAGGTATATGTCAAATTGGTTCACACTCTTCGATGTTGCCTAAGATCATATCAAGAGAAAGTCTTACTTAGTCAACCGGACCATCAGGGAAAATTCTAGGTGTTGTCATGCACGGTTCCAGGTAAGCTTATCACCCAAGGCATCGACACTTAAGTCAAACAAGACTCCACACTTTTTTAGTGTGCAACGGTCATCACAACAGAATCAATTTGATAAATGGCTAATTACAACGAGTTGCAAAGAGTTCACATATTGTCTATGCAACTTCATTTGGCCTCATCGTAGCCGCATATTCCTATTCGTTTGATTGAGAGCACTATTCAAGTCATCGATATTGATCAAAACCTAGACTCAAATTTTGCAAAGGAACAACCATGTTAAACACACGAGAGGTGGCAACAATTTTTGAACAGGTCGAAATCATTTTATAATTTAAAAATGAAAGGAGCCACAAGCTCAAACATTCACAAAAAAATAGTATTAATACAACAATAGCTCACAACCCAAATAGTCAAACAAAACACAATTTATGAGTAGCATATAAAGGTGTGGGCCTCACCCCACCACAAACAAAAACATTTTTCCTCAAATGCAAATAACAAACATCTGAAAATACTAATAGAGAAAAATAGAGAGGGAGGCAAGATGGATCTTGTCTAAGCAGTCGCTCAATCTGCCTAGGCATCAGTGCCCGATGTGTCACTCTAAATCTGGGCATCAGTGTCCGAAGTCACCTCAGGGAGAACAACGACAACTCACTTACTAAGACTGTCCAAATCATGAGCCGTTAGAAAGGAGTGGATCGCTATGAAGAATCCATGTCTCCATAAGGGATTATTGGGGTCTCGATGATTTTTTTTCTTGCTTGCACTGGGTTTCTTTCCCTCATTATCTGTTTTGGGAGGATCTATCGCCTTTGTATTTTTCCTGAAATTTTTTTCTCTTGTTTATCGGGGTGGCATATCTCTTCCAGCTACTTTCGGTCTAGCCATTTTTGCAAAGCTTTGAGAAAGTATTTAGACAAAAGCAAGGTTGTTTGATTGCAAAATCACTTCGCTAAACCAATTGACAAAGCGTGCAACTACTTCGGTAGTTCGCCGAGTGCAATGCATAGAGAATACAAAGGTGCAGACAAAGGGCGAACAAGAAGTCTTTCAGCGATCGAAAGCTTCTCGCCGAAATTAACAAAATTAAACATTACATCTAGCAATAAAACAACGGAGAATGGGGATGTTAGGTGAACCGCCGAGCAGTTTGGCGTGCTCGACCTAACTCACCAATTGGGTCAACGTGCCTAGTTTCAACCAATCTTTATGAATCCAACCCTGCAACCCCCGAAAACAAAATTAAGGCATGCACACCTCAAATTAGTCTTAGACCTAGTGACAATCATGCACAACCCACTATTTTCATCCAATTTAAAGCGCAACCTTCGGGAATTACCTATTTAACTTAGTACGGGCAAAAATTTGCTAACCTAACAAGTAAACAAATATTGTAATCCTACCAGAGAGGCCCAACACACATCATCAAAGTAATTCCATTTCATTTGAGTACAACTTTCAAGGAAAGGAATGCGATGTTTGAAGTACTAACCTTTTATGTCGATCAAATGGATACTGAGATGCTAGGAAGCAGTGTAATCCAACTCGTAGCATAATTTGACGTTGAAAATACTCTAGAGATGCAAAAATATAGGAGCTAACGTGCGGGTGTGAGTTTGGGAAGACAAAAACTGAGGGATAGTAAATGAATTTTAAACATTTAATCCTTTGGTTTGCAAAACCATCCAGTTTTCTCCCATTCAGCGACAGTAGTCCCGATCACCAATCTATACGGCATAACGCCAAGTAGTCATTTGTCGCATCGATGTTTACAGAACCTCCATGTTGTGTGGGAGCCCAAACGGTGGTCTCTGTTGAGATCACCGACACGATCAGCGGTTTGCCAGTAATTTCTTGTGATCGCTGAGTTTTACAAACTCTAATGCACGATGGTCTTAAGTATAACAGTGGTCCAATTTGATGTCGCCGAACCGTTTGGCGATTTATTGATTGGACCTGTTGCTCGCCTAACTGCACTTTTTGTTCACTCTCCACACTTCCATCTGCACAATCAACACACTATTATTTTATCAAAGAAAAAAAAAGCAATAAATGGTTGTGGGTTGCCTCCCAAATAGCTCCTTAGTTAATGTCGTGGCATGATACAAGTCAACAACTTCAAACTTCACTCTTGGGGTTAGCCATAGTATCACTAGGCAAACTACCTTGTTGCCTCAGATTTAGGTGAGATAAGACATGACCCAACTGGGTCTCTAACTGCTTAATTGAAATAAAATGGGAGGTGACAGTCTGGCTAAGGGTAGAAACATTTTCTTTCATGCCTTTCAGCATTTTCTCTGACCCTTAAACTTTGTTGAGGATACGCGAGAGCATATCCTCAGACCTACCACCTTCTGAATCCTTGAGCTTTTGGCGCTCATGGGGAGGCACGTATCTATCCTTTTTCCCATCATTCTATTTTAGATTTCAGTCCCTCCATTCACAATCTCTATCCTTCCAGCATTCGTCTCTAGCCCAACCTTGGTTACCACCCTGCCTTGGGTAGTTTGAACGATAGCCCCCGCCTTGATTTGCTAGAAAATTTACCTCCTCGTTATATAGGGTTTTAAATTTTATCTCTTCAGGATTTGCACAACCGATCCCCATAGCGTTGACACTATGGACACCAACCCCCATGACATTTTTGGATAGAATGTCAAGCTGTGTTATGATTTTGGCCATGTTTTGGTCTCTCTCATTGTATTTTTCAATATGCTCTTTAGATATTTGGAATGTGAGAGAGGATACTTGGTCCTCGTGAGTGTACCACGCTATGTTGATGGTTGTCATGCCATCTTAAAGTTGGGCTGCTACTGCATATGACTACTGCATTAAGCCTCTAGGCGAGAGTTGGTTAACGATACCTTTGTTTACCGAATCTAAACTCTAGTAAAAGTATTAAAGTAGCACGTTATTCGGTAAACCTAGGGTTGGATATTGCAGCACCAACTTTTTGAACCTTAGCCAAGTTTCGTGCATAGGCTCTCCTTCTAGACGTTTAAAGCTCTGCATGCTATCCCGCAGTGAATCTTTGAGGAAGGGCAAAATCACACTTGAAATGCGGTTACTAACTCCTCCAAAGAAGTGATGGATTCACGTGGTAGCTCGGCTAGCCACTTGCACGCCTCTTCCATCAACGAGAAAGGGAATAGCCTCAACAGGACCAACTCCTGGCAAATGTTTTTGAACGAGAATGGTCCGCACACATATAGAAAGTATCAAAGATGCTCGTGAGGATCCTCATGAGCCAGTCCGCTGAAAAGTCCCTTTAGTTGCAAGAGTTGCATGGTGCTCGTTATGTAGAACAATGTGTTTCCCTCAACTGGGGGTAAACGGATGGCTACAACACCTCCCATGAGTTGGGGGCCATTAATGTTGGGCAGTTGGACATCGTTAAGATTTTCAATGTCATCTCGGTGGCCTACCTAGCTACCATTTCTACCATTAACACTCATGCTTTCTAAAATATTCACACAGAAAACAAAACAAACTAAAAATTAGGTAAGTAGACTACAACTAAGAAGAACAAAAAATCTACTAATCTAAGAATTCTCAAGTAACACCACTCCCCGACAGTGGCGCTCTTTTGATGTTTGCGTAATCAAGACACAACTTATGATGCAAGTGTACTATCGTACAATAGTTTAGTAACCCAACCAAGGGTTGGGATCGTTCCCAAGAGAGTGGTTTTGAGAATTAATAGAAAAATAAAAGTTTATTCTAACTAGTCGTAGCTAAAGACATTAATGATTAAAAACATTATAAATTAAAGGGAGACACAAGAGTGTAAATCAACAATGGAGGGTTTTGTCATTAGTAAGTAAAAACAACAAAATAAACAAGGATTTCTAAGTAATGAGAGGGGATCCTTAGAATGTAACGATAATACGGGTTAAGCTAGATTATTGGGTACATGCTTTCGATAGAAGATTCATAGAATAATTGTGACTAGGCTTGACTTTGTGGGGGCTAAGCTCTCTCTCGAGCAACTTACCCCATTTCAAATGTGTTCCTCTCGGACACCCACTTAGCACATGAAGACCAGCCTACGCCTTAATGCACTGACTCTCTCGAGTTGAGTGTGTGGACGTGGGATTAGGGTTCACTCTCTTGAGTTGAACCTCATGTCGACCCACTCAACTGGCCATCCATCTAGTGGTATTAGTTTTACGACCTCTCTCTCGAGCAAGCCAAAAAGACATAAATAAACTTGTATTTGCAACTACAAATTCATTAAATTCATCTACAACCACTAAATGAAATCACATTTAAACTATGAATAGACTATCATCAAGCAAGACCCAACAATTATCTTAACCCATATTCACTAAATCACACCCCAAGAATTGGGGTGTTTAGCCACACATGTATAAGAGATAGAAATTTATACCAAATTGAGCTCGCATTCAACTGGGTATGAAGATTTAAGTCTTCATACAAGCCAAATTTAAAGAATCCAAGAGACTCAAATCCAAATCTTGAAGATGAAACCCTTTGGATCTTCAAGTATTGTAAAACCTCTCAACTTTAGAGAAAAAATATCAGAAAGTAATATTCTATATGAAAATTATAATAATTGTTCGACACTTAAAACTACAACTCTAACTAGTATTTATAGTTTTCATAGATTTTTGCTGTAGCGGATCATTCGGCGTCGTTAATCGGAATCACAAATCAACCTGGTGATTCACCTTTTGGTGTAATTCATCGCCGTCTTGCACCATCCTTCAACATTATCGTGCTCTGGGTATAAGACCTTTTGGCGACTCTCCAAGTGGACTCGACGATCCTGAAGCCTTCATTCCTTTGTTCTTTTCAGCCATTTCATTATTTTTGGTGACATATTGTCAATGCTTTGCTTCAAAGTTCAAATACCTGAAACTTATGGGATTTCATCAAATATTGAGATAAAATAATCATTTGAGGACATAAATAGGTCCAATTGGTGGACTCATCATTCTCTCATATATTTATGTATCGATTGCGATCAATATCGAGTACTTGATTAGTGCTCTTTATCGAACAATATATTTGTGCAAGTCTAATGATTCAACTCTGAGTTTCATAAGTAATGTCTGAACTCTTAGCATCTCATTGTGACTAGTTGATTGTTGAAATGAGTTTTGCGATGATCATTGCACGATAGATTAACATGTAGAGTCATGATTGATAATTGTGTTGAATGTCTTTTCTGGTGATAATTCATTGAAATATTTTGTTGGTGATAACTATAACTTGCCCCGTTTGTCTACTTAACTAATGTGGTCGAATGAAGGAAATGATCTTAGGCACCAATTTTGTAAGAGTGAAACAAATTGCTATTATACCTCTTTGTGACCACCTTGTGAGAGTGTGAATCTAGATTAGAACCATTTGAGCCTAACCTTTTCTTTGGATGAAACATTAAAACACTTGGCCTCTTTCTTTCCCACTTAAAACCTTCATGAAGCATGCGTTTGCTTGAATAGCCAACATTGGCCAAAAGCCTAAGTTGGGGTGTGGTGGAAATTGATGAAAGAAAATTCACCCTTGAAGGATTTTGTTAAAAATGATGGAACCCCCTCCAAATAAAAAAAAAAAAAAAAAGCAAAAGAAGAAAAATATTTTTTAAAAATGTTGCAATGCATTTTGTGCATGAATAAAAGGAAAGCGGTGTCCAATGAGCGTTATCAAGATTGTTTGTTCTTGAAAGTACTTGTGGATTGCGAAAATGAAAAGAATAAAATAAAAGTAGAAGAAGTGAATTGCAAGCCATGCTTCATAAAGGTGGAAGTTGTTAAGTTAAAATGATCATACCTTTAGCCTCAACAACGTTACAAGCCTTGAAAGACCTTATTGATCTTAATTGAGTTGAATGTCATGTTAATTGAAAAATACGGGCAATCCTACGAGGAGAATAATGCATGTGTTTATCTTTAAGAGTGTGAAAGTTTATTTTGATTTCTTAATTCTTAAATTTTGATGAGTTTTGTGTGGGGATGGAATCATTCTTGAAGAAGAACAAGTGAGAGTTAGGGTTTCAATTCAAGGCTTTCTTCATCAAATTTCTTGGGGAATCTTAGTAAAGGAATGGTGATCCTTCATCTAGGGTTAGTTTTCTCCCTAGAGTCAATTTCAAAGAAGTTTTCAATGTTTTCAAGTTCATGAAAAACCAACGACTTTACTCAATCTCATGGGTTCCTTTTACAAACGCTTTCAAATGGTTACTAATGTCATATTATGATTGTATTGGTGTTTAATTGTCAATTTATGATGAAAATACTCTACGAACCCATGATTTCTCTCAATTCCTAAATTGTGCCGTTATGAAGTGGGTTTGTTGATTATGAAAGCTTATGATTCTAATATGTCTAAATTGCTTTGGGTTATTAAATTATATCATTATATATGCCTTAATTATGGTAAATTGTTTATTTATTGATGATTTTAGATTTATGGCCTTGAAAGCAAGTTATGACTAAATTACATGTTGTAGTAGAATTGTGTTAGAGATATTGATCCACTTGAAAGGTGGAGGTGTTTTATTACTATGTATGATTATGATGTGAAGGATATGCCTGTGATTCAATGATAGAATGATGATCATGTATACAATGTAAATGTGTTATTATTGAAAGGTTATTTCTGAATTGACACTAATGAATGATGATGATAGAATGTGAAGGATTTCTATAGTGAGTGTTGAGTATAGAATTGGTAGGATCATGCATCCTTTTTGTATAATGAATGTGTATTGACATGATGGATATGATTTGATAGGCTTAAGGCATTCTTTTCATAAATGATCTAATGTAATAAAGGCTCTAGAATCGATAGGCTAGTGGCATTCCTTTCTTAATGAGTCAATGTACCATGAATCGATAGGCTTATGACATTCGTTTCATGAGGACTCTAGAGCTATCCTTGAATGTACCATGGATCGATAGGCTTATAACATTCCTTTCTTGTGTAATGATGTAACTCGGATTGATAGGCCAATGGCATTCTTCCTTAGTACACTAATGTAATGTGAATGAAATAATCTATGGGAAGGTAGGCTAAGCACCGAGTGGATATGGTTAGATGGAAACTCTCTCAATGTTAGGTTTAAGTTCCAAGAAACATCTTTCTATCCCATAACTATGTACCCACAGGTTATTAGCTAGCGGATTCCATCCGAGCTAATGTTACCGTTCTACCTAAGGCAAGTAGAACACCTTTTTATGGTGTCGGACTATATGACACTGGATTCCACGTCTAGCTTCCATGGTCTATGTCGGTTAAACGTTTATTCCCATCATGTGAGATGTGTATTATGGTTTCTTGAGACGCTCTATGAAGTGTAGGTGGTAGTATGAGATGCCATCTATACATTGCACGAGTAGGCTTTGATAGGGTCATAGGGAGTTCTCTAAGTCTTAATGACTAATGTGTGAAAGTCCTCTAAATGAAGTAATTGAAGAATGTTGACTCCTAAATGCTTAATGTGATCTTCATGCTATACTTGGGTTATATTATGAGTTAATTTCCCTTGTCATGCCTTATGAAATGTTATGTCTTTTATGTATGGATATTGCGTAAAGGTGAAAAAGAAGGAATGGCAAGTTCACTTTTGGTGACATTAATGTGTTGCCTTGGTGTGGGATGGTGGTATGGGACGCTATCCATGCATTGTACAAGGTATAGCATGAAGGTTACTTGAGGTGAAGGTAATGGTTTACGTGATGATATTGTCTAAATGTGGTATTATGACTTGCATGATGATTATACTCATATTGTATGTCTGTTATGCTATTGTTTATGATATTTCAAAAAAGTGGCATAGTGCATTGTTTCCAACCAAAATGTCCCTTTTAAAGAATGTTTTTGCATGGTCATCATACTTAGTACATTTTTGTGTGCTAACCCATATTCCTCTTATTTTTACTACAAGTGTAGGTTCCGGTAAGTGATTTCTTCTAGCTAGATCGAAGTGCTTTGATTTCTATTCCTCCAAGGCTAGAGTGGTACATCCTCATAGATCGAGGACAAGTGTCTCTTTTGAAGTTTATTTCCTTTTCACGTAATAGACAAATTCTAGTTCTATTTGATGTAATTGATATTATGTGGGTTGATGCCATGAAAGGTGAAATTGAGGATTTATAGGTGATCTTCTAGATTTGATGGCTTGTATAGTAATTGTTCATGAATGAAAGCTTGTAGACATGGATTCTATTAGATTATAGTATATATGATGGATCATGACCAGTAAATCTTGAAGTTGAACCTTTATTATGATTTATGACTAGAATCACTTAATAATGAAGAATGTGTTTAGAATGCCTTGAAATCTAGGTATTAATGAAGATGGTAAGAAGTAAAGCTTTGGGAGTAGGTCTTGTAGTCATGAGTGATGATTGTTGGGGCTTTGAGAGTAAAGCTAGTCTGATGAATTAAGAAGGTTTAAATGCATATAGTGATAGAAGCACGTGAAACTTGGATTGGTTGTCAAGGACATCTCTCCATGAGTCGTGAATTAAGTAAGACTTAATAAGCTATCTTGTGGGATGTATGCCTAGCACCGAGTGGATATGAATATGAGATGGAAACTTTTACCTAGTTGAGTCCGACTTCCAAGATGGAAACTCTGACAAGTAGAGTCTGAGTTTCCCAAAGTATATCTCATAAGATGGATTCCCTCACAAGTGGAGTCTGGGTTTCCTAGTAGAATCTTTGTATCCCATAACTACATGCCTCGTAGGAAAGTTAGCTAGTGGGTTTAACTAAAATAACAAATCGGTTCTTTCCTAGGCAAGTAGACCAATCCTTCTCGGTGTGGGTAACATCGGAGGGGATCATATGGAAGCTCATAGGGTCCCATGTTGGTTAAGGATATTTTTCCAATTAGTACAGAATTATAATGGAACTAAGACATATTTCAATGAAGTATCTCCAAGTGTTCCAAGTTAATAATGAACTCATACATGATTAAAGAAGGATCTCCAAGTGTTCAAACACAATGAACTTAGATATGCTTGAGTAAGTATTTCATAGTGTTCAAAAGTAAAGAAGATGAACTAAGATGTGATTAAAGAAGTATCTCCTAGGGTTCCAATGTATTTAAAAGGAGGACGAGTATCCAAATTAAGAAGCATGAGCATGAGGATCTAAAAGTGGTACTTATCATGGATAGGATTATGGGGACTTATTCGTGTATTGCACAAGTATAACTTAAGGTTAACTAATAAACTGTTCTCGTATGTGATATATGTTTAGATTGGATTGTGCTATAGTTGCCCTCCTTGTTATCTTATAATTGACTAAAGGAGAGACATTCCCTTGGTTATGAGAAGTAAGTTAAGGATGAGTTCAAAGATGGTAAGTATGTATGATGACCTAAGGTGGTACTTAGTGTGAGTGGGTTCATGGGGTCTTACTCATACATTACACAAGTATGACTTGAAGCTACTTATGAAATGGTTCTCTTATGATCTGAAAGTCTAGGACTTGACTATGTATATGGAATATGTTTATGATGACCAAAAGAAGTACTTAGCTTTGATGGGATTATGTGGTCTTATCCATGCATTGCGCAAGTATGCTTTGAGGTTACTTGATAAGTAGTTCTCTTATGAAGGACTAAGGGTGGAATAATGCTTATATCATTCTTATGTTGGAAATTTTTCTTATGATTATTATATCGTCTCTTACGCTAATAGTTTATGTTTCATGAAGTATCTCCTATGCTTATGGATTATGTTTTATGTTGACTAATGCTTATTATGTTATGCTCTTATGATGTTATGCTAGCTATCATATTTAATACTTTTGTACTAACGCATACTCTTGCCTACAATCTCATCAAGTGTAGGGTTCAACGATTTTGAGTGCCATTCTTGGAGATAAGTTTCTAGAAGTGCGAGAAGTTGAAGGCTTGGTGAGTCCTCATAGCATCGAGGTTAAAGCCAACATTTCATTTATGCCTTTTCTTCTATGTTTTGAGACTATTGTATGGGTTGTGACGCGAGAGTAATTAAAGTGGTATTAGATAATTCGAGATAAAGTATAATAAGACTTCTGCTTCATTTTATAAAGACTTTGATTGTATGAAAAAAGTTTAAAATTCCGCACTTTTCTATTATCTTATGTTAAGATATGCTAAGGTTATGTATGAGACCTCTTCGATGTAAATTACGCCATGTTACATCTAGGGTGTACCCCTGCGTCGTGACCAACTTGGTAATCAGAACACAATGTTTAGAATGGTACTAGGATTGTCTCTTACCACGTCTAGTGGAGACTTGTTCATGAATGTGAAGCACCCCACATTTATGAATATGAGGCTATTTGATGTCTAGGAAACTTAAATTATTCATTCTCTAAGTCGTGCCATCGAATTTGGCTCTAGTAGGTCCTTCTTCTAATCTGTGTCTATTGATTTTCAAGGTATGGCTAATAAAAGGGAAAACTCTAGGAGAGATGAGGAAGGCAATATGGATCAAGAGATTCCTCTCCAAGTTCAACCCCAAGCTCCTCCTCAAGCTCCAATTGAACCTATAGCGGAGAATGTGACTCATGCGGAGTTTAGGTCTACTATGCAATTGTTGGCTCAGGATGTGAAGGCTCAAGTCAATAGAGGGATGGTATCTTCGGTGAACCTTAATGCAAATTCTACGGCTTTAAGAGTGAGATTTTTTGAGGATGAACCCTCCGGGGTTTTATGCCTCCAAAGTGGAGGAAGATCCTCGTGGTTTTATAGATGAGGTGTATAAGGTGCTTGCTATCATGGGGTTGACTTCGGTGGATAAAGCGGAGCTAGCCGCTTATCAATTGAGAGATGGGCAAATATGGTATGAAAAATGGAAAGACAATAGGCCGGTAAAAGCGGGCCTTATAGAGTGGGAAAGGTTCAAAGATCATTTCTTGATAGGTTCTTCCCCCGAGAGTTGAGGGAGGCTAAGGTGGAAGAGTCTATTAACCTTAGGCAAGGTATCATTAATGTTAAGGATTATGCCTTGAAATTCACCCTACTATCCAAGTATGCTCCATATATAGTGACGGATTTGATAGATAGGATGAGTAGGTTCCTGACAGGTGTGTCCGACTTGGTTGAAGAAGAATGTCGTACGACAATGCTCCTTCATGACATGGATATCTCTAGGCTTATGGTGTATTCTTCACAAATTAAGGAGTCAAAACTTAGGAAGAAGAATAAGGAGTCTAAAAGGGCTAGGATTGGTGATGGGAATTTCTCCAATACTAGGTTCGATGGGCAAGGTAGACCTATGTCTAAACAAAGGTATTTTGGTCAAGTCGCTTCCAACACCCCTAGGTTTGACTAAGAGAAAGGTAGTGGGTCTCCATTTCCTAAGCCTACTTGCAACAAGTGTGGTAGGAATAACAATGGTAAGTGCCTAGCCTGCACAAAAGGGTGTTATGGTTGTGGAAAGAGTGGGCACAAAATAAGAGATTGCCCGGTTCTTAAGTGTCACGACCCGGGAGCACCCCCTAGTCGTAACCGGCGTACTCGACCTCGAAGAGGTCTAATACAAGCCTCTTAGCATTCATTCATTGCATAGACACCAAAACCATAAGGAATTAAAAACTTTCTTCACTCACGAAGATACTTTCAATAAATAGCAAGCGGAAGACTTTCTAGACTTTATACAATATGTCTCAAAACCATCTAATACCTGAATATAACATTGGGACTAAGCCCACTCAAAACTTAAGCAAATACTAGAGAGACATAAAAAGAACATGTTGGTTATTGCCCTCGAATCTATGAGGACTCACCAAGTCTTCATCTTCAACTCTTAAAAACCTATCAAGTAGTCATGACATATCACCATCTCCAAATCCCTACACTTTAGTCAAAAAGCAAAAGAAAGGGGTTAGCACAATTAAGTACTAAGTATGGAGACCATGCAAGAAAATATGCACAACGGACATTTACAAGAAAGGTATGCTTTCATGTCCTTTGATAAAACCTTTCCTTTGCAAGTATAAGAGACATAATACAAGTCAACATTAACATATTAGACCATAGCCAACCATACATATACTTAATATAAATCCATATACAACTCATGCTTAACTTTAGAAGGACACATGTCATTTCATTACCATAGGACCTCTACCTAATATAACCTTAAGACACACTTGAGTGAGACAAGAAGTGACCGCCCACACAATCCTCTTCAAGCACACTTAAGTGTTCCCCAAGATTACCTTAGATAAGGACTTTATAGGCAAAGTGCATAATCATACCCGATAGATAGCATATTAATGAGAGGATATGTATAATGATGCTTACATAAAATAAATCATATTTAGTGGGGCATAGTACATGTGTGGTGAGTGACCATCAATATAGTATTTCCAAGGCCTACCACCCCCTTGGAGAGGCGAATGAGGTACAAACCCCTCAATGTGGTTACCCGGGCCTACCACCCCCCGAGCTAGGGACCAAGGTACAAACCCCTCGATATGGTTATACGGGCCTACTACCCCGTACTAGGCAACCAAGGTACCAACCCCTCGATATGGTTATACGGGCCTACTACCCCTGTACTAGGCAACCAAGGTACCAACCCCTCGATACGGTTATACAGGCCTACTACCCCTCGTACTAGGCAACCAAGGTACCAACCCCTCGATATGGTTATACGGGCCTACTACCCCCGTACTAGGCAACCAAGGTACCAATCCCTCGATACGGTTATACGGGCTTACTACCCCCGTACTAGGCTTGGTCGACTCACAACACTTATATAGAGAAAATCATATACATGTGTCCATTTCATCATCATTTCAATAATTATATAGCTATTCGATTCATAGGACGTACATTGGACCTTCCATTTCCTAAGGATTCTATAAATGGGCATTTTATCAAACACATGATGGGCTATTGTTCATGTAAATGAAATCATGTACTTCAAGAGTACTAAGTCCAACCAATTTCGAAATACATATAAATCAGCCCACCAACAACATACATATATATATCAACCTTCATAATTTGATCATGGAAGCATGAAAACCATAAACATCACATAATAATTCCATTTCATGATAATATGCAAAATAGACCATAATAGGATCATCACAAGATCACATAAACTCATTCACATCATACCTTCACATATAGCTTCATATAGGACTTTACATCTAGCCTCATATGTGTATAATAATACAACAATATAATAACATTCACCTAATGCCCTTCATGGCCTCAATTCACAACAATACAACAAATAACCACCTCCACCAAAGGTGGATCAAGCCAATTAATAACAATATTATTAATACTAAGAGATCAAGCCATCTCACCATCCTTTTCAAAGGCCATAAGCCACAATACTCAATTCCATGCCAATTATACAATATTTATCAAGTTTGATCAACTTACCCTCTTTCCATGGCTATCTTCATCATCCTCATCTTCCAACAATTTAACAATACAATAACAATGATAATAACAACAATCAACTATACAAGCTAAGCTAAACAATATCCAATAACCAACATAAAGTCTAAATCCCAATTTATGACCATTCAAGGCTACTACCTCACATTATACCATTCAATAACAATTTCTAGCAACTCAACATAGCTAAGATCATATAAGAACAACCCACATCAACCACTCAATAATCCTACATCAATTACTCAAAATCATTAAACTCACTTTAGGCTAAATTTAAAGAATTTGAGAAGACATGGGTTCACAAATATTTCTTTCTTAAAACCATAAATAATCATTAATAACCACATGAAACATCATTTGAAATTATTTAATGCAAGAACCCATGCTTAGAATTCGAAATAGGATTTTTGTGTATTTGAAAAACCTTGAAAACCTTTTGATTGGGCTCCTTGAAAGAAAGAATAATCAAGGATAAAGGATCCCCATACCTTTATCTTCAAGAACCAAACGAAATTGGTGAAGAAATCAATAGCCACCATCCACCCTAGCTCCATCTTTCACCTTGAGTTTCCTTGGGGTTTTGAGAGAGTTTTTGAGAGAGGGAAATGTTTTTAGGGATGGGAATGAATTAATGGTATCTAGGAAATAATATATACCCTTTGGAAAAAAATTCGTCCAACACTTAGAAAAAAAAAGGGGCGGGTGAAAAAGTAAATGAACAGTAAATCGGCTACTGGAAATTGCCTTTTTCTGCCGGACAGACTTTACGAAAATGGGCATAACTTCTTCGTCCGAACTCCGAATGAGGTGAAACGAAGTGCGTTAGGTAGCTAACTCAAAGGGCTTTCCATGGATATATTATTGGCCACCAAATAATTTGTGTGCTAGGAGATATGACCCTCCAAAGTAGACCCTCGAAAAAGGCTTCACTTGAAAATTTTGGATTTTGATACGGTTGCTCTAAAATTTGGGTTAGACTCATTTCCCACTCAATTTGACCCCCTGAATAAGAATACGAAGTCGAATTTCCGAAATGATGCACGGATTTTGAGATATATGGAAATTACAATTTATAGGTGTTTCCGAAGCACATTTTCGGGCATTTTTGGGGTCGTTTCATTAAGGCTAAGGGAAGGGACGATAAGTAAGTTGCCACTAGTGGTCCGGATAAGATTGTTCAAAAGAAGAGCAGGTTCTATGTCCTCCAAGCTAAAAATTATCAAGAGTGACCTCCTAATGTGACTACTGGTATGTGCTTCATGCTTTATAAGACTCCAATATTTTTGGTTTTTTATGACATTATAGATTTGATATGATAGGCTTTGATGTTGTCTTTAAATTGAATGAGCTTCATTGTTGCCTCTTTGTTATAAAAGATGTTTAGAAGAGTTTGTATAGGCTTACTCTTAAGGGGGAGATGGTGTACCTAGATAGACAGGCAATTATGTGTTTATGTGTGGGCTTGATTTCTTTATATGCAGAATCATGAAAAGTTTAGTTCTTGATAGAAATGACTTATATGCATTGTTTTACTTCATGTTGTAGGGCATTGAGTTGAGTTGCCTATTTGACTTCATGAGATGAATTAATGAGCATGTTGGAATTGAAAGATTCGTCCTTCAATAAATGCTTTTTGAGAGTAAATTGCATATAGGCTCCATGAGTGTATGTTGAGCATGTCTTAGTTAAGAGATTGTAGTTCCACCTTTAATATTTTTAGATATAGAATTTCATGCATTATGGGTTGTTAGATGTAGTTCCTACTTCCTTATGTTGCATTGAGTATGTTTAGTTTGGAGTTGAAGTTTTCCTCCTTTGTTTATATGCATTTAGATGAGTGCATTCATGATGGGCTGCTAGTCTAGAGTCATTTCCTTTAAGAAGTGTTTAGAATCGTCATTCGAGGACGAATGATCCCAAGGGGGAGATATTGTAACACCCGAAAGCTAGTAAGCTAAACTAGAAAGGTGTAGAGCTTGACGTGAGGGTTAAAATCATAAATATGACTTCCCGTACTTCGAGTGAAGGTTTTAGGGTTAGGGCATCAAGGTACGACCCACCAAGGACCAACCAAGGGTCCTTGAGGAGGACCCAAATTAGCCCCTAGAAACTACCGAAAAAATGGGCCACCTATTGATGGGACACACACCCAGTAGGTGGACCCACTCCCTATGGGAAGGGGTTGTGGGTCAAGGCCCCCAAAACTATGTTCCAGTACGGGACATGGGTGGACCCACGGTCTGTGGACGTGGTATCATGTATTGGGGTAGTGTTCACTTTAAGTTGATAAGTTAGGGGGTTAAAGGAAGGTTCTAGAATTAATTAGTTATTAAGACTGGTCATTTTATAAGTTATTAGACCACCTATATAAACCTAATAGACCCCTAAATACAATGATTCTATACATTGTTTTCAATTCACCAAAGAACCCAATTTCCTCGAAGAAATTCTCTCGCTAGAAAGTGAAGAAAAAGAAGAAGAAGAGAAGCAATCTAGGTCAAATTCTTTCATTCTTGCAACAATTTTGAGGGACTTATAATCAAGGTATGATAATTTATTCATCCTTGTATTCTTCCATCATTGGAGCCCCCTAGATTTCCCCCAATTGTGAAGATGAACCGCCCAGTTCTAGCTAGGGTTTCTTCCTATATTGTGGGTAATGTTGAGTATGAATCCAATTGAGTTGATAGTACTTGTTTATGATTGTTATAGTATTGAATCGTGATATTATGATGATATTGTATGCTTTTCATGGTTAACCGTAGTGTAATTGATGAAATTGATATTATGTGGTTTTAAGCCATGAAAGGTGAAATTGAGGACTTATAGATAATCTTCTAGAATTGATGACTTGTATAGTAATTGTTCATGAATGAAAGCTTGTAGACATGAATTGTTTTAGATTATAGTGTATATGATTGATCATAACTAGTAAAGCTTGACGTTGAACCTTTATGATGATTTATGACTAGAATCACTTAATAATGAAGAATGTGTTTAGAATGCCTTGAAATCTAGGTATTAATGAAGATGGCTAGAAGTAAAGCTTTGGGAGTAAGGCTTGTAGTCATGAGTGATGATTGTTAGGGATTTGAGAGTAAAGCTAATATGATGAATTAAGAAGGTTTAAATGCATAAAGTGATAGAAGCTCATGTGAGCCTATGTCGGTTAAGGCTATTTTTCCAATTAGTACAAGATCATTATGGAACTAAGACATATTTATAGGAAGTATCTCCAAGTTTTCCAAGTTAATAATGAACTACGACATGCTTAAAGAAGCATCTCAAAGTTTTCAAACATAATGAACTAAGATATGCTTGAGTGAGTATTTCATAGTGTTCAAAATTAAAGAAGAGGGACTAAGATGTGCTTAAAGAAGTATCTCCTAGGGTTCCAATGTCTTTAAAAGGGGGACTAGTATCCAAATTAAGAAGTATGAGTATGAGGACCTAAAAGTGGTACTTAGCATGGATAGGATTATGGATTCTTATTCATGCATTGCACAAGTAAACTTAAGGTTACCTAAGAAAGTTTTCTCGTATGTGATGTATGTTTAGATAGGATTATGCTATAGTTTCCCTCCTTGTAATGTTATGATTGACTAAAGGTGAGAAATTTTCTTGATTATGAGAAGTAAGTTAAGGGTGAGTTCAAAGATGGTAAGTATATATGATGGCCTAAAGTGTTACTTAGTGTGAGTGGGAATATGGGGTCTTACTCATACATTGCACAATTATGACTTGAAGCTACTTATGAAATGCTTCTCTTATAATATGAAAGTCTAAGACTTGACTATGTATATGGATTATGTTTAGGATGACCAAAAGTGGTACATACTTTTGATTGGATTATGAGGTCTTATCCATGTTGCACAAGTATGCTTTGAGGTTACTTAAGAAGTAGTTCTCTTATGATATGAAGGACTAAGGGTGCAAGAATGCTTATATGATGCTTATATTGGAGACTTTGCTTATGATTCTAATATCGTCTCACGCTTATAGTATATGTTTCATGAAATAACACTTGTGCTTATGGATTATGTCTTATGTTGACTAACCCTTATTATGTTATGCTATTATGATGTTATTCGAGCTATCATATTTAGTAATTTTGTACTAACGCATACTCTTTCCTACATTCTCATCAAATGTAGGGTTCGGCAATTTTGAGTTTCATTCTTGGAGATAAGTTTCTAGAAGTGTAGGGAGATGAAGACTTGGTGAGTCCTCATAGCATCGAGGATAAAGCAATAATTTCCTTTATGTATTTTCTTTTATGTTTTGAGACTATTGTATGGGCTCTAATCCAAGAGTATTCAAAGTTGTAATAAATGGTTTGAGACAAAGTGTAGTGTAGTATGACTTCCGCTTCTATTTATAAAAACTTTGATTGTATGAAAAATGTTTAAAATTCTGCACTTTTCTATTATCTTATGTTATGATATGCTAAGGGCTTGTATGAGACCCCTTCGGGGTCAAGTACACCATCTTACATCTAGGGTGTACCCCTGGGTCGTGACACTAAGTTACAACACCTAAAGAAGAACAATAATATATACACACGGACCTACAATCCAGGGAATCAACAAAATGACACATAGACGCCGAGTAGCCTATATAACCTAATGAATGGAATATAAACATAATAGAGCCACAAAAATTTGTTAGCTGCCATGCCAATGCCTTTCACAGAAGGTCTTTCTAACAATAAAATAGTAAAACAACCTCTGACGATTTAGTATTCTAAAATTCATGCTCGAAGGAAGTAACACTTAGCCTTAACATACCTCAATTCTGGGTCTTGTGGTATTAATGCAGACTGTACCCCTTCCTTAGAGTATGTAATCTACATGAAATCATGTCACACAACTATTACAGATAGAATATTAACATGTCAGGGTCAAAGTAGCAATTTAGAGATTAGTAGTAGAGTGATTAACTCGTCGGACCCTTTTTAAATCTATGCTTCACTAAAAATAATTCTCCAAATTACAACCCCAAATTAATGACATAACATACATTTTTGCAGCAGCTATAAACGAGTGGATGCCTACACAATAGTCAACAACAACAAAATAGAGTATGACTGCACAACAAAACTCGGAGTATTGCCACACCCCTCTTTTCCAACCCCAAAATAACCTCAACCAAATCCCAACCACGAGTCTTCAAACCATTAAACCCAGGAAAAATATATGTAATACAGTCCTATAATTGTTCAATATAATCATAATAACTCGGACTCAAATCTTCCGATCACCATCGTGTGAGTTCGTCCAATAGCTACATTTGGAATCATGTCTTTCTCTTCATAAGAAATAAGAGGTTAAAAGGGCATAAACTTAACTTAAACTTGATGGAGCTTATTGCATT
This sequence comes from Solanum commersonii, assembly GCA_029007595.1. Classification (NCBI taxonomy): domain Eukaryota; kingdom Viridiplantae; phylum Streptophyta; class Magnoliopsida; order Solanales; family Solanaceae; genus Solanum; species Solanum commersonii. The sequence goes on from JAJTWQ010000136.1 coordinate 473,727, forward strand.
TTAGCATGTCTTGTCAATAACAAACAATCTCCTTAAACACAAGATGTTGAACCAAGAAGAAACAATTTGAAAATTCCAATGCAATTATAGAACAAACGTTAAACTAATTTATCTTCCAATTAAATACCCATCTATTCTTCTTCTTCTCTTCCAGAGTCATATAAACAAGAACCTCACACATACAAAGCATTTCCAAAAATTTCAACAACAACAACATGAGAAAATACTTCAAAACAGCCTAACATCACGTAACTATCCAAATAGGTTTTTTCCAACCGCCTATTGTGTTCTTGCTTATACAGCATAGCTATAAATTTGACTTACTCAATAAAAATGAAGGGTAAGAATTATTACCTCTAAACAGTAGTAATACCACCTAAAAAATGAGACTCCTTCACCATGAAGAATCCTTCAAATCACAACCAACGAGGAGGAAAGAAGTAACACAATGTCTATGAACGTTCCGAGGGTGAAACCACGTTGAAATCTTGTAGATCTTTGCTTGGATGATAGGGTAACCTTTAGAGAGGATTTAGGACAGTTTTATTCTTATTTTGGTTGAAAAAGATGAGATAAAACGAAGTAGAAATCAGGTCTTATAAAGCTAAACCAACATAGGAGCTAGGATCCCACCTTCATGTGCCTACTTGTGCAGTCTCACTAAAATCTAAATATCCCCCAATTCTGAAGTCGTATGGGAAAATTTTTTAGTGCGTTGGAAAGTAGACTCGTAGACCTTCAATTTAGTATATTGGAGTTCTTCTAAAGCTTTATAAATTGGGAGAAAAGCTCCAAAACATTTAACAAAACTTTTAGGAAATATATCAAAGAAACATACTCTAACTTTTGCCGACTTTTTATTTCTCAACTTACTTGACTTCAAAACTTAACTTATGGTCATTGGGTGACAATATAACCTTATAAAACATCCTTCTTAGCATATCAAACAATCTTTACATTTCCCCAAAGGTACTGGATAACTTGAACTTTCCGAACGGGCGGGGTGTTAGGAGAGACATTCTTTAACTCGAACTTATTAGAGGGCATCCTTGACCCATGACGTTAGTGTAATTCTTTGATTTTTTTACCACCCCTTTGCAACCTTATTTTCTTGAGATGATACATCAAGTAATATAAGCCTCATACACTCATGCAATGATACACATATTATGCGAAAGAACCACGGGATCTCAAATTTTCCCCTCCTTAAGAACATTCGTTCGCGAATGGATTCGAACAATCTCTTGGTTGTATTATTTCCTGCTACTGCGCTATTTTCAAGGCTATATTTATTATGTCCACAAATCTTAAATCCTGTTCGGAAAATCTAAATACAAGGCTTCGTATATCTAGCTTGCGACAATCCATATAAACTTCATTTTTGAGGTATTTAAAATCCAATTAAGTTTGTGTATAGGAATAATTGTCAATTATTGAAACGCAACTCATCTTAAGTCATCAATAGTTGGGGGTACTTCTTCCTTATTTTCTCCTTGGCTTCTCAAGTTATTTTCTCAACATTGTTATTCCACCACAACACTTTCATAGAAACCACTTCTTCAGTCCAAATCTTTCTTACCTGCCAATCCAACATAGCCACTAACACCTCAGCATACAATAAGTCCTTAAAGAAAAGAATATACTCAACGGGCATAATCCGTGAAGCATTTCCAATGCACTTCTACACCATAGATACATGGAACATTAGATGGACCTCTTTCAATTCTAAAGGCATATCAATCTTGTACGCCACCATGCTAATCCTCCAAATAATATTATATGGCCTTACATATCTTGGACTCGACTTAACTCAACTTCCCGTTCTTGATGAATTACATGATACCCTTCCCAGGCAATACTATCTAGAAAGTCTTCTACATCAAATTGTAAGTCTCACACTTAAGCCTAGGAACTGAAATCTAACAGTATTCTCTCGGTAGTCGACATTGGGATAACAAGGCTTCCACAAATCCATGCCCATATCAATAACAAAGCCAAGCATCTCTAGCTCTATCACGTCTACAAATTTCTGTTAACCAACAATATCTACTGTAAAGCCTTGATAAATCCTCTTGAGCATAAAAGAAACACAAAGCACGATTTAGATTTCATACGTACTTATAACTCAGCTCTATAGCACGATCTATAAATTCAAAAAAATGTAACCAATCCTAAATGACCTATAGCCTTTTGATTATAAGTGTGGTGGACAACACACCAATAAATAAGAATCTATAAGACATGGCTTGTGACTTGGGATATGACCTACACTAATACCAACTTTGTCATGCTCCAAACTAGAGGAGGTGTGGCTAGCACTCGACACCTTATGCAATCCAGTTGGCCACTGAAACATAGCAACTGACTCAACTAAGGGCCTAGAAGGTCGGGCAACATAACATCTAAAATATTAATCCTGGATCATTAGGGTCATAACCTGGATAAAAACTCATATAGACAAAGGTAGACAAGCCAAAAATGATAAAGTACTAGCTGGCCGACGAGGCTGAAATTGAGGACATACACACATACATACATATATATACATGCCAAGCCTATGTGGCTAGAAACTGGAAGTTGTAGAAAGAAACCCAAAATACTGTGTCCAGAATAGCCTCTATGAGTGTCATAAGCATTGGTCGAGATAAAGCCCGATCTATACACAAAATGTACAACAAAAGTACATATCCTATGAAAGATCAGGAAGAGGTGGAGCTTATCGAATCACAGTTGAACCCCGAATCCTAGTTGAGAGGTCAATTAAAATCCCTACCTAGAATTGTAGGCATGAAACAAAAATGCAGCATCCCCAGACAATGGGATGTCAGTACGGATAAAAATATACGGGTATGTAAGGCAGAAAAAAAAATCATAAATAGCTGCTAAAAAGGGTAATAAAGATACCACCCGAAATAGAAACTTTGATAGCCTCCATGTCTATTATCCTACCTTATATAAATTAAATATGCATGGTATGCTTGCATAATCGTATGTCATGAATACATATATATAAATGCAAATGCATGTCATACCCAACCAAGTGCTAGCAATGGTGGTGTCTTCTCGTAGCGAACCGGCATCATTTTTGCCAACTTGTGGCCATCTGTGTCTCATACGTATAAATATAGGTAATAGGCCCCACACCTTCCGATTATAGCTCGAAACTAGAATGCATAGCATGTAATGTCATGGATTCGTAATACATTTGTGTTGCCTGAATCATGTTGCCAATATTGGCTCGTTGATACTCTTGTCCTCATAATCTCGTAATCTCTTTCGTATCACATGTAAATATCTCGTGTAACCATATACTTGTTGATTATACTAGAACACTTAAATCAAATTATGAAAGGTAACTTAATCCTGAGAATATTCATAAAGATCTTAAGGTGCTTCACCTAGTGTTTTCTATATGTTTCCTTAGTAATTGTAAAAGAAATTATTTCACAAAAATGTCCTTTAGTAGTGTAAACATACGAGTTAAATTTAAGAGTTTCGGAAATTGACATATTTTTTAAAAAGTTTTTCAAAAAAGAAGAAAGTAGCCAGGAAGGAGGACTAATTTTGAAACTCTTAATTTTCCTCCCTAATATTTCTATGTTACAACACCTAAAGAACAATAATAATATATACACACGGACCTACAGTCAAGGGAATTGACAAAATGACACATAGACGCCAAGTAACCTATATAGCTGAATAAATGGAATAACAACATAATGGAGTCACAAAAATACATCATTTGCCATCCCAATGCCTTTCACAAAAGGTCTTCCTAACAATAGAATAGTAAAACAACCTCTGACGATTTCGAATTCTAAAACATGATCAAAGGAAGTAACACTTAGCGTTAACATACCTCAACTATGAGTCTTGTTATATTAATGCGGAATGTACCCCTTCCTTAGTGTATGTAATCTACATGAAATCATGTCACACAATCATTACAGATAGAATTTTAACACGTCATGGTCAAAGTAGCAATTAGAGATTAGTAGCAGAGTGATTAGCTCCCCGAACCCTTTTTAAATGTATGTGTCACTACATTTTCTTATCCAAATGGCAACCCCAAATTAATGACATAATGTACATTTTTGCAGCAGTATTAACAAGTGGAGGCCTACACAATAGTCAACAACAACCAAATAGAACACGCCTACACAACAATAAAAACTCAGAATATCGCCACACCCCTCGTTTCCAACCCCAAAATACCCTCAACCAAATCACAACCAGGAGTATTCAAACCATTAAAGTTAGAAAGAATATATGTAATACAGTCCTTTAATTGTTCAATATAAACGTAATACCTCTAACTCAACGCTTCTGATCACCATCGTATGAGTTCGTCCAATACTTACATTTGGAATCATGTCTTTCTTTTCAAAAGCAATCAGAGGTTAAAAGGGAAGAAATTTAACTTGAACTTGATGGAGCTTATAGTATTTTAGCATGTCTTGTCAATAACAAGCAGTCTCCTTAAACACAAGATGTTGAACCAAGAAGATACAATTTGAAAATTCCAATGCAATAATAGAACCAATTTTACACTAATTTATCTTACAATTAAATACCCATCTATACTTCTTCTTCTCTTCCAGACTCATATAAACAAGAACCACACACATACAAAGCATTTGCAAAAATCCAGCAACAACAACGTCAGAAAATACTTCAAGACAGCCCAACATCACGTAACTATCCAAATACAATTTTTCTAGGCGTCTATTCATGTTCTTTCTTATATAGCGTAGCTATAACTTTGACTCACTCAATAAAAATGAAGGGTGAGAATTATTACCTCCAAACAACAGTAATACCACCTAAAAGCGAGGCTCTTTCACAATGAAGAATCCTTCTAATCACAACCAACGAAGAGGAAAGAAGTAACATAATCTCTATGAACGTTTCGAGGGTGAAATCACGTTGAAATCTTGTATTTCTTTGCTTGGATGATAGGGTAACCTTTAGAGAGGATTTAGGACAGTTTTATTATTATTTTTGTTGAAAAAGATGAGACAAAACAAAGGAAAAATCATATCTTATAAAGCTAAACCTACATAGGAGCTAGGGGCCCACCTTTACTTGCCTGCTTGTACAGTCTCACTAAAATCTGAATATCTCTTAATTCTTAAGTTGTATGGACAAATTGTTTAGTGTGTTAGAAAGAAGACTCGTAGACCTTCGAGTTAGTAGATTGCGTTTTTCTAAAGCATTATATATTTGGAGAAAATCTCGGAGTCATTTAACCCAAATTTCAGAAAATTTATCAAAGAAACTTACTCTGGTCCACACCACTGGTCGTGAACCCTTAGGCAGTAGCTTGCCAAGGTTGGGCAGCCTTGGCCTTTTGGCTTTGGCTTGCCCTTTTGCCTTGGTACTTGCCCTCCCATGCTCAACCAAACTCTCTAAAGTCATCTAGGCTATTAGGTCTAATACATGCCTTGACGTTCAACCACTAAACTCCTCTTTCTAAGCACGCAAAGTCTCATGTACGACTCTTTTTCTCATACATCAAACCCTAGAACCCTAACTAGTGGCTCTAGTTTGGTCTACTAGTTTCCGGGGTGTTACAATATCTCCCCCTTGGGAACATTCATCCTCGAATGACCCTTCTAAACACTTCTTAAAGGAAACAACTCTAGACTAGCGGCCCATTATGCATGCACTCTATCTAAATACACACAACAAGAGGGAGGAAACTTCAATCTCAAACTAAACATGCTCAATGCAACTATAGGGAGTAGGGACTACATCTAACATCCCATTTATGCATGAAATTCTCATAACTCATCATATTCATAGGAAGAACTACCTTCTCCAACTAACCATGCTCAACATACTCTCATGGAGCTCATATGCAACTTAACTCAACAATGTTACAACAAGAGGCAAAACAATGCATGTAAGTCATTTCTAACAAGACCTAAGCATTTTCATGAATATGCACAATAGGAAATCATGGCAACATATAATTACTCAACAACCTTTATGGCAACAATGAAGCATCATACATCTAAAAGAAAACTTCAAGCCCATCGTAAAAAGTCACAATATGACAAGAAATTCGAAAATTCACTAAACAATGAAATACATACCGGAAAGGGACATAAGGAGATCACTCTTGATCTTCCCTAGATTGGAGAGCATAAAACCTACTCTTTTTTTAAGTACCCTCTTCCGGATCACTAGAAACAACTTTCTTATCCTCCCTCCCCTTAGCTTTAACAACCGGGCAATCTCTCATCTTGTGCCCATCCTTTCCACACCCATAGCAACCTTCCATGCCGGTTAGGCACTTACCATAATGACTCCTGCCACACTTGGAGCAAGTAGACTTGGAAAATGGAGACCCACTACCCTTCTCTTTGTCAAACCTAGAGGTGTTGGAAGAATCTTGGCTGGAATATCTTGGTTTCATCCTAGGCCTATCTTGTCCCTAGAACTTAACATTAGAAAAGTTCCCTTCATTGGTCCTAGCCCTCTTTACCTCCCTATTCATCTTCTTGAGCTTTGACTCTTCTATTTGTGGGGGAAACACTATAAGGCATGAGATATTCATATCATCAACAAGCATTCCCATACGTCATTCTTCTTCTACCAAATCAAACACCCCCGTCATGAATCTATTCATCAAATTCCTTGGGCTAGCTACCAAGCTTTGAGCATACTTAGACAAAAGGGTGAATTTCAAAAAGTACTCCTTAACACTCATATTACCTTGCTTAAGGTTGTTGAATTCTCCTAATCTGGCTTCCCTCAACTACCGGGGAAAGAACCTATCTAGAAATGCCGACTTAAAAGCTTCCCAATCTATAGGACCCGCTCATATTGGCCTACTATATTTCCATTGCTCATACCAAATTTGGGCAATGTCCTTCAATTTATAGGCGGCTAATTCCGCTTTCTCAATAGAAGACACCCCCATGATTTCTCTCCTCTTTCCATTGGTTGAACAAAACTTGAGCAACACCCTTAAGTTGATAGGTGGCCAATTCTACCTTTTCCACCGGCGTCACTCCCATGATCATCACAACTAATACACCTCATTAATTAACTATTGAGGGTCTTCCTTAGCATTAAACCCATGAACTTCGAGAGGATTCATCCTAATAAAGTCCCTCACCTTAGTTTCTGTTGTACCCACCCTTGGGTTCATGGGAGCCACAACCTCTCTATTTTCTTGAGGCAGCATAGCTTAGGACAATGCATGAAATATAGCTCGAAACTCATCATTATTCACTTTCTCAACCAAAGGGTTGACCGACACTTGGGGAACCTCTTGTCTCACATTTTCACAGACATTCATATTCCTCCTCCGTTATTCCTTTGTGGATGCATATTTTGAAAAGCATAAATAGTGGTTAGGAGAGAAAGACACCTAGATGTCCACTGTATCGGATGACTTAATGTAATGAAAGAAGTGAAGCTTTCTAAACATCTTATAGTCTCTCATTTATAAATGTGGCACTGTTTACACCCATGAACAAGACTGTACTCTATGTGGCTTATGACACATCCTAGGACCTTTCTAAACCTTGTGCTATGAATACCAAGTTTTTCACAACCCAAGGATACACCGTAGATGTGACATGGCGTACAAGGCCCCGACAAGTCCCATACAAGCCACTTAGCATATATCATACAAGTTAATAGAGTTAAAATATTTAAAAGACAATTTCAACATATAAAAGTTTTGTAAAAGTAAAGTGAAAGACCGAACACTTGTCTAAATAGCCATCTAATACAGTAGAATGAAATTGGGACTAGCCTATTCATCATGTCCAAAACTGAAAATAAGAAAGAAAACTAAAACATTGAAAATCCATCCTCGAAGCATGATGACTCACCAAAGCTCGAAATCTCCCAAGCCAACCACTAGCTATAAAATTGAGAACTGTTACTATAGGACCCTACATTTGGAGAAATGTACGCAAGAGTATGTGTTATTGCAAAACAATGTACCAAGTATGATAGCCGTGAATAAAATATTTTTAAAATGCTTAAAAGGAACATTATCTTAAGTTTGCAATCATCAAGCTAAAACATGTATTTTGAGAATTAGAAACCATAAGTCATAAAACCATTATCAATTCAAGTGAACATCACCTTTGAACCGATGAGAGATACTTGTTGAAGTAACCTTAATTCATTATTATTGTTGTGTAAATTATCCTTAAGCGACAAAAATACCATGTGAACTATAACATGATCCTTTTGTGTCTCCCACACCTGTCACGACCCAAGGGTATCCCCTAGATGTAACATGGCACATAGAACCCCGAAGGACTCAATGTAAGCCACTTAGCATATCATAACATAAGATAATAAAAAAGTATAGAAATTTAAAACATTTTTCAATACAATCGAAGTCTCGTAAAATAAAGCGGAAGTCTTTAACATTTGTCTCAAACCATCTAACACAACTTTGAATAAATCTTGGGACACAACCCAAACAATAGCTCTAAAATAAAATGAAATGTAAATGACATGGTGGTCAAGCCCTAGAATGCTATGAGGACTTACCTTAACATCTCTTCTTGATCTACTATGAACTAGCCACGATGATGGAAGTCAATATCACCAAGCCCTACATTTGGCAAGAATGTAGGCAAAAGTATGTGTTAGTACAATAATTTACTAAATATGATGGCTAGCATATGTCATCAACATAAGCATATAAGAGGTATTACTCAACATAAGCCACATGCCATAATCATAAAGAGACAATAACATAAGTCAAGCATAAGAGACATCATCATGAGACATAGGACATAGCATACAAGACAATGATCATAACTGGTGAGTGATTTCACGTATCATGACACTTCATCCAATACTAAGTGCCAACTATCGTTAGTCAGTAATATAACCCAACTAACTGAGTTGGGGTCGAATCCCACAAGGAGTGGTACATGCTTAAGATTCAAGAGCCAAGTGTAAATATGTTCAAGTCAATCATAGGTAAAGACATTTACTAATAAAAACATAATTCAAGTTATGAACTACAACAACAGTAAATAACACGAATAAACAAGTAAAGAGATGGGTTATTGGGATGTTATTGGATTATAGGCTAAGGTAGACAAATGGGTAATTGAAACTGATAGTAAACAGTTGTAAATCAATAAATAAGCTAGACTTTAGTGCAGATAAACTTTCTCTCGAACAATTTACCCCGAATAAAATTGGTTTCTCTCATACACCAATAAGAAGCAATTAAGAACAGCCTACGCTTTAGTCCATTCACTCTCTCAAGTTGAATGTGTGGAAAAGGGTTTAGGATTAACTCTCTCGAGCTGAACCTATGACAACCCAAGACCAAGAAACCTATGACATTTGTCTCGATCAAGAAAAAAACACGAAGTTAGAATTGCATTTGCTACTACAACCCTTTAAGTTACACCATAATTACTGATTGAAATCACTTTTAAATCATTTAAACTATCAATTAACAAAACACATAAGCTAAATCAGCCTATAATCACACCCCAAGAATTGGGGTTTTAGCTAGACATCATAAAAAGATAGAAATCATAACCAAATAGTGTTTCCATCAACTGGATAAGATTAATTTAGTCTTTACAAAGATCCAAATCGAAGAATCTCACAGACCCACTTTCAATTTCTCAAAAATGGAAAACTTCAATTCTATAAAGTTAAGGAAAATATTGTCTCCAAACTCAGAGTTCTATTCTAAAATTGATAAGAAATTATATATTCTAAAAAGATCCTATGCAAAATAACTATAAAACTAAGAATTTAAAAAGGTATTTATAGTCGCCATATGCTGCGAAGGACAATTCGACGCAGTAATTTGGGATCGCTGATCAACTCGGCAATCCGTCCTTTGGTCAACTCCATTGCCTTTTTCCTTTGGCCTTCAACATCCTCATGTTCTGTAACTTCGAGCTATCTAGCATTGCACGGGGAACCATTCAGTGACACGCTGACTGCTCTTTTCCATCACTGACTTGATTTTCTCCATCAGTGCTTGGTACACTATAACTTTAGGCGAGATCATAGCCATTTGGCAACTCACCCAATGGGTTAGGCGATCACAAGGCCTTCTTTTTATCGTTTCTTCAGCTGCCTAGTTCCTTTTTTCTAATTAGTGTCAATGCTTCATTCTTCAATCTAAATACTTGGAAATCATGGATTTACATCAGTTATTGGCACAAAATAAGCATTTGAGGACACTAAATCTATTAAAATAAAGCCCTAAATAAGTCCAAATCATGGACTCATCAACACCCCAACTTAAACTTTTGCCTGTCCTCAAGTAAAACTCAAGTTCAGCAGTTCAAAAAGGATGTCTCAGATAGTGCTACACAAGATTCAATCATGAATGCACACAAAAAGACTCAACTTACTCATGCAAGGATCAATTGTGAACTCAAAGATTCAAGTTGTGACACACCATTATCAAAGATTCTCAAGTTCAGAATACCTGCTTCAAATGCAAGTTCAAGTTCAAGTTCAAGCGCATGTTACCGAGGTATCTTCTTGCCTTTTCATTTCTAATCTTCCATTTCAGTAGAATTTCTTTAGTAAAATAGGAATAACTAGAGTGGGACATACAACGTCATTTACTAGGACCTCACAACAACTATTCTTTTTGTCTTAACCTTTGTTCTCTAATGTTCTTACTAGCAAGCAATGAAGACATCTTATCATCCAAGTGATGCTAATTTGATTGAACATTAACAAAGAAACAGAAGTATGCAATGAGAAAAATCGCCTTTGTAATGGTTTCAGGAGGAGGTGTTCCTAGCAAATCAGTCATAAGGTCTAATTGATGCACTACATTCTTTCTAGGAAATAATGATTTTCCAGTGAGCATTTCTGCAAATATGCATCCTATGCTCCAAATATCAATAGCAGGAGTGTACTGCAAATAGAGAACTCTTAGTGATAGTACATGTCACATCATAAGTAAATATGTCTATACAGATATATGAAAAACACAAGTAAACTCTCAACATATATTATATGATATAGTTGCTTCACAGTGAAATCACGTCTTCAAATTTTACAATTTAGATATCACTTTACTAGAAAGAACGTCTAGTTTATTTTTGTTCTCTGATAAGGTAAAAAGCAACAAACCCTCATTTTTGAAATAGTGAAATAATAATAAAATCTGCATCATTCTTTCAGTGTATAAAGCAAAAGAGCACTTCCCTTATTATCAATCTCAACTTTTTAGGAGTAATACCACTCCATGATGTGGAAACACTGAGACCACAAAAAATATATGAGCATACTCGGGACATTAACAGTCTTAAGCTAAATGTCCCCACATATAAAAGCAAAAAATAATTCTTGAGCTAGAAATTGATAGACCTCCTCGAAGAACTACCCTAACTATCTATTTGGCAAGCAGGTTCTGTTCCAAGAGATTTATACTATGCCTCCACAGTAAAAAAAAAATATGTATGTTTGTATTTTAACATTAAAACCTGACATATTATGATCTTAAAAGTTTGTCTTCCCGCCTCTGCTACTATTATTAGTGTCCTCTATAAGAACCCTTTCCAACATAGCTATATGGTAAACTTCTTCAATTAAATAGAAAATGATTATAGCTATATCTTTCAACAAAGATTATAGAGCATAAATATCATAATGTAACAAAAAATATAATTCAGTGAGATTTAACATGAAAGGAACTATGATTAACTTCATTTGCTACTAAGATTTATTGAACAGAACCAAGAGTGAACTATTCCAGCCAATAACTTTCTTAAACATTAGCCAAAACAATTAAAGAAAGTCTATGCTAAACTTTGAATCAGGAAATGGTTGCTTAGCCCCCAATTTATGTAGAATTTCAGTGTATTAACCTAATAAAGATTAACATTTTCTACCATTTATTAGCACGAAAGCAATTCAACAAAGATATGCTCAAACACTAACAACCAATTTACTCAAACCAAGTTAAAGGAAAATGAAGCCACAGAACTTATGTTGCCTTATTTTCTTTTGTATCAAAAAGAAATCAACAAAAATTGTATCAACAACACAAGAATATCAAAACCTTAAAGCTATATGTGTAACCACACGCAAGAAATAAACCTAGATACCATAAATTTAGACTTTTAAAGATAGAAAGTTTTACCTGATAATCCATAGTCAAACAAAATCCTTTCAATGTGATGAAGCTTTAAGACATCATCTTCTTAAGTGAAGCATTTTGTTTTGTCCTTGATGAACAACGAGAAATCTAAGTGGGATTTTCGTAGGTCACAGGTGAACAACCACGAAACTAAATATGCGTCATTTTTTAATCTGTGAGGCTGAAAAATTTTAGACTTGGAGAAGAAGGTATCATTGTTTTATGTTTGAGGATTTCAGACTGTGAGAAATTTCAGACTTGGAGACCTAGAAATTCAGCTTGGACAAATTTCAAACATGGAGACCTCAACCCGACTTGGAGAAATTTCAGACCTCAAAATTGTGATTTTTTTCTGATTTGGGGGAAAGATAGATTTATATTTTATGCATTGTTATCCTTTGCCCAATAAAAATTAGAGGGAGAGTTAAAAATGTTGGAGGGAATATAATATTTTAGTGAAAATTTTAAGGTCACATTTATAACGTGTTCTTTTTACAATTATAAAAATAGGACACTTTAAAAGTGTGGTCATATATGTAAATAGTTGTTGTCAATTATATCATATTGTAACAACGCTTATAAAGTGTAGCCTATACCATTAAAGAGTACGTTTTACAAGTGTTGCCAATATTATCGAAGCCAAAAGTTAAAAACATGGGCTATGCTTTAAAAGTGTCCCCAAAAATATTTTAGGCAACACTTTACAAGCGTTGTCCAGATTTAGTGTAGTCGTAGGCCTAAAATGTTGTACTGACAAATGTACTCAAATGCCCTCACACAAAGACTGATTTCATATTCACACATAATGGTTCAACAATTTAAAGCTCCGGGATCAAATGCAACACTCACACTCACAAAGATCAACACAATGCATGATTTCACCCATAGGTTTGCCCTTATTTTCCAAACAACAATTGTTTCAGCTCAGTCAAGATCGAAAAGGTCTTTTCAAAGCTTGTAACGGGGCTGAGTGCAAAGGTACGGTCATTCAAGATAAATGGTTCTAATCCTCATGAAATGTGGTTTGAACAACACTTTCTTTCCTTTTCTTCATCATTCTCATTTGTGCTCACAAGTGACCCCATTATTCATCTTCCATGGACTTTTGGACACCCCATTTCTTTTTGCATTTTCACAACTTTATTCCACAACTTTTTCTTTTTCATTCTTTTCTTCTTTTCTCTCTCTTTTTTTTATATGGAGGGGTTCCATCTTTCTCAAAACCATGGGTCAAAGGGGACTTCTTTGCACTTCTTGATTTACCCTCTCTTTTCACCACACCCCCAACTTAGGCTTTGGCCTAAGTTGGCTATTCACACAAACTACAAATCATGAGGATTAAGGGTAATGGATCAAGAAAGGTCACAATTTTATCAAGTTTCTTCCAAGAAAAGGGTAAGGCTCAAAAGGGTGCTCAAGCAAAGTTCACACACTTACAAGGTAGGCCATAAAAAGTGGTATAATGTTAAATTGTTCCACACTCTTCAAAGTCACCTAAGATCATATCAAGAGATTGCATCACTTAGTCAACCGGACCAACAGGGCAAATTGTAGGTGTTATCACACATGATTCACGGTAAGTTCATCACACAAGGAATTGACACCAATGTCAAACAAGACTCCACACTTTCCCTAGTGTGCAATGTTCATCACAAGAGACTCAATTTGATAATTGGCTAGCCACAACGAGATGCAAAAGGTTCACATATTGTCTATGCAACTTCATTTGGCCTCATCGTAGCTGCACATTCATTTTTATTTGATTATGAGAACTATTCAATTCATTGGTATTGATCAAGACCGATACTCAAATTTGCAAGAGAACAGCCACATTCAAACACAAACAAGAAGTGGCACAAAAAATTTTGAAAGGGTCCAAGAATCATTTACAATTAAAGCAAGGAACCACAAGCTGAAACATCCACAAAAATAATGCCAAAACACAATAAATACCACAAAAAACCTATATATATAAATAGAACAATCTTCACAAAATGTGGGCCTCACCCTACCATAAAAAAAGCTATTTGTCCTCAAATGCAAGAGATAAAATATCCAAAAGTCAAATAAAATTAGATAGAGTGGGAGGTAAAAGGGATCATGTCTAAACGATCGCTCCATCTGTCTGGGCGTCAGTTCCCATAGTCACATCTATAATATCACCAGCTCGGTGGCCCCTTGGCCATCCTCGCACACCATTATCCTAGCCGTAAGGGAATTAATGGTACAACTTAATGGTGTCACAACATCAGCAAGGGTTGTCTGAATCATACCCAGAATGGATGCCTTAAGTCTGGCAGCACGATGATCGTTAGACTAGGCTAGTTGCCCCATTCGGAGTAGTTTAGCTTAGTGAGCGGGGGCCAAGAAACAGTAATAGAAGCAGCTCTGGGAGAAAATGTATCAACAAAAGAACCTGGAGTGCCATAAGGAACAACACTAGAAGTACTTGAAGGACCAAGGGCCGGAGTAGGCAAAGGTGTCTCTGCAGGTAGTGAGTATGTATCCACAACTGGGAAGCGTCCATCGAGGCTATTTTCTTCCTCTCTGCCTCATCAAATAAATACTCTGCCTTGATCCTATGGATATCGATAGAAGATGTAGGAATTACTTCCGCATCTTTCTTCTCATCTCTAGTACCCCGAGCCCATCTGCACAACTCTGTGATTAATACCAGAAAGGGGAGGGAAGTGTGACATTGCTTCGCCCTCATGACCATCTCTTTTGCCATAGTTATCCCCAGATTTATCCTCGTCTCCTCGATAATGTATCCCAGACAGGCTGCCTTGGCTTGTCATAGAATCGACTCATTCTGGGATGGCATGATTGTGCTGCTAATGAAGCCAAACCAGAACCTTGCAGCTATGTTTAGATCATTCTTTTCAATCGGTACTCCAATCTCCAGCCACATGGGAGTAACGTCTGATATAAGAGGGACCAACCACTTTTTCATATTTTCTAGAGTCTTTGTCCTGATCAGATTCTAGCACTCATCATCAATATCATCGGGACATTCCAGTACAATATTAATAGCCTCACTATCACACTTAACCTTCTTTCCCGAGACAACAACGAAGTCAATCGATTTGAATGCAGTTGCCTGCATCTTTCTTTGCAGTATCAAGGCTCCATAAGCAACGTTGAACTCCCAAACCCAAGTAGGAATGTAAGGTCTATGGGGCTTGGTGAAGATCTAGAAGTTGTGCAACTTTAGGCAACTAATTATCTCTGGGTACGTGTCATTGACCCCATCAGTAGACAGACGTTTCTCCTCAATGATTGTCCTCATCCCCTCAGTCTTTTGTCTATTTATAGACTTGGTAGGAGGACACTATACTGGTGGTCCTAGGACCACGGCATGTGCTGGATTTGGAGAAGGAGTAGTGGAGGCTTGAGGGTTCCTGATCCTAGACGGATCATTCATCCTTTTGGATCGTAGTTAAGCCCTCTATGCTGATAATATTTCATCATCCTTAGGCTCCAAACCTGTAGCTTGTTATTCCTGGTGCTTATCCTACATCGACTCAGAAAATGATAGGTTGAACTAGAGTGTCATTGTTTGGGTTAGTGTGACTTTAGGTTGACGTGTAGGCTATTTTTAGAACTTAATGGAGCATGGTAGAAGCCTTGGGTCCAAACAAGGTCCTAGACTAGCATGATTGAGTGAAAGAAACCTTGTTCTTTGAGGGGATGTTTGGCGAAGGGAGTACCTGATCGCCCAAGGGGTTGGGCGAGTCACCCTTGGGCTTATGTGGTCGCCTAGTGGGCTGCCTATTAGGCCTAGGTTGTGGACCAAACGGTGAGCTAAGTCGTAGTTCGCCAAGTTGATTGACGTGTCGCTCATTGTCCCCCCTCCATCGCCTAGTGGACTGCTCATTTAGTAAGTTCACTAGAACAAAAGGCGAGCCAAGGGGGCGCTTGTAAAGTCTCCTAGTGCACTTGGTGAGCCCAAGTGTCCAAAGGGCGAGCTTGGATAGGCAAGGGCAGAAAGTTTTAAGTTGGAACTTTAAGGGTCCTTAGTTATTTTCCATAGTTAAGACCTTATTATTCTATTCCATTCCTAACAACTATAAGACATTTTTATGACCTATATCATTTCATTTAAGTCTCTCCAAAGAGAAATAAAAAGAAACCCACCACCTCTCAAATATTTTCTCTCTTTAGAAGTTCCCAAAGAAGAAGAAGAAGAGGAGGGAACTAGGGTTTTTGATTCAAGGTATTTCATCACTATATTTCTTGGGGAATCATAATAAAGGTATGGTGATCCTTCATCTAGGGTTAGCTTTCAACCTAGAGTGAATCTCAAAGAAGTTTCAAAATTTTCAAGTTTTATAAAATACCCAAAGTTTCACTCAATCTCATTGGTTCTTGCATCAAACATTTTCTAATGATAAGTTATGATTATATTGAAGTTTAGTTAATGATTTAAGATGAAAAACCGTATGAGCACATGACTTCTCTAAATTACTAAATGGTGCCATATGAAGTGGGTTGTTGATTGTGAATGAATGTTGATGGATTTATGCCTAGATTGATTTAGATTATTGATTTGTATCATCATCTATGTCTAATTATAATGAATTGTTGATGAATTGAGGATTAGTGTTATGGCCTTGAAAGGACAAGTTTGACCTAATTACTTGTTGTAATAGAATGATGCTTAAATTGTTGATCCACTTGAAAGGTGGAGTGTTTACTTACTATGAACATTGTGAGCATGGCCTTGAAGGCATATTCTGAATAATTCAAGTATTATCATGATATTGTATATATGAATGTATAATGTAAAGGATATACATGTGATTTCAATGATAGAATGATAATCATGTGTAGAATGTAAATGTGTTGTGAATGTCGGTTAATGCCTATTCCCATCATGTGAGATGTGTAGTATGGTTTCTTGAGGAATTCTACAAAGTGTGGGTAGTAGTATGGGATGCTATCCATGCATTGCACGAGTAGGCTTTGAAAGGGTCATAGTCTGTTTTCCAAGTCTTAATGACTATTCTTTGAATGCCCTCCTAGGAAGAAGTTAAGGAGAATGTTGATCTAATGTTTAATGAATGAAAGTCCTCTAAATGATGTTATTGAGTAATGTTGACTCTGATAAGCTTAAATGTAAAGATGTGTGCTATACTTGGATTGTATTATGAGTGCTTCCTTGTCATGAGTTGTTGTATATGAATGTGTCGTGTCTATGGTGACTTCAAAGGAGTACTTAGTGTGAGTAGTAGTATGTGATACTACTTGGTCATTGCACAAGTACGACTTAGAGTTGTCTTAGATGTTGGTCTTAATGTGATGATGTGATTCATGTAATGTAAATGTCTCTTAAATGCTTTATTGTGTAAAGGTGGAAAGGATGAATGGTAAGTTCACTTTTGGTGACCTTAAGGTGGTGCCTTAGTGTGGGTGTTTGTATGGGACACTACCTATACATTGTACAAGGTGTAGCTTGAGAGTTACCTAAGGGGGAGGCTCAAGGTGAAGGTAAAGGTTTGTATGTGATCTTGTTCGAATGTGAATTATGTAACCTTCTATGTTGGTTGTGACTTTTATTATGCCTTTTGTATCGATGTTCATGAAGTTTTACAAAAATGGCATAACATCATGAGTTTCAACTCAAATGTCAGTTTAAGCATGTTTTTGCATGGTCATCATATTTAGTACATCTAATGTGCTAACCCCATTCTTCCCCTTTTCTTACTAAAGTGTAGGGTTTGGAGATGTTGGTATTTTATGCTTGAGGAGTAGGTATCTATGGTGCTTGAAAATGAAGACATGGTGAGTCCTCATAGTTTCGAGGACAAAACCCATTGTGTTCCCTTTATGTCTTTACTATTGTTTAAGCTTTTGTATGGACTAAGTCCCCATGTTATATTCAAAATATTAGATGGTTTGAGACATAGTATATAAAGTCTAGAAAGTCTTCCTCTTGCTATTTTTTTTAATGAGTCTTTTCGATTGTAAAGAAAAGTTTTAAATTCTTCTTTATTTTTCCCATGTTCTTATGTTCAAGAATGCTATGAGGCTTGTATTAGACACCTTCGGGGTTGAGTACGCCGTGTTACGACCAGGGGGTGCTCCCGGGTCGTGAACATGGTGTTAGAGCACAAGATTTTGGAATGGTCTTAGGTTGTCTCAAACCACATCTAGTAAAGTCTTGTTCATAATGTGAAGCGTACCACATTATGAATAAGAGGCTATTGGGTGCTAAGAAAGTTTCACTTCTTCATTCTTCAAGTCGTGCCATAGAGTTTAACTCTATAATGTCTCTCTCTTCTTCCTTATACGATGGTATTTAGTGTGTGACCACTTGAAAGAAGTATGCTAGAACGATTAAGGGAGAAAAAAGGTTGGTTGTGATTCCAACTATGGCTATATGACTTGATAGATGTGAGATGGAAGATTGTGATGTTGACTTTAGTGTGAATGGGTTTCTTTATGGTTATATGTGATGTTGGTAGAAGGTTATGATGAGTATTGAGGTACATTGAAAAAATTGAAAGAAGTGAAGCTTAGAAGAGTTGGTATATGCTTACTCCTAAGTGGGGGATAATGTTCCTAGATTGTAAGGTCTTTGAGTGTCCTTGATGTTCATGAGTTAGGCTTGATTGATGTTTTCACCTTAAGAGGTGTAGTGATTTTGAGGAGTTTAGACCCGATGTGGTAGACTCAGATGAGACCTTGAGTGATGTGGTAAGGTTAATTGTGAGCAACAGTTGCTTAATGAGGACCTTCCTAGTTTAAAAGTACGGTATGTTGACGGTTTCTATTAAGCTGTGGATGTATTGATTGTGGTTTCTATGGTATGTTCATGTTGACCTTAGTTGGGTTTACTCCTAAGTGGGGGATAGTATGTTGAGTAGTAAGGTTGTTGAGAGTTCCGATATCCTTACCTCTTCCTTTATGTGCCTATTCAAGCCTAAGACGAAGAGTTCCTTTTTGTCTTCTCTCATGTTTTTGTAGTCGTGTGTGACATTGTGTTTTTATGTTCTCCTTATTTTATGCATGTTCTAGTTGGATTCTTGTTTAGTTGAGAAAATGAGTTTTCATGATTTATTGTTCCTCCTGTTGATATGCATTTAGTTTGAGTTGCTTATATGCCTCATGAGGTTAAATGTTGAACATGCCTAAATGTGTTTATGAAGAAGTTGCATAATATGCTTTTATGAGAAAATTGCATAATGTGCTTAATGAAGTTTTGATGAGCATGATATGAGTTGGAGAAGGAAGTTCCTCCAACGAAATGAGAAATGTTATTCCCTTGATGCATAATGAGTATGTAAATGTAGTTCCTACTTTCTTGTATATGCTTTGAGCTTATTCATGTGGAGTTGATGTTTCCTCCTACGTTGCATGATAGTTGGCCTTCTAGTCTTGAGTCATTTTTCCCTTAGTGTATTTTAAGTGTCATTCGAGGGAGAATGTTCCCAAGTGGGGGATAATATAACAACTCAGATGATAGGTTGAACTAGAGCCTCATCGTTTGGGTTAGTGTGACTTTAGGTTGATGTGTATACTGTTTTTAGAACTTAGCAGAGCATGGTAGAAGCCTAGGGTGCAAAAAAGGGCCTATACTAGCATGATCGAGTGAAAGAAACCTTGTTCTTTGAGTTGATGTTTGGCGAAGGGAGTACTTGATCGCCCAAGGGGTTGGGCGAGTCTCCCTTGGGCTCATGTGATCGCCTAGTGGGCTGCCTATTTGTCCTAGGTTTTGGACCAAAGGGCGCTCTAAGTCGTAGCTCGCCAAGTTGGTGGGGCGTGTCGCCCATTGTTCCCTCTCCATCGCCCGATGGACTGCCCATTTAGTGAGCTCACTGGAACAAAGGGTGAGCCAAAGGTGCGTTTGGCGAGTCGCCTAGTGCATTTGGCGAGTCACGTAATACAGTTGGTGAGCCCAAGTGTCCAAAGTGCGAGCTTGGACGGGCAAAGGCAAAAATTTTTAAGGGTCCTTGGTTATTTTCCAAAGTTAAGTCCTTATTATTCTTTTCCTTTCCTAACAACTATAAGACCTTTTTATGACCTAAATCCTTTCATTTAAGCCTCTCTAAAGAGAAAAAAAAAAAAGAAACCCGACTCCTCTCAAATATTTTCTCTCTCTAGAAGTTTCGAAAGAAGAAGAGGGAGCTAAGGTTTTGGATTCAAGGCATTTCTTCACCAAATTTCTTGGGGAATCTTAGTAAAGGTATGGTGATCCTTCATCTAGTGTTAACTTTCACCCTACAGTCAATCTCAAAGAAGTTTCAAAAATTTCAAGTTTCATGAAAAACCCTAAATTTCACTCAATCTCATGGGTTCTTGCATCCAACATTTTTAAATGATATGTTATGATTATATTGATGTTTAGATGACGATTTAAGATGAAAAACCCTATGAACCCACGATTTCTCTAAATTCGTAAATGGTGCCTTATGAAGTGGGTTGTTGAATATGAATGAATGTTGATGGATTTATGCCTTGATTGATTTAAATTATTGATTTGTATCATCATCTATGCATAATTATAATGAATTGTTGATGAATTGAAGATTGGTGATTATGGCCTTGAAAGGGCAAGTTTGACCTAATTACTTGTTGTAATAGAATTATTCTTAAATTGTTGATCCACTTGAAAGGCGGAGTGTTTACTTACTATGAACATTGTGACCATGTCCTTGAAGGCATATTGTGAAGAATTGAAGTATTATCATGATATTGTATATATGAATGTATAATATGAAGGATATACATGTGAAGGCAATGATAGAATGATGATCATGTGTTGAATGTAAATGTGTTGTGATTGAAAGCATATTTTCTTTTAACACTCATGAATGATGATGATGGAATGTAAAAGGTTCTATAATGTAATGTTGAATATCTTGAATTGGTAGGCTAAGGTGTCCTTTTCTTGTATTGATGTATATGAATCGATAGGCAATACCATTCCTTTCATATATGATTAATGAATGTGTCTTGACTTGATGAATATGAATTGATAGGCCAATGGCATTCCTTTCATAAATGAATGATGAGGTATTTTAAAATATGTCTTGAACCGGTAGACCTAGGCTTGGTAGCCCTTCATGATGAGTCTAGAACCCAATGTGAATGCAACAACCTTGAATCGGTAGACCTAGTGTTGGTAGCCCTATCATGTGTGAAATGATGACCTTGTATTGATAAATCCATTGTTTATGGCACCGTTCTTGGAAAGTCAATGAGCCATCCTTAATGTACCTTGAATTGGTAGACCTAGTGATGGTGGCCCTTTCATGTGTAATGTACTTTGGGTCGGTAGACCTAGTGATTGGTTGCCCACTCAAGTACAATGATGTTAATTTGAATGAACTACTCTATGGGAATGGAGGCTAAGCACCGAGTGGATATGGTAAGATGGAAACTCTCCCAATGTTAGGCTAGAGTTCCGATGAACACCTTCCTATCCCATAACTATGTGCCCATATATGATATTATTTAGCGAATTCTATCCGAACTAATGTTACCGGTTTACCTTAGGCAAGTAGACCAACCCTTATGATGTGGGATAGTACATCAGATTCCATTATTTAGCTCTAATGGTCTATGTCTGTTAACGCCTATTCCCATCATGTGAGATGTGCACTATGGTTTCTTGAGGAGTTCTAAAAAGTGTGGGTAGTAGTATGGGATGCTATCCATGCATTGCACGAGTAGGCTTTGAAAGGGTCATAGTGTGTTTTCTAAGTCTTAATGACTATTCTTTGAATGCCCTCCTAGGAAGAACTTAAGGAGAATGTTGATCTAATGTTTAATGAATGAAAGTCCTCTAAATGATGTTATTGAGTAATGTTGACTCTCATATGCTTAAATGTAAAGATGCATGCTATACTTGGATTGGATTATGACTACTTCCTTGTCATGACTTATTGTATATGAATGTGCCTTGTCTATGGTGACTTCAAAGGAGTACTTGGTGTGAGTAGTAGTATGGGATGCTACTTGTTCATTACACATGTACGACTTAGCGTTGTCTTAGATGTTGGTCTTAATGTGATGATTTTATACATGAAATGTAAATGTCTCTTAAAAGCATTATTGTGTAAAGGTCGAAAGGATGAATGGTAAGTCCACTTTTGGTGACTTAAGGTGGTGCCTTATTGTGGGTGGTGGTATGGGACGCTACCCATACATTGCACAAGGTATAGCTGGAGGGTTACTTGATGTGGAGGCTCAAGGTGAAGGTGAAGGTTTATATGTGATCGTGTTCAAATGTGAATTATGTGACCTTGTATGTTGGTTGTGACTTTTATTATGCCTCTTGTATCAATCTTCATGAAGTTTTACAAAAATGGCATAAAAGCATAACTTTCAACTCAAATGTTGGTGTTGGAGATGGTGGTGTTCTATGCTTGAGGAGTAGGTTTTTAAGGTACTTGAAGATGAAGACTTGCTGAGTCCTCATACTTTAGAGGACAAAACCCATTGTGTTTCCTTTATGTCTTTAGTATTGTTTAAGCTTTTGTATGGGCCAAGTCCCCATGTTGTATTCAAAGTATTAGATGGTTTGAGACATAGTATATAAAGTCTAGAAAGTCTTCCACTTGCTTTTTTTAATGAAAGTCTTTTCGATTGTATAGGAAAGTTTTTAATTCTTCTCTATTTTTCCTATGTTCTTATGTTCTAGAATGCTATGAGGCTTTTATTAGACCCCTTCGGGGTCAAGTACGCCAAGTTACGACTAGGGGGTGTTCCCTGGTCGTGACACACCCTCACTCTCAAAAGTGATGAGGTGAGTGGCGTAGATATTGTCAGTGTCAGAGCTGGCTTCCGGTGATGCAAGTGCCTTTCCTTTACCTCTGCCTTTCCTACTAGATGTGGGATGTTTGTTTGCCTTAGTCATGGATTCAGCAGCATCCTCGTTGATTGTTATTCCCTTATCCTTCATACGGGGTGGCATTTTTCTACCGACAACTTTTGGTCTTGCCATGTCTGCAAAAATATTAGAAAGAGTGAGAAATACTTATAGAAAAATCACATAAAAGTAGTTGCAGACTGACTTGCCGAACCAATCGGCGAGTCGCCGAATCTCTTTGGTGAGCTAGAACGAGCTCGCCAAAAAGATTGACTCAAAAATCATAGAAAAAATTGGCATATCGGCGATGGGGAGGCCTTTCGGTGAATCGCCGACAGCATTTGGCGAGCAAGGATTAGCCCGCTAAAATTTATAGTGCAATTAAGGGTTAGGGGCGCAAACAAAGGGTGATCAAGAAGAACTTTCGGTGAGTTACCGAATTCTTTCAGCGAACTTAAGCTTCTTGCCAAAAGTTATAGAACCAAACTTCAATTTTAGCATGAAATTAAAGGCGATATGGGGAATTTAGAAGAACTACCAAGTGGTTCGGCCAGCTCATTAAACGACCCTACATGCCTACTTTCAACCCAACTTCTCAAATTCAACCCCGCAACCCCCAAAAACAAAATCAAAACATGCACTACCATGATTAAGCTAAGACCCATTACATCCATGCCCCTAAGATACTCAGACTTCTCCTGGTTTTGCCAAATTTGGCCATTTGACAACTTTTGCCCTTAAGAATGACGTCAAATGCTCCATCATTGGGCAAAATACGTTATTTGGCAAAAATGCGGGCTACTTAGACTTCACCCGACTAGACCCAAAAACATGCAAGCACAACCCCACAATTGTTTACTAATTTTAAGGCACGAAATCTCGATAATTCAACATTAAAGACAATACAGGCAAAATATTTGAATTAACACAAGAACACGCAAATACAATTATGATCGGAGAGGCCCAGCACACATCACTAAGATAAAATCATTGCAAATAAGTACAAATTTCTAAAATATGATTTGGGGTTCGGAAAACCAACCTTAGATATCGAATAAACAAGTTGAAATGCTAGACGGCAAAGTATTCCAACATCGAACACAACTCCAATGACTAAAATGCGATAAAAATGCAAAACTATAGAATACTAAAGTGCGGGTGTGAGTTTGGGAAGTTAAAACTGAGGAAAAGTGAAAGAGTTTGAAAGTTTAAACCTTTGGCCTTTAAAAACCGTCTAGTTCTCGGCCATTCGGTGACATTACTTTTGCTCGCCGACCCACTTGGCAACAAGCCTAGTGGGCACTTATGTTGCCGAGTTTTATAGAACCTCCAGTTAATATGGGGGTCTAAACGGCGGACTAAGTCATGATATCCGATCTAGTAAATGATTTGCCAATGAGCTCCTAGGCTCGCCAAGTTTTACAGACTCCAATTTAAAAGTGTCTGAGTCCAATGGTGGTCCAAGTCGGGCATGTCGACCTCTTTGGCGAGTCGCCAACTGAACTTTTAGCTTGCCAACCTATAGTTTTCGAACACCTTCCATACTTTGACCTGCACAATCAATACACCATATTTCAAACTTAAAAGAAAGAAAATAAAACATGGGTTGCCTCCCAACTAGCGCCCTAGTTAACGTCACGCACGACGCAAGTCCACACTCAAACCTCATCTTGGGGTTAACCATAGTATAACTAGGAAAACCTCTCTTGTTGTCCCAGGTTTAAATGAGACAAGATATGACCTATTTGGGTCTCCAACTGCTTGATCGATACCGAATGGGAGGTAATAGTCTGGCTCAAGGATGACACATATCTTCTTTTAGTTATTTCAAAATTTTGTTAGATCCCTCAACTTTGTTGAGGATACAAAGAAGCATATTCTCAGATCGGCCACCTTTTGAATCCTTAGTCTTTTGACGCTCGTGGGGAGGATGGCACATATCTTCTTTCAGTTATTTCAAAATTTTGTTAGACCCCTCAATTTTGTTGAGGATACAAAAAAGCATATTCTCAGATAGGCCACCTTTTGAATCCTTAGTCTTTTGACGCTCGTGGGGAGCCACATACCTATCCTTCTCCCCATCCTTCCGATTGGGATTTTGGTTCATCCATTCTCGGTCATGATCCTTCCAACCTTCATCCCTGTTCCAACCTTGGTAACCACCGTGCCTTGGGTAGTTTGAACGATAACCACCACTTTGGTTGGCTAGGACTTTTTACCTCCTCATTATATAAAGCCTCAAACTTGGCCTCATCTGGATTAACACACCCGACACCCACGGCATTGACACATCGAGCACTAGCTCCTATGACATTTTTGGACAAAATGTCAAGTTCTTTCATGATCTTGGCCATGTTCTGGTCCCTCTCTTGGTCTTTCTCCCTCTACGCCTTGGTCAAATTAAATGTGAGAAGGGAGACCTGGTCTTCACGGTTGTACCACGCCCTATTGAATGTGGTCATTCCATCCAAGAGTTGAGCCAATATCAAATAAGGTTGCTGCATCAAACTTCCAGGAGAAAGTTGGTCAACAACACCCTTGTTTATCGAGTCTAGGCTCCAGTAAAAAATCTGCAGCAACACGTTGTCAGGCAAGCTATGAGGTTGGTATTGGAGCACCAACTTCTTGAATCGTAGCCAAGTTTCATGAATTGGCTCTCCTTCTAGAAGCTTGAAGCTCTGAATGCTATCCTGAAGAGTCATCATCTTCGAAGGAGAGAAAAATTGTGCTTGAAATGCGGTAACCAACTCCTCCCACTAAGTGGATTGAATCACATGGAAATTCATCCAGCCACTTACATGTTTCTCCCATCATGGAGAACGGTAAGAACCTCAACCCGACCGACTCTTGGGTATGTTCTTGAAGGATAACGGTCCGAAAATATCCACGAAGTATTTAATATGCTCACAGGGATCCTCCTGAGCCAAGCCACCGAACAGCCCCTTTAATTGCAAGAGCTGCAACATAGTACTTGTGATGTGGAACACCACATTCCCTTCAGTTGGGGGCAAGCGAATGGCACCAATACCACCCATAAGATGGGGGTCATTAGCATTAGGCTCATTGACATCATTGAGGTTTTCGATGTAATCTTGGTGGTGGCCTACTTGGCTATCATTGCTGCCGTTCACACTCATACTTCCTGTTTCAAAATACAAACAAGCAAAATAAAACTAAAATTAAGTAAGTTCAATTATAACTAACAAGAACAAAATTTAACTTAATAAAAGAATATTAACCAACAACACTCCCGAGCAGCGGCGCCATTTCGATTTCACGTATTAGGACACTTCATCCAACACTAAGTGCCAACGATCATTAGTCAATAATTTAACCCAACTAAGCGAGTTGGGGTTGAATCCCATAGGGAGTGGTACGTGTTTAAGATTCAATAGCCAAGTGCAAATATTTTCAACTCAACCATAGGTAAAGACATTTACGAATAAAAACATAATTCACGTTAAGGGTGACACAAGTTTCAAATAACAAGGGGGGTTTTGATTGTAATTATCAACTACAACAGCAGGGAATAATACGAATAAACAAGTAAAGAGACGGGTTCTTAGGATATGATTGGATTATAAGCTAAGGTAGACAAATGGGTAATTCTAACGGATAGTAAATAGTTGTACATCAATGAATAAGCTAGAGTTTAGTGGGGATAAACTTTCTCTCGAACAATTTACCCCAAATCAAATTGGTTTCTCTCGAACACCAATAAACAACAATTAAGAACTACCTACGCTTTAGTCCATTCACTCTCTCGAGCTGAACGTGTGAAAAAAAAATTAGGATTCACTCTCTCGAGCTGAACGTGTGAAAAAAAAATTAGGATTCACTCTCTCGAGCAAAATCCATGACAACCCAATGCACATAAACCATCAAATTAGTAATCTTTGTTTTAAAACCTCTTTCTCGAGAAAGCCAAAAACATGAAGTTAGAATTGTATTT
This sequence comes from Solanum commersonii, assembly GCA_029007595.1. Taxonomy (NCBI): domain Eukaryota; kingdom Viridiplantae; phylum Streptophyta; class Magnoliopsida; order Solanales; family Solanaceae; genus Solanum; species Solanum commersonii. The sequence continues at coordinate 500,613 of JAJTWQ010000136.1, forward strand.
GCAACTACAACTCTTGAATTTAAACCATAATTACTGATTGAAATCACATTTAAACAACATTTAAACTATCAATTAACAAAACCCATAAGGTAAATCAGTCCATAATCACACCCCAAGAATTGGGGTTTTATCTAGACATCATAAAACGATAGAAATCTTTACCAAATTGTGTTCCCATCAATTGGGAAAGATTAATTTCTTATTCACAAAGGTCCAAATCGAAGAATTTCAAAAATTTCAATCTCTCAAAAATGGAAAACATCAATTCTTCAAAGCTAAGGAAAATATTGTCTCCAAAATCAGAGTTCTATTCAAAAATAAATAAGAAATTCTATATTCTAAAAAAACTCTCCAAAACAACTCTTAAACTAAGAATTTAAAAACTTATTTATAGTCACCAAAAATATGCTGCGAAGGACTATTTGGCGTAGTAAGTCGAGATCGCTGATCAACTCGGCGATCCGCCCTTTAGTCAATTCCATCGCCTTTTTCCTTTGGGTGATCTAGCACTGCATCGCGAAACCGTTCAATGACATGCCGACTACTCTATTCCATCACCAGCTTGATTTCTCCTTTAGGGCTTGGCACACTGTAACTTTAGGCGAGATCATAGCCATTTGGCTACTCACCCAATGGGTTAGGTGATTACCAGGCCTTCTTTTCTTTGTTCTATCAGCTGCCTTGTTCCCTTTTGCTCATTAGTGTCCATGTTTTGTTCCTCAATCCAAATACCTGGAAATGAAGGATTTAGATCAGTTATTAGCACAAACTAAGCATTTGAGGACACTAAATTTATTAAAATAAATCCCTAAATGAGTCCAAATCGTGGACTCATCAACGAGAATAAGAGATAACATCATAGTCATAGGCAAAGTCAATGCATTTTGAACATCATATCATAAATGATACACTTCATAAGCCACCTCAAGGAAAGCTTGTGCAATGCATGAATAAGACCCCATAATCTTACTCATACTAAGTAAAGCTTCTTGAGTAACCATAGTTCATACTAGACTTGACCTTGTGAGAAATAGCCTTAACCGACATAGACCATTTGAGCTTACATTGAATCCGGTGTTACCCACACCAAAAAGGGTTGTCTTACTTTCCATAGGTAAGACCATCATCATGTTAGATTTAGGTGGATCCAATAGCTAAATAACCTATGGGGGCACGTAGTTTATGGAATAAGGAGATTGTTACTAGAAACCCGACCTTTCTTAATGGGAGAGCTTTCATCTCAAGAGATTGCTTCAAGAAACCCGACCTTTCTAAACGAAAGAGCTTCCATATTATATTCAATATCCACTCGGTACTAAGCATAATTCCCATGGAATACTTTATTAAGTCATAACTTGATTCATGTCTTATAGATGGATGTCCTTGACAATCAATCCAAAAGATTCATTAGGAAAGCTAATTAGATCATGCGTAAGAATAACCTTTCACCGTCCATGTCTTCATGTTAGATTCAATTAGGTAAGAAAGCCTTTCAACCTTGAATCTTCATTATGTGAGAATACCTTTCACATTATGTTCATTGTATGTTCATGAGAATAGTCGTTTAATCATCACAACAACATCATCATAATCATGGCCTCTTCGTTAATAGTCATGCATAACTGTGTGTGAGAATAACCTTCCAACAACACCAGCATTTTATCATAGTCATAATCACTTTACTCTCTTGAAATTTTTTCTTAAAGCATATACATAACCTTCATAAAACATGCATAATATCATACATTGCTCTTTCAAGGACCAAGGATCCTAATCAATCAACACATGTAGAATCACAACATTAGACATGGATATAATCATAATTCAAATAATCAAATCATCACATGCAATAATATCTTATACTCATAATATAGGTCATGTGAACAAAGTCCTTTCACAACAATACCATATATAATTCAATCAGGCAAGTAGCTTCACTCTCAAAGCCTTATCATTCATAATTCAACATATTAGCCTTACTCTCAAAACCCTAGAATTCATCATCTATGAATATAAGATTTACTCTCAAATAAAACTTCTCACAAGCACCTCATACACCTAAGTCTCGAGGTATTCCACTCACATGCTTCATCCTTAACCAATTTTGATCATATATCTTTATATAGACTCAATCTAAACACTATTAATCATGATTCATCATATAAGCCTTGATCTAATCAATTCATGTCTACAATCTTTAGTTTTAAACAATTCATATCTAGGTACTCTAATCTCAAGTAATTCATAAAGTAATTATTCAATCTTAGTAGGTCACATCTAAGCCCTCAATTTTCTCTTTCATCCCATAAAACAAAACTATATCAATTTCACCCAAGAATCTTAGGTTATCAAGAATACATATATAATCATACTAAAATCATGTCATTAAATCATAAAAAATCATAATCAACCATTATCCACTCAATTTGATCAACATACAATAATACCCACAATGTAGGAAGCAACCCTGACTAAATTTGGGGTTCATATTCACAATTGGGGGAAACATAGGGGCTTCATGGATAAAAGGAGTCCATGAATGAATAAGCCATCATACCTTGATTACAAAGCCTAGCAAGCTTGACCCTCGTCTTCTTCTTCTACTACTACTTCTTTCTATATAGAAGATTTTTCAGAGGGAATTGTCTTTCTTTTTAGTGTGTGGAGAGAATGATTTGGAATCACTTATTTAACGGTCTAAAGTCTTTATAGAGGTGGCCTAAACAAAGTTAAAAAGACCTCACTTAATACCTCTTAAAATAGGAAAACCCCAAAGTGCCCCTAATTTTACTCCTTAAAACAATCTCCAGGCTACCATCCACGACCACCCACCTACGGGGCATGGACTGACCCATGGCCCATACTGGTGGGGCATGAGTTGGTGACTGGAACTTGTTGGCCACCTACGAATGTACCCTCCATGGGATGTGGACCCACCCACAGGGTGAGGGTTAATCCGTAGGTCACTATTTTGGGAAGCATAGTTAGGGTCCTCCTCAAGGACCCTTGAATAGTCCAAGGTAGAACCATGAATCTAAGATAAAGTGGATCTATGTCACGCCTCAGATCTGATTAGCATGGACAGGTACCCAATGCCTAAATGGCCGGGAGAACCAACTTACAACTTGCCCTTACCATACATTTAACTATGATAACTATGAAGCTATAACAAGCTTATCTGCACTATAGTGATAAAATACCGATATAGACAGGCCCAAAACTTATGTACAACACTTGGTCATTGAGGCCACAATTGTTAAGAGACAAGACACAACCAAACTTTATACATTAGTCTACAAAGCCTCTACAAGATAGACAGCCTTAGTTTAGGTCGGGACAGGCCCCGCCTTACCCTTAACTACTATACGGTAACAAAATAGATGCCAAAGACTCGGTTAAGCCCCGAATCAACTTGGAGCTTACCAATAGCAGCTGAGTGTCCTGCGCTCCTACTGGGAATGTCTATTAGCTGGAGTACCTGTGGCTGCAGCATGAAATGCAACGTCCCCCGAGAGGGACGTCAGTACGAAGAATGTACTGAATATGTAAGGCAATAACATATGTGAAACGACCCAAAAAGTTCCTAAAAATGTGCTTTGGAAGTTACCAGAAATTTATTTTAGCTATATCTAAAAATCTGTTTCATTTTTTGAAAATCTGACTTCATATTCTTGATTAGGGGGTCAAATTGAGTGGGAGATGGGTCTAACCCAAATTTTAGAGCAACCGTATCAAATCTGAAATTTCCAAGTGAAGCCTTTTTTGAGAGACTACTTTGGAGGGTCATATCTCCTAGCACACAAATAATTGGGTGGTCCATAATATATCCATGGAAATCCCTTTGATTTATCTACCCAACGCACTTCATTTCACCTTATTCGGAGTTCGGACGAAGAAGTTATGTCCATTTTCGTAAAATCTGTCCGTGCAGGAAATGCAAATTCCAGTGACCGAATTTACTGTTCACCCGCCTCATTATTTTTCTAAGTGTTGGTTCCATTTTTCCAAAGGGCATATTTTATTTTCTATATAATATTAATTCAATTTCCATCTCTAAAACATTTCCCAAAATACCTCTCCCATACTTAGACACATTTTCTCTCAAGTTCTCTCAAGAACCCTAATCCAAAACCTTCCTCAAGATTGAAGAGACTCTTACTCCAAGTTCCAAGCTTCCATTGAAGACACTCTCAAGACCTTCATAAAAACTCAAGGTATGTGGTGTTGAACTCATGGGTCCTTTCACCCACAGTGCCTAGTCTCTATTCTACTCACTAATTCATGGTTTAAGTTGAGAATTCATAAATTAGTCTTGTTCCCTGTATAAATTTCCTGCACAAGTGAATTTTAAACATGAAAAGTGATTGTTTTGAGCATGTTGTGACTCAAGAACTTGAATCTAAATTTGGAATGGATGTGGAGATTTTTCATGTGGTCTTGTGGGTGTTAAAAGGCATTGTTGCAGGTTGTTCACTGGTTTTGTTGCATAATTACTACCCTATTTTCCATGCTCTTTGACCCCATTACATGCCTTCAAGGTGTTTGACAAAATGTCCAATTATGGAGAATTGATGAATTGATTCTTTAAGGCTCGAGTTATGAGATGTATGGCATTCCAGAGATGTGTTGATGACAAACTAAGCTTGTGTATATGTCCATACATGAGATTGCATTAGAGCCTAATGTGAATTTCCTATATAAAGTGTTGCATGACCATGCCCGGTCCGGGGGCAAAGAACTGGATAACCATGTGAGGGGTTTATACCTCACCACCTAGGATGCTTGGGGTGTGACCAACATCAACCATGTGAGGAGTTTATACCTCACCACCTAGGATGCTTTGGGTGTGACCAACATCAACCATGTGAGGGGCTTATACCTCACCACCTAGGATGCTTGGGGTGTGACCAACATCAACCATGTGAGAGGTTTATATCTCACCACCTACGATGCTTGGGGTGTGACCAACATCAACCATTTGAGGGATTTATACCTTGCCACCAGGGTGTCCGGGTGTGAACGGCATTCCCCATCCTAAGTTGGGGTTATAGATTGGTTGGATCATGCACACACATATGATATCTTCTATTAGTATAGATTTACTTAAACATATTTTGACTTCACTTTGATCATGCATCCTCATAGTGTTATTCATTATGCCTATGGAACTATTTCGTGCATTTCGATTGTGTCCTTGTCTATTGTTGTATTACACTCCGCATACTTAGTACATTCCAAAGTACTAAAGCATATTTTGCCTACATGATGTCACCATGTAGGGACCGGAGCTACTCTTGATCCTTCTCTCCATCCACGTGGCTAGTACGGTGCTTACCCGAGTTTGTTGGTGAGTCCTCAATGATTCGAGGGCTATGTTATGTTTCCTACTCCTATGTTTTGAGACTTTAGCTTGTAATTGTATTTTGACTATGAGGGGAGCCGGTAGTATGTCATGGCCCCGTCCTATCTATGTATGTAGAGGTGTGCATTGGACAAGTATTTTGTAAATGAGCTTGGCTCCTATTCTATGATGTTATTTTGAAATGGTTTGCCCTTAGTCCCTATTTTCCGTTATTTAATATTGAATGTACTTCCGCGACCGATGAAGTGTGATGACAAGTTTGAGAGGCTTGTTTGGGGTTCCTTCGGGTTCCTCATTCGTCATGTCACGACCCAAGCCCTAGCTTGGTATCAAAGCACTAGGTTGTTAAATCCTTGGAGTCCAACACACCACATTGAGTAGAGTCTTAATCATGGTTGTGAAGCGTGCCACGACTATGAATGGGAGGCTACAAAACGTTTTAGGAAAGGTTTCCCTTCTTCATGTTCTATGTCGTGCTTAGAGTGTAATAAGGTGATTCCTCCCTAACATTTGTTCTTTGGATTGCTAGATCATCATGCCAAACATGAGGGGAAGACGGGCCCGATCGCCGGAAGAGCCACCCACCAATGGTGAGCTCCGTGATGCACTCACCATGCTTGCACAAGTGGTATCTAACCAAGTGCAACAAGGAGCCCAAGCTCCTCGAGCTACCTCCCCGGGGGAAAGGGTGAGAGATTTCATGAGGATGAACCATCCGGTCTTCCATGGTTCAAAGGTGGATGAGGACCCGCAAGAGTTCATCGATGAGGTATGCAAAATCTTGACCATTATGGATGTTGGTGCTTGTGAGAAGGCGGAGTTGGCTGTCTACCAACTCAAGGAGGTTGCTCAAATTTGGTTTGATCAATGGAAGGGTGAGAAAGGTAATGGCTATGTGGTGTTGTGGGAGGAGTTTAAACTTGCTTCCCTTAATAGGTTCTTCCCTCTTGAGCTTAGGGAGGCAAAGTTGGTGGAGTTCATGAACTTGAAGCAAGGACCTATGAGTGTGAGGGAGTATGCCCTCAAATTTGTCCAACTCTCCAAGTATGCACCTAACTTTGTGGCCGACTCTAGGTCAAGGATGAACAAATTTGTGATGGGTGTATCTGACTTGGTTAGTGAGGAGTGTCGGTCCGCTATGCTTATTGGAGATATGGATTTGTCTCGGTTGATGACTTATGCCGAGCAAATGGAGGAGGAGAAATTGAGGAAGAGAAGGGGGGCATGAGGCCATGGGGGCCCGATTGGAGAATAGGTTCCCTAAGGGTGCTAGATTCCATCAAGGCCGAGGAAACCCTCATGTCCTTAGGGGATTTGCTATCAATGTTCCTAGACCTCAAGGGGGAGGTGAAGTGGGTTCTATGGATGTATGCCCTAAGTGTGGAGGAAGCATGGTGGTCCTTGCATGAAGGGTTCGGGTGCTTGCTTTGAATGTGGAGAAGTGGGTCACAAGAGGTTTGAGTGTCCCAAGATCTGCAACAAGGTCTGAAATACTAACACTACTCCTTTGGGTAGAGGTGTTTCTCAAAGTGGTGCCCCAAGGCACAATCGATTTTATGCTTTGCATGGTAGACAAGGTGCTAATGAAACTCCCGATGTGGTGACCGGTATGTTGCAAATCTTTGATCTTGATGTTTATACTTTGATTGATCCGGGTGCCACCCTTTCCTTTGTTACCCCCTTACTTGCTAGAAAATTTTATGTCGAGTCGGAATTGTTGCATGAGTCATATGAAGTATCTACTCCCATTGGTGTCTCTATTGCTACTAGAAAAGTGTATAGAAATTGTCCGGTTTGCATATTGAATAAGTTGTTGCCTTGTGATCTTGTTGAGTTGAACATGGTGGATTTTGATGTGATTCTTGGGATGGATTGGTTGCATGCATATTATGCTTTTATTGATTGTAGGACTCGTAAATTCAAGTTCCGATTTCCTAACGAACCCGTCCTTGAGTGGGAGAGTCGGGATGTTGTGGTGAAGGGGAAATTCATTTCTTGCATTAAAGCCCATAGGTTGATTTCCAAAGGGTGCTTGTACCATATTGTGAGAGTCAATGATGTGGAGTCTAAAGTCCCTCCTATTGAGTCTATTCCGGTTGTTAATGAGTTTCTAGATGTCTTCCCAAAAGACCTTCCCGGTGTCCCTCCCGAAAGGGAGATAGGTTTTGGTATAGACCTCCTTCTCGATACTCAACCTATTTCTATTCCCCCTTACCATATGGCCCTGACGGAGTTGAAAGAGTTGAAAGAGCAATTAAAAGATTTGTTAGAGAAGGGGTTTATTAGACCTAGTCATTCTCCATGGGGTGCTCCGGTTTTGTTTGTGAAGAAGAAAGATGGGTCTCTTAGAATGTGTATTGATTATCGACAACTTAATAGGGTCACCGTCAAGAATAGGTATCCTCTTCCAAGGATTGACGATTTATTTGACCAATTGCATAGGGCTAGTCACTTCTCTAAGATTGATCTTCGGTCCAGGTATCATCAAGTGAAGGTGAGGGAGTGTGATATTCCCAAGATGGCCTTTCGTACTAGGTATGGGCACTATGAGTTTGTGGTGATGTCTTTCGGGTTGACTAACGCTCCGGCTATCTTTATGGATTTGATTAATAGGGTCTTCAAACCCTACATTGATTCTTTTGTGGTGGTGTTTATAAATGACATCTTGATCTATTCTCGGGGTGAGGAAGAGCACATGGGTCACTTGAGGGTTGTACTCTAAAGATTGAGGGAAGAGAAGTTGTACGCTAAAAATGAAAAGTGTGAGTTTTGGTTGAAGAAAGTTGCTTTCTTAGGCCATGTGGTGTCGGGGGATGGTATTAAGGTAGATCCTAAGAAGATCGATGTTATTAGGAATTGGCCTAGACCTTTGACCCCGTTGAATATAAGGAGTTTCTTGGGTTTAGCGGGTTATTATAGGAGATTTGTGGAAGGGTTTTCTTCTCTTGCTTCTCCTATGACTAAGGTGACTCAAAAGAAGGCTAAATTTGTGTGGTCGGATGAGTGTGAGGAAAGCTTCCAAACTTTGAAAGAAAGGCTTGTGTCCGCTCCTATTTTGTCACTTCCGGATGGGTTAGAAGGTTTTGTTGTTTATTGTGATGCTTCCCGTATTGGTTTGGGTTGTGTGTTGATGCAAAGTGGTAAGGTTATAGCCTATGCTTCTAGGCAACTTAAGGCTCATGAAAAGAATTACCCAACCCATGATCTTGAATTGGCCGCCGTGGTTTTTGCTTTAAAGATTTGGCATCACTATTTGTATGGGATGCATGTTGATATCTTCACCGACCAAAAGAGTCTCCAATATGTGTTCATGCAAAATGATCTTAACTTGAGACAAAGGAGGTGGTTAGAGTTCCTTAAGGATTATGATATGAGTGTTCACTATCATCCGGGGAAAGCTAATGTGGTGGCGGATGCATTGAGTAGAGTGTCCATGTGTAGCTTGGCTCATGTGGAGGAAGGTAGTAAAGAGTTGGCTAAGGAGGTCCATCGGTTGGCCAAATTGGGAGTTAGGTTAGAAGGGGTTGATAGTGGAGGAGTAGTTGTTGTTGATGGTTCAAGGTCTTCCTTGGTTGATGAGGTGATAGCCAAGAAAGATCTTGATCCTTCTTTGGTGGAATTAAAGGCTTCGGTGAGTAGTGGTAAGGTGGAGGTTTTCTCCCAAGGGGGAGATGGTGCCCTTAGGTACCAAGGTAGATTATGTGTTTCTTGTGTGGATGGTGTGTGGGAAAGAATCCTTGATAAGGCTCATAATTCTTTTTATTCTATTCATCCGGGGTCAACAAAGATGTATAGAGACTTGAGGGATGTGTATTGGTGGGGCGGTATGAAGAAGGACATTGCAAAATTTGTTTCGGGTTGCCATAGTTGTCAACAAGTCAAGGCCGAACATCAAAGGCCGGGTGGCCTAACTCAAGACATTGAGATACCTACTTGGAAGTGGGAAGAAATCAACATGGATTTTGTAGTGGGCTTGCCCAAGACTAGAAGAGGTTTTGATTCGGTTTGGGTGGTGGTTGATCGGATGACAAAGTCGGCTCATTTCCTACCGGTTAAAACTACTTACGGGGCTGAAGAGTATGCCAAGTTGTACATTCATGAATTGGTAAGGTTGTATGGGATTCCCTTGTCTATCATCTCGGATCGTGGTGCCCAATTCACTTCTCACTTTTGGAAATCTTTCCAAAGGGGTCTTGGTACAAAGGTAAAGCTTAGCACGGCCTTCCACCCTCAAACGGATGGCCAAGTCGAAAGAACAATTCAAACCTTGGAGGATATGCTTAGAGCTTGTGTCTTGGAGTTGAAAGGTAGTTGGGATGATCATCTTCCTTTGATTGAGTTTGCATACAACAATAGTTATCATTCTAGTATCGGTATGGCTCCTTTTGAGGCACTTTATGGTAGACGGTGTAGATCACCGGTTGGGTGGTTTGAAGTTGGAGAGGTGGCCTTGTTGGGTCCGGATCTGGTCATGGATGCTCTTGAGAAGGTAAGGATGATTAGGGAGAGGTTGAAAACAGTCCAAAGTCATCAAAAGTCTTATGCCGATGTGAGGAGAAGGGATCTTGAATTCAAAGTGGGTGATTGGGTTTATTTGAAAGTTTCTCCAATGAAAGGTGTGGTTCGTTTTGGTAAGAAGGGGAAGTTAAGTCCTAGGTATGTCGGTCCTTATGAGGTAATAAGAAGGGTTGGTAAAGTAGCCTATGAGTTGGGGTTACCTAAGGAGATGGAATTAGTTCATCCGGTATTCCATGTATCGATGTTGAGGAAATATGTTGGTGATCCTAACGCTATTGTACCTCTTGAGGTTGTGGGTGTTGTAGAAGATAATTTGACGTATGAAGAAGTCCCGGTTCAGATCTTAGATAGACAAGTTAGGAGGTTGAGGAACAAAGAAGTGGCCTCCGTTAAGGTGCTTTGAAGAAATCAACAAGTGGAGAGTGCTACTTGGGAGGCTGAAGCGGACATGTAAAGACATTATCCTTATCTATTCAACTCCACTCAAGCCTAAGGTATTAAATCAAGTCCTTTGTACTCCATTGAGTCTTACATTTCAGCCCCTAGATCATTCATGTGCATATATGTTTAAATTGATGAGTTATGAATGCTTTACACTAAGTTTTGAAATCCTGAAGTGATGTTTAAATAAAATTTTTGCATTCATGTTGGCGCTGATAGGTTCTTACTAAGTCTTGCCTTGTACATCTCTTCCACATTCGGGGAAGAATGTTCCCAAGGGGGAGATATTGAAACGACCCAAAAAGTTCCTAAAAATGTGCTTCGGAAGTTACCGGAAACTTATTTTAGCTATATCTAAAAATCCATTTCATTTTTTGAAAATTCGACTTCATATTCTTGTTTAGGGGGTCAAATTGAGTGGGAAATAGGTCTAACCCAAATTTTAGAGCAACCGTATCAAAATCCGAAATTTCCAAGTGAAGCCTTTTTCGAGGGTCTACTTTGGAGGGTCATATCTCCTAGCACACAAATAATTGGGTGGTCCATAACATATCCATGGAAAGCCCTTTGAGTTATCTACCCAACGCACTTCGTTTCACCTCATTCGGAGTTCGGACAAAGAAGTTATGCCCATTTTTGTAAAATTTGTCCGTGCAGAAAATGCAATTTCCAGAGAGCAAATTTACTGTTCATCCGCCTCATTTTTTTTTCTAAGTGTTGGACCCGTTTTTGCAAGGGCATATTTTATTTCCTAGATAGCATTAATTCAATTCTCATCTCTAAAACATTTCCCAAAATACCTCTTCCATACTTAGACACATTTTCTCTCAAGAACCCTAATCCAAAACCTTCCTCGAGATTGAAGAGATTCTTGCTCCAAGTTCCAAGCTTCCATTGAAGACACTCTCAAGACCTTCATAAAAACTCAAGGTATGTGGTGTTGAACTCATGGGTTCTTCCACCCATAGTGCCTAGACTCTATTCTACTCACTAATTCATGGTTTAAGTTGAGATTCATAAATTAATCTTGTTCCTTCTATAAATTTCTTGGACAGTGAATTCTAGCATGAAAAGTGGTTATTTTGAGCATGTTGTGACTCTAGAACTTGAATCTAAACTTGGAATTGATGTGGAGATTTTTCATGTGGTCTTGTGGGTGATAAAAGGCGTTGCTGGTTTTGCTGCATAATTACTACCCTATTTTCCATTCTCTTTGACCCCATTACATGCCTTCAAGGTGTTTGACAAAATGTCCAATTATGGAGAATTGATGAATTGATGCTTTAAGGCTTGAGTAATGAGATGTATGGCATTCCAGAGATGTGTTGATGACAAACTAAGCTTGTGTATATGTTCATTCCATACATGAGATTGCATTAGAGCCTAATGTGAAATTTCAATATAAAGTGTTGCATGACCCTGCCCGGTCCGAGGGAAAAGAACTGGATAACCATGTGAGGGGTTTATACCTCACCACCTAGGATGCTTGGGGTATGACCAACATCAACCATGTGAGGGGTTTATACCTCACCACCTAGGATGTTTGGGGTGTGACCAACATCAACCATGTGAGGGGCTTATACCTCACCACCTAGGATGCTTGGGGTGTGACCAACATGAACCATATGAGGGGTTTATACCTCACCACCTAGGATGCTTGCCCCCATCCTAAGTTGGGGTTATAGATTGGTTGGATTATGCACACACATATGATATCTACTATTAGTATAGATCTACTGAAACATGTTTATACTTCACTTTGATCATGCATCCTCATATTGGTATTTATTATGCCTATGGAACTATCTCTTGCATTTCAATTGTGTCCTTGTCTATTGTTGTATTGCACCATGCATACTTAGTACATTCCAAGTACTAATGCATATTTTGCCTACATGATGTCACCATGTAGGGACCGGAGCTACTCTTGATCCTTCTCTCCATCCACGTGGCTAGTACGGTGCTTATCCGAGTTTGTTGGTGAGTCCTCAATGATTCGAGGGCTATGTTATGTTTCCTACTCCTATGTTTTGAGACTTTAGCTTGCAATTGTATTTTGACTATGAGGGGAGCCGGTAGTATGTCATGGCCCCCGTCCTATTTATGTATGTAGAGGTGTGCGTTGGACAAGTATTTTGTAAATGAGCTTGACTCTTATTCTATGATGTTATTTTGAAATGGTTTTCCCTTAGTCCCTATTTCCCGTTATTTAATGTTGAATGTACTTCCGCGACCGATGAAGTGTGATGACAAGTTTGAGAGGCTTGTTTGGGGTTCCTTTGGGTTCCTCATTCGCCATGTCACGTCTAGGCCCTAGACTTGGGTTGTGACAGTTGTAGAGCAGGAAAATAATGGCCTAGGCGATCTATTAGAAAATCAAGGCTTAAACTCACCTTAAGATTGGGTAAACTGCCCCGTAGATTTGGCCCTCTTGCACTGCCCTCTTTTCGACTCTTGTGCCCTTCTTCTTTGCCTTTAATCCTCCAACTTTTGTGCAAAAGCTTGCATCCTCGCTATATCCATGTCTTTATTCAAAGAACCAATGGTATAATCGCTAACCAAATATGAATCTAATCTGTCCACATATCGATGAACTCTATCCTCTATTGTAGACACTACATTAGGAGCATACCTGGATAAAGAATTAAACTTGAGACTATACTCCTTCACGCTCATATTCCCTTGGTGGAGATTTAAAAATTGATCAGCACGGGCCTCTCGGATCTCCAATGGCAGATAATGGTCAAGAAATGCCTCTTTGAACTCTTTCCAACTAGTTAAAGGTGCATCTGTAACCCTTGATTGCTTCCAAGCTTCATACCACAATATAGCCATACCCTTGAGTCTATATGTTGCTAACTCAACTGCTTCTTTACCACTTACATGCATAACCTCCAAAGTTCGTTGAATCGATCAATAAAGTCTTGCGGATCTTCTTTAGGATCCGACCCGGTGAATGATGGAGGGTCTAAATTAAGAAAATCGCGTATCCGCGTACTAGCGAGCCCTATCTCGCACCACTCGTACCCGCAATTGGACCTTCTTGCCTTTGCCCTTCGCTAGCAACTATACAAGTCAATAATTGGATTGCATTCTTTAAATCTTGCTCAAGTAGTATTAATAGGGGTTATCGAGATCTTTGCTTCCTTTCTTAAATCATCTGGAGATGGAGGAGTCGGGAAGTACGTGATAGAGACTCATTTTGAGCCTCACTTTGATCGCCTTGATTAACTGGTGGTTGGCTGGTCCCTTCTTGGGCATCCACATCTACTCGCTTACATGTACTTTTGCTCCTTTCGTAACCGGCATCTTTGCTATATCATACACCAATTAAGAAGTTAGATACAATTCAACTACAACATTGGTTCTATTGCACGATCTAAGAAATGAAAGAAAAGAGACAACTCCTACATGTCTCGTAGCCTCCTGTTTATAAATATGGTGCACAACACATCCATAAGCAAGACTCTACATAGACATGGCTTTGTAGACTCCCTAGGATGACCTGCTCTGATACCACTTTTGTCACGCCTCAGATCTGATTAGGACGGGTAGGCACTCGATGCCTAAATGGCCGAGAGAACCAACTTACAACCTGCACTTACCATACATTTAACTATGATAACTATGAAGCTATGACACGCTCATCTGCACTATAGTGATAAAAGACCAACATAGACAGGCCCAAAACTTATGTACAACACTTGGCCGTTGAGGCCACAATTGTTAAGAGACAAGACACAACCAAACTTTATACATTAGTCTACAAAGCCTCTACAAGATAGACAGCCTTAGTTTAGGTCGGGACAGGCTCCGCCTTACCCTTAACTACTATACGATAACAAAATAGATGCCAAAGACTCAGTTAAGCCCCGAATCAACTTGGAGTTCACCAATAGCAGCTGAGTGTCCTACACTCCTACTGGGGATGTCCACTAGCTGGAGTACCTGTGGCTGCAGCATGAAATGCAGCATCCCCTGAGAGGGACGTCAGTATGAAGAATGTACTGAATATGTAAGGCAATAACATATGTAAACAAGAGCTCAATTGAAATCAAGTATCAATATGTAAATACATAGATCGATTAAAAGACCACCCTTGTTCTTTGTTGTGGGATCATGTACATTATATTCTTTTCGTAAACTTCTTTACATTGTAATCTCTGTAAAGCATGTGATACAAGTAACCAACTGATCAGTGGTAAAAGAGGATGACCCATGCTAGGCATTTTAACCCCTGGGATGCTGTCCTCAAATATATAAATTTTGGGATAGACCCATGCTAGGCTTTCGCCCTTAGGCTGCCACCCTTACACATATACCGCTTTATATAGTTTCTTTAATCTTTGAGATTGTTACTTTGGTGGTCATAATTATTTTTGAGCGTCAGAACTGTGGATCAGTAGTAGGAAACATGTGAATATGCACTTAGGGCAGTTACAATAACACAAGACGGAAATGTAACACTAATGAATTACATAAGAGCTCAAATGACACAATGGACCTCATTTGATTGATAGGAGGAATCACAAAGCTACTGCTGCAATTACCCTTTCTCATACCAATACTTGGAAAAGTATAGATGCACATATATTGAAGCAATTCGACACACTAAGGAGAGGGGAAATATTGTTAGCTGTGGTTGGGATTGTACGCTGCCACTATTTTTCTTTTACTTGAAAGAGCACTTAGGAAGCTCACTTGTTGGTAGTGACACAAGCATAGTTCATGCCAAAGAATATAGAATCGAATAGCCTTGCATACCTTATTTTCTAACTAATATGACTGTCATGATTTAGCCTCCCGTCTTGTGTGCTAATCTACAATATAAGTCATGATTAAGCTGATGTTAGCAGCTAATCACGTTAAGGCCCAAAAAAATAGTAGCTAAACACTTGACGAAAAACAGGCCCATACAACCCTTACACAAATGGTGAACCAATACACCCTTCTTCTATACATTAATACAACCTCATACATCCTTTGCCCAGATACTCAAACTGCCCCCAACAACATATACATAATGCAGCCACTATCAATCCCTAAAAATCTTTTAGCATAATAGGAGAATATTGAATCAAGGATTTATCACCACCATCCATTAGTTCTTCATAAATATATACAAAATTCTCCACCCCAAACTTGTATTTAAAAAGAGGCAAGAATGGGCGTAGTCTTACCTTAGTTTGAAAAATTTATCCTCTAAACTTGTACTTTAAGAACTGAAACTCTCCTTCAAACTTTTACTTGAAAAGGGAGATAATACTCAAGAACCCGGGGTGTTTTAGGGTCTGCCGATTGAAGCCAAGAGAGACCTTAGAGAAACTTAAGAAATCTGAAAATTTTGCAAGTGAAAAATGGAGCAAAAAGATTTGATCTTTATCCCTTTAAAAGGGATGTGTAATGGACGACTTTCTT
Organism: Solanum commersonii; assembly: GCA_029007595.1. Classification (NCBI taxonomy): domain Eukaryota; kingdom Viridiplantae; phylum Streptophyta; class Magnoliopsida; order Solanales; family Solanaceae; genus Solanum; species Solanum commersonii. The sequence continues at coordinate 516,352 of JAJTWQ010000136.1, forward strand.
GACCAATTTTAGGCCATATATTGTCAAGTAGGTGACCCACCTACTTGGCCTTTTAACTTGGGCCTGTTTGGACTTTAGACTATTAGGCCTTGGCTGTCCATTTTCCCTCATTCTTTGGGCCAGATTAATGCAAGTATGTGGTAGTGCCCTTGGCCCAATTACATGGTACAAAAAAAAAACAAAAAAAAGAGTCTTAGTAGGTGATGCACCTACTTGGTCCTTTGGGCAGGTGAATAAGTCAAAGTAGGCGATGCACCTACTAGCTTAGCTAAGTCAAACAAGCAGCTCACTTATTTTTATTCCATTTTCTAAATATTAATCCCTTTTTCTTCAACTTAGCACTTAACTTTCAACTCTAAGCGCAATTACCACCTTACTACTTCTAGTGTAAATACTTCCGTAGGAGTTAACTTACAGTACACATGCTGAAACGTGCAAGGCGTTACATCACCTTCCGAGCTAGTTTAAACCAACACTAATCATATAAGAAGCATAGTCCCTCACCCATACTATAAGGCTATGTCAAGTATCATATGAATAGCACTAGCATATGCTTAATACGGGCTTAATATCCTCTCAGTGGTAAGCATAATTCCCATGGAGTAGTTATTAAGTCTTAACTTATCTTATCTTTAAAAGACATGGGTAGTCGCCCCTTGTCTTATCAAAGGATAGCTCCTTGGACCATGCATGAGAAAACCTTTCGCAGTGCATGATCTTTTCATCATAGCTCATAAAAGAACATGGGTAATTATCAATTCATGCATAAAAGATCATAATTCAATCATTAAAATCAACATTCAAGAGAGTGCATGACAATTGAAGAAAACCCAAACTTAATGGGGGAATCTAACTTTACCAAATTTGAGAACTTGGGAACTCCATGGATGGAAGGGATCCATGGATGAAAACTATCATACCTTGATGCCAAAAGCCGTGAAACAATGGATGATTAGGAGGCTTGATCTTGAAACTCCAACTTTCTTCTTCAAATTCTAGAGAGAGAAATATTTGGAGAGTAAGAGCTCGATTAATTTTTGGAAATGTAAGGGAATGAATTTAGTTTGGTTGATTTGGGAGTTTGGAATCATTATATAAGGCTTTGGGTAGAAGAAAAAAATGACTTAGTATTTAGTTAAAATAATTGGGAAAAGACCCAATAACCCCTGACTTAAAAACTGTCGAATCCCATCTACTATGGGACTGGCGAATCAGTGTTTAGACTACCGTCCATCGACTGGGTCTATCGTTCATCGTCTACCCAACATGGCTTCACTAAAATAAACATAACTTTTTACTCGGAGCATGCATTTTAGCAAAATCAGTGGCGTTGGAAAAAGGGTTCAATTATTTTTAATTTGATAGGCCATGGGCTGCCTAATTCATTTTTTCCTAAAAGATATGGTTGTTTAAAGTTGACACAAAATCCCTTTCTTTCCAAATAACTACCGTTGTCAACGGTGGTGGCAAACAATGGTCTGTGGCTCAACCTGCGGACCATCCTATTTATTTGTCATTGACTTCAGACACTCAATTACCATGCCACCAATGACAGACCCTTTTGTACAGGTCGTGGTTCAGTCTACGGATCTAAGGTTGTGGTCGTCGTTCTCAACTTCTAACTGTAAAATATTTCTAAGTCTGGGACACACCTACGAACCCTCTCTATGGCTCGTTGAATGGATGATGGTTTTTTTGTGAACCCTCACAAAGTATTGAAACATTGACATTTTGGAAAAATTGAAGCCCGACCAACCACGACCACCACTTACGGACCATCATCCCACTTACGGTCCATGTATGGTGTCGTTATTGCTGACATCAAGTTGTGAAAAACTTAAAACTTTACCCTTTATGAAATTTGAGGTGTTAAATTGATCATTTAGTGATTTCTCCTGTTCTTGGCAACTGGTTATTGCATGCAGATTATTTGTTCCTCTCTTTGTCCCAAATATAGCTCCTCTTGGACCAGCTCTATCTATCGGAGCCACTGAAGAAGATTCAGTTATATTGCCCCTATTTTCATTACCCTACCTATTCTAAGGGATCTCTCTCATTAAGTGACTTGTATGTCAACACTTGAAACAAATGTTGGATCTATCATGACACGCTTCTAGGTAGTTTCCACCACACTTAGTTACATGTAGGACTCCAATTACCTCTTTGTGCACCGCTACACAGAGATTGAGTAGGTCTAGCTTTAGAATTCTGGGAGTTCTAGTTCCTAAGGTCACCTCTATTCCCTGGTGCAGGTACACTAGTTGATGATGGTGCAGGTCTGGTTGGCCTTTGCTGAAAAGATGACTGGTTCATATTACCAGTCTTTTATTTTCCGGACTCATGACCTGGTTTCTTTGCCATTTTATTATGAAACTACTGTCTATATTTAATCTTATCTTTCTTAACCTACTGCACAAGGATCATTAGCCTGGCTATGTCTATATCTCATATCAACATAGTTGGCTTGCCCTTCTTACTTGACAAGTGATACAACCTAGATTAAAAAAGACTCATCATGCTTCTCATATTTGCCACCATCTCTAGACCATAAAGGGAAATTTGAGTGAACTTGAGGTTGTACTCATGCACAATCATGGCCTCCTAATTTAGATTCACAGATTCTCTTAGCATTGCTTCTGTTTGTTTGGAGGGAAAGAAGTGCCCTAGGAAGGCACTTTCAAAGACAGTCAAGTTCACAAGTTGTGCCCCTTCAGCCTGCTCTTCTTCCACTGATCGTATCAAATTTGAGAAAACCCATGAGCTAGTATGCAGCTAACTTGTTAAGCTTGGCAACATGTATAAACTGAAACACCTTCTGCATCTCCTCCACAAAGTTCTCTAGATCCTTAGTGATATTTCTCCTTGTGAATTATGGAGGATTCATTCTTAATAACTCTTGGATAATGGGTGTATCAGCCATATCCCGATGAACCACTCTTTGTTGAAATGCTTGATTGGACAACCCTTGACTCAACATTCGAATAGAATCCCAAAATGCAACTTTGGTGACCTCTCCTTAAACGGGTTTCACTTCTCGTACATTGGGTGCCCCTCGATCTTGAGGATATGCATTTCTCATTGCAGGACGACCTCAAAAAAATTTCATGGAAGCATGATATCAAAAGATATGCGCAAGAATTAATTAGAAAGAAAATTTTATAGAGTTCAACTTTATCACACGAAAGAGAGTAAGAAGGAAGTGATATGTTTCCTAAATATTATTGCCTCCTCATTATAGATGTGGCATGCTTAACATCGATAAAAAGGATTCTACAGACACGACTTCATAGATACCCTAGGAATCTTGAACTCTATGCATTGATAGCATGTTTGTCACTCCTCGAGTCTACACTATGGACGTGGTTGGCACTCAAGAACCATCATTGGTCCCCAAGCGAACCCTTGGCTTGGCATAGAACTCAGTGCAAGACTTTGTTAAGTAAAATAGGATCTCAATTGTAAATATTAACTCATAAGATCTCAATAATTGATTAATTCAATAAATGACTCAAAGTATCTAAATGAACAAAACTATCAACTAAGAGGGTTTGTGATTGGGTTTGAGGTAGGCCTCAGTCCACTTTCTTGATTGCACTTCTTAGATAATGCCTAGAATAGATTTCATGTATTTTTAGATTGTATTTGTGGGGTGGGTATTTAGATTTCCTCTTGTTATACTATCTTTTCTTGATTTCGTAAGACCCTTGGGCTTAGTTTGGATATTGGGATCCTTAGTTTTAGCTTATTTCTTTTCTTGTGATGTAGATGATCTTTCTTAGGCTTGATACGTTGTGCGCTTAGAATAGGTTGCACCTAGATGCCTTAGCCTGTGTTTTATCGCCTTACAGTGTTGATTTGTTCCCTATAAGGATTGAAATAAGTCTTTCTCTTTGTTTTGGTTCTTATGATCATGGTGCCTCATCATAGCCTTGGGTTGGTCCTAGTTTTTCTCTTTCACGTACTAGAATAGTATGATTTAGTTAGGGCATTGTCCCTTTAGTTTTTCCCCTTATTGATTTGAAGTCTCTTCTTGTCCCTTTCACTTGTTGTTTAGCGCTAGGTTTGTTGTACTCGTATTGAGCTTGATTGTATTGATAGGCCTAAGTCCGTATGCAAGGACCAGTTAAATCCCAGGTTAGTACTCTTTTTTTTGGTAGTATGGCATAGTTGAACTTATATTTTTTTGTTGTTTGGATGTTGGTGATGACATGCATTATTTGTTCATTCTCATGGGTTTTGTGGTACAATCCTGGTTCATACATTGATATATTTATCATTCATGATGAAATACTTTTTTACTAGACTTTTATTCTAAACTTGTTTTGACGAGAGTCGTACCACCTGGACACCTCGATTTATTGGTTATTGAGATTACGGGGTGTTAGGGTCGTGCTCCTTTCATACTTGAGATATTGAAGGCATCTAAGATATGCTTAGTTTTTACTTGACTAGCCGACGCATCAACGCCTTTTCTTGCATGATTTTGGCTACTTATGATCCTCTACTGACTTTTCATGCCATAAGATCTGGATCCCTTATGAGCCCCTCTGGCCATATTATTAGATAAAGGGGCTCCATGGGTCCCACTTAACCCACACGGTTGGGAGGTAGGTCTATGCACTTTTTTATAGATGGTTATTGATGGTCCTATTGCATCATCTTCATCTATATGCATTGACTATAACTAGTATACTTGTTTATTGATTGTACCCTCCATTTATGGTGGTGGGTTGGGTTATGTTTGTTGGTTGTACCTTACGGGCTTATGGGGTCAGGTTAGGTTATTTTTTTACTATATTTTGTTCTATGTTATTGTTTTCTTGTTAGCTGATAGGCTTTGACTTTAGAATTATGGGTCCTCCTTGCCTTGGGTAGTTTACTAGAGGTGATACCTGCCAACATTTCAAATTACTTTTGATGATTACAACATAAACCAGGTTCACATGCATGTAGTAGACTTTAAATAAAAAGGAGTGGGAAAAGATTGCACAAGGACATATGAAGTAGGAAATGTATTTCAAACAGCAATCCAAGTCATATAAGGGGAAGAATAATGGCATATGAATCCGAGATGGAAAATGCAGGAGCTAAATAAGTCCTGTAAGGAAACTATTATTTATTTTCTAGGAAAAACTAATTTCTTTCTTTGTAGAATTTGACTAAGGCGTAATCCACTTCTTCAAAAGGACAATCAAAGTAGAGAAGATTGGTTTTTTGCAATTATAAATTGAGAGAATTTTCTAGCAAAGACAAAATGATGTGAGAGATAAAGAGGTGATAAGAAAGAATAACTAGAGTTAGGTTTTCTTTCAAGAGTTGAGTTTGCATTGTTTCGTTGTAGAATAAGTGCTTAGGAATTAGAGCTCCAAGTGTCAGAAAGAGAGGTTTGAGAATTGTAACAAGAAGTGGGTTTGGCTTCTTTTATAGTAGAGTCCTCAATTATAGTTAATCGTTTAAGAGTAAAGGTACTAGAGTTAGTTCCTTTTATTTTTCAGTTGTAATCTTGTATTGTTCTTGAAAGTAATACACGAGTAATGGTTTCCACTATAAAAGAACTATTTTATTGTATTGTGTTGAGTGTTTATCAAGAGGGATGTAGTAGATGTCATCATGACATATACTTAAAGCTTCAAGTTGTTTCTTAAACTCCTACATTATTTGTGTATATACAAGTTAAATTCTTTATGTTATCAATATATAAAACTTAAATCCTTCCCAATTTATACAAGTTATATTAAACTCAAAGTGGAATATACTCTATGAAGTAACGAACTGTGGAAATTAAGGTTCAAATCACACCAAGTTTAGAAACAAGATCTAATGCAAAAGAAATAGCATGTGGTCATTGAACTATTCAGCTATGTAATTAGTAAAGTCTTAAATCTATAGAAAAATAGAAATAATTATACTTCTATATGCTCTATTATGAGCCAAAAACTTCATATATACTCCAATTAAATATTAACACAACAAGTTTTTACATTTGCATTAAGACCTAAACCACACGAAAGTTGAAAATAAAATTGGAAAATATCATCCTCTATGTCGAACCCACCCTCAAATAGGCAAGTTTTTTCTCTAACTTGGAGTTCGTAAATTTCAAATAGTACTTCAACGAAACTATATTAAAGGAGGAAAAACTCATAATAAGAAATGAAGCATCACTAAGGATATGACAGCATCACATGAAGTGAAATTTTGAACCATATCACAGACAAAAGTTTTCTACTGGTTTATCCAAAATGAAGAGAAAAAAAAACATGAATGCAAGGAAATAGGTAGTTAGAATAGAACATGTACTAGAGCCTTGAGCTTTCCTGAAATGACACCGCACAAAGCTCTATTATCTTGCCTTGATAGTGACACTTTTTCAAGGTAAGATTAGTACTAAAAACAACCCAAAACAATTTTGTATTAACAAAGGTATTAACCAACTACTACTAACTGATGCCTAAGTAAAATAACTAAAGGGAAATAAGGCTTTACAATGACAACAGAAAGACCAAAAAAGGGAAAAATAAGCCACAACTAAGTCAGTTTGTTGCAATATTGGCTTAAAACCATTTGTCGAAAGTTTTATTGTGTTTCATCCAACTTCAAATACATTCATCATACTTATGAGAAAAACACTACTAACACAAAAATTACTAGGGGATGGAAAAATAAAATAATATTTAACACCACATGATTGGCACTCGACTTATTCTGACGGCCAGTAGAAGCGGAGTTGGAAGCCCATATGGGTTTGTCCGAACCTAGTGGTATTTTTTTTCAAATAGTGTATTTGTCTTAATAAATCTATAGTGTGTGTGTGTATATATATATAACCCATAAAGTTGTCATCATGCGAAATCTTGTATCTAACTAATAGTAAAATAATTTGATTGAATTGTTCAAGTATGAAACTCGAACATACTACATATATCACACAATCAACAAACTCCAGTAAAAAGATTGCATAATAGACATTGACTATGCATATTGTACCACAAATATCTCAGCAAAGAGGCAACATAACGGGTAAGTGTTTTTAAACTAAATTACTGTAACATTTCGGAAATTTGTAGACTAAATTATAGCCTAACGTAAGGGTTAGAGTCATAAATAACTCCGGGTACTCAATATACATGTTTTTGGGTTAATACGTCAAGGTTTGACTCCCCAAGGACCAACAAAGGGTCCTTGAAGAGGACCCAAAATAAGGCCCAAAAATAGTCCACCCACGTGGGGGATCTACGTGCAGTAGGTAGACCCACGCCCCATGGGTGGGGGTCGTGTGTCAAGGCCCTATAAAATGGGCTTCAAAAATCCAACCCACAGTTCACCAGTGCACAACCTGAGTCCATTCTTGCACCGTGGGTGGTCACTGAATCTGCCATTTGGCAGTTAGACTAAGGAATCTTTTGGGGTTTTGCTTTTTAATCAATTTTTAAGTGATGTCATTTTAGCCTATTTTAAACAACTATATAAGTTTTTAGACACCTAAACTAACTCATCTAAATCATAATTCCTAAATCCCCAAATCATAACCAAACCATCTCCAAAATATTCTCTCTAAGTCTCCAAGGAAGAAGAAGAGGAAAGGTGAAGCTAGGGTTGAAGGATCCATCTTTTCTACTCAATTTCGCTGGATTTTTCAAGAAGGTATGGTAGATATTCATCCATGGGTAGCCTTCACCTATGGAATCTTTTCAAAACCCCTAATTCCAAAGTTAGATATCCTAAAATCTAGGGTTTGACTTCAATCTCATGGATTCTTTCAAATTCATTTTTAATGATTGGAGTATGTTTAATTATGGATATATTTATGACTTTATATGATTTTAAGTTGAATTTCACAAGAATCCATGAATTCCCCTATTTTCCAAAATTGGATCTAAAAGTGTGGGTGAATTGTAGAAATAAAAGTATTATGCAAATATGCTTATAGTAATAATAGTAATTGAATCATGGTATCATTCATGTCTAATGTAGTAATTCTATATATGTTGATCGAATGTGATCTATTGTCCTTGAAGGGCAAAGCATGAGAATTATGTATGTTTATGAGGCTTATGCATATGCATTAAGGTCACTTTGAGAGTAAAGTGAATATGATTATGATCTAATTGTTATGTTGATTGGATGATTATCCTCATGTACACTCTTATGCATGAATATGATGTGATGTGAAAAGTTTGTCACATGTAGTGATTCTAAAGTTCAAAGACTAGTCTCACATATTGAATCTATGAGCTCTAGTATGAGTTATTGTGGATTGAGTATCAAGATATTCTTCCATAATTATAAACTAAAGTCAAGACTTAATATGAACTCAATGGGAATTAATGCTTACCACCGAGTAGATATGAATATGAGATGAAAGCTTATACACTAATTGAGTTCGGCTTTCCAAATGGGTTCCTTCTACCATAGTTGAGTTTGGGTTCCCAAAGTTTGTATTTCATGAGATGGAGACCTTATACCGTAGTTGAATCCGGGTTTCTAGAAGCAATCTCCTTATCCCATAAACTTTGTTCCCACATAGGTCTTTAGTTAGTCCATCCACCTAAGCTAAGAGTATGGTTCTACCTTAGGCAAGTAGGACAACCCCTTTTCGTATAGGGTAGACACCAGATTCCATGGTAAGATCACATGGTATATGTCGGTTAAGGCTAATCCCCCACTATTATAATATGAACAAGAATATGAGTTATGAACTATAGCTACTCAAGAAGCTTTCCTTAGTGTGGGTAGGATTATGGGATCTTATTCATGAATTGCACAAGGATGCTTTGATTGTATTTATGGTATGCTTCCATTATGATATGATGATCTATATGTTGAATATACTTATGACTTATGCTTTTACACTAATCTTCATGATGAATCTTAAACTTTGTAAAGTGCATACTCTTCAACTAAAATGTCCTTTTTAGCATGTTTTCAAGGTTTTTATGCATGACTATCATACTTGGTGCATTTTTGTACTAACCCATATTGCTTCTACATTTTTTCCAAAGTGTAGGGTCTGATGTTTGAGGCGACAAAAAATAAATACACAATTGAATTGATCTCTTTCTTTTTCTCTTGTAGGAAATTTTAAACTTGAGCCTGTTGCAGAACAAAAATATACAACACATAATATGCATATTAGAGCATTTTGTAAAACACACATGTTAATCAGAGTTTTGTAGATCATGCTGTGAAACAAAATGCATGATTTTACCCAAAGATCAATAAGTAAAATAATTTACCTCTTCGATGTGCACATGGATTAAGTGTTGCATTCATCCAATTCTAATCGTGGGATATTAAGAAGAAGCACTACTAAAAAACTGCAAAAAAATGATGGCCAATAGTGACGGACTGAGTCACGTTTTTGGTCAAAATTGACAGAAAAGTAACGCAGTCGCTTTTAAGCTCGACGCTTTTCAAAAAGTGACGGACTGCGTCACTTTTTGAATTTTTTTAAAAAGCGACGGACTCTGTCGCTCTATTTTAATTTTAATTTTTTTTATTTCAAAAAGGTGAAGCCGTCCGTCGCTCTTGTGGAAATTTTATTTTTGAAAATCCCAGAAAAACGAAGGACAAAAAGACGACGTCCGTCGCTTTTCTGGAAATTATTTTTTTGGAAAATCCAAAAAAGTGACAGACAAAACCACGTTGTCCGTCACTTTTTTTGCTTGTTTCTACTGCCCACCTATAAATTGAATTCAATTCAATTCTACACTATTCAGCCCAATCAATCACACACAATTATAAACAATCTATACAAAACATAAAACAATAAACGTAAAATAACATTCAAAAGTATTTAAATCACAATTTAAAGAGTTATAAATTCTTTCAAAATTAGTTTAAAAATTTCATAAATGTTCAGAGATCTAAACTAGGGAGTGGGATCTACATAATCATCTTCATCATCATTGTCGTCGTCGGTGTCCTCGGGAGCCAAAGTAGTAGGTCGACGATCGAAGTTCATCACTTGTTCTTTTATTTTCTGAATGGTCTCGCTCATGCTTCATTGTTCAGCTACTCTTCTCTGCTCTGACTCTGCCAGTACCGCTGTAAGTTGTGCTATTTGAGCTGACATAGTAGCAATCTGAACACTGTCAAGTGCCTCGACTTGACGTGATAATCCAATACCTTTTAAGCCTGACTGGAGTCATCTTACATCTTTTCGAGAGCCTAGACCATATCATCTACCCTTGTGACTCCTCCCCTACCACTTTTTCTTTCCAAATCTGGGTGGACAGTTCAAGTGTCATTTTGACTGAACAATCTAGATTCTCAACGACATAGTGATGAAAATCATTCTGCATATTAAATATAAAAACTAACATCAATATATATACATATCATAAATATATTCACTATTAATATATATTATTCATATTAAATAACTTACAAAAGTAAAGCCTATGTATAAAGTCATTAAACATCGCCTGACATATTCTGTTTGGAGTCTCGCTCCAAGAGTGATAAGCTTGTGTATAAAGTCTTCTAACATAGTCTTTTAAAGCCCAGGTAGCATCCTTTGCAGGATGCCACCTGAAAAACACATAATAAATATGTTAGTTCATGAATAATATATTAAAGTATAAAAAATAAATAACATAAACTAACAAATAGATAACAAAACAAACTTACGATGATCCATTCGGCTCAATCATGACTCTACCAAGCCTGTCCTTCTAGCCAGGAGCTAGATCATGCATCTCATCATCTGGTGTAGCACTAGGTCTAGCTGTAGATGAGGGTGATACATCAGGATGCACAAAATGCTGAGTCAATGGAGGCGTACCGGTCGTAGTATCTTATTGCTCGCTACTAGAATCTCCAATCCTCATAGCAGATAAATGAGAAGATGTACATGTGGGAGATGGAGTACCTGCCAATAAGGGTCGTGCTCGATGAATAGCATGTAAAGGTAGGTCCTCGTAGCGTCGTGCAAGCAATGCCTATGAAGTAGAGGAAGCATCGACTAGTCGATGGTAATTAGGATAATATTGCTGAGGATTCACCGTACCAAATGGAACAACAAATAAATGAGTATCATGGCTGATGCGCTCTGGCGCAGAAGAAATAGATCCTACAATATCCTCAGGATCTATGGGTCTCCTAGACTTCTTCTTTTTAGCCTGTTTAGTTTGGCTAACTCCAAGATGCTCGCGATGTCTATCACTGTCACCACCTGATGACATCTGCATGCAAATTTACATGTATAATATATATAAAAATCATAATTTAAATAAAATTAGCAAAATACACTACCTTACATATATATACTAGATAGCTTTCATTCTACACTATTCCTCCTCACTTGTTTTAATTCCATCATTCTCCCATTCTTTCTCCTCAGTTGTTTCATTTTCATTATCGTCCCATTCTTCATCATCAAATAATTCATTTTCCTCATTCTCGAATATTTCTTTCTCAACATTCAGTATCTCATCATCAGATACTTTTTCTAATATGTGTTAAGGATGTTGTATTGTGGTTTCCAATTTAACATCAACTTGTTGTTGAACAATTGCAACATCATTTTGATACGCCACATCTAAGACACTGTCAATTTTAATTCTTCCCACATGCTTACTTTTTATAACAACCCACCAATCAGCTTTGTCTCTACGTAATGGATATGGAGCGCAATACACTTGTTTATCATTTTGTGCAATGATAAAAGGATCATAATTTCTGTATTTCCTGGTGTGCTTAACTTCAATTATATTATGTTGATGGTCCACCTTTGTGCCTCTATGTGATGGGTCAAACCACTCACACCGAAACAATACAATCTTCTTCTTAGGCCAACCTGAATACCTCACTTCACTAATTTCATGAATGACACTATAATATTCAATGGTTTGGCCAGTACCATCAACACCACCTTGTATGTAGACATCACTATTATTTGTTTTCTTGTTCCTAGAAACTTCTTCAGTTTGAAACTTAAAACCTTTGACACATTACTTATTCATTGTCAGTACTTGAGATTCAGATCCAAGTGCTACTTCTTTCAGTAATTGCAAATGTTGGACACTTGAGTATTCATCGTAAATCTACATTATTGTTTTTTAAAGTAATATAATTTAGTATAACATGAATATATTATTAAATACTTAGTGATTTCTCACTTACATAATTCCTCAGCCATTTGGAAAATTCTATAGAGATGGCTTCATTACCCCATGTGTTTACGAACAAGCTGATCATTTTACATTCAAGTATTTCGTTAGTTAATGAACACTTATTAGTATGTAATTTGATAACATATTTTTAACACTTACTTGACATATGGTTGAATATCTGGACAATGAAGCAAAATATGTCTCGTAGCTAATTGCTATTCCATATTAGTGAAGCATCGCTTTCCACGCTTTTTAAATCCTCGACCATTTTGATTAAAAATTGATATCGATGGAAATAAAGGATCAATATCGCCTTCATCATTGCGATTGGGCCTGTTTCTCCTACATGACACATCATAACCAAAGTAATAAGAATAAAAATCACCAGTTTCTCTCCCAATATGACCTTGGAACTGCCAATTTTTCTACATGTATATATGTATATATACGTTAATCAAAGACTTGGTGAATATATATAACTTAGTGAATATTTTAAATGGATACATCCATCTTGTTTGAACCGAACCTCCAAGGCGGGCCTCTTGTACAAGGTGAATTGGAAGCTGCTCCATCACATCAAAGAAACCACATGGAAATATTTCCTCCAACTTAGTAGTAGTAACAAAAATATTTTCATCCATCCTGTCTAAAATACTCTCCAACAACTTTCCAGAACACACATCTTCAAAAAAAAAAAAGACTTATCTCTTCGACTGATTTCCATATCCTTTCGGGTAGATGGCTAAAAGAAATAGGAATTAAAGTTTCCATGAACACATGACAATCATCACTTTTCATACCTATCAATTTTCCTTTATTCATATCTACCGCTTTCCTAAATTTGAAGCATAGCCCTCCGGCATCCTCAAATGTTAAACCCACTCAATAATTTCACGTTTCTCATCCAATGTGAATGAAAAGCTGGTTTTGGGCTTAACAATTTTACCATTATGTAATTATTGCAGCCATAACTCTTTTTTCCTACAATATTCCTTTATGTCCATTCTAGCTTTTGGATAATCTTTTGTCTTACCCTTAACATCCATCACTGTGTTAAACAAATTGTCAAAATATTTTTTTTTAATGTGCATCACATAAAGATTATGCCGTAGCAGATTGTCCTTCCAATACGGCAACTCTCAAAATATGCTTTGTTTGGTCCAATTATGTTCAACACCATATCCAAGAAGTATAGAAGGTGAAGCTTCTGTAACTTTAGGTAATTGAGAAACTCTCTCCCAAATTTGATGCCCTGTGAGTAATGGAGGTGGGGGGTCACTTTCAACCTTATTTTTCCTAATTGTGTTCTTCATCTTTCTAAACTCATGGTCCATTGGCAAGAACTGGCAATGACAATTAAACCATGTATTTTTTTCTGTCGTGCTTTAAAGTGAATGCCTTACTATTTTCCATGCAATACGGACATGCTAGCTTTCTAGCTATCATCCAACTAGACAACATTTCATATGTAGGAAAATCATTAATAGTTCACATTAAAAAGGCACGCATAACTAAATTATTCTTAGTTGATACATCATAAGTCAAAACGCCTTCAAACCACAATTGTTTGAGCTCATCTATCAATGGTTGTAGATACATATCAATCAAACTTTTTGGTTTACGGGGAGGTGGAATAACACAACTTAGAAAGATGTAGGGACTGGTCGTGCACATTTTAGGAGGAAGATTATACGGAGTAAGAAATACCACCCAACAAGAATAAGGCGAAGCAGCATTAGAGAATGGTGTGAAGCCATCTGCACACAACCCTAATCCTATTTTTTTGGTTCACTAGCAAAATCAAGATTTACATTAGAATATTCTTTAAGGAATGAGAAACAGAAGCAACTCAAAGATTCATTTGCACCTACCTTTTCTCAGATGAAATTTTTTTATCAACAAGATTTGGTCGGTTCAACCAGATTCTGCTTTCACAAGAATCCAAAATTATTAGATGAATCGAATAAGGAGACAAGCATGTATCGTCCTTTACCGAATGTGCTTTAGTTAATAGAGCATCAAATCGCAACCAACAAGGAAGCTGGAGTCAAGTCTTAGCATGAAAAATGATAATCAGTATCAAAATAAGATTCAACTTGGTTATGGTCAAGTGCAAGTGGATGAAGCCATAATATTCCAAGTTGTTTTATGTGCAAGAGATAGAAGACCAAAGAGACAGATGGCACCATAAAGGATACCTCTATTTTTTAAAATACCGCTAGAATACAATACATGTTAGAATTGAACATACGATAGAATACATGAATTAGCCCAAATATCAATTAGCTAAACATATTTTGACCTCCCCGATGTGCAAAGGGATTAAGTGTGACATCCATCAAAATCCAAATGCAATTTTTTTTAAAGAAGTAGCACCAGTAACACCAACACCAAAATCTGCATAATTTAAGTTTTATTTTCACAGTGTCTATTTACATGAAAGTCTATGAAATGTTCCAGCACAAGAATCTCTATCCAACATAAACATCCAAAACTAGATCCATATCAATAAATGAAAGCAAGCGAAAGATAAACTGAGCAAATCGAGTCACAGTTTAGCCAATATAACATGGATCATGTTCATGGTATGACAAAATCATCCATCGATAGCTAAATCATCAATTTCTCCATAATAAGTAGCAGGGGGCTAAATCAACGCCAAGTCCTAATAAATATATAAGACTTGATGAGGAAAAGACCAATCAAGTGACCAAATATGAATCCTACTTAATCAACAGGTCTAAAATTATGCTAACAGTCACACAATTATCAGTCAACAAATAAGGTATTAATTTTCCATAGCATAGAGTCGGTACCTGCCTAAATTACCATCATCTCATTCATACGGAACCCAATACCCCTTAATTAAGTAATTACCAACATAAACACTTCAAATAAGAGCCTAGAAAATCTCAACTTACCTTAAGTTTGAACCAAAAAGTGCAAAATTATGACTTTTTCCTTCATTGAGCCTCCGAAAGAGACTAATCCTATAAAATATGATATCTACGTAAGTATAGGAGTCCATAGACATCCATATTGCTATACTACTTTCCCGGTCCCAAAAGAAATGCACCAAGTCCTCATGGTCAAAACAATAATTATCTTTTAAAACTAATTTAGCCATAACCTATTGGCTTTGAAACAAAGTTGGCAACCACCTAATAGCCCAAATCAGAGATCACTTTCTTATTTACCAATATTGGGTATAACATAGATGTCCCGATTAACATTGTTGAAAGTAGACAAAGATCAAAAATCAATGGAAATATTTTGATGCAAGAATCAAGAATTGTTCGTGAATCTTCCAAAACAACATGCAATTAATTTACGAAAACCATCTTGAGAAATCACCAATTTTAGATTTTAGTCTAGCATAAATTCATGTAAAATTAACTGATGATGTTAGAAACATATCTTGATGATATCCGATGATTACCCATTGATTTTTCTCTCAGAAGTCATGTTTTGATGTCCAAAAAGTTCTTTCAAATGAAATAACTTGGAGCAATATATTTTTATGATATAGCAAGGATATGCATCTGATATTTTTAAATATGTTGCACTAGAAAATTCGCAACATTAATTTATGCTAAAATAACAATAACTCTCTCATATGACATTGAAATTTATCGATTCTGCTTCCTAGTTGTTTAGTTGAAACTCAATTTCAAGCTCATCTTCCCAATAAAATACATTTTTTCATGTTACAGATTTATTTCATGTTTTATAAAAAATACCTAAGAGAAACCTTTTAGAATTACAACAAACACTCCATATCGGTCCTATAAATCATCCTCAATTTTTTGGAAATGTTTAAATAAAATTTTCTATCTCTATAACTAAAAAAGACCTTTGAGTCATTAAATTGTTATGCCTGAAACAATATTAAAACTGGTTCGAAACTCATCGAAATCAAACAAAAATTTGTGGACAAGTCATAAATAATCATACAAACATGTCAGAATAATAAAATCTTGAATTCAAGTTTTCTTAGTCAATTTTTTAATAGATTCCAATTCTTAATTTTAAATTCTATATGAATGCGAATCGATTGTTGAAAATTCATTTGAAATCCCATATGCTAATCAATCAGAAATACATTTTGAACCTATTGAAATCATTGAATCACCGATATGAGGTCATCTAGATCTACTATTGATTGTGCTCTATGTAAACTGAACTATAAACTTAATCAATGATCCAAAGCACTATGGAGCGCTTTAGGGTCAATGCCAAACATTCAACAAAAGAATAAATCATCTCTAAACATCTCCAAAATGTCAAAACTAGAATATGAATTCCTTCTTGATTTTGATTTGGTCAAATCTATTCATTATTTAACTTAGGAAATTCTAAGAAAAAAGTTCTCCTCGATACTCACCTAAATTCCTCGAAATTGGGAGAGAGGTGAGTAAGAGAATTAGTGTATATCGAATACATGCAAACCCTCTTGGATATAGTGTATCCGGATAAAATACACCTAATTTGACTTGCATGTGTGTGAGATATATGTATTTGTTCCTCTAGCAAAAAATGTAATTAGGGAAACTGTTATTTCTGCATATATTTAGGCAACAATAATAGTGTGTTTTGGTGTTGTTTCCTCTAGAAAAAAATGCTAGCAAACCTTTTGTTTATATTTTAGGATCAGAGAACATCTTTCTCTTCAATGCTATTTTTTTAACCATGTCATCAGAGAAGAAAGGTTCAACATATTTTTTTTAATATTACATCGATTGTAGCAGATAGAAAAAAATAAAAAACTTTTTGGTTTTAGGATCTTATAAAAAATGAGAAAACATATTTTCTCTTTTCTTCTTTCTCTTCCTTCACTTCCCACCATTAATGGGTAAATTTAAAAAAATATATATATATTTTCTTCTTGGTTTCGAATTGTGGAACAACTTTTAGATCTTTTTGTCTAAAATAAAACTCCTCTCCAGATATTCAGATCTGTGTAGAAATTTTATTTTATTTTCAATTTTTGTTTTCAGCTTTGTTAAAAAAAGAACAGGTTTTTTGTATTCGTATTTGTTTAGTGAAAGAACTTTTTTTTTTCTTTTTTAGATCTATTGCAAAAAAAAATCAAAACTTGTTGTAGATTTGTGGAACAATATTTAGGTCTTTTGTCTTAAAATAATAGTTTTTTAGATATTTAGATCTTTGTAGAATTTTTTTTTTTCCATTTTCCATTTTCAAATCTATTCAAAATAAGAACAAGCTTTTTGAATTCAAATCTTTTTAGTGAAAAAAACCTTTTAGTGATTAAGAGTAAATGTTCTTCACTAAAACTAAAACTTGTTTATACAATGACATAACAACAATAAAGAAATCCATAATGTGAGTTCTCAAAAAAAAAAAAAACATAAGCTTGAACATTAGTTGTTACTATTTTATCGTATTATACCCATAGAAATATAATACAATTATTCCATAATTAGCTAATCGAACTTGGCTTGATTGTAAAGATCTATCATATATACATGATTCTCTAAAATCTAACATTTCAAATGTTGGGCAAATTATATATCTTGCATAAAATAACTTTTTTTTCAATACATAATTATTAAATTATTGTACCAAAGTTTTATTTATTATACAAAAGTTTGATTTACCGAACCAAACTTTGAGAGTTATGTATTATGTATCTGCTCTTAATTACCAATTACAAAAATCAAATTTTCAAAATACCAAATCAAACATCAAACATTCACCCCTTCTAGTCTCATATATTAATTATATTAACAAAAAAGTATAAAGAAGGGTAACATAAGCTTCTTCCTTACTTACAATAATGTACCTATATAGAATAATAGTATGACACATACCTACTACTTATGACACACCATACACTTGTCCACTTAATAAATTATACCCCCTACCATTTCTTACACATGCCCATCCTTATTATGACACACATTATGACACACTACTATTCACACCATACTTTATTGACTATTTTACAAGACAAATAATTTTACTCTCTTATCTCATCTTTTTATTTTGTCCGCATCTCATCTTCATCATCTTATCTTCTTATCCTCTACTTCCGTCTTTATTCTTTATTTCAGCTGAACATCTGGGATTATATTATCTTCTCCGTTACATTTTGAACATATATGGTCAGGGTATTTGTGACCAATTAGCTTGCAATATTTGGTTAATAGTTCTGCCGAAATAAATCCTTCTTTTAGTGCTCGTGTCGTAGGTCATCCTTCTGGCTTAAGTAGTGATAAAATCCATCTTTGGACTTCATCCATATCTGATTTCCTTAGCTCCCTTGAATTGGAATAAATCATTAGCTGGTCTCTTGCATAGTAGCTCCATATAGTATTTCCGTTTAAATAATTGTTAGCTAACTCCTAGATGATAGTTGATATACCAATTATTCTCTTATTGGCGTAAAAACTGGGTATCTCAATTTTTTGTATCTCTGACTACTGTCCAATATCTTCTGGTATTATCATATCTTTTGTCAAACCTATCTTTACAACTTGTATTGGAGGTTTTATTTCCTCGTATAATATCTCTGGTGTTGCCGTATAAAATTTTACATAGAATAGATTTCCCTTAGTAACTCTCTTATATGTAATAAATGCTTTATGTAGTTCTGATATTCCACTTAGTTCCTCTCCGTCATATGTATATACTGTATTTAATAGTCCATAGCTATAACATTTCCTTACTAAGTTGGCGTTAGTTTTGGTTGTGCAATCAGTTTATTATAACCTTATAATTTTTGGGTTAAATAATCCTGGTTGGGTTCTTGGGTTGTAGTAGATCTGGGGTTAAGATTTAAAAATGTTTGGATTTTGTATATATTTTCTATGTAGGTTCGAGTAATATGGTTATATGTTCTTTTGTCATGGTGTATGCTATCCGCATACGTAGAAGTTTGTGGTTCTATAGTCAATATACTTTTTGGTATTAGCCTTGGGGTAAATGGTTTTTCGAATAACTGGTTTAAGTTTGAGTTCTTATGTTTTTCACTAACTCGTTGGCTTGTACTGCATTTTGTATTTAAACAAACATTATGGGTTTTAAGGAGTTTCCCATCATCTCCTTTTAGCTCTGGATTTTTTCCGTCTTCCGATTGACGTAGCTCCGCATTTTTATAGTCATCTTGTTGACTAGCTTTAGACTTGATTATCTTCATTAGTCTTTAGATTTTGTATCTCGTTGTCCATACTATCCACTTTTGTACAAAGTGTAGTAATGGCTTTGAGTATCTTTTCAATTGTATTTTCTTCCTCAGTCTCAGTCTGAGTAGCTTTGTCTTGATAAGTAATCTGCAATAATATTCTTATCAGTTTTTATTACTTCAATTGTAAATGTGAAATTTAATATATTTAATACCAATCTCCTTATTTCTTTTGTTGTTACCGAATCTTGTATTTTTCTTGTTAGCCACCATTTTACTTGTGTATTATCTGTTCTTATAATAAATTTGTTATATACAATATATGGTTCAAATGATAATAAACACTTATAGACTGAATATAATTCTTTTCTATTTATTTCCCATTTTATTTCCGTATTATTAAATGTTCCTGAATAATACCTGCAATGATGTTCTATCGTAGTGTCATCATATCTGTATTTTAATATTCCTCCATAACTTTTTTCACTCGCATCTGATTCTATTATATAAGTAATTTTTTTGTTTTCATCTGGAAAGTATAGTTTAGGTAAGTTTTTACATAATAATTTTACCTTTTGTATTTGTATTTGGTCTTTTTTACCAAACTGATATTCTATATCTTTCTTTAATTTTGTTGTAATGGTTTTAAATTCTCTGCTAATTTTGGTATGTATTCTCTTACTTGATTTACTAGTCCTAAGAATGATTGTAATTTCTTTTTTGTGTCTAGTTGTTCATTTGAGTTAATTATTTTTTGTACTATATGTGTTTGCATTTTTATTCCATTTTTTTCAATTTGTATTCCTAAGATTTCTATTTGATTTTTCATTATGTCGGCTTTCTTTTTACTTAGGCTTATGCCTGAATATTCTATAATATGTATGAATTTTTCTAATAATCTTATGTGATCATCTTGGATTTTAGAATATAGCAATATATCATCAATATATACTACACAATTTTCTAATTGTTTAAAATAGTTATCCATAAAGTGTTGGTATCTACCTGGTGCATTTTTATATCCAAACGGTAATATATTTCATTCGTAAAATCCTTGTGGTACAGTGAATGCTGTTAGTTTTTTAGATTTCTCTTCTAGTTTTAAGTGATAAAATCCTGATTTACAATCAAATTTGCTAAAATAATTATATCCTTGTATTTGTCTTATCTTTAGTATTTTATTTGGTATCGGATAATTATATGTCTTAGTTTTTGCATTTAAATTTCTATAATCCATAACCATTCTACTTTTTCCTCTTTTTTGTTCACTATGTTTATTTACGATAAATGCCGGGCTTGTGTGCTTACTATTACTTTCTTGTATATACCCTTTTTCTAGTAATTCATTTATATGTATCTTAAATTCGGTTAAATCATTAAAATTATATTTTAATGGTTTTTGGGTTATTATACTATTATTATCAATTAGTTCAATTTTTACTTTTGTTTTATGTTTCTCCCATCCTTGTAAAGGATCTTCACTATATAATAATTCTAACTTATCTTGGATTATTTTTACTTTATCTATAGAGAATATTATTAATTCTATTTTAGGGTCTTCTTCTTTTATATTTTCTAATTTTTGTGTAATTTTTTCGCTCCCTTTTATACATTCTGTTGTTTTTCGTTTTTTATTATTTACTCTTTTTGCTCCTATATTTTGTTTACACGGTGTTGTGAACCACCAGTGTGTTTTTGTTATTATATGTGGGTATAATTTTTCTAAAAATGGCATTCCTAATAACATATCTTTTGTAGTTAGTTCAAAGTTATATATTTCCTCTATAGTTAATACCTTATCACATATTTGTATTTTTATATTTTTTGCCTTATATGTGATCATGCTTTCTTCATTATTAAATCATGTTACTACTATTGGTGTTTTTAATTTTTCCCACTTATCTTCTGGTAAATAATTATATTTACATATATTAGCTTCTGCTCCTGTATCTATCATTGGTGTATAATATCTGTTGTAATATCCTTCTATTATTATCTTTGCAAGTATATATATTTTCATATTTTTATCATACCAAAGTCCTTTTTATTATTACTTTTTTATTTTCATAATTTATTATTAACTGTTTGTCTTCTAGATTATATGGTTTTACTTGTTCTAGCCATTTTATTCCTAAAGTGATGTTTTCATCTCCTTGATATATTTTAAACTTTATTATTATTGGTATTCCTCCAATAATTATTTCCTTTTCCGTAGTTTCGCGGTATATGTTAATACTTTTGGTAGTTCGGGGCACGATTGTTCAGTAGTTATTATTTCATCTTCCGTTACTAATTCTCTTGTAATATAATTTTCTTCTAATCCTGTATTTATTAATATTAAATATTTTCGTTGTTCCATTATTCCCGTTATGTAGTAATGATGTGGTTTTATTTCTTCTTCCATTGATTTTTGTGGGATTTTATCTATTCTGTTTGAGGTACTCATTTTTGATGATATTTGGGGTATCTCATTGTTTATTCTTTTCGATGTACTTAGTCTTTCCTTTACTATTTCTAAATCTTCTTCTATATCAATTTCATTATAACTATAATCATTATTATCTATGACTGTAACTATTCTTTCAAAGGGATCTTCTATTTTTATTTTATCTATTTTATTTGTTGCTGTTATTTTATGTTTTGTTGTTAGAACATATAAATTTTTACATCTAGCTGTAAATATTTTACTTCCCGGGGCTAGTTTTATTCCTGACATTTTCCAATATAATACTAATGATTTATCTATATTTCTGTCATTTACTGCTACTGAGTAGTTAGCACTTATTATAAATTTAAATTTTTGGTATATGAGGTTACCTTTTACTGCACTTATTATACTTTTTTCTATAGGTTGTATGATCCTATCATCTGCTAAGTATATTTCTATGGGTGTATCTATTCCTTCTCTAAAACATGTTTTTATAAATATTTTCGTTCCTCCTAAATGTACATATTTAATTGGATTTTTAGCCTTAATATCTTGTATTTCTTTATTTATTATTTGCTTGTTTATTATTGGTATTTTAGCCTTTCCTTTGGTGTATTTGCAATCTATGATATGTTCTCTTTGACTTACTACATAATATTCTTCTTTTTGTCGTTTAAACCAGGTTTCTTATTGTTGGTATTTCGAATATTTTTGCTACACTTAGATCTAATTCTTTTCCTTTTATTTGTTCAAATATATTATTATCAAATATTATTTTTTTGTTGCCGATTCTTCATCTTGATATTTTTCTTTAGTTATTGTTTGTATATACGCCTTGAGTCATTTATATAGTGTTCACTATCGATTCGATAATGAATTATTTTCCATTTCGTCTATTTCATTTTCGATAATTCATATATGCTATCTTCACTTTCTAATTCATAATCTACGTATTCTATTTGCGTATATTTTTCATTGTCTATTATTATTTCTGATATTTGTTTTTTCTTTGGATTTTTAGGTAATTTACAATCTCTAGCTATATGTCCTAATTTTCCACAATTATAACAAGTACATTCCGTTAGTTTTCTTTTTTGCCTATATGGTCTTTTGGTTTTGTAGTTTTTTACATAGTATCTTCTTCTCGATTTTTTATATTTATATTTTGATCTGTATTTTTTATTATATTTCTTTCTATTTTTATAATATCTATCTATACAACCAAATTGAGGTGATGTTTTATTTTTGCAACATGCCAAGTTTTTTACTAATATTTTTTCCATTTTTATTTCTTCTTTATGTTTTTCACATAGTTTCATAAACCATCGTTGCAAGAATTTCATTCTAGCTCCTAAGGTATCTGTTAATTCTGCTTCATTCCAACTTTTTATTATTTTTGAACTAAAAGGTTCCGGTAATTTTATAAAATATAATTTTCTTATTTCTTTGCTTTCTTCTGTGTTATATGTTCCTTTATAATAGTATTCTCTAAATGCATATGTATATTCATCTATGTAACACATATTACATATTGCTAGTTTTGTCATTAGATTCCAATTTATGATTTTTTTGTTTATTTTGTTCTTCTACTTCTGTTGTCATACTACTAAATTCATTTCTTACAGCTACTTCGTATTCATATAATATTTCCATAGTTGTAGTAGCTAATTCGCCATTAGATTTTTTATTACTTCTTAGAGTTTTTAAACTTTCATCTGATAAATTTTGTAGCCATAATTTTACTGTTCCTATAAGCGTTCTTTATATATATCCTGGTGTCTCTGCTATTGTTATTTTGTTATCTATTAGTTGTTTTGATACATATCCTATCCATAATTGGATTGTTTTATTTTATCTGCTACACAGTCTAAATCTAAAAAATCATGTCGTTCAGCTATTGGTTTAGGTGTCCATTTTTTATTTAATTTTTTATCCCATATAGGTTTTTCTCTATCATATTATTCATAGTTTTCATTATAATATTTTGGAATAAATTTTTTTGGGTTTTTTACTGCTGATGTACTAGGTTTTTCGTCCATGTCTATGTCACCTGTATTTACTTCTAAATTCTTTGTATTATCTATGTTTGCTAAAAGTTCCGTATATGTTTCGCTTGTTTCCGAATGTTGTTCTAGATCATCGTCATTTATTTCATCAACTCTTATTTCGGGTAGATTATCTTGGTTATTTTCTTCTAATTCATCTTCTAGTTGCAATTTTTCTTTAATTTTAATTATCTCATTTGTTAATTTCGTTTTTGTTCTTTTTCTTTTTGTTTTATTTCATACATTTCTTTTAATATTGCTAACTCTTTTTCTAGCTCTACTATTTTGGTATTTTTTACTTCTTCTAATTGTTGTACTTCCTTTTTTACTTGTTGTTTTATTTTTTCAATTTCCGTTTTTCTATCTATTTCTTCATTTTCTTTTGTTTTCCTTATCATAGCAGTTAAACTATCTTTTAGTTTTACCGTTTCTTTTTCTAACATTAAGCTTATATTGTCACCTATTTTCTTATATCTTCTTCCTAGATTAGAAAATATTATCTTTATTTTTAATCCGTCATATTTTTCATATGTTTTTTCATCTATTGCGTATTCTTCCTTATTCATTTATAGATTATGTTGAAGTTTATATATCCTTAAAGATATAAAAATAATTGCTATAATTATTTCATTAAGTTTTTGTCTATATTCGTTATACTTACCTCTTCTAAACTCACTTAACTTAACTCAACTCAATGAAACATAGTTCAACTTAACTCAAAGAAATAGGGGTCAACTCAATAATAAGATACTCAACTCAGTGAAACATATTTCAACTCAACTGAGAGAAATAGGGCTCAACTCAACAATAAGATACTCAACTCTGGATACACAAGGATAAAACAACAATAAAAGATGCAATATATAGAATGCTTTTAAAATAATAGCTAATAACTCAATTGTATGTAAAAATACAATAATAACTCAATTGTATGCAAAAATAAAATAAGAAATCTTATTTGGGAGATTCTCTAACCGACAACCATCACTATGACCTATGTGATGATACAACATCTCACCCACGCTGCCAGAACTATCATATACCTTGCCGGGTGTAGAATACCTCAACTAAGTGGATCCACTAGTCTATGCTAAAAACAATAAGAAATCATCTAAAAAGTATGACCCTTTCTACCCACATCGGTCACATGGTTTATGGGGGCTGTGAGTTGTTAGAAATCTCCCCCATATCGGTACTCAATATTACTCCCAAAATATAACTTAGCTAATGTGTTTTAAAGAAAACATTTCCTCTTCCTCAAATTTGAAATTATTACTCAAAATATTTCTCTTAAAAGAGATAGAAAAATCATTCTGGAAATCTTTTGGAAATCGATGTTTTCTCTCATCTTAAATGAAAAAATCATTTGCTCTTGGGAATAATTAGTTTCCATATATCATTTCAATGAAAATGAACTAAAATCTACTCTTCCTCAACTCAAATTCTCAAGTCTTGAAACAAGTTTTAAAAAGGTTTGTAAAAGACTTCTCAAAAGAACTCTCAAGAATTGACTCTTAACTCTACCTTGAATTTGAATTATGAATTCAAGGTTATGATTCATGTTATGAATGATTTCTAGATGTTTAGAAGTAGTTTAGAGTAGTTAGAATCAATAGGGAGTAAAGGAACCCTTTGAAATAACTCAGACTGAGAAAAGGACTAAAAACAGGTTGCAGTAGGCAACCTTGGCACAATGAGTGGCACAGGGCGCCACCCCATGAACTACAGAGGAAACTTTCTAGCGCATTGCTGGGGTGGTGCACCAGCCCCCAGCCTAGAAACCCTGACGGATTTTCTTCCTCGTTTTCTAACCCTAATTCACCTAGAATCGAATGGTTTGGTCCCCAATAACTTAGATTCGAATACCCAACATAAGTACATTACTTTCTACTCAAAACAACCCTCAAATAAATAACTTTTATCTCAAGAACTCATCAAAATCCCAACAATAAAGATTACAAATGGAATTTCAAGAAAACTCATCAAGAACTCAAATCCTTCAACTTTGGGAATGAAACTGCATTAAAATAGCATGATTGGCATGTGGGTGAATGAAACAAACACAATGAGAACTCACATACCTCAAAGAACTAGGTTCTTGATGAAATCTTGGATTTCTTGAATGAACGCTTGAAACTTTGAACTTTTTCTCCACTTGAATTTTCTCTCTAAAACCCTAAATGCTTTAGGAATGAATGAAACTGATTCTATTCAGTTTAGACCCCTTATTTGGGATTAATCCACCTTTATAATTAGTAGGGGTAAGGAAAATACTAAAATACCCCTCCTTAGTTCGGGTGGAAAGGCCCTATGAAAAGAGATTGCACTCTAACGGTCATATCTCCCTCATACGAGCTCAAAATTTAGCAATACCCATTGGTGGTGGAAAGAGGACTCAATGATCTTTCATTTGATTTCTTATGAGTCTCCTAACTCATTATGCGTTGAAAGTTATGGTCGTTTGAAGTTGACCAAAAACTTAAAAGAACTTAGGAATGATTTGAATGAACTCTCTTTAGTTCTTTTTGGAACTCAGGGTGCTACATCAAGTGACCTTAATACTTAAGAGAATTTTGAATTCCTTGGTCAAATCTTACTCACTACGAAGAATGGTTCAAGTCTTAGCTCAAAAATCTTTCAGGGATTTACATTATCTTCCCGTTGGGATCATTCGTCCTCGTATGAAGGCTGGACTAGGTATGGAACGGGGTTACTCTCACTATCCCTTCTAACTCATTAACTTTCCTACTAACATAGGCTAGACTGATTCGTACCAAGAGTTGGGGCCAACTATAGCACTAAATCAAGAACAATGTTGTTGTGAACATGACCATGCTCTTTGTGAACTTACCTTATCTAAAACATAGGACATCTAGCCATGAAGTAAGACTAGGAATATTATGCCTCATTACTTGCAACTCATAGCCCCAACAAGGATATATGACTCCTCTTACCAATGTCTGAGTCTAATGGTATGCTATTGCTGTATTGAAGCTTAACCCAAAATTCTAAGGTTCGGGCTCTATACCTCTCTATAGGGAGTCTCATCCCAAGAACATTACTTTATACCACCACATATAATCAACATTGGGATCATATCAATAACCACCTAATGTTTAACAACACCACTTTCATCTCTCATCTTACCAGTGAAACATAGTTCAACTCAATAATAAGATACTCAACTCAGTGAAACTAGTTCAACTTAACATAGAGAAATAGGGTTCAACTCAACAATAAGATACTCAACTTTGGAAACTCAAGAATAAAGCAACAATAAAAGATGCATTGTATATAAAGCTTTTAAAACAGTATCTAATAACCCAATTGTATGCAAAAATACAATAATAACTCTATTGTATGAAAAAAAATACAATAGTAACTCTTATTTGGGAGATTTTCTAACCGTCAACCATTATTATGAGCTATGTGATGATATAGCATCTTGCCCACACTATCAGAACTATCATATACCTTGCTGGGGTATAGAACTCCTCAACTAAGTGGATCTACTAGTCTATGCTAAAAAAAATAAAGAACCATGTAAAAAGTATGACCCTTTCTACCCAAGTTGGCTACATAGTTTAAGCGAGTTATGAGTTGTTAGGACTCTCCTCCATATCAGTGCTCAATACTACTCCCAAAATATAACTTAGCTAATATATTTTAATATTAACATTTCCTCTACCTCAACCTTGAGATTATTACTCAAAATATTTCTATTAAAAGAGGTAGTACTCAGAACTGCTCATGAAGTCTTTTGGAAATCGGTGTTTTCTCTCATCTTAAATGTAAAAATATTTGCTCTGGAGAATACTTAGTTCCCATATATAATTTTAAAGAAAATGAACTCAACTCTAATCTTCCTTAACTCAAATGCTCAAGTCTTAAAACAAGTTCAAGAAAGGTTTGCAAAAGACTTCTTAAAAGGCTGGAAAGAGCTCTCAAGACTTGACTCTTAACTCTACCTTGAATTCGAATTATGAATTCAAGGTTATGATTCATGTTATGAATGATTTCTAGATGTTTAGAAGTAGTTTAGAGTAGTTAGAATCAATAGGGAGTTAAGAAACCCATTGAATGAACTCAGACAAAGCAAAGGACTGAAAACAGGTTGGCCAAGGCAACCCTGGCGCACTGAGTGGCGCAGGGCGCCAGCCCCTGAAATATAGAGGAAAGTTTCTAGCGCACTACTGTGGCGGCGCACCATCCCCAAGCCTAAAAACCCCGATGAATTTTCTTCCTCGTTTTCTGACCCTAATTCTCCTAGAATCAAATAGTTTCTTCCCCAATCACTTAGATTCTAATACCCAACATAAGTACACGATAATCTACTGAAAACAACCCTCAAATCACTAACTTTTATTTCAAGAAGTCATTAAAATACCAACAATCAAGATTACAAATAGAATTTTAAGAAAACTCATCAAGAACTCAAATCCTTCAACTTTGAGGATAAAATTGCATTAAAATACCATGATTGGTGTGTAGGTGAATGAACCCAACACTATGAGAACGCACATACCTCAAAAAACCTAGGTTCTTGGTGAAATCTTTAATTTTTTGAATGAACGCTTGAAACTTTAAACTTTTTCTCCTTTTGAATTTTCTCACTAAAACCCTAAATGCTTTGGAGATGAATGAAACTGCTTCTAATTAGTTTAGACCCTTAATTGGGTGTAATTTACGTTTAGACTAAGTGGGGGTAGGCAAAAGACTAAAATACCCCTCCTTAGTTCTGGTGGAAAGGCACTATCTAGAGAGGTTTCACTCAAATGGGCATATCTCCGGCATACGAGCTTGAAATTCAACAAACTTGGTGGCGTTAGAAAGAGGACTTAGAGAAATTTTATTTGATATCTTATAGGTCTTCTAACTGATCATGTGCTAAAAGTTATGGTGATTTGAAGTTGAGAAAAAACTTAGAAAACCTTAGGAATGAATTGAATGAACTCTCTTTAGTTCTTTTTGGAACTCAATGTGCTACATCTATGTCACACCCCAAACTCAAGGGGAGTAACAGGCTCCTAATGCCAAAACTCAGGTCCGAGCTGACCCTGCTGAACCATTTGCTACTAGCGCTTGGCAGCCACACACAATTAAGAAAACAAACAAGTATATCTAGGCTTAAAACTAAGCCCTCGGCCGGCAAGGCCCATGTCAACTGATCTATAAAAGAAACAGCTACTCCCAAAAGATCAAATAAATAAATAGGAAACTAGCACAGAAGTCCTGATTGGGACGTCGAGGACACCAAGATATCTATACCAAAAAGCAGGTATATATCATTGCAATACATCAAGCAGCTCACAAGCTTCAGCAAAACAACAACATAGGCCAGTATGGCCATAACGTAGCTATACACCCCACACACTAGTCTACAAGCCTCTAAGAGTAGTAAATATTAGTGGGATAGGGGACCAGCCTACCTATAAAGATATATGCAACAAAAGGTAACAACCCTCCCAACTCTGCCAGCTCCGAAGGAAAGGGCTAGCCAACCGGATAAAAGTTAATCCTACTGCTGAGGAGGTCTACTCGGTCATCTGTCAGGACCTGTATGCATGAATGCAGCGCCCCCAAGGCAATGGGGAATCAGTACAAAATAATGTACAGAGTATGAAAGGCAATAGACTATGAGGAGGTATCCTAGTATACTAGAATAATCTGATAAATAGATCAAGAATAAGATAAGTGTACTGACCTGCTCCTAAATCTAAACTTATCAAAAATAATAAAACAACAACCTACCCAAGCCCTCATAAGCTCGGCAGGTACAAACAGCACACAAGACCACCTACTCAGGCCCCCAAAAGCCCGAAAGGTGCCAATCAGCCTATATACCACTATCGGTAGTCCCCTAATCCTGTAGGCAGTCACATTGCCCTCTTAGGCATTAATATAGCCTCATAGGCAGCACATAGCTCTCTTAGGCATCAACATAGCTTATAGACAACTCATAGCCCTCTTAGGCAACAGCATGGCCCTGTAGGAAGCATATAGCCTTCTTAAGCATCAATATAGCCCTGTAGGCAACTCATAGCCCTTCTAGGCATCAATATAGCCCCGTAGACAACTCATAGCCCTTTTAGGCATCCATATAACCCTGTAGGTAGAACATAGACTTTCTAGGCATAGATCACATTCCTGTAGCTAACCACAATGACCCCAAGGGCAACAATAACAATCCAATCACTAAAAGCGAGCAATTTAGTTATAAGCAACCTCTACAAATAGCCTCTAAGTCATGTCCAACACATGGACACTACTAACTGAATAAGAATCCCAATAAGGGAGGACTATATCAACTCGACCAGCCAACAATCAACAATAATGGCTACAAATGTAACAAGGATTACAACCCAATTACATTGCTCCTAAGATAAAAGGAAACATGCCGTAAGTAGGGAATAACCTTAACATACCTTTCCAATGAACGCACGAAATACCGTAGTGCCTTCACGAAAGTTGTTCCTTATGACCTAAGCTTCAAAAATACTATATATACACAGCTTGTACGCACCTATAAATAGTTCATAATTAATCTTAAATCGGCAAATTTTCCATATTGCGCCAACTTGTCAAAACGTCCGTAGAAATTCATAAAAACAACCATAAAAGGGTCCCGAAATGATTACCTTAGTTAGCCAACTGTAAACCTAGAAGAAACACCAATAACTACAAATTTAGTTCTTCAAAAACCAGCTCCAAACATAGCTAATAGATGGTGCCACGTGTAGGGATTGCGTTTCTAAGCACAGGGGCAATGTTTAATGATAGAAATTGTCAAAAACTAACCTTCATCATGCTAGAACTCCAGAGGAACTCTTTCTTAAGCTTTCTCTCTGGTTTGTAACTGAAATGGAATGTTTTCATGGCTTAAAACGTTAAATAAGCCGACATACCATATTTTTTACCCGACCCGGATTCTGCCTCGGTAGTCCCTAGTAAAAACCTCATAACTTTTTGCTCTGATGTCTGTGTGATACGAGGTTTTGTGCATTGCAAACTAGACTCGTAGGCCTTCTATTTAATGGGTGATAGGCCTTCTAACTTTTTATATATTGGGAGAAAACATCCAAGACATTTGACCCAAAGTTTAGACAAATCTTTAAAAAAGAACTTACGATAACTTTCGCCAACTTTTATTTTGCCACTTACATAACTTCAAAACTTGAGATACAACCCTTGAAAACTTAAAATATGACATACCACATCATTTTTAATTTATTACTCACCCTCATTGTCTTTCCACGAAGATACGAGTTAATTTAGACATTTTGGAAAGTCGGGGTGTTACATCCTTCCCCCTTGAAACATTCGTCCTCGAATGAAAAAAAAATCTAAGTCACGTAGTTAAGTTTGTCACTATCCAGGAACCTAAAATGCAAAAAGTATAACCTAGGTGTCTCACATGACGACTTAAATGTCTACGCACTATAGCTCCGCAATAACAGTGCGAGCAAATATCCAACAACAACAACAATAATAATAAGCAACAATATAAAAAAAATCAGATAGGTATCTTACCTCACTGCACCAATATAAACTGATATGCCATCACCCTTGGATATGAAACAAGTGAGGATATTTGGACCTCATGCCATCTTTAGCTTCCCAAGTCACCTCTTCTCTATTCTTGTTTCTCCACAATACTTTAATCGAAGCCACCTCTTTGGTCCTCAATTTACAGACCTGCCGATCTAATATGGCAACTGGAGTTTCCTTATAGGAAAACTCCTCTATGATCTAAACATCCTCAACTAGGACAACCCAAGAAAGGTCTTCTACGCACTTTCGTAGCATAGATACATGGAAAAATGGATGAACAGATTCTAGCCCAAATGCAATTCTAACTCAGAAGCCACTCATCCTACCCTCCGAAGGATCTGGTATGGCCCAATGAATCTTGGACTAAGCTTGCCTTTTTTGCCAAATCTCATAACCCCCTTCATAGGCGAGACTTTTAAGAATACCCAGTCATTGACACAAAACTCTAAGTCCTTTCATCGCACATCTGAGTATAACTTTTGTCAGCTTTGAGTTGTTAGCAACCTCTATCGTATGAGCTTGACTTGCTCCACTGTCTGTTGTACTAAGTCGGGTCTAATCAACCCTGACTCCCCTACCTCGAACCATCCAATGGGGGATCTACATGCCCGTAGCATATCCTCAAGTGTCAAAATTATGTGCTCAGCCTGGCCATTTGTCAGAGGGTAAAAGGTTGTACAAAGATTAATTTGTGTCTCCAGTCCTTTCTGGAAGGATTTCCAGAAGTTAGTGATGAATTATTCTCCTCTATCAGAGATAATAGATACTGGACACCGTGTAGCCTAACAATCTCCCTAATATAGAGCCCTGCATAGTCTTCGGCCGTAAAAGTAGCCCTGACTGGTAAGAAGTGGGCTGATTTTATTAGTTTATCAATAATTACCCAAATAGAGTCAAACTTGCAATGCGATCGAGGTAACCCTGTATTAAAATCCATATTAATTGCTTCCCACTTCCACAAAGGAATGGCTATCTCCTAAACTAGCCCAGCGAGCTTTTGGTGCTCAACCTTCACCTGTTGGCAATTAGGACACTGTGCCACAAACTCAGCAACGTCCTTTTTCATCCCGTGACACCAATAGATCTCCTTAATATCATTGTACATCTTCGTCGAACCAGGGTGAATATAATAACGGGAATGATGTGCCTCTTCCATAATCCGATGCGGAAGCCCTGCAACATTTGGAACACACAATCGACCACTATATCTAAGGACTCTATCTCTGCTATATCAAATGCATCGTCTGTTGATTTTGAACCTTGGCTCTGAGCTGCTCTAAGCTAGGATCCTCTAGTTGTCGTGATTTTACTTCTACAACTAGAGATGATACGGTTGTGTCCTGAATTGTTGCCCCACTATCTTCTGGCTCTAACAATCTGACTCCCAAGCTAGCTAACTGATGAAGCTCTCATGCTAGCCCACACTTCTCAACACCTAAATATGATAAACTACCCATAGACCTTGGACTGAGGGCATCAGCAACCACATTCACCTTTCCTGGATGATATAAAATGTCCATGTCACAATCTTTCGGTAATTCAAGCCATCGACGTTGTCACAGATTTAACTCCTTTTGTCTAAAGATATATTAAAGGCTTTTATGACCTGTGAAGATGTCAACTTGAACGCTATACAAATAGTGTCTCCAGATCTTTAGCGCATGCACAGCTGCAGCCAACTCTAAATTGTGGGTCGAATAGTACTTCTCATGCTTTCTCAATTACCTTGAAGCATATGCGATAACCTTACCATGTTGCATTATAACACATCCCAACCCAACACCAGAAGCATCACAATACACCGCATAGCCTTCTGAACAGTCTGGCAATGTAAGAACTGGTGTTGATGTCAACCTATCCTTTAGCTCCTGGAAACTATGCTCGCAAGCCTCAGTCCATTGGAACTTAGCTTCTTTTTTAGTCAACTTCGTTAATGGGGCTGAAATTGAAGAAAACCCCTCTACAAACCTTCTATAGTACCCAAATAACCCTAAGAAACTACGAACCTCAGTCGAAATCATGGTTCTATGCCAAGTCTTTACGGCCTCAATCTTTTGTGTATCAACTGCAATGCCTGCATCTGATACAATATGGCCTAAGAAAGTTACAAAATCTAACCAGAACTCACACTTAGAAAACTTTGCATAAAGTTGCCGGTCTCGAAGAACCTAAAGGACTGTTCGCAGATGATTTTCATACTCATCTATTGAACAGGAATACACCAAAATATCATCAATAAATACAATCACAAACAAGTCTAGATACGGCCTGAATATACTATTCATCAGGTCCATGAACACTGCTGGGGCATTAGTTAATCGAAAAGACATTAACAAGAACTCAAAGTGTCCATATCTAGTTCTAAAAGTTGTCTTTGGAACGTCTTTCTCCAGAACTCATATCTGGTGGTACCCTGATCTTAAATCAATCTTTGAGAAACACTTAGCACCTTGTAACTTATCAAACAAATCATCTATCCTCAGAATGGTATACTTATTCTTTATAGTTGCCTTATTTAGTTGTCGGTAATCGATACACATTCTTAGTGAACCATCTTTCTTCCTTACGAACAACACTGGTACACCCCATGGTCAAGCACTAGGTCTAATAAAGCCTTTATCCAGCAAGTCTTTCAGCTGATCCTTCAACTCATTTAGCTCAGCAGGAGCCATGAAATAAGGAGGGATAGATATGGTTTGTGTACTTGGTAGCATATCAATAGCAAAATCAATTTCCCATTCTAGAGGGATACAGGGAGCTCGTCTAGAAATACATCTAGAAACTCATTAACTAATGAAATAGACTGAAGAGTTGGTGGTTCTGCATCTATATCATGAACGTGAACAAGATGATAAACACAGCCCTTGGTAATCATCCTCCTCGCCTTAAGATGGGAAATAAACTTACCTTTCGGCATTACTGTATCGCCTTTCCATTCCTAAACTGCCTCTCCTGGAAAGTGGAATCTAACAATCTTTGTCCGGCACTCAACATTAGTATAACAAGACGCTAACCAGTCTATATCCATAATAACGTCAAAATTGACCTTCTCTAACTCTACGAAATCTATAGAGGTCTGACAATCGATAATTTCTACCATGCAACCTCGATAAAATCTATGGGCAATAATAGACTCACCAACTGGTGTAGATACAATAAATGGTTGATCTAATGACTCTGCTACTATACATAACTTCCCCGCAATAAATGGAGTAACATAAGACAGAGTAGATCCAGGATCTATCAAAGAATAAACACAATGAGAGCAAATAATCAATGTACCTATCACAACATCTGGTGATGACTCTGAGTCCTATCGGCCAATTAATAAATACGTACGATTCTGTCCACTGCCAGAACTAGATGCTCCCTTTCTGCCTCCATCTCTACCTCTACGTGTTGAAGTCTGGGGTCCACACCCTGTAGACTGTGCTGATGAAAAGGAACCTACATTTGACCTGGTTGACTAACCTATACTACCCTGATCTATGGTAAGGCAGTTTCTCCACTCATGCCCCTCCTGTCCAAAAGAATAACAACTTGTGGAACCTGGTCTACACTTCCCAAAATGCATCCTACCGCATGTAGCGCAATGCGGTGGGGCTGTCCTAGCCTGGCCTGAACCCCTCTGTTGCTGCGAGCCTGATGCTCGTGAACCCTCACATAGGCCTGACTATTCCTGACGCTCAAATCTACTACCCTGGAACTGTTGTGGTGGATGTCTAGGTGGCCTAATAGAATATCGAGGTCTGGGACCACCCTAAAAATCTCCATGTGAACCAGCAAGCCTAGCCCTTTTCTGTCTCTCTCTCTCAACCCTCTCACTCATCTACTGTAAATGTCGGCGATCCTCTATACCTTGTGCAAATGCCTAAATTCGTGAGATATCCATATTATCATTTAGTGCAGCGGTAGAACAAGCATCGATATAGTGTAAGTCGAGCCCTCCCACATATCTAAGCACCCTATCATGCATCGTATCAACAAATGCTGGTGCATATCTAGCAAATGAATCAAATCTCAGTCCGTACTCTCGAACACTCATGCTACCCTATCGAAGGTTCAGAAACAGGTCCACCCGGCCATCCCTAATCTCTCGAGGAAAATAGTGATCTATGAAAGCTTTTGTAAAGCTATCCCAGGTGGGTAGGGATGCATCTTTTCCCCCAAATCTCTCCCAACTATCATACCACAATACTGCAATATCACACAATCGAAATGCTGCTAACTAACTAACTCAGTCGTTAAGGCATGCATGACTTTAAAAATCCTATGAAGCTGATCAATAAAATGTTGAGGGTCTTGTCTGCCCTCTGTCCCTGTAAACTGTGGAGGATTCAAGGCAAGAAATTCACAAACTCTAGAACTTCCGGCCCTTCAGAAGGTCCAGCAACATCTAGCACAACTGATTGGCACTGTGCAGCTACTAACTATGCTAACATACACATTGCACTCTTCAAATCATGATCAGATGGAATAGGAGGAACTAGAGGTTGTATTGCTAGTGGAGCCGGAAATCTTGTAGCCCTCAAAGGCTCCTGAGGCGGTGGAAAAGCTATAGGGGAGTGAGAAGATGTCTCCCCCTAGGTCTCACAATAGGCTACCTCCACCTGTGGTACCTTGCTGGTACTCTCGCTTGCAGTTGTATCTAGCCCCTGGCTAGTTATGGTTTGTCTAGTGTCAGTCATCTCTATCTGCATGCAATTATCAATTATAAGCCAGAAACCTCAACCCTTAAGAAAACGTTCTATAGCACGAGGTGAGCAAAAGAAGAATAGTCATTCTAACATGACTGGTAGCTTCTTGCTTATCAGATGTGGTGCACAACACATTTATAAACAAGACTCTACTAGACATGGCTTGCTGACTCCCTAGGATATGATGTTGCTCTGATACTAAGTTTGTCACACCCCAAACTCGAGGGGCGCAACTGTCTCCTATTGCCAAAACTCAGGCCCGAGCCGACCTTGCTGAACCATTTGCTACTAGCGCATGTCATCCACACACAATCAAGAAAACAAATAAGTATATCTCGGCTTAAAACTAAACTCTCGGCCAGCAAGGCCCCTGTCAACTGAACTATAAAAGAAACAGCTACTCCCAGGAGATCATATAAATAAATAGCTAACTAGCATAGAAGTCCTGATTGGGCCATCGAGGCCACCATGATATCTATACCAAAACTAAAAGCAGGTATATATCATTACAACACATCAAACAACTCACAAGCTTCAGCAAACCAACAACATAGGCCAATATGGCCATAAAGTAGATATACACCCCACACACACGTATGCAAGGCTATAAGAGTATTAAATATTAGCGGGACAGGGCCCCA
Source organism: Solanum commersonii (assembly GCA_029007595.1). Classification (NCBI taxonomy): domain Eukaryota; kingdom Viridiplantae; phylum Streptophyta; class Magnoliopsida; order Solanales; family Solanaceae; genus Solanum; species Solanum commersonii. The sequence goes on from JAJTWQ010000136.1 coordinate 552,974, forward strand.
GCCTACCCATAAATACATATACAGCAAAAGGTAACAAACCTCCCAACTCTGGCAGCTCCGAATGAATGGGCTAGCCAACCGGATAAAGGTCAATCCTGTTGCTGAAGAGGTCTACTCAGTCATGTGTCAGGACCTGCATGCATGAATGTAGCGCCCCCAAGGCAATGGGATATCAGTGCAAAATAATGTACAGAGTATGAAAGGCAATAGACTATGAGGAGGTATCCTGATATACTAGAATAATCTGATAAATAAATCAAGGATAAGATAAGTGTACTGACCTACTCCTAAATCTAAACTTATCAAAAATAATAAAACAACAACCTACCAAAGCCCCCATAAGCTCGGCAGGTATAAACAGCACACAAAACCACCTACCTAGGCCCCCATATGCTCGGAAGGTGCCAATCAACCTATCTTCCCCTATCGGTAGTTCCTAAACCCCGTAAGCAGTCACATAGCCCTCTTAGGCATTAATATTGCCCCATAGGCAACAGATAGCTCTCTTAGGCATCAACATAGCTTATAGACAACTCATAGCCCTCTTAGGCAACAACATGGCCCTGTAGGAAGCACATAGCCTTCTTAGGCATCAATATAGCCATGTAGGCAACTCATAGCCCTTCTAGGCATCAATATAGCCCCGTAGGAAACTCATAGCCCTTTTAGGCATCCATATAACCCTGTAGGTAGAACATAGACTTTCTAGGCATAGATCACATTCATGCAGCTAATAAAAAAAAACCAAGGGCAACAATAACAATCCAATCGCTAAAAGCGAGCAATTTAGTTATAAGCAACCTATACAAATAGCCTTTAAGTCGTGTCCAACACAGGGACGCTACTAACTGAATAAGAATCCCAATAAGGGAGGATTATATCAATTTGAGTAGCCAACAATCAACAATAATGGCTACAAATGTAACAAAGGATAACAACCCAATTACATTTCTCCTAAGCTTTAAGGAAACGTGTCGTAAGTATGGAATAGCCTTAACATACCTTTCCAATGAACGCTCGAAAGACCATAGTTCCTTCTCAAAAGTTGCTACTTATGTCTTAAGATTCATAAATACTATATATACACAGCTTGTACGCACCTATGAAGAGTTCATAATTAATCTTAAATCGGCAGATTTGCCATATTGCCCCAACTTGTCGAAACGTCCCTAGAAATTCATAAAAACAACCATAAAAGGGTCTCGAAATCATTACCTTAGTTAACCAAGTGTAAAACTTGAAGAAACACCAATAACTACAAATTTATATCTTCAAAAACCAGCTCCAAACACAGCTTATAGAAGGGAAAAATGATTTCCACGTGTAGGGATTGCGTTTCTAGGCACGGGGGTGATGTTTAAAGGTAGAAATCATCAAAAACTAACCTTCATCATGCTAGAACTCCATAGGAACTCTCTCTTAGGCTTTCTCTCTGGTTTGGAACTGAAATGGAATGTTTTCATGGCTTAAAATGTTAAATAAGCCGATATAACATATTTTTTACCCAACCCGGATCCGACCCGAAATCTGCCCCGTCAGTCCCTAGTAAAATCCTATAACTTTTTGCTCTGATGTCTGTGTGATACGGGGTTTTTTGCGTTGCAAACTAGACTCGTAGGCCTTCGATTTAATGGGTGATAGGCCTTCTAACTTTTTATATATTGGAAGAAAATATCCAAGACATTTGACTCAAATTTTAGACAAATCTTTAAAAAGGAACTTACGATAACTTTCGCCAACATTTATTTTGCCACTTACTTAACTTCAAAACTTCAGATACAACCCTTGAACACTTAAAATATGACATACCACATCATTTTTAATTTATTACTCACCCTCCTTGTCTTTCCACGAAGATACGAGTTAATTTAGACGTTTTGGAAAGTTGGGGTGTTACCATCTAGTGAGCTTAATACTTAAGAAAATTTTAAATTCGTCAATAAAATTTTACTCACTACGAAGAATGGTTCGATTCTTAGCCAAACATTTCCGAGGTGTTACATGTAGATTAATATGAATACACTTTATGTAGGAACCATTTAAGGGGAAAATGCTCCTTAAAGAGTTTTTTAAAGCCTGAATTTGAAACCCTTAATTAATGAAAAGTGAATAGATCTTATCAATCTCACAATACCTCTTATTGATTAAGATTACATGTTCTTCATTATAGCTATATCATGTTTGCACAATGGCATAGCCACAATAAATAGATACTCAATGTGAGTTCTAAAAAGTTAACACATACACTTTAACATTATTAATTACTTACAATTTTTATCACTTTATCAACCGTACAAAATTACATATAGTTATCCTAGGGATAATGCATAAGTACCCCCTAGACTATGAAAAATATTTTAGATACACACCTAAACTTAACTAAGGTCCTCTTATGTCACGACCCGAGCCTACATCCTGGACGTGGCTGCCGCTCTAGAACCATTGCTGGAGCTCAAGCGAACCCTCATCCTGAAGACTAACTCTAGCATGCTTAAGCATCAAATTGAACCAAACGTATAAAAGAAGTTTACAAAATTTAAAAACTTCGTTGAATATATTAAGCATGAAAAATATGTTTTAAATAAAATATATGAAACATAAAGACTCTATTAAAATGTCTATATGTGAAGCCTGTACTGTACAAAGATTAGAGTTGGGACAACACCTACGACACTTCAAGAGAACTACTATTAACAACTCATAAAATTGAAGTCCTCCGAAAGCAAGGAGGTCTTACTCAAAAGAGGTTGAAGTGATCTCAACAGACACTTGCTAAGGATCGTAAGAACCTGTATCTGCATCATTAAAAGATGCAGGTCAAATGTCATCAGTACATTGAATGTATGAGTATGTTATATTGCTGGATAATAAATAACTAAAGGAAAGGACTGAAATAGATATATATACTCAACTGAATCAATACATGAACATGAAGTGAACACCATTTAAGCTTTACATTGAAATATACATTGAAAGCAACATGAAAATAATATTCTTTACTTGTGGGGAGTTTCTCTAACCGACAACCATTACCATGAGCCTGACAATGATAAAACATTTTGCCTCACGTTGTCCGGGTCATCCTATACTTTGCTGGGGTATAGGATTATATCGTGACTATTTATCCATCTAATTGGCCTTCTCAGAGGTAGTGAGGACACACATGAAGAGTCAATTCTATCATACCCGACGTTGGCTATGTAGTTCTATGGGACTTGCAAATCATAAAAGACTCTAACCCAATTTGGTACTCGATACTACTCCCAAAAAAGTGATATAACATTATGATCAATGTTTAATAACATAGACTTCCACTGGTTCGAGATAATTGCTCAAACTATTCTCTTAAAAGAGGTAACTGCTCTTAAAATATCTTTAAACGCATAAATGATTTAGAAATTAAAGTTTCTCTTTTATCAATGTAAAAACGAATAGCTTTGGGAATACTTAGTTCCGTTATACTCTTACTCAATTCATACTTGAAAAATCTTTCTCAAAAATATATCAAAATTATATTGTGATATGATCATTGATGACTTGGGGAGTCATACTGCAAAAACATTGATTGTATATCTAGATACAATACTCCTTAAACATTGATGGCATACTCAACTATCATACGAATCATCTTTAAAAACTCTTTTTCAAAAGGCATCTTTACTTTCCCAAAAACTAAGTTTAACAACTCAAATGTTGGCTTTAAAAATCTTCTCAAAATTAATAAATCAATTCATAGGGTTCATATTGAATTATGGAAATGAACGACTCAGATCAGGGGTCTTAATAGCAATATGGAAACACAATACTTAGAATTCAAGGATACTAATCATCTCAAGAATACTCAATTCATAGGGTTCATGTTGAAATATAAACATGAACGAAGCAACTCAAGAATCTTAATGCATAACATATAACAATTAAAAAATTAGGGAATAGAATTTCAAAAAGAAATAGGAACTCGAGAACTGAAAATCAACTAATCTCAAATATACTCATATCTAGGGTAGAATCCTAGATTTCTCTTTTATTGATTTGAAAGTAGATGTAGAGCATGAAGACGAACTATTCCAACACTATGCTAGCCTAACATATCTGAAAGAACAAGGTTCTTAAAAAATCTTGGAAAAGAACTTGATTAGAAGCCTTGAAACCCTATAGCTTGAAGGAGAACAATCAAGAAAACTTTTCTTGTGATTCTTGAATTAGTTTATTGAGATCTCTATGGCCAAGAATTATGATTCTCATTAGTGATTCATAATTTTATGGAGGAATTTAAGTTGGAAAGAATAACATCCTTGGAGAACGACTTATTTTGGAGAAAAATCCTTGAAAAGATTCAAACAATCTTGAATGGAGTCTTCTACTTTGATTTTTCCTTAGTGTTTGAGAGAGAAGAGAATGATGGATTAAGAGATGAAAAACTGATTGTTTTGGGTCTTTTATTAGTCAAGAAATTCTTTTAGGTTTTTCTTAGAGGTAAAAAGACAAAAATGGCCCCTTTCGGTGTTTTCCCGTCGGCTAATTTGTCACTGTACTGTATGAGGTTACTAAAATGGTCATAACTTATTACTCAAAACTCGAATTGACGCAAAATTGGTGACATTTTAATGAAGATTAAAATACCTTTAATTCTATAGGTTGTGGGTCATATAAATCTTTATATTCTAAGAGATATGGTCGTTTGAAGTTGACCCATTTATAATCTTACATCAAAACTTAATCGGTAAGGAAACTTTCAACTAAACTTTGTAATAGGAGTTTCTAGTGTCCATAATTGATATCCTAAATTATTCGCACACTATAGAATTTATCTTTACATCGATGGTCAATTTAAGAATCACCCGATACGTCCTTATATGTAAATAAAGAATAGTTCGAGTCTTGACTTTAAAATTTTTGGAGTGTTACAATATCCCCCCCTTTGGATCATTCATCCATGAATGATGGTTAAACTGAGGATGGAAGGGAAAGGAGTTACTCTTACTATCTTTCTGACTTTTAACCTTTCCTACTAACATAGGTGGAAATGAATCATACAATGAGCTTGGAACTATCCATAGCACATTAGTCAAGAACGATATAAGTTTGAGCAAGGTCATGCTCTATCTGAATCTATTTGATAGAAGGCAAGGATATCTGGACAACAGGTAAGAATATGAATACTATGCCCTGAGTGCTATGACGGGTAGCTTTGACACTCAGAATACATCTCAACTATGCTCTTCTGTCTTATTACCACACCTCATTGGCTACAACTCGTAGCTACCACAAGGGTATATGACTACTCTTACGAAGGTCTGAGTTTAAATGTATGCTCTTACTATATTGAAGCTTAATTCGAAATCACAAAGAACTTCACATAAGGTGATTATTCAAATCTAATCACAAGATTCAGGTTTTATACCTCTATAGGAAATATCATCCCATGAATATTAATCCTTACCACCACATTTAACCAACCTCAAGTCTAAATCAAGAACCACCTAATGCATCATGCATTCATCTACATGCTACCAACACCACATTCAAGTCTAATACTATAACCACTACATGGACTCCGACTAACCAATGCTTATACGAATTCCTCATTCTATCATCACTACTACCAACTGAAATTGCATGGATTACTACTAGGAAACTGACCTATTAATCATTGTAAAGCCTTATCTCTTTATATCTCCATATTTATAACCTTATATGGAATAAAAACACCATCACTATCACAATATGAGAATAGTAAAACTCTTCTCTACCATCAAACAACTACTACCACCACACCACTTACAAAACTAAAAAGGATCATTAAGAGTACTTTAGGGTGAAAGATCATAATCACGATTCACTCGAGAATTATGATATAAGAATATGCATGACATCACATTATGTTGCTTGCCATTGAGAGTAATTCATGGATTTGTAAGACTGAACATACTGTAAGACATGATTGTTTATATGAATAGGTTCATAGCATGAGACTGATATATATATAGCTTTATGGAGTAAGATTTAGATCAATGAGCTAAAGTCTTTAACCCTCATTATGAAAACTGAGCATTCATGTGAATCTCTCTGAAGTGTATGAGCATAGGTCATAAACACAATTCTGATATAAGAAACATCATCATGATGTTGAAATGACTGAAGTTTGGGGAATACGCTAGAGTATGAATGGATTGATGTACCTCTACTCTTTCGAAAGACATAACTATCTCATTCTCAACTATTGACTTAATTTCTCATCTTATGATCTGCCCTTTAGGTCTAAAATTGAAACTTCAAAAACAATGGAACTATTCCCTCATCTCTAAACTAGTCTACATTCCCTTTAATACTCGAAAAGGCTTATCGCATAGCTATAGAATTCTCCATAAGAAGGTACTCTTCTAGGACCACTTTCTAAGATGCTTCTATTAACCTCTTCTCATTGTCTTATACGATCATTTAATTTAACTCTTAAGGAGAAGAAAATAATTCTTACCTCAGCCTATTCCACATTGACAACTCAAATATACTATATAGGCACACATGGAAAATCATTAACTTAATTGGAACCTCGTCTGATTACATACAATCTCTGTACACCTCTTAATGCTCTTGCTACTCTTACGACTTAGCCACATTTCACTTCCCTTATCTAAAAGTTAGGATCTCTTTCTTGTACCACTCATCTTAATTGCATCTAACATCTCAAATCCTCACCTACTTTATGTAGAGTCTACCAGATTAGATCTCAATACTAACATCATCACCCTCATGTTGACATTCTTTTGATCATGACTCTCATCTCAAATTAAAGCTTAATGCTTATTACTAAACTTGGATATTAATATGATTGCTCGCTTACCATACCAACTTGCAACTACAAGATAAAATTTTAGAAACACTCACCCACTAAAACCTCATGACAAGTAGTCAATCTTTATCTCTCAGTCGACATCCTTACATATTATTGCCATATTCCAATTCACAACTTAAGCACTATTTATTCATTCACTATATATCATTACCTAATTAGTTCAATAACAGTTTGAATATTATAAGCTCTCCCTCAAAATCATAATCCTAGCTTAGATCTATCACCTCAAGAATACTCCTGCTTTTCTATCCAACACCTACACATGGTCGTTACCAACACAATGACATATCATCATAACCTCTTTTCTAGTTCAAGTATACTCTAACTCATCCTAACTAGTAACTCTTACTCTACCTCCTATCATGCAATCTACACAAACTCATCACTTCATAGTCTACCCATAAAACTCCTCATTAATAACCTACTGGGTGCATGAATATAATGAAATAGCTTGCCTCATCACTATCTCCTTTTCTTAGATTACTAAACATTTGCATGCATTATTCTAATTTAAGGGCACCTTCACTACTGTCACGACCCAAGCCTAGGGCCTAGACGTGACATGGCGAATGAGGAACCCGAAGGAACCCCAAACAAGCCTCTCAAACTTGTCATCACACTTCATCGGTCGCGGAAGTACATTCAACATTAATAACGGGAATTAGGGACTAAGGGCAAACCATTACAAAATAACATCATAGAATGAGAGTCAAGCTCATTTACAAAATACTTGTCCAACGCACACCTCTACATACATAGATAGGACGGGGGCCATGACATACTACCGGCTCCCCTCATAGTGAAAATACAATTGCAAGCTAAAGTCTCAAAACATAGGAGTAGGAAACATAACATAGCCCTCAAATCATTGAGGACTCACCAACAAACTTGGATAAGCACCGTACTAGCCACGTGGATGGAGAGAAGGATCAAGAGTAGCTCCGGTCCCTACATGGTGACATCATGTAGGCAAAATATGCGTTAGTACTTTGGAATGTACTAAGTATGCGGGGTGCAATACAACAATAGACAAGGACACAATCGAAATGCAAGAAATAGTTTCACAGGCATAATGAATAACAATATGAGGATGCATGATCAAAGTGACATCAAAACATGTTTAAGTAGATCTATACTAATAGTAGATATCATATGTGTGTGCATAATCCAACCAATCTATAACCCCAACTTAGGATGGGGGATGCCGTTCACATTCGGACACCCTGGTGGCAAGGTATAAACCCCTCACATGGTTGATGTTGGTCACACCCCAAGCATCCTAGGTGGTGAGGTATAAACCCCTCACATGGTTATCCGGTTCTTTTCCCCCCGGACCGGGCATGGTCATGCAACACTTTATATAGGAAATTCACATTAGGCTCTAATGCAATCTCATGTATGGAATGAACATATACACAAGCTTAGTTTGTCATCAACACATCTCTGGAATGCCATACATCTCATAACTCAAGCCTTAAAGCATCAATTCATCAATTCTCCATAATTGGACATTTTGTCAAACACCTTGAATGCATGTAATGGGGTCAAAGAGCATGGAAAATAGGGTAGTAATTATGCAGAAAAACCAGTGAACAACCTGCAACAACACCTTTTAACACCCACAAGACCACATGAAAAATCTCCACATCGATTCCAAGTTTAGATTCAAGTTCTAGAGTCACAACATGCTCAAAACAACCACTTTTCATGGTAGAATTCACTGTGCAGAAAATTTATACAAGGAACAAGACTAAATTATGAATCTCAACTTAAACCATGAATTAGTGAGTAGAATAGAGTCTAGGCACTATGGGTGGAAGGACCCATGAGTTCAACACCACATACCTTGAGTTTTTATGAAGGTCTTGAGAGTGTCTTCAATGGAAGCTTGGAACTTGGAGCAAGAATCTTTTCAATCTTGAGGAAGGTTTTGGATTAGGGTTCTTGAGAGAAAATGTGTCTAAGTATGGGAGAGGTATTTTGGGAATTTTTTTTTTAGAGATGGGAATTGAATTAATGCTATATAGGAAATAAAATATGTCCTTGGAGAAAAAAAAATGGGTCCAACACTTAGAAAAAAAAATGAGGCTTATGAACAGTAAATTCGCTCTCTGGAAATTGCATTTCCTGCACGGATGAATTTTACGAAAATGGGCATAACTTCTTCATCCGAACTCCGAATGAGGTGAAACGAAGTGCGTTGGGTAGCTAACTCAAAGGGATTTCCATGGATATGTTATGGGCCACCCAATTATTTGTGTGCTAGGAGATATGACCATCCAAAGTAGACCCTCAAAAAAGGCTTCACTTGGAAATTTCGGATTTTGATACGGTTGCTCTAAAATTTGGGTTAGACCCATTTCCCACTCAATTTGACCCCCTAAACAAGAATATGAAGTTGGATTTTCGAAAAAAATGAAACGGATTTTTAGATATAACTAAAACAAGTTTTCGGTAACTTCCGAAGCACATTTTTAGGAACTTTTTTTGGGTCGTTTCAACTACTACATGTCATAATCTCATAACTCATACTACCTTTTTGGGTGAAAATACTACACAACCTCTAAAACACACTTCCTCATAACGATCTCAACTGAAACAAGGTTTCGAGAAGAGAGTTTGAGAGTACATCTTGCTTTTAGCTTAAACGCACAATTCATATGAATAGGTGCAAATTATTTCAAAACTCAACACTTAAAATTCACTCACGGGCTTTTCTCAAGCCCCTTTGCTGTGTCATGACTTTCTCAAGATTTTTGCAGAGAGTAACCCATCGATAATAATCTGGCTTTGGTTTTCAACTACCTTGAGTATAAAGGGCAGTCAAATGGCTATGAGAAATGCACGAGCTAGAATAAAGTCCTTATGACATATCTACTGCACGATTTAGAGTATGAAAGAAGAGAAACTTTTCGTAAATGTTTGTAGTTCTTCATTTATAAAAGTTGGTCCCTCAAAACCATAAATAAGATCCTACTTGACACGGCTTCATAGACATCCTAGGATAATTGAACTATGGAATCTGAAACCAAGTTTATCATGACCCGAGCCTACACCCTGAATGTAGTCGGCACTCCAAAACCATTGCTGGCCTTCAAGCAAACCCTCATCATGGCTTACTATAAGTGGAAGACTAAATCTAGCATACATAATCAACAAATTGAAAAAAAATTCTAAAGAAGTTTACTGAATCTCAAAACTTCGCTGAATATACTGAGTATGAAACATAAGTTTTAAATTAAATATCTGAAACTGAAAAAACTGTCTTTAACTATCTATCTATGAAGCCTCTACTTTACAAAGATGAGAGTTGGGATAAGATCCACGACTGTTCAAGAGAAATACTATTAACAACTCATAAAATTGAGTCCTTCGAAAGCAAGGAGGTCTTACTCAAAAGCGGATGAAGTGATTTGTACAGACTATTGTTGAGGATCCTAAAAACCTGTATATGCACCATTAAAAGATGTTGGTTGAATGACATCAGTACATTGATGAGTATGTAATATAGTTGAATAACAAATAATTGAATCAAAGGACTGCAATATATATAGATATATACTCAACTGAATTAATACATGAACATGAAGTAAAAACCATTTAATCTTTACAACAAAATATACAATGAAAGCAACATGAAAAATCATATTCTTTACTTGTGGGGAGTTTATCTAATTGACAAGAATTACCATGAGCCTGGCAATGATACAATGATTTGTCTCATGTTGCAAGGCCCATCCTATACTTTGTCGGGGTATAGGATGATATCGTGACTATGGATCCACTAATTGGCCTTCTAAGAGGCAGTCAAGAGTTGCATGAAGAGTTAATTCTATCATATCCTACGCTGGCAACATAGTTCTATGGGACTTCCGAATGATAAAAGATTCTAACCCAATTCGGTGTTCGATACTACTCCCAAAATAAGTGATATTACTTTATGCTCAATGTTTAAAAACATTGACCTCCTCTAGTTTGAGATAATTGCTCAAACTATCATCTTAAAATAGGTAACTGCTCTTGAAATATCTTTAAACTCATAAATTATTAAGAATTCAAAGTTTCTCTTTTATCAATGTAAAAATTGATACCTCTAGGAATACTTAGTTTTGCTATACTCTTACTTAACTCATACTTGAACACTCTTTCTCAAAAATATATCAAAATCATATTTTGATATGATCATTGATGACTCAAGGAGTCATACTGCATAAAAATTGATCGTATACCATGCTTTTAATACATTGATGTCATACTCGACTTTCATACTAATCATGTTGTAAAAACTCTTTCTTAAAACTCATCTTCAATTTTTCAAAAACATAGTTTAAAAACTCAAATGTTGACTTTAAAAAGCTTCCCAAAATTTATATCTCATTCCATATGGTTCATGCTAAATTATTGACATGAACAACTTAAATCAGGGGTCTTAGTAGCAATATGGAAATTCTGTACTCAGAACTCAAGAACCCAATAACTTAAGGACACTAATCATCTCAACACTACTCAATTCATAGGGTTCATGTTAAAATATCTACATGAATGGAGCAACTCAAGAATCTTAATGAATAAAGTATCATTCAATAATTAGGAATAGAATTTCAAAAAGAAATAGGAACCCGAGAACTCAAAATCAACTCATCTCAAGAATACCTATATCTAGGGGTTGTATCCTAGATTTCTCTTTTAGTGATTTGAAAGTAGATGTATGACATGAGGACGAATTAGCCAAACACTATGATAGCGTTACATAGCTGAAAGAAATAGGCTCTTGAAAAATCTTGAAAAAGAACTTGATTAGAAGCCTTGAAATCCTAGCTTGAAGGAGAACAATCAAGAAAACCTTTCTTGAGATTCTTGAATTAGTTTCTTGAAATCTCTATGGCCAAATATTATGATTTTCATTAGTGATTCATAATTGTATGGAGGAACTTATGTTGGAATGAATAGAATTCTTGGAGAACGACTTACTTTGGAGAAAAATCTTGAAAAAGATTTAAAGAATCTTGAATGAAGTCGTCTTCTTTGATTATTCCTTAGGGTTTGAGAGAGAAGAGAATGATGGATTAAGAGATGAAAATCTGATTGTTTTGGGTCTTTGATTAGTTAAGAAATTCGTTTAGGGTTTTCTTACAGGTAAAAAGACAAAAATGATCCTTTTTTATTTTTTCTCGTCGTCTAATTCGTCAATGCACTGTATTAGGTTACTAAAATGGTCATAACTTTTTACTCAAAATTCGGATTGATGCAAAATTGGTGGCATTTTAAAGAAGATTCAAATACCTTTAGTCTACAACTCTTTATATTCTAAGAGATATGGTTGTTTGCAGTTGACCCAAGAAGAATCTTACATTAAAACTTAATCAGTAAGGAAACTTTCAAGTCAAGTTTATGCTAGTAGTTTCTAGTGGCTATAATTGATATCCGAAATGATTCCCACACTAAAAAAATCTACCTCCACACATATGGTCAATTTAAGAATCACCCGATACGACCTTACTTGTAAATGAAGAATAGTTTGCGTCTTAACTTTAAAAAATTTGGACTGTTACATATTACCCCCATAAACTCATTTTTTTCGTATTTTGTTGTGCCTTTTGTGCTGACGTGCCATCTTCAACCACACAAGTTGGTTTTGTTTTTACACACTCACGTCGCCAAGTGTGTAAATATTTATTTTTTATTTTTTTATTAAAAATTATAAAAATATTTTCTTAATTTTAAAAAAAAAATATACTTATTTTGTTTATCTTGTATTTAAATTAATTTCATATACATTTTTAACCTTGTATCAAAACTTTTTAAACATAAATTCATTACCTTTTTCTCTTTTATTATTTCTATTGGTTTTATTTTCTTTGTCTTTCGTTTTGATTCGATCTGAAATTTAATTCCAAATGTCTTGTATTTAATATAAGTTAATTTTGAATGGATATTAAAATAAGTGAAGTAAATTAAATAAAACATAAAAAAAATTAAAACCTTAAAATTAAAGGACAGTTTTAAATTATTTTAATAAAATCTAACAAAATATTATGGGGTGAGTAGTAGGAGTACATGGATGGCATAGGTGGGATGGTCAATGGGTAGGGGTTGGAGGCATTGGGTGGATGGAGAGAAGATACTGAACATATTTACTTATGAAGTTGATTTCCTTGAATTTTGATACAATTAGGTTACCTATACGTAAATAAGTTTAGCTTTTATGTATAATTTCCATAGAATATGACAGAATTAAGTTAATATAGTATAACGAGATAAGGCACAAGTATCCCTTAGACTATAACTGAAATCTCAGACACACCTAAACTTAGCTAGGGTCCAATTACCCCATAAGTTAATTTAAAATGGAATAAATACACCACAAATGCTGACATGGCATAGAGAGTGTGCACATTCTCTTGAACGCAAATGATAAGTACACAAATTGGACACATGTCATTTTGTGATTGTTAAATTTGTAATTAATTTGTAAACATATTTATTGATATTAAATCTTATATATATTTAATTATTTTTATTTCTTTGTAAAAAATTTATTTTAATTTCTTTTCACTTTAAACTTTTTTAAATTAATTTATCACATTTTCGCTTCTAATTATTTTTGAAAAATATATATATATATATATATATATATATATATATTTTCATTGAGATAAATTAATTTGATTTACTTATCAAACACTAGAAAACAAATAAGAAACTCATTTGTTTTTGTCAAGAAAATATTTTCTTAAAAAGATTTTCCTTCATACCAAATACACCCATAGACATTAACTCATGTATCTTATAAAGTAACCTAATCATATCAATATCCTAGGACTTAGCTCTTCTTTGTCCATATAATTTGAAGTGAAAACTTGAAATTTTACAATCCCAATTTTTGAATTAGTGATTTTGAAACTTGAAGTTGTGTTTGAATATGCATAGTACCTGAAAAAACATATGAATTTTTATGAGTCGGAGTTAAATTCCCCCCTAAAATAGTCTGAATCTAGAAAATTTTTGGTGTGGACCAATTTTTGACACATGAAATTATTTAGGATATTCGCACGAATGCCCCCCTTTATGGTGTGGTCTTTAATTTTGTCCTTCCAATTGATGGTCTTTAATTTATTTCCTTAGACACTATATGTAATTAAACAAAGTTGTTGAACATTGTAACGACCCTAAAATGAATAAGTAAACCTAGAGCCTAACGTGTGTGTTTAAGTTTGGTGTAAGGTTTGATGGTGTTTTATGTTGTCCCGAGCTTTGGTTGAGGGGTTAAGGGGTTAAACGTCAAGGTAAGACTCCATAGGGACCACCCTAGGGGTCCTTGAGGAGGAACCTAAGCTTAACCCCCAAGACTCCAAGGAAAACCAAAGTTGGCAAAAATTTGGTGACCTACGGAAGGGGTCCACGCCCCGTGGATGGCCTCCGTAAGTCAAGCCCCTCTAAAGCATGTTGCAACCCCAGACCAAGGACTAATGGCACGGTCCATGAATGGAATCACGGTCAGTGGGTCCAGGGTGTGAACCATGACTTTACAATCTAGTTTGGACTTGGCCAACCTAGGGGTCTTTTGGTAATTAGTCAATTAATTATTTTAAATGTATGGACGGTTATTTTAGGGTTATTAAGATATTTTAAGAGTATTAAAACAATAAAACACTATTTTAGATTTCATTATTCAAATCCCCCAATTCAACACCCCTCCCTCTCAAAATATCTTTTCTCTAGAACTCCATCGAAGACCAAGAGAAGAAGAAGACTTAGGGCTTGAAGAGGAGGGCTAATTGAGTGGATTTTCCTAGAATTCATCTATTAAGGTATGGTGGACTTGATCCTTGTCTAACTTTTCATTCAAGGAGCCAAATCCAAAGTGATTTCAAAGTATGAAAAATCTAGGGTTTTACTCAATCTCGTGGGTTCTTCCATCACACATTTTCAAATTGTTTCTAATGAAAAATTATAATTGTATTGTTGTTTAATTGATCATATATGACAAAAATACTCTATGAACCCATGATTTATCTCAATTCCAAAATTGTGCCTTTAAGAAATGGGTTTATTGATCTTGAATGAATGTTCATGGATTATGCCCAAATTGATTTAGATTGTTGAATTGTACCATTATTCATGCCTAATTGTATCAATGAAAGGTTTGTTGATGAACGTGAATTCATGGTCTTAAAAGGGTAAGTTATGTCCTAATTACATGTTGAAGTAGAATTGTGCTTGAGCTATTGATCCACTGGAAAGGTGGAGGTGTTTAATTGCTTTATATATTGTGATCATGGCCTTGAAGGCATAATATGAGGAATTGAAGTACTATCATGATATTGTATACATGAATGTAAATCCAATAAAGTTAATGTGATTATGTATCGAAGGCAATTGTGTTGTTAATAGTATATTCTCAATTGACACTCATGAATGATGATGATTGAATGTGAAAGGTTTCTATAATGTAATGTTGTATCTTGGATTGATAAGCTTAGGTTCCCTCTTCTTGATAGATGAAAGCTATGTTGAATGTGATCTCTTGAATTAGTAGGCGTATGAATCCTTTTCTTCTATTAATGAATGTGATCATGAATAAAGTATCTTGAATTGGTAGGCTAGAGCATCCTCTTCTTGAATAACGAATGTACCTTGACTTAAGTGTCTAAATGAACATAACTTGGTAGACCTAATGTTGGTAGCCTCTTAATGAATGAATGAATGAATGTCTTGGATTGGTAGGCCTAATGTTGGTAGCCTTTCTAAAAATGAAATACTGATGATGTATTTTAGGCCATGTCTTGAACCGGTAGACCTAATGGTGGTGGCCTTTCATGATGAGTCTAGAAACTAATGTGAATGTAAAAACTTGAAATAGTAGACCTAATGATGGTGTCCCTTTCATGTGTGAAATGATGAACCTTGTATCAATAGACCTAAATGTGGCAGCCGTTCTTGGAATGTCAATAAGCTATCCGTAATGTACGTTCAAATGGTAGACCTAATGGTGGTGGCCCTTTCTTGTGCAATGTACCTTGGGTCAGTAAGCCTAATGTTGGTGGCCCTTTCAAGTACAACAATGTAATATGCATGAACTACTCTATGGGAATGGAGGCTAAGCACCAAGTGGATATGGCTAAGATGGTAGCTCTCCCAATGTTAGGTTAAAGTCCAATGAACATCTTTTTTATCCCATAACTATGTGCGTAAATAGGATGTGTACAAGTTATACCCTAGGCAAACAGAACACCTTTCTTCTATGTGGGGTAACATGACACCAAATTCCATGATTTAGCTTTCATGGTATATGTCGGTTAATGCACATTCTCATCATGTGAGATGTGCATTATGGTTTCTTGATGAGTTCTGTGAAGTGTAGGTGGTAGTATGGGATGCTATCCATGTATTGCACGAGTAGGCTTTGAGAGGGTCATAGTGAGTTCTCTAAGCCCTAATGGCTAATGTATGAATGTCCTTTTATGATAAAGTTAATGAGAATGATGATCTAATGTTTAATGAAGGAAGGTCCTCTAAATGAAGCTATTGATGAATGTTGACTTATAGGCTTAATGTAAAGATGTTTGCTATACATGGATTGTATTATGAGTTACTTCCTTGTCATGACTTATCGTATATGAATGTACCTTGTATATGGTGACTTTAAAGGAGTACTTAGTGTGACTAGTAGTTTGGGATGCTACTTGAACATTGCAGAAGTATGACTTAGAGTTGTCCTAGATGTTCGTCTTACTGTGATGATGTGACTTCTATACTGTTTATGTCTTTTATATGCTTTATTGTGTGAAGGTGGAAAGGATGAATGGTGAGTTCAGTTTTGGTGACCTTAAGGTGGTGCCTTAATGTGGGTTGTGGTATGGGACGCTACTCATACATTGCACAAGGTATAGCTTGAGGGTTACTTGAGGTGAAGGCTTAAGGTGAAGGTAAAGGTTCATATGAGGATTATATTCTAATGTGAAAATATGACTTGTATGTTGGTTGTGACTTATTTTATGCCTCTTTTACCAATACTCATGAAGTTTTACAAATATGGCATATATTATGACTCTCAAATAAATGTCCATTTTAAGCATTTTTTTTCATGGCTTCCATACTTAGTACTTTCTATGCTAACCCCATTCTTCTCCATTTTTACCAAAGTGTAGGGTTTGGAGATATTGGTGTTCTATGCTTGAGGAGTAGGTTGCTAAGGTGCTTGAAGATGAGACTTGGTGAGTCCTCATAGTTTTGAGGACAAAATCCACTACGTTCCCCTTATGTCTTTTAGTTTATGTTAAAGCTTTTGTATGGGATAAGTCCCAATGTTGTATTCAAAGTATTAGATAGTTTGAGACATAGTATATAAAGTCTAGGAAGTCTTCCGCTTGCTTTTTAATGAAAGATGTCTTCGACTGTAAGGAAAGTTTTTAATTCTTCTCTATTTTCCTATGTTCTTATGTTCAAGAATGTTATAAGGAGGTTTGTATGAGACCACTTCGGGGTTGAGTGCACCGTATCGCATCCGGGGTCAAGACTCGGGTCATGACAAACATGGTATTAGAGCACATGATTTAGGAATGGTCTTAGGCTATCTCAAACTACATCTAGTAGAGTCTTGTTCATAATGTGAAGTGCGCCACATTATGAATAGGACACTATTGGGTGTTAAGAAAATTTCACTTCTTCATCCTTCAAGTCGTGCCATAGAGTTTAGCTCTATAATGCCTCTCTCATGTTCCTTATTTGATGATCTTTAGTGTTTGACCACTTGAAAGTAGTATGTTAGAAGGTGTGAGGGAGGAAGGTTAGTTGTGATGCGAACTATAGCTATGTGAGTTGATAGAGTTGAGATGATAGTTTGTGTTGTGACTTTAGTATGAATGAGTAGATTATTGATTATATGTGTTGTTAGTAGAATCTGATATAGTCAAGATAAGCTTTGAGGTATATAGAAAGAGTTGATGAAATGTGGTGTTTTAGAAATGCCTAAGTGTGATGAGTATGAAAGTTTAGTGAGGTTTTTCTCTGACCTTAGAATTGTAAGGAGTGAAGTCTTAAAGAGTTTGGATAGGCTTACTCCCAAGTGGGGGATGATGGGCTTAGATGGTAAGGTCTTTTAGTGTCCTTGATGAGCATGAGTTAGGCTTGCTTGATGTTCTCACCTTACGAGGTGTAGTGAATTTGAGGAGTTTAGACTCGGTGTGGTAGAATCATATAAGGACTTAAGTGATGTGGTAAGGTTAATTGTGAGCAATAGTTGCTTAATGAGGACCTTTCACGTTTATAAGCACTAGTATGTTGATGGTTTCTAGTAAGTTATGAATGCCTTGATTAAGGTTCCTTTGTGGTGTTCATGATTAGCCCTAGTTGGGTTACTTCTAAGTGGGCGATGGTACATTGAGTAGTAAAATAATTGAGAGTTCCGATATCCTTACTTTTCCCTTTATGTGCCTATTCAAGCCTAAGACAAAGAGTTCTTTTTTGGCTTGTTTCATGTTTTGGAGTCATGTGTGATATTGTGTTTCCACGGTCTCCTTATAATGTGCATGTTCTTAATGAGTTTATGTATGAATGAGAAAATGAGTTTTCATGAATTATGTTCCTCATGATTGAGTTCGCATTTAGTATGAGTTGTCTATATGCTTTATGAGGTGAAATGTTGAACATGCCTTAATGTGTTTTTATGAAGAAATTGCATAATGTTCTTAATGATATTGTGATAAGCATAATGTGAGATGGATAAGCAAGTTCCTCCAATAAAATGAGAAATGATGAAGATTTGATGCATAATGAGTTTGTAGATGTAGTTTCTACTTTTTTCAATTGCATGAAGTATGTTGATGTGGAGTTGATGTTTCCTCCTACTTGTGTGCATTTGATTATGATGTTGCATGCTTGATGAGCTGCTAGTCTTGAATCGTTAACCCCTGAATGTGTTTTAAGTGTCATTCGAGGACGAATGTTCCTAAGTGGGGGATAGTGTAACGAACCTAAAAATGAGTAATTAAAACTAGAGCCTAACGTGTGTGTGTTTGAATTTGGTGTGAGGTTTGATGGTGTTTTATGTTGTCCCAAGCTTTGGTTAAGGGATTTAGGGGTTAAACTTCAAGGTACGACTCCCCATGGACAACCCTAGGGGTCCTTGAGGAGGACCCTAAGCTTAACCCCCAAGACAACAAACAAAACCAAAGTTGGCCAAAATTTGGTGACCTACGGAACGGGTCCACCCCGTCGGTCCATCCACACCCCATGAATGGCCTCCGTAGGGCAAGCCACTCTAAAGCATGCTGCAGCCCCACCATGGAGCAACGGCACGGTCCGTGAATGGACTCAAGGTCAGTGGGTCCAGGGTGTGAACCATGACTTTGCAATCTAGTTTGGACTCGGCCAAGCTAGTGGTCTTTTGGTAATTAGTCAATTAATTATTTTAAATGTATGGACGGTTATTTTAAGGTTATTCAGATATTTTAAGAGTATTAAAACAATAAAACACTATTTTAGATTTCATTATTCAAATCCCCTAATTCAACACCCCTCCCTCTCCAAATATCTTTTCTCTAGAACTCCATCGAAGACCAAGAGAAGAAAAAGACTTAGGGCTTAAAGAGGAGGGCTAATTGAGTGGATTTTCCTAGAATTCATCTATTAAGGTATGGTGGACTTGATCCTTGTCTAACTTTTCATTCAAGGAGCCAAATACAAAGTAATTTCAAAGCATGAAAAATCTAGGGTTTTACTCAATCTCATGGGTTCATCCATCAAACATTTTCAAATTGTTTTTAATGACAAATTATAATTGTATTGTTGTTTAATTGATCATATATGATAAAAATACTCTATGAACCCATGATTTATCTCAATTCCTAAATTGTACCTTTATGAAGTGCGTTTATTGATCATGAATGATTGTTCATGGATTATGCCTAAATTGATTTAGATTCTTGAATTGTACCATTATTCATGCCTAATTGTATCAATGAAAATTTTTTTGGTGAACGTGAATTCATGGTTTTGAAAGGGTAAGTTATGACATAATTACATAATGAAGTAGAATTGTGCTTGAGCTATTGATCCACTTAAAAGGTGGAGGTGTTTAATTGCTTTATATATTGTGATCATGGCCTTGAAGGCATAGTATGAGGAATTGAAGTACTATTATGATATTGTATACATGAATGTAAATCCAATAAAGTTAATGTGATTATGTATCGAAGGCAATTGTGTTGTTGATAGTATATTCTCAATTGACACTCATGAATGATGATGATTGAATGTGAAAGGTTTCTATAATGTAATGTTGTATCTTGGATTGATAGACTTAGGTTCCCTCTTCTTGATAGATGAAAGCTATGTTGAATGTGATCTCTTGAATTAGTAGGCTTATGAATCCTTTTCTTCTATCAATGAATGTGATCATGAATGAAGTATCTTGAATTGGTAGGCTAGAGCATCCTCTTCTTGAATAACGAATGTACCTTGACTTAAGTGTCTAAATGAACATAACTTGGTAGACCTAATGTTGGTAGCCTCTTAATGAATGAATGAATGAATGTCTTGGATTGGTAGGCCTAATGTTGGTAGCCTTTCTAAAAATGAAATACTGATGATGTATTTTAGGCCATGTCTTGAATCGGTAGACCTAATGGTGGTGGCCTTTTATGATGAGTCTAGAAGCTAATGTGAATGTAAAAACTTGAAACGGTAGACCTAATGAGGGTGGCCCTTTCATCTGTGAAATGATGAACCTTGTATCAATAGACCTAAATGTGGCGGCCGTTCTTGGAATGTCAATGAGCTATCCGTAATGTACCTTGAAATGGTAGACCTAATGGTGGTGGCCCTTTCTTGTGCAATGTACCTTGGGTCAGTAGGCCTAATGTTGGTGGCCTCTTAAGTACAACAATGTAATATGCATGAACTACTCTATGGGAATGGAGGCTAAGCACCAAGTGGATATGGCTAAGATGGTGGCTCTCCCAATGTTAGGTTAAAGTCCAATGAACATCTTTTTTATCCCATAACTATGTGCCTAAATAGGATGTTTACAAGTTCTACCCTAGGCAAATGGAACACCTCTCTTCGGTGTGGGTTACATGACACCGGATTCCATGATTTAGCTCTCACGGTATATGTCGGTTAATGCACATTCCCATCATGTGAGATGTGCATTATGGTTTCTTGATGAGTTCTATGAAGTGTATGTGGTAGTATGGGATGCTATCCATGTATTGCATGAGTAGGCTTTGAGTGGGTCATAGTGAGTTCTCTAAGCCCTAATGGCTAATGTATGAATGTCCTCTTATGATAAAGTTAATGAGAATGATTATCTAATGTTTAATGAAGAAAGGTCCTCTAAATGAAGCTATTGATGAATGTTGACTTATAGACTTAATGTAAAGATGCATGTTATACGTGGATTGTATTATGTGTTACTTCCTTGTCATAATTTATCGTATATAAATGTGACTTGTATATGGTGACTTCAAAGGAGTACTTAGTGTGACTAGTAGTATGGGATGCTACTTGAACATTGTAGAAGTATGACTTAGAGTTGTCCTAGATGTTCGTCTTACTGTGATGATGTGACTTCTGTAATGTTTGTGTCTCTTATGTGTTTTATTGTGTAAAGGTGGAAAGGATAATGGTGAGTTCACTTTTGGAGACCTTAATGTGGTGCTTTAGTGTGTGTGGTGGTATGGGACGCTACCCATACATTGCACTAGGTATAGCTTTAGGGTTACTTGAGGTGAAGGCTTAAGGTGAAGGTAAAGGGTCATATGTGGATTATATTCTAATGTGAAAATATGACTTGCATGTTGGTTGTGACTTATATTATGCCGCTTTCATCAATGCTCATGTCGTTTTATAAAAATGGCATATATCATCTCTCAAATAAATGTCTGGTTTAAGCATTGTTTTTGCATGGCTTCCATACTTAGTACTTTTTGTGCTAACCCCATTCTTCTCCATTTTTACCGAAGTGTAGGGTTTGGAAATATTGGTGTTCAATGCTTGGGGAGTATGTTGCTAAGGTTCTTAAAGATGAATACTTGGTGACTTCTCATAGTTTCGAGGACAAAATCCACTATGTTCCTATTATATCTTTTAGTTTATGTTAAAACTTTTGTTTGGGCTAAGTCCCAATATTGTATTCAAAGTATTACATGGTTTAAGACATAGTATATAAAGCCTAGAAAGTCTTCCGCTTTCTTTTTAATGAAAGATGTTTTCTATTATAAGGAAATTTTTTAATTCTTCTCTATTTTCCTATGTTCTTATGTTCAATAATGGTATGAGTCTTGTATGAGACCCCTTCTGGGTCGAGTATGTCGTGTCGCATCCGGGATCAAGACTCAGGTCGTGACAAACTTTGTATCAGAGCACAAGATTTTGGAATGGTCTTAGGTTGTCTCAAACCACATTTAGTAGAGTCTTGTTCATAATGTGAAGTGCGTCACATTATTAATGGGAGGCTATTGGGCTTTAAGAAAGTTTCACTTTTTCATCCTTCAAGTCGTGCCATAGAGTTTATCTATATAATATTTCTCTCTTGTACCTTATCCGATGGTCTTTAGTGTTTGACCACTTGAAAGAAGTATGTTAGAAGGGGTGAGGGAGGAAGGTTGGTTTTGGTGCCAATTATGGTTATGTGACTTGATAGAGTTGAGATGGTAATTTGTGTTGTGACTTTAGTATGAATGAGTTGCTTATTGGTTATGTGTGTTGTTGGTAGAATCCAACTTACTCAAGATGAGCTTTGAGGTATACTTAAAAAGTTGATGAAATATGGGGTTTTAGAAATGCCTAGGTGTGATGAGTATGAAAGTTTAGTAAGGTTTTTCTCCGACCTTTGAACTGTACGGAGTGAAGTTTTAAGGAGTTTGTATAGGCTTACTCCCAAGTGGGAGATGATGGGCTTAGATGGTAAGGTATTTGTGTGTCCTCGAAGAGCATGAGTTAGGCTTGCTTGATGTTCTCACCTTACGAGGTGTAGTGAGTTTGAGGAGTTTAGACTTGGTGTGGTAGACTCATATGAGGCCTTGAGTGAAGTGGTAAGGTTGATTGTGAGCAGGAGTTGCTTAATGAGGACATTTCTAGTTTAAAGGCACCGGTATATTGATGGTTTCTAGTAAGTTGTGAACATCTTGATTAAGGTTCCTTTGTAATTTTCATTATTATCCCTTGTTGGGTTTACTCCTAAGTGGGGGATGGTATGTTGAGTAGTAAAATAAATGAGAGTTCTGATATCCTTACCATTTCCTTTATGTGCCTATTCAAGCCTAAGACAAAGAGTTCCTTTTTGGCTTGTTTCATGTTTTGGAGTCATATGTTTCCATTGTGTTTCCATTCTCTCCTTATAATGTGCATGTTGTTAATGAGTTTATGTTTGAATGAGAAAATGAGTTTTCATGAATTGTGTTCCTCATGATTGAGTTTGCTTTCAGTATGAGTTGTCTATATGCTTTATGAGGTGAAATGTTGAACATGCCTTAGTGTGTTTTTATGAAGAAATTTCATAATGTGCTTAATGATGTTGTGATAAGCATGAAGTGAGATGCAGAAGGAAGTTCCTCCAATGAAATGAGAAATGATGAACTTTTGATGCATAATTAGTTTGTAGATGTGGTTCCTACTTTCTTGAATTGCATGAAGTATGGTGATGTGGAGTTGATGTTTCCTCCTAGTTGTGTGCATTTGATTATGATGTTGCATGCTTCGTGGACTGCAAGTATTAAGTCATTAACCCTTTAATGTGTTTTAAGTGTCATTCGAGGACGAATGTTCCTAAGTGGGGGATAATGTAATGATCATAAAAATGAATAAGTAAAACTAGAGCCTAACATGTCTGTATTTGAGTTTGGTGTGAGCTTGATGGTATTTTATATTGTCCCAAGCTTTGGTTGAGGGGTTGAGGGGTTAAACGTCAAGGTACGACTCCCTATGGACCACCCTAGGGGTCCTTGAGGAGGACCATAAGCTTAACCCCCAAGACCCTAAAGAAAACCAAAGTGGGCCAAAAATTGGTGACCTACGTAAGGGGTCCATGCCCCGTAGGTCCATCCACACCCCGTGGATGGCCTCCGTAGGTCAAGCACTTATAAACCATGCTACAGCCCCTAGCCACGGACCAACAACATGGTCCGTGAATGGACTCACGATCCGTGGGTCCAGGGCGTTAACCATGCCCTGTTCAATCTGGTTTTGACTCTGCCAAGCTAGCGGTCCTTTTGTAATTAGTTAATTTATTATTTTATGTATGTGGATGGTTATTAAGATATTTTAAGAGTATTAAAACAATAAAAATAATTTTAGATTTCATTATTCAAATCCCCCAAATCAAAACCCCTCCCTCTCCAAATATCTTCTCTCTAGAACTCCATTGAAGACCAAGAGAAAAATAAGACTTAGGGCATGAAGAGGAGGGGTAATTTAGTCGATTTTTGTGGAATTCATCTATTAAGGTATGGTGGTCTCGATCCTTGTCTAACTTTTCATTCTAGGAGCCAAATCCAAAGTGATTTCAAATTATGAAAAATCTAGGGTTTTACTCAATCTCATGGGTTCTTCTATCAAACGTTTTAAAATAGCTTCAAATGAAAAATTATGATTGTATTGGTGTTTAATTGATCATTAATGATGAAAATACTCTATGAACCCATGATTTCTCTCAAATCCTAAATTGTTCCTTTATGAAATGGGTTTGTTGATCATGAATGATTGTTCATGGATTATACCTAAATTGATTTAGATTGTAGAATTGTATCACTATGCATGCCTAATTGTATTAATGAAAGGTTTGTTGGTAAAAATGAATTCATGGTCTTGAAAGGGTAAGTCATGACCTAATTACATGTTGAACTAGAATTGTGCTTGAGCTATTGATCCACTTGAAAGGTGGAGGTGTTTAATTGCTTTATATATTGTGATCATGGCCTTGAAGGCATAGTATGAGGAATTGAAGTACTATCATGATATTGTATACATGAATGTAAATCCATAAAGTTAATGTTATTATGTATATAAGGTAATTGTGTTGTTGATAGTATATTCTCAATTGACACTCATGAATGATGATGGTTGAATTTGAAAGGTTTCTATAATGAAATGTTGTAACTTGGATTGGTATGCTTAGGTTCCCTCTTCTTGATAGATGAAAGCTATGTTGAATGTGATCTCTTGAATTGGTAGGCTTAGGCATCCTTTTCTTGTATTAATGAATGTGATCATAAATAAGGTTTCTTGTATTGGTAGGCTAGAACATCCTCATTTTGTATAACGAATGTAGCTTGACTTAAGTGTCTAAATGAACATAACTTGGTAGACCTAATGTTTGTAGCCTCTTTATGAATGAATGAATGTCTTTGGTTGGTAGAGCTAATGTTCGTAGCCTTTCTATAAATGAATGAATGATGAGGTATTTTAGTCCATGTCTTGAACCGGTAGACCTAATGGTGGTGGCCCTTTCATGTGTGAAATGATGAACCTTGTATCGGTAGACCTGAATGTTGTGGCCCTTCTTGGAAAGTAATGAGTTATCCTTAATGTAGCTTGAATTAGTAGACCTAATGGTGGTGGCCCTTTCTTGTGCAATGTACCTTGGGTCGGTAGGCCTAATCTTGGTGGCCCTCTCAAGTAGAACAATGTAATGTGAATGAACTAATCTATGGGAAAGGAGGCTAAGCACCGAGTGGATATGGCTAAGATGATGGCTCTCCCAATGTTAGGTTAGAGTCCAGTGAAGATTTTTTTTATCCCATAACTATGTGCCTACATAGGATGTGTACTAGTTCTACCCTAAGCAAGTAGAACACCTTTCTTTGGTGTGGGGTTACCTGACACCGGATTCCATGATTTGTCTCTCGTGGTCTATGTCGGTTAATGCCTATTCCCATCATTTGAGATGTGCATTATGCTTTCTTGATGAGTTCTATGAAGTATGGGTGGTAGTATGGGATGCTATCCATGCATTGCATGAGTAGGCTTTGAGAGGGTCATAGTGAGTTCTCTAAGCCCTAATGGCTAATGTATGAATCATAAGTTTTACCATACATATATTGGTAGAATCATAAGTTCAGTTTCAAAATATTATGGCTTTAAAGAAATTCTACCTCTCAAGCTTTGAATTACATGACTTATTTTTATAGAACTTATGTTGATACAATTATAAATTCCCTAGAGTGTTTTGATCCCTAAGTTGTAGTGTCGCGCCCAGAGAGCACCCCCTAGACGTGATCGGCATACTTGACCCAGAAGGGGTCTCATAAAAGTCTCATAGCTTTCATAACATTCGATATAAGGAAAATGGTACGGAATTAAAACTCATTTAAAATCCAAACAATCCAAAATACTCATGATAAAAATCCTTTGTAAGACACAGCGGAAGTCTAAGTCTCACATGGCCATCTAAACAATGACTTGAAAAACTAAAGTAGGGTCACAACCCTTTACAATCGAAAACACTTAAAATGTCTATTACAAGAACTAAAAGAAAATTCTAAACATTTGTCCTCTATGTATGAAGACATACCACTTGATCTTGGAGGAATAGCAATCCAATCTAGATAGAAGCAATCACTTGTCGGAACCTACACTTGTAGTAAAAATAAAAGAAATATGGGTTAGCACACAAAAATGTATTAAGTATGATGACCATGCAAAAACATGCTTAAAATGGACCTTTTTCTTTGGAAGTCATGCATATGCCAATTCTTGAGAAAACCTTTATGAACATAAGTAAAAGAGGCATAAGATACAACCACATCATCATACAAGTCATTTCATCACATTAAGGCTTCACTTTAGGTAACCCCAATGCCATACCTTGTGCAATGTATGAATAGCATCCCATACCACTATCCACACTAAAGTACCACATTAAGAATACCAAAAGTGAATCTTACCTTCATCCTTTCACATTATTCAAACATAAGAGATATAAACATTTCATAAGACATGACAAGGAAGTAACTCATAATAAAATCCAAATATAGCATGCATCATTACATTAGACACTTAAGTCAACATTCTTCATTAGCTTCATTTAGGGGACTTCATTCATTAGTCATGAAGACATTAGAGAACTCACTATGACCCTCTTAAAGCCTACTCGTGCAATGCATGGATGGAATCCCATACTACCACCCACACTTCATAGAACTTCTCAAGAAACCATAGTGCTCATCTCACATGATGGGAATAAGCGTTTAACCAACATAGACTATGCAAGCTAGACATGGAATCCGGTGTTCTGCCCCCACACCGAAAAGAGGTGATCTCCTTGCCTAAGGAAGACCGGTAATATTAGCTTGGATTGAATTGAATCCCCTGGATAAAATCCTATGCGGGCACATAGTTATGGGATAGGAAGAAGTTCATTGGAACCATAACCTAACATTGGGAGAGTTTCCATCTTACCATATCCACTCGGTGCTTAGCCAACATTCCCACAGAGTATTTCATTCACATTTATTGTACTTGAGAGGGATCCTAACATTGGGTCTACCGACCCAAAGTACATTACGCAAGAAGGGCCACCATCATAAGGTCTACCGGTTCAAGGTACATTTAAGGATAGATCATTGATCTTCCTAGAAAGAGCCACCGCCATTAGGTCTACCATTTCTAGGTTCATCATTTCACGCAAGAAGGGCCACCAAATTTAGGTCTACCGTTTCAAGGTTTTACATCACATTAGTTCCTAGACTCCTTATGAAAGGCTACCAATACTAGGTCTACCAATCTAAGATTTATCCTAGAATACTTCATCATTCATTCATGCATTCATTCATTCATTCATTCATAAAAGGCTACCAACATTAGGTCTACCAATCTAAGACATTAAGACATTTAGTCAAGATACATTCATCATGCAAGACAAGGGTACCTAAGCCTACCAATTCAAGATATACAATATATATAGAAGACAACATCACATTCCATCATCATCAAACATGAATGTCAAATTAAGAAATAGTCTTTCAATACTGACACATTAACATTCACAACATGATCACCTTAACTTCATTAGATTCTAGTTCATATACTTAGTAAGTAAACACCTCCACCTTTCAAGTGGATCAAGAGGTCAAGCACAATTATACTTCAACATGAAATTTAGTCAAAACTTGCCTTCAAGGCGCCATGAATCTCAAATCATCAACATATCAACAATTTACCATAATTAAGGCATATATAATGATACAATTCAATAAACCAAAGCAATTTAGACATATTACAATCATAAGCTTTCATAATCAACAAACCCATTTCATAAAGGCACAATTAGGAATTGGGAGAAATCATGGGTTCATAGAGTATTTTCATCATAAGTCATAACTTAAACACCAATACAATCATAATATAACATTAGTAACCATTTGAAATCGTTTGAGAAAAGAACCCATGAGATTGAGTAAAACCTAGGGTTTTTTAGAAATTTGAAAACTTTGAAATTGCTTTTGAATGGACTCTAGGGGTGAAAGATACCCCTAGATGAAGGATCATCACACCTTAATAGATGAATTCCATGAAAATCTACTCAATTAACCTTCCTCTTCAAGCCCTAAGTCTTCTTCTTCTCTTGGTCTTCAATGGAGTTCTATAGAGAAGATATTTGGAGAGGGAGGCGTTTTGATTTGGGGAATTTGAATAATGAAATCTAAAATAGGGTTTTAATGTATTCTTGGGGTTTGATCATCTGTTTATTTGTCTAATTATCTTATGGGTATTGTTGTTTGATAATGAAATTGTTGTTTTAATGTGGGTTTAATCATTAGCTTAGTTTTAATCTATGAATTGTAATTGTGAATGCAATTCTAGTTTTGAGTTCTTGGCTTCCTTGAGAGAGAGGTTTTGGAACCAAAGCTTTTGATTAATGATTTGTAGGTATTGGGTTGATATGGGTTCAGCTCGAGAAAGTGAATCCTAAACTTAATTCTACCCATCTAGCTTGAGAGGGTGGATGCATTAAGGTTGTGGGCTGTTTATCTTGTTAAGCTTGTCGATGTTCGAGAGAAATCGCTTGAACTGTAATAAGTTTATTAAATCCCAACAATATTTTCTATATAAAAAGAATCCGGAAAGCTTGATTTGTTTGAGAAAAAGCTATTGCACATAAAGTCCACCCTACCCACAATATTTCAGCAACTATTATTAAACTTCAATTACTCATATAGCGTAATTAGCTTTTAAATGATCACATCCTGAGAATTCCTCTTAATATTGTTGTTTCTCATGTTTTTATCCTTGTTTCAGCTACTAATTGACAATCCAAACCCCCCATCTGACATTCGTTGTCATCCCCTTATATTTGTTTGTATATTTTCAATAATTTCTATTCCTATAACTGATTAGACCACGTTTGCACTTCATAATTGAATTTTAACACTTACCGCTCCATGTGGGTTCAACCCCAACTCTTTGTTGGGTTTTATACTAGTTAACGATCATTTACACCTAGAATCGGATGAGGTGTATTTGAAACATTAATCATACCTTAAGAGACATAACTTATTTATATAGAATATTTGTAGGACAGGACAAAAGTTCTCTTGCTGAGAGGCTTGTGCAAGTATTTATCCTATGAAACTGTTTTGATGATGACAAATAATACGTGAGAATAATGCAGACTCACCCATCTTCCACAATATAAATATAAAATCATAGGTGAACCAGGTTTAATTTATTTTATTGTACATTTAAGTTACCTTCAACCTTGTCTTGGTTTTGAATTCAGACAAATAGTTTTATTCCCGATCGCACATAAAAATCTCTCTTAAACTACCTTGTTTATGAGTTCCACACTCCACACCACCTACCCATTGCCATCGCTAACGACGATGTTTGTTTTATGGCGTAGTATGTTGATGAATGAAAAAGCTTTAATGAGAACCAGGTTCAACCAAAGAATATAGGAACAAGTTGTTAATTGTATTCAAAGTAACAACAAAGTAAGTTTATGAATTTTTAGCTATTTATGGCTAGCGAATAAGTGCATGATGTAGCGAAGGAGAGAATCCTATAAGGACTCTCCTTAAGGAAACCACATACTATCAGGTTGTTAATTCTATTCAAAGTATGTTTATGAATTATTTAAAATTATTTTTCTCGTTGTTTAACTTTCATATAAGTATATAAATCTTCTACTGAGATTACGAAGTTTCATACAGTTGTAAATTTCATAATGTACGTTTTTGTGTGTTACATGATAATAGTGTAGTAATATGTAAAAAAATTCCCGTTCATAATTAATTTGCTGGTGGTTGAAAAAATTAACCTACATCCTAATATCTTAGTTAATTTTGGAAAAGTTGATAAGGGTTTGGTAGAAGAAGTTTCGTAATGAACGCAAACTGCTCACCCTCGTTTGATAAATTCTCATTAGTGATAATAGAATTACTTGACCTAATTAGTTGGTCTTGTTTAAATTACGCATATAGTTGTGGAAACATCATAAAGAGATAATCATTCAACTTTTGGGAATATTAAGTGATAGTGCATGGACTGAATGCACATCAAGAACTTGAATATTTTTCATTCCATGTAAACCAACAAACGACACAGCCCATTTTGTTATTATTTGTCTAACTACAACTATTTGAGCTTTAGTTATTCCAGATCTCTTCAATCTTTATGGAATAGAAATTGACCATTGAATTTGTATTTGTCCCATTAGTAGTCTATTTTTTTTCCTAGTGTGATTTGGCCCAAACCTTGTTTTAATTAATAAATTTGCATATGATCGCATTACATCATGTGAAGGTGTATCTTAAGCGTGTCAAATTTTTGTGTCGTTGTCGGAGAATACCGTTTGAAAACTTACCATCACATGTTAGATTATTCTTGATATGACACAGGTTAATCATGTGTCACGATCCGATTTCTCGAGCCATGATGGCGCTTATCAACCCGCTAGTAGGAAAGCAAAACCCTGTCGTGGAACTTAAGAGTAATGGGACTAAGGGGGAACTATCCTCAACTAAGCGAATCCCAAATAAAAAGAACACATAACAGGAAGGCGGAAGCGAACCCAAAACTATATATACAAAAGATACCTCCCAGGACCTGGAAGTCACTTGTACAGAACTACTGAAAGAGTACAAGTCCCAAAAGTGGACCACAGAAACAAGACTGCCTCAAAAAGAAAAAGGCAAGTCAAAATGTAAATACAGAATGGAGACAAGAAATCCCAGAACGACATGTGCTCACCCTCGTCTCCAGAATAGACTACTGCAAGCTCGACCCCAACACTAATAGCTGGTGATGGAAAAGATGGAATCAAACACGAACAGAGGTCAACATAAATAAGAACAGAACAATTAGAGAGCTAGGTCTAAGGATATTTAACCTAAACCCAACTAGGCCACCCATAAGACCCGCTAGGTACACTCACGCACAAACAAACAAAAACTCGAATGGACTCCAATATTAAGCTAGACAAGTACACATAGAAGCCACCACTACTGAACCCAAAGGAAACCCAACTCCAAACCGACACAACCAATAATTGCAACCCAATAAACAAGTCTAACTTCCACATCAGGTCACCCAGCCCGCCAGTAACCATAGGGTATTAGCCAGCCAGGCATGTGCCATGTGGGGGTATATCGGTCCCCTCAAAAAGCCCTCATCCAACTCTTTAATAGGCTAACACTTCGGGGGCCTTGCCCAAGCCAGAAATGTGTGCCATCTTACACTCCTGGTGCCTTGCCCTAGCCAGATAGAGTGCACGGGCCTGTCAACTCCAAATAGGACGCCAAGTAACTTATAGTTAACTACCCAGCCAACTAATCACCCCGGAGGCCCTACCAAATGCGAGCCAGAGTGTGCGGGTAAAATCAACTTTGTTGGGGATCTCAAATTCCAAGCTATCGTGGATCGACGTCCACTACCAACCACATCAAAATGGGCAAATCAACTCCAAGCCATCGTGGATAGACGTCTACTACAAACTACCTTACAACAACATCGATCGCGAAACACCCAAACAAGGAAAATGCTACGCCTTTCATAATGCATCGCCATTAGAGAAATGGGGAGAGAAGCCAGAACAATAACAACCAATAAAAAGGCAACACTAGGCTCAACTATTAGACCCAAGTCTGCTTTGCCGGTCTAGAAGAACCTAGTCCATCCAAATCAACGTCATATACATACCAAAGTCAACTAGGTGCATAGGTCTAAGGAAACACTAGTCTATCCTAGACAAAGGCCAAAGATAAATTCCAACATAAATAAGCAGCACCCTAGATACTACACATGCAATAACAAATAAATAGCCCAACATGTAATTCACAAATACCCACAGATAAACAACCCATCCAACAAGATGGTACTGACCTCAAAACAGTCCTAAAATAAACCCTACAATATGCATTTTGAGAAGAAGAGAATAAATACTAGAAGCCCACCCCAGATTCACACACTTCAGCATGCAATTACATAATCTAGGTCAATCTAAAGGAAAGGAAGTTGTAGCCTACTAGAAGGCTGACCGCGCACACTCCAATTCACTATGCCGGAGTGTTTCCCTTTCGAACGGCCTAAGAATTGCTGCCACACTATCAAAAATGGAATCACATCATCAACATAGTCTTTAGACACTGAAATCATCAAAATTGAAAACAGACCAATTTCAGAGTCAAAATCAGGAAATGTGAGACCTGCTCTGGAATTTTTGGAATTGACTTCGTGCAGAGGTCCTAAAACCTTCCCTGAGCTTGTGTTCCAAAACGAGCACCTCTCAGGGCTCAAAACAACTCCATGCAACTACAAACCAAAATGCAAAACTTTACAGAAAAAGAGACTTGAGGCAGCCACTTACAACGCAGATACACAACACTCGGAGACTTTCCAACACACTCGAGACATTCACCCACACAGACAACATAAACCCGAACACACCGGACTTTGAGTCACCCAAAATGGAGCTGTAGAACTCAACATATTGAAGTTTCAAAATGAGGCTGAATTTAATTTTTTGCTATATAAATAGCAGCAATTCTTGTCGCTAAAAGCTAAATCTATTCGCCAAAAGACTAAATTCTTGTCGGTAAATGTCTACATCAGAAACACAAGATTTTGCTATATATTTTTTAAAAGTCTCCGAACAAACACCTGAAATTCGTTTGGGACAAGATTTAAATAAACCAGATATGCTACCGCACTAAATTCAGCATTCCAGGCTCAATGGCCTAGTCAAAATTTATATACGAGGTCAGTTAAAAAAAAGTGGGCCCCACACCCAAATGCTATTTTGCCAATTTCTAAATCGGGCCTTGAAATAAGATCGGATGCCCCGAGAAGCGCACGAAGGGTCGTCCTAGACCAAACTTGTCATTCCAGAACTAACCGTGCTCACGAATCCTTATCCAAGTGTATTTACCAAGAGTGTTGACAAAAGTCAAACTTAAGCCACAATTCAAAAGTTAAAGCACCAACTTAGACCATTGTCCGTTATTACTTAGTCTCCTAAAAAATGTCAACTTTAAAAAGGAACGCATTTTTAAATTCGAATCTATGTGGTCTTTTCACGCTAAACTTGTTAATATTATTCAAAATGTTTGGAATAATAATCCTAATCTCCCTACGTCCATTAACAAGCTTGAAAGAGATTTCACTATTTGGAATATCTTCTATAAGAAGAATAAGCTCATAAGGAGACTACAAGGTATACAAAAATCTGAAAATTATCCTGAAAGTCAGTTCCTAATAAACCTCGAGCAAAATCTTAGACAAGAATATAATACTGTTCTGAAAATGGAAGAGGATTTTTGGAAACTAAAATCTAGAATAAATTGGTTAAATGAGGGCGATGCTAATACAAAATTCTTTCACACATTCACCTTAAATTGTAAGAGAAATAAGATTTTATCATTACAACTAGATGATGACTCTTGGATATATGAACAAAACCTCATTATTCAGCACACTGCTGACTATTTTAAAAATATATTTAATTCTAGTCATATAAAATCTAGCAACCACTCACTGATTTATGGAAAAATCAGTCTTTCTCTGAATGATAGCCAATAGTTAGGAAAAGAACCAATAGAGGAGGAAATCCTTGATGTTGTGAGATCTTTTCAACCCTTCAAAGCTCCGAGACCAGATGGACTTCACCCCTTCTTTTATCAAAATTACTGAAATATTGTAAGGGCCTCGATGATCTCATTCTGTAAAAAGATCTTCAAGGAAGAACGTGTTCTTGAAGATAAACTACACACATGTATGCTTGATTCCAAAATGTAAAAATGCTACAACTTTAAAAAACTTTCTTCCTATCAGCCTCTGCAACACTTCTTACAAAATCATAACCAAAATAATCTCTAGAAGACTAAGACCGATAATGGAAAAATTGATAGGGCCCCATCAGACGAGCTTCCTAAAAAATAGACAAGCTACTGATAATGCTATCATCGTACAAGAAATCATTAACCACTTGAAGAAAATGAAAGGAAAGCTTGATAACCTCTTCATGAAAATTGATCTTGAAAATGCTTTCGACAAATTAGAATGGTCTTTCATAAGATGCATTCTTCACTATTTTAAGTTTCCTCTTAATATTATAAACCTTATAATGTCTTGCATATGCACAAGTAATGTCGCTATCCTTGAAAATGGGTCAAGAACCGAGTTCTTTAAACCGTCAAGGGGACTTAGACAAGGAGATCCTATGTCAACATATATCTTTATACTATGCATGGAAGTTCTATCTCATAATATTAGTCAAGTCATCGATGCAAAAAATTAGAATCCCATAAAAATCTCGACCCATGGTCCCTCCCTCTCTCATCTATTTTTTGTCGATGACTTAGTCCTAATGTCTAAAGCAACATTGAATGACTGTAATATTATCAAAGACACCCTTGGGAACTTTTGTGAGTGGTCTGGCAAAAATAAATAAACTTAAATCAAAAAATATTTTCTCTAATAACTGCTCCCAAAATATTAAGGATGATATATCGAATCTAATGAATATAAAGTTGAGCGAATCCTTTGGAAAATATCTTGGCTTTCCAATCTTCCATAAAAGACCTTTGAAAAGGGACTACCAATTCATCTTGGATAACTTGCAGACAAAACTTGCAGGATGAAAAACCAGATTCTTGAATATTGCGGGATGCACAACTCTAGTCAAATCTTCCCTAAATAACATTCCAAATCATGTTATGCAATATATAAAATTACCTAATAACATCTCCAAACAAGTAGATCGTTCACTACTAGAAAAGTGTAAATTACATGGGGATATTACCTGGGGAAAATTTTCGCAGGTAATACTTACAAATTTTCTTGCAAAATTTTTAAATTCCTCAATATTAGAATATATTACCTGTGAAACTTATATTCCCAACAAATTTCGCAGCTAAAGTTGATACCATTTTGCACTAAATTAGTTCCTGCAAAATTACCTAGGGAAATATATCCGCAGGAACAATATCTCTAGCTAAATCCCTAGGTACATGGACCAATTTTATTTTTATTTTTAAAATCCTTTTAATCTATAGGAAAATTCTAGATTGTCTAAAAAATTATTTATGGGGATTTACCTAGACATTTTATTACCTTGAGAAATAATTGGGAATTTAGGAATTATTAGACCAAAATTTAGGAATGAGAAATAATTTACCTAGACATTCCTAAATTACTAATTACAAAAATAATTAGTAAGTTTTACGGAGTATATCTTTTAGATGATTAGATTTTTTTACACTTATATTTTTATTTTTTTGGATAATAGACCAATTAAAATTTTAGGAATTGGAAAGTGATTGTAAGACCCATTATACTAATTTTCCTTCTCTCTAACTCACTTTACACTGAAGCTTCTCTCCAAAACCCACTAAAGCTTCTCTCCAAAACTTACATGCAGAAGCAATGGTGGAAACGATCTGATTTTTCAAAGCTCCAATCGGTGTAGCTCCAAGTTCCAAGCTCATCTCAAAACTCTCCAAGCAGACCTCATGCTTCTCTTCAAGCATATTTTTCCGAAGTAAAGGACTATAGATCGGAAGATTTTCTTGCCAATCTACCCAAAAATCGAGATTAATCTACAAATTTCAATCTTTGTGAAGGTAATCTGTAAATTTTTGTTTACTAATTTAGTTTGGATGAAAATCGAGTGAAATTTTCTTGCAAATCAAATCTGTCGCTTAAATACTTAACATATGATTGTTGCGGTGTTAAGTTTAACTCCTTTTTCTTTTTCATTAGCTGTATTTCATCTTAGGTGCTTGTTATGTTGTTAGTTTTTTGTTTATGATAGCGGTGTTTGGATCAACTGTGCACACTTCAGGTAATCGTCAAATAGATTGCTACAGCCCACACCCATACATATAGGTGCTGGTTGGTGGGTAAACTTGCCACCAATATTGGAGAAGATGAGTGCATGTCCTTATTATGTTTCTTCTCTACAGATTATTGAATTTTAATATCCTACAAATGATGTTTGTTCTAGCATCTCGACTATTACTTTAACTCAACTGCTCCTTTAATCTGGTCACTTGTGGCTGCTGGACTGTACTATGTTTAAATAGTGTCTGATGAGTTGGGTCTTCTCTATGGCTCCTCTGTAATTATTATTGTTTAGCAATTTTAAGTGTGGCTTCAGCTCCTTCAACTTTTGCCTTAGATACTTTAACTTAGAAGTACGAATATATTTTTAGTTCATACTCTATTTGGTCTATTATTGTTCATAGTTCATACTTTATTAGAGAGGAATCAGCACATGAATTATATGTTAACCACTTAAGGATAACTGCAAATGAGTAATAGAGTCAAGTACAATCTGACAGAGAGCTAAAATTAGAAGTACGAATATATTCATAATCTTGAAACTTAGTACAGCTTGTTGTCATCTTTTCTTTACTTGTTCATCAGTTTTTCCCTTTGCTCAATTCATCAGTTATTCTGAACTGTACGAAAGAGAGTGGAAAATCATGCTTGCTTTGCACCTTTCAGTTTTTGTTCTTGTAGTTTGATTTCTGAAAAAGGTCCCCGCAGAGATCATGTGGAATTGATTCACTAAAATCTGGTAAGTCTTGATTTTATTCTGGCTTAAAACAACCAGTGGAGCAGTTTGGGCTTCTGTTTTCAGGGATGGTTGAGGTATCCAAGCGTCTGCAGGATACCTTAAATGTGGGTGCTCTTGCTTAGAGTGACGAAAATGCTTCGTTCTTTCTGTTTTAATCTAGTTTTGTTGAGCCATTTTGTAATTATATTCCAATTGTTAGTGATGTGATTGCTTGATGTTGGATCGTGTTCCTCATTCCGTTTCCTTTACAAGATGGAACAACCCAAAATTCAGTTAATTCAACCCAAGTCATTTTGTGATTATATTCCGTTTCCTAACCAAGTTGTTTGTTGGACCATGAGTAGAATGCGAAAGGTCAAAAGTACTCGGTTGACACATCTATGAGAATTAGCTTACGATTTCATTCTTTTTAGACCTCTGCTTCAGTTAATACATCATATGTATGTTGTGTGTGTTCTCATATTAGAATGCTTTGGAGATTATTCCAGTAGATAGGATATTAATATATTTGGGCAAGCTGTATATACTCTCTGTTCAGATGTATAAATGAGAAAGTTGAAACTGCTTATGTGAGTATTCGTTCGCTCTATTCTTTTGTAGATTAAATATTTTATTTAAATTGTGTTAAATATCTTGGTAAGAAGATGAAATGATCTTGTTGTAGCCAATTAGTATTGTGGCCTAGCGGTGAATGAAAACCATGGAAAACCAGGGTGAAAATTCCAGCAGAGACAAAGTGCTAGGTGATTTCTTCGGTACTTAAACTGGTGGGAGGTAGCAAGTACCCGATGAAATAAGGAAGGTGTGCGTGGCAGGTGGCCTAGACACTGCGGCTTTTTAGAAATGAAATGATCTTGCTGATAATCTTAAAGTTCTTTGAACCAATAATTATGAGAAAAATTGCCTTATTTTCCAACTGTTTGGAAAACTAGAATTGTCTTCCCTGTGACCCCGTTCTACTATAATTATTTGATACTAGTGGTAGATGTAGTTGTCTTCCAAGTGAAAGCAATCATAAGTGAAGAACATCTCGACACTTTTACTTCCAAGTACAAAGAATAAGAAGTTGGCAGTACTCTACAAAAAATGCCATGCTAGTATATGCATTATGTAATCATATTTTATTTGTTAATATCAATGTTGACAAGTATATTGCTTTTGATGGTTGCCAGTTAATAGTGAGAGCTAGAGATTTGCCTTTAAATATTGTCTCAAATAACTTGTTTTGATGCAGAATACTTTTGAAAGAAAGAAACAAGAATTATTAGCTTCTCAAAGTGTATCAGCTGTGGAAGGAGAAACTAATTTAGCTGGTCAACCTTCTCAATTAACAGAAATGGATATCTGGGTGCAATCTGTTGGTGGAAAGAAAAAAGGAAAAGTTAAAGCTCTTGGATCCCTGGGTCGATCTGTAAAGTCATCGTCTAAACAATCAACATCAGCTTTATCGAGAGAAATTGATGAGATGATTAAAGCTCAGGTAAATGCTTCCAAAAGGTAAATGCTTCCAATGTTGACTTATATGCTCAACTGCAGAAAGAGCGTCACAAAAATAAGAGGATGAGGAGGGAATTGGACTTATTGAAGAAGCATGTATACAACGCATCATCTTCAAATGAGCAATCATCTCAAGAAGACAATCAAGCTTATGAGAATGAAAGTGGTGATGACTTTGATAGCGTGAATTATAGTGGTTCTGCCCATGATAACGTGAATGACAGTGGTTCTGCCCATTATAACGCTTCATCTTCAAATGGGGATTGAGATAGTTGATGGTACTAGTTAGGATTCAAATTTGAGTTGTATTTTGTTTTTGTATGTTTAAGAATCATATACTATTGATCTTGCAGGTTTATTTTCATAGGAATTATGAATTATGAATTCTGTTTTTTTGTTGAATGAAGTGACGTGCATTGTGTTTTTTGTTGGTTTCTTTTCATTGGAATTATCTTGAGCAATACTTTCATATATATCCGCAAGAAATTTCCTTTTGTTTCAAAAAATTTCATCTCCAAACTCCTATGGATTTACTTGGGGATCTTCATGGGGAATCACTTGCGAAATATTTCTACAAAAATCTGCAAGAAATTTCGTTTTTATAAGAAATTTTAGCAAAAAATTCGCAAGAATTTTTGTTAGTTATGCAGATAAATCCGCAAGTAACACAGCTGCGGATTTAAATTCCCCAGGTAAATTACTTAGGGATTGTATAAATCCGCAGGTAAGAGTTACCTACGAAGGTTTTTCCATCGGATTTCATTTTGCAAGAAAATTCGCAGGTAATTTGATTACCTGCGAATTTACTGTATTATCCCTAGAAAAATCCCCAGGTAATCAACACTTTTTTTATAGTGGTTTGCAATGGAATTTCATATGGGGTACTACCGACTCTAAAAGGAAATTACACCTACTAAATTGGGATATAGTTACTAGACCTAAGGGGGAAGGAGGTTTAGGAATTCAAAAGTGCAAGTTAAAAAATGATGCCTTGCTCTCAAAACTAGCCTGGAGAATATATAAAAATCCCACAACTTTGTGGGCTGCCCTCCTTATTAATAAATATACTAGAAATACTAATCTTAACACCATAGACAAACATTTAATAACCATTAGCAGTACTTGGAAAAATATTATGCTAGGTTGAAAATTTTGTAAAGAATGTACTATTTGGGATCTAGGTAATGGAAAAAACATCAAACTATGGACAGATAGATGGATACCCAATAGTAGGCCTTTGCACCACATTATTAACGGGCCCCGTACAATAGATGAAATGGCTATGACAGTTAGTGATATTATTGTTGATGGATCTTGGAACTAAAACAGAATGAGTGAACTATTGATACCAAAGGAGGTGGAAAATAATATCAAAGCCATTTATATACCCAGAAACCTTAATCCAGTTGATACCCTCACATGGTTCCTAACACCTCATGGTTTTTTCTCTACAAGTTCTGCTTATAAACATGCCATGGATAATCATAGTATGAC
This sequence comes from Solanum commersonii, assembly GCA_029007595.1. Lineage (NCBI taxonomy): Eukaryota > Viridiplantae > Streptophyta > Magnoliopsida > Solanales > Solanaceae > Solanum > Solanum commersonii. The sequence goes on from JAJTWQ010000136.1 coordinate 592,840, forward strand.
CATACATAACACTAAGGATAATCATAGTAAGATCATACTGAACACTAAGGATTACAACTGGATCTGGAGCAATTGTCCTAACAAAATCAAATATTTCATGTGGCTCTGTGATCATAATCGTCTACCTACCTGTCATTACCTTAATTTTGTAGGTATTAATATTGAACCTTTTTGTGTTATGTGTAGTAGGCTCGAAACCATTACACACATCTTTTTACATTGCAATAACGTCCATCAATACTGGGACAATTTAGGTATGTTGAATGAAATCAGGGGGATAGCAGATTCAAACGATGTTGATTGGCTTAATAGTTGTCATAAGATTAAAAAAAAGAATTATAAACAACAAATTAGACTGGAGCCTTGCCTTACCTTCTATATTTGGAATATATGGCTATCTAGAAACCACAATTATCATAACAATACTAAAGACAATATCCCAATGACCAATCCCTACGAGAGAACCATAAAATTTATACGCTTAACTGGGAAGGACACGAGTAGAAAATGTAATACGGAAAACAAGGATGTTGTTAGGTGGGATCTACCGAACTATGATATAAATTAAATATAGATGGGTCTTTTAACCACAACACAAAAATAAGGGGAGCAGGGTGTTTTGCGTGACACCAATAGGAATTGAATAGCTGGTTATAGTGTAAAAATTAATGTAAACTCGTCAACAAATGCTGAACTATCATCTCTATTATATGGACTTCTTCTAACTGAAAAATTACAAGTTCAACACTTGGAGATAGCAACTGACTCACTCGAGGTAATTAATTTCTTCAAAACGAAAGAGATACTCACACAAATATTTTAAATGAATGCAGGAATTTGATCCATAGAATGGGGAACCCCCCAATTAGGCATGAGCCTCGAGGAAAGAATAAAGTGGCGGACCTGCTAGCTAAAGAAGGCCAAAAGACGAAATTGGACAAGCTTTCTGAGGATGGAGAGTTCCACCGTGGTTTGTTTGGAAGATACTAGAAGCAGAAAAAGTAAAAAGTTTTGTTCCGCAAGCCTATAAGCCTCGATGTAATTTAAATTGTAACCAAGTTATATGGCCTGATATCTCATATGCTAGCCATAATGCAGCCACGTTTGTTTGTATTGATACATAATATTTATGATATAATATCTCTTCTTTTAACCAAAAAAGAGAGTAAGAAATAGGGGAAATGATAGTTTTAGTCCTTGTATTATTAGCTTATTGTGATTTTGGTCCTTGTATTATTAGACTAAGTATACCTAACCTTTAATTAAATAAATTGAGTAATTTTAGTCCTTATACCTGACTTAAATTTAACACCATTAACTTTTGATATTTTTTTTAAAAAAAATAAATTCTTTTGATCAAAACTAAAATAATAATAAAAAAAATTAAGCAATAATGTCACCAAATTTCTTCTTTACGTCTCTTTTCTTCTAATTAACAAATAATTTGAAGTCAAACACTCAAATATAAGTAGATGAACAAAACAAAAAGAAATAAAATCACAAAACATTGCAGATTCAATATCCATTTTTTTCACGTGGTTTTCAATGTCGTATTAGAGTTTTGACTAAATTTGGGTTCCACATTACAGGACACATTTGGGGGTGACACCTCCAACAGAATTTTCTCCATACCCAGAGCTTGAACACGAGATCTCTGATTAAGGGTGGAGAAGTCCTATAACTGCACCACAATCTACGTTGATGAATATCCATATTATGATGTTAATGGCAACCAATGCAAGGACAACACAGTTTTGTTATTTTGAGGCCATGGATATATATTCTAATAATTGAATCACAACTCTTCCATTTGTTCTTATTTCCAATCTTTTACAAAAAAAAACTATGATCAATTATTTAAAAAGTGTTAACTTAGAAAACTTAGAAAGTTAAAAGGACAACAACAGATTCCACCAGAGTTGAAGATTGTTTAAGAATAAAAAAAAAAGAGCCAAAAGTTAATGGTGTTAACATCAAGTTAGGTATAAGGACTAAAATTACACATTTTATTTGATTAGAGGTTAAATATGTTAGTCTAATAACACAAGGATCAAAACCATCATAACATAATAACACAGGGACTAAAACTATTATTTCTCCTAAGAAATAAAAAGGTTCTGGATCAATTTTTCTTCAATTGTCATTTATATCATTTTAGTTCAAAAAGTTTTAAAATTTAATTAATCAACGTTTCATCTCTCACTATAATTGTGTTCTTTATTAGATATCTTAATCTTAATATGTATTTGTGTGTTCTTCCACCTCCAACCTTCATAATTCTTAATTTTAATTTTTAAATATGCATTAATTACATAATAAAGAAGCACAAGAAAAAGATTAGAAAAAGAAATAAGTAGTTCTTAATTGATGTCAATGTCTAGAATGATTTCACGGGCAAGGATATATAATTCTTCAAGAGGAGTGATTTTAGATATTACGTTGGACAGAAAAATGCTCGTGAAGGAGCAAAAGTAACTATGAAACAAGGATATGTCAACCTAAATAAAATCAAAATGTTTGACATTGAAATGAATTGTTGTTTATTCAAGCGAGTAATCATGACTCTTAACATAATCAACGCATTCATATTTAATTTGTACGAGTTTTTATTTTATACTCATCTTAATTATTGGTTAAAGGCATTTTATTTTTCTTTTTACTCTGTCTATCGATATTTATGCAAAGCACATTCACGTAAGCACCTCTTAAGAATTAAGAATTTTATTTATCTATTTTTTACTTTTTTATTTTTCTTTCTATTGATTTACTTTATCTTATTTATTAAAAAAAATATTTAAAAAGAAAGATAAACAAGTACTTTTATTGAAGAAACGGTCTTTTTGTGAATCAGTTTTTTTTTTAAAATCTTATTGAAGAATACCATAAATTTCTTATGATTCATTTGTCTCAATGTCCGAAAAATCGATACAGACAATCACTTTGTGTTTTTTTATTATAAGTATATATGTATATGTATTTATGGTTCTTTTCTTTAAGAAAAAGTAGGTTTCAAAATATATATATATATATATATATATATATAGACACACACTCAAAATATACACAAAATTTCTTGAAATTCTTTTACTTTCTTTACTTCCTATTAAGAAAAATAATTTTTTATTTTTCTTCACTTATAAGTATACTAGTAAAAGCAGCCGGGCGTTGCCCAGCCCAACATGAGCGTTTGTGTTGCAAAAATGTATAACAATCACAAAGTTCCTCTGCAACTAAGAGGCAAAAATAGTTTGAAGAGTGATAAAGGCCTCCTTTTTTATCATATTTGCATCTGATGTGCTAAAAAAAGAATATTACAACGATGTTCAATGGAAAGAAGTGGTGTAAGATGCGGAATCGTGAAGAGCTTATGATTGTCGGAGGATAGCTTCAGAATACAGAGAAATACTCGTCTTATAAGGGACATAATTGTTATGCCAAGCGATCGACCACATTAAAAAGAGAGAAGTCCTGCTTCGCAATAAAGAGTTTGACACCATAGTTTTGTACAGTAGTGTAACCAACACGAAAATCCCTCGGAGCAGCCCAGATTGTTTATGCCTAAATACACATATCATCAGCTGTTTCAATAGCAAGTAGTTTTGCGCTTAAATTTTCTTATAAATATTCCTCTTCCCTAGAGAATTTGATAATCATTTTTTAATTTAGGAAATACTTCATTTTTTTATTAATGAATTTACCCAACCAAATTTAAATATGTCAAAATTAAAGCCTTGAGATGCATGTTAAAATACAAGAAAAAAAAACTTACTTCTGCAAAATACCTTGTTCAGCGTAGAAAAAATATTTTAATAAATATTACTAAATGATAATTCTGATTATTCATTTTTCATTAAGATTTTCTCTTCAAAAAGATTTACTTCGTGATTTATGCAATATATTTTTTTTAATTGTGTCTAAACAACATTAGTTAGTCAATTGTAAACTAAAAAATTAAATATGTAATTAATGAGAAATGGGTGAAAGTCTAACAAGTAAAATATTTCTTTTTTTAAATGAAAATTAATTTGTTTTTTCCAACCCAAAACAAAAAAAGGGGGAAAAAGTTAATACTAATATTAATTTTTAATTCTCCATAGTCCACCTTAGTCTCCTCTCTCTCCTTTCATCTATTTCACTTTTGTGTATGTTGCTTCTGCACAATTTTTGAAAAAAAATTCGATCAAACATTAGATTCTACAGCTTCACATTTTCACTTTACTGCTTCCAATTCCGATTGTTTTCTCTCTCAATTTTACAAATCAGAAGGTGAAAAGCCTCCAAAATTATTGAGATCAGTCAAAGTTTGGATTTTTTAAAAGTGAACTTTCATTTTCAGTCGTTTTCAAAGTTTCAGCTATCTGGGGTGTTTATTTTTTTTTAAAGACCTAGTTCAATTCTTGATTATTTACTTCACACCCAAAAAGGATTTCAATATTATTTAAGCTAGTTGCAAAATTAAGAGCAACTGGTGTAAGTTGTAGGGGTTATCAAGAATTGATTTTTCAGTTCTTTGTTGGGACATTTCTGTGATTTTTTTTTATGAATAATTTGTGTTGAGGTGATTGGAATTGAATTTTTTTTATTTTTTTTTTTGTAGATGAATGAATGGGAGGGGTTGAGGTTGGGGTTGGGGTTGGAGTTGAGAATGGTGTTTTCCAGTATTGGGGTTTAGAACACAAACAACTTACTTGAGGTAGTAGCCAACGAAGTACCAAATTGAGAACAAGAAAAGACGAAGTGACGAAGGTGTTGTTAGAATCAATGAAGAACGAAGCTGCTAACTCCGCTAAAAAGCAAACGGAATTGGAGAGGAAGAGGAGATAATAGAGGTAGAAATTGAGGTGTGTGGCGGTGCTTCACATAGAAGGAAGCGTTAAGGTTGAGGCAGCAAAAATATAAATATGTGATGCTGAAATGTCCGAAATGCCCCTCGAGTTCAATGTTATTTTCAGGGAAGCACATGCATTGACGGAGAAGCGTGTGCTTTTCCCTTTTCATATATGTACTAGTAAAGAAAGATCGGGCGTTGCTCGGGCCCAATAGGGATAAAATTATGTTATTGTTATATATTATGTACTGTTAAAATATTAGTAAAGATTGTTATAATACATTTTGCTCATAAGTGAGCTAATTTAGAAACATATTTGTCTTTTTAATTTCAATTTCAAATAGCAAATAAATGTAGCGATGAGATTGAAGGTAGAAATGAAACATATCTTTCTAAATTGAAGTAAAAATAAATAGAGTACAAGTAACATAAGGGTTGTCAACAGGACAGTTCGGTGGGTTATTTTTAAATATTATATCATTTTAATTTTTCAGCTATTTTATAATGTATAACCAAAATTAAATTTTTTAAAACCATCCCAATCCTAATTTATGTCACACAAGCAGTACAAAAATTAGCCTTTTTTGTCTTGTTTGATATGTTAAGTTATTAATTATTATAATTAATTATGTAATTTTTAAATAACATATGTTATTTTTTATGTTTAAGAGTTAAATCAATTTTTTATATGTCTTTTAAATATTTTAAATTGTTAATTATTATGATTTATAATAATTTTTAGATCATTCTCAAATAATATATGTTACTTTTTCAGTCCCATTTTATGAGGCACAATAGAATTTTGAGAGTCAACTAATTTTTGAGAAAATTTTCAAAACAACAATATTTTAGCTTTTAGTGAAACTCCTTAACAATAGTTACACTATTTATTTAAAATGACAATATTTTAGTTTGTTAAGGGATGAGTTATGTATTTATTTTATTTTGATTAATTTGAAAGAATACAAATAATTAATAACAGAATAGAGAAAATCATGGAACAGAAAATTTCAAAAAGGAAAAAAAGATTTTAAATATAAATCAATTACATTTTGAAAGAGCATACGTTGCCATTTTTTCTTTCGAGCGTTTTTTTGCCTTGTTCTTAAGAATTCAAAAAAAAATTTTGCAAAAAATAGTTTTGTCTTCCGAATCATTCAATTGATAATTTTCAAAGCTTCTTCGAGTTGAATTCGGCATATTCTTGAAATAGAGGTTTTCAAAATTCACAACTATAATTTCATCAATTTCATTGAATTCAAGAAATTTCGACATCAAGTATTTTTGTTTTTGTCGATTATTTTATTTGTTTGGATGATATATTCGTATATCTCGATTATAATAGTGGGTTGATTTTTTTCTGATGAAATCGGTGAAATATTTGTATGATTTGACATTTTTAGCTTTTTTTGGATGTTTTGTATCCAAACTATGATATAGAACGATTGAAAGTGCTTGATTTTTTTTAGTTTCGTAGTTTTTTTTTTTTTTATTTGAATGCATACAATATTTTTGTATCCCATTATGTTAATGTAAACAATAACAATATGAGATTTTCATAACTCTTTTTTTGGAGGTTTTGTATCCAAATTATGATGTAGAACGAATGAAATTATTTATTTTTTTTAGTTTGGAAGCTATTTTTTTTAATGCATACAATATTTTGTATCTCATTAAGTTAATGTAAATGGTAACAATATAGGGATAGAGTTAGCAAAATTATGTGATATATTGAACAGAGTACAACTAGGGATTAAAAATTATAACTTGATTAAGAATTGTATACCAATATTTGTTGCCTTGTAGTAAGTTCTGGATACAATTAAATATTGAATTCAATTTGTTGTAGTTGAGCTAAAGGTGAAATCTTTGTATGTAAATACAAATCAGTATGTATTGAGTGCGTGTTCTATATTTTTGTTTTTGAAGCTAGCTACCTGGAAGGTCATCCAAGAAGTATCGTGACAAGGCGTACAACGAGCTATATGGGAAGAAGAGCAAGAATTCTTGCAGTACGTGTGGGTTTAAGGGGTACAATAGGTGTTCGTGTATGAATGGACCGCGTATTGTTTAGTTAATGATGCTTGAATTTTATATCTTATTAGAGTGAAATTGTTTTCCAATTTCTAATGCCCTCTGTTTTATATATTTAATTGTTTGGAATTCTTTGAATATGTGTTCAACCGAAATGTATTCATATTCATGTTATGAATTTATTTTATTTTTGTGTATTTAACGTGTAATTACTTTAAAGTGTAATTGAAAAATTATATGAGTCACAAATTTAAATTATATGAAAAATAGAATACAATCTATATACCTAAAGATATATATAACTTAAAATACAAAAAATTGTTGGTATAGAATTATAATGAATACAACTCTTTTGGCATTCTAGTTTAAGAAAAAAAAAATATAAATACAACTTAGTAGTAAAATAAAATGATATTGAAAATGCATTTTTGGTGAAAACATAAAACATAGAATAAGTTGTATTCAAACTAAATTGTGTTTATATTTCAATATCCATTCTTGTTATATTATTATTATTTCACTTTAAAATTGTAGTTACTATTTCTCTGGATCAGTTTATACTAAAAATCAGGATGTATTTCAATATCAGTTTGTATTCCAAAAATCAGGATGTATTTCAATATCATTTTGTATTCCAAACGCTAAATGAATACCAAATAAGTTTGTATTTTCCTTCTAATAATGTATTCATCACAATTTTATATATTATGTTTTCATCAAACTTATATTACTTTAACAAAATGAAATACAAAAATATGTCTTTCTAATACAGTTATGATTAAAACTGCAAAGAGTATACACGTGAATACAAAAAATGTCTTACTAATACAATCATGAGGGAAATTCCTTAAAACTTGGGTAATACATAAATCAAATGAGGGAAATTCCTCAAAATTTTGAATATTATTTGGTATACCTCTAGTAATTCTGATTGATTCCGTCATTGTAGACAATCATATGCTTTCCCCAAAACCTAAAACCCTAAAAGCAAATTTCGATATTATCAAATATAAATGTACTAAAAATCAAACAAAATAAACATACAAATGAATTTTTAGATTCTACTAAATCTGAAAAATTAAAACAAAATCACAAAAAAATTGTTTAAAACACTAAAAATCTGAAATACATAAATATTTGATGAATATCTAAACAAAGTCACATAAAAAAAAAGTGACTGAAAATCCGTAATATATACAATCCGGAATATACACCATAATCGGTGATTTTAAAAAGCAAATCAAAATAAATCTCAGTAAATAATGGAAATTACCTTTGTCAATTGAGAAATTTCTTGAATTAATATAGAGATTTCGTTTAACAATCGAGAAATTTCTTGAATTAAAATAGAGATTTTGTTGAACAATTTGTGAGAACCTTGAAGAAAGAGAAGCTGGAAAACGTTAAAGGTGGGGGAAAGAAAATGGGAAAGGTGGGGAAATAAGGGTAATGGGTAGTGGTGTAATTATTTTTTTCTTTTTAAACGGTTATTGATTTAGAATTTGGTCCAATATAGGACTGTTTTGATAAATAAAAAGAAATTTAAATAATAAAATCTGAATACAAATTATTTTTTAAAATATTGTTATTCTGACATTTTAAATAAATATTTTAAAGTATTATTATTTTGACTAATTATGTTAGGTATTATGACTTGATTGCTAATTTTCCCAAATAACCTTGTGGGTTGAATGACAATTGAAGTGGGCCATAAATGAATGGACTACATTTTTTTCATTGGATAAACAAGAGGCAACAAGTAGCAACTAAACGAACCAGAGAAATACAAGGGGAATAACAGGCAGCACAAGCAGACGTGTTGACGGTCTGGTGCCTGCTATTCCCTCTTCTTATAGAGTAAGTATATACTATACGAGTATTTATAGAAGACTAAAAACTGTGAAGTGATAGAAAATCATAGAAGAACCCTTTAAAATTAAAAAAAAATGAATTGGAAGATTAATTTGCACGTAACACGGATTAGTTGACTAGTTAAGTATACCACTAGTAAAAAAAATAATGTCACCGATAACTTAAAATTGATGAGTGACTTAGTAATATTTTGGTAGTATTTCGTGTCTAAAAGTATTGAACAAAAGTGAGGATAACACCAAGAGTGGAGATTTGCAGCAAAATGAATTGAAGAGATAAGTAATACTACACAAGAGTGAAGAGAGGAGGAAACTAGAAATGGTAGTCCCTCAAATTACATGTGTTTGAGAACAAAGATTCCAAAAGCAATGCCAAGAAATGTGGCAATAGCAATCCCAAATATGCCAGCAAGAATAGCAGGAACAACTAAAGAGGCCCATCCCTTTGCATTCGCCATTCCACAAGCTGTTGTAGGCCCTCCAACGTTAGCATTCGATGCTAAAACCAACATCTTTACATCCAACCCAAATAACTTCCCTAATCCTAGAGTCACAATAAGATGTACACTCACTTGAACTAAAGCAAACACAAATATACTAGGTGTTGTATTCATCACATTCCGAATACTCCCGCTTGCACCCACAACAGCAAAGAATATCTGTTTCACACAAGAAACAACTTGTCTTATATCTAAAACAATGGATTTTCGAGCTTCTCAAAATTAATACATAGTAACAGACATTGAAGAACAAGAAACTACAAGAGTAGGATGCTTATGAACTAACACTTATAGCAAAAGGAAGCTCAGTCATGCAACTTATGAACTCAGTAGTATACACAATTTTACCTCTCTAATTGTACTGTAATTAGATATGGTTCTCAAGAAACTTGCTCTATTGTGTTTTCCTTGATTGGTCGGTCACCTAAAGTGTGACTCAAGATATGATTTTCGGATGCTTTAAACAGTAGAATAAAAAAACTGAGGCACTTCAATTACCTGCATCAACACTATTGCAACTGCATCACCAGCATTTGCAAGGCTTCTATAATATGTAGGAAATAATGTCGCTAAAAGAACAACTATTGCTGTAATAGCAGGAAGATCACATCCTTGAGTTCCAAAAAAGCGACAAAACCAAGTTCCAATTTTACAAATAGCAAACGAAACGGCAACTGCTGTAGCAATCTGCAGCACAGGTTTGTTGCTAGGGTCTAAGTTCACAACCTGAGTAGCATCTGCAAAAATAATACAACAGTAAACTACTTGGCAATTGGACTTGCTTAATTTTTAGGCAACTGAAACTTGCTTATAATAGCAGATAATATCAAGAGATCACCAACTAAAGATACAACCATGACCATATCTTTATAAACTACGACTTCAAGAGAAAATCAGAATCCAGTGATGATGAAATACAAGGCATAGAATAAAAAATTCTTATCAGAACTAAGTTGATTATAAGCAGAGAAACTAAGCAAAATATCAAAGGAAATGCATACAAACACGAAGACCAATATGAAACATCTCATGACATCATTTTTATGTTCTAAATAATACTTACCATCACTTGATGCCGAAGCCTCTGGAGGTATTTTGGAGGCCAATGAAAACAGTGCAATAAAATATATTGCACAGACAACATTATCTGCAGCAACACCTGCAGCCATAACTGATGGAGACACACCAAGTGCCTCACAGATAGCAACATAATTAATGGCTGCAAAACCAAAAAGAGAACAGTATACGGATAATAAAGAAGCTGCAAAAGTGCTTGTAATGAATACATTCTTTCGCTTTCGACAAGCACAAAGGTGTGGAACTATCTATGATGTATTTCTGCTGAGAGACTATTATTCTTGCACAAATAGATTCCCACCCCAATGGAAAGTGATTCCAATGTATTACATGTACATAATATACATAAATTTATGTATGTGTGCATGTGTATGTGTGATTGTCTCAGTTATGTTACATGCAACATCAAATATAAGCATGACATTTCACATGATGCCTACACTGGAAAATATAGAATTAGGATGAACAAACTGAAGATATCCAGCTTTGTCTCTAAAATTAAAGGACTTCCTAATAATTATTTCCGTTTGCAAGAAATTCCTTCATCAAAAATCTCTTCTCAAATAGCTCACTCAATATCAAACTGGAAATTCGGCAATGACAAAGTTACTGTGTAAAAATGTATCCTAAATATTTCTTAATTTTTCCAATCCCCCAAGGTCTAGATCGAGTGGCAAAAGGTGGAGGATTTGTGGCTTAGGTCGGAAGTTCAAGTCCCACACCACACCACGCAAAGCGAAGTATGGTATTTAAGTGGAGAAGGGTAGAGGGGCGGGCTCATTATCCATTGAGTTTAGAAGGTTGTGATTGGTTCAAAGGGCGGGTCACAGACGGATTTCTCGGCTATCAAAAAAAAAATTCCAAACAAAACTGAATTCAAAGGGAATACTTGTACTGATTTTCCTAAACTCCCCCTACGTGAGCTTGCTCATACTACCGGTCCAGATAAAAGCAGGAGGTTCCAATGGCCAATCAGAAACAACCTCTCTACCCCATAAAGGTAGGGGTAAGGCTATGCACATCTTAACCTCCCTAGACCCCACTTGTGGAATTACACTGGATTTGTTGTTGTTGTTGATGTTCTTGTACTGATCTCCTAGGGAAGTGCTTCTCATTGCTTTTAGAAATTTACAGATTCTTCAAAGGGAAAAGGGACAAATATACCCCCGAACTATCGTAATTGATATACAGATACTCTCTGTCATATTTGTGGGGCATTGGTGCCCTTGCTGTCCAAAAATTAGAACATATATGCTCTTCACTCTAACGGAAGACGAAACAGGGACATGTGGCACAATCTTATTGGTTGATCCGATATCTAATAAATGTCGGGTCGGTGGATAAGATTATGACACGTGTATGTCCGTTAGTATAAAGGGTATATATGCTCTAGTTTTTGGACGACAGGGGCACCAATGTCCCAAAAGTATGACGGAGGGTATTTGCATACCATTTACGATAGTTCGAGTATATATTTGTCCTTTTTCCCTCCTTCAAAAAGCTTGTTCAGAAATACACAATTGGAAGAGCAAACTTTGAGTTCTTTCATTTTTAGTGATTTAAGTTCTTGGGTTCATGTCATTACGGCATCAGAAACAATTCTTTAGTTACTTTAAAAAATTACATGTACAAACAGTAGGAAAGTTCAGCCAGCTTAAAAATATCTAAACTAAATATTGCCATTGACCAAAAAGTAAGCCACTAAATATATTGAACCTGACACCAAAGTTTTCCTTTATTTAGTTCAATTGACCTAATTTTCATCTTGTGTTGCAGCTTAATTTTCATCTCTGAGATTGGGTTCCGATTAAATATACATTCATGACAAGAAAACAAATGAAACATACAGGGAACATCTAACCTCCATGGAGGCCCTAACAAAAAAAAAAGTTTTAGTTACACTACTTACTTCCACCAATGTAGCTGCCCATGAGGGCAGCAGCTATTTTCCAACTATCTTGACCAAGTGATCTCATAGGAACCATCATATATGCCACTATGGTCCCAATAATCGTCCCAGCTGTCACATTGGAAGACAAAATATGAAAACAACATAAGGCTTTCACACACTACTTGAAAGTTGAAGTTAGTAGATTGCCCTGCATATACAATAAAAAGAAGATGACACAAGCATTAATCTGTCAATTTGTGCCCACGTGGTGGCTAGAATTCACCATGGTTGAAAAGTTATGGAACATCACCACTGAACTGTAAGTGTTTATTCATGTTAAAAAACCAAGAATATCTTGATTCTAAAGTCAGGCACGGAACTTCTCAAAATAAGGTAAACCTGAGTAATTTTTATGAGTTATAGAAAACATTTTTCTTCAATCTAACTTAATATGGTATATCAAAAAATTTAAGAGTTGTGTTTGTTACATTTCTGAAGATAATGATGCATCACCAGTCATCTTTAATTGATTGGGCATGCTACACATCGTTCATTCATAACAATCACCGACTAAGTACTTCCAATGCCATTTTAGCACAAAAAAAAAAAAATCACAAATGGCTTACCATCAAATATTGGAAGAGCCTTTGTGTCATTGTGAAGCGTTATCTTAAGAAAGTTCTCAAAATACAATTTTAATGGTTAACCCTTTGCTCCCAAAAATGTAAACAGTGGATATATCCGCATTCTTGGTTGAAATACTCACAAGTAGCAATGCTAAGTAGCCGGACAAACAATGATCTAACAAAGTAACAGCACAAAATAATATTTACTTTATCAAGTTATTGGATGACCATATCCAATTAGCTTTCATTCGAAAACATTGTATTTACTGAAAATTCAAGCTCGTTTGCCAACGTCTTGACAAATTAATGAAACTAAATCCTGAAACTAGCAACGTTTAGTCCATCAAAGAGTACCTCTTCAACTAGAACTAAAAGAAACAACTGCCTGCATCAATTTTAGCAATTCAGGCAAAAGGATATAAACCATTATTGGAGATAAGAGAAAAGAGCAGTACTTTTAGTAAGCAAAAGGACCTGATCCGAGCAAGAAAGCCAAGAGTAGAGGACCGGTAGAGCGTATCACATCCCGCATATTAGCTCTGAACAACAGTAGCGGTATTGTCAAGGGCAGCAGGTATTTCAACACAACTGAATAGGCTGGCGCTTCATAAGGAATAATTCCCATATTACTTGCAGTCAGCCCCACCAATGTGCTAACCAATGCAGCACTAACCATACTCCCAATTTTAGTCTTCTCTGACCTTCAGAGTTCAGTACATTCTCATACTTCAGATGTCAAACCAATATAGGTTCTTTGGACAACAACAACAACATATTGATTGTAGTTCCACAAAGTGGGGTATGGGGAGGATAGAGAGTACACAGACCATACAACTACCTTAGAGGTAGAGAGATTGTTTCCAATAGACCCTCAACTCAAGAAAAAAATAGTCCAAAGCAATATACAGAAAGAAATAACAAAAATGAAGAAAGTCATGACAAAATACTATCGACAACTGACTAATCATCCTAACAATAGTCATCACATATAAAACGATAATCAAAGTGTACAAGAATCCACAGATAATAACCAAACTCAAAGGACAAGCAACTACAAGAGTAATATCATAGCTAATGGTACGGCTAATAGTATAAAAGAATAACTCGGACAACGCTCAACTATCTAACTAACTTCCTACCTTAATAAGTGATCTCCATAACCTCCTATCTAACATATGTTCTTTGGAATTCCACATAAATGTTTATTAGGCGAATTTGACACCAATAAACAAAAAAGGGGAAACTGAAGATGTGTGTTGAAACAATTCAACCAGTTAGCTAGATGAGATAGTTATACAATTCAAACCAGGTGAGAATCTAGAGACCCGCTTCCGAGTTCATGTGAACCTATTAGCTTTTGTTCTCACTCTGTAAACATATCAAAAATTCATCAGATTATTATTCAAGTATTAACTTAAGCGTTTGGCCATAAAAAATTTCACTTTTTTCCAAAGCTGAACTGCAAACACTTTTGTCCATAAAATTCTGGAATTCAAGAATCCAGAATTTTCAAGATTAAAAAACCAAAAAAAAAAAATTCACTTTTTCATTCCAAATTAGTCAGAAAAAGTCAAAAACAACTACAGTATGTATTCATGGCCAAAGGCAACAAATTTAATTACTTATCATTTTCCACTTTGAAAACAAAAACTACCTTTTTAAAAAAAAAAAATCACAATGAAACACGGACAAATGCCCACATAGCCTCTGAATCAAACATAGTAAGTTCAAATATGAGGATCATCAATGAAGAAACAATTGGGATTGTTGAGCTGTAATATAATTAAAATGTGAACAGTATAATGAAAATATTTACCAGAGACCAAAAGCGCCAGTTGCAAAAAGAGACATCCAAATACCCCATTCATCCTCCGGAGACACAATAGGGGAAAAATTCACAGAAGATTTTACAATTATAGAACAATTATTATTCCCTTTCCGGGTGAAGAATTGAGTGTTGAGCGATTTAGGAGCGGGCGAACAAGTAGAGACGAGTTGAAAACAAAGATTACTAAATCTTCTTTTTCGGACATTAACAAGAGATCGCAATGGGGCCGGCTGCAATTGAACTAATGCAAATGCCATTTTCAACTTGGATTCGCCCACCACCGGCTTATAGATAATGAACTCCATTTTCTTCTCTTTTTTATTTTTATTTTTTATAATGCATTTTTTTTATTTTATATAATGCATTCTCATTTATCTTTATGGATAGTGGAATTAATAATAGTTTTGCGGTTTTTTTTTTTTGGGATAGTGGGTTATTTTGGTGATGAACTTGAAAATTAAGTGAGGAGGAGCCACGAAAATTTATATGTTCGGCCAAGGACTAAATAGGATGGTTTGACATTTGTCCTCCGTTGTATAATTGGGGAGCAAGCAATGGAGGCATGGAGGAGTAATGGGGATGTGGGAAGGATGTGGAGTAAGACAACTAGTTACATTAGAAAAGCAACTAAAGAGGTGCTAGAGGTGTCGAAGGATAACTTTGGTTGACGCCAAAGAGACTAGTAGTGGAATCGAGAAGTTTAAGACAAAGTGCAAACAAGGAAAGTTGTGTATGTGAAGTGGGTGGGCTGCACGAATGAGGACGAGAAGCAGGTAAAAGGGAAATTTATAAGGCGGCAAGGATGGAGGGTAAGTTAGCGGTTACAGCAGCAAAGACGACTGCTTTCAAAAGTATGTATATTGAATTAGGGGAGTACAAGGGAAGAGATACGAAGTTTTACTGGCTCGCGGAGACGAAAGAGAGGAAGGCCCTGAGACTTTGACCAAGTGAAGTACATCAAAAATGAAGAAGGCAAGGTGTTGGTGGAGGAGACCCTCATTAAGCAAACGTGGCAAACGTACTTCCACAGACTTTTGAATGGCGACGAGGACATAAACATTGTGTGGGGTGAGTTGGAGCACTCTAAGGGGTCGTTTGGTAAAGTGTATTAGGAAAATAATGCTATTATTAGTTTTGTGTATTACTAGTACCTTGTTTGGTACTCTTTTTCAACCTATGTATAACTAATATTTGCATTAGTTATACACTCTATTGTGTATTAAGGTGTGCATTGCTAATACCATGGATTTCTAGGTATTAGCAATGCAATGATTTTAATGCATGCATAAAATGATAAAAGACTCAATTGTCCATCAAAACCTTTTTTTACATCTTTTCCACCATAAAAGTGGAGGGTATCTTTGTAAATAATTTTTTTAATGCAATACATACTATTTTTAATGCATCAAATCAAATAATGCATTAAAATAATGTGTACAATTAATGCAAACATAACTAATACATGCATTATTAATGCAAGCATTACTAATACACTCTATTAAGCATTATTCTTATACACTCTACCAAATGACCCCTAAAAGACATAGGAATTTTGGGTATTGTAGGCGTTTTAAGGTCGAAGAGGTGAAGCATGCTATAAATAGGATGAGCAGGGGAAATCAATAGGTCTTGACGAGATTCTTGTAATGTCCCATTTCTTGTGAATTTTCTTTAATTGTGAATTGACAATTTTTTCTTTCCACTTACCATTTTCATGCTTAGTTTGTATTGCGGGAATGGTTGGTGTGGTCCCTTGTGCGATCATGTTTTTTTATTTTATTTTATGGTTTTGACCCTTTTGAGTTGAGTATCATTGGTATGATTGACTTTGATCAACATTTTGAGTTTCAAGCATTGGATGGGGACTCCGTCAGTTCCAACGTGTTCGGAACATAGAGTTTGAGATAGTAAGGTGGTTGATAAGGTTTCTGAGGCCTTAGGTTGAGTTTTGGGTGTTTAGATAAGAAGTTGAATTTTAAGCCTTAAGAGTAGTCTAGGGGGTAATTGTGTTATTTGACCTTTTTCAGAAATTCAACAATTTCGTTGAGTTCAAACACTGATTTTAGTGGAGCAGCGTGTTTATTCTTATCAAACTCAGAATGATTTTTGAGTGTCTAGTCTGGGGCATTTTTCCTTGTGTTTTGTGTTGAGTTGCTGGTTTTCAGGTGCAAGTCATTTTGACCTACGTGATCGCGATGTGTCTTCTCTGTGGCCTTCACAATCGTGGCACATAGGCTCGTGTTCGGGATGAAACCCTTTTCTTTTGTCTTTGTGATTACGGACATGGGTCTCGCAATCACGATGTGAACCGTCGTGACCTTTGCGATCATGAGAGTTAGTGGCTTGCAATTGCTATGACCAAATTTTTCTTGAATAGAACCTAAATTCAAGATTTTTCTCATTTCCACCATTTTCAATCTTTCGGAGCTTTGGGGAGGTGATTTCTTGGCTGCATTTTGTGAAAATTCGTGTGGTCAAGCTTTCTTTACCTATTCCTTGTTGATTTCATCAATTTTTTTATCTTCCAAAAGCCTCAATAAATCATGATTTCAATGTGGGTTTTTGGGTGGGGATGGGGGTTTGTTTGAAAATTGGTATTTTCATGAATTGGAACTTGAATCTTGTTCGATTTTAGTGAATTTTTTCAAGCACAAATCCTCTTAGCTTGTAGAACATGTTTTTCAACTAAAAATTTTATCCTTTCAAGTTTTGGAGTGATATTTGGACAATCTTATCCTCAATTTCTAGTCCTATTAATAGGGGTATCATTGAGCTTCTTTTGATGAACTCTTTCCATTCTTGATAGTTGGGGTTGTTCTGGTGATCGTGTGGTTGAGGAAGCGCTCCACAGAGTTGTTTGAGTGCAGTTTTGAGCTTCAAGGTAAGTTTGGCTATCCCTCTTTTCGACTGAGATAAATAATTAATCTTTCTTAGAAAGTCGACTATGAAATGAGTTGTAGTATGAGTTTAGAGATTGAGAAGTGATGACTTGCTTCTTTAGTTTGTGTGATGCCTATTTGTGATGCTTAGCCTATGTGGAGGCTAGTGTGATACCTTTAATTATTGCTGAGAATTTGTGATATGTGAATAATTGCCCGAGCGAGGGTGTAACACCCCGGAATTTAGTGAGTTGAACTAGTGAGTTCTAGAGCCTTTGGAAAGAGCTTTGGAGTGTCGTATGAGGGTTAAAATCAAGATAAATGGTTCCCATACTTAGAGTAGGGGTTTTAGGGGTTAAACGTCCAGGTACGACTCCCCAAGGACCACCCAAGGGGTCCTTGACGAGGACCCCAAAACAGTCCCCAAAATAGTCCAATTTTAGTGACCTACGGATGGCCATTCACAGCTAGTAGACTGGACCACGCCCCGTAGGTCATGGGCGTAGGTGATAGCATCCAAGGAAGCACTACTCCATTGAAGGACAAGGATGAAGATTTAGAAACTCCAAGGAGGCCCATAACAAGGTCTCAAACCAAGGAGTTCAATGATAAGCTCAATGGGCTTCAATCGCTGATCCAAATGTGTCTTGTTGGGGAAGAAGAGCTCAAGCCCAAGGAAGAAGAATTGTACAAATGGTACAATTATTTGGTGGCCCAAATTCAAGCCCAAGATGAGGAATTTTAAGGCCCAATTTCGTGCAAATAAGGTCAAGAAGAGTCCAAGAATCAGCCACAACAAGAGTTGCTTTTTGCCCAAGTTTTGAGAGAAGACTAGTCAAACTTTCCAAGATTGTCAAGATTCTTTTTCTAGTTGGGATTTACCTTATTTATTTATTTATATATAGGTTATTAATATTTTCCTTAGTCTATTTATGGTCTCCTAAGTACCATTTAATGCTTTCCTAGAAGTACTAAATTTGTTCCTAGTTAGGTTACTTTATTTCCTTTCTAGAGTAGGATTCCTTGTAATTGTCTTTTAGGGTCATGGACGTTTTTTCCCTTTTCTCCTATATATAGGGGTCCTTTTTATTCATTAAAGACAATTTAGATTGATATTAATAATATTTGAGAGAGTTCTTTGAACCTTTGTGACTTGTTCTTTGAGAATTTATCTTTAAACCTTTACTAGTTTCATAGTTTAAGGTATAAAGTAACTTCTTCTTGTGATATCTTTGGTTTCTTTTTGGTATTCTTTAGAAGATGATTAGTTTCTACATACTAATTATTGTCTTTAGTTACTCATAAAGCGGTCAAGACCCAAATCTATTGTTTTGATTCGTTTTCTCAAGTAAGGGCGTTAGATTTCTTCCATAAATCTATACGTTGTTACTTGGATCTTTTTAAGACCTTAGAACATCTAATCCTTGGAAATTTGTGAATCTTTCCTTCGAATTTCCCATATCTTTATTTAGTTTTTTTTTGTTTCTTTTCTTTGTGCTTTCGCATTCTAATATTCAATTCTCTATTTGTGCTCTCCTTAATCTTGCTGTTATCAAGTGGTATCAGAGCGGTTTTATCAAGATTTCGTTCTTGATATATCTTGGGATTTCTTCTTATATTAGAGCAGGAAAAAAAAAACTGTAGCGTGAATAGTAGTGTGAAAAAAAAATACTGTAGCATGAAAATAAATAAATTACTGTAGTGTGAACAAAAAAAAAAGTTATAACTTGCTCTCTAAGAAACCTGATTACTTGTCCTCCAAGAAATTTGATTACTTGGTATTCAAGAAATCTTATTACTTTCTCTCCAAGTTTTGCATTAATTTGTTTCCAAGCAAGAAGGTAGCAAGAAGAGGGGATTCTAGATCTTTAAGAATAAGAGGAATTTTTTTTTTTTTGTTCTTATAATTCTAAAATAAGTTCTTTTTTATTCGTGTTTTGTTTCAACTAAATCCTACTTGTTCTAGGACTAGTTCTTTACTTTCTTTTTGTACCCCAAGATTCCATACTTTATTACTACGAACTTGATAAACGTTTTGGTTTAATTATAAATCTACAAAGTATTCTCGTTCAAAGGTTATTTTGAGTGGAAAAAGGCAAGTGTGGGTGAGTTTAAAAGAGGGTAAAAGCCATATTAAAACTGTGATACTTGATCATTTTTTTTTTAGATGTCTAATTCAGGTGGTGATGAGGAAAGGGCTTGTTTAGAAGCCGAGGTCAAAGGAAGGAACGACTTCACCCTTCAAGCTATGCACCAATAATTTGAGAGATGGACCCTTCAATTTCAAGAGATGAGGGATATGATTATCGAGCAGAATGACACCATAGCTGCAATTAGGAGGGAGAATGATGTTGTACCCCCAAATAATGTTAGACCCCAAGTTAGAAGGGATGTACCCCATATCCCTTTTGTAAATCCTGAATATAATAATGATGATTTTGATGTTGAATTTAATCTAGAAAGAAGAGCTAGGAGGGGACAAAGAGGTAGAGTAGAAGATGATAATATAAATAGTATAAAGATGAAGATGCCATCTTTCAAGGGGACAAGGGATCCAGACTTGTACCTTGATTGGGAGAGACGAGTTGAAGCCATCTTTGATTGCCATAACTACTCGAGGGTAAGAAAGTTAAACTTCTTTGTTGTTGAGTTTTCTCGATTATTTGCTTCTTGGTGGGAAAAGCTTGCTAGGGACAGATTGCAAGAGGAGCTACCACCTATTGCTACGTGGGCGAGAGATGAAGAGGGTAATGAGGAAGCGATTTATTCCATCATACTTCCAAAGAGATCTACAGTCTCGCCTTCAACACTTGAAGCAAGGCTCCATGTCGGTGGATGAGTACTTCAAAAGCGTGGATATGGCTATGATCCAAGCTAACTGAGGAGGAGGAAGAAGAGGTTACAATAGCTAGATTTTTAAATGGTTTAAATACAGAAATAGCTAATGTAGTAGAGATACAACAATATGTAACTTTAGATGAGTTAGTTGATTTGTCTGTAAAAGTTGAAAAACAAATTGAGAAAAAGTGGCAAAATAACTCATGGAGAAGTCGACCAAACACTATCTCTAAGAAGCCATGGTCAACTCAAGAGGGGAAAACTCCTTCCAAACCTCAAGATGATAGAGGTAAAGGTAAAGTTGAGGAGGGAGGTAAAACCTTTAATCCTAAATCTTCTAAACTTTCAAGTTCTATTCAATGTCACAAATGTCATGGAAGGGGGCATATGATGCATGAATGTCCAAGTAGAAGAAACATCCTACTTAGAGAGAATGGAGAATATGATAGTGAAAAAAGTGAGGGGGAAGAAGAAGAGGGAGAAGGTGTAAGTGAGGAAGATGATTTGGAATTGCCTAATGATGGTATAATTGGGGTGGTTAGGAGAATTATGACTATCAATTTGGGTAATGTTGATGAAGGGCAGAGAGAGAATTTGTTTCATACTAGGTGTGGGATAAATGGGAAGACTTATTCTTGCATAATGGTAAGAAGTATACTCTTGCACCATTATCTCTTTCTCAAGTGTTTGAAGATCAAAAACGATTAAGGGAAACAATGGGAAAACAAAAGGGAGAGGTAAAAAGTGAGCTTGAGGGAAAAGAAAAAGGCCAAAAGATAGAAAAAAGGAGAGACGACCGAGAGAAAGAGAGAGAGGGCAGCGATCTAAGTAAAGAGGTAAAAGAAGGTGTGAGTAAAAAAATAAAATGTTTTGGCGAGAGGAAAGAGGCTAAGGAAAAGAAAAATGAGAGTCTTTATATAAAACCAAAGAGTGTTTGAATGCTAGGAGAGAGGGGCTGCCCATAATACTACTTACTTACAAAGAAGTATTAATTAATTTTGAACAACTAACTCCTTCTTTGCCAAATAGTATTTTTTCTCTTTTGCAGAATTTTGAAGATGTTTTTCCTGATGACACTCCAAAGGGATTGCCACCTTTGAGAGGGATTGAGCACCAAATAGACTTTGTGCCTGGGTCTCAACTTCCTAATAGGCCTGCCTATAGGAGCAATCCTGAAGAGACCAAAGAATTACAAAGGCAAGTTGAAGAATTGCTTGAAAAGGGATTTGTTCGAGAGAGTATGAGCCCATGCTCTGTTCCAGTCCTATTGGTCCCCAAAAAGGATGGAACATGGAGGATATGTGTAGATTGTCGAGCTATTAACAAGATAACGGTAAAGTATCGCCATCCTATCCCTCATCTTGATGACATGTTGGACCAACTGTATGGTTCCAAAATATTTTCTAAAATTGATCTAAAGAGTGGTTACCATCAGATTCGTATGAATCCTGGAGATGAATGGAAAACTGCTTTTAAGACCAAATATGAACTTTATGAGTGGTTAGTTATGCCCTTTGGCTTGACTAATGCACCAAGCACTTTTATGAGACTAATGAATCATGTTTTTAAAGATTTACATGGAAAATTTATTGTGGTGTATTTTGATGACATCTTGATCTTTTCTCAAAATCTAGATGAACACCTAGAGCACTTAAAACAAGTTTTTGAAGTTCTTAGAAATCAGTGCTTATTTGCTAATCTCAAAAAGTGTACTTTCTGTGTGGATCGTGTGATTTTCTTAGGTTTTTTGGTCAGTTCTAAGGGAGTTGAAGTAGATGATGAGAAAATCAAGGCAATAAAAAAATGGCCTAAACCTAATAGTGTAACTGAAGTTAGGAGTTTTCATGGACTTGCTAGTTTTTATAGGAGGTTTGTGTGAGACTTTAGCACCATTCTTTGCTCCTTTAACTGAAGTTATTAAAAAAGATAAGGTTTTTAAATGGGGAAAGGAACAAGATGATGCATTTAACTTGCTAAAGGATAAATTGTGTTCGCTCATCTTTTGCAATTGCACGATTTTTCTAAGTCTTTTGAAGTTGAGTGTAATGCCTCTGGTAAGGGCATAGGTGCAGTTTTGATGCAAGACTCCAAGCCAATTGCTTACTTTAGTGAAAAGCTAAGTGGAGCAACATTGAACTACTCAACTTATGATAAGGAGCTATATGCCTTGGTAAGGGCGTTAGCTACATGGCAGCACTACTTGTGGCATCGAGAATTTGTGGTCAAGACTGATTATGAGTCATTAAAACACTTGAAGAGCCAAGGTAAATTTAGTCGTAGGCATGCTAAATGGGTAGAGTTTATTGAAACTTTTCCTTATGTAATTGCTTACAAACAAGGAAAGGAGATGATTTTGGTGAGATTTTTGCTGAATGTAAGTTAGGTCCTTTTGAGAAATTTAATCTTTAAGATGAATTTCTATTCAAGGAAAATAAATTATGTGTTCCTAATTGCTCGTTGCGTGAACTATTTGTTAGGGAAGCACATTGTGGAGGGCTAATGGGACATTTTGGTGTACCCAAAACACTGGAAATACTTTCTGAACATTTTTATTGGCCTAGCATGCGAAAGGATGTTGAAAAAGTGTGTTCTTATTGTCTTGAATGTAAGCAGGCTAAGTCTAGAACATTGCCGCATGGTCTTTATACTTCTTTACCTATTTCTAATTCCCCTTGGATTGATATTTCTATGGATTTCATATTGGGGCTGCCAAGGACTAAGTATGGTAAGGATAGTATATTTGTGGTAGTGGATAGATTTTCTAAAATGACTCGTTTTATCCCATGTAAAAAGACTAATGATGCATCTCATGTGGCTGACTTGTTTGTAAAAGAAGTGGTTAAATTGCATGGAATACCTAGAACTATTGTTACTGATAGGGATGCCAAGTTCTTAAGTCACTTTTGGAGAATTCTTTGGGGAAAGTTGGAAACTAAATTGCTATTTTCTACATCTTGTCACCCACAAACGGATGGGCAAACGGAAGTGGTTAATAGAACTTTAGGGAACATGTTGAGGGTTGTTTTGAAAGGAAAGTTGACTTCTTGGGAAGATTACTTGCCTATTGTAGAATTTGCTTATAATAGGACCTTTCATTCTTCTACTGGTAAGACTCCTTTTGAAGTTGTATATGGATTCAACCCCCTTACCCCCCTTGATTTATTGCCTTTGCCTACTAATGATTTTGCTAATCTTGATGGTAAGAAGAAGGCTGATATGATGAAGAAAATTCATGAACAAACAAGGCTTGCAATTGAAAAGAAGAATAAGGAAGTTGCATTCTGAAGGAATAAGGGCAGAAAATATGTTGTTTTTAAACCTGGTGACTTGGTTTTAGTGCATATGAGAAAGGAAAGATTTCCTTCCAAAAGAAAGACCAAACTAGATCCTAGAGGAAGTGGGCCATACAAAGTCCTTGAAAGGATTGAAGATAATGCTTATAAACTTGATCTTCCTGGTGAGTTCCAAGTTAGTGCTACTTTTAATGTTTTTGATCTTTCCCATTTTGATGCAGATTTGAATTCGAGGACGAATTCTCTTCAAGAAGAGGGGAATGATAGCATCCAAGGAAGCACTACTCCATTGAAGGACAAGGATGAAGATTTAGAAACTCCAAGGAGGCCCATAACAAGGTGTCAAACCAAGGAGTTCAATGATAAGCTCAATGGGCTTCAATCGCTGATCCAAAGGTGTCTTATTGGGGAAGAAGAGCTCAAGCCCAAGGAAGAGGAATTGTCCAAATGCTACAATTATTTGGTGGCCCAAATTCAAGCCCAAGATGAGGAATTTTAAGGCCCAATTTCATGCAAATAAGGTCAAGAAGAGTCCAAGAATCAGCCACAACAAGAGTTGCTTTCTACCCAAGTTTTGAGAGAAGACTAGTCAAACTTTCCAAGATTGTCAAGATTCTTTTTCTAGTTGGGATTTACCTTATTTATTTATTTATATATAGGTTATTAATATTTTCCTTAGTCTATTTATGGTCTCCTAAGTACCATTTAATGCTTTCCTAGAAGTACTAAATTTGTTCCTAGTTAGGTTACTTTATTTCCTTTCTAGAGTAGGATTCCTTGTAATTGTCTTTTAGGGTCATGGACGTTTTTCCCCCTTCTCCTATATATAGGGGTCCTTTTTATTCATTAAAGACAATTTAGATTGATATTAATAATATTTGAGAGAGTTCTTTGAACCTTTGTGACTTGTTCTTTGAGAATTTATCTTTAAACCTTTACTAGTTTCATAGTTTAAGGTATAAAGTAACTTCTTCTTGTGATATCTTTGGTTTCTTTTTGGTATTCTTTAGAAGGTGATTAGTTTCTACATACTAATTATTGTCTTTAGTTACTCATAAAGCGGTCAAGATCCGAATCTATTGTTTTGATTCGTTTTCTCAAGTAAAGGCGTTAGATTTCTTCCATAAATCTATATGTTGTTACTTGGATCTTTTCAAGACCTTAGAACATGTAATCCTTGGAAATTTGTGGATCTTTCCTTCGAATTTCCCATATCTTTATTTAGGTTTTTTTGTTTCTTTTCTTTGTGCTTCCGCATTCTAATATTCAATTCTCTATTTGTGATCTCCTTAACCTTGCTGTTATCAGTAGGTCAAGGCCTGCAACAGGCTTGCAAATGAAGCCTCAAACTCCAGCCACGGAGGTGATTGACGGCCAGTAGACCCATCCACGGTCCATGGATTGGTGGGCGTGAATACTGCTAGTTTTAGGTGTTTTAGTTTTAGTTACGGGGTTCGGGAATTAATTAGCTTTTTAATTAAGGGTTTAGGGGGTTGGTTAAGTAGTTAAATAATCATCTATAAATACCTAATAAGACCATAAAACTAAGTCATTAGCTCATTCATCTTAGAACCCCCAAATTACTCTCAAGAAATTCTCTCTCTAGAAGAAGAAGAAGAAGAAGAAGAAGAAGAAGAAGAAGAAGAAGAAGAAGAAGAAGAAGAAGAAGGAGGAGGCAACAACTTAGGGCGATTTTCTCCATTCATTCAAGATTTGTTTAGGGATTTGATTGAAGGTATGTGAGGCTTAATCATCCATGGGTTCTTCCACCCATGGAGCCCCCATAGTTTCCCCACTTGTGAAATCAAAAACCCAATTCTAGTTAGGGTTGTGCTTGCATTGTGGGTAGGGTTTGGGTGCTATTCCAATCTAGTGGATATCACCCAATTATGATTGATGTTGCTTTGTTTAATGATATTATGATGATTTCATGTGATTTCTATGGTAAACCTTAATCAAAATTGATGAATGTGATCTTTGTGTGTTTATGCTATTAGAGGCAAAGTTGAAGGTTCATATGTGATCCTCCTAATTCAATGTTGTGTGTAGTAATTGATCATAGTTAGTATCATCTAATCATGAATTAAACTAGACTTGATTGAATAGGAAGGATCTTGACTTGTAAAGTTAGAATTGAACATTTATGAATCAATTATGACTAGAATCACTTAGTAGCTTGTAATTTAGATATGGATCATGATAGAATGAAGTTAAGCTTGAAAATAGGGCTTGTAGCCATCATTGTTAGGTCTTGGGGGGGGGGGGTTAAAGTCAATATGATGTGGTCTTGTTGTGTATTCCCTTTCTCTTACACACTTAGGCATGAATTGCTCGGAGATCCAAGGGTTATCTCACATAGAAGGATTCTAGGTTTGCTTAATAACCTAAAATG
This sequence comes from Solanum commersonii, assembly GCA_029007595.1. Classification (NCBI taxonomy): domain Eukaryota; kingdom Viridiplantae; phylum Streptophyta; class Magnoliopsida; order Solanales; family Solanaceae; genus Solanum; species Solanum commersonii. Next base: position 618,897 of record JAJTWQ010000136.1, read on the forward strand.
AATCAAAGCATGTTAGACTAGAATAGCTTGAAGTTCTGATGTGTGATCCTTTTATGAATAGCTTGGCTTAGTAGGATAAGACCAAGGTTGATAACGTGGTATGGAGGATCCATACTCCCCTAAGGTATAACTTGACTTAGCATTGTAGAATGCATGTCATGGTAGCATGATATAGTAGTAGTCATGGTAGCCTAGGATTGAGGATTTATACTCTCCTAGGGGTAGCTTGAACTAGCATTGTTAGGATGTATTCATGGTAGCTTGACGTGGTTTGGCCAAGACCATTTCATGGTAGTTTTGGGATAGAGGACTTATGCTCTCCTAAGGGTAGCTTGACTTGCATTGTAAGATGCATTTCAAGGATAGCTTGAGCTAGGATTAGTCATGGTAGCTTGGGATTGATAACTCATACTCTCCTAAGGATAACTTAGGGTTGAGAATCACACTCCCCTATGAATAGCTTGCATTGGTAATCTAGTACACTTGTAAGGGTAACATGACTAAGTTGGTTTAGGACTATTTCATGGTAGCTAGGATAAGACACTTGTACCTTTTCTAGAGTAGCTTGGACTTGCATGTTAGTGTGTCTTCCAGGGTAGTTAGCTTTGATTAACCTAGTTATGTTAGTAAGATGATAGCATGGTCTAGCCTATTAGGGGGTTATTCCTTGGTAGCCTTGAATAGAGGTAAATAGAATAGAGGGATTAGTCCCCAACTAGTGAACATTCATGGTAGGCTAATGGAGTATTTAGTGTGAGTAGTAGTATGGTATGCTATCCATACATGGCACAAGTATGACTTGAGGATAGTTGTGAAGGGTTCCCTTATGTAGTTTGACTTAGCTTGGGTTGTTGCCATAGTTTCCTTCCAAGATATGATTGACTAAGGTGGTAGTTCCCTTGTCAATATGAAGTAAGCTTATAGTAAGACCAAAAGTAGGGTGAATATGATTAAGATGACTTCAAGGTTATGCTTAGTGTGAACGGTAGTATGGGATGCCGTTCATGCATTGCATAAGTGTTTCTTGAGGTTACGAGGTTTGGTGCCCTTATGGTACAAAGACTTATGACTTAACCATGCACATAGATTATAATTAAGATGACTAAAAAGGGATACTTGGCTTGGGTAGTATTATGAGATGTTATTTATGCTTTGCACTTGTATGCTTTTGGGCTTACTTGAGGATGGTGCTATTATGGTATAGATGACCAAGGGTCAATTATGCTTATATGATTATGAATTGTCTCCTATGCTCATTAACTATGTCTTATGTTGACATATGTTTATATGAAGCTTATGTTGGAGACCATGCTATGACTATGATTATTATATTATGACTATGTTTTTATCTCTTGTGCTTATGCCTTATGTTAACTCACCATTTGAGATGCTCTTATGATGTTATGCTAGCTTTCATACTTGGTACATTTTGTACTAACGCATATTGCCTACATTCTAACCAAATGTTGGGTTGGAGACTTGAGTTGCTTTGGAGGCTAGGTTTTTAAGGTGCAAGAAGACTTGAAGACTTGGTGAATCCTCATAGCTTCCAGGACGAACCCATATTTCCTTTATGTCATTTCTTTATGTTTTCTACTTTGTATGGGCTACGACCCAAGAGTTTTATTCAAGAACTATGTTAGATGGTTTGAGACAAAGGTTTTAATAAAGACTTCCGCTTGCTTATGAAAATGTTTCTGATTGTATGGTCTGAAAGAAGTTTAAAATTTTCCATACTTTTCTATTACCTATGTTATGATGCAAAGGTCTTGTATTAGATCCCTTCAGGGTCGAGCACGCCGTATTATTTCTAGGGGGTACCCCTGGGTCGTGACAATCTTGGTATCAGAGCAAAGATTTAGAAATGTTCTGGGATTGTCTCAAACCACGTTTAGTAGAGTCTTGTTCATAAATGTGAAGCGCGCCACTTTTATGAATAGGAGGCTATTGGATGCTTAGGAAACTTGACTTATTCATTCTATAAGTCGTGCCATAAATGTATAAGCTCTCTCTCTTATCCCTTAACTGATGGTCTTTAGGATGTGACTATTAGAAGGGTTATGCTTCAGGAAGTGAGGGAGAAATGTTGGTTGATATGCCAATTATGGCTATGTGACTTGGTAGATTTGAGATGATAGGTTGTGATGTTGTCTTTAGTATGAAAGATGTTAGAAGATTTTGTGTAGGATTACTCCCAAGGGGGGGGGGGGATAGTGTGCCTACTTAGTAAGGTGATTGTGAAGCTATGTTTAGTTGTTGGTAGAACCCAGCTTAGTCATGATGAGTTTCGATCTATGGTGATAAATTGGTTAAATAAGGTGTTTAAGTAATGCCTATATAGGTTGAGTGAATAGACTCCTCTAAGAATGGTAAAAGTGTAATTCACCATGGTTTAGAATCATCTTGTGTGATGGATGTAAAAACTTAAGTGATGACTTGCTCCGTCTTTAGAATTGAAAGAAGTGATGCTTAAAAGAGTTGTTATAGGCTTACTCCCAAGTGGGGGAAAATGTGCTTAGATAATAAGGTTATTGAGTGTCCTTGATGTTCATGATTTAGGCTTGCTTGATGTTCTCACCTTAAGAGGTGTAATGAGTTTGAGGAGTTTAGTCCCGGTTTGTTAGGCTTATGTGAGATCTTGAGTGGTGTTAGTAAGGTTTCTTGTGAGCTATAGTTGCGTAGTGAGAATCTCTCTAATTTAGAAGTACCGGTAGAGGTCTTAGACCGGCAAGTTAGGAAATAGAAGAACAAAGAAGTTGTTCCATGAAGTAGTTTGGAGTGTTGTTTAGTAAGGAATTTGGTTAAGAGGGCTATTTGGGATGCCAAGGGCCAATGAGATGTCCCAATGTCCTCGTCCTTTCCTTCTACTCCTATTCAAGCTTGAGGTGATAGGTTCCTCTTGGTTTGCTTTTATGTGAAGTCATGTGTGAATAGTGCATTTCCATGATTTTCTTATATGATGCATGTTCATGAAAATGCTTAGGTCTTAATAGAAATGACTTTTATGCATTGTTTCCTCATGTTGTGCTGCATGCGAGTAGAGTTGCATATAGGCTTCATGAGTTGGACTATGAGCATGCCCTAGTTTTTGAGTTGAAAGGTTTCCTCAATGAATGAATGCTTTTTGAGAAGTATTGTGCATTTAGGCTCCATGAGTATGTGAAGAGCATGTTGTAGCTAGGAGATGTTAGTTTCCCCTTTAAAATGAGTAGATATAAAGTTTAGTGCATTTTGGGTTGGTAGAAGTAGTTCCTACTCCCTTGTGTCGCTTTGAATGTGTTTAGCTCGGAATTGAAGCTTTCTTCCTTGATAGTGTGCATTAGATGTAGTACATGCATAATGGGCTGCTAAGTTAGAGTTTAGACTTTATAAAGTGTTTAAAGTGTCCTTCGGGGACGAATGTTCCCAAGTGGGGGATAATGTAACACGCCAAAATTTAGCGAGTTGAACTAGTGAGTTCTAGAGCCTTTGGAAAGAGCTTTGGAGTGTCGTATGATGGTTAAAATCAAGATAAATGGTTCCCATACATAGAATAGGGGTTTTAGGGGTTAAATGTCCGGGTACGACTCCCCAAGGACCATCCCAAGGCGTCCTTGTGGAGGACCCCAAAACAGTCCAATTTTAGTGACCTATGAATGGCCATTCACAGCCAATAGACTGGACCACGCCCCGTAGGTCATGGGTGTAGGTCAAGTCCTGCAAATGAAGCCTCAGAATCGAACCACGGAGGTGATTGACGGCCAGTAGACCCATCCACGGTCCGTGGATGGATGGGCGTGAATGATGCCAGTTTTAGGTGTTTTAGTTTTAGTTATAGTTAGGGGATTTGTGAATTAATTAGTTATTTAATTAAGGTCTTAGGGGGTCGGTTAAGTAGTTAAATAACCTCCTATAAATACCTAATAAGACCCTAAAACTAAGTCATTAGCTCATTCATCTTAGAACCCCCAAATTACTCTCAAGAATTTCTCTCTCTAGAATAGAAGAAGAAGAAGAAGAAGAAGAAGAAGAAGAAGAAGAAGAAGAGAAGAGAAGAGGGCAGCAACTTAGGGCGATTTTCTCCATTGATTCAAGATTTGTTTAGGGCTTTGATTGAAGGTATGTGAAGCTTAATCATCCATGGGTTCTTCCACCCCTGGAGCCCCCATAGTTTCCCCACTTGTGAAATAAAAAACCCAATTCTAGCTAGGGTTGTGCTTGCATTGTGGGTAGGGTTTGGGTGTTATTCCAATCTAGTGGATATCACCCAATTATGATTGATGTTGCTTTGTTTAATGATATTATGATGATTTCATGTGATTTCTATGGTAAACCCTAATTTAAATTGATGAATGTGATCTTTGTGGATTTATTCTATTAGAGGCAAAGTTGAAGGTTCATATGTGATCTTCCTAATTCAATGTTGTGTGTAGTAATTGATCATAGTTAGGATCATCTAATCATGAATTGAACTAGACTTGATTGAATAGGAAGGATCTTGACTTGTAAAGTTAGAATTGAACCTTTATGAATCAATTATGACTAGAATCACTTAGTAGTAAAGAATGTAATTGAATAGATTGTAATTTAGACATAGATCATGATAGAATGAAGTTAAGCTTGAAAGTAGGGCTTGTAGCCATCATTGTTAGGGCTTTGGGGGTAAAGTCAATATGATGTGATCTTGTTGTGTATTCTCTTTCTCTTACACACTTAGGCATGAATTGCTAGCAGATCCAAGGGTTCTTTCACATAGAAGGATTCTAGGTTTCCTTAATAACCTAAAATGAATCAAAGCATGTTACACTAGAATAGCTTGAAGTTGTGATGTGTGATCCCTTTATGTATAGCTTGGCTTAGTGGGATAAGATCAAGGTTGATAGCTTGGGATGGAGGATCCATACTTTCCTAAGGTATAGCTTGTATTAGCATTGTAGAATGCATATTATGGTAGCATGAGATAGTAGTAGTCATGGTAGCCTAGGTTGAGGATTTATACTCTCCTATGGGTAGCTTGAACTAGCATTGTTAGGATGCATTAATGGTAGCTTGACATGGTTTGGCCAAGACCTTTTCATGGTAGCTTTGGGATAGAGGACTTATACTCTCCTAAGGTAGCTTGAATTGCATTGTAAGACTCATTTCAAGGATACCTTGAGCTAGGATTAGTCATGGTAGCTTGGGATTGAGGACTCATACTCTCCTAAGGATAATTTAGGGTTGAGAATCACACTCCCCTATAGATAGCTTGCATTGGTAATCTAGTACACTTGTAAGGGTAGCATGACTTAGTTGGTTTAGGACTATTTCACGGTAGCTAGGATAGGATACTTGTACCTTTTCCTAGGGTAGCTTGGACTTGCATGTTAGTGTGTCTTCCAAGGTAGTTAGCTTAGCTTAACCTAGTTATGTTAGTAAGTTAATAACTTGGTGTAGCCTATTAGGGTGTTATTCCTTGGTAGCCTTGAATAGAGGTAAATAGAATAGAGGGATTAGTACCTAACTAGTGAACATTCATGGTAGTCTAAAGGAGTACTTAGTATGGGTAGTAGTATGGGATGCTATTCATACATGGCACAAGTATGATTTTAGGCTAGTTGTGAAGGGTTCCCTTATGTAGTATGACTTAGCTTGGGTTATTGCCATTATTGTATTGCAAGATATGATTGACAAAGGTGGTAGTTCCCTTGTCAATATGAAGTAAGCTTATAGTAAGACTAAAAGAAGGGTGAATATGACTAAGATGACTTCAAGGTTATGCTTAATGTGAACGGTAGTATGGGATTCCTTTCATGCATTGCACAAGTGTGTCTTGAGATTACTTGGAGGTATGGTGCCCTTATGGTAGAAATACTTATGACTTAACCATGCACATAGACTATGATTAAGATGACTAAAAAGGGATACTTGGCTTGGGTGGTATTATGGGATGCTATTCATGCTTTGCACTTGTATGCTTTTGAGGTTACTTGAGAATGGTGCTATTATGGTATGGATGACCAAGGGTCAATTATGCTTATATGATTGTGAATTGTCTCCTATGCTCATTAACTATGTCTTATGTTGATATATGTTTATATGAAGCGTATGTTGGAGACCATGCTATGACTATGATGATTATATTATGACTATGTTTTTATCTCTTATGCTTATGCCTTCTGTTGACTAACCATTTGCGATGCTCTTGTGATGTTATGCTAGCTTTCATACTTGGTACATTTTGTACTAACGCATATTGCCTGCATTCTAACGAAATGTAGGGTTGGAGACTGGAGTTGCTTTGTAGGCTAGGTGGTGCAAGTAGACTTGAAGACTTGGTGAGTCCTCATAGCTTTGAGGACGAACTCATATTTCCTTTATGTCATTTCTTTATATTTTAGACTTTGTATGGGCTGTGTCCCAATAGTTTTATTCAAGAATTATGTTAGATGGTTTGAGACAAATGTTTTGATAAGACTTTCGCTTGCTTATGAAAATGTTTCTGATTTTATGGTCTTAAAGAAGTTTAAAATTTTCCATACCTTTATATTACCTATGTTATGATGAAAATGTCTTGTATTAGACCCCTTCGGGGTCGAGTATGCTGTGTTACATCTAGGGTGTACCCTTGGGTCGTGACAGAGGGGCTATGTGACTTATCCTTATTTGACATTTAGATACTTGACTTAGGGGCTTGAGTGAATATTTGATCATTTTAAAATGAAGGAAATGCTTTCTAAGTGGCAAAGAATAATTTCAAATGGATTCATCCCATATCCTTATCATTTGAGGATGTGTTTCATGGCTTGTGAGTTTGGGAACTTTACGCTATTAAAAGTCCTTGTTTAATTGATTATGACTTTGCGTTGTATGTGTTATGATGCACTCATCCTCATTTCAGCATATCATTATTCATAGAAATATGAGAAAGTGGAAAAATATTGTTTTTGAGATAGAAAATGAGACACCTTACTTATATCCTTGACCACGAGCTAGGTGGAAAATTGATGAGATATTTAGATTATGAGATTGCTAGATGGACTACGAGTCCCCTGTGGATCCTTGTCTAGAAGATAAATCTCGACAAGGTGTATATGAGAGTTGTGCGACGACCTTGGTTCCATCACATCATTTTTTCACCTCATCATTCATTATATTACATTAGCCAGCATTGTTGTGTTGTGTGACTTGTTTATCTGTATCCTTTTGTGTTTACTTTATTCACATCCTTACTATATAAACCGCGACACTGATGCCAGAATGGAACTTTTCTGCCTACAGGTGGAAGCATTTTTTTTAGTTTATTTCTTAAGTCGGATTAGTTGCTTATAGTTAGGTGGTCTAACCTACTGAGTACATGTGGATTATACTCACCCCTACTTATGTTATTCTTTTGATGTAGATTCTAGTCAGAGTGATCTTTGTAGCGATTGATTGGATCTAGCAGTTTCCTCTTTTTCAGAGTTGTGGTGAGATCCTATTTTTCGAATCGCTATTAGTCTCCATCTATCATTTATAATCTTTAATTTCTTTTCAAAGATTTGAGTTGTATTCCTAATTCTAGAAATGTTTTAGATGCTTTTCATACTTATGCTACTAGGTTTTGAGAACTTCTTTGTTGTTTTCTTATCGGTTGTTTGTCATGACTCAAAGTAAATCCTAGGCGTAACATAGCATATAGGACCCCGAGAAACCCTACACAAACCACTTATCATATATCATACAATATAATGGAAGCAAAAGAGTTTAAAAGTATCATTTCATATAAAAGAGTTTGATAAAAGCGAAAGTCTAAACATAAGTCTCAAAGCCATCTATTACATAAAAGGAGTGATTGAGACGTAACCCATACATCACATACGAAATTTGAAATGAAAATGACATGAAAGAAATAAAAGAGTCTCGGTCCTCGAAAGTGTAAGGACTCACAAATCTTCAATGTTTAAGAGGGATCACTAGCCCCGAGTATGGGAAATAGGAGCGTCATACCCCATATTAGCAAAACAATGTAGGCACAAGTATGCGTTAGTACATGGAATGTACCAAGTATGACAACAATGTATAAGAGTTATGAACTCATACTAAAACGACTTTACGTGACATGCAATGACCAAACTAAATCATAAAATAACATGTTAGAAAACATAAGTCATAATCATGGTAAATGCAACCTAAACGTCTTATAAAACACTTGTGAGATACTTAAGAAAGTAACCTTAGCTCATTATTCCGGGAAGTTTGCCTTTAACCGACATAGACCATGAGAGCTATAACATGGAATTCGGTGTCTATCCACACCGGAAATAGATGTCCTTACTTGCCAAGGTAAGAACCATGAACTTGAGTTAAATTTGATCCACTAGCTATTGTCTATCTAAGACAAATCTATGGTGGCACATAGTTATGGGACATGGGCAGTCGCCGCTTGTCCACTCAGTTCCAATAATAAATCTCATGGAATAGTCATTAATCTTAACTTGTCTTATTATCCATGGAAAGGCACACTAGAGTTACCAATCCAAGCTAGAGTTAATTTAGAATAGCTCCTTAATCTTGATTCAAATTAGGTGAGAAAATCTTTTAACCTTGTAAATCCTTTTTGTGATAAAACCCTTTCACAACAACAACAACATCGATGCTTACTCTCAAGAAACCTTAAATCGTTTAATCAATTTCATAAAGAAACATGCATATCTTCATAAGTTCATGTTTTCATAGTTCGTATGCCTCATTATATGATCATTGTACGAAAATCATGAATCATGCATGGTTTCATGTATATTAAACTTAAAAACATGTAATTATCTCAATTCATACATAAAAAGATATAGAACAATCAATTGGAGCATCATTGAAAAGAACCCATGAGATTGAATAAAGCCCTAACTTCAATTGGAGAGTTTAGGAACCCTATGGAGGAAAGGACCCCATAGGTGAATACTATCCTATCTTGATGTCAAAAACCCACAATTAATGGTGAATTTGGAGGCTTGATCTTGAAACTTTAGACTCTTCTTCAAGCTTTAGAATGAGAAATTTTTGGGGAAGCACTTGGAGGGATTTGGGAGAATTTGAAGAATGATTTAGAATAGTTAGCTTTTAGGCTTATAAGACTTATATAGGGTCTAGGATTATGGTCAAAATGACCTAGTTTAGGCATTAATCAATAAGGGAAAAGACTAAAAATTCCTTAAAAATAACTGTCCACCACCATCTACAGTTTGGACCTACGCTCTAAATTTGGCCAACATTTGACGGAACCTATGTAAGCCTTGTAGGTCTTTCTACGTACCGTACATACCAACTGTAGAAACCAACTTTAAGCTTTAAAATTTCACTAAGTTTGATGGTCACCTACAAGACCTATCTACGACTCGTATATGGAAGGACGGGCCATTTTGGTGAACCGTAAAAAGGGTACTGGGATTTGTTTTGAAAAATTTATTCCGCCTACCTACGATTGCCATCTATGATCCATAAAAGCTTTTGTGGTCCATAGATAGGACTCATAGACATAGACACCAGCCCAAAACTCAAATTTTTCTCCTTTTCCAAATCCAAGGTGTTACGGTTGTGGTCTGACATCCCTTTGGAAGTCTCGTATGCGTTATTTCATTTGTCTTACACACCAATTTTTGGGTTCTCGAGGTGTGTTCCATAATGACCTCGACTTTTGGGTCGTGAAAATTGCAATGGGATTCTAGAAGAGTACATATAAAGTAGGTAAGGAGTTGTTGCGTCATGCCCCAAAAAGGAGGGAGAATAAGAACCGTATGGACACCCATTCTACAAATAAGCTATGACATGAAGGACATTGTAAGCTAATAAACTAGCGGAGTATAATCAACACATGTTACAAATATAGGCTATAAAGTCATTTGGCCAAAAACTGCACAGCATAATATATCATGATGTCTAAGAAGTCTCTAGTGGATTAACAACATTATACTACTATAACTCGTCGAGACAGACCTCGACTGTCATGACCCAAAGTATACACTAGGCGTAGAATGACTTATGGAACCTTGAGAGGCCCTACACAAACCACTTAGCATATATCATACAAGATAATAAAATTAAAGGCTTCAAAAGATAGCATTTTACACATCAAAAGAGTTTGACAATAGTGGAAGTCTAACATAAGTTTCAAAGTCATCTAATACATCATAAGGAAAGTGATTGGAACATAACCGATACATCACATACAAAGTCTGAAATGAAAAGATAAAGCAATATAAGAGTCTTGGTCTTCAGAAATTAGGACTCACCAATCTTCAAAACCTGTTAAGAATCAACTAGCCATGAGTATGGGAGGTAGGAGCGTCAGATCCTACATTAGTGAAACAATGTAGGCACAAATATGCGTTAGTACATGAAATGTACTAAGTATGAGACAATTTGCATTAACATTAACATGATAATATAAACATAGAAGGGTCTAAAATGCCCCTCAAGTATTTGAATTGGTACAAAATTACCCTACATCCACCTATTGGCCCTAAAATACCTCTGACCTCTACCTTTCGGCTAAAAAATACCCTTGATGTTAATCCTCTGACTCATATTTGCCCTTATTTTTAATAGCTCCCTTAAAGTAAAATTATTAAATATTTATTTATTATATTGCTTAATGTGATTGGTCCAAACTGAAATCCTTCTCACATAAACAATAAAAATGATATTTTTAATAATTCTATTTTCTATAAAAACCACTTATGATTCATATTTTGACCTGATACATTTGAAAATAATATTGAAAAAAGAATTAATTTCATGATATCTTCCTATTGGCCTATTTTAAATCAACCTCAATTTATTAGGGAAAAAGGTCTGAAATATATCCGAACTTTGACCAATATTGTTGTAACGATACCAAACTTTGGAAAGAACTTTTTGCCCTTCTACACTATATAATAGTGTATTTTAAAGGTATATGTGTGCCACATGGACATTATAAATATTGCATAATTATAAATATTAATGTGTCCATGTGGGTACATATATACCTTTAAAATATACTATTAAATAGTGCAAGGGGGGTAAAAGGTCCTCTAGAAAGTTTGGTATCGTAACAACAATTTTGGCCAAAGTTGAAGTATTTTTCAGACCCTTTTCCCAATTTATTATAATGTAACCCAACTCATAAATGGAGATCCTACTAAAATCCATGGTTACCCCGATTGATTGTTCAAAAAAATATTATTTTCATTAATATAAATTTTTTTCTCAATTATTCAAATGTCTTGTTAATTTTCTCTTTTATTCCTTTTTTTAATCTCTTATTCTTAATTAGGATATCGGGGACACAAACTTGAAATGAACTCACATATTTATATTCTTTTAATTAGTATATTGTCATGATAGGATCAGGGTGGGGATAAGAGAAATGATTATTTTTATTCTTTTATTTTTAATTTTGGGTACACACAAAAGAAAAATGTAATATTTGTACATATTTGCTTAATTAAGTCATCTTTTATTGAACTAGTTATTTCTATATGAATGCATCGTTATATTCCTCCTTTTTTTCTCTTTTTCTATGAGATTTGGTACAATATTACCCTCCATCCACCTAATGAGTATGATCATTAGACATAAGGGTATTATTGAGCTGAAAGGTGGACGTCAGGGGTATTTTAGGGCCGATAAGTGGATGGAGGGTAATTTTGTACCAATTCAAATACTTTTGAGGGGCGTTTTTGGCCCTTCTCCATAATATAAATGACTTAAAACAAATAAGCATGATGATAATCAAATATTTAAAAGCTTTTAGAGAAGAAAATGACATGAAGATTATAAAACATAGTCAAATACATTAACATAAAAGACATAAGAAAAGCTTTGAAGAAAACATAATCATTTTGTGGGATGTTAGATATAGCCGACAATAAGACCATGAAAGCTATATCATGGAATCTAATATATCCCTCATAACAAAAGAAGGGGAAACTAATTTCCAAGGTAGAATCTGTACGTATCATCATTTGCTAAAGTGGATCCACTATCTCGGTAATTTAAGACATCCTATGGGGGCATGTATATGGGACTAGAGGTTATTACTAGAGACTATTCTATTTGAGTCTCCACCTCAAAGCCCTCTTGGTGCTATGTTTAAATCCCAATGGAATAAATAAGAGTCATGGCACGCCCCGAAATATGGGGGAGTAACTGGCACTCGATACCCTAATACATCGAGTTACCCACTGAAACATACTAGCTAAACCAAACTTGTGAGGCAAAAAGATTAGGCAGCACAACCTCTAAAAAGTGAAGCCTAGCCCCAGAGGTCATGACCTGAAAGAGAATAACCATACAAACAATGGTAGACAAACCGAAAAAAATAAATAGGTACTATCTAACCGATGAGGCCACAACCGAAAACATACCTACTTACACACACACCTATATATACATGCCAATACTATTGGCTGGAGGTTGAAACATCCAAAAAGAAAACCCAGAATATTATGTCCACAATAGCCTCTATGAGTGACATAAGCACTATCGGGACAAGGCCTCGACTATACCCAAACTTTACAACAAAAGTAAACATTCTCTGATAGCCTCAGGATAAGATGGAGCTTACCAACTCACAGCTGAACCTGAATCCTAGCGGGTGGGTCGATTAGAGTCCCTACCTGTACCTGCTCGCACAAAACAAAAAGCAGTGTTCCCAAGCAAAGGGACGTCAGTACGAATAAAAATGTACTGGTATGTAAAGCGAAAAGTAAAATCATAAACATTTACTGTAAAATGGTATAGAGATACCACCTGAAATTGAAACCCAAATAATCTCCATGGCTGACCTTTAGCCTCCTACTACTTAAATATTCATGGTATGCTCGTATAATCGTATGTCGTGAATTCATATATATATATATATATATATATATATATATATAGATGCAAATGCATGACATACCCAACCAAATGCTAGCAATGGTGGTGCTTTCCGGTAGCGAACTGGCATCAAATTCGCCAACTTGTGGCCCTGTGTCTCATACGTATAAATATAGGCAATAGGTCCCATACCTCCCGATTATAGCTCGGGAGTAGAATGCATAGCATGTCATGTCATGAATTTATAACACCTATGAGTTACTGTTGTCATGTTGCCAATCATGGGCCGTTTGTAGTCTTGTTCTCATAACCCCATAATAACTTTTGTATAACATATAGCAATCTCATGGAACTTGATATGTTCTTCCAAATAAGCTTGAAAAGTTAACTCGAATTTTAGAAGGATAACCTAACCTTGTTGATAATCATAACAAGTTTAAGGTGTCTTACTTAGTTCCTAACATGGTTCCTAGATAATTTATAAAAGAAATATTTTAAAAACCAAGTGTTCTAATAGTTTACATTTAAATTATATTTGAGAGTTTTGAAAGTCGTGAGCTACTTTAAATTTTTTCTTTAATAATAACCTTAGTGGAGAAAGAGGGCTGGTCACAAGTAGTAAGGGTATCGTGTGACATTTTAATTCACATCACGGAAGGAAGAATACGAATTCATACGTGCGTACATATAATCAAGGAAACTGATAAAATGACGTGTAGATGTCGAACACTCTATTTATCCAAATGAGTGAAATATCCAAATAACAGAATCATGAAAATAATTCAGCTAAGATCCCAATGCCTTTCATTGAAGGTCTTTCTAGCAAGAGAATAGAAAAATATCACATTTGGCGTTTTAGGAAATTTTCCTAGGACTGGTGCTAAAATGAGGGACGTAGCTTCACCTTAACATACCTTTTCAACGAATGCTCGAATGGCCGTAGTTTCGTCACGAAAGTTGTTCCTTACGTCCTAAACTTTGCAAACACTGTACACATATAGCTGGTGCACACCTATAAATAGTTCATAATTGTTCTTATATTGGCAGATTTGCCAAATGGCCTCAACTTGACGAAATGTCCGTAGAAATTCATAAAAACAATCATAAAAGAGTCTCGAGATGATTACCTTAGTTAACCAAGTGTAAACCTTGAAGAAACACCAATAAATACAAATTTATATCTTCAAAAACTTGCTCCAAACTCAGCTAATAGAAGGGGAAAACGATTACCACGTGTAGAGATCACGTTTCTAGGCACGGGGGCAATCTTTAATGGTAGAAATCATCAAAAACTGACCTTCATCATGCAAGTACTCCATAGGAACCCTCTCTTAAGCTTTGTTTCTGGTTTGGAAGTAAAATAAAATGTTTTCATGGCTTAAAACGTTGAGTAAGCCGACATACCATATTTTTGACCCGACCTGGATTCTGCCCTGGTAGTCCATAGTAAAACCCTTATAGCTCTTTACTCCGATATCGGTTGGATATGGGGTTTTGTGCATTGAAAACTAGATTCGTAGGCATTAAATTTAATGAGTGATAGGCCTTCCAACTATTTGTATATTGGGAGAAAACATCCAAGACATTTGACCCAAAGTTAAGAAAATATTATTAGAGAAACATCGATAACTTTTGCCGACTTTAGTTTCACTAATTTTCTTGACTTCCAAACTTAACATACGACCCTTGTGCTATTATAATACCTCATAACACACTATTCTTAGCATGTATTACACACATAGGCTTATCCACAAGGTATGGGGCAAGTTAAACCTTTCAAACGGGTGAAGTTCTACCCGAGCCATTTCTTTTATCATGAACTTTGTTTGAGGGGTCCCTTTGACCTAAAACTTTAGTTTAGTTCCTTTAAATTGCCACCTACTTGCAATCTTAATCTCCAATGTACGATACAAAGTCATTTACACCTCACATAACCATGCCATACTACGCCACATATATTATGCACGATTAGAGAAAAAGTAGGGATCTTACATTCTCCTTCTCTTATGAACATTTGAGCGCGGATGGATCTAAACAATTCCTTGATTGGATTTTCTTTTTTTTCTCACAGTACTTTATTTGCGAGTCTATATTTATTACAGTCAAAAACTTGAAGTCAAATTCTAAAAAAATTAACTGCTAAGCTTTGTATAGCTATCTCGTAAGAAGACATATAAATTTCACCTTCAAGCTACTTTAAATATAACTAAGTCGTTGTGAAGAAATAATTGCCAATAATCGAAATATGACTCACCTTAAGTCGTAAACAGTTGGGGGTACTCATTTCCTCTTCTGCTTCCCAAGTCATTTCCTCGACGTTGCTATTTCTCCATAACACTTTCACAGAAGCTACATCTTTATTTTGAAGCTTTCTTACTTGCCGATCTAAAATTGCTATTGGTACCTCTGCATAATATAAATCCTCAGCGATACAAATATTTTCAATGGGCATAATACGTGAAGGATCTCCAATGCACTTCCGCAAAAGAGAAACATGAAATACAGGATTAACTGCTTCCAATTCTGAAGGCAAATCCATATCGATCTTCCGAATAATCTTATGCGGTCCAACGTACCTAGGACTGAGCTTCCCTTTCTTTCTGAATCGCATGATGCCCTTCATAGGCGATACTTTTAGGAAAACCCAATCTTCTACCTTAAACTCTAAGTTCTATCTGTGAACATTTGCATAAGACTTTTGTTGACACTGTGCTGTATAAAGCCGATCTCTAATAAGCTTAACCTTTTCAATCGCTTATTGGACTAGATTGGGACCTAGCAAATCTGCTTCCCCGAGCTCAAACCAATTGATTGGGGACCTACACTTCTTCCCGTATAGTGCTTCGTAAGGGGCCATCTGAATACTAGCTTGGAAGCTGTTATTATAAGTGAACTCGATAAGAGGTAGATGTTGATCCCAACTTCCTTTAAAATCCAACACAGAAGCACGCAACATATCCTCAACCATTTAAAGAGTACGTTCTGCCTGTCCATCAATTTGTGGATGAAAAGTGGTGCTAAGATTTACCTGTGTGCCTAGACCTTTCTGAAACGATCTCTAAAAATGTGCTGTAAATTAAGCTCCTCGATCTGAGATAATAGATAATGAAACTTCGTGAAGGCGAACAATCTCCTAAATGTAAAGCCTAGCATAATCTTCAGCTAAATATGTCATCCTAACTGGCAAGAAATGAGCAGATTTTGTCAACCTATCGACAATTACCCAAATGGAATCAAACCTTCGTGGAGTACGAGGCAAACCAGTGGTGAAATCCATTTTATCATATCCCATTTCCATAACGGAAGCTCAATATACTGGGTTAGGCCTCCAGGCCTCTGATGCTCTACTTTAACTTGTTGATAGTTGGGACATTCACCTACCATCTCCATAATATCTTTTTCCATGCCATTTCACCAATAGATCTGTCGAAGGTCCTGATACATCTTCGTCGCTCTAGGGTGAGATGCAGAACTAGAATAATGGGCCTCTGAAAGAATATTTGTACAAAGCTTCCCAACTGCTGGTACACATAAGCGACCCTGGTATCTAAGGACTCCATCTCCAGTTATCTCAAATAAGGGGTGTTGCTGCTGTGGAATCTTTTCCCTCAATTTCCTAAGCTCAGGATCTTTATGTTGCCGCCTTTTCACTTCAGTCACAAAGGAAGATTCTGCCATATTCTTAACGACAACACCTCCGCTTACTGCATCTATTAAGCGTACTTGCAAATTAACTAGCTGGCATGTCTTTTGTAATTCCAGCCTTAACAGCTTCAACATGACTTAGACTACCCATGGACTTCAGGCTGAGCGCATCAGCAACAACATCAGATTTACTGGGATGATATAAAAGGTCAACATCGTAGTCCTTTAATAATTCTAGCCATCTCCTTTGTCGTAGGTTCAACTCCCTTTGCTTAAGTAAATACTGAAGGATATGGTGATCGGTGAACACATCTATATGAACCCCGTATAGATAATGTCACCAAATTTTTAGGGCAAAGACAACTGCAGCTAAATTAAGATCGTGTGTAGGATAATTCTACTCATACTTCCGCAACTGTCTAGAGGCGTATGCAATAACCTCACCATGCGGCATAAGAACACAACCTAGGCTAATTCTTGAGGCATCACAACAAACAACATAGCCCTTATTACCATCTGGAAGAGTTAGGAGAGGTGCAGTGGTAAACCTTTTTTTTAGTTCATGAAAGCTCTGCTCGTATGCCTCGGTCCACTGAAACTTCGTTTTCTTATGTGTCAATTTTGTCAGTGGTGCAGAAATATAAGAGAATCCCTCCATAAACCTTTGGTAATACCCCGCCAAGCCTATAAAGCTGCGAGAACCTCAGTCGCATTCAAGGGCCTCGACCAAGTCATCACTGCTTCAATCTATTGTCCATCAACCTTAATACCCTCACTTGTAATAACATGACCAAGAAAAGCTACTGAGGTAAGCCAACAGTCATATTTAGAGAATTTAGCATATAACCTGCAATCTTGGAGAGTCTACAATATAGCTCACAAGTGGTCTACATGCTCTGCTTTCGACCGTGAATATATAAGAATATCATCAATAAACACAATCACAAATTCATCCAAGAATGGTTTGAAGACCCAATTCATTCCATAAAAGCTGTTGGGGCATTTGTAAGCCCAAAAGACATGACAAGGAACTCAAAATGGCCATACCTCATCCTAAATGCTGTTTTTGGGATATCAACTTTCCTGACTTGCAACTGATGGTAACCAGACAGCAAGTCAATCTTGGAAAAGCATTTGGCACCTTGTAACTGATCGAATAAGTCATCAATCCATGGAAGAGGATATTTATTCTTTATCGTGACTTTATTTAGTTGTCTATAGTCAATACACATCCGCAAGGATCCATCTTTATTTTGAACAAAGAGCACTAGGGAACCCCATGGGGAAGTACTTGGCCTGATAAAGCCTTTATCGAGCAAGTCCTTTAGCTGTTCCTTCAATTCTCTTAGTTCTGCAGGTGCCATTCTATAGGGATGAATTGATATAGGTTGTGTATCAGGAAGCAAGTCTATCGTGAAATCAATTTCCCTTTGGGGAAATTCCGGGAAGATCATTATGAAATACCATTGGAAATTCATTCACGATAGGAATTGATTGAAGAGTCATGGGCTCCTTATCAATATTCTGTACATGAACCATATGGTATATGAAACCTTTAGCAATCAAATTCCGAGCCCTAAGGTATGAAATAAACTTACCCTTAGGTGTGGTTGCATTACCCTTCCACTTAAGGACTGGCTCGCTTGGAAAGTAAAATTGGACTATTTTTGCACGACAATCAATATTATCATAGCAAGCTGCCAACCAATCCATGCCCATGATAACATCAAAATCTAGCATAATCAACTCAACTAAATCAACGGAGGTTGGACGATCATTAATTAATATCGTACAACCCCGATAGACACGATTAGCTAAAATAGAATCGCCAACCGATGTAGACACCTCAATTGGTTATGGCAACAACTTAGATTTCATGTCAATCTTACTGCAATAAATGGAGTGATATATGAAAATGTAGAGCCAGGTCTATCAATGCGTAAACAACTTGAGAAGATATCATCAATATACCTGTAACACCATTAGGAGATTCCTCTGAATCCTGTCATCCTGTGAGTGCATAAAAGCGATTCTGACCACCGCTCGAACCTGTATCTCCTTCATCTCTCCCTCTACCACGACCCTGAGTAGATTGTTGTCCTAGTCGTGGGGCACAGATTGAGGGTGAAGATGTTACTGTGGATCCTGAAGGCTTAGCTAGATCACCTCTGCTCAACCTCGGGCACCGACTAATAAAATGTCCTGTCTGCCCACAATGATAATATGCACCTGAACCCTGTCTACACTGGCGAGTGTGCGGCTTACCACACTGTGTATAATGAGGAGTGGGATGTCTTACCTGTACGGAACGATCTTGTCGACGACCTTTAGGCTGGCCTGAGCTCTGACCTGGTCTTGACTGACTATAACGATCAAACCGCGGCTCCTGCACCTGTGGTGAGACACTACCCGCTGGCCGAGTTGGATATCGATAGAAAGGGGGCCTAAAATCACCATGTGGCTCCCTATAAGACCCCATAGTACGGGCCCTCTTACTCTGCTCCCTATCACTGCGGGTATCATGAATTTGTTTAGAAAGGTCCTCTGTAGTATGAGCGAAAGCTTGTATGCGGGAAATATCTACATCATTTTATAGGGATGCTACCCTACAATCTCTGATCAAATGATCTTCCAAACTATCAATATAACGATGAACTTTGGCTCTCATGGTACGTATAATATCTGGTGCATATCTTGTAAAGGAATTAAACCTGTGGCTATAATCCCTTACATTCATGGTTCCTTGCTTCAGATTGATAAACTGGTGAAGACTGGCCTCTTGAACTTCCCGTGGCAAATAGTGGGAAAGGAAAGCCTCAGAGAAGTCCTCCCATTCTGCTGGCGGAGCATCAGGTCCTCTAGATCTCTCCCATGCCTCATACCAAAGGATGGCTACATCACGTAGTCGAAAAGAAGCCAACTCCACAGCCTCTGTGACGGAGGCATGCATCACCCTCAATATTCTATATATATGGTCTATAAAGTCCTGGGGATCCTCAGTAAGACTAGATCCTATAAATAACTGATGGGCCAAATGAAGAAACTCTCGTACCTTCAAACTTTTCGATCGGTCTCTTTGAATATCTACTCCTGACTCTAATTGTCGCTTATGAATAGAAACCATCCTAGTCAGCAACTGAACCGCCTCTCTCATCCCCTGCTCCCCAGAGATCTCTGGTGGAGAAACAATAGGTACTGGAGGCTTCCTCATGTACCAATGGAACTAGTGAGACTAGGGTACTGCATCTCCTCGGGCTTCAATAGGTGCCGGGGAGGTTGGTACTAGGGGTACTAGAGATCCACCTTGTGCGTCTGAGGGAAATCTATCTCTTTTACCCAGTGGGGAACAACTAGTACCTTCCCTTGGATCCATACCTATCTCTCGATCTGCCATATCCGGAGCGAGTGTAGCCTGTTAGATAAGAAACATAAAGCACGACTTAGATTTCAAATGTTTTTATACTTTTGCACTATAGCACGATCTATGAGTTTAATGAAATGTAACCATTCCTAATTGCCCTGTAGCCTCTTGATTATAGGTGTGGTGCACAACACTCCCATGAAAAAGACTCTACTAGACATGACTTGTGGAACCCCCTGGGATACGACCTGCTCTGATACCAAGTTTTTCACATCCTAAATAGGGGGCATAACTAGCACTCGATACCTTAATACATCGAGTTACCCATTGAAACATACTAGCTAAACCAAACTTGTGAGGCACAAAGATTAGGCAGCACAACCTTTAAAAATTGAAGCCTGGACCCAGAGGTCATGACCTGAAAGAGAATAACCATACAAACAATGGTAGACAAACCAAAAAAAATAAAGATGTACTATCTAGCCGATGAGGCCACAACCAAAAACATACCTACTTACACACACCTATATATACATGCCAAGACCATTGGCTGGAGGTTGAAACATACAAAAAGAAAATCCAGAATATTGTGTTCACAATAGCTTCTATGAGTGACATAATGTCACGACCCAAGCCTAGGGCCTAGACGTGACATGGCGAATGGGGAACCCGAAGGAACCCCAAACAAGCCTCTCAAACTTGTCATCACACTTCATCGGTAGCGGAAGTTTATTCAACATTAAATAACGGGAAATAGGGACTAAGGGCAACCATTTCAAAATAACATCATAGAATAAGAGTCAAGCTCATTTACAAAATACTTGTCCAACGTACACCTCTACATACATAGATAGGACGGGGGCCATGACATATTACCGGCTCCCCTCATAGTCAAAATACAATGGCAAACTAAAGTCTCAAAACATAAGAGTAAGAAACATAACGTAGCCCTCGAATCATTGAGGACTCACCAGCAATCTCGGATAAGCCGGACCGTACTAGCCACGTGAATGGAGAGAAGGATCAAGATTAGCTCCGGTCCCTACATGGTGACATCATGTAGGCAAAATATGCGTTAGTACTTTGGAATGTACTAAGTATGCGGGGTGCAATGCAACAATAGACAAGGACGCAATCGAAATGCAAGAGATAGTTCCATAGGCATAATAAAGGATAATATGAGGATGCATGATCAAAGTGAAGTCAAAACATGTTTAAGTAAAACTATACTAATAGTAGATATCATATGTGTGTGCATAATCCAACCAATGTAACCCCAACTTAGGATGGGGGATGCCGTTCACACCCGCAGACACCCTGGTGGCAAGGTATAAACCCCTCACATGGTTGATGTTGGTCACATCCCAAGCATCCTAGGTGGCGAGATATAAACCTCTCACATGGTTGATGTTGGTCACACCCCAAACATCCTAGGTGGCGAGATATAAACCTCTCACATGGTTGATGTTGGTCACACCCCAAACATCCTAGGTGGCGAGATATAAACCTCTCACATGGTTGATGTTGGTCACACCCCAAGCATCCTAGGTGGCGAGATATATACCTCTCACATGGTTGTCCGGTTCTTTTCCCCGGACCGGGCATGGTCAGGCTACACTTTATTTAGGAAATTCACCATAGGCTCAAAAGCAGTCTCATGTAAGGTATGAACATATACAAAAGCTTAGTTCATCATCAACACATTTCTCGGAATGCCATACATCTCCTAACTCAAGCCCTAAAGCATCAATTCATCAATTCTCCATAATTGGACATTTTGTCAAACACCTTGAAGGCATGTAATGGGATCAAAGAGCATGGAAAATAGGTAGTAATTATGCAGCCAAACCAGTGAACAACCTACAACAACACATTTTAACACCCACAAAACCACATGAAAAATCTCCACATCCATTCCGAATTTAGATTCAAGTTCTAGAGTCACAACATGCTCAAAACAATCACTCTTCATGTTTAAAATTCACTTGTGCAGGAAATTTATACAAGGAACAAGACTAATTTATGAACCATGAATTAAACCATGAATTAAACCATGAATTAGTGAGTAGAATAGAGACTAGGCACTATGGGTGGAAGGACCCATGAGTTCAACACCACATACCTTGAGTTTTTATGAAGGCCTTGAGAATGTCTTCAATGGAAGCTTGGAACTTGAGAGCAAGAGTCTCTTCAATCTTGATGAATGTTTTGGATTAGGGTTCTTGAGAGAACTTTGAGAGAAAATGTGTCTAAGTATGGGAGAGGTGTTTTGGGAAATGTTTTAGAGATGGGAATTGACTTAATGTTATATAGGAAATAACATATGCCCTTTGGAAAAAACGGAACAAACACTTAGAAAAAAAAGTGAGGCGGGTGAACAGTAACTTTGGTTACTGGAAATTGCATTTTCTGCCCGGACAGGTTTTACGAAAATGGGCATAACTTCTTCGTCCGAACTCCTAATGAGGTGAAACGAAGTGCGTTGGGTAGCTAACTCAAAGGTATTTCAATGGATATATTATGTCCACCAAAATTATTTGTGTGCTAGGAGATATGACCCTCCAAAGTAGACCCTCGAAAAAGGCTTCACTTGGAAATTTCGGATTTCGATACGGTTGCTCTAAAATTTGGGTGAGACCCATTTCCCACTCAATTTGACCCCCTAAACAAGAATATGAAGTCGTATTTTCGAAAAATGAAACGGATTCTTAGATATAGCTAAAACAAGTTTCCGGTAACTTCCAAAGCACATTTTTAGGAACTTTTTGGGTCGTTTCACATAAGCATTGTCTGGACAACGCCCCAACTACACCCAAACTGTACAACAAAAGTAAACTTCCTCTGATAGCCCCAGGATAAGATAGAGCATACCAACTCACTGCTGAACCTGAATCCTAGCGGGTGGGTCAATTAGAGTCCCTTCCTGTACCTGCTTGCACAAAACAAAAAGCAGCGTCCCCAGGCAAAGGGACGTCAGTATGAATAAAAATGTATTGGTATTTAAAGTGAAAGGTAAAATCTTAAACATTTATTGTAAAAGGGTAATAGATATACCACCTGAAAGTGAAACCCAAATAATCTCCATGGCTGACCTTTAGCCCCCTACTACTTAAATATGCATGGTATGCTCGTATAATAGTATGTCGTGAATACACACACACACACACACACACACACACATATATATATATATATATATATATATATATATATAGATGCAAATGCATGACATACCCAACCATATGCTAGCAATAGTGGTGCTTTCTGGTAGCAAACCGACATCATATTCGCCAACTTATGGCCATCTGTGTCTCATATGTATAAATATAGGCAATAGTCCCATAGCTCCCGATTATAGCTCGGGAGTAGAATGCATAGCATGTCATGTCATGGATTTATAACACCTATGAGTTACTGTTGTCATGTTGCCAATCTTGGGCCGTTTGTAGTCTTGTTCTCATAACCCCATAATAACTTTCGTATAACATATAACAATCTCATGAAACTTGATATGTTCTTCCAAATAAGCTTGAAAAGTTAACTCGAATTTTAGAACGATAACCTAACCTTGTTGATAATCATAACAAGTTTAAGGTGACTTACTTAGTTTCTAACTTGGTTCCTATATAATTTATAAAAGAAATATTTCAAAAACCAAGTGTTCTAATAGTTTAAATTTAAATTATATTTGAGAGTTTTGAAGGTCGTGAGCTACTTTACAGTTTTTCTTTAATAATAACCTTAGTGGAGAAAGAGGGCTGGTCACAAGTAGTGAGGGTCTCGCGTGACATTTTAATTCACATCACCCAAGGAAGAATACGAATTCATACGTGCGGACATATAATCAAGGAAACTGATAAAATGTCGTGTAGATGTCGAACACTTTATTTATCCGAACGAGTGAAATATTCAAATAACAGAATCATGAAAATAATTCAGCTGAGATCCCAATGCCTTTCACTAAAGTTCTTTCTAGCAAGAGAATAGAAAAATATCACATTCGGCGTTTTAGGAATTTCCCAGGAGTGGTGCTAAAATGAGGGACGTAGCTTTGCCTTAACATACCTTTTCAATGAACGCTTGAATGGCCATAGCTTCTTCACGAAAGTTGTTCCTTACGACCTAAGATTCACAAACACTATATATACACAACTGGTACACACCTATAAACAGTTCATAATTGTTCTTAAATCGGCAGATTTTCCACATGGCCTCAACTTGACGAAATATTCGTAGATCTTCAAAAAAACAATCATAAAAGAGTCCCGAGATGATTACCTTAGTTAACCAAATGTAAACCTTGAATAAGCACCAATAACTACAAATTTATATCTTCAAAAACTTGCTCCAAACGCAGCTAATAGAAGGGGAAAATGATTACCACGTGTAGAGATTACATTTCTAGGCACGGGGGCAATCTTTAATGGTAGAAATTGTCAAAAACTGACCTTCATCATGCAAGTACTCCATAGGAACCCTCTCTTAAGCTTTCTTTTTGGTTTGGAATTAAAATAAAAGGTTTTTATGGTTTAAGACGTTAAGTAAGCCGACATACCACATTTTTGACCCAACCCGGATTCTGCACCGGCAGTCCGTAGTAAAACCCTCATAAATTTTTACTCCGATGTCGGTTGGATACGGGGTTTTGTGTGTTGCAAACTAGATTCGTAGGCCTTAAATATAATGGGTGATAGTCCCTCTAACTCTTTGTATATTGGGAGAAAATATCCAAGACATTTGACCCAAAGTTAAGAAAATATTATTAGAGAAACTTCGATAACTTTTGCTGACTTTAGTTTCATTAATTTTCTTGACTTCCAAACTTAACATATGACCCTTGTGCTATTATAGTACCTCATAACACACTCTTCTTAGCATGTCTTACACTCATAGGCTTATCCACAAGGTATGGGACAAGTTAAACCTTTCAAATGGACGAAGTTCTACCCGAGCCATTTCTTTTATTATGAACTTTGTTTGAGGGGTCCCTTTGACCTAAAACTTTAGTTTAGTTCTTTGATATTGCCACCTACTTGCAATCTTAATCTCCAATGTACGATACAAAGTCATAGACACCTCATATAACCATGCCATACTACGCCACATATATTATGCACGATTAGAGAAAAAGTACGGGATCTTACAAGTCAAATATCAATTTAACATATGGAAATGCAATGATCAATACCAATTCACATATTTCAATATCAAAATATAGCATAGCTCCTTAAACATAATTCAACGTAGCTGAGAAAACCTTTCACCAATGTGAAATCATTTGTGAGAAAATACGTTTCACAATCATGATCATCAAAGTAAGTGATAAATCTATTCACAATAGCATTGATACTTTCATTTCAAGACATCCCCAAATTATTCATAAACATTTCACAAAAAACATGCATATTTTCATAAACTCATAATTCATAGCTGATGGGTTCCTCATAAGATCATTGTTGAAAAACATAAATTAGGCATGAGTATATGCAATTTCAACTAAATATCATAGACTAACATCAAGTAATGCATTAGAAGACTTGATTAATTATAATCAATCATAATTGAATGAAACCTACATTAATTGAATTGAAACCCTAATTTGATAAGTTGGATATTGAATTGAAAAGTTGAAATCATTAGGGACCCCATGGAGGAAATGACTCCATAGGTGAATACACACATAACCTTAATGCCAAAAGCCCAAGAAGAATGGAGAATTGAAAACTTAAATGGAACCCTAGGTCTTTTTCTTCTTCGTTAGCCTTGAGAGAATTGGGAGGATAAATTTGGCCAAGTTTAGGGACTTAAGGAGAATGAGTTGAAAAAGGGGTAAATTGAATTCAAACGATTTATAGGGCTTTGGATAGAAGGTAAAATGACATAGTATTGGGTTAAAAACAATTAGGAAAGGACCCAAAAACCCTTTAAATATAACTGTCGAGCCTTACCTACGGTTTGGACCTACAGTCCATAGGTAGTTCTACGGACCGTACTGGTCAACCATAGATAAGTTCAGAAATTATTATTTGGACCAACTTTTGATGGAACCATGTACAACTCACATGTCTTCATTTGGTATGTACATTCCAACCGTAGAAACCAACTTTACCTTTTAAAATTTCACCAAGTATGGGACTCACCTACGAGACCTACCTACAACTCGTACAATGATTGACGAACCAACATGGTGAACCATAAAAAGTAGCACTGGGACTTGATTTTAGAACAAATTATTTTCCCACTTCTTATGGTTGCCATCTACCGCCCGTAGAACCTTCTACAATTCGTAGATGGGACCCGTAAACCAGACTTTAGTTTAAAATTTTATTTTTTTCTCCTTTTCCAAGTTCTAAGGTGTTACAATATCTCCCATTTGGGAACACTCATCCTCGAATGGGACTCAAGGCAATACAAATGGAGTAGGGGAGTAGATGTAACAACCCAACAAGAGTGAAACTTCATCAATAACACATAATCAAGGAGGAACATCAACTCCAAGATTAAACATACTCAAAACATCATTTCATAAGGTATCCATGCAAGTCATACTCAAATGCACATAATCATGAAGAGATCGATCAAAACTACATCAAGATCTCAAAAGCAAGTTTTATAAGCATGCATGCATGAAGAAACATGAGAATGACTAAGACACGAGGATGAACCATGAGGAACTAAATACCTCTAGCTAGGATAGGGCCGAAAGGAAAGAGATAGGGGTAGCAGGACATCATATCGGCCTCGGCCTCCCAAGTAGCACCTTAACTCTTTGATTCCTTCATAAGACTTTCACGGATGCAAATTCCTTTTTTCTTATCTTCTTAACTTTTTGGTCTAATATCTCAATTGGAACCTTTTCATAAGAAAAACACTCTTTTATACCAACACTCTCCAATGGTACAATAGATGTTGGATCACCAACTCATTTCTTCAATAAGGAGACATGGAAAACTGGATGTACCGATGCTAAGTTATCATTAGGCAAATCAAGTTCATAAGAAACTTTACCAATACACCTCAAAATCTCATATGAGTTAAGATAATGGGGACTAAGTTTCCCTTTCTTCCCAAACGTCATCACACCCTTCACGGGTGAAATTTCTAAGTAGACCGAATCACTTACATCAAATTCTAGATCTCTCCTTCTAACATCGACATAGGACTTTTGTCAACTTTGAGTTGTTTTCAACCATTCTCTATAAGCCAAACTTTCTCCATAGCCTCATGTACTAACTCGGGACCGATCAAAGCAACCTTTCCAACTTCAAACCATCCTATAAGAGATTTACACCTCCTACCATAAAGGGCCTTGAATGGAGCCATACCAATGCTTGAATGATAGCTATTATTATAAGAAAACTCTATCAAAAGGCAAATGATCATCCCAATTACCCTTGAGCCAATCACATAAGCTCTTAACATATCTTCCATAGTTTGGATAGTACGCTCAGCTTGCCTATCGGTTTGAGGATCAAAGGTCATACTAAGCTTATCGTGAGTACCTAAACCCTTTTGGAAAGACTTCCAAAATTGAAAAATGAATTGGGTACCATGATTGGAGATAATGGATAGGGATACTCCGTGCAACCTAACTATTCCCCTCAAGTACAACTTAGCATAGTCTTGCACCTTATAAGAGACCTTGGCGGGAATGAAAAAAGCCAACTTCGTCATCTTATCTACAATGACCCAAATCGAGTCATGTTGTCGCCACGTGCAGGGTAAACCAACAATGAAGTCCATATTCAGATCTTCTCATTTCCAAGTGGAAATGATAATATCTTGGGACAAGCCTCCTGACTTTTGATATTCAACTTTCACTTATTGACATTTAGGACACTTAGCCATAAATTCTGAAATATCCTTCTTCATCCTATTCCACGAATAAACCTCCTACAACTCACAGTACATCTTGGTGGCTCCTGGTGAGTAGAATAACGAGAACTATGGGCTTCCATTAAAATTTTCTCCCTTAAATCATCAACATTGAGAACATATAGATGACCTTGATACCGAAGCACACCATCTTTCCCTTGGGAGAAAGCTTGAACGTATTTCTTAAGCACCGTTTCTTTCAATTCAATCAAATCGGATCAAAACCTTGCCTGACTTTCACATTCGATACAAAGAGTGATTCTCAAGCATCAAGAACCATAATATCACCTTCATTAGAATCAACTAATCGAACACCCAATTTGGCTATTCTATGAACATCTCAAACCAACTCATTTTTATCATCCTCAACATGAGCAACACTTCCCATTGATAGCCAACTAAGAGCATTCGCCACCACATTTGCCTTGTCGGGGTGATAGAGGACACTCATGTAATAATCCTTTAGCAACTCAAGCCATCCCTTTTGGCAAAGATTTAGATCCTTTTGCTTGAACACATATTGTAAACTTTTATGGTCAGTAAAAACATCAACATGAACACCATATAGGTAATGCCTCCAAATTTCTAATGTGAAAACAGTTGCCGCTAGTTCCAAATCATCAGTGGGATTATTCTTTTCATGAATTTTAAGTTGCCTCGAACATAAGCAATAACCTTCCCATTTTTCATAAGAACACACCCTAGGCCAACCCTTGAAGCATCACAATAAACAACAAACCCATTTGACCCTTCTGGTAAATTCAACACCTAAGTGGAGGTAAGTTTATCTTTCAATTCTTGGAAACTCTTCTCACATGCTTCTGAATATACAGACTTAACTTTATTTTGGGTCAATGCCGTCAATGGAGAAGCAATCGAAGAAAAACACTTCTACAAACCTTTTATAATAACCAGCCAAACCCAAGAATTTTAGAATATCCAAAGGGGATAAGGGTCTAGGCCAACTGTTAACCATATCTATCTTCTTAGATCTACCTCAATATCCTTTTCGAAAACAATGTGACCAAGAAAATCCACAGATCTTAACCAAAACTCGCATTTATTAAACTTTGCAAAGAGTTGTTGGTCCTTGAGGACTTGCAACACAATTCTCAAATGATAGGTGTGCTCATCCTCACTCCTTGAGTAAATCAAATTATCATTGATAAAAACAAAAACAAGCTTGTCAAGGTATTATCTAACACTCTATTTATCAACTTCATAATTACGGCCAGATCATTAGTCAAACCAAATGACATTACCAAGAATTTCTAATGACAATACCGAGTCTGAAAATGCCTCTTCGAGATGTCATCTTCCTTCACCTCAATTGGTGATAACCCGATTGGAGGTCGATCTTAGAGAAGTAACTTGCTCCTTTTAGTTGATAAAAAAAATCATCTATCCTTTGGAGATGATAATTATTCTTAATGGTAACCTTGCTCAATTGTTGGTAGTCAATACACATACGAAGTGAACTATCTTTCTTACGAACAAACAAAACTGGAGCACCTCATGGAGAGATACTCGGTTAGATGAAACACTTATCCAACAAATCTTTCAGTTCCTATTTCAGTTCCTTATGTTTTGCCGGTGCCATACGGTAAGAGGGAACATAGATAGGTTGTGTATTAGGGAGAAGGTCAATACTAAAGTCTATTTCCTTTCCAGGAAGAACACCAGGTAGATCATCGAGAAACACTTCTGAAAACTGATTTACAATGAGGATCGACTCAAAGGTAGGGGTTTTCGAATCCATATCCCTAATCTGAACAAAATGGTATATGCAACCTTTAGAAATTATCTTTCTAGCTTTAAGACATAAAACAAGCAGACCCTTAGGCATATAATTTTCCCCTTTCAACTCTAATATGGGTTCATTTGGAAATTAAAACTTGACCACTTGGGTTCTACATTCAATAGAGGCATAACAAGAATGGAGCCAATCCATACCAAGAATAAAATCAAAATCTAACATATGAAGCTTTACAAGATCAACATAAGTGACTTTATAGGCTAAGGATACATGACAAATCCTATAGACTCTCTTAGCCATAGTAGATTCACCAATAGGTGTAGAGACAGAAAAAGGGCCTATTAACATATCCAGAAGAACATCAAACCTGATAGCCACATATGGCGTCACAAAAGATAGAGTAGCACAAAGATCAAGCAAAGCATAAACATCAAGATGGTAGACTTTCAACATCTCGGTGACAACATTAGGAGAACTCTCTTGCTCATGATGAGTTTAAAGTGTCTAGAATTGGTTTTCCTTTGAAGCACTTGAACTCGAACTAGTAGGCGAAGCTTGCCAACCATCCTTTCCCTTTTCGAGTCTAGATGGACAGTCCCTCAAGCACTGACCAATCTTGCTACACCCAAAAAAATTATCCATACTCATCAAGCATTTTCCCAGATGACTCTTGCCACACTTTTGGCATGCGGGAACCGAAGAACAATTTCCACCACCATTTCCTCCTTGAGGCTTAAGGTTAGACACCTTTTCCTTATATAACTTAGGAGACGGAGCATAGGAGGAACCTTGATAGGAGAATTTTTGTCGGAACTTAGAGCGTCCAAGTCCATCGGACCTTGAATGTGAAAACTCGCCATCACTTGTGTTTTCCCTATTTGCCTTCTTATAAATTTCCTTAAGTTTCTCCTCTTCGAATTTTTGAGCATAAATCGTTAGGAGAGAAATATCCATTTCCATAATGAGAATGGTGGTACGACATTACTTAACCACCATTTCGGATACACCCAAAACAAACTTACTCATCCTTGCCCTAGGATCGACAACCATAGTAGGAGCATAACTAGACAATTGCGAGAACTTCAACACATACTCTTTCACACTCTTACTTCTTTGATGAAGGTTAATGAATTCAAGTACATTTGCCTCCCTCATCTCAAGAGGAAAAAACCTATCAAGGAAAGCAACCTTAAAATTCTCCCAATCCAGAGGACCCACATCAACCGCCCTCTCTTCCATCCATTGATTGAACCAAACTTGAGCAACACCCTTAAGTTGTTAATTGGCCAATTCTGCCTTTTCCATTGATGTCTTTCCCATAATCATCAAAACATTATATACCTCATCAATGAACTCCAGAGGATCTTCCTAAACCTTGGAACCATGAAACTCTGGGGGATTCATTTGAGTGAAGTCCCTCACTATAGTTACCTCCGTACCCACATTGGGTTCACTGGGACCACCACCTTCCTATTGGCTTGAAATGTCATGGCTTGGGACAACACTTGAAAATTTGCCCTAAACTCTACATTAGTCACTTGTTTGGACAAAGGATCAGCCGAAACTTGTAGAGCTTCTTGAGGAGCTTCTCGTTCCACATCTTCACCCGTATTTCTTCTGACGTATGCTCGTCGAGGGACCATATCCAGAAAAGCATCAAATAGGGATTGTAAGAGAGACATATAGAGTTAAACTCTATCGCACGACTTTAGAATGATGAAAGAAGTGAAGTTTTCTAAACATCTTATAACATCTTATACATAAATGTGGCATGCTTCACACTCATGAACAAGATTATACTTAACAAGGCTTATGAAACACCCTAGGACCTTTCTAAACTTGGCTTTGATACCAAGTTTGTCACGAACCAAAGTACACCCTAGGCGTAACATGGCGTATAAAACCCTGAGAGGCCCTACATAAGCCACTTAGAGTACATCATACAGGATAATAGAATTAAAGACTTTAAAATATAGAATTTTATACATCAAAATAGTGTGAAGAAACTGAAAATCTAGCGTAAGTCTCAAAGTCATCTAATACATCATAAGGAGAGTGTTTGGGACGTATCCCATACATCACCTACAATGTATGAAACGAAAATACATTAAAAAATAAAAGGGTCTTGGTCCTTGAAACATGAGGACCCACCAATATTCAAAGCCTATGAAGAATCAAGTAGCCACGAGTATGGAAGGTAGAAGCATCACACCCTACATTAGTCAAACACTGTAGGCACAATTATGCATTAGTATATGGAATGTGCTAAGTATGAGGTGATATTGCTCAACTACTCTTCTTATGATTCAAAGTGTAGGCGGTCGCTAGAAAGTATAAACCCAACGATGAGTTGGGATCGATCCCACAAGGAGTGATACAAAAAAGAATTCAAGTACGAAGTATCGAAGTGGTCTAGTTTCTTATAGAATGGAAGTAAATAACTCGTAACATAATATAAATCGAAAAGTTTCAAGCATCAATGTCAATAGAATTAGGTATCCAATTTTTAACAAAAACAAATAGCACGGATTTTGATAAAGTATAAAGAGGGCCTTAGGAGTGTGTGAGAAATTGACTACACATTTGTAACATCCCACCTTAGAAAGAGCTAAATTGAGAAAGAACTAATTTGAAAAGAGACAATTTGAGATTTGTTCAACTTAAGCTTAAGTTGTGAGTTTTGGGTCAACTTCAAATGACCATAACTTTCGGTACAGGATAAGTTAGGTGGCCCATAAGATATCAAATGAAAGGTATTTGAATCCTCTTTCCAGCACCACCAAGTTTGCTAAGTTTTGAGTTCGGATGAGGGAGATATAGTTGTTCTAAGTCAGCCTGTCTAGTTAAGAAAAGTTACCTGAATTAATGAGGGGTATTTTAGTCTTTTCCTTACCCCATCAGCTTTCAACATTTTTAGTAAGGTTTTAGGGGTTAAAACTGATTTGGGTTAGTTTTCATAAACCTAAATACGCTAAGGGTTTTAGAAGAGAGTTCAAGAGGAGAAAAGGAAGAACGATCAAGATATCTTACGAATCGAGGAATTGTTCGCCAATTTGAGGTGTGTAAATTTTTATAGTATTGGGTTCGTTCACCCACACACCAATCAAGTAAATTTCATCCGTAATTTTAGTTCTTGAGGTTGAATGATTTGATTCTTGGTGGGTGTTCTTGAGGTTTTGTTTTTCATGCTTTGTTTACAAAGTTTGATGGATTTTGAGGTGACGATTTCAATTGCTGAAGGTTGTTCTTGAGGAAAATTGAGTATATTCTTGTGTACACTGTATTGGATAATTGAATTGAAGGAAAATTTGAGGTAAACAATCAATTCTAGGTAAGTTAGGGTCAGAAAATAAGAAGAAATTTTATCGTATCGTTCTAGGGATGGGATGGGGCGGCACGCTTACAGTGTGCCACAAACCAGCCCTAGTTAGTGAAGGGCTGGCGTGGCGCATCAGGGATACGCCAGGAGCGTTAGCCCACTTTTTCTTTTGTCCTTTGATAAGTACATGTTCCTTTGAGTCGAGCTTTCATTCCTTTCTTAATCCTATCAATTAAACTACATTTAAACATCGAGAGATACTTCATAACATGAATCATAATCCTTGAATTCATAATTCAAATTCAAGGTGGAGTTAAGAGTAAAGTCTTGACAGTTCTTTCGACTAATTTTGACAAGTCTTTTAGAATCTTTTGAAATTTGTTTTAAGACTTGAGTACTTGAGTCTGAGAATTAGGAAAGTTGAGTTTCATTTTTCAAAATGAATATATGTGGACTAAGAATTCCCAAGAGTAAATGTTTTTTGCATTTAAGATGAGAGGAAACATTGATTTCCAAATGAGTTTATGATGAGTTTTGAGTACTATCTCTTTTAAGAGAAATATTTTGAGTAATAATCTCAAAGTTGAGGATGAGGAAATATTTTTAAATATATGAGCTGAGTATATTTTGGGAGTAGTATTGAGCACCGATATGGGGACTAGTATACAACTCAAAATCCTCATAAACCATGTAACTAATGTGGATAGAAAGAGTCATAGTATTTAGATGATTCCTTATTACTTTTTAAGCATAGCTTAGTGGATCCACTTAGTTGAGGATGTCTTATACTCCGGCAAGGTATTGGACAGTTCTGGCAGCGTGGGTGAGACATTATATCATCACATAGCTCAAAATAATGGTTGTCAGTTAGAGAATCTCCCAAAGAGAGTTATTTTGTATTTTTACATGTAAAATGAGTTATTATTGTATTTTTAAATACATTGAGTTGTTATCTACTATTTTAAAAGCTTTGTTTATAATGCATCCCTATTGTTGTTTTTATATTGAACTAAGTTGAGTATTTTTTGAGTTTGAGTACCTTTGAGTTGAGATGAGGTGAGTATGTTTCTTCAGTTTCAGTTCAAGCTTATTTCATATTTTAGATTTCCCATTACATGCTCGTACATCAATGTACTGATGCCATTTGGATAGCATCATTTCATGATGCAAATACAGGAGATCAGGGTCATCAACATGCGATTCGTTGACACCATTTGCAGTTCCAGACTTATTTGGTGAGCCTCTTTGCTACTAGGGTATCCCTCATTTATGTTTTATCATTTAAATTTTTTTATTAGGATGTCGAGGGTCGTGTCTCGACGTCCATCTCAGTTAGTAGAGGCTTCATAGATAGGGAGTAGTAGTTGAGAAGTCTAACTCATTTTCTGTTGTTAATGTTCTAGACTTGAGTTGCCCTTGTGGCCAATTTGAATATTTTAAAATGTTCTAAGTTAAGTATTTGAGACTTTTGAGCTAAAACTTTATATTTGAGTTTATCTAATGTTGAGTAAGTCTTTTGCTAAGAGTTGAGCTAGGCCAAGGGTCCGCTTGGGGCCAGCAATGGCTCTTGAGTGATGCCCATGTCTAGAGTGTAGGCTCGAGGCGTGAAAAACCAAACTCTAAGGCACTTGATTGCATTGCACACCTTGACCATTTTGCACAACTTGAGGATGAACTCCCTCATCACCTAACTCCCCTTCCTCTCTCCTTCGATTCGCCCTTGTATTCATTTCCTATAAACACAAGAGAAGGATTAGGAAAAGGACACTTATAAACCAAACTCTAAGGCACGACTTCAAGAATAATGAAAGAAGTGTAACTTCTACCGTCCTATAGCCTCTCGCTCATAGATGTGTCGCGACTCACACCGATGAACAAGACTCTACTAGACGTGGCTTTTGAGACTTTGAACCTAATAACCATTTCCCAAAACCTTATGCTCTGATACCAAGTTTGTCACGACCCGAGAACACCCCCAAGTCGTAACATGCGTATTCGACCTCTCGAAGGTCTCATACAAGCCCTTAGCATTCATCACATTAGGTATGTAAAATAGTGCGGAATTAAAAACTCTTTAAATAAAATCCCATAAGACTCAAAGGTCACTTTTAAAAACATCATTCAAAAGTACACAAGCGGAATACTAAGTCTCTTAGCCATCTTAGACATAAACGTGAAAACATACTAGGGACACGACCCTTTACAATCAAAAGAAGTCTATTAAGTCTATTACAAGAACCTTATCATAAAACTAGAATAGAAAAGTCTTGCCCTCGACATATGAGGACATACCACAAAATCTAGGAAGAACTTCAAATCCCAAGTTTACTACAAAACCCGCTCACTTGCCGGAACCTACACTTGTAGAAAATAGAGAAATATGGAATTAGCACAATTAAGTACTAAGTATGATGACCATGCAAAAACATGTAAAAAAAAAGGACATTTATTTGAAATATGTGCTTTCATGCCATTTTTGATAAAACCTTCACATCACAATTATAAGAGACACATTTCAAGACATCATCCACATATAAGACAATACCCACATAATAGACATACTCCACTAGTACCAATGTACAATACATGAATATAATTGACAAGTAAGCCTTTTCATCATTTCATGACCTCTATCTCAAGTTACCCAAAGCCACACTTAAGTGAAACATGAAGTGACCTCCCATACAATCTCTTTATATACACCTAAGTGTTCCTAAGGGTTACCATAGATAAGGAATGTACCATTACAATATAACATGCTAAGTCCAAATTCTTTAATAAACCACTTTAGGAGACATTTAGGCACATAAGGGGACTTTCACATAATAGTCGTTAGACTTAGGGAACTTACTTTAGTATCTTCAAAGCCTACTCGTGCCATGTGTAGATAGCATCCCATACTACTACCTACACGTTATAGAACCTATCCAATAACTAGAGTGCACATCCCACATGATGGGAATAGGCATAACCGACATAGACCATACTAGCTAGGTATGGAATCCGGAGTCTATCCTACTCCGTGGAGGTTGTTCTACTTGCTAAAGGTAGAACTAGTAAGCAACCCATGTAGGCACATGGTTTAGGGGATGTCCAAGGAAGTTCATTGTGCCTAATTTCATACTCAACTAGGCCACCTTCCTAACCACATCCACTCGGTGCTAGCCTTGTTTCCCATAGAGTATTCAATCACATATGTACTTAGAGAGGGTTCCTTTTCTAGTTCAACCAACTCATAGTACCTCTTCCCAAGAAAGGCCCCATTTCTTAGTCATGGCCAATCAAGGTTCATAAGGATAGCTCATTTGACTTTCTTAGATAAGGATTTTTCATGCCGTTCCGGCTCCATCCATCTCTAAGTCTATCATCTCACTCAAGAAGGGAACTTCGCCCTAAGGCCCATCCTTCAAGGTTATACATTTACTTAGGAAAGCTAGACTTATGAAAGGGTACCATTTCTTAGTTTTGCCGATTCAAGTCTTGGCCTAGAATTCCTCTTTTAGCATTTATAGAAAGGGCACCATTTCTTAGTTCTAGCCCACTTCACACATTCATGCATTCAAGACTTTAAGTAACAAGCAGGGACACTTTAGTCTACCAACCAAGTCACAACATTATCATCTAAGGATACTTCATAATCCAACATCATTTCATATATATATACATCATGAGAAAAATCATACTTTAAATCACAATGCTATCCACTTTACATAGGATCATCACAAGATCACGTAAACTCATTCACATCATACCTTCACACATAAGCTTCACATAAAACTTTACATATAGCTTCATATAGGACTTTACATATAGCCTCATTTATATATATAATATACAATACAATAACACTTTGTACAAGATCACCTTATAACCATAAGAATACCTTCACATAGTACAATAACATTTCATAACTTGATAACATTTTAATTCAATAGATAATGCCTTCAAGTCCATGTTCATAATACATTCCATAATTAAACACCTCCACCATAAGTGGATCAAACTAAGCAAGAATAATTTTATCCATAATAAGAGATTAAGCCAACTTACCATCCTCTAAAGCCATAATCAACAACACTCAAGTCCCAACCATTTTACTTACCACAAGAGAATTCATCATAACTTGCCCATAAGGACACAACTTTCAATTCATCCATACATCATCAATTCATCATAGATAGATGTAGAAAATCATAAGAGTCACTAATACAATCCAATCCAAACACAATCTCATAAACTTTGAATTATAAGCAAAAGACCCACTTCATAAGCAAATTTAGGAATTTAGGGAAAACATGGGTTCTTCAAGGAATTCCATATGAAATCATCTTAAAAACATTAATCAAACATTAATTCATCAATATAATGGCTTAGAAAACGTTTTGCCAATGAACCCATGCTTAGATTAGAATTTGAGATTTTTGTTCTTTGAAACACTTTTGATTGGACTCCTTAAAAGAAAGATTGATCAAGGATCAAGGGTCACCATACCTCTAAGTTGAAACCCACGAAAAATTGAAGAAGAAAGCACTCAAAACCTTCAACCCTAGCTCCAACTTCACCTTGGCCTTCAATGGTGTTCCAAAGAGAACCCTTCCTTACTCTTTTAAAATGGAACAAAATGATCCACAATCAGCCTAACACAATAATATAACCTCAAAAGAAAAGATTTGTGAAAAGACCAAAATGCCCTTAAATTTCCGGACGGACTCCTGCCAACTGCCCAACTTTCAAAGGGCATAACTCCCTCATACGAACTCGGAATCGAGCAAACTCGGTGGCGTTGGAAAGATCGTTCCAAGGGCTTTCCAAACATAACTGGAACTACTCCTGGATCATCCTGAGCTAGGAGTTATGACTGCTCAAAGTTGGCCAAAAACTCACTGATTTCCACACTTGGCAGAATTTCCAGATTTTGAACTTAGCCAATTTCCAGATTCTGAACTGTTTTTTTTTTCCAAAAGTGACTACTTCCAATTTATGCTTAAACTTTAAAAAATTCATACATTAGGCTCTAGTTTCACCTATCTATTTTTAGGGTCACTACAATTTTCATGCGATAGATTTCAACTCTATAAATTTTCTTTCTAATTCGTGCTTGTGCGTATCTTTCCGATCATGTCTCCATGAAGAGCTATTTGAGGTCGTCCTTCTAGGAGGAATGTTGATTCCCGGGATTAAGGGGTTCCTATTGCACCAGAAGTGCAACCCCAAGGAGAGGTCACTAATGCTGAGTTTGGGGATGCTATCTGGATGTTGAGTCAAGTGGTGACCAACCAAGCTGGGCAACCTAGAGGGGTTCGACATGATGTGGATGATACATCCATAATCCGTGAGTTCTTGAGGATGAATCCCCAAACTTCACTGGTTAAAGTATCACTAAGGATCCAGAAAACTTTGTGGAACAGTTGTAGAAAGTGGTTGAGGTGATTCATGATGTAGATGTTAAGTGTGTGGAACTAGATGCATGCAAACTTAAGGGTATTTCTAGAGTCTGGTACGACCAATGGAAGAATAGAGTTGAAGGTGCACCAATTATGAGTTGGGATGTGTTCGATGAGGCCTTCATGGGACATTTATTTCCTCGTGACTGAGAGAGACTAAGGTAAGAGAATTACTCACTCCTAAGCGAGAATCCATGAATGTCACGACCCGAGAGCACCCCCTAGTCATAACATGGCGTACTTGACCCCGAATGAGTCTAATACAAGCCTCTTAGCTCATTCATTGCATAGACAATAGAAAATAGGGTATAATTAAAACTTTATTTAAAACCAACTATTAAAAACTCTTTCATAAAGTAGTGGAAATACTAAGTCTCACATGGCCATCTTAGGACAAACTTTAACAAGATAGGGTCACGGCCCTTTACAATAGAAAAAATACTAGAATGTCTATTACAAAGTTTTAAACATAAAGGAACTAGAACAATAAGAGTCTTTGTCCTCGATCTACGAGGACATACCAAGTCTTGGAGGAAAACTCTATCCAAACACTTGAACCTCTAGCTAGAAACGATCACTTGCCAGAACCTACACTTGTAATAACAATAGGAAAATATGAGTTAGCACACAAAAATGTACTAAGTATGATGACCATGCAAAAACATGCTTTAAAGGGGACATTTTGTTGAAGGTCATGCTTTATGCCATTTAGATAAAACTTCATGAGTACAAGTATAAGAGGCATAATACAAGTCACAACCAACATACAAGACATTATCCACATTATAGACATGTTCAACGTATAAACCCATTACCTTTACCTTTTCACTTTCACACCAAGAAACCCTCAAGTAACACTTTGTGCAATGTATGGATAGCGTCCCATACCACTATCCACACCTAAGCATCACCCTAAGGTCACCAAAAGTGAACTCACCATTAATCATGCTTCATTTACAAGTAATCACTAACATGCAACACATGAGGACATGAGTCAAGTAAATCATCTCATAATCTTAGGAACTATATCTAAAGTTACCCTAAGATACACCTAAGTAAGACATGAAGTGGCAGCCCATACTACCTCTTCATGCACACATAGGTGTTCCTCAAGGCTACAATAAATAAGAACCTTTACAATTCAACACAACATGCTACGTAACTCATTTCATCAGTATAAGCTACTAATTCATTATTTCATTTAGACAATAAGTCAACCATCTTGATTAGATTCATTTAGGACATCTTCACACATTAGTCATTAAGACATAGAGAACTCACTATAGCACCTTCAAAGCCTACTCGTGCAATGTATAGATAGCATCCCATACTACTACCTACACTTTGTAGTACCTAGCAAGTAACTAGAGTGCACATCTCGCATGATGGGAATAGGTATTAACTAACATAGACCATGAGAGCTAATCATGGAATCCGGTGTCATAAAACCAATACCATGGAAAGTGTTCTACTTGCCAAGGGTAGAACTAATACACATCCTATGTAGGCACATAGTTTATGGGATATTCAAAGATGTTCACTGGACTCTAGCCTAACATTGGGAAGAGCCACCATCTTAACCATATCCACTCAGTGCTTAGCCCAAGTTCCCATAGAGTAGTTTCATTCACATTAGGGTACTAGAGAGGGCCACCAACATTAGGCCCTACCAACCCTAAGTACTTTTACCAAGAAGGGCTACCACCAATAGGCCTACCGTTTCTAGGTTCATTAAGGATAGGTTATTGATCTTCCTAGAGAGAGCCACCACCATTAGGTTTAGCATCTCTAGGTTCATCATTTCACACAAGAAGGAGGACACCACCATTATGTCTACCACTTCAAGGTTTCACATTCACATAGGGTTCTAGACTCACTATGAAGGGCCCCCAACTTTAGGTCTACCGATTCAAGTCATAGTCTAAAATGCCTCATTAGTCATTTATAGAAAGGCTACCAACATTAGGTCTACCAATTGAGACATTCCTTCATTCATCCATTTATGAAGAGGTTACCAATAAGGTCTACCAATTCTAGACATTAAGACATCAAGTCAAGATACATTCATTACTTAAGAGAAGTATGCCTAAGCCTACCAAGTCAAGAGATCACATTCAATATAGCTTTCATTTAACAAAAAGAGGGAACCTAAGTCTACCAAGTCAAGATAAGACATTACTATATAGAGCCCCTTCACATTCTACCATAACCATTCATAAGTGTTTAGTGAGAATACACTTTCAATCAGAACACATTCACATTCCATATAAGATCATCATTCTAGCATTTAAACCACAAGTATAACCTTCACATCACAATCATTTGCAAAACATCATGACAATACTTCAATTCCTCATATAATGCCTTCAAGGCCATGATCAAAATGTACATGTAATTAAACACCTCCACCTTTCAAGTGGATCAACAATTCAAGAATAATTCTACTACATGAGAATTAGGTTACAACTTACCCTTCTCCAAAGCCATAATCACCATTACTCAATTCTCCAACAATTCACCATATATAGGCATATATAATAATGGAATTCAATAATATAACTCAATCTAAGCACAATTCCACCAATCATTCATTCATTTACATCAAACCCACTTCATAAACCAAATTTAGGAATTTAGAGAAATCATGGGTTCATGGAGTTTTTCATTTTAAAATCATCAATTAAACATCAACCTAATCATAGTTTATCAATTGAAAATGTTTGAAGCAAGAACCCATGAGATTGAGTGAAATCTAGGTTTTTGGTGAAACTTGAAAACCTTGAAAACATATTTGAAATTGACTCTAGGGTGAAAAATAACCATAGATGAAAGATCACCATACCTTATACTTGAAGAATCCCGCGAAATTTGACTAGAAACGCTTTGAAATCCCCAACCCTAGCTTGAACTTGACCTTGACCTTCAATGGAGTTCTAGAGGGAACTTTTTGGGAGGGTAGGGTTTTGTTTTGGGGAAATATGAAGAATGAATTCAAAAAAAGGATATTAATGTTTTAATACTCTTAAAATGCCTTAAAACTCTTAATATCCGTCTATGCATTTAGAACAATTAATTAACTCATTACCAAAAGGACCTTACCTTGGCCGAGACTTGCACTAGAAAAATAGTGCCCATTCACGGCTCCTATCCATGGTTTGTGGATGGGTTGACGGCACCGTGCTATCCCTCCGTGGAATGGAATGAGACATGGTTTTGGGGCTCAGGACCTACGGAGGCCATCCACGAATTGTGGATGGACCTACGGGGTGTGAACCCCATCCGTATGTCACCCTAAGTTGGCAAACTCAATAGGGGGTTAGACTTGGGGTCCTCCTCACAGACCCTTAGGGTGGTCCTTGGGGAGTCGTAACTTGTCGTTCAACCCCTAAACACCTCAACCATGACTCGGGACAACATGAAACACCATCAAAACTCAAGATGAACACACGTCAAGCTCTAGTTTTACTAGTTCATTTTTAGGGTTGTTACATTATCCCCCACTTGGGAACATTTGTCCTCGAATGACACTTAAACCACATTTAGGGTAATGACCAAAGATTAGAAGCCCAAAATCATGCATGGAATATCAATAAAATGCAGATAACTAGGTGGAAACATCTACTCCACATCACAAAGGCTCAAACAACTTTATGCAATTCAATAAAGTTGGCACAACATCTACCAATTCATTAGGCATCAAAGCTTCACATTTCTCATTACATTGGTGGAACTTCCTTCTCCAAATCACAACATGCTCATTTCAACATCTTTAGGCACATTATGCAATTTCCTTATAAAAGGACATTATGAAATTCTTTCAAGAACATATTTAAGCATGATCAACAAGTCAACTCATGAAATATTTAGGCAACTCATCATAGATGCATATAATCATGCGGAACACAATTTGAAAACTCATTTTCTCAACTATACAAGAATTCAATTAGAACATGCACAACATAAGGAGACTATGGAAACTCATATTCACCCAAGACTCCAAAGCATGCAACAAGCTACTAGGAACTCTAGGTCTCAAGCTTGAACAAGAATAGAAGGAAAGAGATAAGGACATCAACACTCTCAACAACCTTACTATTCAACATACCATCCCCCACTTAGGAGAAAACCCAACTAAGGCTATCATGAAACAACACAAGGACCTCATCACAAAAACAAGGAACTATAACTTACCGGTACCTTCATATGGATTACCTCCCTTGTCCTTGTTACCTTGAAGTACATAGAAACGGTTCTTCTTTGGAGCATCAAGATTTGGGCCATTAAGAGAAGCTTGTTTGGCCTCCCTTCCTCTAGCCGTAAGAGTAGGACAATCTTTCACTTGGTGATCATTCTTCCTACAACCATAGCACCCACTAGTACCGGCTAGACACTTCCCAAAATATTTCTTTCCACAATTGTGACAAGTAGGTTTAGAAACTTGAGAACCACCAACTCTTTCTTGGTTAGCCTTAAGAGCACTTGAAGAATCTTGGTTAGGAGCTCTCTTCTTGAACCTAGGTTGACCTTGCTCATCGGATCTACCCCTCTTCAAATCCCTATTCACCCTATTAAGTTTAGACTCCTCAATAGATTGAGCATACACAACAAGTCAAGAAACATTCATATCACCATGGAGCATCGCCGTACAACACTCTTCCTTAACTAGGTCGGATACATCGGTAACAAACCTACTCATCTCATCTCTAGGGTTAGACACCAAGGATGGAGCATACTTAGACAATAGGGTAAACTTCAAGGAATACTCCTCCACACTCATGTTACCTTGCCTAAGGTTTATAAACTTCTCAATCTTACACTCCCTTTTATCACGGGGAAAGTACTTACCAAGGAAGGCTCTCTTAAAATTCTCCCATTCTATAGGACCCGCTTCAATCGGCCTATTGTCTTTCCATTTAGTGAACCACACTTGTGCCAGTTCTTTCAATTGATAGGAAGACAACTCCGCCTTCTCCCTATAAGTTACTCCCATAGCATCTACAATCTTATAAACTTCATCCAAGAATTCTTGGGGACCTTCTCCCACTCTAGAGCCAAGAAAAATAGGAGGATTCATCTTCACAAAGTCTCTCAATCTTGAGGCTACGGTACTCTCATTAGCATTCACCCTAGTCCCCACATCTTTATTTGCTTGAGCTATCATGGCTCGAGCTAGGGTTCGATAAGCCGATCTAATCTCTTCATTGGTCATGTCCGGGGGAACCACTGAAACTTCATTCCCTTGATTGCCTAGAGGAACTTGGTCACCTTGAAGACCTTGATCACCTTGGGGAGGAACTCCCTCATTCACCATCTCTTCTTCCACCTTTCTTGGGTTAGCCCTTGTATTTATATACTATAAACACAAGAGAAGGATTAGGAAACGGACACTTATAGAACATCACTCTATGGCACAACTTCAATAATATGAAAGAAGTGTAACTTTATAACGTCATATAGCCTCTCACTCATAGATGTGTCGCAAATCACACCGATGAAAAAGACTCTACTAGACGTGGCTTGTGAGACTTTGATCCTAAAAACCATTTCCAAAATCTTATTCTCTGATACCAAGTTTGTCACGACCCGAGAGCACCCCCTAGTCGTAACACGGCGTACTCGACCGTGAAGGGGTCTAATACAAGCCTCTTAGCTCATTCATTGCATAGACAATAGAAAATAGAACAGAATAAAAAATTTATGTAAAATCAAACTATTAAAAACTCGTTCATAAAGCAGCGGAAATACTAAGTCTCACATGGCCATCTTAGGACAAAATTTAACAATATAGGGTCACGGCCCATTCCAATCGAGAATTACTAGAATGTATATTACAAAGTCTTAAACATAAAGGAACTAGAACAATAAGAGTCTTTGTCCTCGATCTATGAGGACATACCAAGTCTTGGGGAAAAACTCTATCCAAGCACTTTAACCTCTAGCTAGAAACGATCACTTGCCAGAACCTACACTTGTAGTAACAATAGGAAAATATGAATTAGCACACAAAAATGTACCAAGTATGATGACCATGCAAAAACATGCTTTAAAGGGGACATTTTGTTGAAGGTCATGTTTTATGCCATTTTAGATAAAACTTCATGAGTACAAGTATAAGAGGCAGAATACAAGTCACAACCAACATACAAGACATTATCCACATTATAGACATGTTCAACATATAAACCCATTACCTTTACCTTTTCACTTTCACCCCAAGCAACCCTCAAGTAACACTTTGTCAATGTACGGATAGCATCCCATACCACTATCCACACTAAGCATCACCCTAAGGTCACCAAAAGTAAACTCACCATTAATCATGCTTCATTTTACAAGCAATCATGCTCAACTAGTACCAACATACAACACATGAGGACATGAGTCAAGTAAGTCATCTCATTATCTT
Organism: Solanum commersonii; assembly: GCA_029007595.1. NCBI lineage: Eukaryota > Viridiplantae > Streptophyta > Magnoliopsida > Solanales > Solanaceae > Solanum > Solanum commersonii. Next base: position 663,501 of record JAJTWQ010000136.1, read on the forward strand.
AGGACCTATATCTAAAGTTACCCTAAGATACACCTAAGTAAGACATGAAGTGGCAGTCCATACTACCTCTTCATATACACCTAGGTGTTCCTCAAGGCTACAATAAATAAGATCCTTTACAATTCAACACAACATGCTAAGTAACTCATTTCATCAATATAAGCTACTCATTCATTATTTCATTTAGAAAAAAAGTCAACCATCTTGATTAGATTCATTTAGGACACCTTCACGCATTTAGAGGAATTTCACAAATTAGTAATTAAGACCTAGAGAACTCACTATAGCACCTTCAAATCCTACTCGTGCAATGTATATATAGCTTCCCATACTACTACCTACACTTTGTAGCACCTATCAAGTAACTAGAGTGCACATCTCCCATGATGGGAATAAGCATTAACCGACATAGACCATGAGAGATAATCATGGAATCCGGTGTCATAAACCCCACACCGTGGAAGGTGTTCTACTTGCCAAGGGTAGAACTAATACACATCCTGTGTAGGCACATAGTTTATGGGATATCAAAAGATATTCATTGGACTCTAGCCTAACAATGGGAAGAGCCACCATCTTAACCATATCCACTCGGTGTTTAACCTTAGTACCCATAGAGTAGTTTCATTCACATTAGTGTACTAGAGAGGGCCACTACCATTAGGCCCTACCGACCCTAAGTACTTTTACCAAGAAGGGCCACCACCAATAAGCCTACCATTTCTAGGTTAATTAAGGATAGGTAATTGATTTTCCTAGAGAGAGCCACCACTATTAGGTCTACTATCTCTAGGTTCATCATTTCACACAAGAAGGAGGCCACCACCATTAGGTCTACCGCTTCAAGGTTTCACATTCACATAGGGTTCTAGACTCACTATGAAGGGCCACCAACTTTAGGTCTACCAGTTCAACTCATAGTCTAAAATGCCTCATTAGTCATTTATAGAAAGGCTACCAACATTAGGTCTACCAATCAAGCTATTCATTCATTCATGCATTTATGAAGAGGCTACTAATAAGGTCTACCAAATCTAGACATTAAGACATCAAGTCAAGATACATTCATTACTCAAGAGAAGTATGCCTAAGCCTACCAAATCAAGAAATCACATTCAATATAGCTTTCATTTATCAAGAAGAGGGAACCTAAGTCTACCAGGTCAAGATAAGACATTACTATATAGAAACCCTTCACATTCTACTATAACCTTTCATAAGTGTTTAGTGAGAATACACTTTCAATCACAACACATTCACATTCCATATAAGATCATCATTCTATCATTGAAACCACAAGTATAACCTTCACATCACAATCATTTGCAAAACATCATGACAATACTTCAATTCCTCATATAATGCCTTCAAGGCCATGATCAAAATGTACATGTAAGTAAACACCTCCACCTTTCAAGTGGATCAACAATTCAAGAATAATTCTACTACATGAGAATTAGGTCACAAGTTACCGTTCTCCAAAGCCATAATCACCATTACTCAATTCTCCAACAATTCACCATAGATAGGCATAAATAATAATTGAATTCAATAATATAACTCAATCTAAGCACAATTCCACCAATCATTCATTCATTTACATCAAACCCACTTCATAAGCCAAATTTAGGAATTTAGAGAAATCATGGGTTCATGGAGTTTTTCATCTTAAAATCATCAATTAAACATCAATCTAATCATAGTTTATCAATTGAAAACGTTTGATGCAAGAACCCATGAGATTGAGTGAAATCTAGTTTTTTGGTAAAACTTGAAAACCTTGAAAATATCTTTGTAATTGACTCTAGGGTGAAAACTAACCATAGATGAAGGATCACCATACCTTATACTTGAAGAATCCCATGAAATTTGAGTAGAAACACTTTGAAATCCCCAACCCTAGCTTGAACTTGACCTTGACCTTCAATGGAGTTCTAAAGAGAACTTTTTGGGAGGGAAGGGTTTTGTTTTGGGAAAATATGAAGAATGAATTCTAAAATAGGATATTAATGTTTTAATACTCTTAGAATTCCTAAAAACTCTTAAAATATCTGTCCATGCATTTAAAACAATTAATTAACTAATTACCAAAAGGACCTTACCTTGGTCGAGACTTGCACCAGAAAAACTGTGCCCATTCACGGCTCCCATCCATGGACCATGGATGGGTTGACGACACCGTGCTGTACCTCCATGGAATGAGACTGAGACATGGTTTTGGGGCTCATGACCTATGGAGGCCATCCACGAACTGTGGATGGACCTACGGGGTCTAAACCCCATTTGTAGGTCACCCTAAGTTGACAAACTCACTAGATTCAAGGGGTTTTGGGGGTTAGACCTGGGGTCCTCCTCAAGGACCCTTAGGGTGGTCCTTGGGGAGTCGTACCTTGACGTTCAACCCCTAAACACCTCAACCATGACTCGGGACAACATGGAACACCATCAAAACTCAAGACGAACACACGTCAAGCTCTAGTTTCAATAGTTCATTTTTAGGGTTGTTACAATGAATGTGCATAAGTACAACTTCAAGTTCACTCAACTATCTCGTTATGCTCCGAAAATCATTGCTGATACAAGGTGCAAGATGAGTTTGTTTGTTTCTGGGTTGTGTCATCTATCAAGAAAAGAGGGTAAGGTAGCTATGTTGATAGGGGACATGGACATAACAATGCTGATGGTCCATGTGTAGCAGGTTGAGGAAGATAAGCTGAGAGATAGCGAAGAATTCCGAAACAAGAAGGATAAGACAATAGGAAATGAATCCGGGTAATAGAAGAGTAATGCATACCCGTCATCCTTTCAACAAAAGCTAAATAGACCTGCTCTATCATCTATTAGTGCACCTGCACCAAGGAACAAAGGTGAGTATAAGAATCATAATTCTTAGAACTTCAGAGCTAGACCTGCACAATCTCAAGGTAGTGTGGTACAAGGAGGTAATTGGACTCATGCATGTGCTAAGTGTGGTAGGAACCACCGAGAAACGTGTTGTGATGGCTCCACTGGTTGCTTCAAATGTGGTCAGAATGGTCACTTCATGAGAGACTACCCTAAGAACATGCAAGGTAATGGTAATGGGGTAAATAGGGCCCAATCTTCTTCAGTGGCTCTGCCAGATAGAGCTGCATAGGAGCTGCTTCAGGGACAGGCAGAGGAGCAAACCGTCTGTATGCTATTACCAGTCATCAAGAATAAGAGAATTCACCAAATGTTATCACTGGTTTGATCAAAGCCTTTAATTTTGATTGTTGACACCCAATTTTGGCTCTCTACATTTATTTAACTAAAGTTCTAGTAGTAGTAGTAGTAGTAGTACTAGTAGTAGTAGTAGTATATATATGTTATGAAATTTTTGTAGGAATATGAAAAGATTTTTAATTATTTATTTTATTTGATAATATATTTAAATAATATTTTTTATAAAAAATAAATATATTATACAAATATTACTACTTACTTTCTCATTATTAAATTTTACGTCAAATAAATATTGTTCTTAAAGGTTAACTCAATTTTTCTAGTTAAATATAATTTCTATTAATACAATGAACATTTTTCGACATATTTTTTTCCAAAATAAGGAAATCTTAATTAATTAATTAGTTACTAATTTATATTAATTTTATTTTTAGAATGACTAATTATATCAAATAAGCTAGTCTTGCAAAATAATTATTTTTAATTTAATAAATTACGACTATCTAATAAAGAAGAGATTATAATTTAAATGATTTAATTTGAGCAAAATTTGGCAATTCCAGTCATCCTAATTCGGCCAATCCGCCTGTGCCACGTAGGAAGCACATGGATTGTGCTTCTTTAGCTTCAATCTTGGCCCTCAGATCTAATCTAACGGCTTTAATTAATTCAACCTTTAATTGTTATTTTTTAAACTCTTTTTATTAATCGTCCGATCAAATGATCGGACGGTCGAAATTAAATAAGACTTTAATAGACCCCCTATCTCCCCCTATACTCTTTCTTTTCCCAAAATCACGTTCATCTCCCCTTCAGCTTCTCCTTCCGCTCCCCTTCATTATGAAAATAAATAGAGACCATACACGTTTGTTATGTCCTATTATACCTATATGTGTCAATGTTTGTTTGATTTTTAATAGGAGATGGGTCATTGAGTCTTTGTTAGCTGTCGTTATGTTTGAGTTGTGGCTGCCAACTATTGCTATCTGTCCTAGCTGCCTTTTTCGATGGATTTGAAACCAAGTAACTGCTGCGTTGAATGGTATCACTTATTTAAATGAAGGGAGCATAAACTATTCTCGTTTTAGTCTCAATACGTCATAAAGTCCCAAACGTTACCCTAGAACTCCTTGAGATAAATCTTTGCTGAAATCTTAATTCGATAGCTCTAGAAATTAGCCCTGCTTGAATTTAGTCTCTAAGTTACTGTTTGATAGAGTTTTTCAGTATCAAATTGCAGCACATGATATCGCCTGCTCCCATATCTATTATTTTCTAAAGAAGAGTTAGTATAAACTAGAATCTAACTTTACGTACTTTGGGCGTCAAGCTTTATTTATGTGCAAGAATACATGTTTTGAACATTGTTCTGTTATAAAGTTTTGAATAGAAAGAACGATATCACTGTTTTTTTTGTGTTTGTTTGGGGACTGATTTTGCGATTCTACAAGAACTAATTTAAAGAGTTATCGATTGACTAGTAATGATTCAATAGTGTTGTGGATTGATTTTTTTTAATCCCCTTCAGCCCTTATTTCATGATTTTTTTAGTTAAGGAAGTGCCTTACTGTGCACAATAATTGAATGGATTAGCTTTCCAGGATCCCCTCCTCTAATTGTATGCTAAAAATAGCATAAGTGTTCACCTCATGTTCCCAACTCTTCTTGTGACGTTTCTGTCTAGATTGATTGAAGTTTTCGTATACTAATTGCTTAATGTCCTCAAGGAATCGCCATAATAGTATTATGTTGATGTTGTTGTTTTTGAGTATATTTCCAGTATGCCTACGACTACATGATACTTTTTTTACATGTCTTTGATGAACCTAAAATTCAGTCGCTAATTCTACTTCTTCTTTGTTTGTCACATGTACAATTGAGAGCGCGTTTGGAGTTAGTATATGACTCCATCTCTGCCCAAACCAGAGAAGCAACTAATAGTTGCATAAGCTTGTGTCTAGCACCCCATTTTCGTGTCTAGAGTGTCCAACGCCTTTCTTCCTCTCCCTAAAACTTGACCTTTTGTTGACAAATATTTGCAGATGTTTCTTACCGTTTGTTTGACATTTTGTTTTGTTTATGTTTGGATATATGAACCAGGTCGATGTGATATGAATGTGATACTGAACATGATGCATATCCTTCCGCCTCCTTTGGGGTGTTGAAATTGCCTATGATTGCTTAGCTCAGAGATACATAGGATAGTGATAGATTTCCCGGTTAAATTTTAGTTGTTGCTTAGCACGGTTCTAGGTTGCTAGAGTTGAGTTTCTAAGAGGTAAAAATCTGAAGAGTTCTCTACGCTTATAAACTGTCTTAATGAGCATTTTATGTCATTCTTTCGGCTACGATAATAACTTCTGAAATTGCTGATTTTTGGGAATAAAAATTCTTTTATGAGAGCTCAAGAGAGTGGTATATTGAGTCTCCAAAGTGCAGTGCTTCGAGCTTGAAAAGTGTTGAATTTTTAGCTCAAAAGGTGCAGTTTTTGAGTGTAAAACTGCAGGTTTTTTTGAGGCCCAGAACACAACCCTTTTGTGGGCTTTGAAGTGTAAGATTTCAGCTTTAAAATGCAGATTTTAAGAGGTAAAAACTGCTGCTTTTGACAACTTTACAGTGCAAATTTTTAGTGCACAAAAAATGTGTATTTTTTGAAACAAAAACGTTATGTTATGAGAGTTTTGTGATGCGGTATTTTGAGTAATGAGGTATTTTGGGTTAAAAATGATGTATTTTAAGTTTCAGAAGGGTGCAGATTTTTAAAAGTTAAAAACATCATGTTTTAAGGGATTTAAAGTATAGCAAGTTAAGCGTCCTAATATAACCCTTGAAGACAAGAACACATATTTTCCTAAAACTTGTAAAACGAGAATGTTTTAGTCTAAAATGTTGACTTATTTAGAGTAAAAACGCACCTCTTTGGAAGATTTTTTTATAAAATTTAAGGGATGAAATGTAACTTTCAAATAAAACAAAATACTTTTTCAAACAACTGCTACACACTTTGAAAGTTTGGCTTCCTTGGCCTTGTTACATTAATTTAATTTAATTTTTCATTAAAGTTTTAACCAACAATATTATATACGTTTTCTCAAGCCCTTTGCTCGTTAGAAGAAACAACATTTTAAAAGCTAAAAATGGATGTTATACGTTTTCGCTAGGATTGTTGCCCCTTTTGTTTTATTCTTGAAAGTGACATACGCCTTAAGTTATTTGTTCTTCTTGAGGGATAGGAAAACTTACCATTTAAAACAAATTTCAAATGAATTAGAAACTAGTTTATAGGCTAAAACAATAAATATATTCTTACAAGAAAAAATAAGTAGGGGTGGTCTTATTATCTTATTAACAAAATTAATGTAAATTTAGAATAAATCTCAATAGTTAGGCCTATTTTATATTCTTTCGATCAACCCCTTTATGAAGAAATTAAATTTACTATTATCACTATATCTATTTTTAAATCAAATATTGCTAAAATATTTTAATTTCTTCACATGCTATTTCATGATTTTAGATATGCCAATGGGTGATGCTTATCGTGACCAACGACACTAACTTACGGTATGAGTGTCTATGATCGTCGATAGTATAGTAACCCAACTAAAGGTTGGGGTCGTGTCCCAAGGGAGTGGTTTTGAGAATTGATAGAAAAATACAATTTAGCTCTAACTAGTCGTAGCTAAAGACATTAACGATTAAAAACATAGTAAATTAAAGGGAGCGACACAAAAGTGTCAAATATCGATTGGGGTTTTTGTAACAAGTAAAAACATCAAAAATTAACAAGAAAATCAAGTATGGGGAAATCTCCTTGGGATGCGACTGCAATATAAGTTGAGATAAATCGTTGGGTGCATGCTTTCAATAGGAAATTTGCAAGATATTAGTGACTAGGCTAAGCTTTAGATTGGAAAGAAGTTCCCTCTCGGGCAACTTACCCCATTTCAAATGGGTTCCTCTCGGACACCCATTTGCTGCATGAAAACCAACCTACGCCTTACCCCACTCACTCTCTCGAGCTGAGTGTTAGGATATGAGACTAGGGCTCACCCTCTCGGGATGAACCTCATGTCGACACTCCTTAGGTCATCAGTCTAGTGATCTTGGTTTCGCGACCTCCCTCTTGGGAAAGCCGAAAATAAATGGGTGATTTTGTATTTGCAACTACAAACTCATTAAATTAAACCACAACCACTAGGTGAAATCACCATTAAAATACATCTAGCCTATCAGCAAGCAAGACCCAACAACAATATCAACACATATTTGCTAAATCACACCCCAAGAATGGGGTTTTTAGCCACACATCAAGAAATAACAAAATACACCTAAAATGATACTAAAATCAAATGGGTATAAGAAATTAAACATTGATTTAAGCAAAGGAAGAAGAATGGAGACCCACTTTCAACTTGGGGAAGATGAAATCCTTCTCTCTTCAAGTTTCTCACAAAACCTCTCCAAACTTGAGAGAAAATATCTAAAAACATACTATTCTATTCTGAAAATAATAATAATGGTTCGAAACTTCTAAAATTAATAAAGAGTTTAGTATTTATAGCCATCAGAAATTAGTGCAGGTGGATAGTTCGACGAGGTTAGTCGAGTCCGCTGAATGACTCGGCGACTCGCCCTTCTTTTGTCTCATCGCCGTTGAGTGCTTTCCTATAACATCTTCACGTTCTGGACTATTGGGAGGTATAGTACTCTTCGTGGAACTATTCGGTGAAGCGCCGACTGCTTCTTTCATCACCTTTTTTATCCTCTTCTTTCAGGGCTTTGCATATTGGAACAAAGGGCGGAGTCTGTCCTTTTGGCAAATCGCCGAAGGTTCTTGGTGATGCTCATGCTTCAGCTTCTTGGTTCTTTTTAGCTCTTTTGTTCCTTTTTGCGCCTAAGTGTCCATGCTTCCACTAAAACTTCAAATACTTGAAACTTAAGAGTTTTTATCAGATATTGAGACAAAATAAGCATTCGAGGATACTATTTTTATCAAAATAAATCCCTAAATGAGTCCAATTTGTGGACTCATTAACACCCTCAACTTAAACTTTTGCTTGTCCTCAAGCAAACTTGAGTTCAGCCATTCAAAAAGGGTGTCTCAAACAATGCTACACAAGACTCAATCATGAGTGCACAGAACAAGACTTAATTTACTTATGCAAGGATCAATTGTGTACTCAAAGATTCAAGTTGTGACCCACCATTACCAAAGATTCTCATGCTCGCAATACTTGCTACATGTGCAAGTTCAAGCTCAACAAAAAGTATCTAAATGCCCTCACATTAAGAATGATTCCATATTCACACAGAGGTTAATCAATTCAAGATCAAGAATCAGATGCAACGCTCATACTAAAAAAAGAGGAACACAATGCATGTTTTCACCCATAGGTTTGCCCTTATTTTCCAATCGACTTTCGATTCGGCTTACTCAAGATCAAAAAGGTCTTTCTAAGGCTTGTGATGGGGTTGAGTGCAAATGTATGGTCATTTAAGCTCAGTGACTTTTTCCTCGTGAGTTGTGGCATTCTCAAGGCATTCCCTTCATTTTCCTTTATCAATTCTTTTTCTAGTGCTTCTAAGTCACCTTTTTATTCTCCTCCATGGATTGCTTGAAACCCGATTCCCTTTGTACTTTATTCCACATTTCTTGTTTTTTTTTTTTTTTGAATTGAAGGGGTTCCATTTTTATGCAGTACCATGGGTTAAGGGGGACTTTTCTTGCACTTCTTGACTTCTCCTTTTCCCTTTCACCACATCCCCAACTTAGGCTTTTGGTCTAAGTTGGCTATTCGCTAAACCACAACTCAAGAGGATTGTAGGTAGTGGTTCAAGTAAGGTCTAGGCTTCATCAAGGTTCTTCCAAAGAGAGGTAAGGCTCTGTAATGACTCGGAAAATGATAGAATGAACTAGAGCCTTGACGTTTGGGTTAGTGTGAGCTTAGGTTGATGTTTATGCTGTTTTAGAACTTAAGTGGAGCTAGGTAGCATCCTAGGGTGCAAGCAAGGGCCTAGGCTAGCGAGTTAGGGTGAAAGAAGCCTTGTCCTTGGAAGGACTGTTTGGCGATGGGGCTGCTAGATCGCCTAAGGGGTTGGCGAGTCGCCCTTATGCCCTATGGTCGCCTAGTGGACTTCCCATTTTACCAGCCTTTGAGTGATCCCACTAGAATAGACGGGCAAAGGGCAGATTTTTAAAGTTACAACTTTTAGGGTCAACTTTAAATGATGATATCTTTTAGCTCAAAACGAATTAGGTGGTCCATTATCTATCCAATTAAAGGTATATGAGTCCTCTTTCCAACGCCACCGAGTTTGCCCTTTTCCGATCTCGGAGTAAAAAGTTATGCCCAAAATAGTGAAGCACTGTCAAAAAGGACGAGCTTAGACGGGTTTAGTGAAAACTTTTAAGTTTAACTTTGTGGGCCCTTAATTCTTTTCCTAAGTTGAGTCCCTATTATTCTTTTCCTTTCCTAGCAATTATAAAACCTTTCTAGACCAAAATTCTTCCATTTAAGTCCCTCCAATTAGAATTAAAAAGAAACCTACCTCCTCTCAAATATTTCTCTCTACAATCCTCCATTGAAGAAGGTCAAGAACTTGGAGCTAGGGCTTGGATTGAAGGTGGTTTCTTCATCAAATTTCTTGGGGAATCTTAGCAAAGGTATGGTGACCCTTGATCCTTGATTATCTTTCCTTCAAGGAGTCCATTAAAAAGGGTTTCAAAAGTCTTCAAAGAACAAAACTTCTATTTTCTATTCTAGGTATGGGTTCATGGGTAAAATGTTTTCAAAGTCATTATATTGGTGAATTGAAGTTCTATTTATGATTTTAAGATGATTTTATATGAAATTTCTTCAAGAACCCATGTTTTCATTAAAGCCCTAGAATTGCTTATGAAGTGGGTTTAATGCTTATGCTTCAATGTTGATGAAATTGTATTTAGATTGGATTGTATTGTTGATTTATATGGTTTTCTATATCTATTTATGATGAATTGTTGGTATATGGATGAATTGAGGATTGTGGCCTTATGGGCAAGTTATGGGTGAATCACCTTGTGGAGATAAAATTGTTGGGAATTGAGTAATGTTGATTATGGCTTTGGAGGATGGTAAGTTGACTTAATCTCATATTATTAGTAAAATTGTTCTAGATGTTGATCCACTTTAAAGGTGGAGGTGTTTACTTATTATGTACATTGTGACCATGGCCTTGAAGGCATAGTATGAGAAATTTAAGTGTTACATGACATTTATGAATGGGAATTCAATGGAGCTAATGTAATCATGTTATGAATGTAAATGTGTTATTATTGAAAGGCTTTTTCTCAAATGTCACTCATGAATGTTGATGATACAATATGAAGGATTCTCCAATGTATTGCATGTCTCGAATTGGTAGAGCTTGTGCATCCTTTTCTTGTTTAAATGATTATATTGTTGGTTGTTGAATCCTCGGATCGGTAGGCTAGTAGCACCCTTCCACTCATGATAATAATGAACCTTGGAATTGGTAGGCTTATGACACCCTTCCATTAATGATAGTAATGAACCTTGGAATCGGTAGGCCTATGGCACCTTTCCATGAAGGTTAATGATGAGACTTGAACCGGTAGGCCCATGGCACTCTTTCAAGAGGAGTTAATGAGCTTTCCTAAATGAACCTTGAAACGGTAGGCTTAAAGCAGCCTTTCACGTGTTAATGAATGTAATTTGGAGTTGGTAGGCCAATGGCACCTCTCATATGTGTTAATGTCAAGGTAACAAACTATTCTATGGGAATGTAGGCTAAGCACCGAGTGGATTTGGTTAGATGGAAACTCCCCCAATGGTTAGGCATGAGTTTCTATGATCGTCTACCTTATCTCATAAACTATGTGCCCGCATAGGTAACTAGTGGATCCATTAAGCTATATGTACCGGTCTTCCTTAGGCAACTAGACCACCTCTTTACAGTGTGGGGACTTATGACACCGGATTCCATGACAAGTTCTCATGGTCTATGTCGGTTAAATGCTTACTTCCCATCATGTGAGATTTCATTATGGTTTCTTGATAGGTTCTACAAAGTGTACGTAGTAGTATGGGATGCTACCTATACATTGCACGAGTAGGCTTGGAGAGGATCATAGTGAGTTTCTCTAAAATCCTTATATCTGTGACATAAATATGCCCTAAATGAGGTTATTAAAGAATGTTGGCTCTCAAATGCTTAATAAGAGATGCATGCTATACTTGGGTTATATTATGAGCTATTTTCCCTTGTCATGTCTTAATTAATGATATACCTCTTATGTATGAATATAGTGCAAAGGTGAAGGAAAGGAAGGATGAGTTTACTTTAGGTGACCTAAATGTGGTGCCCTAGTATGGATGGTGGTATGAGACGCTATCCATACATTGCACAAGGTATAGCATAAGGGTTGCTTAAGGTGAAGGTCCAAGGTAAAGGTAAATGTTTTCATGTTGATATCATTAAAGTGTGATATTATGACTTACTTGATGTTTATGCTTGTCTTGTATGTCTCCTATTCAACTGTTCATGATATTTCTAAAAGTGGCAAATGCATGGTTTCTAGCCAAAATGTCCCTTTTAAAGAATGTTTTGCATGGTCATCATACTTAGTACATTTTGTGTACTAACCCATATTCTTCATGTTTTTACTATAAGTGTAGGTTTCGGCAAGTGATCCCTCCTAGCTAGTTTTGAAGTGTTGGATTGCTTTCCTCCAAGACTTGGTATGTCCTCATGGATTAGAGGATAAAACTTTTAAGTTCTTTTGTTCATGTAATAGGACACTTTTAGTTATTGTTTCGATTGTAAAGAATTGTGTCCCTACTTATGTTTTGTGATTGTGTCTAAGATGGCCATGTGAGACTTAGACTTCCGTTGTGTGTTTTTAAAGTTGTTTTAATGAAGTTTGAATGTTTGGATGTAAATAAGTTTTTAATTCCGCACTATTATCATTATTGAATGCAATGAATAACTATGTGGCTTGTATAAGACCCCTTTGGGGTCGAGTACGCCATGTTACGACTAGGGGGTTCTCTTGGGTCGTGACAGGCTCAAAGAGTGTTCAAAAGAGTTTCACACGCTCACCGGTAGGCCACAAAAGAGGTATATGTCAAATTTGGCTCACATTCTTTAAAGTTGCCTAAGATCATCTCAAGAGGACACCTTTCTAAATCAATCAGACTAACAGGGAAAATTCTAGGTTTATTCATGCAAGTTTCAAATCAACCTAATCACACAAGGCATTGATACTTAAGTCAAACAAGACTACACACTTTCGCTAGTGTGCAATGGTCATTACAAGAGAATCAATTCGATAAATGACTAATCACAAAGAGATGCAAAGAGTTCACATATTGTCTATGCAACTTCATTTGGCCTCATCGTGGCCGTATATTCATGTTCGTTCAATTGAGAGCACTATTCAAGTCATCGATATTGATCAAAATCGAGACTCAATTTTTTTTGCAAAAGAATATTGTCACGACCCAAGCCTAGGGCCTAGACGTGACCAGCGAATGGGGAACCCGAAGAAACCCCAAACAAGCCTCATAGCATATCATTACAAATCCTTGGTCGCGGAAGCAATTAAAATGACCATAAGCGATAAGCATAATCAAGGGGAAATCGGGACTAATGAAGCAAGAGAAAAGGAGAATAATACATAAATACCATAGATGAGTCAAGCTCAAGCATAGTACACAACTTGTCCAACACCACCTCTAAACATGGGTACTTAGCGGGGGCCAAGACAAATTATTGGCTCACCCTCATAGTCAATACATAATTAAAAAGGAAAAGTCTTATACATAGAAAGAGATTATAAGCAAGGTCCCCAGAATGGAGGACTCACCAATAAGCTCGATAGAAAATCGTATTAGCCACGCGGAGGAGGATGGTCAAGCGGTGCTCCGGTCCCTACATGGTGACATCATGTAGGCATAGAGTATGCATTAGTACGTTTGAATGTACTAAGTATATGGGATGCAATGCAATGCAACAATAGATGGACATCATAGGCAAAATGCATAATCATACCCGATAGATAGCATATTAATGAGATGATATGTATAATGACACTTACATAAAAATCATATTTAGTAGGGCGTAGTACATGTGTAGCGAGTGACCATCAATATAGTATTTTCAAGGCCTACCACCCCTTTGGAGAGGTGAAAGAGGTACAAACCCCTCAATGTGGTTACCCGGGCCTACCACCCCCCGAGCTAGAGACCAATGTACAAACCCCTCGATATGGTTATACGGGCCTACTACCCCCCGTACTAGGCAACCAAGGTACCAACCCCTCGATACGGTTATATGGGCCTACTACCCCCCATACTAGGCTTGGTCGACTCACAACACTATATAGAGAAAATTATATACATGTATCGATTTCATCATCATTTCAATAATTATATAACCATCCGACTCATAGGACGTACATTGGACCTTCCATTTCCTAAGAATTCTATAAATGGGCATTTTATCAAACACATGGTGGGCTATTATTCATGTAAATAAAATCATGTATTTCAAGAGTACTAAGTCCAACCAATTCCAAAATCCATATAAATCAGCCTACCAACATAATACATATATATATCAACCTTCATAATTTGATCATGGAAGCATAAAAACCATAAACATCACATAATAATTCCATTTCATGATGATATGCAAAATAGACCATAATAGGGTGTGTAGTAGTAATTCCATGCTTCAAGAGTTCATAAATAACCATAAGGAACCATAAACTTGAAGTAGTAATAGAGGATAAATGGTTGGACTTGTGGAAAGGAAGGTTTCCACAATAAACCCCACATACCTCGACTTTGGAGAATTCTTGATGAAGATTGGAATGGAGAATTGAAGCTTGAGATTTAGTATTGAATCCGGAATTAGAGCTTGAGATCCTTGAATTTGGTTGAGGATCTTGGTGGAATTTTGGAGAGGGCTTAGAGAGTGTTTTGAAGTAAAAAAAATGACTAAGTATGGGACATATCCCCTTTTTATAAAAAACGTCCTCAACACTTACCCTCAAAATAGCTCACTGGAAATTGCAAATCTGCACAGATAGGTTTTACGAAAATGGTCATAACTCCTTCATCCTAACTCGGAATGAGGTGAAACCAAGTGCGTTGGAAAGATAACTCAAAGATCTTTAATTTTGATAGTTTGAGGTCCTTCCAGTTCCTTGTGTGCTAAGAGATATGCCCCTTTAAAGTTGACCCTCCAAATCGCTTTTTTTGCAATTTTTGAATTTTGATACGGCTGCTCTAAAATTCGGGTTAGACCCACTTCCCACTCAATTTGACCCCACGAATAAGAATATGAAGTCAAATTTCCAAAATCATGCACAAATTTTGAGATATATGGAAATTACAATTATAGGAGTTTTCGAAGCACATTTTCGGGCATTTTTGGGGTCGTTTCAAATATCCACATTCAACTCATGAGGGGTGGCAAAAATGTGCAAAAAATTTAAATTTTTTCGGAAGGGTCAAAATCATTTGCAATTAAAAATAAAAGAGAGCCATGAGCTTAAAGAATCGCAAAGCAGTTTTAAAACACAATTAAAAATAGATAACTCAAATGTACAACGAAACAAGGTGGGCCTCACCCCACCACAAAGAAGAGTGTTTGTCCTCAAATGCGAATAATGACAGTACCCAGAGTTTAAGAAAGATAAGATATAGAAAGAGGTCAAGAAGAGTCCTGTCTATGCGGTTCTCTATCTGCCGGGGTATTTGATGCATTTCCTTGAAGTAAAATCATGGTCCCCGGAGTATTGTTGTTTTAGTCCTCATTGTTCGCCTTTGCCATGGACTCTGCAATAAGATTAGCTGCAATCATTTGATCTATCTCCTGAGCTACTCCGAAGGCCCGTATTGCTTTAACAAAACTTCGAGCCCATGAAGGCACATTAGGGTCGATGGGAATTTATCTCTTTGCTCTGGCTTCATTGGTATATTTCCTTTGTCTAGATAGCTCTGCTTTCTTTTCGTCTTTCTTAAACTCTCATGCTCTTATGTGCCTGGGTGGATCATTTCTCCCTGCGACTTTTGATCTAGCCATTATTGCAAAGACTTCGAGGATAAGTTAAATAGCACTTCAAACAGGAGAAAAAGGGTGTTTCTGGGCGTGGAATCGCTTAGCCAAGCTAGTTGGGAAGTACGTTTCCAGTTATGTCAATCATTGAAAGTGATGTACAACTGATATAAGGGCGCAGAAAAAGGGCGAGCAAGGGATCCTTTCGCGAGTCGCCGGATGCATTTTGCGAATTAAACTGACCACCGAAAATCACAGATCGATCAATACATAAAGTATTCAGTTAAAGGTGGAATGGGGATGTTAGGCGAACTGCCGAGAAGTTCCGCGGATTTTGTTCATCTCACCGATCAGCTTAACGTGTCTAGTTTCAACCCATCTTTTCAAATTTCAGCCCGCAATCGCAGATAATGCAACTTACACTTATATAACTAAATTTCAATGAAAACCCAAAGAAATTTCTATTCCCACCGCTTAACAGTTCAACTCAAAGCAAAGTTAAGTGGTAGTCCCTCAAATCATGCAGAAAATATCAAGTCTTAATCGATAATATATACAATCCTAGTAACTCAAAAACTCAACATAGATTTTCTACTATCAGTAATTATGCAAATGACTAAAAATTCTGATCAAATAACTGAGGAGTTTGATTACCAACCTTTGATGCCGAATTAGATAGTACTGGCTTGCTAGGCAGTAATGTGATCCTAATCCGAACACTATACTCTTGAACACTATGAAGTACTTCATTAAGTAAGTCTTAGTTCAGTTATGCTTTTGAACACTATGAGATGTTTCTCAAGCATGTCTTAGTTCATAGGATATGGAGATTGCTACTAAGAACCGTAACTCAATTATGTGAAAGCTTCTATCTCATGAGACCTAACTTTGGGAAAACCCACACTCTACTACGTAAGAGTTCCCCTTTTATCTTGGATAGTCCTCATATCAACTAGGTATGGTTCTCCTTTCTACTTGGAGCTCAGACCCTCTCTTGTGTGACAGTCCATCTCACTGTCACTATCCACTTGGAGCCAAGCGTACACCCCAAGATTTACTTGTTAAGCCTTTCTTAACACTCGTCTCTCGTGGAAGAATGTCCTAGACAATCAATCCATGTTCAAGTGATTCTATCACTTTCATCTATCAAGAATTCATAAGGTAGGTTAGGTGAGTATAGGACTTTCACCGCAATCCAACCTATTAGACTTCTATTCTCTTTTAGACTTTACTCTAAAAGCCTTAACATGAATAGTTAATCACATTAGCTTCACCCTATAGCCCTAGCTATAATGATCACAACCTTACTCTCAAAGTTTCTTTCTTAATCTCTTCTTTATACCTAGATTTCAAGGTATAAAGAAAGATGTGATCAAAATACCTTGAAATCTAGGTATAAAGAAGACACTAAGAAATAAACCTTGAGAGTAAGGTTGTGATCATTATAGCTAGAGCTTTAGGGTGAAGCTAATGTGATTAACTATTGATAGTAAGGCTTTGACAGTTTGATCACATCTTTTATTACTAGGTGATTCTAGTCTCAATTGATCATAAAGGTTCAATACTAACTTTACAAGTCAAGATCAATCATATTTGATAAGGTCTAGTTCAATTATTGATTATATGATCCTAAGTTTGATCAATTACTATTCATGACATTGATTTATGAAGATTACTCGTGAACCTTCAATTTCACCTCTAATGGCAAAACCCACAATTATCACATTTATCAATTTAGACTAGGGTTTACCATTGAAATCACATGAATTCATCATAATATCAATAAACAAAGCTAAATCAATCATAATTGGGTATTATCCACTAGATTAAAATCATACCCAAACCCTACCCATAATGTAAGAAGAATCCTAGCTCAATTAGGGTTTTTGATCCACAATTGGGGGACTATTAATGGGGCTCTATGGGTGGAAGAACCCATAGATGAAAAGCTAAACATACCTTTAATCAAAGCCCTAGCACAAGCTCTCAACAATGGACTTTGTTCTTGACCCAAGCTTCAAGCTCTATCTTCATCTTCAATGGGGTTTTTCTAGAGAGAGAAATATTCTTTGGAGAGGATGAAGTTGGGTTTTTTTTGGATTCTAGGGAGAATGACTTAATTGAGGTAAACTTAAGTCTAATTAGCTTATATACTTTCTAGGAAGGGAAAAAATTAATGTAGAGTCACATTTGGAAAATAACTAAGGACCTTAAACGTTTTAACTTAAAAATTACAAGCCTTCACGACTTACCTCACCCTTTGCACCCTCATGGCTCGCCAAGGTTACTAGGTGACTCTCCAAGTGGACCCTTGGCTTGCCCAATTTTCCAGTAGCTCACTAAGTTGAGAAGGCCACTTAGGCGATGAGGGAGGCATCTTGGTGATTCACCAATCCAACCGGCGATCTACGTCTTAGCTCGCAGAAATTTCCAGAACTTAGAACAAGGGGACAGCCCACTAGGCAACCCCAACTGCACTTTGGCGCATCGTTAAGTCACTTGGGAGATCATGTTGCCCAATCAGAAAATAGGTCTATCGAAGAACAAGTTCTCTTTCACTCTACCTTCCTAGCTTAGGTCCTTGCCCACTCCCTAGGCTTGACAACCCCACATGCTAAGACTTAGGTTAGTCTATAAGGTTACGGGGTGTAATATGTGCCTTGATGTTCAAACACTAAACCCCTCATTCCAAGCACGCAAAGTCTCATCTATGACTCTAATTCTCAACATCACACTCTAGAACTCTAGCTTTTGGCTCCAGTTTAGTCTATGAATTTCCAGGGCGTTACAATATCTCCCCCTTGGGAACATTCTTCCTCGAATGACAATTCTAAACACTTATTAAATGAAACGACCCTAGACTTGCAGTCCATCATGCATGCAACATATCTAATGCACATAAACAAGGAGGAAAACTTCAATTCCCACCAAACATACTCAATGTAGAAAAAGGAAGTAGGAACTTCAATAACAACCCATTTATGCATGACATTCTTATAACTAGTCATATTCAAGGAAGAACTACCATCTCCTAGTCATAACATGCTCAACATAATCTCATGGAGCCCATACACAGTTTATTCTCAAAAAGCATTCGTTTCAAGGAGGAATCTTTCAACTCCAAAAACTAAAGCATGCTCAAATACATATCTCATGAAGTCTATATGCAACTCTACTAAAATGCACTACAACATGAGGAAAATAATGCATCTAAGTCATTTTTAACAAGACCTAGGCATTTTCATGAACATGCACATAATGAAATCATGATAACATATAAACACACAATAACCTTACTAAATAGACACACTATCTCCCCCTTGGGAGTAAGCCTACACAAGTTCTTCTAAACATAATTCATAATATAAGGCATCAATGAAGCATCATTCATATTAAAGACAACTTCAAGCCCATCATAACAAGTCACAAAAGACAAGATATCTGGAAATTTACCACAACATGAAACACATACCGGAAGGGACATGAGGAGATCACTCTTAATATTCTCTAGATTGGAGAGCATAAAACCTATTCTTCTTTTGAGCACTATTATCCGAACTACTAGAGGAAACTTTCTTATCCTTCCTTCCCTTAGCCTTAAGAACCAGGCAATCTCTCATCTTGTGCCCTTCCTTACCACACCCATAGAAACCATCCATGCTGGCTAGGCACTTACCATAATGACTCTTCCCACACTTGGAGCAAGTAGACTTGGAAACAAGAGACCCACTACCCTTCTCTTGGTAAAACCTAGGGGTGTTGGAAAAATCTTGACTGGAATACCTTGGTTTAGTCCTGGCCTACCTTGTCTATCAGACTTAACATTGGGAAAGTTCCCATCATCGGTTCTAGCTCTTTTCCCCTCTCTATTCATTTTCTTAAGCTTTTGCTCCTCAATTTGTTAAGCATGCACCATGAGACGGGAAATATTCATACTAGGGATAAGCATTGCCGAACGACATTCATTGACCACTAGTTCGGACACTCCCCCATCACAAACTTAATCATCTTGGCCCTTGAATCCCCCACTATGGTTGGAGCATATTTGGATAGTTGGGTGAACTTAATGAAATACTCTTTCACACTCATACCCCCTAGCTTAAGATTTATGAATTCTTGCATCGTTAGTTCCCTCAACTCTAAGGGAAAGAACCTATCAAGAAATTCCTTTCTGAACTCTTCCCACTCTATTGGGCCCTCTTCTATTGGTCTACTATCTTTCCATTGCTCATGACAAATTTGTGCTACATCCCTCAATTGGTAAGCGGCTAGATCCGCTTTCTGTACCGTAGTTAATCCCATGATAGAAAGCACCTTATACATCTCATCTACAAAACCTTGAGGATCTTCCTCCACCTTGGAGTCATAGAACCCCGAAGGGTTCATCCTTAAAAACTCTCTCACCCTAGATCTCACCCTAGAAGAAGCCATCCCCCTTATTGGGTTTGCCGGAGCTACCACCTCTCTATTGGATTGCACCGTCAAGGCTTGAGCCAATAATTGCATAGAAGCCCTAAGCTCCGCAAGAGTGCCATTCCCAATTGGAGGGTCATTTGGAACTTGAGTAGGAGCTTGTGGAGGGACTTGATTTGGAAATTGAAGAGGAACCTCTTGCTCCTCATCACCTTCCTCAATTCTCCTAGCATTAGTCCTTGTATTAGCCATATCCTAAAAAACGAAAGGCACAGATTAGAAGAATAGCCTACTAAAGCCAAACTCTATGGCACGACTAAGAGAATGAAGAAGTGAGACTTTTCCTAAGCATCCAATAGCCTCCTATTCATAAAATGTGGCACGCTTCACATTTATGAACAAGACTCTACTAGATGTGGTTTGAGATAGTCCTAGAACCATTCTAACCTTTTGATCTGATTACCAAGTTTGTCATGATCCAGGGGTACCCCCTAGACGTAACATGGTGTACTTGACCCCGAAGAGGTCTCATACAAGCCCTTAGCATAATCATAACATAGGTAATAGAAAGTATGGGAAAATTTAAAAATTCTTTAGATCATACTATAAAAACACCTTTTCATAAGAGAACGAAAGTCTTTACAACAACTTTGTCTCAAACCATCTATTAAAAACTCTTGAATAAAAGACTTGGGAAGCAGCCCACATAAATGTCTACAACCTAAAGAAATGACATAAAGGAAACATAAGGGTTTGTCCTTGAAGCTATGATGACTCACCAATTCTTCAACTCTTCTTGCACCTTAGAAACCTAGCCTCCAAAGCAACTCAATCTCCAAACTACATTTGATTAGAATGTAGACAATATGTGTTAGTACAAAATGTACCAAGTATGAAAGCTAGCATAACATCATAAGAACATCTCAAAATGGCTAGTCAACATAAGACACAAGCATACGAGGTAATCACAAGGTCATAACATAATCATCATAGTCATAGCATAATCTTCAACATAAGCATCATATAAACATAAGTCAACATAAAACATAGTTAATAAGCATAGGTGACAAGACATAATCACATAAGCATAATTGACTCTTAGTCATCTATACCATAATAGCACCATTCTCAAGTAACCTCAAAAGCATACATGTGAAAAGCAAGAATAGGATCCCATAATACCACCTAAGCAAAGTATCCCTTTTTGGTCATCTCAATCATGGCCTATATACACGGTCAAGTCTCTAAGCTTCTATACCATAAGGGCACCATACTTCTAAGTAATCTCAAAGCATACTTGTGCAATGCATGAAAGGCATCCTGTACTACCCTTCACACTAAGCATAACCTTGATGTTATCTTAGTCATATTCACCCTCCGTTGGCTACATTATTTAGCTTAACTCTTATAACTAAGGGAATCTCTCACCTTTAGTCTACTATAACTAGGAGGGGCAACTAGGGCACAATCCTATCTCAAATATTTTCTTTAACAACCCTAAGTCATACTTGTGCAATGCAATCATAACATCCCATAATACTAATCATGCTAAGTACCACTTTTAGGTCCTCTAACTATTATTTCTTGACTTGGAACCTGGTTCCTCTCTTTAAACTTTAGAACACTATGAGGTACATATCTTAAGCACATCTTAGTTCATTACAAGGTTGAACCCTAAGAGCTACTTCCTTTAATATGTCTAAGTTCACTATTAGCATGGATACTATGAGTTACTTGCGTAAGCATGTCTAAATCCTCTTATAATTTGAACACTATAAGATACTTCTCTTAAGCATGTCTAAGTTCCTTCTACACATGGACTCTATGAGATACTACCTTAAGTAAGTCTAAGTCCACTTATACACTTGAACACTATGAGGTACTTCATTAACTAAGTCTTAGTTCAATTATGCTTTAGAACACTACGAGATGCTTCTCAAGCATGTCTTAGTTGATAGGATATGGAGATTGCTACTAAGAACCATAACTCAATTATGTAAAGGCTCCCATCTCATGAGACCTAACTTTGGGAAAACCCACACTCTACTAAGTAAAAGTTCCCCCTTTATCTTGGATAGTCCTCACATCACCTAGGTATGGTTCTCCTTTCTACTTGGAGCTCGGACCCTCTCTTGTGTGATAGTCCATCTCACTGTCAATATCCACTTGGAGCCAAGCATACACCCTAAGATTTACTTGTTAAGCCTTTCTTAACACTCATCTTTCATGGAAGAATGTCCTTGACAATCAATCCATGTTCAAGTGATTCTATCACTTTCATCTATCAAGCATTCATAAGGTAGGTTAGGTGAGTATAGGCCTTTGACCATAATTTAACCTATTAGACTTCTATTCTCTTTTAGACTTTACTGTCAAAGCCTTATTATCAATGGTTAATCATATTAGCTTCACCCTAAAGCTCTAGCTATAATGATCACAACCTTACTCTCAAGGTTTATTTCTTAGTGTCTTCTTTATACCTAGATTTCAAGGTATTTTGATCACATCTTTCTTTATACCTTGAAGTCTAGGTATAAAGAAGAGATTAAGAAAGAAACTTTGAGAGTAAGGTTGTGATCATTATAGCTAGGGCTTTAGGGTGAAGCTAATGTGATTAACTATTCATGTTAAGGCTTTTAGAGTAAAGTCTAAAAGAGAATAGAAGTCTAATAGGTTAGATTGTGGTGAAAGTCCTATACTCACCTAACCTACCTTATGAATTCTTGATAGATGAAAGTGATAGAATCACTTGAACATGGATTGATTGTCTAGGACATTCTTCCATGAGAGATGAGTGTTAAGAAAGGCTTAACAAGTAAATCTTGGGGTGTATGCTTGGCTCCAAGTGGATATTGACAGTGAGATGGGCTGTCACACAAGAGAGGTTCGAGCTCCAAGTAGAAAGGAGAACCACACCCAGATGATGTAAGGACTATCCAAGATAAAAGGGGAACTCTTACGTAGTAGAGTGTGGGTTTTCCCAAAGTTAGGTCTCATGAGATAAGAGCCTTCACATAATTGAGTTACGGTTCTTAGTAGCAATCTCCATATCCTATAAACTAAGACATGCTTGAGAAACATCTCGTAGTGATCTAAAGTATAATTGAACTAAGACTTATTTAATGAAGTACCTCATAGTGTTCAAGAGTGTAAGTGGACTTAGACTTACTTAAGTCTCAATTGATCATAAAGGTTCAATTCTAACTTTACAAGTCTATATGAATCATATTTGATAATGTCAAGTTCATTTCTTGATGTTTAGAATCACCTAGTAATGAAAGATGTGATCAAAATACCTTGAAATCTAGGTATAAATAAGACACTAAGAAATAAACCTTGAGAGTAAGGTTGTGATCATTATAGCTAGAGCTTTAGGGCGAAGCTAATGTGATTAACTATTGATAGTAAGGCTTTGATAGTAAAGTCTAAAAGAGAATAGAAGTCTAATAGGTTAAATTGTGGTCAAAGGCCTATACTCACCTAACCTACCTTATGAATGCTTGATAGATGAAAGTGATAGAATCACTTGAACATGGATTGATTGTCAAGGACATTCTTCCATGAGATATGAGTGTTAAGCAAGGCTTATCAAGTAAATCTTGGGGTGTATGCTTGGCTCCAAGTGGATATTGACAATGGGATGGAGTGTCACACAAGATAGGGTCTAGGCTCCAACTAGAAAGGAGAACCGCACCTAGCTGATGTGAGGGCTATCCAAGATAAAGGGGAAACTCTTACGTAGTAGAGTGTGGGTTTTCCCAAAGTTAGGTCCCATGAGATGGGAAACTTCACATAGTTGAGTTAATGTTCTTAGTAGCAATCTTCATATCCTATGAACTAAGACATGCTTGAGAAGCATCTCGTAGTGTTCTAAAGATAATTGAACTAAGACTTACTTAATGAAGTACCTCATAGTGTTCAAGAGTATAAGGTGTCGTTTGGTAGAGTGTATAAGAATAATGCAAAATAGGGTGTATTAGTAATTCTTGCATTAGTAGTGCTTGCATTATTAATGCTTGCATTAGTTATGTCTGCATTATTTCTTATACACTGTTTGGTTTGATGTATTAGAAATAACAAATCTTGCAAATGTCTATTAAAAAAATGTATGTTTACAAAAATACCCTTCACATTTTATTTCTTTGTACACTTCCTTTGCAACAAGGTTTTTTGCTAAAACATTATTTACTCCTATTCTTTTTTTTTTCAAATATAAAATTAAATAGTTGTTACTATATTGAAATAAGATTTTTTTTTTAAAAAAAGAAGAAGATGCCAGCTCCATTATTAGTAGATTTCCAAAATAAAAAATATTACCATTACCACAAAATACCAATACAAATAAAGAGCACCTATTTCTGCTTCTCATAAGCTTCTGCTTTCTCAATGTCAGCATGGGCTGCAGTCTGGATTAATCCAACTAAAGCCTCAATATTTCCATGGCTTTTCACTAGCTGTTCATAAAGGCGTGCTGCCTCCTCTTTCCTTCCATGCCTGAGCTTGAAAGCAGCAGCCTCCTGCGTGATGGTATTGAGCTTAGTTTCCTCCAATACCAACTACTATTAATAGGTGCCCTGTGACTCCATATCGAGGTTTCCTCTCTAAGATAAATTCCATGTACCCATTTTACCCACAAGGTTTTCTTATTCATTACAATCTGCCATATTAATTGTCCCATTGATGCAATGTTCCAGCTGCTACTGCCAGAATCATTTACTCCTTTTTCTTAAATTTAGAAAGGAGGTGGCGAGAAGAGAGAGCTTGTAACTCCTTTCCCCCAAAACAGAAAAAAAGAGAGGATCAACCAATCAATGATCAGCTGGATCTCAATACCAAACTAGTGTGATAGGCTATATGAATCCTCTTATATCCTTCATCGGCTGTTTGAACTAGTTTCATTTTGATACAAACAATTTGTAATATAACAGAAACTAGTTGTTCTCTAGATCTCATACATACACCTTTTTTCTTCTATTTAGCCTCCTGATTCTGTTTTTCCTCTTACAAATTCACTAATTACATGTGAGCATCACAGCAGCTATGAACCATCAACTCATAGAGAAATTAACAAAGAAAAACAGAAACAAGACAGAGAAATACAAGACAAATTAAAGAAATGTCATAGCAGCTATATAATTGCATTTCAGAATCTCAAAATTAAATGGCTACACGAGAATTTGAAGAGCTGTAACGACAACTATATAATTACATCTGCACTTAGCATGGAGTTAACAAGTAGCAATGGAGTTAGTTTGAGAATAGCACTTAAGCATTCATTGAAAGCCTGACTTACGCTCCATCCCGATCTAATATAATCAACCTTGATTGATCTATTTTTCTCATGGTGAGCCAAGATATTTAAAAACATTGCTAATTTTTCGCTGCTTGACATACTTTTACTATCGGTCAAACCTCCAATATCCTTAGTTAAGAGAACTAAAGTGTGAAAGGCATTTCTATCCATTCTTAACTTATCGATACATACACTACCATTATCATTTATGATATAGTGTAAGTGAGAAATGATTTTCGGAACTCGAACACTCATACGATACCTAACCTCACGTCTGTTTCGACATCGTCTTCTTAGAGAATGACCATGACAAGCCATGAAAAGACAAATAAGGAGAACAAGAACTTGTTGAAACAATATCTCCACAAGAATAATATATTCAATACCTGATAATGGTTGAAGATCCATAATAACACCTATATTTGCCATAAAAATAAGAATGAATACATATAAAGCTTTTAAATAAGTATCTATGTGCATAAATTCCTAATTTTCGACCATATAAAGAGTGGAATAGATGAGCTCAAAGCATATTAAAAAAACAAGCTAAACCTAAATTTCATCTTAAATTGTGAAAGAGATGTTGAAAAATATAGATTTTAATGAAAGATAAGAGTACTAACCTTGTAAGGACGAGCAGACAATGTCTGATTGAGCAAAAGGAAGAAGAAACCTACTCTTGAATTTCCATTGACAAAGTACAGAGAGATGAAAGGTTTCTGAAGCAAGTACTATGGAAAATGTTTTTTTAAAAGGCTTTGAGGGTACTTTTGTAATTATATAATATAATGCAAGTGTTAAAATGCTATGTATTACTAATACCTAGAATTTCTTGGTATTAGTAATACACAACTTAATACACAATATAGTGTATAACTAATGCAAGCATTAGTTATACATGACATAAAAAAGTGTACCAAACAAGGTATTACTAATACACACACCTAATGCATGCGTTATTTTTCCTAATACACTCTACCAAACGACCCCTAAGTGTACTTAGACATACTTAAGGTAGTATATCATAAAGTCCATGTGTAGAAGGAACTTAGACATGCTTAAGTTAAGTATCTCATAGTGTTTAAAGTGTAAGAGGATCTAGACATGCTTACGTAAGTAACTCATAGTATCCATGCTAATAGTGAACTTAGAAATATTAAAGGAAGTATCTCAGAGGGTTCAACCTAGCAATGAACTAAGATGTGATTAAGAGAAGTACCTCATAGTGTTTTAAAGTTTAAAGAGAGGAACTAGGTGCCAAGTCAAGAAATAGTATTAAGAATTACAAGCCTTCACGACTTACCTCACCCTTTGCACCCTCATGGCTCGCCAAATGGACCCTTGGCTCGCCCAATTTTCCAGTAGCTCATTAAGTTGAGCAGGCCACTTAGGTGATGGGGGAGGCGTCTTGGCGATTTGCCAATCCAACTGGCGAGCTACGTCTTACTTTGCACAAATTTCCAGAACTTAGGCCGAGGGGACAGCCCACTAGGAGACCCCAAGTGCAGTTTGGCGTATCACCAAGTCACTTGGGCGATCATGCTGCCCAATTGCCAACTAGGTCCATCGAAGAATAAGTTCTCTTTCACTCTACCTTGCTTGCTTAGGTCCTTGCCCACTTTCTAGGCTTGACAACCCCACATGCTAAGACTTAGGTTAGTCTATAAGGTTACGTGGTGTAAGATGTTCCTTGACGTTCAACCACTAAACCCTCATTCCAAGCACGTATAGTCTCATCTATAACTCTAATTCTCAATATCACACTCTAGAACCCTAGCTTTTGGGTCTAGTTTAGTCTACAAATTTCCGAGGCGTGACAGAAAGCCACAAAGATTGTCTACAAAATTATGTAGGCGAACCGACAGGAAGGGAAGAGTGGCACACATTTTTGAACAACCTTACAGGAGATACCATCCAATGGAAGTTTTCTTGGATAATAGGATTGGCATTTGCAAGTACTCGATATTTTGTCTTTATCGAGTTAATTGGGCAAATTGGGCATTCAACCATAAGCAACTCTTCGGGTTATGCGGTAATTTAGAGTTATCCAAGACATTCCGCATCGGTCATGGGATCACATGAAGAGGCCTTCACTTTGGTGTCACTAGAACGCATAAACAATTTGCAAGCCGAGTGGGAATATGTGATTGATTTAGACATAGGAGAGAAAAGCTGGTGTACGTCGGAATATTACACTTGGCAAAATGCTATGAGTCATATGGCTCATCCAAGCGTACGAAGGAATTGGGGGTTTGTAGACAACCAACGAATTGATTGGGTTAGAAAATCAGTGCTTCCTCACATGGGATTCACTACACCCATGTACAATAAGATAGTTCCTGGATCCCCCGATTATTTAATCTAGGTGGTTGAGGAAGAAGAGGAAGAGGAGGAAGAAGAGCCAGAAGAGGATACAAAAGAGGATAAAGAAGCACACCCAGAAGAGGACCCTGAAGAAGACCCAAAAGAGGATTCTGAAGAGGACCCTGAAGAAGACCCAGAGGAGGATCCCGAAGAGGACCTAGAAGAAGAGGTGTGGGAAGACCACATTGAGGTTTATGAATCGGGTTCTAACATCTATGACCCAAGAGATAGAGGGGTGATAGATATGTCACCCGAGCACGACCCTGAAGAGTCTCCAGAGTACCATTCGAGTCCTTACTATGATATGGATGATGATGATGATGATGCCCCAACCTGGCCGTAGATTATATTTTTTCTTTGAACTCTCTCATAAGCTCCTTAAAGTGTCGTATGACCTATCCCTCTTATATGCCTTATGGCCACCCTTGTACTTTCATTTCTTAGGCCTATGATTGCCTACCTTAATGTAACATCCAAGACTACCTTAATCAATTAAGTTATGTTTGCTCCAAATCTAGAATGTGTTTAAATGGATCATTTATTATCAAATTAATTACAACGTAGGCCTACCTCAGGCAAAAAGAGGTTCTATATTAGGAAGCATTTTGAATGTAGACAAATTGGCGTATATATGTGTTACACTTACATATATGTTACATCTTTCAATATCTCCCAAACTAACATAGTTTTCCTTTTCTTTTGTTTTCTTTTCTCTTTCATCATTTATCCCCAAAAGTGAATTAATTTGTGTCGACTTGCAAACTGGCTGGCTCACGATACAACCTTCGATCCTAAGGAAAGATGACTGATAAAGATGAGTTCAACGTTGCTGCAAACATAATGATACCTATTGAGAACCCTGAAGGTTCTTGAAACATGACATACATCCAAAATGAAGAGAAAATGGCTCACATGCAGCAAGAACTCGAGATCTTTAGGGAAGAATTATGCCAAGTGCGAGACTTGGCCAAACTGTAGGCTACCACTTTTCCTACTTTCAAGATGCCTATCAACTTCCCAAAGGATGATCTGCCTACCAACTTGCCAAATCAGCCAGAACAAACACAACATGCTCCCGCACACGGTCGAGTTCCACTAGATTCTCTAACCCCAGTCAGGACCATTCCTGACCTCCCTAATTACGACCCTACCATACCTATAATGCAGAAGTTACTTGGGGCATAAGTCGCCGCTCCTTACGAGCCACATGTTCCACCTGTATATGCCACTGGAGCTCCTACCTTCTTAATGCCAGCTGTAGTTAATATCCCGTATGAGGTCGATCAATATGCATAAATGAAGAAAGATGCTTGGTTGGAAGAGGATGCATCGATAAATTCCCAACTTCATGGTCTAAGAAAGGAATTGAAAAGCTTACAAGTTACTAAGGGGACGAAAAGCCTTAATTATGATGACATGTGCATCCATCCATACAATAACGTGCCGGTAGGGTACAAATCGCCGAAGTATGACATGTATGATGGAAAAGGTGACCCTCACGCACATTTAAGGGTGTACTGTGACAAGTTAGTCGGTGTCGGAAGAAATGAGAAGCTGAGGATGATGTTGTTAATCCAGAGTCTGTTTGGAGAAGCATTGACTTGGTATACGCACCAGGACCCTCGCAAATGGCGTGACTGGCAGGAAATGGATGACGACTTCATGAATCATTTCAAATTCAATACTCAAATTATAGCCAAAAGATTCTCATTGAACAACATATAAAAGAAGCCATTTAAGAATTTCCAGGAGTACGCATGACATTGGAGAATTGAAGTCACAAGAGTGCAACCACCACTAGATGAGAGTGAGATCTCGAAGTACTTTATTCAAGTTCAAAAAGGTATCTACTTTGACAAGATGGTGTCAATGATGGGCTAGAAGTTCACAGAATTGGTCAAGATGGGAGTCTTCATAAAGGAATGTGTCAAATTTGGGAAGATTCAGTCGATAGTCACATTGCAAGCTGCAAGTAGGGCCATACAATCGGGTTCAATTAGCGACATCAAGAAGAAAAGGGAAGGTGTTTCAGCTATCACTTACCAACATGGAGGACCGTCCCATCGATACCCCAAAAATCCTTAAATTGTTGCACATACTTCTTACGTCCCATACCTAGTATATAATACCCAACCACACTATAATCAACCTTAAGCACTAGCACACAAAAATACACCAAGACCATATATCCCTGTCCAAGCACCAATCCACCAAAGTAGACCAGCATATGCACTGAGACCACATCCAAATCTAGAAGCTATAAATGCTCACGCTTACACATCAATTGTCGAACCCTATGCCCAATTATTTGAGATGTTTAAGACAACGAGAGTGCTGCAACCAGTTGAAGAAGAACTTCCTGATCCAATCCCTCATAATTTTGATGGAAACAAGCGATGCACTTACCACTCGAGAGTCCAAGGACACGACACTGAAGATTGTAATGGTTTGAAGAACCAAATCGAGTCATTTATCAGAAGATAAGTAATCAAATGCACTCTAGCACCTCTTAATGTGAACAATTACCCCTTGCCAAACCATGAGAATTGGTAAGTCAACATGCTTACTTTAGATAAAGAATATGGGGGCCTTGACTGTCTCGACATAGATGAACCAGATGCCATGACATCTTCAGTGCAACCTATTATCACTGTTCAACTAAGTGATCCTCTGATTGTCCAAACATATATCCTAAGAGTTGTAGTGACCACTCTAATCGCTAGAAATCCTAATTATGACACCAAAGCAGTCCCGTGGGACTACAGAGAAGGTGCCAAGGGAAAGACAATTGATATTATCGTGGCTCAAGTCATGACTAGGTCGTGGAGGTTTTATGCCCCAGAGGATCTAAATCAAAGAGATCTTGGAAAAGAACAGAATCCAAAGAAGAATGTTACCGATTCTGAAGCCGCAAAATTTTGGAAAAAGATGCAACTCAAAGACTATTCAGTCGAAGAGCAGCTGAAGAAGAGGCCATCCCACATATCCATTTTGTCTTTCCTGATGAGTTCTGAAGCTAACAGAAATTCTTTGATGGAAGTGTTAGACAGAGTGAACATTCCAAAAGATACCACAAGTGAAACCTTAGCTTTAATGATTGGAAGAATAGTGGAAGCTAACAAGATCTCTTTCCATGATGATGAGTTGCCTGCGGAAGGGGCTAAGCACAATAAAGCGATTCACATCGTAGTCAAATGTGGTGATAAGATTATGACTTGAGTTCTAATCGATGGTGGTTCTGGATGCAATATTTATCCTTTTACCACTTTGAGGGATTTAGGAGTTAATATGGGCCAGAGATATAAAGGAAAGTCATGTGAAAGTTAGAACTTTTGATGGAGCGCAAAGAAGTGTCATTGGAGAGATCTATCTCATGTTGCAAGTGGGGCTGGCTAAATTCCCCATCCTATTACAAGTGATGGATGTATCATCCAACTACAACCTATTGTTGGGAAGACCATGGGTTCACATGCAAAGAGCGGTTCCTTCCACCCTTCATTGGTGTGTAAAGTTTGAATGGGTCGTACAGAGTTTACCATTCACGGGGAGCTCAGTCACCCTATTCTTTCTGTTAATTCTATTTCGATGGCCGACGAGTTAGACAGAGCCACTTTTCACACTGTGGAAATCATGCAAGCTGTAAGGGTCGGTGAGGAAGAAGAGCCAGATGATACAAAATTGTATAGTGCAACAAAAATGGCTGCGTCAGAGATGTTGAAGTATGGGTATCAACCAAAGAGTGGACTTGGACCAAAGTCCAATGGCATAGTTGAGCCAATCTAGCTGAGGCATCAGAGAGGCACCAACATACTTGAATATGAGCTTGCCTTAGGAAGATTCCATCAGGGGAAAAGCAATACAGTCTTCGTACAAGAAAAACCTTTGATTCCAGATCAAGCTAGTGATGATCACATCATAGAAGGAATAGGAAATCTATTCATGGCCATGGCTGGAGAAGAGGAAGAGATAAATCTCAACAAATTGACCATTCGTGATACAGAACCTGGAGAAATCTTGCAGAACTGGACCATCAGCCCCTCCTTATTTCAACCAGAGTCTTAGTAGTGTGTAAAAGAAGTTTTTAATTTAAAATTCGCATGATCAAATTGAGGCTTCAATCATGCCTAATCTTTTGTTTCTTGCCCCTTCTAAAAGCTAGAATGCTTTGAAATAAAGTCTTTATTTTTCTTTAAAAATTTCTCGTTATTTTAAATATCTATTTATTTTTACTTACCTTTTGAACTTTTGAGCACTCATATTAATAAAAATCCTCCTTCAATAGTTATGACATGTAACGAATCAACCGAGCAAGGTGAAAACGATGAACAAGATCACAAAGAGTATGATGAAAGCATGAAGCCTGAAAATCTATGACACGAGATTGAGCAAGTTGAAGTCAGAAGAAACCCAATATGGATGAAACAGAGGTTGTCAACTTAGCAGATGAGGAAATCATGAAGGAGACATGAGTCAACATACATTTGGAAGATGAAAGAAAGAAAAAGTTAATAGAGTTCCTTAAGCAGTACGTTGACGTATTTGCTTGGTCTTATGATGACATGCTAGGATTAAGCATTGATATTATCTTGCACAAATTATAAATTGATCCCATTTGTCTACCCGTTAAGCAAAAGACAAGAAAATTCAAGCTGAATTTGAGTTTAAGGATCAAAGAGGAGGTAACTAAGCAAATTTAGGCGAACATTGTGAGAGTTACAAATTACCCCACATGGTTTGTCAACATCGTGCCTGTGCTGAAAAAGGATGGAAAAATTAGAATATGTGTGGACTATCAAGATCATAACAGAGCCAGTCATAAGGATGATTTCCTTCTTCCAAATATTCATATACTCATTCATAATTATGCAGAACATGAACTGCAATTATATGTTGATTGTTTTGTAGGATATCACTAGATCTTGATGGATGAAGATGACGCAGAGAAGACAACGTTTATCACTCTATGGGGGGTGTATTGCTATAGAGTAATGCCTTTTGGTCTAAAAAATGATGGTGTAACCTACATGAGGGCTATGAATACCCTTTTTCATGATATGATCCACAAAGAAATTGAAGTGTACATGGACGATGTTGTTATCAAATCCAAAAGAAGTTCAAACTACCTGGATGACTTACAAAAGTTCTTTGAGAGGTTACGGAGGTATAATCTAAAGTTGAATCCATCAAAGTGTGCATTTAGAGTACCCACGGGAAAACTAATGGGATTCATCATTAGCAGGAAAGGCATAGAGTTGGATCCATCGAAGATAAAGGCAATCCAAGAGCTACCTCCATCTAAGACCAAAAAGGATGTGATGAGTTTCTTGGGAAGACTGAATTACATCAGTCGGTTCATAGCTCAATCCACAGTAATCCGTGAACCTATATTCAAATTACTGAAGAAGGATACTACGGCAAAATGGATAGAGGAATGCCAAAGGGCAAGATACACCTAGTTGGAACGAACATGTTGCGCTTTGACTTTGATTGCGCAAAATAATAGGCATTACTTGTCTGCATACACCACGTACTTGATCTCAAGAATGGATCAACTCAAGTGCGTCCCTCGAGCTCAAAGTGAGTTTGTTGATGCTTTCGCAACATTATCCTTGATGATTCAACATCTAGACAAGAATTACATCGACCTTATCTATATAGAGATACATGATCAACATGCCTACTGTTTTCATATAGATGAGGAACTGGATGGAAAACCCTGGTACTATGACATTAGAAGATTGATAGAAGCACAAGAATATCTTGAAAATGCCATAAGCAAGCAGAAACAGACTTTGAAGAGGATAGCCAATCATTTATTCCCAACGGAGAAATCCTATATAGGAGAACTTTGGATTTAGGATTGCTGAGGTGTGTCAACACTGCAGAAGTGACAAGTCTTTTGAAAGAAATACATGCAAGAACATGTGGACCTCACATGAATGGGTTGACTTTGGCAAAGAAGATTTTAAGAGGTGGATATTTTTGGATGACCATGGAGAGAGATAGCATCCGGTATGTGCAAAAGTGTCATCAGTGTCAAGTGCATGGATATTTTATACGGGTTCCACCGAATGAGCTTAATGTGATGGGTTCCCTTTAGCCATTTGCCGTTTGGGGCATGGATGTTATTGGACCCATAGAGCCTCCCACATCAAATGGACATCATTTCATTCTAGTGGCTATCGATTATTTCACAAAATGGGTTAAAGCTTTGACATACAAGGCAGTGACTAAGAAGGTAGTGGTAGACTTTGTTCACAAAAACATAGTTTGTCGGTTTGGAATTCCAGAATCGATCATAAAAGCTAATGCAACTAACGTCAACAACGATCTTATAAAGGAAACTTGTGAAAGGTTTAAGATTGCTCATCAAAATTTCATAGTTTACCACCCACAGATGAATGGATATAGTTCTCGCCTCAGCTTCTTCTTTGAAATCGGAGACTAGAGAGCTTTCAACCAATTTTGCACCCGCAGATCGTCTTCTCCTCTTTTCTTTTGAAGTTCAATGTCGGAAAGAGCAGATATGCCGACATCTTTCCACGTTCAAGCAACTAATCATTCCTTTTGTGGGAATACAATTTGAGATGAAAAATATGGCATGACAAGCTACCATATGCTTTACTTGGTTATCTCACCATAATCAGAACATCAACTAGGGCAACTCCTTATATGTTGGTTTATGGTTCGGAAGCAGTAATACCTGCCGAGGTGGAAATACCATCTTTAAGGATTATCCAATAGGTTAGTATGGACAATGCAGAATGGATATGTAGCAGGCATGAACAATTGATGCTCATCGATGAAAAGAGGATGGACGCAGTTTGTCATGGACAACTCTATTAGAACAAAATGACCAAAGCATTCAACAAGAAAGCCAAACCTCAAAAATTCACACCGGGGCAGTTAGTATTGAAGAAGATCTTTCCTCACCAATGAGAAGCCAAAGGTAAATTTGCACCATATTGGCAAGGACCCTACATAGTTCATAGAGTCTCTCTGGAGGAGCGGTAATCTTAGCAGAAATGGACGGCAAAGTGAGCACAAAGCCAGTCAATTCAGACGCCATCAAGAAATACTACATCTAAAGACCTCAAGATCAACGCTTATTTCTGGTACTTTTTCATTTTTGGTGTAACAGAACTACTTCTAGACTTGACTTCCCATAGTGGGGTACGTAGGCAACCCACATCGAATCCGGTCTCCCTTAGAAAACCCAAAAATATCATTTCCATGTATTTAGAACTAAGCTCGACATGAATTCCCTCAGTGGGATATGTAGGCAATCCTTTCCGAATTTGGTCCCTTGCATTTTTCACCTTCCTTTTGTATTTGAACTACGTCCTGACCTGATTCTGCTTGGATACGTAGGTAGCCCGAGTCAGGCCCAGTCATTCCATTTCATATTTTCACTTTCCTATTTGTATTTGAACTATGTCCTCTAACCTCAAAATATGAAGAATCTCGATCGTCTTAGTATCTACAAAAGAGCTAGGGAAGTTTCATCAAAAGGGTAAAAGCTGCAAGAAGACTATGTTGGATTTAGTCAACAAAATGAAAAGCTCGATGGGCTTCAAAACATGTCATAATCATTGCATTTCATATTTTTACTTTCCTATTGTATCTGAACTACCTTTAAGATGGTAACTAAAGTTTTATCAGTAAAAAAGGGTGATAAAAAAACTCATTGTGAAGATAGATATTAGGGGGGGAAACACTTGTATAGTTAAAGTTCTTAAGTAGATAAGAAATACTTATTTGCTAGAAGAAAGTTATCGCTCCCTTTTTTATAATGAATTTCAAAATCAAAAGGAGCTAATTTGGGCGATAAAGGACTGCAGTGGAGCCAAGACTCGGGTTAGAATGGTTTGGGCCTTTTCTATTTGCGTTGGTGATTGATGAGTTGACGCGGCCACCTAGCAATAATCAATTTTGAAGCATCATGTTTAAAATCTTTATCAAACATATATTTCAGGTTAAGGAACTATGTGTGGGACAAAAAAGATGTATGCTGAACGATTCCAATGACGAGGCTTCAGTCCGTGAGTCGATACAAATCAACACCCCTTCCCAAACTAAAATTTTTCGTTGGGCGTAGGAATACAAGAATCAAGAAAGATAACATCAAGCCTTGGGGCACGATCGAAGGCGCCATTCAACTTCTTATAACCATGAGCCAAAATACTCTTTCCCTACTTTATTTCCTAAAAGTACTTCAACCTACATATTATGTCTAAGAATATTTTATTTAAATCTTTGGATCGAAGACCGCCATCTAACAACATGTGCATCGGTTTTTATTATTTCTTGCCAAGTTTTTGCTCAAGGTTTATTTTGGTGGGGGACCTAAAATTGGATTGTGTCAATATTTCTTTGTCCACGTTTTCTATACTCTCCTCCATGGACAAAGAAATGGGCAAGCTGTTGATACCCAATTTCGGGTCTTCACATTTATTTAACTAAAGTTCTAATAATAATAATAATAATTTATGAATGATAGTTTCAACCCATATTTAGACTTCATCATTGTCTATATTGATGATATTTTGGTTTACTCAAAGACTCTTGAAATGCATATAAAACATTTAGACATTTTTGAGAAAATTGTTATACAAATCAGAGCAGCCTTTTGCTCAACGGTCATATAATTATCCCACCAACCTCGAAGTTTTATTTCTTGGATATTTTTTCATATGCATGTTAAAGTTTTGGGTGAACATATTGGTTCTCTTGATAAAAAATTGGATGAATTAACTACTTTGATAATTCAGATTAAAAATGATGTGAAGACTTTTAATAAAGCTCGTTAATGAGTTGAAAAAGGACGCTCTATACTCGGTTAGAACTGCTAGGCGCATGGGCTCAATAACAATACGTGTATAGTCAGATTTGATGCAATACATTATTGGCTTTGTCATAGTGACTCTATCTAGCCAACCGTGGTCCAAAGCCCGTTAATGAGTTGAAAAAGGGCGCCCTATACCCGATTAGAACTGCTAAACACGTGGCCTCAATAACAATATGTATTTGAATCTTGACAAACCCTTTGCTCGGGTAAAAGGATTAGATCCTTCCATACAACAATAAAACTATATAAAAAATTTGTATCTATTTTGATTCGGATTTATTCCTTGAATTCGGATGTTAACAAGCTAGATTGAAGCTGACCGCGCGGACTACCGCCCGTCTTCTGAGATCCTATTTCGTTGGTATCAGATACTAGGAACTTTCATGGTACATATGAGATTGATGTGAAGTATACGACATAGATATGTTCTTTGTCTTCAAGCTTCCACTTTTGTAATTTGTGAGTTAGCCAGATCCTTATCGGAGTTGCCAATAAAGTGTATAGTTCTCATAGGCCTTGGTGTTGACCACAACTACAAGGTACTTTAATTCTTCCTTTATTTTATCTTCTTCTCTTTCTCCGATCTAGAGTCGTGACCATGTCCGGCTAAAAGATTCATATCTATGTCAGATATCTAACTTCACTTTTATATCTACCATGAAAGATCTAGACTTTATCTAAATATAAACAAATTTCTATAAGGTTTCTTGACTTGGTTCCGAGATGGTGGTATGGTAAAAGGACTAGATCCTTTCATACAACAATAAAACTATATAAAAATTTGTATGTATTTTGATTCGAATTTATTCCTTGAATTCGAATATTAACAAGCTAGATTTTATGGAATGAGATTTCAAAATCCTAATGAAGATGAGCTAGTGGAACCGCCTTTTCCTCTGACCTTGGTTACCCAAAGAGGATCCATCCTACAAACAAAACATTTTGTTTTATTCGAACACATAATAATTGTTATAATAATATATTTCATCGTCAAAATTAATGATTTCTTTTATCATATGAATGGAGTAGACATCTCTCAGCATATCATCTATAATTTTCCACAGAATTTCTTCCTGTACGTCTGGGTTGAGAGGAACCACCTTTAAGATGGTAACTAAAGTTTTATCAGTAAAAAAGGGTGATAAAAAAACTCATTGTGAAGATAGATATTCTGTAGATAAGAAATCTGGAAGAAAGTTATCGCTCCCTTTTTTATAATGAATTTCAAAATCAAAAGGAGCTAATTGGGCCTGCCACCTAGCAAAAAATCGGTTTTTTTTTGATTATATAAATCATCTTGAAATTTTAATACGCATTTGATGATGGTTAGCATTTCATAAGCCACCGTAGAATATTTCTTTTGAGCATCACTCCATTTTCTGGAATGAAATTGAATCAAATATTCATTTTTTTCATGGAGATTGACTTGTTTCAATATTCCACCATAACCAGTGTTAGACGCATCTGTCTCAATAATTGTCTGGCATGCAGGGTTAGCAAGGGTTAGACAAGGCAAAGATTGAACACGAAGTTTAATATTCTTTACCAAATTGGTGTAACTATCAGTCCATGGTGATTTATGATCCCTTTTTAGCATGTCATATAAAGGGGCCAAATCACGAGATAAATTTTTATAGAAAAGAGAAATATAATTTAAACTTCCCAAAAATCGTTGCAATTGAGTTTGATCTATAATAATATCATGAAACTTTGACGCAAATTCAATCGATCGTTGAATTGGGGTGATCTTTCCCTGAAAAATAAGATGTCCTAAAAATCTGACATTAGTTTGAAATAAACTCATATTTGGTTTAGAAATCACCAAACCATTTTGTATAACAATTTTCTTGAAAATGTCTAAATGTTTGATATGCATTTCAAGAGTCTTTGAGTAAACCAAAATATCATCAATATAGACAATGATGAAGTCTAAATATGGGTTGAAAATAACATTCATAATTTTCTGAAATTCAGAAGAAGCATTTTTCAAACCAAATGGCATAACATTCCATCCGTATTGACCAAACAGGACATTAAAAGTTGTTCTATAAGAATGTTCTTTAAATATTTGGATCTGCCAATATCCTGATTTTAAATCGAATTTTGAAAATATATTGGCATCATATAATCTTGATAATAAATCTTTTTTATTTGGAATAGGATACCTAATCCATTTTCAAATATTTGTTCAAAGGTTTATAATTTATAACCAACCTGGGAACACCTCGTTTCTTTTCAATAGCATTGTTAACATAAAATGCAGTACAAGACCAAGGTGGTTTTGAAGGTTTTATCAAGCCTTTTTATAACAAATTATCAATTTTGTTTTTGCAGAATTCAACTAATTCAGAATTCATCTAACAAGGACGCAATTTAGTAGGAATATCATCCTCGAAGAAATTGTCTTCATATGGAAGAGTAACAATATGCTTTTTTCGATTTCAAAAAGCACTAAGATGATCAACACAAATATCAATGGAAATTTGTTCAACAATCAATTTAATTTTTTCTTGTACTTGGGGGGATTTCAAAGTATCAAATATATTCATACTAAACAATTCAAGTTGTAGAGAATCAACATGTTTTTGCTTCATATCAATTAAAGCATTAATATCATGAGAAATAGGGTCAGTGATAAAAGTATAACTAATATTCTGATTCTTATAAGTAGCAGAAAATCCTTTAGAAGTTATACTAGTAAATGAATAAATTGCATTTATAAAAGGTGTTCCAAGTATAATTGGAGGGTATAACTGATTTTTAACCAAGAAAAAGAAATGCGGAATGCAAACTTTATTCTGGCAAATGTGCATATTAGGCAATTTATACTTTATATCTAAAGCATGTCTCGAAGCAGATTTAACCATATGAGTAGTTTTTTAAAAATACTTTGTAGGTACAAGACCTTCTTGGATACAGATAACATCGGCTCCAATCATAGTAACATTAGTTATGGAAAATTGATTATCAATCAAAATGGTACATTTAACATACTATTTATGAGCAGTAACAATTTGCATTATTCCTAAAAACATACCTTGTCTAGGATCAAGATTAAAAGGTTTTGCAAGAGTATTATCTTTAGCAATATTTTTTCCTTTGTTATTAACAGTTTCGATCTGAGTAAGACGATGATCACATATCATTTGATTTTGTTTAATAGATTTAATCTCTTTTTTCAAATTTTCAAATCATCAAAAGATGTATCTCTCATAGAAATAGTTTGTTTAAGAACTGTTTGTTTATGAAGTCTGTTATTAATTTGAGACAAAGAATAAGGAGCAGAGTATTCATATTCAAAATCATTCTTTTGTTTTTAAGAATTTCTTGAAGAACTAGCAGTATTATTAACAGCTAATTGAATAATTTTTTCATGATGGTTATTATCAGTAACTTCTTTCAGCAGTTCTATCACATTATCATAAGTAATAGTGTTTAAATTCAAATCTTCAAATTGAGATTGCAGTTTATAAAAAGAACTCATCATTTTCACATAAGCAAGTATCACCATTGCAAGTATTGCAAGCATTCATATTATCCCACTGATTTTTATCACGCTGATTATTATCATGCTGATTATGATCAAATGATTCAAGCAACTCAATTTCTTCTTCTGAACCCGAATCAGAATCATAATCGGACTCAGAACCAGAAGTATATAAAAAACTATAAACCTTGTCATTAACTTCTTCATCAAGCTCTAAGGCTTTTAGCTTTTCAAGCTTGCAATTGGGTGCTATATGCCCAAAATTTCCACACTTATAACATTTAATCTTGGCGAGTTCCTGCTTAGACCTATTCTTGGTAAATCTATTAGACTTACGATAAGCTTTTCTCTTGTCCCGTTCTTCCTTAGATCTATGTCTATGTTTAGACCTTTTTTTCCTATAAGGTTTGTCGAGATTGGAGCCTCTGGAATCTCTATGTTTAGTCTTTTTTCTATTAGTCGAAGTATCAGGTAAACCCAACTAGGTACAAAAGTCTCCTAGCTGAGATCTTTCTCTAAGCTTATCCATCTTAAGCGGTCTAGATAACTTTAATTCATTGCACAAATTTATCCCTTCTTGAGTGCAAACGCCTATCAGTCGACCATAAGTATAATCCTGGTAGGGAATTTCACCATGCTCATTTCTAAGCATCTTTTTAACCCTTATTGCAAACAATGGGGGAAGGTCGTCTATAAACTTGGCTTTCCAATGCTCAAACTTATTTTCGGGTAGTTCCATTATCCTACTTAACTAGGTATTTTTATACCACCTGAATTCTCCCAAGGTTCTACACAGCGGACCGTTTAACATGATACGA
The DNA here is from genome assembly GCA_029007595.1 of Solanum commersonii. Taxonomy (NCBI): domain Eukaryota; kingdom Viridiplantae; phylum Streptophyta; class Magnoliopsida; order Solanales; family Solanaceae; genus Solanum; species Solanum commersonii. The sequence continues at coordinate 703,997 of JAJTWQ010000136.1, forward strand.
ATAGTCTCAAACTGATTGGTAAATCTACCATTAAAATGTTCTAAAATAGTTAAGACTAAGGTATAAACGGCATCTTCTCTATTTGCAACAAGAGTCATACCTAAGTTATCAACACCCTCACTACTAGAAGTAGCATTAATCACAACAACCTTTTGCTCAACGATCATATAATTATCCCACTAACCTCGAAGTTGGCCAGTAAAACCTTCAATTCTCATTTTACAAATATTTATATCTGTGTTTTTAACATTTTTACATATAGTTGCATACATAAGCATTCTATGAACAAGAATAGTAAGTTGTCTATCAGTCAGACCATCGAGGTTCCATTCATAAATCTCAAAACCGCTATACGAGGTATTAGTTTGATTCCAGTCTCGTTCCTCGATAAGCACATCTTGAGAGTGGGTCTGGAATAGTAATAAGTTTGCATGCTAGGTTTGTAAGCAAACTTAGTATTATCACTATTCTTTTTGGGATAGCCCTGAAGTTTATTAAATTCTAAAGAAACATAGTTTTTAAAATCAAAGGCTTTTTCCAATGTAGGGATGTACATTGATTATTATTTCTCTTTTACCATTACACGTAATCCCACACCCCCAGAACAACACACTTGTTCTAACACAACACACTACCACCCCACCACCCCACGTTCAAAAACTTTTAATTCATCTTTCACCTTCTTTCAACCATATTCAATTGAAATCGCTTTTCAAGAGAAAATTCACCCTACAATCAATAGTAAGGGCTGATTCATATCACTAAGAATCAAGATTTTCAACAAATCATGTCGAAGAGACCTGAGCATACTCCTCGAAAGAGCCCTAGATTAGTAGAAGCAAGTTCGGCTATTGAAATAGAGTCTCCAACCTAAAAATTTTTGACTCAAACACCCCCGCCAAACAAAAATGAAAGTCCGACAATAAAGGGTGGTAGTTCCCAAACGAAGAAACAAATTACAGAGAAGGGAAACAAACAGGTTTCAAAAAAGGGGAAGAAGAGTGAAGCAAATAAAATTGAAAGTCCTGCAAATCAAATGGGAAAAAAGAGGAAGGGGAAAATGGTTGAACCCCTTTCTGATTCGGACTCATTGTAAGTGAAAAAAAGCAACAAATGTCAAAATTTATCAGCCTTCAAAACCATAAAAAAGAAGAGCAACATTGAAGGAGGACTCGAAAATTTCAATATCCAAAAAAAGGCAGAAAAAAGGGTTAGGGTAAATATTTTATTTAATTTATTTTCAATTTAGTTGATTTTTTTAAAACTGTTCTACTATGCATATTATTGTTTGGCATGATTTTGTTTTAATGTTGACATGAAATTATTGTGGTATATGCATACACAAGTATATTTACTGTCATGGAATTGATATTAAGTTGGGTATTATTTTTATCAAAAATGGTATGACATTAATGTTTCAATTAGTTGCATCTATTGTAAATGACTCAGGTTTGTATGAATTATGACTAATATTGATATTCCTTTTAGTAGAAAGGTTTCCTTTCAATTTCTCCAATTATGTATATTTCAATGTGTCATGAAGTATGTTTAACATTGGTATTAAATTTGGTTTTCAAAATTAATTTAATTGTAGTTGGATAAATGTTGAATGTCATATGATTTTGGTATTAAGTATTACTAATATTGGTGTGAAACTTGTCCAAATCTGGTATGAAGTTGGTACACATTTTAGTAGGAAAACTATTTTTCAAATTCTTCTCATTATGTCTATGAATGTGGCATGAAACAAGAATAATATTGGTATGAAATTGACTTAATATATAATTTATGGATGTGGTATGAAGTATGTTCTAACAATTGTATGAAGCTGATGTAATTTTGGTATTAAATTTGTGATCTAATATAAATACATTTAATTTTAATATTTTTATGTCAATGAATGTGGCATGACACATGAATAATATTGGTATGAAACTGACTAAATATATGGTTTATGAATGTTGTATGAAGTATGTTTTAACATTGGTATGAAACTGATTTAAATTTGGTATGAAATTTGTGATCTAATGTAATTATATATAATTCTAAATAATATTATTTTTAGGGAAGGAAGTCATACACACACTGGTCTTCATGCACAAACACGAATGTTTTTAAAGACCTGTCGAAATTCCTCGGGAAAGAGATGTTTCAACAATTTTTGGGATCACCAGTTGGTGCATTTAACGAGCTACCCCCCCCCCCCCCCCATAAAGATTCAATGTCAGTTATTGCGTCATTTGCTACTTATTGAAATGGATAACGACAGAGACGACCAGTTCATCATCAAAATAAATGGTACTAAGCTTTAGGTTAAGTAATTCGCAGCAGTTACTGATCTCAAATGTGGACTCTTCAGTGATTTTGTTTCAGATCCTTCTATTTCAAATAGGCTTATTCTAAAGTACTTTGGTGAAATGAACAAAGTCCCTAAATTAGATTTCTTGGACAAAGTCCATTAAACACATTTCATACATTTATTTTTGGCACACATTTCATAAATTTATAACGATGACATCATTACTATTTCATACACTATCACAAAATAATGTACTCAAATCATTCAAAAATAAATCCAAAATCGCAGCATATCCATGGTATAAACAGTATACAAGTTACAAAAACAATATACAAAAAATTCATACTAATATTTATTCAAGTTTCACAAAAAATATTATGTAATATGAACAAAAAAATGTTCATACAAAAAACAACACAATTTAAATCTATTATTATAACATCCCGCAGCTAGAATTAGAAAGAATCATTTCTGGAAAGAATGAAAATTTTGGAAATTTGACAAATTAAGTTAAGTTTTGGGTCGACTTCAAATAACCATAATTTCTAGCTCAGAATGAGTTAGGTGTGCTAGAAGATACCTTATGAAATATCTTTGAATTATCTTTCCAACGCTACTGAGTTTGCATGATTTCGAGTTCGTATGAGTGATATATGTCTAATTGAAGTTGGGTTATCTAGATAAGGAAAGCCAAAACCGGACTTTTGAAGGGCATTATGGTCTTTTCACCACCAAACTAATTAATTAATTTGGTTTTTGATAATTAAGTTGGGGTCTAAACTGATGGGATGAAGTTTATGCTTTTGAAAACTAAGTAAGGGTTTTGAGAGAAGAGAAAAGAAAAGGAGAAGAAGCAAGGAATCGTCAAGTTCTTGAAGCTAAGATTGTGGATTCCGTCAAGGAGTGATCCCTACGAGGTATGTGAGATCACATAGTGTAGGGTTAGTTAAACCACGCATCAATCATGTTTTATTTCAGCGAATTTAGATTCTTGAAGGTTTAGAAATTGAGTTCTTCATGGATTTGTTTGAAGTTTCTATTGGGCTCTTGATTGTTGGAGTTGTTGAGTAGTTCTTGATTTTGATTCATGTAATTAGGTGTTGTTTTGGGTAGATTCTTGCATATTTTGATTATGTAGTCGAATCTAAGTGATTGGGGGAAAGAGGGTTTAGAGTTGAAAAACGAGCAAGAAATATCATCCAACACCTGGGCAGAGGGGTGGGGCGCAGCGCCATTCAGAGCGCCCCACAAAGTTCTCTGAAGTTGGGCCTCTAGCGCACCGCGCCAGCCAGAGCGCCCCAACTTCAGTTCTAAAGTTTTGCTCCTAGCGCCCCACGCCACTTAGAGCCCCAGGGATGCCAGGTCTTCTACTTCTTCCCCCTTCTTTCCGTACTAGTTCCCTTGAAACGTACCTATTTTTTCTAGTCGATTTATATACTCTAAGGTACGTCTAAACAACATGAAATCAATATTAACATGAGATCATGAGCCTTGAATCCATAATTCAATTCAAGGAAAATTAAAAGTTAAGCAAGAGAAGTCAAGAGTCAAGTCAAGAGAAGTTCTTTGATTTTTTCAAAAGTCTTTTTCAAATGTTTTAACTTTGTTTTAAGATTAAAGTTCAAGTTGAGTAAAGAAAAAGGAGTAAAGATTGAAGTTCATTTCTTCAAAGAGTATATCGGGACTATGTATTCCTAAAGAGTAAAATGTTTTCACATTTAACAAGAAATTAAACTCTGATTTCCAAAAGAGCCTTTGAGCTAGTTTTCAATAAAGAGTACATGCTTCACAATTAAGCAAGAGAGGAAACTTTGATTTCTAAGAGGAGACTTTGAGCTAAGTTTTGATCAATTATCTCAAACCACATAAAGAGTTATGTTTTTAAACACATAAGAGCTAGTATTCTATTTTACAAGTAGTATTGGGCACCGATATAGGGGAGAGTTCAGACAACTCCCAGCCCCCATAAACCATGTAGCCACAATGAGTAAAAAGGGGTCATACTTTTTAGATGATTCATTAGTGTTTTTTAGCATAGACTAGTGGATCCACTTAGTAGTCAGGTTCTATACCTTGGCAAGTTATAGGACGGTCCTGGCAGTGTGAGGCAAAACGATGTATCATCACAATAGCTGTTAAGTGATGGTTGTCGGTTAGAGAAACTCCACAGAAGTATTTTATATTCTTATATACATAGATTATTTGTATTTTCATATACAAACAGAGTTCATATTGTATCTTTGCATACAAACAGAGTCACTATAATATTTTTCAATACACGGAGTGTTATCCATGTTTTAAAAGCTTTACTTTATACTGCACTTATTTATACTGCTTTATATTGAAATGAGTTCAGTTGAGTTGAGTTGAGACCATGTAAGTTCTTTTAGTTCCTATCAAACTTATGTCTTGTTTTAGTATTCCCCTTGCATACTCGTACATTCAATGTACTGATGTCATTTGGCCTACATCTTTTCATGATGCAGATACAGGTAACCAGGATCAGCATCCAGTGCATCTTTGATTTTAGTTGATCTCCAGAGTTGTTGGTGAGCCTCCTTGCTTCAGGATGATCCCTTTTATTGCTTTTAGTATTTAGTTCAGTAGAATGTCGTGGGTCTTGTCCCAACAACCATCTCAGTTATTAGAGGTTACATAGATAGACAGTTAGTTAGTTCATTTGTCTTTACCTTGTTATTGGCTTATGCTTTGAGACTTTAGTTGTCATCTTAGCTAGTTGAATGTTCTTTTAAAATATTCTAAGTTTACTTCATGAGTTTATCATTTAAGACTATTTTCTTATGTTTAAGTCTTCCGCTTAGTAAGTAAGTCAGGCCAAGGGTTCGCTTGGGACCAACAATGGTTCTCAAGTGCCAGTCCCGCCTAGGGTGTAGGCTTGGGGAGTGACAATTATACATAAGCAAAATTAGAAATTAGAAATTTTCAGTTTCATTGTTCTTAAAAATATTTTTTTACGTTTCATTAGTATAAAAATACAAATAATAAATCGCAATGAATACTAACCAGAAGGATCTCATCTACCACCATATTTTATTAATATCGATAAGAATTCGTCCATTACAACAAGATGAAGATTTTTGAACCAAAACTATTTGGAACTAGTCGTGAATGACGACAATTATAGAAAAATCGAGGAGAGAGAAACATTTGAAGGAAAAAGAAGAAAATTTGCTTTTTGAAATACTTTTAACTAATTGAGTAAAAAAAGGAAAACAAATATTCTATTTTTTTTTTAATCACCTAAATTTATGGCAATTATTAATTATCCTTAATATATTCAAATTAATTACTACAACCATATCCATTTTTTACTTTTTATTCTTTTTTAAAATTTGATTGTTACCATTATTTTAAAACTTTTTTTAATAAAATGTTACAACCTGAAATTGTTTATTGTTACTGTCATAACTTGAAAATATTAGTCTTATATATGTCATTTATAAAATTTTCACGGCAGAAAACTAGACTTGGGCCCAAAACTCTTTCTCTCCCTCTCTCTTTTTGTATTTATTTCGTATTTGTTTAATTGCTTATTTGCTAGTCCATTTTAAAGATTTTCCTACTTCGATTTCCTCAAAAGATAGTTATTTTCTAGATTTTCTAAAGACGAAAAAAAATACTTAATTTACTTTGAAATATTTTTCTCAAGTAATCCCTTATTCTATTTTCCCTTCCCCGCTAAAAAATATTTCTATGCTTATTTTCTAAACTTGTCAAGCATGCCTTTATTTTAAAATCAACTAGCCAAATAGTTAATTATCAGATAACCGTGAGTTAGCGGGATTTTAGATGCATTTAAACCCTCCCTAACACAGTAATATGAACCCCGAACCCCTTTAATATTTTTCATTGGATTTTCTGTTTTAATCTTTTGAAAAGTTAGTTTTCTTAATTTTTCTTTAAAAATTAAGTGGCGACTCTTAAAAACTTCATTTCTTTAAGTTTTTTAAAATAAAACAATATAGGCAAGATTACCATTCCGACTCAACGTGAAAATCTCCAAACCATCCAAAAGAGCATTAGTGCCTGCAGAACCGGTCATTGTATCTAGAGCAAGTTCAACCTAGGGACTGTTGCCTTTTGAGGATATCGCATCAAATTAATCCTCATGGTATGCCTTGTTTGTTCCCCAGATTGTGAGAAAATAGTCAAACTCACTAAAATGTAAGCAGATTACATAATCAAAATGTGGATCAACATCAAATTTCATAGCATGTTCAATCGCTTTTCCACGACATTTTTGTTGCTCATAATTCTTGTTGTTTCATACACAAGAAGCTGAGCAACAAAGCTGTCATTTGGGGAACCATAAGTAATTGTTGGAATGGTTTTTGGCTTCTGAACCTACATCTGCAATGATCATATAACTTGAATCCGCCTCCCACTTCCTCCTGAACCCTGAATCTTGAATGGATTCCGTTTAATTATTGAACCACTAATGTTCAACATGTACATAGTCTGAATCCCTCGTTTACTTAAATTTAAAGAACTGTTAGCACCATTGCCACCAACATTTCTGATGGAGTCAACAAATAGCTTATCACTCACAGGGGTGATCTCAATGGCACTAACAAATCCAAAAGAATTCTTGTTTGGAATAAATTCAAGCACAAAGACATTGATATCCAAAGTCATGAAATACTCCTTCACTAATGAGAAGATACTGGAGTTGCCTCCAGAACCTTTGAGAAGCGAGTTCTTGAGTAACATTTCGCCAGCTACATCAAACTCCTACACTTCAAACCATTTCCACTTTTCACTTTTCCCCTATTATTTGCGCTTTTATATTTTTGATATTTTTCTTTCGATGAAATTCACCAGGTTTTACTCTTAGTAAGCTATCACTTTACTTTTTAGCCTTTACCCTCAAGTTCTCTTTGTTTTTTGCATTGTTTTTTCATATTTCTTGAGATGTGGTATTCTACTAAGTTTAAAGATTCAGTCTTTTTCTCTTTGCCTTCAAGTATTCTGCAGTTTTCATGCATTTATCGACACGGGATTCCACTATTTTGCTCTTAAGGATGTTCTTGATCTTAAGAGGTTGATTGAGCTCTATCTAGAATCGACAAAGAGCAGCTAGGAGCCAATTACGACCTAATAATATACCATAACTAAGCGGTATCGATTACTAATTGTACTCAATCACTGATGACTATTTCTTTCTTCTTTCTTCCGAACAAATTGTCCAATACATAGTAAGCATGGTAAACTTTGGCAATCCAAATTCTTATATTTTATTTTTGTAACAACTGCATGTACATAACCTTATATCAATTATATCAAACACTTTAGGACCATCAACTCTATCATATAGCATGCATTATCTATACGTAGAGGTAAGCATGAGAAGTGGGAGGCGTAAGGGCAAGTGAGCGCGCACCTTTTCAAAGTTTTAGCGAAATCAATAAGAACTTTACACTGCTTACATACATTGAAAATTAAGAAGAAACAGATTAATTCAGAGAGAGATACAAATAGAGGAGTGTAGGCGATAAAGAAGGATTTGAGGAATATTGAAACGAAGAAGCAAACAGAGAAAAACAAAGGTAAATTAGCAATTCAAATTACCAAATAGAACATCAAACAAGACATAATAAGAATTTTCTGGGTAAATTCGATAGGAAAAACTTCCAAAATAGGGAACATAGGAAATTAATGAAGTACCTTTTTGTTCGTAGGATCAAGTTCTCTGAGGAATTCGAATGAAACCTCGTCTTCAATTTTAGCCACAAAATGCATCAATTGTTTTCCATGGCACATACATGGAATTTTCATGAATGAAAAATGTGGAAGAGCCAACATGCAAGGCGTGCGTGTTTTAACTAGCGGTGAAGAACAAGCAACAAAGAAAGAAAGAAGGGAGAAGGAAGAATTACAAACTTACCCTCTTGGATGTCCGAAGAAAACTCACTTACTAGGAATGATATTTTTCCAGTTCATCTTAATATTTTTTGTTTTGTTTTAGTTTAGTTTATTTATATATATGAAGTCATTTTCTTGACGGAGATTATCAGTTATTTTTTTACTTTTAGTTACAATTTTGTAAGTACCTAATATGAAGAGGCTAATAGAAAATATTATAAGTGAATGTGATTATATGAAGACTTGTTGATATATTAAAATAATAATAATAATATTTTATTTTTTTAATATATATATATATATATACTAGATGTGGAATGACCGTGCAAGGCACGGGCCCGAGAAATTTAGCTCAACTGCTTATCAATACCAATTCATACTTGTAAATAAAAAAATCAATTTCATTTCACAAGTCCAAATTGAAATTACAACTTGAAATTGGTCGCATGAAAAATGAAGTCGAGACATGAATAAAATTATCATATCAATATCTTTCTTCGTTCGACACTCCAAAAATGTTGTTTTACCTGTATGTTAACCTTAAAAATGCATAGAGGACCAACACACACCTACCTATATTTTTGTGGAGCCCAAGCAACAAGCATAAATGTTCTTCTGACAGAGCAAGTGTGTTCTGTTTTCTTACTTTTAAGATTTCATTCCAAGCTTATAAAGGGGAAAAATTTCAGGGATGCTTGGGAAAATTCTAGCAGTCCTCTTCGTGAGGTTCGTGGCTTATGCTTATCGCGCAATGCAGCTTTCTCCTTCAAAAATTTGTGGCATCCCTGATGGCTCTTCGGTCACATCACCTAGAATTAAACATCGGGATGGACGATACTTAGCTTTCAAAGAACATGGCGCACCAAGAGACCAAGCAAAACATAAGATTGTGTTCATCCATGGATATGATTTTAATAGACACGACATTATTATTGCAGCTGGCCTCTCTCCGGTCTCTCATCCATTTACCTCAACTCCATCTTCATTTCTTAATAACTTACACCTAAATACTGAAACAACATGTAGCAAGCATGCCACAGGATACTGGGGCAATAGAATATTCTTGTTTATAGGCAGATCATAAGTTGTGTTTTTGGACAACACATTAAGTCAGAAGACAACATTAGAACCTACAGCAATACAAACACAAGATAATAAACCAAATACTCCAATAGGAAAATGAAATTTCAATTTCAAAGCCAAGCTAAAATAAGAGCCTAACATTAGTGTGGATAAAATACTTGTCAGTTAGGAAAATAAAGCCAACACCTCGAAGCAGTTTACCGTGTACAACTAAACCTAACTTTACACTCTTTGTATTTGTGGCTCAGTATGGATCTGATATTTGACAGAGTAAGTATTCCTTGTAGTAATTTTTCTTGCCATGTTGAGCACATCATCCTTAAAATGGTAATGGAAACAAGAACTTATTTAGTTCGTTAATGATCTTTGTATTCTGTTTCTGAGAGATAAAACAAACATTCACAATTAAAGCAATCACGACATATATTCACCCCACCAAAAAGACTAAGCAGTGTCCTCAATGCACATTAAAAAAGAAATGGAGTAATGAAAAGAGAATGTAAGAGTCACAGAGTGAGAGGATGAAGGTTTTGAGCTTAAAGAATTTGGGGAGAAATGACTCTGCAAGTTAGGCGCCAATCGGCGGTCAATACCACACCGTCGACCAACTCGCGTCTTGCTGAGTGGATCCTTACTTGCCAAACTTTAAAGAATGTTAGCCTTCCAATTGGTGAAAAATGATAAGATTGATCGACCTCACCTAGGCGGCTCAGCGAGTCCCCGAAGTGATTGCGGTCTCGCCAAATATTCCAGAATGGTCCCCAATCTTGGCTTTCAAAAAGCGATGCACTTTGGCGATCCTTGTGACCATTTTGTGACTCGCCGAATGAGTCAGCCTCTTGCCCAATTATCATTCTTCCAAAATAAGAACTCCAACCTACACATTCAGCAACCGTTATTCAAAGTGACAAAAGGTAAAACTTGGGTTGCCTTCCAAGAAGCGCCTTAGTTAACGTCGTGGCACGATGTGGAAATACACTCACGCATCTTCCAAATACACCACTTCAATCACTGACAAATACAGATACTCTCCAAAGTAAATGTTCAACTGTTGTCCATTCACCTTAAGCACTGACCCTTCTTTGTTTTTAACTTCTATTGATAGATTAGTGAACACCGATTCACTTGAATGGACCCGATCATTTAGACTTGAGTTTTCCCCAAAAAAGTCTCGGACATGAGTTATAGAGCAACACAAGATGACCGACCTTAAACTCACGAGGAAGGATCTTGGCAATATGCCACTTCTTCATCTTCTCCTTATAAATAGCTGAGCTTTCATACGTCTGCAGCTGAAGTTGTTCCATCACATGCAGTTGGTTAATTCTATCCGTTGATGCCTCCCCCCAATTCAAGTTCAATGCTTTCAATGCCCACAACGCCTTATGTTCAAGTTCAACTGGTAGGTGATAAGACTTGACAAACACCAATTCATATGGTCACATACAAATTGGGGTCTTGAATGCAGTGTGGTATGCCCGAAGAAATCATCTAAATTCTGGGACCAATTCGTACGATTTGCATTGCCTATTTTTGCCAAAATTTCCTTAATTTCCCTATTCGACACCTCAACCTACCCATTTGTTTGTGGATTATAAGGTGTTCCAACTTTATGTTTAGATCCATATTTTCTCAACAAAGATGCAAACAAGCGGTTACAAAAATAAGATCCCACATCGCTAATACTTGCACGTGGAGTGCCTAACCTTGTAAAAATGTATTGCTTGAGGAGTTGCACAACACTTCTCCCTTCATTGTTAGGTAAAGCTACAACCTCTACCTATTTGGAAACATAGTCAACAACCACCAAAATATATGTGTTCCCATATGAACTAACAAAAGGTCCCATAAAGTTGATTCCCAAGACACGAACAATTCTACCTCTAGAATAGGATTGAGAGGTAGTTCATGCCTTCTCGACACTCCTCCTTTCTTTTTGGCACTAACCACATTTTTTAACAAGAGAATGTGCATCTTAGTAGAACATCGGTCAATAATAACCACTTTGAAGCACTTTAATGGCCGTACGCACTCCATTATGATGTCCACCAACCGATAATGCGTGGAAAGCATCAAGAAGTGCATTCACTTCCACTTCAAGCACACACCTAATTATGTGGTCTGCACATTCTTGAAATAGGTAAGTTCATCCCAAAAAACTTTTTACAAATCGAACAAGAACCTCTTCTATTGGTAGAAATTCAGTCTATCGGAAAGGATTCCACACACCATATGTTTGCAAAATTGACATACCAAGGTGGGGTGCCATTTGACACAGCCATCAATGACTCATTGGGAAAATCTTCTTCAATATATTTCTCACTAGACACAACAACATTTGTTTCAAGTGTCGAAAAATGATCTGCCACTTGGTTCTCACACCCTTTTTGGTCTTTGACCTCAAAGTCAAACTCTTGCAATAATAGCGCCCATCGAATCAACCTTGGCTTTTTTTTATCTCTTTTAGCCAGTAAATAATAGATTTCTGCATGATCGGTGTGTACCACCACCTTTGTACCCAACAAATAAGCTCTAAATTTTTCAAAGGCATACACCACGCCTAATAATTTTTGCTCTGCGATAGTGTAGTTCTTTTAAGCTACATTCAAAGTCTTACTCGCATAATCACCGGATGGAAAAAATTAACCTTTATTTGAACAAGAACCGCTCCTAAAGCAATACAACTTGCATGACACATTAGCTCGAACGGAATGCTCCAATCTAGAGCAACAATGACTGAAGCCAAGATGAGTTTTTCTTTTAGACATAAAAATGCTCTGATACAAGCTTCATCAAACTTGAAGACACATTCTTTTTCAAGTAGCTTATAAAGAGGATAAGCTACTTTATAAAAATCCTTTATGAATCTCTGGTAAAACCCTACATGACCTAGGAAATTCTGAACACCTTTTACCGAGATGGGGGGAGGTAGTTTGGCAATAACGTTAACTTTCGCCTGATCAACTTATATACCACTTCCCGAGATTTTGTGCCCCAACACAATAACTTCTTTGACCATGAAGTGACATTTCTCCCAATTTAGCACAAGGTTTGTTTTAACACACCTCTACAAAAACTTTGCCAAGGTGTTCAAGACATGCTTCAAATGTGTCCCCCACAACTGAAAAATCATCCATGAATACCTCCATCGACTCCTCAACCATATCAATGAAAATAGAAAGCATACATCTTTGAAATGTCACTGGCGCATTGCACAAACCGAATGACATTCTTTTGGAAACAAACGTTCCGGGCATGTGAAAATCATCTTTTCTTGATCTTCCGCTGTAATGGAGATTTGGTTGTACCCATAGTAACCATCCTAAAAGCAATACCATCCACGCCCCCCAAGTTTATCAAGCATGTGATCCATAAAGGGCATTTGAAAATGATCTTTTTCGGTCCACACATTCAACTTCCTATAATCCATGCATACATGCCAATCGGTGACTGGTCGCATTGGCACAAGTTCACATTTATTATTTTGGACTACTATTATACCTCATTTCTTAGGAACACATTGCACGGGGATCACCCACTTACTATCCACAATAGGGTAGAAAACTCCCGCATCTAGCCACTTGATGATCTTTTTCTTTACCACTTTTTACACTGGGGATCTAACCTCCTTTGGTGCTCAGCGCTCTGCTTGTGTTCACTATCCAATTGGATTTTATAGGTACAATATCGAGAGAAATTTCCACAATATCACCAATCGTCCATCCAATGGCCTTAATATATCTTTTCAACACATTCATAAGTCATTGCACTTGCCATTCAAGCAAATTTGTGTTCATAATTATTGGCAAGGTGTTGTTTACTCCCAAGAATACATACCGAAGGTGAGGTGGGAGTACCTTCAACTTAAGCTTTGGTCGTTTTTCAATGGATGGTTTGGCGGGAGAACTCTACCATTTTTTTCAAACCAATATCAAGCTTCATAGGGTTCTTAGAATAGGAACCTAAACCGGATGAGTAGGCACAACCTCATCATAATCTTAAATTTCTTCACCATTGTAATTCAAAAGGACGACAACTAAAGACTCACCCATACAAGAAACTTCGCTCAAACTAGCAACAACTTCATCAATCACATCAATAATCGACACCACCCAAATGTCACTCAATTGTTTCATTGATTTACATATATTGAAAGTAACTTCCTCATCATTTACCTAAAATTTTAACTCACCAATTTCCACATCAACAAGAGCTATTCCGGTAACCAAGAATGGACTACCTAGAATAATAGGAACCTTGGCATCAATCTCGCAATCAAGAATAAAAACCTATCCACCCTCACCAATAGGCCGCTTGATAGATCGGTCCTCCATGAGAAGACGCATCATTATTGACTTGGGCTCACCTAGTCCAACTTGTTTGAAAATGGCATAGGACATCAAATTGATACTTGCGCCCAAACCACACAATGCTTTGGAAAATTGAGAGATCCCTATAGGGCATGGAATAGTAAAAGCCCCCGAATCATTTTTCTTGACAACTACATTGCTTGTCATGATGACACTACAACTATGAGATACTTCAATTGTTTCAAAATCCATGCTCCTATTCTTGGTAATCAACTCTTTCATAAATTTTGCATACCCTGATATCTCTAACAATGCTTCTACCAAAGGGAGGTTGATAGATACAGTTTTGAAAACGGGGAGAATTTTTTGAAACTTCGTGTCTTCATCCCTCTTCTTCAACCTTTAAGGAAATGGTGGATTGATTTTAGGTAATGCCTTTGTAAGTGCTGAGGTAGGAGAAGCCCATGAATTTGAATTTTCATCATCACCGGAGATAACATCTTTCGGTGCATACTCAACCTCCTTGAGCACTTCACTGCTCAATGTTTTGGTAAGCTCATCACCATCAATAACAACCTATTTCCCTTTATTTGCACTATTTTAGCATCATTCATCCCATCACTACCCCCAACATTACCACTCCGAGTTCAAATGTCCATGCATTGATTGTTGTCGTTCTCCAGAATGACTAGAACATCACTAGAAAGCTTTTTTCTCGTCTTAGATTGAATTGGGTTGAAATATGACTTAGTTGAGTCTCAAGTTTCTTTATGGAAGCCGAGTGAAAGGTCACTTTTTGATTTAAAGATGAGAAATCCGCCATCATTTCTTTGACCACATTGTTTGATCCTTCCACTTTGTTTAGAATGCAAGTGAGCATATCCTCGGTCTGAAATTCCTTTGGTTGAGGGTAGTGATAAGGTGCATATAATGATCATAATCATCATCTCTATCTCTCCAATTGGTAGCCCAATTACCCCAATCTTGATCCCGATCTTTCCAACCCAGATTCCTGCCCGACCTTGGATAGCTCAGACAAGAACCTCCCCCCGTCCCCACCCATATGGCTCGGCAAGAATTTCACTTCTTCATTGTGCTTGAATTCTAATCTTGCATCACCCAGGCTCACTCTCATATTGGTTACAACTGCATGCACAACTTTATGACCACTTACCATGACATATTTCATTAATAAGTATATTTGGGATATCATCTTGGCCATATTTTCATCTCGCTCTTGGTTTTTTTGCATTTGTTCTTTAGACAACCCAAAATTTACAGCTGACACCTGATCTCCCCTTGTAACCATATACGCTTTTTTTGGTCATCTCATCAAGTAATACTGACACTACTTCAAAAATTTGTCTCATGATTCCACCCCGAATGAGTTGATAAGTGACAACTTTGTTGACCATGTCTAGACTTCGATAAAAATATTGCAATAACATATTATCCGTCAACCTGTGAGTTGGACATTAGAGCAACAACTTTTGGAACCTCAAACATGTTTCATAGATAGGCTCGCCATCAATTCGCTTGAAGTTTTGAATATTATCCCTTAATTTAACCATCTCCAAAGGAGAGAAAAATATGTAGAGGTCGATTCATTTCGTGTCTAAAGGCTTGTAAAATTATTTCTAAGGGTTGTATCTACCACATTGTAAGGGTTAAGGACGTTGATTTTGAGACTCCTCCTTTAGAGTCGGTCCCCATAGTGAGGGAGTTTCCTGAGGTTTTTCTTGATGACTTGCCCAGTATTCCTCTAGAGCGGGAAATAGACTTCGGCATTGATCTTATACCAGATACAAAACCCATATCTATTCCTCCTTACCGGATGGCCCCGACTGAGTTGAAAGAGTTAAAAGCTCAACTCAAGGATTTGCTAGATAAGGGTTTTATTCAACCAAGCATATCTCCATGGGGTGCACCGGTCTTATTTGTGAAAAAGAAGGATGGGTCCCTTAGGATGTGCGTTGATTATCGCCAGCTGAACAAGGTCACTATAAAGAATAAATACCCACTCCCCAAGATTGATGATTTATTTGACCAACTCCAAGGGGTGAGTTATTTTTTGAAGATTGACTTACGTTCGGGGTATCACCAACTTAGGGTGAGAGATGTTGATATTCCTAAAACAGCCTTCTGAACTAGGTATGGTCACTTTGAATTCTTGGTGATGTCTTTTGGTTTAACCAATGCTCCGCAGCTTTATGGATCTTATGAATGGGGTGTTTAGACAATACCTTGATTCATTTGTGATCGTCTTTATTGACTATATTTTGATCTATTCTAAAAGTGAGGGAGATCACATGGAGCATTTAAGGATAGTTTTGCAAGTCCTTAAAGACCATCAATTGTATGCTAAGTTTAGCAAGTGTGAGTTTTGGCTAATGTCGATTTCTTTCATCGATCATATAGTGTCAAGCTGAGGTATAGAGGTTGATCCTAAAAGGACTGATGTGGTTAAAAATTGTCCTAAACCTCTAAGTCCCACAGATATACAAATATTTTTAGGCTTGGCCGGGTATTATAGAAGGTTTTTTGAAGTTTTCTCATCTATTTATTCTCCGTTAATAGCTTTGACTCAAAAGAAATCCAAATTTGAGTGGTCTGAGACTTGTGAGGAGTTTTTTGGAGTTAAAGAATTGACTAACCACTGCACCAGTGTTGACCTTACCGGAGGGTACTGATGGGTTTGTAGGTTATTGCGACGCTTCCCGAGTGGGTTTAGGATGTGTCCTTATGCTACATGGCAAGGTGATTGCCTATGCTTCGAGGTAACTCAAAGTACATGAAAAGAATTACCCAACCCATGATCTGGAATTGGCGGCGGTAGTTTTTGCCTTGAAAATTTGGAGGCACTACTTATATGGGGTCCATGTTGACGTGTTCACCGACCACAAGAGTCTCTAATATGTGTTTAGTCATAGAGATTTGAATCTCCGACAGAGGAGGTGGTTGGAACTTTTAAAAGATTATGATATGAGTGTCCTTTACTACCCCGGGAAAGCAAATATAGTTGCCGACACCTTAAGTTGAATGACTATGGGTAGTGTGGCTCATGTAGAAGAAGAGAAGAAGGAACTAGTTCGTGACATGCATAGGTTGGCCCGTTTAAGTGTCCAACTGGTAGATTCTTCGAAGGGTGGATTCATGGTTCACCATAGTTTTGAACCATCCACTGTGGTTGATGTGAAGTCTAAGAAACATCTTGATCCTATTTTGATGAAGTTGAAAGAATCGGTTCTCAACAAGTCCGTTGAGGCTTTCTCCCAAGGGGGAGATGGAGTTCTTAGGTACCAAGATATATTGTGTATTACGGATGTTAATGACTTGAGAGATCATATTCTAGAAGAGGCTCATGTTTCGCGATATTTCATTCATCTGGAAGCCACCAAGATGTACCATGATCTGCGGGAGGTCTATTGGTGAAATGGCATGAAGAAGGATATAGCGACCTTTGTGGCAAAATGTCACTGAGCACCAAAAACCAGGAGTTTTGTTACAAGATATAGATCTTCCCACTTGGAAGTGGGATGAGGTGAATATGGACTTCATTGTGGGGTTGTCTCGTACTTGAAGGCGACATGACTTTATTCGGGTCATTATTGATAGAATGATGAAGTCAGCCCATTTTCTTCCTGTCAAGATTTCCTTCCCGGTAGAAGACTATGCTAAGTTATATATCGAGGAAATAGTGAAGTTACATGGGGTTCCTTTGTCCATCATATCGGATTGAGGTACTCAGTTTACTTCACATTTTTGGAAAGCATTCCGAAGAGGGCTTGGTACCAATGTTAAACTTAGTACCGCTTTCCACCCTCAGAAGGATGGTCAAGCAAAAAGGATCATTCAGACCTTAGAGGATATGTTGAGGGCGTATGTGAATGATTTTAAGGGAAATTGGGATGATCATCTTCCATTGATTGAATTTGCCTAGAACAATAGTTTCCACTCAAGCATTGCCATGGCTCCGTTTGAAGCACTTTATGGTAGGAGGAGTAGATCTCTGGTGGGTTGGTTTGAAGTAGGTGAGTTTGCTCTAATTGGTCCCGATTTTGTTTATGATGGCATTGAAAAAGTCCGACTCATTAGAGAGAGATTGAAAATGGCTCAAAAGTTGGCAAAAGTCCTATGCCAACAATAGAAGAAGGGATCTTGAATTCGAGATTGGTGATTGGGTTTACTTAAAAATTTCACCTATGAAGGGTGTGATGAGGTTTGGCAAGAAGGGGAAACTTAGTCCTCAATGTGTGGGGCCATACCAAAATTTTGACATGTGTGGGAAATGTTGCATATGAATTGGACTTACCCAGTGAGTTGGCTCCGGTTCATCCAGTGTTCCATGGCTCCATACTCAAGAAGTTCATTGGTGATTCGATATCCATCCTTCCCTCAAAGGGTTTAGGAGTTGACGAAAATCTTTCCTATGAAGAAGTTCCGGTTGAGATTTTAGACCGGCAAGGAACAAAGAGGTAGTTTCTGTTAAAGTCTTATGGAGGAATCACTTAGTTGAGGGTGCTACTTGGGAGGCCGAGGCCGATATGAAGTCCCACTATCCTCATCTTTTTCCTTCTACTCCTACCCCTACTTGAGGTAATTAGTTCTTGAGTTGGCGTTTTGGAATAATTGTACTATGAGTTTTCTTTATGATTTTCTTATGTGTGCATATTCTTGTGAGAATTCATGTTTTGCATGTATTGAGTTTTCATGATTTATTATTCCTCATGTGGGGCTGCACTTTAGTACAATGGTAGCATATTTGACTTCGTGAGGTGAACTAATGAACATATGTGTTATGCCTTTTATGATATGGCTAGATGACTCTTTATTGATTGATTGTGTTGAGTTTGTTGCATGGAGAAGGTAGTTCCTCCAAAAATGATATGAAATGATAATGTCGTGTGCATAGTGGGTTGTAGATGTAGTTCCTACCTCCTTGTGATTGAATTGATTATGTCTTGAGGTGGAGTGATGTTTCTTTTATGTTTTGTCCATTGTTAATGTGGCATGTTGTTGGGTTGCTAGTCTTGAGTCGTTAACCCCCTTAATGTGTTTTAAATTGTCATTCTAGGATGAATTTTCCTAAGGGGGAGATAATGTAGCACTCAAGAAAATTCTAGGTTAATCTAGAGCCTAAGCATGTGAGCTAATGTTGACGTTCAAGGAGGTTAGTGAGTTAATGTCAAGATTCGAGCCTTAAAATAAGTTCCCTAATCTAGTACCAAGGGTCCTTGGTGAGAGCCAAGAGGCTGCTCCAAAAGCTGCCAAATGTAGCTCCATTCATCATCTTCTCCATCATATCTTCAATGCGTGACATACTACCCCCAACGTCTCTATTGCCAGATTCCCTATTACCAGGTGGAACATAGGGCCCAACTCTCTCATATTTGTTGCCATAGTTGTTCCGATTGTAGTTGTTAACATGATTGTAGTTCCCATCCCAGACATAGTTTCCGTCTCGATTGTAGTTTCCATAGTTTTGACCTTGGTTTCCTTGACCTTGGCGCCAATTATCCAAGTTGGAACCTTGGGCATTGGTTCGAAAACCCCCAGTCTGATCATTCACCAAATATGCATCCTCCTCATAGTAGCATTCCTCAACTGGTGGGGGTGGAGTTCTAGTTAGGTAATTCACCACAATCACCTTTTCTGCATTTCCATTCACATGGTTCAATACCAACCCAAGTTCTGTCCTCATCTAAGCCATCTCTTCACGAATGGCATCATTAGATTGATCTAGTGCAGCTTGAACATCAAATGTGCTTTTTCCAGTATTAGCTTTTGTAGTGCTCTATGCCTTATTATTCCGGGAAATCTTCTCCAGTTTCTCAGCGATATCCTCAAAAGTGCACTCACCATATGATCCTCCAGCAATGGTATCTAGAACAACCTTTCCATTGCCATCTTTCCCTCTGTAGAAATACTCATTCAATGACTCATCATCTATGCGGTGATTCAGGACAGTTTTGATGAACGCATTGAACCTATCCCATGAACTACTCACAGACTCTCTAGGTAGTGCTACAAAATTATTCAACTTGTATTTGTGATTTAGCTTCTTAGACACAGGGAAATACTTCATCATGAACAGTCGATGCAATTGGTCCCATGTATGAATTGAATTAAATGGAAGCTCAGCAAACCACACCACAATATCATCGGTCAATGACAGAGGGAAGACTCTCAAACCTATGACATCCATATCCAATTCTGGTCGTCCCACACAACTCTTGCAAACACTTCTCAATTTAGCCATCTGACCATGTCGATATTCAGACGCTAGACCAGAAAACAACTCTCGTGTTGTAAGCATTTGCATCAGACTGCTGGTTACCACAAATGTTTACCCTGGAGGTAGAGGAGGAAGAAAAACGGGTCATTCTGATTCAACTATATTGAATTCAACCCTGTAGTTATCTCGCAACCTCGGTGCTGGCAAATTCTGCACCCTTTCTGTATCTCTGATTAGCTTATCACCATGAACCTGAGTGTGCACATTTACAAGCCCAGGAGGCTGCAATTCAACTCCATCACCTAGATTCTCTCCGATTAGATTGTTGTGAACCCTTTGATTATTTATTTTTCTCGAAGTTTTGCTCAACTTTGGATCATAGGGGGTCAATGGTTCGCCTCGACTCCGTGTACTTGGCATACACTAGAGTAAAAACCTGTAGAAAACAAAAACAAAAGAAAATGTAAAATCAGGAAATACTTGACTAAAGTTCAATAGTTAAACTTAATCTAAAAGCCTTATTCCCTGGCAGCGGCGCCAAAATTTGATACGCTCAAATTACACCTCCCTAAAGAAGTATAAGTCATCGTTCTCAGATAAAGAACCCAACTTGTAGGTTGGGGTCGATTCCACGAGGAATATTGTTCAGACTTAAACTTAATTCACTATTATATCCTTTTAGTTAAACTATTTCCGAGACAATTAAATAAATGGGGGGATTTCCGAGACAAGTAAATAAAGGGGGGGGGGGGTTGTAAGCAAGTAACAAATTGTTGATTAAGTAAGAAGAAAGCAAGAATCAAAATTTGAGTTATCAATATGAGATAAATACTAGTGTATGTGTGTTCCCAACAAGCTCTTAACGCAATAATCAAAGTGAAAATCTTATAAAACGAAACACGAAAATCAAATTGCTAAAGTTTGCAAGTTAATTCCCAAAAACATCAAAACTAAGAGTTTACAATAATGTCTAACCCCCAAAAATGAGTTTTATAACTTCTATTTACAGAAAAAAAAATCCTAAATAAAACAGGAAACAAAATAAGGAAATAACTGGCAGGACGCGTTTCAAACGACGCTTCGACCTACGGATCGTGGGTTGACCTACGGTCCCCTCCGTGGCTCAACACTTAGAAACTTTCATCAGGTACTGGAACCTTCAACTCTCAAATCATCAATGATGGACTTGCAGGACGGACCGTGGGTCGACCTGTGGTCCGTCGTCTTGCTCCGTGGTTTCACACTTGTCAAACTTCCCTAATGTTCCATCTACACTGTACCACCTACAGTCGGTGGACTGGAATACGGTCCATCCTGGCACTCCATGGTTTGATTTACTGAAACTCATCTCCCAGGAAAAGACCTACGACTGCCCATCCACGGTCCGTCGATATACCTACGATCTGTGGATGGCACCGTTGGTGGCTACTTCAACACTTTTCAGCTCGAATCTTCATCAACCGCATCCAAGCCTATTTCTTGCAAACTTTATACACAAAACATCAGTTCTAATAAAAAATATCCCCAAGACACACACAATCTTTAAGTGCAACACATAAAAATACCGTGAACTCACAGTATATCAAATGCCTATACTATCTTAGAAGCTGCACACGGACCGTTAACTCACGGTATATCAACTCCATGAAGGAGACTTCTCAGACTTTGAGTTTTGGGTGATTTTTATACAATCATATCATTCAGCACATAGAGAATTAGATGGATTATCATCTATCAAATTAAAGGTCTTTGAATCCTTTTTCCGACACAACCTTATTTTCCTTATTCTAATCCCAGAGTAAAGCATTATGCTTCTTTTTAAAAACCCTTTTGGTCACGGAAGCATGATGACCCACTAGATGGGACATCATGCGATAAATAGACCATCAAACCCCTCGTGAAATTCACTAAGTCAGCTTTAAGTTAGGATTGGATCGGTCTTATCTCCTATGCATTCGGTACTTAAACCACGTCATTCGGTACTTAAATGATGCCTTTTACTTAGTCTAAGACTAAGTAAAAACTTAATAACTACCTAAAACTATCATTCTCCTAAAATCATCTACTTTGGAATTAAAAGAAGATAAAGACGCTATAGTTTCTCTAAAGAACAAGTATAGGTCTTCTTCAAGTTCAACCCCAAAATCCAAAGTATTTCTAGGTAATTTTCATCACCAGGTATGTGGGATTTCACTAGTTGGACTAGGGTTTAGCATAGCCTCAAGTCCCACAACTATGTGCCATTATAGGTTTATAAGTCCCAATGTTGAGCATCAACTTTATTGATCACACCATAGTCATGCCTTTTTGCCCTAGCAAGGTATATTGGGTCCTCTCAATGGGGAATATATAACAAACTCCACGTTCAGCTCACGTAGTTTATGTTGGTTAATAGTATTTCTTAGAGTAAGATTCATGATTAGTACTTGGCCATTGAATCCAACTCAGTTTTTAGTTATGCTTCACTATAGCTATTTCCATGTTTAGTTGTTATATTTTTCAACATAGCATATATCTTGCATGCTAAGCACATTCAAAGTATTGACACATACTTTAGTTGGTATATTTTTCAACATAGCATACATCATTGTATGATATAGGTTCAGGCGCTTAGCACCCAAACCACGCTTAGCTCAATTTCCAGGCTATTCTCAGTAGCTTCAGAGGTGAGTCCTCATCATTCGAGGACATTTCTTTATGCTTTTAGTTTAGTTAGTTTTTTACTAGTTTTTTATTTTAGATTTAGCTAGGGACTTGTCCCAGCTACTCGTCAGTATTAAAGGCTTTCAGACATAGAGTCAAACTCAGTTTTTTTTGGGTTGTTCTGCATTTGAACACAGTTATATTCTCATTTGAACTCTTTTAGATTTATTCATCTAAAGTTATGCTTCCGCTTACTTAGAATTATTTAAGTATGCTTGTGATATGACAACTTCAGGGTTAGTCAGGGTTCACTTGTGACCCTACGTCCTATATTACGTCTAGGGGCTAGTCTTGGGGCATGACATGCGTGGTTTCATGGATAGTATAAAATTTCAAACTAATTTTTTTTAAAAGAAGAAAATATAATTTTTAAAAAGTCACTTCTTTCTCTTCCCCCTATATTTTCTCTTACTCCCCTTCCCCAACCCTTTGAAATTTCTTTTTCTTTTTTCACATTTTTCTTTTATAAGCAAACTAGAAACGAAATTGTGCGATTGTTGTTGATTTATCTTTTTTTTCTTCATAATTTGAGTAATTTACAGCCTAATGGTAAAATGTTGTCACGGCCCAATTACTTAGGTCATGATGACACCTACTATATCCCACTAGTAGGTAAGCCTAACCCTTTTTCCGGAGCCATAAGCAACGAGCTCCAAAGAAGAAGCCAACAATTAAAATCAAAAAGCATATACCAAATGAAGAAAGGATAATCAACACAAAACAAAATAGGAACCATCTCAAGACCTAGCATTAGTTAGTAGTTGAGCATTTAATCCAAAATAAAGGTACAAGACTTCAACAAATACGAGATAAGATGAGGTTGTATGTGACTACAACATAAAGACTATGCCTAGCCAATAATAGATGGAAACTGGCAACTCCAATTGCTAGGAGCTCACTCAAGTCTCCAAAACTCTAAGCTACTCTGCACGACTCAAACTAACGATGATAACTCAAATTGAGATCTGAAGAGGGGCACAAGTAGAGTATGTGTACAAGAAATAGTACTTAGTAGGCAATGACCGATTGAGCTCAAAAGACAACACATACATAAACAACAAGCAATAAGTAAACCATAACACAAGTGTCTAAATAAGAGATACCAAAGTAGATAGGAAATAAAGAATAGAAACAGGAAACAAGGGTAAGAAGTCTTGTCAAGAACACCCCTAGATCACAATACAACAACCTAATTGCAAGCAACTACGATACCAAGTCATTCTAAAGTCAAAACCTACAAAGTAACAATAAAACAATAGCAAAGAACAAAATATAGTCAAACAATAACTTAACCAGACCCCCATAAGCCCTGAAGGTACAAACAATAAACATAACCCAACTGACCCTATAAAAAAGAGGGTACAGACCACAAACAAGTCTGGAGTTGATAGGCAATGAATATGAATTTAGGGTGAGCGAAAGAACCATCACTAACCATCAAAACCTCTAACTAGAGGTAACAACCTTGAACTACAAAAAAGAACCTCAGAATGGGAATAACGGCCTAGAACTGTAACATAAGCCTCGAACTGGAAATAATGACCACGAACCATGAGCCTCAGCCTCAAACCGTAAGAGATGGGCTCGAACCATGAATAACAATTAATAGGGCCACCTACATACATAATAAACTCCAAGAGGCACTAGCAAGACCAAAATCATGCATGAAAGGGCGTCGACGCACCGATTCCTCTAATATTTAAGTATAAAAATGAGCACATCCCTAACACCTCTTAATCTCAAAAATTAATTAGTCAAGTGATCCATGTGGTACGACTCCTATTAAAACCAATTTAAAATAAAAACTGAGTAAAATAGTATATCATCATAAACTATAAATATGTCAATGCAAGGGCCGGGATGGTACCATAAAATCTGTTAGAATGAGCAAACAACGCAATGCATGCCATTACCAGCTTTCAAGAAAGTCACTCAAATCAAATAATTATATTGGAAATGAAACGACACTACCAAAGGAAATATTACTAATTAGGGATCCAACTTGTCCTCACCTATGGCCTTGGGCCCAAAAGTATAATCATAAGCTCAATAAGGATATCACATGCCCACCACTAATCACCTCAATACTCTTTGGCAGCCCCTTTCGGGCATTAATGACCTCGATACACTGACTTCCACGCTTCCACGATCAGTCCAACATGTAGCCACTCTAATGTCAGAAAAAATGCAACTTGAATAACCCAAAATAGAGCTTCCTAGCTTGAGATATCAAAGTTATAAAATGAGGGAAATAATAGCGATTCTTGCTGGTAAAACCTATATCTGGTTGCTAAAATACTAAATTAGAGTCTCTAATCTCCGTACAAGCAACACTAAATTTTGCTATTTTTCGAAGTCCCTTAATGGACCGTCGAACTGCATTCGAGACTTGATAAAAAAGTTAGATATTTTACCCCGTTAAATTTGATATTATGCACTTAATGGGACCATCGAAACATCCATCCAAGGTCATTTCGTTGGAGAGTGGGTCTCCCACCCAAGTTTTATTTTGGAAGAAAAATCTCAACAAGGCTCAAAATGAGACCACAAGTTTAGGGAACCACACAAAAGGTCATTCTAGACCAAAGAGGACATACAAGAGCTAACCACCCCGGCAAAATTCTCATCTGAGTATGTTTACAAAGAATGTGGAAAAATCTAACCCTTAGCTTAAGCTTCAAAGTTAAAACACCTAACGACACAAACTCGCACCAGAAGTCTCGAAGCCTAAAATAACAATGTGCTAGCCTAAAATGGTTCTTTTGGGGCTAATAAAACTATCAAAATTGCATTTTGAGACCATGTTCCTAAACATTTGACTTAAGTCAACCATTTAAGTTTCAATGGCTCCAAAATATGAAAACTTGCACAAAATCCATACGAACGACCCGTCGATTAAAAATTCAGTAACATTAAGTCAGAAATGACTTGTGGTCGCTATGAGAAAGCTCTATACACTAAAAATATTTGAAAACAAAGAGAATTACCTAGAGGGTCATTATGAAAGTGATTGTTGAATGTGTTTGTGAAATTAGAGTGAGTGTGTCATATAATATTGTGAAAAGATATATAGTCACCATTAAAGTTGTCCCGAATTTTCAAAAAGACACCTTAACTTTGCAAGTGTCCTATTACCCCACAAAAGTAGTGAATATCTTTGTAAAATGCTCATTTTGATCCATTTTCTCACTATATTTGTGAACACTCAAATAACAGTGCGTGAAGGTCTATTTTAACTGCCAAAAACCAATTAAAAATGCCACATTTCAACTATTTTCTTTATTAATTAATTAAATAATTAAATACTTCATATTATTTTCTTTATTAATTAATTAAATAATTAAATACTTTATCTTCCCCAAATTTGCTGTTGGAGAAGATTTTTTGAAACAAGTACTTTTAGGAATCAACAATGGTGACATCAACCTCGACACCATGTTCAATGGTGATTGAGGTGATTTGATTGACAACATTTGGGGAGCTAAAAAGGTCAATCCGCGCTCGTGAACCCCCAGCTCAAACTTGTCCCACGTATTTGTGCCTTCTCCATAGGAAGACTTCCTAGGGATAATGTTAAGAACCTTTTTTGGCATTTCTACAGGTCCATTTACTCTAATCTCCTATCCTTAGCACCACAGACCAAATACGTACACATTTTCTCAAGATTCTTAACGTTTTTGGTAGAAAGAGTGATCCTAATCAATCTTCTATCGAACCCCCCTAGCCTTGGTTCTGTCAGCTTCATTGTCGCATACGCAAATACGCCATACTTTGATTTGATGAAGAATATGAAGACCTAGCCGCATTTTAGATTTTCTTTAAGGAGGGTGGGAGCAAATTTCAATGGAAAAGAAGAGAACATTTGAAAAATAAATAAATAAAAGAAATAAAAGTGTTTTTGTTAAGATTCGGGTCGGATTATCCTCACTTTTATTAATATTTAAATTTAACTAAAATGGTCAAAAAGGTGAGCATCACGCGCCTCTTCATAGATGAGGAAATGAGTCAAAATGGTCTATTTACAAGGGTATTTAATACTTTTATGGGGTAATAGGTAGCATGCAAAGTTAAGGTGTCTTTTTGAAAATTTGAGACAACTTCAGTGGTGACTTTATGTCTTTTCTCTGTACAAATATTATGCCATATTGAGGTATTGTTAGTGGTGATAGATTTACGTCAATGGAGGAAAAGTATTTATGGTGGTTCAAATGGTTGATGAAGAAATTGGCAAAACAAGTGATTAAAAGTTGTGAATGGTGAAAACTTTGAGAAGAATGGTAATTTTATTTATTTAGGGAAGTGATAGTACAAGTTAGCATGAAATTTATGGTGTTGCATTTAATGTAAAAATTAGATAGAGGTGGTGAAGGGATAATGAAGGAGGAATAGAGTAGAAAAGAAGAAAAAATCTATTTTAAAAAAAATTATAAATCATAAGTGACGTGACATTTAAACTTTGATGTGGATAATGATGTGTAATTTTGTAGTGTGCATTTTCCTTTCATGCAAATCCAAAAGGGGTTCAAAATGTTCAGTTTCATTTAATTTTAGAGTTCAGTTTGAAAACTATTAAGTAGAGGGGTCAAAAATAAAACAGATACAAGTATAAGGGTTCATCAGACAATTTCACATTTAATGTATTGTGCTTTGAGTTGACTGGAGATGCTAGAATATTGATATATATTTATCGGGTAAGTGTTCACTCACTGGTTGATTATGAAAGGATTCGAGTATGA
The DNA here is from genome assembly GCA_029007595.1 of Solanum commersonii. Taxonomy (NCBI): domain Eukaryota; kingdom Viridiplantae; phylum Streptophyta; class Magnoliopsida; order Solanales; family Solanaceae; genus Solanum; species Solanum commersonii. The sequence goes on from JAJTWQ010000136.1 coordinate 731,246, forward strand.
TGTGAGCTTACGAATGAGCAGTTGTATAAGTGGTTAGATCAGGAACCATACTCATGTGGTACATGGACTCCTAAGGTCCCCTATAGGCTATACTACATGGGGATGATTAAGACCTTTTACCAGATGTGTTCAACTGAGAGACAAACTCTTGATTTATTGGGTGAGTGCTAGAGATGACTAATAAGATATAGGATTTATATAGCTACAACTCTAGGGTGAATATGATTGTCATGATTTATTGACTTTTTTGTATTTTGAAAAGTATGTTTATGATCCATATTGATTCTTGATTGTTTCTCAATGATCAATTATTCGCAAGCTAGTTAAGGTTTAATTTTCATGGAAGAATTATGCTAGAGAAGGATACATATTTATACCTATATTTATCTATATAATTTTATTCATGGAGTATTGGAATATGTTTGAAGAATTCATTGCATTTTTATTTATATATGAAAATATGTTCGTGATTGATGATGATTCCAATGACCTATTGTTTGACTATTGTAAATTAACCTATCTGCTTGTTTGATAACTTTAATTACATAGTTGTTACTGATGTAGTCGACCTATGATGCCAACAAGTACTTAGTGTGTGCATGATGATACTAATGCACATTATTTTAAGTCCAAACCGTTATCCAGAGACATCTATCTAACCTGGCATTTAGCACCTCTTGCTTATATATCTAAGGATAGACTTCTTCGGTTTCATGTTGCCACAAATATTCTCCTATTTTGATGTTTTTCTTTTAGACATTGATACACTTTTTTATTTATTATTTTATGACTTATTTTTTTAAGATTTGGATAGACACAGAATTGAAGATATATTTATGCCGACCTTCTAAACTAGGATTTTGAATTTTTTCTTTGATAATTACAAAGGTACAACGTTAAGTGTATATTGAGTGTGTGAGGTCCCCCAAGTGAGGTAAGTATGGGTGAACTGCCAATTTATGCAACATAGTAAAAATTAGACTGTAATAAAATGCGGTAACACACTCAGATGTTTAACAAATTCTATAAAAAGTAAATAAATGCGATAAACATATAAATATATGCAAGAATAAAGGAGTGCGAAAAAAGAACAGTGTAATGATAATCTATGCAAGTAATAACATACAACTTATAAAAGTTAAGAGAAGGGTTTGTCATGTAAGCAAATTATTTAAGATAGTAAAATATGATGAAAATTATGACACACAAATAAATAGAAAAGAATACTAAAACATATGAAGGAACGGAAGAAAAAGATCTAATCATGAAGATAAAATCCAAAATCTGATAAAATAGAATAATTATCAAAATGGATAGAAGCCATACAATTTATTAAGAAAAGAAATAAGCGAAGAGAGAAAAATGACATAGAGATATATGAAAAAAGGAAAAAAAAAGAAAGGAAGATTGTATGCGAGCTGAACTACCCTAATTTCTATGACAATTTCCTCTTTCCATCATTTAGAGCATTCCTATAGCGACCCCTAGTAATTTATGACTTGTTTGTATTGATAGCTCGATCACCTGGTCATTGGTTTTGTTTTTATGCAAGTGTATGTGTTTTGAAGTTTTTGAAACTTGAACTGTTAATTTCAATCCAAATTTTAGGGAGACGACCTCCGAATGAAATTGTGACAGTTCCATCAGTATCGAAAGGGTCATTTTGGGATAGTGGCATGCTTGGCCAAGATTTCGAGGCTTCTTGTGTGAGTTTTTGTCTTTAGGCATTTTAGGTTTTAAGCTTTCCCCTATGTTTGAACTCAATCAACATTCATGGTAAATGTGGTTGGATGAGATTTCTGTTAGTGTGGCTAACTCTTATGGATGGTAAGTTTGAATCTCTTTAAGATTTTCTGAGATGGAGGTAAGTTTGAATCTCTTCAAGATTTTATTTCGCCTCTAACTTTTAGATGGAAAACCTCAAAGAGTCTATGGAAAGAGTAAAACCTTGGTATTTGAATGAGCTAAATTTAGAAAGAGACAAATCTGAAATTTCACAGGTTATGCTTAAGTTGTGAATTTTAGGTTAACTTCAAACGACCATAACATTTAGTACATGAAGAGTTATGTGGCCCATAAAATATCAAATGAAAGGACTTTGAACCCTCTTTCCAACACCACCGAGTTTGCTAAATTTTGAACTCGTATAAGGGAGATATGCCCATTTGAATTCGGTATGTCCAGTTAAGGAAAGTTACCTGAAGTAGTGAGGGGTATTTTAATTTGGTCTTTTCCTAACCCCATCAGATGAAAACATTTTTTAGTAATATTTTGAGGTCAAATATTATTTGGGTAAGTTTTACCATCTTAATTTACACTTAGGGTTTTGAGAGGAGTTTAAGAAGAGGAAAAAAGGGAAAAGGAAGAACGAACAAGATCTCTTGTGAATCGAGGAATTGTTTGGCCAAATTGAGGTATGTAAGTTTTCATAGTTTTGGGTTCATTCACCTACATGCCAATCATGATTTACATATTCGAATTCATCCATAAAGAAAGATGAATTTAAGTTCTTGATAAGTATTCTTGAAGTCTTTCTTTCGTTCTTGAATTAAGATGGGTTTGATGAGTTTTTGAGTTAAAAGTATGAGTTTGAGGGTCATATATTTGTATTGGGTAATTGAATCTAAGGAAATTTGAGAAAATAAATCAACTCTAGACGAATTAGGGTCAGAAAATAAGAAGAAAAATTTGTCTGAATATTCTGGGGTGGGGTGGGGCGCTGCACCGCAGATGCACCAGAGGGGCTGGGGCAGCGCCCTAGCAGTGCGCTAGAAACCCATCTTTGAAGTTCATGGTTGGCTCCCCGTGCCAGCAATGTGCCAGGGTCGCATGCCCCCACCTTTTTTCCATTGTTTGCTTTGTATGAATCCTTTAAAAGTGTACCTTTACTCCCTTCTTATTCTAACTACTCTAAACTACATTTAAACATCGAGAGATAATTCATAACATGAGTCATAACCCTTGAATTCATAATTCAAATTCAAGGTAGATTTAAAAGTAAAGTCTTGAGAGTTTTTTCGAGTCATTTTGAGAAGTCTTTTACAATCTTTTAAAACTTTTTTTAGGACTTGAGTACTTCAGTTTGAGGAATAGTAGAGTTGAGTTCATTTTTATTTATTTTTTGAAAAATGAATATATGGGAACTAAGTATTCCCTAGAGTAAATGTTTTTAAATTTAAAATGGGGGGATGCCCGATTTCCAAAAGAGTTCATGAGGAGTTTTGATTCCTATCTCTTTTAAGAGAAATCTTTTGAGTAATAATCTCAAAGTTGAAAATGAGGAAATATTTTTTTAAAAACATATGAACTAAGTTATATTTTGGGAGTAGTATTGAGCATCAATATGGGGGAGAGTTCGGACAACTCACAACCCCCATAAACCACGTAGAACACGTGGGTAGAAAGGGTCATACATTGTAGATTATTTCTTTTTTATTTTTAAGAATAGCTTAGTGGATCCACTTAGTTAAGGAGTTCTATATTGTAACACTCCGAAAAATGCTAGGTTAATCTAAAGCCTAAGCATGTAAGCTAATGTTGAGGTTTAAGGAGGTTAGTGAGTTAATGTCAAGATTTGAGTCTTAAAATAAGTTCCCTAATCTAGTACCAAGGGTCCTTGGTGAGAGCCAAGAGGCTGCTCCAAAATCTACCAAATGCAGCTACATTCATGAGCCAAAGACCACAAGGCGTGGACTGACTCACGCCTCGTAGATGGGAGTCGTGAATCCAGCCTTAGCCTCTACCAAAATCCCCCAATGCTCCATGTCTCAGCCCTATTCCACGGACGTGCAACACGGTACGTGGACCAGCTCAGGCTCCGTGGATAGGCCCCGTTAGTTGTGACTTAGTCTCCTCACTATGGCCTTGAACCTCCCCTCTCTGACCCAAACGATGGAAGCATAGCACGCTCCGTATTCCCACTACGGTCCATAGGTGGGGGAGTCGTGAACGTGGCCTGCATATCTGCCAAGTATTTGGCCTAGGTGAGGGTAGTTACTAATTAATTAAGTTAGGGTGTGGGATGGTTATATTTAGTTGTTTTAAGTATATCAAAGTATTTTTAAGTACTACACAAGTCCTTTAACTCTCATAACTCCAAAAATATCTTCCAAATTTTCTCTTCTCTCTCTAAGAAGTTCCTCCATCGAAGAACAAATGAAAAGGTCAAGATTAGGGTTCAAGCGTCAAGATCTTCGCTCAAGTTTCATGGGTTAACATCAAACAAGGTATGGGAACCTTGATTCATGGAATAATTTCCTCCATGAAGCCCTATCAACTCAATTTCGAAAATTGGTCTTATTGTTAAAAAATTAGGGTTTTCATTCTGGTCATGGGTTCTTCCTAAAATTGTTTTCATTATGTTATTTGATGTACATTATGGATGATTTGATATTTTAATGGTGATTTTATAGTAAAACTCCCCATGACCCTAATTTCATGAATATCAATGAAGGTATTCATTTCTAGCAGCATTTCTATATTCTCTCTCTTCGACTCTCTCTCTCTTTGACTCGCTCTCTCTCTCTCTCTCTTCGACTCTCTCCCCCGGCGACACCTAGCTGCTCAGGCGAAGCTCCGACCAGCGCCGGTCAGTGAGCAGCCGCGAAAACCAGCCGGCGACCGGGCGTCGCCTCCGATCCCGCAGCGAAGGCCGCGCCGGCCAGAAATTTCGCGAGGACCAGCTCCGACCGGCGATCGGCGAGCCCCCCTCTCTGTTCTCCTTCGTTCCGGCGTGGACGTGAACAGTAAACAGGAGCTCCGGCGAGCAACCAACTCCGGCGAAGGCAAGGTAATCTCCGGCGAATTGTTTGACGCCGGAGACAAGCCAGATCTGGCCGGAAAATCGTCCTTTTTCTCCGACCAGGTTTTATCTATCCTTTATCCTTTATCCTTTATCCTTTATTGCAAATTTGTGTTCGTGTTCGTGTTTGTTTTTTGAATCCCTTATTGTTAGCTATTTTATTCTTGCTTGGTAGGTAAATTTCACCCATCTTGCAATAATTTGAAGAACATAGGAGTAGATTTTAAGGTTAATTGTTTGTGCATTGTGCATTACACTTTGAGTATTTGGTTTTTTTATTTGTTTGGCTGGTCCTGAGTGGCTTTTTAAGCGTATCCCTGTGTAGATTTTACATTAGAGTCTGTATCTTTCTAGTGGATTTGGTTCATGATGGTGGTATTGAGTCATGTCTTCGGTTGAGGCTGAAGAAGAGGGATAGTAGGGGTAAGAGGGTTACGGGTTCCCATAATTTGAGGGTTGTAGACGGGTTTAAATTGTGGTACTCAGGGGGCTTAAAGGATAGAAACGGAGTGGGTATTTTAGTGGACGGGGATTTGAGGGAGCAAGTGGTGAAGGTTAGGAGGATCAATGATAGGTTGATGATGGTTAAGCTAGTCATTGGAGGATGTTCTTTGAGTGTTATTAGTGCGTATGCACCTCAAGTGGGCTTGGATGAGGAGGCCAAGAAGCTCTTTTATGAGGATTTGGATGAGGTAGTTAGAGGGATACCGAACACCGAGAGAATTGTCATTGGTGGAGATTTTAATGGCCATATCGGGGCGACTTCTAATGGCTTTGATGATGTCCATAGAGGCTTTGGTTTTGGGGAAAGGAATGGGGGTGGAACTTCGCTTCTAGATTTTGCTAAGGCTTTTGAGTTGGTGATTGCTAACTCATGCTTTTCGAAGAAGGAGAACCACCTGGTTACCTTCCGTAGCTCGGTAGCTAAGACTCGATTGACTACTTTCTCCTTAGGAAGGGTGATAGAGGTCTCTGTAAGGACTGCAAGGTTATCCCAAGTGAAAATCTTACTACCCAACACAAGCTTTTGGTGATGGACCTGGAAATCAGGAGGACTAGGAGGAAGAAGATTGCATCTGATCGACCGAGGATTAAATGGGGTGGCTTGACCCCTGCCCTCTCTCGGGAGATGGGGGAGAAGTTGATGGGGATGGGGGCTTGGAGTGATAGCGGGGATGCGGACGTCATGTGGATTAAAGCAGCTAATTGCATTAGGGAGGTTGCTTCAAAGGTCTTAGGAGTATCAAGGGGTAACTCTGGAGGCCATAAAGGAGATTGGTGGTGGAATGGGGAAGTCCAAGGCAAGGTGGAAGCGAAGAAGACTGCTTACACTGAGTGGGTGGAATGCGTAGACGAGGAAGTGAAGCGGGAGCTTAAAAAAGTTTATAAGACAACAAAGACAGTAGCTAAGTTAGCAGTTACGAAGGCTAAGACGGCAGCTTTCGAACGCTTGTATGACGAGCTGGGGGACAAAGGTGGGGATAAGAAGTTGTATAGGCTCGCAAAAGCAAGAGAGAGGAAGGCTCGCGACTTGGATCAAGTGAAATGTATCAAAGATGAGGAAGGCAAAGTTTTGGCGGATGAAATCTCCATCAAGCAGAGGTGGCAAAGATACTTTCACAAACTTTTAAATGAAGAAGGGGGCGGAGACATTGTGTTGAATGATTTGGCGCACTCTGAAGGACTTCGGGACTTTGGGTACTGTAGGTGCTTTAGGATCGAGGAGGTTATACGTGCTATTAGTAGGATGAGTAGGGGAAGAGCGACTGGACCCGATGAGATCCCGGTGGATTTTTGGAAGAGCGCGGACAAGGCAGCTATAGAATGGTTAACCAGTGGGAGAGAGTGGTAGAGATGAGGGTGAGAAGTGGGGTGTCCATCTCGGAGAATCAGTTTGGATTCATGCCGGGACGATCGACTACCGAAGCCATTCATCTTATGCGCAGACTGGTAGAAAAATATAGAGAAAGGAGGAGAGACCTTCACATGGTGTTCATTGACCTTGAAAAGGCTTATGACAAAGTACCGAGGAATGTCCTCTGGAGGTGCTTGGAGGCTAGAGGTGTATCGATGATTTATATTAGGGCGATAAAAGACATGTACGGTGGAGCCAAGACTCGGGTTAGAACGGTTGGAGGAGACTCGGAACATTTCCCAGTTGAGATGGGGCTCCATCAGGGATCTGTTCTTAGCCCTTTTCTATTTGCTTTGGTGATGGATGAGCTGACGCGGTCTATTCAGGAGGAGGTCCCATGGTGTATGTTATTTGCGGATGACATAGTACTGATTGATGAAACGCGGGACAGAGTTAATGCGAGGTTGGAGGTGTGGAGACAAGCGTTGGAGTCCAAAGGGTTCAGGTTGAGTAGGACCAAAACAGTATTTGAGGTGCAAATTCAGTGATGTGGTGGAGGAGGCAGATGTGGAAGTGAGACTAGCCACACAGATCATTCCTAAGAAAGAAAGTTTTAAGTATCTTGGGTCTGTAATCCAAGGAAGTGGTGACATCGATGAGGATGTCACACATCACATTGGGGTTGCTTGGATGAAATGGAGGCTTGCCTCTGGAGTCTTGTGTGACAAGAAAATTCCATCTAGACTTAAAGGTAAGTTCTACAGAGTGGTAGTTAGACCGGCCTTGTTGTATGGAGCGGAGTGTTGGCCAGTCAAGAACGCACATGTCCAAAAAATGCATGTCGCGGAGATGAGGATGTTGAGATGGATGTGTGGCCACACTAGGAGCGATAGGATTAGGAACGAGGTTATCCGGGAGAAGGTGGGAGTGGCCTCGGTGGTGGACAAGCTGAGGGAAGCGAGACTGAGATGGTTTGGACATGTGAAAAGACGGGGCCCAGACGCCCCAGTGAGGAGGTGCGAGGGGTTGGTTGTAGAGGGTACGCGGAGGGGTAGAGGTAGGCCTAAGAAGTATTGGGGAGAGGTGATTAGACAGATCTTCGCTCACCTTCACCTTACCGAGGACATGACTCTAGATAGGAAGGAGTGGAGGTCGCGTATCAAGGTTGAAGGTTAGTAGGGTTAGCGTGTTGTTTTTCCTTGCGAGGGTTTAGGCTGATAGCGTGTGTAGTAGTCCTAGTCTTGCACGGGTTGTCCTTGTCTGTGATGCCTATAACCTTTGTTGCTTACCGAGTCTTACTTTACACAATATTCCATTGATGTTATTATTTTATCGGTTGAGTTTTCACTATCTTTCCTATTGGATGTTATGTTTTACACACTGTTCCCCCCCCCCCTTCTACTTGGATGTGACTGTACTCGAGCTGAGGGTCTCTCGGAAACAGCCTCTCTACCTCCACGAGGTAGTGGTAAGGTCTGCGTACATTATACCCTCCCCAGACCCCACCTAGTGGGATTTACTGGGTATGTTGTTGTTGTTGTATCAATGAAGGTATTGATGCAAGGTGATTTCTACTATATATTGTGGTTATGATAATTTGGTTATGAAACCCTTCCTTATTCATGTTGATGATAGTATATCCTAAATGTAAGTGTGAGACTTGGTTCATGACCTTGCAAGGGGTAAATTGTGAAGGATTGTTCATGGTTGTTGATAGTTATTGATGAACTTATGAACTCATTTGAAAGGTGAGAATCCTATGACTATTATGTGAATTGAGGTGTTGTTGAAAGACTAATTTCCCCTATCCTTACACATGTTTATGTATAAATTTTCTAGGATGATGTTGATGTTCTTGTGTTGATTCAAGGGCTAGTTCTCATGAAAACACTATGAATAATGAGGTGAAAGTTACTACCCTATGATTCTAAGGTGAAAGGTAGTTCTCACTTAAATAAATCTATGAGCTATTTTAGTGAGTTGTATGAAACGAAGGTTAAGGTATGCCTTCACACATGTAGATACAATTCCATACTAATTATGTATAATTGGGAAATGATGCTTAGTACCGAGTGGATATGGACAATGAGGAAAAGGCGCCTCCGCTAATGTAGTAGGTTGGGTCATCTATAGTAAACTCATGAAATGGAAGCTCCTCCGCTAATGCAATAGGTTGGGTTTCTAGTAGCAATATCCCTATCCCATAACTATGTGCCAAACATAGGACATAGCTAGTGGATCCACTTAGAAGCTAAATATGATTAGTTCTGCCTTCGGCAAGTAAGAGCGCCTTCTTTCGGTGTGGGGTTATATGACACCGGATTCCATGTAGCTCACATGGTCTATGTAGGTTATGGCTAATATTCCCTAATAACATAAGATAATGAATATGATAGGAAATATAATATGACTTCTTAATGGGTTTACTTGGTAGGAGTGGGGGGTACGGGATTTCACTTTTACATTGCACAAGGAGACTTATTAGGATGTTGTGGAATGGTTCCCTTATGGTGTGATAAGATATAAATAGATGACTTTCCTTATGTTTAGTTCATGTACTTGTATAATTCCTCATTTATGACTATGGATTATGGTAAGCTTGAAGATTATGGTAATGAATATGTGGCTTCAAGGAATGCTTAGTAAGGTTGGTACTATGGGATGCCAACCATACATTGCACAAGTGTTCTTAGAGGATGCTAAGGTATTGATATTACTATGTTATGAGTGTATTGTGACTATAGCTTGTCTTCTATGTTTGAAATGCATAGTGGCTTTCCAAACTTGACAAATGCATACTTCCAAGAAAGAAAGTTCCTATTTAGCATATTTAAATGTTTTTGTGCATGTTTCCATACTTAGTACATATTTGTTCTAACCCTTTTCTTTCTTCATACTATGAGTATAGGTCCCAGAAGCTGATTCATTACTTCCTTCTTCAAAGTAAAGCTTGGGTTGACTATTCCCTAAGTTTTGGTGAGTCCTCCATGTAACAACCCGAGAACACCCCCTAGCCGTTACATGCGTATTTGACGTCTCAGAGGTCTTATACAAGCCTTAGCATTCATTCATCACATTCGATAATAAAACCGTAAGGAATAAAAACACTTTTTAAAACAAATCCATAATACTCATAAAATCTTTCAAATGTAAAGAAGTAGAATTTCTAAGTCTCATGTACCATCTTAGACATGAATAGAGCATCTTAGGGACACGACCCTTTACAACAATAGAAAATATAAGTCTTATACAATGTCTAAGTGGAAATACTAGAAAGATAACAACTATGTCCTCGAATATATGAGGACATACCTAGCTTCTTGAGAAGAGTCAATATCCCAAGCTTCCTCAAAAGATCTCCTCACTTCCCACCACCTACACTTATAACAATAGAGAAATATGGAGTTAGTACAATAAGTACTAAGTATGATGACCATGCAAGAAAACATGCACAACGGACATTTACAAGGAATGTATGCTTTTAAGACCTTCTTTAACAAACCTTTACAACCACAAGCATAAACCCACATTTCAAGTCACCATTCACAATTAAGACCATATTCACATCATTTACAACTCAATTAATACAAGTGTACAATACTTAAACAAGATAGGAAAGTAAGTCCTTCATTACCATTTAAGCCTCTATCTCAAGTCACCCTAAGCCACACTTAAGTGAATAATGAAGTGACCGCCCATACAACCTCTTCATGTATACCTAAGTCTTCCTAAGAGTTACCATAGACAAGGGTTTAATCATTACATTATAACATAGTAAGTCAACATTCTTTATAAAACCATCTAAGAGACACACAAGAAGATAGGGGACAATCAGATAATAGCCCTTAGGCTTAGGGAACTCACTTTGGAATCTTCTAAGCCTAATCGTGCCATGTGTAGATAACATCCGATACTACTACCTACACGTTGTAGAACCTATCCAATACTAGAGTGCACATTCCATATGATGGAAATACGCCTTAACCGACATAGACCACACTAGCAAGGTATGGAATCCGGAGTATATCCTACTCCGTGGAGGTTGTTCTACTTGCCAAGGGTAGAACTAAAAGCAACCCATGTTGGCACATGGCTTAAGAGATGTCCAAGGATGTTCATTGAGCCTAATCTCATGCTCAACTAGGCCACCATCCTAACCACATCCACTCGGTGCTTAGCCTTGGTTTCCATAGAATATTCAATCACATATTTACTAGAGAGGGTTCCTTTTCTAGTTCAACCAACTCATAGTACCTCTTCCCAAGAAAGGCCCCATTTCTTAGTCATAGCCAATCTGGGTTCATAAGGATAGTTCATTTGACTTTCTTAGATAAGGATTCTCATGCCATTCTAGCTCCATCCATCTCTAAGTCTATCATTTTACTCAAGAAGGGAACATCGCCCTAAGGCCCCTCCTTCAAGGTTATACATTTTCTTAGGAAAGCTAGACTCATGAAAAGGCACTATGCTTAAGTCTACCAATTCAAGTCTTGGCCTAGAATTCCTCATTTAGCATTTATAGGAAGAGCTCCATTACTAAGTCATAGCCCAACCAAACCTTCATATATATATATATAATCAAGCTTCCATGACACAAGACAAGATACTCAAGTCTAGCATATGATCTACAACATCATCTTATGAAACTCATCATAGTCCATCATCACCACACATCACCATTACAAGAGAGACATGCTTTCACATTATCATAATAACACTTTATACATTATCACATTAATACCATTAGAATATCATCACATTATAGCTTCACACAAACTTTACATATAGCTTCATATAGAACTTTACATATTGCCTCCTATATGCATAAAAATACAACAATATAATAACACTAATATATTTCCCTTCATGGCCTCAATTTCCAATAATACCACACACGAATAGGATATAACACTCCCACCAAAGGTGGATTCAACCTACCAACAACAATCAATTCCATAAAGAGAGTTCAAGCTTTCTTACCATAATCCAAAGCCATACCCAAAATCATCAATACTTCACCCATAAGGCTTACCACCCTTAATTCATCCATTATCAACAATTAATCATAAATAAACATTAAAAAACACAAGATATATCAATACATTTTACTTTACACATATTTTCATCAACTTTGAATTTATAGAAATAGACCCACTTCATAGCAAATTTAGGGTTTTAGTGAAAACATGAATTCTTGAAGAAAGTTCATATAAAATCATCAATTATACTTTAATTCACCAATATAATGCTTTTGAAAACAATTTATCAATGAACCCATGCTTAGAATAGAAATTAGGCTTTTTGTTCTTTGAAGACTTTTGAAACCCTTTTGAATGGACTCCTTGAAAGAAAGGATAATCAAGGATCAAGGGTCACCATACCTTAGACTTGATGAATTCCACGAAAATTTGATGAAGAAAGATTGAAATCTAAAACCCTAGGTTCCACTTCTCCTTCTTCCTTGAGTTGAGAGAGAAGAACTTTGGAGGTTTTGATTAAGGTATTTGAGAATAATGAGGTAAAGGAAGGTTTTAAGACATAACACTATTTATATTAATGAAATAAAAAATTTAAAATGAACCCCACATGTTAAAGACTTAAAACGAAATTACTTAAAAGCCATTCACTTGGGCAGCCCCGTCAGGGACCATACCCACTTGGACGGGTCGTAAAGGGTACCACGGCTCATGGTGGTGCCTGTGGTACCTTGACCAGTGGGCCTCTCCACCATTTCAAGTCCTCAAGGGCACAAGGCATTTTCACGGATGCTCCCACGATCCGTGGTGCACACTACGAGTCGTGGTGGAGCTCGTGAAGATGAGACAGCACCTAGGCAAAGTTACCTTGCCTCCCTTGAGACCAAGTGATCTTCATGCCCAGGTATACGGACCGTCTAGGGCACCGCTGGCCGTGGTGGTGCCCGTGGTCTTTGGGGCAGTGGGCAACCAACTTGGGAAAGCCTTGGCTTTTTGGCTAAGGCTTGCCCCTTTTTCCTTGGCTCCTTGTGTAGCACCCTCAACCAACCTAGAGTTGGTCTCAAAGCATTTAGTCTAACACGTGCCTTGATGTTGACTAACTAAACTCTTCAAAATAGGCCTTAAGAGTCAAAACTCAACAATTAAACAAGTTACTAATGCACAAAACCCATGTGAGGCTCTACTTTATCCTACTTCATTTTGAGGGGCTTTACACTCTAGTTCGAGGACCAGATGTTTATTTTAGTTTTAGTTTTAGTCGTACTTATTTATGTTAAGACTTTCACTGATGTAAATGGGTAAGTCCCTAATTTCGTACTCTTATGTTTAGATGGTTTTTAATTAGACAAGTCTAGTAATTCCACAACTCTTTCTTTATGAAATTTGAAGTTTGACTTCTGTTTAGAAAAGTTTTAATTTTCCGCATTATTTCTTATGACATTATGTATATGATTGTGCTAAGATCTTGTATGCGACCCCTTTGGGGTAAACTATGCCAAGTTACGTCTAGGGGGTAACTCCGGGTCGTGACATATACCCGAGCAATGTATAGGATAGTTCTGGAGGCATGGGCGAGATGATGTATCATCACATAACTCATAGTGATGGTTGTCAGTTAAAAAATCTCCCAAACAGAGTTTATTTTGTATTTTTACGTACAAACTTTGTTAGATGATATTTTCCAATTCATTGAATTGTTATCTTCTGTTTAAAAGATTTTCTTTACATCACATTATTTTTATTGCTTTTATATTGAAATGAGTTAAGATTCAGTTGAGGTTGAGATGAGGTAGGCTGTTTCTTCAAACAAGTTCAAGCTTATGTCATGTTTTAGATTTCCCCTTACATGCTTGTACATTCTATGTACTGACGCCATTTAACTTGTATTGTTTCATTATGTAGATACAGGCAACCAGGATCATCAACTAGTGCTTCATTGATTTATTCGAGTTCCAGATTTGTTAAGTGAGCTTCCTTGCTTGTGAAGGATCCCTCATTATGGTTTATCATATAGTTTTTTTATTAGGATGTCATGAGTTTTGTTCCGACGTCCATCTTAGCTAGTAGAGGCTTCACAGATAGATAGACAAGAATAGTTCATGAGTCTTTCATTTCAGTGTTATATTATAGAGTTGAGTTTCCCTTGAAGCCAGTTTGAGTGTTTTATTTTTAAAATATTCTGAGACTATCTTTTGAGATATTGAGTTAAGTTTACATTTGAGTTCATCATATGTTGAGTAAGTCTTCCACTGAGATTTGAGCCAGGCCAAGGGTTCACTTAGGGCAAGCAATGGTTCTCGAATGCCGGCCACATCCAGGGTGTAAGCTCATGGCATGATATACTTGGTATCAGAGCACAAAGCTCAAGAGTTCTAAGGTACCTATGAAGGTGTGTCTATAGAGTCCTAGTCATTAGTGTGAAGCGTGCCTATAATTAGGAGGCTGCGGCATTTATGAATAATTTAACTTCTATCACACTCTTTAAATGCGATAGAGTTATACTCTACAAATTTCTTTCTAATTCATGCTTGCACATATCTTTCAGATCATGCCTCCACAAAGAGCTGTTTGAGGTTGTCCTACTAGGAGGAATGTTGAGGATCAAGGGGTACCCAATGCACCAGAAGTGCAACCCCAAGGAGAGGTCAGTAATGTTAAGTTCTGAGATGCTATCCGGATGTTGAGTCAAGTTGTGACCAACCAAGCTGGGCAACAGAGAGGGGTTCGATAGGATGTAGATGATACATCCATGATGCATGAGTTCTTAAGGATGACTCCTCAAGATTTCACTGGTTCAAGTGTCACCGAGGATTCGGAAAAACTTGTGCAAGTGTTGTAGAAAGTGTTTGAGGTGATGCATGTTGCAGATTCTGAGCGAGTTGAACTAGTTCCATACAAACGGAAGGGTGTTAATAGAGTATGGTACGACCAATGGAAAAAGTGTACAGCTGAGGGTGCACTTATTGTGAGTTAGGAAGTGTTTGAAGGTGCCTTCATGGGGCGATTCTTTCCCCGTGAGCTAAGAAAGGCAAAGGTAAGAGAATTCTTCACTCTTAAGCAGGAATCTACGAGTGTGCATGAGTACAACCTCAAGTTTACTCAACTTTCCTGTTATGCTCCTGTGATGGTAGCTGATATGAGGAGTAGGATGAGTTTGTTTGTGTCTGGGTTATCTCGTCTGTCAAGCAAAGAGGGTATGGCTACAATGTTGATAGGAGACATGGACATAGCAAGGTGATTATCCATGCGCAACAGGTTGAGGAAGATAAACTCAGGGATAGAGAAGAATTTTGGAACAAGAAGGCAAAGACAATAGGAAATGAGTCCGGGCAGCATAAGAGAAATGCAAAACGGTTATCTTTCCAAAAAAAAAGCCAAATAGACTTGCTCCATCATCTTCTAGTGCACCTGCACCAAGGAACAGAGGTGAGTTTAAGAATCAAAACTTCAGAACTAGACCTACACAATCTCAAGGTTGTGTCACACAAGGAGGTAATGGGACTCCTTCATTTGCTAAGTGTGGTATGAACCACCCAGGAGCTCATCGTGATGGCTCCACATATTGTTTCATGTGTGGTCATAACGGTCTTTGATGTTTGACGCAATCAAAGACACAACTTCCAATTCAAGTGTCAACGATCGCATGTAGTGATCTAACCCAACCAAATAGGTTGGGGTCGAGTCCCAAGGGAACGGTTAGTAATCAAGAATTAAATAGAAAAGTAAAGTTATGTTCTAATCAGTCATAACTATAAACATTAATGAAAACAAACATATTAAGTCAAAAAGTGACACGAATGTCAATTATCAATAGAGGGTTTGTATTAAACTAATAAACTAAAAATAGTAAAAATATAACATGCAAGTTAGGGAGATGGGATTTTTGGGATGAGATAGGAATATGGGATAAAATAAACAACAGGGTAAATGTTATTGATACTAAATTGCTGAACATTTGCAACTAAGCTAGACTTTAGTGGGGGCAAATTTTCTCTCGAACAACTTACCCCGAATCAACTCAGTTTCTCTCGAACGCCGAGTTGCAGCAATTAAGCACAACCTTCGCCTTAGCCCATTCACTCTCTCGAGCTGAATATGTGGGAGAAGGTCTAGGATTTACTCTCTCGAACTGAACCCACGACGACCCAATAACCACATGATATCGATTTAGTAGTTTTGGTTTTAAAACCTCTCTCTCAAGCAAGCCAAAAACACTAAGATGAAATCGTATTTGCAACTACAATCCCATTAAGTTCAAACACAACTACTAAATGAAATCACATTTAAATAACAAATAGACTAACAATGAGCAATACCCAATAGTAAATTTAACCCATATTCACATAATCACATACCATGAATTGGGGTTTTAGCTAGACATGAAAAAGAGATAAAAATCGATACCAAAAAGTGTTTCCATCAAATGGGTATGATAGAAAATGTCTTTAAACACATCTAAGATGAAGATTCTTTGATGCTCACTTCCAATTTCTTGGAGATGAAAACCTTTAAAACCTTCAAAACCTTCAAAGCTCAAGAACAATGTCTCCTAAAAACTCTAAGAGCTCAAACTGAAAATATTCTATAAATTTGTAATAATTCCCTACAACTTGATATAGAACTTCTGATTCAAATAGGTATTTATAGTTTTCCAAAATTTGTGCTGCAAAAGACCACTCAGCGCAGTTAGTCGGGATCGCTGATGTACTCGGAGATTCGCCCTTTGGTCTGGTTCATCGCCTTTCAGCTTTTGCCTTCAGTATCTTTGCGTTTTGAATCATTGGGCAATTTGGTGTTGCTTGGCGGAACGTTTGGCAACGCACCGACTGCTC
Organism: Solanum commersonii; assembly: GCA_029007595.1. Lineage (NCBI taxonomy): Eukaryota > Viridiplantae > Streptophyta > Magnoliopsida > Solanales > Solanaceae > Solanum > Solanum commersonii. The sequence continues at coordinate 747,710 of JAJTWQ010000136.1, forward strand.
CCTTTCATCGCCAACTTGATCTTTTCTTTCAAGACTTAGCACACTGGAACTTTGGGGGAGGTTAAGGCCATTCGGCGACTTGCCTAATGCATTAGGCGATCCACAGGCTCTTATTTCTTCGTTCTTTCAGCTGCCTTGTACATTTTTTGCTTGATCGCATCCATGCTTTGTCTCTCAACTCAAATACCTGAAACTTAAGGATTTACATCAATTATTAAGACAAAATATGCTTTTGAGGACACTAAATCGATCAAAATAAACCCCTAAATGAGTCCAAATTGTGGGACTCATCAACACCCCTAACTTAAACTTTTGCTTGTCCTCAAGTCAAACTCAAGTTCAGCAGTTCAAAATGGATGTCTCAAATAGTGCTACACAAGACTCAATAATGAATGAACACAAAAAGTCTCAACTTACTCATGCAAGGATCAATTGTGTACTGAAAGACTCAAGTTGTGACACACCATTATCAAAGATTCTCAAATTCACATTATTTGCTTCAAATGCAAGTTCAAGCTCAACAAAAGTGTTCAAATGCCCTTACACAAAGGATGATTCCGTTTTCACAAACAATGGTTTAATCATTTAAAGTTCCGGAATCAAAGGCAACACTCACACTCACAAAGATGAACATAATGCATGCTTTCACCCATAGGATTTCCCATATTTTCCAATTGACAATTTCTTTAGCTCACTCAAGATCAGATAGGTCTTTTCATGGCTTGTAATGGGGCTGAGTGTAAATGTATGGTCATTTAGGCACATAGGCTAAAATTCCTCATGAAATGTGATGTGAACAACACCTTCTTTCCTTCTCTTTTATCAATTTCATTCAAGCTCAAAAGTCCCCTCTTATTCATCTTCCAAAGTCATTAGGAACCCCATTTTCTTTGTATTTCCACAACTTCATTTCACAACTTTTTCTCTTTATATAAATATATTTAAATTTGGAGGGGTTCCATTTTTCTCAAAACATGGGCATAAGGGACCTCTTTGCACTTCTTGGCTTGCCTTCCCTTTTTCACCACACCCCCAACTTAGGCTTTTGGCCTAGGTTGGCTATTCAATCAATCACAATTCATGAGGATTATAGGTAGTGGATTAAGAAAGGTCGTGTTTTCATCAAGTTTCTTCCAAAGAAGGGTAAGGCTCAAAAGGTGTTCAAAAGAGGTTCACACACACTCACAAGGTAGGCCACAAAAGAGGTATAATGTCAAATTGGCTCACACTGTTCAAAGTTTCCTAAGATCATATCATGAGATCACATCACTTCAACAACCAGACCAATGGGGCAAATTCTAGGTGTCACCATGAATTGTTCACGGTAAACTCATCACACAAGGCATTGACACCAACGTCAAACAAGACTTCACATTTTCACTAGTGTGCAACGATCATTACAAGAGAATCAATTTGATACTTGGCTAATCGCAACGAGATGCAAAAAGTTCACATATTGTCTATGCAACTTCATTTAGTCTCATCTTAGCCGCATGACTTCATGCATCATGACACTACTTCGGTTCAAGTGCCAATGATCGCGTGTAGTGATATAACCCAACCAAGGGTTAGAATCATTCCCACAGAGAGTGGTTTCGAGAATTAATAGAAAAGTAAAATTAAGTTCTAATAAGTCATAGCTATAAATATTAACGAATAAAAAAAATACTAAATTAAGGGGTTGACACGAATGTCAATTATCAATGGGCTTTTTTAGTGATTAACAACTACAACAAAGAAAATACAAAGATGCGAGTATAGGGAGACGAGATTCTTAGGATATGATAAGAATATGGGATAAGAGACACTATCGGGTAGATGCTATTGATAATACATCGCTGAATATTTGTAACTAGGCTAGACTTTAGTGGGGTAAATTCTCTCTTGAGCAACTTAACCCGAATCAACTCGGTTTCTCTCGAACACCGAGTTGCCACATTTAAGTACCGCCTCTGCCTTAGCCCATTCACTCTCTCCAGCTGAAAGTGTGGGAGATAGCCTAGGATGTACTATCTCTCGAGCTGAACCCACAACGACCCAATAACCACCGACTATCGATTTAGTAGTCTTAGTTTTAAAACCTTTCTCTCGAGCAAGTTAAAAACACTAAGATGAAATTATATTTGCAACTACAATTTCATTACGTTCAAGCACAACTACTAAATAAAATCACATTTATACAACGAATACACCAACAATAAGGAACACCCAACAGTAAATTTAACCTATATTCACAAAATCACACCCCAAGAATTGGGATTTTAGCTAGACATGAAAAAGAGATAGAAATCGATACCAACAAGTGTTTCCATCAAGTGGGTACGATGAATAAAGTCTTTAAACACGTCAAGGATGAAGATTCTTCGAGACCCACTTCTAATTTCTTGGAATTGGAAATCTTCAAACCTTCAAGTTCAAGCACAATGTCTCCAAAAACTCTAAGAACTAAAACTGAAAATATTCTCCAAAATAATATCTCTCGAAAGTCTGATGTTTGATACTAAGCTAACAATTTAAACAAATATTTATAGTGTTTAAAAATTTGTGCTACGAAGGACCATTCAGCGCAGTTAGTCAGGATCACCGACACACTTGGCAATCTGCCCTTTGATTTGGTTCATCACCTTTCTTCTTTTGCCTTCAGCATTCTCGCATTTTGAGGCATTGGATGATAGAGTGCTGCTTCGTGGAACTACCCGGCGATGCGCCGACTTCTTCTTTTCATCCCAGACTTGACCTTCTCCTTTAGGGCTCAGTACACTGGAACATTTGGCGGGATTTAGGACCTTTTAGCGACTCACCTAATGGATTAGGCGATCCTCAGGGCTTCCATTCGCCGTTCTTTTAGCCGCTTTGTTCCTTTGTGCTTGATAGCATCCATGTTTTGTCTCTTAATCCAAATACCTGAAACTTAAGGGTTTACATCAGTTATTGAGACGAAATATGCATGTGAGGACACTAATTTTATCAAAATATAGCCCTAAATAAGTCCAAATTATGGACTCGTCAATACCCCGAACTTAAAACTTTTGGTTGTCCTCAAGTAAAACTCAAGTTCAACAGTTCAAAAAGGATGTCTCAAACAGTGCTACACAAGACTCAATCATGAATATACACAACAAGGCTCAAATTACTCATGCAAGGATCAGTAGTATACTCAAAGACTCAAGTTGTGACACACCATTATCATAGATTCTCAAGCTCACTATACTTGCTTCAAATTCAAGTCCACGCTTAACAAAGGAAATCAAATTCCCTCACACGAAAGAATGATTCCATATTCACACACAATGGTTTAACAATTTAAAATTCTGAAATCAAATGCAATGCTCACACTCACAAAGAAGAACACAGTGCATGCTTTCACCCATAGGTTAGCCCGTATTTTCCAATCAACAATTGTTTCAGCTCACTCAAGATCAAAAAGGTCTTTTCAAGCTTGTAATGGGGCTGAGTGTAATGGTATGGTCCTTTAGGCTCAGTGACTTTCATCCTTGTGAAATGTGGTGGTCACAACACTCCCTTTCCTCTTCGTTCATCATTTTCTTTAGTGCTCATAAGTCATCCCATTATTCACTTTTCATGGATTGTTCGGAAACCCCATTTCTTTTGTACTTTATTTCACAACTGTTTCATTTTTTTCCTTTTTTTTTCTCAACGCCATGGGTTAAAGGGGAATTTTCTTGCACTTGTTAACTTGCCTTCTCTTTTCACCACACCCTTAACTTAGGCTTTTGGTCTAAGTTGGCTATTCGATCAACCATAATTCAAGAGGATTATAGGTAGTGGATTAATGATGGCCATGTTTTCATCAAGTTTCTCCCAAAGAAAGGTAAGGCTCAAGGGGTGTTCAAAAGAGGTTCACACACTCACAAGGTAGGCCACAAAAGAGGTATATGTCAAATCGGCTCACACTCTTCGAAGTTTCCTAAGATCACATCAAGAGATAGCCTTACTTAGTGGACCGGACCAATGGGGCAAATTCTAGGTGTCATCATGGATAGTTCACAGTAAGCTCATCATACAAGGCATCAATACCAAAGTCAAACAAGACTTCACACTTTCGCTAGTGTGCCACGTTCATCACAAGAGTCTCAATTTGATAATTGGCTAGTCACAATAAGATGAAAAAAGTTTGTATATTGACTATGTAACTTCATTTGGCCTTATCGTAGCCACACATTCATGTTTGTTCGATTATGTGCACTATTCAAGTCATCGGTATTGGTCAAACCCGATACTCAAATTTTCTAGAGAACATCCACATTCACATGCATACAAGAGGTGGAGAATATTTTAGAAGAGTCAAATCATTTTTACAATTTAAATAAAGGAGCTACAAGTTCAAACATCCACTAAAAGCAGTGCAAAACACAATACTATGGCTCACAACACAAATACGCAACCAAAACATGAACATTAGTATTCACACAAAAGGTGGACCTCACCCTACCACAATTAAAAACCATTTGTCCTCAAATGCAGAAGTAGTAAAGTGTCTAAAACTGAAAGAAAGTAAGACAAAAAGGAGATAAAGAAAGGATCCTATCTATGCAATCTCTCCATCTGTCTTGGCCTCAGTGCCCGGTGCAGCAGTCGGTACTTGGGCATTAGTGCCCGAAATCACCTCATAAGCAATAACTCCACTAAAGACAACTACGGAGGTCCCTGCAGGATCTAGCAAATCTATAAATATGTTCTCCTCTTGTACCCCAATTAGGTCCTCATCGGTTTCAGCATCCAACTCATCAGCTGTAGGCTCATCCTAGTATGCATAGCTAGTAGTATTCGGAGGAATCCCCTGGGTCTCAGAAGCATCCACATCATCTGCATCCTGAATCAATGAATTGAAGTCGGTAGACTTCAAATAGTCTATGTCCATCCTCAAATTTGCTACCTCAACCTTTAAAGCCAAAACCTCAAAGGTCTCCCCCTATTTTCTCTCACAAGCTATGACTCTAGTATCCAGATCATCAATAGAAGCTCGAAGAGGGGTCAGTGCAGCAAAAATAACACTTTCAATCATCCCAGGTATGGATCTCTCCAATCGAGTTGCCCTCACATCAGTTGAATAGGCCAGATTCCCCATCTTCAGGATCATCACCTGAGTAATCTTGACTGGCTGGGATGAGGTGGAGGTGCCCAAAATCTATGAAGAAGTAGAAGTGGCAGAATTACCTGATGTTCTAGAGGCCGAATTAGGCAAAGATGCTTCTGAAGATAACGAATCAACATCAATTTCTGGAGAAATATCTGCTAGAGCTGCTCTCCTCCCATCATCCTCCTCTCACGTGTACTCGGCCTTAACATGCCAGATGTCGGTGGAGGAAGAAGGGGTCACCTCAATATCTCTCGCAACATCCTGAGATACTTCAGCATGCCTGTACACCTCAGTGACCAGGATTGGGAATGGCAGAGAAGTCTGTCTCTGCTTGGCTCTCATGGCCATATCCTATGAAATCAACAGTTTGAGGTCGATGCACCTCTTGGATATGATGGACCCTAGGCATGTTGCCTTAGAATGGTGGAAGACAGATTCATTCCTGGGATGGCATAATGGTGTTGATGATAAAGCCAAACCAAAACTGGGCAGCAATACTCAAATCCTTTTTCTCAATAGGGGCGCCTGCTTCGATCCACCTCAGAGTGGTATCAGAAATCAAAGGTGCCAGCCACTCCTCAGATCATCCAAGGATTGAGCAACAAACAATCCATCATACGGGTGTGTAGAGTGCAGATCTCTACCTATTACAACATTAATGTACTCACTGCTGAACCCGACCTCCCTACTTCAGACCATGACCGCCTCAACCGGTCTGAACTCACTAGCCTTCTTCTTGCTCTTGGGAACCAGATCACCATAAGTTGTGTAAAACTCGCGAACCCAAGAGGGAATATAGTGACCTTAGGGTCTAGTGAACTGCTCGAACCTATGGAAGTGGAGGGTCTTCCTCACATCTGGATACTTTCCTTCCAAGACTTCTATCGAAAGTAATTTCTCCTTGAGGATAGTTTGTAAACCATCTATTTAGAGGTCTGGGAGGAGGAATAACAGGGAGCACAGGGGTTACAGGAGGTGCCTGAGCTGACACTGATTCTGTTACAAGAGATGTGGCAGTTGAGGGAACTCTGGTGGATGTGGGTTGAGATCTAGCCCGGATCTCATCCCTTCTGGAGATCAAAGGTTGCTCATCTTAATGCTCAAAACAAATCAGCCTAGGTGTTAACAACCACTCTCTCAGTTGTGTGCTTCTTTCTTTTGCCTTTGTCTCCCGGTTGATGCTCTTGCCTTCTCTTCTTTGGAGAACCTGATCCCCCTTCGTTTATAGTAACACCCCGTGCTTTCTTCTGGGGTGGCCTATCTAGATTTGTTTGCACCATATCTGCAGAATATTGGAGAAAAGTTGATAAACAATCACATCAAAGAATAGAAAAATTAACTGCAGACAAACTCGATGATCAAGTCGGTGAATCGCCGAATGTCTTTGGCGGGCTAGATCGCGCTCACTGAAAGGATTGGCTAAAAAATTATAGCAAGTCGGTGATGGGAGGGTCCGTTTGGTGAGTCGTCGAATGCTATTAGCGGGCAAGAGTTTGTCTGCCAAAAGTTACAGTGCAATAAAGGTTTAGAGGTGCAAACAAAGGGCGAACAAGAAGCCTTCAGCAAGTCACCGAGTGCCATTGGCGACATTAGACTGCTCACCAAAAGTTACAGAATCATTCATCAAATGAGGCATGATATTAAGGGCGAGATGGGGACATTAAGCAAATCGCCAAATGGTTCGGCGTGTTCGACCCAGCTTGCCAAGCGACTCAACGTGCGTATTTTCAACCCAACTTCTCGTATTCCAACCCCCAAAAACAAAATCAAAGCATGCACTAGTATAATTAAATTTAGACCCATAGCACCCATCACCCCGGGATATTCAGATTTTTCCCAATTTTGTCAAATTTGGCCATTTTATGACTTTTTTCCCTTAAGAATGGTGTCACCCACTCTCTCATTGTGCAATTTACGTCATTTAGCACAAATACGGGCTACTTAAATTTCACCCTACCAATCTAATCAACATGCAAACATACCCCACAAGATTTTACTTAATTTAAGATGCAAATTTACGAGTATTCGACGATAAAAACAATATGGGCAAGATTGTCACGTTTGAAAATAGGCATATTCAAAACAACTAAGATAAAAAAGGCCCATCACACATCACTAAGATAAGATCATCTGCAAATGAGTACAAAATATGATAAAAATAAACATGAGATTCGAAAAATCAACCTTTCATGTCGAACAATATAAATTTGAGATGCATCAACAACCAAAATAATTATAAAATGCAGGAATGTTGAATATACTAACTTGGTGTGAGTTTGTGAAGTTTAAAAGTGAGGGAAGTGAAGAGTTTGAAATTATAAAACCTTTGTCCATATATAACCGTCCAATTTGCATCTATTCAATGACATTAGTGGCACTCGCCGATCCATCCGTTAATCTGTCGAGTGGTCACTTACCCCGCCGACTTTTACAGGACCTTCAGTTACTTGGGGTCCAAACGGCGGGCAACATCGAGATCGCTGACCTGTTCGGTAATTCGTTGAATGGAACTTTTAGTTTGCCAAACGCAATTTCCACACACTTTCCACACTTTAACCTTCATAGTCAACACACCATTATTTCTGAAAATGATTTAAAGAGATAAAACCTTGGGTTGCCTCCCAAGAAGCGCCTTAGTTAATGTCGTGGCACGACACAAGTTAATACCTAAATTTCACTTTTGGGGTTAGACAAAACATCACTTGGCAAACCTCTGCTTTGTGGTGGATGGAAATGAGGCTTCACATGACCCGTAAGGTTCTCGAGCAGCTGAATGGATCCAGAATGAGAACCAATCATGTGTTTCATCACTTCGATGCTCTCTTTCATCTCTTCCAGCACCCTATCATGCTCACTTACCTTGTTGAGAATGATTGAAAGCATTCCTTCGACACGTTTACCCTCATTGTCCTTGGGCTTTCTTCATTCATGAGGGGGGACGTGTCTACCCTTCCTTTTGCATTGGAATTCAATCTCCGCTATCTTTTTGGTCAACTCATCCATTTGAGTTATTAGCACGACCAACATAAAGTCTTTCTCTAGTTCTTGGTTTGCTTCAGCCATGTGATCAAGCAGGTGGGCTACTATCGCATAGAGCTGCTATGTAATACCACCCGAAATGAGTTGGTTAGCCAATGCTTTGTTTTCGGGACCATGACTTCTGTAGAAGCAGTCCAGGATGACTATATCAGGAATTTCATGAGTGGGGCATCAAATCAGAAATGACTTAAACCTTGCCCATGCTTCATGAATCCGTTCACCTTTAAATTGTTTGAAGGTTAGAATGCAATCCTTGAACATCATTACTTCTAATGGAGGAAACTCTATTTGCTCACGAGTACTGCTTGACATATTCACCTCCTCTATTTCAAAACTCAAATAAGCCAAATAAAAAAATAAAAAATTAAGCAAGTAAACTATGACTAACAAGAACGAAAATCCTACTTAACTACAAATTCTCAAATAACACCAGTTCCCCGGCAGTGGCGCCGTTTTGACTTCACATATCAGGACACTACTTCAGTTCAAGTGCCAACGATCGCGTGTAGTGATATAACCCAACCAAGGGTTGGGATCGTTCCCACATGGAGTGGTTTCGAGAATTAATAGAAAAGTAAAATTAAGTTCTAAACAATCATAGCTATAAATATTAACGAATAACAACATAATAAATTAAGGGGTTGACACAAAAGTCAATTATCAATGGTTTTTTTTTAGTGATTAACAACTAAAATAGCGAAAATACAAAGATGCGAGTATAGGAGACAATATTCTTGGGATGTGATAGGAATATGGGATAAAAGACATTATCGGGTAGATGTTATTGATAGTACATCGCTGAATATTTATATCTAGGCTAGATTTTAGTGGGGGTAAATTATCTCTCGAGCAACTTACCCCGAATCAACTTGATTTCTCTTGAACATCGAGTTGCCGCATTTAAGCACAACCTCCGCCTTAGACCATTCACTTTGTCGAGCTGAAAGTGTGGGAGAGGGCCTAGGATTGACTCTCTCGAGCTGAACCCACGATGACCCAACAACCACCGGCTATCGATTTAATAGTCTTAGTTTTAAAGCCTCTCTCTCGAGCAAGCCAAAAATAATAAGATGAAATCGTATTTGAAACTACAATCTCATTAAGTTCAAACACAACTACTAAACGAAATAACATCTAAATAGCGAATATACCAACAACAAGCAACACCCAACAGTAAATTTTACCCATATTCAAAAAATCACACACCAAGAATTGGGGTTTTTAGCTAGACATGAAAAAGAGATAGAAATCGATGCCAACAAGTGTTTCCATCAAGTGGGTACGATGAATAAAGTCTTTAAACACGTCAAGGATGAAGATTCTTCGAGACCCACTTCCAATTTCTTGGAATTGAAAATCTTCAAGTTCAAGCACAATGTCTCCAAAAACTCTAAGAACTAAAACTGAAAATATTCTCCAAAATAACATCTCTCTTAAGTCTGATGTCTAATACTAAGCTAACAATTTAAACAAATATTTAAAGTGTTTGAAAATTTGTGCTGCGAATGACCATTCGGCACAGTTAGTCAGGATCGTCGACACACTCGACGATTTACCCTTTTGTCTGGTTCATCGCCTTTCTTCTTTTGCCTTCAGCATTCTCGCATTTTGAGGCATTGGGCGATAGAGTGTTGCTTTGCGGAATTGCTCGGCGACGCGCCGACTACTCTTTTCATCGTACACTTTACCTTTTCCTTCAGGGCTCAGCACACTAGAACATTCGGTGGGATTTAGGACCTTTCGGCAACTCACCTAATGGATTAGGTGATCCTCAGGGCTTCCTTTCGCCATTGTTTCAACCACTTTGTTCCTTTTTTCTTGATAGCTTCCATGCTTTGTCTCTCAATCCAAATACCTGAAACTTAAGGGTTTACATAAGTTATTGAGACACAATATGCATTTGAGGACGCTAATTTTATCAAAATATAGCCCCAAATGAGTTCAAATTGTGGACTCATCACCGCACATTCATGTTCGTTAGATTATTGGCACTATTCAAGTCATCGGTATTGATTGAAACCAAGACTCAAATTAGCCAAGAACAACCAAATTCGAATAGATACAAGAGTGGGTGAATTTTTTTGGAAGGGTTAAAAATCATTTGTAATTAAAAGCAAGGAGCACAAGCTCAAACATTCCACAAAAAAAAGCGTATAACACGAATTTAGCTCATAGCCCAAATATCTAAACAAAATGGGGTCATAAAAGATGGGCCTCACCCCACCACGAATAACAACATTTGTCCTTAAACGCAAATAGAAACATCCACAAGTCGAAATAACGTAAGGCAAAGATAGAGGTAAAGAGAGGGTCCTGTCTACACAATCGCTCCATCCGTTTGGGAATCAGTGTATGATGCATTAGTGTGAGTCTAAGCATCAATGCTCGAGATCACCTTAGGAGGAACGACAGCTCCAGATCCACTAGGGGCTGTCACGTGTGAGTTCTTCAGAAAGACATGCATAGCTGCACAAAATCCCCGGGCCCGTGAAGGAACATTAGGGTCTCTGATAGTGGTCTTCCTATTATAAGTGGACTTCTTGCCCTTGACTTTCCCACCCATTGTGGGAAGTGTCGTAGCTTTTTGCCTTTGGATATAGCTGCACCCTTATTTATCGTAATCCCCTTAGCCTTCTCTTGTTCTGGTATGATTCTTTCAGCTGCTTTTGCTCTAGTCATGTCTGCAAACCCTCAAGGAGAAGTAAGGAAATATCCAAATGAACACACATAGAATTAGGCGTAGACAGACTCGCCTAAACAGTTGGTGGGTCGTTAAATTACTTCAGTGAAGTGGGTTAGCCCGCCGAAAGTTATAGTGTAAGAGGGGTTCAGGGGTGCAGACAAAGGGCGATCAAGAAGACTTTCGGCAAGTTGCCAAATTCCTTTGGCAACCTCAGGCTTCTTGCCAAAAGTTACAAACTCCAACAGCACATTTAGCATGAAATTAAAGGCAAGATAGGGACCTTAGGTGAACCGCTGAGTGGTTCAGCGAGCTCGACCCAGCTTGTCAAATGATCCAACGTGCCTACTTTCAACCTAACTTCTCGAATTCAACCCTAAAAAACAAAATCAAAGCATGCACTAGTTAAATTAACCTCAGACCAATAACACCCAACCATAAACCCACGAAATTACTTCATTTTAAGCACAAGACTACGGGATTGTGACAAATAGAACATTACGGACAAGATTATCAAATTAAATCAGACATTCAAACATACTAATTCTATCAAAGAGGCCCAACATATGAAAACACGATAAAATCATTGCATAAGAGTACAATTTCGATAAGATAATCTCGGGGTTTGGAAAACCAACCTTTTATGCCGATTAATGAAAATTGAAATGCTAGGCGGCAAAGTAATCCATAATCCGAGCACCAATCAATGACTAAAATACTCTAAAAATGCAAGAAATATAGAAACTAGAGTGCGGGTGTGAGTTTGAGAGGATAAAAATTGAGGAAAAGTGAAGGGATAAAAATTGAGGAAAATTCGGTCAGGCGCGCTGATCTATTTGGTGATGCGCCGACTGGACCTTTTAGCTCACCAACCTGCAATTTCCAAACATTCTCCACACTTTAATGTGCAAAATCAACACACCATTATTTCTAAAACAAAAGTGAAGCAATAAAGGGTTTTGGGTTGCCTCCCAAACAACACCTTCGTTAACGTCGTGGCACGACGCAAGTCATCATTCAAACCTCATTCTCGGGGCTAGCCATAGTATCACTAGGTAATTATGTTGTGAGTATAGACATGACATCACTTGGCCTGTTTGGGTGTTTTGTAGCTGAATAATCATGGAATGAGAGGTTGTCATCTGATTCAACATTTCGACATTCTTTTTTATCTCATTCAACACTCTATCTTGTTCCTCAACTTTGTGTAGAATGAGTGGGAGGACCTCTCCACTTTGTCCACCGTGATGCTGCTTCATCTTTTTGCACTTGCGAGGGGGACGATACTTGCTCTTATTTTTAAACCTTGCTTCCAACTTCATTACCTTCTTGCCAAATCATCTAGGTGAATCAACAATGCAGCCCATTCTTGGTCTTTTTCTGCTTTCTTGTTGGCTTTAACCAAGCCATCAAGGCGTTGAACTACTAATCCATATGGTTGTCATATCAAACAACCTGCAAAAAGTTGATCAGCATCGCTTCTATTTTCGAGACCAAGGCCTCTATAGAAGCATTCTAGAAGCAATTTGTCTGGCATTCCATGATTCAGGCACTACTGTAGCAAAGCTTTAAATCTCGGCCACATATCATGGATAGTCTAACTTTCCAATTGCTGGAATGTTAGGAGGTTATCCATAAAGTTCAATAACGTCAATAGGGGGTGATCTATTTGGTTAACATTTTCACCTTTTACACTTATTTCTCCTGTTTCAACACATAAACAAAAAAAACAAAACTAAAACTAAACATTAAGTAAGTCTTACTATAACTAACAAGATCAAAATCTGACTTAACTAAAAATTCTCAATTAACACCAGTCCCCGACAATGGCGCCATTTTGATGTTTGACGTAATCAAAAACACAGCTTCTAATTCAAGTGTCAACAATCACGTGTAGTAATATAACCCAACCGAATGGGTTGGGATCGAGTCCCAAGGGAGCAGTTAGTAATCAAGAATTAAATAGAAAACTAAAATTATGTTCTAATCAATCATAGCTATAAACATTAACTAAAACAAATATATTAAATAAAAAAGTGACACGAATGTAAATTATCAATTGGGGGGGGGGGGGGGGGGGCTTTGTATTCAACTAATAAACCAAAAATAGCAAAAATAGAAAGATTTGAGTTAGGAAGGCGGGATTCTTGGGATGTGATAGGAATATGGAATAAAATAAAATATCGGGTAAATGCTATTAATAGTAACTTGCTCAACATTTGCAACTAAGCTAGACTTTAGTTGGGTAAAATTTCTCTCAAACAACTTACCCCGAATCAACTCAATTTCTCTCGAACATCGAGTTGCAGTAATTAAGCACAACCTTCACTTTAGCCCATTCACTCTATCGAGATGAATGTGTGGTAGAAGGTATATGATTCACTCTCTCGAGTTGAACCCACGACAACCCAATAACCATAGGCTATCAATTTAGTAGTTTTGGTTTTAAAACCGCTCACTTGAGCAAGCCAAAAACACGAAGATGAAATCGTATTTGCACTACAATCCCATTAAGTTCAAACATAATTACTAAATGAAATCACATTTAAAAAGCAAATAGACTAACAATGAGCAATACCCAATAATAAATTTAACCCATATTCACATAATCACACCCCAATAATTGGGATTTTAGTTAGACATGAAAAAGAGATAGAAATCGATACCAAAAAGTGTTTCCATCAAATGGGTATGATAGAAAATATCTTTAAACACGTCTAAGATGAAGATTCTTTGATGCCCACTTCAAATTTCTTGGAGATGAAAACCTTCAAAACCCTCAAAGCTCAAGAACAATGTCTCCCAAAATCTCGAAGAACTCAGATTGAAATTATTCTAAAAATCCGTAATAATTCCTGACAACTTGATATAAAACTTTTGATTCAAATGGATATTTATAGTTTTTTAAAATTTGTGCTACGAAAAACTAGTCATCGCAGTTAGTCGGGATAACTAATGCACTCGGCGATCCGCCCTTTGGTCTGGTTCATCACCTTTCAGCTTTTGCCTTCAGCATATTCGCATTTTGAATCATTGGGCAATATGGTGTTGCTTCTCGAAACTATTCAGCGAAGCCCCGACTGCTCCCTTTCATCGCCAACTTGATATTTTCCTTCAAGGCTCACCACACTGGAACTTTGGGGGAGGTAAAGGCCATTCGACGACTCGCCTAATGCATTAGGCGATCCTCAAGCCTTTATTTCTTCATTTTTTCAGCCGCCTTGTTCCATTTTTGCTTGATAGTGTCCATGCTTTGTCTCTCAACTCAAATACCTGTAACCTAATGATTTACATCAATTATTGAGATAAAATATGCATTTGAGGACACTAAATCGATCAAAATAAAGCCCTAAATGAGTCCAAATGGTGGACTCATCAATCTTCTCATGAGATAGTGCCCTAAGAACTGGCAGGGAAATAGTAATAGGGGCAATAAAGCCTTATCTTCTTCAGCGGCTACGCAAGACAAAGTTGCATCTACAGGAGCTACTTCAGGAATAGGCGGAGGAGCAAATCATCTGTATGCTATCACTAGTCACCAAGAGCAAGATAATTTGCCAGATGTTGTCACTGGTATGATCAAAGTATTTAATTTTGATGTATATGCATTAATAGATCCAGTTGCGAGTCTATCTTTTGTGACTCCTTATGTTGCTATGAATTTTGATATTATTCTCGAACAACGTCTTCAGCCCTTCAGTGTTTCCACACATGTTGGTTAGTCTATTCTACCAGAGAGAGTTTATCGTGATTGTATAATTTTTGTCAATCACAAGGACACCAATGCTAACTAATTCGAGTTAGACATGAAAGATTTGGATGTTTCTCTAGGTATGTATTGGATTTATTCTTGTTATATGCCTAAAATGATTGTAGAACTTGAGTAGTTAAGTTCCAGTTTCCTAATGAGAAGTATTGAGTAGAGGAGTAGTTCAGCGGTGCAAAAGGGTCATTTTATTTCGTACCCTAAGGCGAGAAAGTTAGTTTTCAAGGGGTGCATATATCACTTAATCTAAGTTAATGACTCTACTATTGAGACACAACCTATTAAGTCAGTTCTAGTTGTGAGTGAGTTTCCTTAGGTCTTTCGTGATGATCTTCCCGAAGTTCCTCTCGAGAGAGAAATAGACTTTGATATAGATATTCTTCTTGATACTCATCCTATATCTATAACTCCATATAGAATTGCTCCAGATGAGTTGAAAGATTTAAAAGAACATTTGGAAGACCTTCTTGAGAAAGGTTTCATTCGACTAAGTGCCACACCTTAGGGCACTCACTCTTATTTGTGAGGAATAAATATGGTTCTCTTATAATGTGTATAGATTACCAGTAGATGAATAAGGTTACTATCAAGAATAAGTATCCACTTTCGAGGATCGATTAGCTTCAGGGTGCCACCTCTTTTTATAAGATATACCTCAAATCTTGCTATCATCAGTTGAGAGTAAAAGAGTGTAATATTCCAAAGACTGCATTCAGGACCTACTATGGTCATTATGAGTTTCTAGTTATGTCATTTGAATTGAGTATAACACATGCAGTGTTCATGGACCTAATAAGAAGAGTTTTAAGTCTTATCTTGATATATCTGTTATTATTTTCATTGATCACATTCTAATCTATTCGAAGAATGAGGAAGATCATGCTCAGAGTCTAGGAATCCTGGATCATGCATGGGTTCATCTGAATACAACTTAAAAACATGCAATTATCTCAATTCATGCATAAATAGACATAAAACAACCAATTGGATCATAATTAAAAAGAACCCATCAGATTGAATAAAACCCTAACTTCTATTGGAAAACATAACTTGCAAAATTTTAGAATTTAGGAACCCTTTGGAGGAATGGACTAAATAGGTGAATATTATCATACCTTGATGTCAAAACCCCACAATAAATGATGCATTTGGAGACTTGATATTGAAACCCTAGACTTCCTCTTCATGATTTAGGGTGAAATTTTGGAGGAAGAAGATGGAGGGAATCAGGGAAATTTGAAGAATGATTTAAAGTAGGTAGATATTTGGCATAAAAGACTTATATAGGGTCTAGGATTAGGATTAAAACGTCCTAGTTTAGGCATTAATCGATTAGGGAAATGACTAAAAATCCCTTCAAAAATAACCGATACCACCATCTAAGGACTGTACAGTTCAACTGTAGAAAGTGATCAGAGACTCTAAATTTGGCCAAGAATCGATGGAACCCATGTACGGCTTGTAGGTCTCTTTATGGAGAGTACATACCAACCATAGAAACCAACTTTAAGCTTTAAAATTTCACTAAGTCTAGGGTCACCTACAAGGCTAATCTATGACTCGTCAAAAAAGGATGGACCACCTCGTTGAACCGTAAAAAGGGTACTGTGACTTGTTTTGAAAAACATATTTTCCCACTACCTATAGTTGCCACCTATGACCGGTAGAAGCTTCTATGGTCTGTAGGTGGGACCCGTAGATACACACACCAGCCCAAAACTAAAATTTTCCCTCTTTTCCGAACACAAGGTGTTACAATATCTCCCCTCTGGGAACATTCTCCTTCGAATTCAACTCAAGACATCATAAGGAGGGTACGAAGAAGATCTACCAACCCAACATGAATTTAATCATATACATGCACATATCCGAGGAGGAAAACATGAATCCAAGCTAAAGCATACCCAATACATCATTTCATTAAGCCTATATGCAACTCATACTCAAATGCACATAATCATGGAGAAATCAATCATATTAACTCAGTTTATCAAAAACTATATTTTCAAGAGTATGCATGCATGAGGAAATATGAGTGTGACTAAGAGATAACGATGGACAATGAGGAACTAAATACCTCAAGCTAGAGTTAGATCAGAGAGAATGAGATGAGGATAACGACACTTCATATCAGCCTCAGCCTCCCAAGTTTTACCCTCAACTAACTAATTCCTTCAAAGAACCTTCTCGAAAGTAATTTCCTTATTTATTTAACTTCTTAACTTATCAATCCAAAATCTCAACTAGAACTTGTTCATAAGAAAGATTCTTCTTAACTCACAAACCATCCAAGGGAACAATGAATATTGGATCTCAAAAACATTTCTTCAACAAGGATACATGGAAAACTGTATATATCGATGCTAAGTCATTAGGCAAATCAGGTTCGTAAGCAACCTATCCAAAACACTTCAAAATATGAAGTGGTCCCACATAGCGGGAACTAAGCTTCCCTTTCTTTCCAAACATCATCACACCCTTTATGGGTAAAATTTTCAAGTAGATCCCGTCATCAACATCAAATTCTAGATCTCTTCTTCGAACACCAACATATGACTTTGTCGACTTTGAAATGTTTTAAACCTTTCTCTAATAAGACGAACTTTCTTCATAGCCTATTGTACAACTCAGGACCTATGAAAGCACCTCACCAACATAAAACCAACTGATAGGATATCCACACCTTCTATCATAAAGAGCCTCAAATGGAGCCATAACAATGCTGGAATGATAACTATTATTATAGGCAAATTTAATCAAAGGTAAATGATCATTCCAATTACCCTTGAAGTTAATCACACAAAGTCTTACCAAATTTTCTAAAGTTTGGATAGTACACTTCTCTTTTCCATCAGTTTGCGGATAAAAGGTCGTACTTAGTTTTGCACGAGTACCAAGGCCTTTTCGAAAAAAAATTCAAAACTAAGAAGTGAATTGTGTATCACGGTCGAAGATAATGGATAAGGGAACTACATGCGACCTAACCATTTCCCTGAAGTAGAACATAGAATAATCCTCCACCAAATAAGAAACCTTGACAAGATTGAAATAGGTTCCTTTAATTCAACAAAAGTTAGATCAAGACCTTGCTTGGCTTTCGCATCAAACACAAAAGATGAATCTGAACCATTATGGACCAAAACATCAACTTTGGTGGAGTGAACAACTGAACACCCAATTGGGCCAGTATATAAACATATCAAACCAAATCCTTCCTACAATCCTCAATATGCACAACACTTCCCATTGATAACCGACTAAGAGCATCCGACACCATCTTCGCCTTGTAAGGGTGATAATGGACACTGATTTCATAATCCTCTAGTAACTCAAGCCACCTTCTTTTGGAAAAATTTAGATCCTTTCACTTAAACATATATTGTAAATTTTTATGGTGAGTTTAATGTAACGACTCAGAAAATGATAGAATGAACTAGAGCCTAGATGTTTGGGTTAGTGGGAGCTTAGGTTGATCTTTATGCTGTTTTAGAACTTAAATGGAGCTAGGTAGAATTCTAGGGTGCAAGCAAGGGCCTAGGCTAGCGAGTTAGGGTGAAAGAAGCCTTGTCCTTGGAAGGACTGTTTGGCGATGGGGTTGCTAGATCGCCTAAGGGGTTGGCGAGTCACCCGTATGCCCCTATGTTTGCCTAGTGGACTGCCCATTTGACCAGCCTTTGAGTGATCCCACTGGAATAGACGGGAAAAGGGAAGATTTTTAAAGTTACCACTTTTAGGGTCCACTTCAAATGATGATATCTTTTAGCTCAAAACGAATTAGGTAGACCGTTACCTATCCAATTAAAGGTATCTGAGTCCTCTTTCCAACGCCACCGAGTTTTCCTTTTTCCAATCTCGGAGTAAAAAGTTATTACCAAAATAGTGAAGCACTATCATAAAGGACGAGCTTAGACGGGTTTAGTGAAAACTTTTAAGTTTAACTTTGTGGGTCCTTAATTCTATTCCTAAGTTGAGTCCCTATTATTCTTTACCTTTCCTAGCAATTATAAAACCCTTTTAGCCCAAAATTCTTCCATTTAAGTCACTCCAATTAGAATTAAAAAGAAACCCACCTCCTCTCAAATATTTCTCTCTCTACAATCCTCCATTTAAGAAGGTCAAGAACTTGGAGCTAGATCTTGGATTGAAGGTGGTCTCTTCATCAAATTTCTTGGTGAATCTTAACAAAGGTATGGTGACCCTTGATCCTTGATTATCTTTCCTTCAAGGAGTCCATTAAAAAGGATTTCAAAAGTCTTCAAAGAACAAAACTTCTATTTTCTATTCAAGGTATGGGTTCATGGGTAAAATGTTTTCAAAGTCATTATATTGGTGAATTGAAGTTCTATTTATGATTTTAAGATGATTTTATATTAAACTTCTTCAAGAACCCATGTTTTCATTAAAAGCCTAGAATTTGCTTATGAAGTGGGTTTACTGCCTATGATTTAATGTTGATAAAATTGTGTTTAGATCGGATTTTATTGTTGATTTATATGGTTTTCTATATCTATTTATGATGAATTGTTGATATATGGTTGAATTGAGGATTGTGGCCTTATGGGCAAGTTATGGGTGAATCACGTTGTCGTCATAGAATTGTTGGGAATTGAGTAATGGTGATTACGGCTTTGGAGGATGGTAAGTTGACTTAATCTCATATTATAAGTAGAATTTTTCTTGATAATGATCCACTTGAAAGGTGGAGGTGTTTATTATTTTGTACATTGTGACCATGGCCTTGAAGGCATAGTATGAGAAATTTAAGTGTTACATGACATTTTATGAATGGACATTCAATGGAGCTAATGTGATCATGTTATGAATGTAAATGTGTTATTATTGAAAGGCTTTTTCTCAATTTGGCACTCATGAATGTTGATGATATAATATGAAGGATTCTCCAATGTATTGCATATCTCAAATTGGTAGAGCTTGTGCATCCTTTTCTTGTTTAAATGATTATATTGCTGGTTGTTGAATCCTCGGATCGGTAGGCTAGTAGCACCCTTCCACTCATGATAATAATGAACCTTGGAATCGGTAGTCTTATGGCACCCTTCCCTTAATGGTCGAAATGAACCTTGGAATCGGTAGGCCTGTGGCACCTTTCCATGAAGGTTAATGATGAGACTTGAACCGGTAGGCCCATGGAACCCTTTCAAGAGGAGTTAATGAGCTTTCCTAAATGAACCTTGAAACGGTAGGCTTAAAGCACCCTTTCATGTGTTAATGAATGTAATTTGGAGTTGGCAGGCCAATGGCACCTCTCATATGTGATAATATCAATGTAACAAACTATTCTATGGGAATGTAGGCTAAGCACCGAGTGTATTTGGTTAGATGGAAACTCCCCCAATAGTTAGGAATGAGTTTCAATAATCGTCTACCTTATCCCATAAACTATGTGCCCGCATAGGTAGCTAGTGGATTCATTAAGCTATATGTATCGGTCTTCCTTAGGCAAGTAGACCACCTCTTTACAGTGTGGGGACTTATGACACTGGATTCCATGACAAGCTCTCATGGTCTATGTCGGTTAAATGCTTACTTCCCATCATGTGAGATTTCATTATGGTTTCTTGATAGGTTCTACAAACTGTAGGTAGTAGTTTGGGATGCTACCTATACTTTGCACGAGTAGGCTTGGAGAGGATGATAGTGAGTTTCTCTAAATTCTAATGTCTGTAACATAAATGTGCCCTAAATGAGGTTATTTAAATAACATTGTCTCTCAAATGCTTAATATGAGATGCATGCTATACTTGGGTTATATTATGATTTATTGTCCCTTGTCATGTCTTATTTAATGATATACCTCTTATGTATGAATATTGTGCAAATGTGAAGGAAAGGAATGATAAGTTTACTTTAAGTGACCTAAATGTAGTGCCTTAGTATGGATGGTGGTATGGGACGCCATCCATACATTGCACGAGGTATAGCATAAGGGTTGCTTGAGGTGAAGGTCCAAGGTAAAGGTTTTCATGTTGGTATTGTTTAAAGGTGATATTATGAATTACTTGATGTTTAAATATGTCTTCTATGCAACTGTTCATGATACTTCTAAAAGTGGCAAAATGCATTGTTTCTAACCAAAATGTCCCTTTTAAAGCATGTTTTGCATGGTAATCATACTTAGTACATTTTGTGTACTAACCCATATTCTTCATTTTTTTTTTCTACTACAAGTGTAGGTTCCAGCAAGTGATCCCTCCTAGCTAGTTGAAGTGTTGGATTGCTTTCCTCCAAGTCTTGGTACGTCCTTATGGATTCAAGGACAAGACTTTTAAGTTCTTTTGTTCATGTAATACACTTTTAGTTATTGTTTCGATTGTAAAGGGTTGTGTCCCTACTTATGTTTTGTGATTGTGTCTAAGATGGCCATGTGAGACTTAGATTTCCGCTATGTGTTTTTAAAGTTGTTTTAATGAAGTTTGAATGTAAATAAGTTTTTAATTATGCACTATTATCATTATTGAATGCAATGAATGACTATGTGGCTTGTATAAGACCCCTTCGGGGACGAGTACGCCTTGTTACGACTAGGGGGTTCTCTCTGGTCGTGACAAACATGGTATCAGAGCATATGATTTTGGAAATCATTTTTAGGATCAAAGTCTCACAAGCCACGTCTAGTAGAGTCTTGTTCATCAGTGTGGTTGCGACACATATATGAGCGAGAGGCTATAGGACGTTAGAAGTTACACTTCTTTCATATTCTTAAAGCCATCCCTTAGAGTGTCGCTCTATAAGTGTTCTTATCCTAATCTTTCTCTTGTGTTTATAGGATATGAATACAAGAGGGAGACCCGTAAGGAGAGTAGGAGAAGAGGATGTGAATGAGCAAGTTCCTCCCCAAGGTCCTCAAGAAGTCCAAGTTCCGATAGAAGTTTCAGATATGACCAATGAAGAGATTAGGTCGGCTTTCTTAATCTTGGCCCGAGCCATGGCGGCTCAAGCGACTAGAGATATGGGGCCTAGGGTGAATGCTAATGAGGGTACTATGGCTTCTAAGTTGAGAGACTTTGTGAGGATGAATCCTCCGGTGTTTCTAGGTTCTAAGGTGGGAGAGGATCCCTAAGAATTTTTGAATGAAGTGTATAAGGTAGTGAGTGCTATGGGGGTGACTTCAAAAGAAAAGGCGGAGCTTGCCTCCTATCAATTGAAAGATGTTTCCCAAATTTGGTTCACTCAATGGAGGGCCAATAGGCCAATGGGAGCGGATCCTATAGAATGGGAGGAGTTTAAGGACGCTTTCCTTGGTAGGTATTT
Organism: Solanum commersonii; assembly: GCA_029007595.1. Taxonomy (NCBI): domain Eukaryota; kingdom Viridiplantae; phylum Streptophyta; class Magnoliopsida; order Solanales; family Solanaceae; genus Solanum; species Solanum commersonii. Next base: position 769,568 of record JAJTWQ010000136.1, read on the forward strand.
TCCACGTGAGAAGAGAGAGTGTAGGGTTGAGGAGTTTATCAACCTTAGGCAAGGTAATATGAGTGTGCAAGAGTACTCCTTGAGGTTTACCCAATTGTCTAAGTATGCTCCATCTTTGGTGTCAAACCTTAGGGATGAGATGAGTAGGTTTTTGACCGGTGTATCTGACCTAGTCAAAGAAGAGTGCCATACGGCAATGCTCCATAATGACATGAACATTTCTAGGCTCATAATGTATGCTCAATCCATTGAGGAGTCCAAACTTAAGAGGATGAATAGGGATGTGAAGAGGGGTAGATCCAATGAGCAAGGTCAACCTAGGTTCAAGAAGAGGGCTCAAGACCAAGATTCTTCAAGTGCTCCTAAGGTTCACCAAGAAAAAAAATGGTGGATCTCAATTTTCTAAACCTACTTGCATCACTTGTGGCAAGAGGCACTATGGGAGGTGCCTAGCCGGTACTAATGGGTGTTATGGTTGTGGGAAGAATGATCACAAGGTGAAAGATTGTCCAACTCTTACGGCTAGAGGAAGGGAGGCCAGGCAAGCTTCTAAAGATGGAACGGTTCCTATCCCTCCAAATTATGGTCGTTTCTATGCTCTCCAAGCTAGCAAGGACAAAGAAGCTAATCCGAATAAAGGCACCTATAAGTTTTAGTTCCTTATGGTCATGAATGTCTTGATGAGGTTTCTATGTTGTTGTTTTTCATGTTTGCCTTAGTTGGGTTTTCTCCTAAGTGGGGGATGGTATGTTGAATAGCAAGGTTGTTGAGAGTGTTGATATCATTATCTCGTTCCTTCTATTCTTACTCAAGCTTGAGACCAAGAGTTCCTAGTAGCTTGTTTTATGTTTTGGAGTCATGTGTGAAAATGAGTTTCCATGGTCTCCTTATGTTATGCATGTTCTATTTGAATTCTTGTTAAATGATAAAATGAGTATTCATAAATGTATTTCTCATGTTGATGTGTATTTAGTTGAGTTGTCTATATGCTTCATGAGGATAAATGTTGAACATGCCTAAATATGCTTTAGTGAAAATTTGCCTAATTGTGCTTTTGTGAGTAATTGCATAATGAGCTTAATGTTTTGTAGTGAGCATGATGTGATTGGAGAAGGAAGTTTCTCCAATGAAAAAAAAAATGAGAAAGGGGAAGTTTTGATGCACAATAAGTTTGTGGATGTAGTTCCTACTTGCTTGATTGGTATGAAGTTTGTTTGGGCCTCTTGATGTGGAGTTGATGTTTCCTCCTATCTTTATGCATTTATGTTGACATGTTACGATTGTTGCGCTGCTAGTCTTGAGTTGTTTTCCCTTAATGTGTTTAAAGTTTCATTTGAGGACGAATGTTCCTAAGTGGGGGATAATGTAACAACTTGGAAAATGATAGAATGAACAAGAGTCTTGACGTTTGGGTTAGTGGGAGCTTAGGTTGATCTTTATGCTGTTTTAGAACTTAAATGGAGCTAGGTAGCATCCTATGGTGCAAGCAAGGGCCTAGGCTAGCGAGTTAGGGTGAAAGAAGCCTTGTCCTTGGAAGGACTGTTTGGCGATGGGGCTGCTAGATCACCTAAGGGGTTGGCGAGTCGCCCTTATGCCCCTATGGTCGCCTAGTGGACTGCCCATTTGACTAGTCTTTGAGTGATCCCACTGAAATAGACAGGAAAAGGGCAGATTTGTAAAGTTACAACTTTTAGGGTCAACTTCAAATGATGATATCTTTTAGATCAAAACCAATTAGGTGGACCATTACCTATCCAATTAAACGTATTTGAGTCCTCTTTCCAATGCCACCGAGTTTTCCCTTTTCCGATCCCGGAGTAAAAAGTTATTACCAAAATAGTGAAGCACTGTCAAAAAGGACGAGCTTAGCCGGGTTTAGTGAAAACTTTTAAGTTTAACTTTGTGGGTCCTTAATTCTTTTCCTAAGTTGAGTCCCTATTATTCTTTTACCTTTCCTAACAATTAGAAAACCCTTTTAGACCAAAATTCTTCCATTTAAGTCACTCCAATTAGAATTAAAAAGAAACCCATCTCCTCTCAAATATTTCTCTCTCTACAATCCTCCATTTAAGAAGGTCAAGAACTTGGAGCTAGGGCTTGGATTGAAGGTGGTTTCTTCATCAAATTTCTTAGGGAATCTTAACAAAGGTATGGTGACCCATGATCCTTGATTATCTTTCCTTCAAGGAGTCCATTAAAAAGGATTTCCAAAGTCTTCAAAGAACAAAACTTCTATTTTCTATTCTAGGTATGGGTTCATGGGTAAAATGTTTTCAAAGTCATTATATTGGAGAATTGAAGTTCTATTTATGATTTTAAGATGATTTTATATTAAACTTCTTCAAGAACCCATGTTTTCATTAAAAACCTAGAATTTGCTTATGAAGTGTGTTTAATGCCTATGATCTAATGTTGATGAAATTGTGTTTAGATCGGATTTTATTGTTGATTTATATAGTTTTTTTATATCTATTTATGATGAATTATTGGTATATGGATGAATTGAGGATTGTGGCCTTATGGGCATGTTATGGGTGAATCACCTTGTGGTGATAGAATTGTTGGGAATTGAGTAATGGTGATTACGGCTTTGGAGTATGGTAAGTTGACTTAATCTCATATTATTAGTAAAATTTTTCTTGATGATGATCCACTTGAAAGGTGGAGGTGTTTACTATTTTGTACATTGTGACCATCGCCATGAAGTCATAGTATGAGAAATTTAATTGTTACATAACAATTTATGAATGGACATTCAATGGAGCTAATGTGATCATGTTATGAACGTAAATGTGTTATTATTGAAAGGCTTTTTCTCAATTTGACACTCATGAATGTTGATGATAGAATATGAAGGATTCTCCAATGAATTGCATAGCTTGAATTGGTAGACATCTTTTTATTGTTTAAATGATTATATTGATGGTTGTTGAATCCTCGGATTGGTAGGCTAGTAACACCCTTCCAGTCATGATAATAATGAACCTTTGAATCAGTAGGCTTATGGCACCCTTCCATTAATTATCAAAATGAACCTTGGAATCGGTAGGCCTATGGCACCTTTCCATGAAGGTTAATGATGAGACTTGAACCGGTAGGCCCATGGCACTCTTTCAAGAGGAGTTAATGAGCTTTCCTAAATGAACCTTGAAACGGTAGGCTTAAAGCAGCCTTTCACGTGTTAATGAATGTAATTTGGAGTTGGTAGGCCAATGGCACCTCTCATATGTGTTAATGTCAAGGTAACAAACTATTCTATGGGAATGTAGGCTAAGCACCGAGTGGATTTGGTTAGATGAAAACTCCCCCAACAGTTAGGCATGAGTTTCAATGATCGTCTACCTTATCCCATAAACTATGTGCCCGCATAGGTAGCTAGTGGATCCATTAAGCTATATGTTTCGGTCTTCCTTAGGCAAGTAGACCACCTTTTTACAGTGTGGGGACTTATGACACCGGATTCCGTGACAAGCTCTCATGGTCTATGTCAGTTAAACGCTTACTTCCCATCATGTGAGATTTCATTATGGTTTCTTGATAGGTTCTACAAAGTGTAGGTAGTAGTTTGGGATGCTACCTATACTTTGCACGAGTAGGCTTGGAGAGGGTCATAGTGAGTTTCTCTAAATCCTAATGTCTGTGGTATAAATGTGCCCTAAATGAGGTTATTTAAATAATGTTGTCTCTCAAATGCTTAATATGAGATGCATGCTATACTTGGGTTATATTATGAGTTATTTTCCCTTGTCATGTCTTATTTAATGATATACTTCTTATGTATGAATATTGTGCAAAGGTGAAGGAAAGAAATGATAAGTTTACTTTAAGTGACCTAAATGTGGTGCCTTAGTATGGATGGTAGTATGGGATGCCATCCATCATTGCACGAGGTATAGCATAAGGGTTGCTTGAGGTGAAGGTCCAAGGTAAAGGTTTTCATGTTGATATTGTTTAAAGGTGATATTATGAATTACTTGATGTTTCTGCTTGTCTTATATGTCTTCTATGCAACTGTTCATGATACTTCTAAAAGTGGCAAAATGCATGGTTTCTAGCCAAAATATCCCTTTTAAAGCATGTTTTGCATGGTCATCATACTTAGTACATTTTGTGTACTAACCTATATTCTTCATATTTTTTTTACTACAAGTGTAGGTTCTGGCAAGTGATCCCTCCTAGCTAGTTGAAGTCTTGGATTGCTTTCCTCCAAGACTTGGTACGTCCTCATGGATTCGTGGACAAGACTTTTAAGTTCTTTTGTTCATGTAATAGACACTTTTAGTTATTGTTTCGATTGTAAAGGGTTGTGTCCCTACTTATGTTTTGTGATTGTGTCTAAGATGGCCATGTGAGACTTAGACTTCCGCTTTGTATTTTTAGAGTTGTTTTAATGATGTTTGAATGTTTGGATGTAAATACATTTTTAATTCCGCACTATTATCATTATTGAATGCAATGAATGACTATGTGGCTTTTATAAGACCCCTTTGGGGTCGAGTACGCCATGTTACGATTAGGGGGTTCTCTCGGGTCGTGATATATAAACATAAACATGAGCACTATATAGTAATGTCTCCATATCTTTAAGGCAAAGACGGCTACCGCTAATTTTAAATTGTGGGTAGGATAGTTCTTTTCCTGAATCTAAGTTGTCGTGAAAAATAAGCAATAACATTTCAATTTTTCATAACAATACACCCTAACCCAACTCTTGAAGAACCATAATAAACCGCAAATCCATCGAATCCTTTCGGTAAAGTCAACATCAGAGCAGAGGTATTCCTATCTTTCAGATCTTAAGAGCTTTTCTCACACTATTCTTACCATATAAACATTGCCTTCTTTTGGGTCGATGTCGTTAATGGAGTGGCAATCGAAGAAAACCCTTCAACAAACCTTCTATAGTAACCAACCAAACACAAGAAACTTTTAATATCCAAAGGGGATAAAGTTCTAGGACAACTCTTAGCCACATCCATTTTCTTAGGATGTACCTCATTACTTTTACCAGTAACAATATGACCAAGAAAAGCCATCGATATTACCAAAACTCACATTTACTAAACTTGGTAAACAATTGTTGGTGCTATAGAACTTGTACCACAATCCGCAAATGATCGATATACTCATCCTCACTCTTTGAGCAAATAAACATATCATCGATGAACTCAATCACAAACATGCCATTGTATTGTCTAAGCACCCTATTCATCAATTTCATAAATGCAGATGGAGCATTAGTCAGCCAAATGACATCATCCAAAACTCATAATGACCATACCGAGTTTGGAAATTCATCTTTAGAATGTCATCTTCTTTCACCCTCAATTAGTGATAACTAGACTAAAGGTCAATCTTAGAGGAGTAACTTTCTCCTTGTAGTTGATTAAATAAATCATATATCCTTGGAATATGATGTTTATTCTTAATGGTAACCTTGTTCAATTGCCGGTAGTCGATACACATACGAAGTGCATTTTTTTTATTAAACAAATCTGGAGAACCCCATTGAGAGATACTCAGTCAAATTAAACCCTAATCAAACGAATATTTCAATTGGTCATGTAACTCCTTAAGTTCTTCAAGAGCTATAAGATAAGGAGGAATAAAGATAGTTTGCATATCTGGGATAAAGTCAATACAAAATTATATTTCCCATTTGGGTGGAACACTGGGTAAATCATCGGGAAACACTTCCAGAAAATCATTAACAATGGGGACCAACTCAAGAGTAATGGTTTCACAATCTGTATACTTAACCTGAACAAGATGGTATATGCAACCCTTAAAAATCATATTTCTAGCTTTAAGACAAGAGACAACTGACCCTTAGGCATAGAATTTCCCTTTTCAACTATCGAACGAGTTCATTTGGAACCTGAAACTTGACTACTTGGGTTCTACAATCAAGAGAAGCATAACATGAATACACCCAATCCATACCAAGAATCAATCTTTACAAGATCAATAAGAGTGACTTTGTGGGATAAGGAGACTGGACAATCTCTACTGACTCTCTTAGCCACGATATATTTACCAATAGTAGTAGAGAAAGAAAAAGGGTCTAACAACATATGAGGAATAATACCAAACCTCATAGCCACACATGAAGTCACAAAAGGTAATGTAGAACCATGATAAAGAAAAGTACAAACATCAAGATGAAAGAATTTTAACACACTGGTAAACAAATCGGGGGAACCTTTTTGCTCATGACGAGTTTGATGTGCATAAAATATGTTTTGCCTCTAACTCCCACTAGAACACGAAGAAGAGTTAGGTTGAGCTCATCAATGATTATCTCCTTCATTCTTAGCAACTGAGGGGAAATCCCTTATCTTATGATCCATCTTGCCACAACCAAAACATGCATTAGAACCGTCTAGGCATTTACTCTCATGTTTTCTTGCACACCTAGCACAAGTAACAATGAAAATCCACCACTATTTCCTCCTTGAGGTTTAGGGTTAAACACACTATCTTTAATGAATTTGGGAGCCAAATAATTAGAGGAACCTTTTCTAGAAAACCTTTGTCAAAACTTAGAATGATCATATCTATTGGACCTCGAATGTGGAAAATCACCCTCACCCATCTTGGCCCTCTTTGCCTCTTTAGATTTTTCCTTAAGTTTCTCCTCATTGATTTGTTGAGAATGAATCATTAGACAAGAAATTTCCATATCATTTATGAGAACGACAATATGACATTCTTTAATGACCATTTGAGATACTCGGCAACCATAGAAGGAGCATATCGAGATAATTTCATGAACATCAAGGCATCACTCCTTCACCATCATGTTTCTTTAATGGAGGTTGATAAATCAAGTATCCTTTCCTCTCTCATCTCAAGAGAAAATAACCTACCAAGGAAAGAAACCTTAAACATTTCCCAATAAAGAGGACCTACATCAACCAACTTTTATTATTTCCATTGGTTGAACCAAACTTGAGCAACATCCTTACGTTTATAAGTAGCCAACTTCGCCTTTTTTACAAGCGTCACTCTCATGATCATCAATAGTTTATACACCTTATCAGTGAATTCTTAAGGATCTTCCACAACCTTGGAACCATGAAACTCTGTGTTGTATCATGATTTTACGGTATTTTTAATATGTTTCACTTAAGAGTTGTGTGTGTCTAGGGACATTTTGTATTGGAAATAATGTTTTTGTGTCATGTTTGTAGGAAATAGGCTTGGACGTGATTGAGTGAGATGACGACTGAAAAAATCTGTAGAAATGGCCACCCATGGACGTGACCTACGGACCGTAGGTCCTATGACGGTCCATCAATGGTAGGCATAAATAGGAGCTTCAGGGAAGTCTGACCAAGTGTGGAACAAAGAAGTGATCCATGGATCATACAGGCCCTCCTGCACATCAGTAAAAGGTGTTTAGAGAGTTGACGTTCCAGTACCTAAAGAAATTTTTAAGTGTGGAGCCACGAAAGAGGACCCACGGATCGTGGTCCACCTATGGTCCATCCTGCATGTCCATAGAAGTTGATTAAAGAATGAGAGTTCTAGGCTTCTGAAGAAAAAGTCTAAGTGTTGACTAATGGAGGGGACCTAGGACCGTAGGTCGACCCGTAGACCATAGGTCGACCCACAATCGGTAAGTCGAGTCATCGATCAAAGCCACGTTCAGAAAGTTTATTTCCTTATTTTGTTTCCTTTTTTTTAGGATATGTTTTTCTATAAATAGGGTATGTAAACCTCATTTTTGGGGTTTAGATATTATTGTTTACTTTTAGTTCTTGGTATCTTCTTTGGGAATTAACTTGCAACTTTAAAAATATGATTTCCAGATTTTGGTTTATAAAGATTTTGGCTTTGAAATTCAATTGGAGATTTTGTGTTCTTCTACTCTAAACATAAGTGCTTGAATTCTTTTTATCAAAATATGAATTATGTTCTTTCAATCATGATTAACTAAATCATAACTAGGGTTGTCGAAACCATGATCAATTAACAACGTATGAATAATAACTAAGTAATTCTTGACTAGTGTTGATGCATATATTGGTAATTCTTTCGTTTAGAAGTCTTTTTAATGAGTGCACGCGTTAGAACTCGCCTTGTTGCTACTTGCCGGACGAAGAAGGTAGTTAATAAGAAAAGAATTATCAACAGAGATTTAGTGTGATAATATCTAATAGTCTAATATCAATTGGTGCAAGGTTCTCTCTCTCATTGATTAAACAAAGTTTGAATCCTGCTCACTTGTTACTTAACAACATTTGGTTATTTGTTTACTCAAATAGCCCCTCCCCCCCCCCCATTTAATTACTAGTTTCAGAAATAGTTTGACTAAATGGAAGTAATTGTAAGTTAAGTTTAAGACTAAACCATATTCCTTGTGGGATCAACCCCAACCTACAAGTTGGGTTCTCTATTTGACGACGACCGCTTATACTTTTTTAGGGAAGTGTAATTTGAGAGTATCAATTTTTTGGCGTTGTTGCCGGGGAATAAGGCTTTTAGATTAAATTTAACTACATTATTGAACTTTAGTCAATTATTTCCTAATTTTATGTTTTCTTTTGTTTTTGTTTTCTTCAAGTTTCTACTCTAGTGTATGCCAAGTACACGAAATCGAGGTGAACCATTGACCCCATATGATCTAGAGTTGGAGCAAAACTTTTAGAAGGATAAATAATCATGAGGTCCAGAATAATCCAATCATAGAGGAGCATGCAGACAGTGTTGGTAATAAGAATGCTCAGGTTCCTGGTGTGAATTTACTCAGAGATGCATTGAGGGTGCAAGATCCACCAGAACCCAGTCTCTATGATAATTACAGGGTTGACTTCAACGCTATTAAATTTGATGGACCTATTATTCTCCCACACCTACCCCCAGTACATACATTTGTGGTGACTAGCACTTTGATGCAGATGTTTACAATAAGGGGTTTGTTTTATGGTATGGCTTTGGAAGATCTGCATGGGCACATGGCCAAGTTGAGGACTGTTTGCAAGAGTTGCATAGGGCAACCAGAGTTGGATATGAAAGTCATAGGGTTGAGAGTCTTCCCTCTATCATTGACCGGTGATGTTGGGGTATGGTTTTCTGAGCTTTCATACAACTCGATTCACACATCGGACCAACTGCACAAGGCGTTCATGGCAAAGTACTTTTCATTGTCTAAGAAGCTAAACCACGAAGATAAACTCAACAACTTTGTGGCACTTCCTGAAGAGTGTGAGTAGTTCGTGGAACAGGTTCAGTTCATTCATAAGAAGTGTTCTGAATCATCGCATTGATGATAAGTCACTGAAGGAGTATTTCTATAGAGGTCAAGATGACAATGGTAAAGCTGTGCTCGATACTATCGCTGGAGGATCATATAGTGTGTGCACTTTTGAGGAGATCATCGAGGAACTAGAGAAGATTTCCCAAAATAATAAAGCATGGAGCACTAGAAAGTTAGACAATGGAAGAAACACTGTTACACTTCAAGCTGTACCTAATCAATCTACCAATGACATTCAACAGGAGATGGCTTAGATAAGAACAAAAATTGGGTTGATATTGAAGCATGTAAGTGGAGGTCTAGAAAAGGTAAATGCAGTAAATTACTTGACTAGGACTCCACCACTACCGGTTGAGGAATGCTACTATGAGGAGGATGCTTACTTGGTGAATGATTAAACGGTGGGTTTCTTAGCCAACGCCTAAGGTTCCAACTCGGATAATTGGCGCCAAGGTCAAGAAAACCAAGGTCATAACTATGGTAATGACAATCGAGAGGGAAACTATGTTCGGGATGGTAACTACAATCGCAACAATAACTACAACCTTAACAACTATGGTAATAGAAACGAGAGAGTTGGGCATTATGTAACACCTGCTAATTGGGAATCTAGGGAAGCTGGGGGTAGTATGTCACGTATTGAGGATATGATATAGAATATGATGAAGAGGTTCGATTTGACTGATGAGATTGTGAAGGAGATGCGAAATGAATTGTCTAGAATTGGTCAAAAAGTTGATGCCCATGTAGTGTCGATCGAGCAACTTGAGCAGTAGATGAATCAATTGTCCACTACAGTAAACCCACATCATCCTGGCACACTTCCTAGCAACACCATCCAAAATATGAAGAATGATGGGCATTGTATGGAAGTCACTACACGAGGGGGTAAATAGACCATTGATCCACCTATGTCGTCTGAGGTTGAAATTCTAGTTGAAAAAGATAGTGATGAGATTGAGGTTACTGCAGAGTCCAAGAATGCTACAGAGAAGGAAGCGAAGATAACCCAAAAAGTTGTTCCCATGCCTAAAACTCCACCTCCATTCCCACAGAGGTTGGTAAAGAGGAATAAAGAAGGAAAATACCGCACATTTATTACTATGTTAAAACATCTTTCCATCAATGTTCTGTTGATAGAAGCTTTGGAGCAAATGACTGGGTATGCAAAATTTTTGAAAGATTTGGTGACTAAGAAGAGGGCATCAGTTTTGAAGAAGATTATAGGTTGCAAAATTTCAATGTTATTGCTACTAGGTCACTTATGCAGAATAAAGAGGATCCTGGTGCTTTCACTATTCCTTGTACCATTCGATTGTTACATTTTGCGAAGGCGTTGTGTGATTTGGATGCTAGCATTAATCTAATGCCATTGTCTATTTATAAGAAGTTGAATTTAGGGGCTCCAAAACCGACTGCTATGCGATTAGTCATGGCCAATAAACTGTGAAGAAGCCCATTGGTGTTCTCCAAGATGTACTTGTGAAAGTGGGGTTATTTATTTTTCCGGCGGATTTTGTGATACTTGATTGTGAGGTTGATTTTGAGGTTCCCATCATCCGGGGGAGACTATTCCTTGCTACTGGGCGCACCTTGGTCGATATTGAGTGAAGGCAGATAAAGTTTTGATTGAACAATAAAGAGGTAATTTTCAACATTTGTAGGTCTATAAAGCAGGAAAGCAATCTCAAGTCAGTATCAGTTGTGAATCATATTGTGGAACGAGGTTTTGATGTGTCTATTGAAGAGAGGTTGGGTGTTGATGCATTGGAAGCGGTAATGATGAATTTTGAGGGTGATGGTATTGAAGACTATGATGAATTTGTCGCCGCGCTTGATAGGTTTGAATTCTGTTCCAAACGAAAGAAATTGGAGCTAGATATGAAGAATTGCAACTCTCCACCTGCAAAACTGTCTGTTGAAGAGGCTCCAAAATTTGAGCAAAAGCCTCTACCATTGCATTTGAGGTATGTATTCTTGGGGAGATATGGTACTTTACCGGTCATCATTACAACCAATTTGAGTGAGGTGCAGGTTGAGGCATTAATTTCTGTGTTGAAGAGGTTCAAGAGGGCGATTGGATGGACTATTGCGGACATTATTGGGATTCCTCCTAGAATTTGTTCTCATAAAATACAACTCATGCCGGACCATAAGCCTAGTATCGAGAACCAAAGGAGACTAAATCTACCTATGCAAGAGGTAGTGAAAATGGAAATCATTAAATGGTTGGATGCTGGAGTCATATATCCCATTGTAGATAGAAGTTAGGTTTGTCCTATTCAGTGTGTTCCTAAGAAAGGTGGGATTAATGTGGTTCCTAATGCGAAAAACGAGCTTGTTCCTATGCGGCTAGTGACTGAATGGAGAGTTTGCATGGACTACAAGAAATCAAATGCTTGGACAGAAAAAGACCATTTCCCTATGTCATTCATGGATCTGATGCTGGACCGCCTTGCTGGTAAGGGTTGGTATTGTTTTCTTGATGGTTATTCGAGCTACAATCAGATCTCCATTGCTCCAGAAGACCAAGACAAGACCACCTTCAATTGCCCTTATGGGACTTTCGCCTTCAAACATATGCCATTTGGGTTGTGTAATACTCCAACGACCTTCCAGCCTTGCATGATGTCGATATTTTTAGATATGGTAGAGGACACTATTGAGGTATATATGGATGATTTCTCTGTGGTAGGTGACTCATTTGATTGATGCTTGATGCATTTGGCCAAGGTACTAAAATGGTGTGAAGAGTGTAATCTTGTGCTCGATTGGGAGAAGTGCCACTTCATGGTGAAAGAGGGAATAGTTCTAGGCCACCGGATTTTTGAGAAGGGCATTGAGGTCGATAAAGCTAAAGTCATGGTAATAGAAAATCTTTCACCACCTATCCCTATTAAAGGTGTTAGAAGTTTTCTTGGGCATGCAGGCATTTATAGAAGGTTTATTAAGGATTTCTCCATAATTGCACACCGATTGTTCAAATTGCTTGAAAAGGAGTGTAAGTTTGATTTTGATGATGCTTGTGTGAGAACATTTGTAGAGTTGAAAGAAAAGCTAGTTTCCACACCTATCATTATTTCACCGGATTGGGGGTAACCGTTTGAAGTGATGTGCAATGCGAGTGGAGTGGCACTTGGTGTGGTATTGGGACAGAGGCGAGAGAAGATTCTTCATCTTAATTACTATGCCATCAAAGCTCTGAATGTGGCTTAAAAGGACTATACGGTGACTGAACATGAACTCCTTGCTGTGCTTTTCGCATTCAAGAAATTTTGATCCTACTTGGTTTGTACTAAGGTCATAGTGCATACTGACCATTCTGCATTGAGGTATCCGATGGATAACAAGGATGCAAAACCAAGGTTGATTAGATGGGTATTGTTGCTACAAGAGTTCAATTTTAAGGTGAAAGATAGAAAGGGGATAGAAAATCAAGTTGCCGATCATTTGTCCAGATTAGAGGAGGAAGCTATGCTCAAGCTAGGAGATGGGGCTAAAATTAATGATGCTTTTCTAGACAAATAGTTATTAGCTGCTTCTCATGATCTTATTTCTTGGTTCGCAGACTTTGCTACTACTTTGCAAGTGATCTGGTTCCATCGGATTTGTCTTTTCACAAAAGGAAAAAGTTTATGCATGATGTGAAGAAGTTCTTTTGGGATGAGACGTACTTGTTCCGTATTTGTGCTAATGGGATTTTTAGTCATTGTGTGCCTGAGGTTGAGATGATGAGTTACTCGAGGCATGTCATTGATTGCATGTTGGTGTGCATCATAGTTGTAATTGGACTGCTCATAAAATCTTGCAGTGTGGGTATTACTAGCCTACTATCCACCAAGATACTCATGATTTCACCAAGTCTTGTGATCATTGCCAAAGAAAAGGAGGAATTTCAAAGAGGCAAGAGCTTCCTATGAATCCGATATTGGTAATTGAGTTGTTTGATGTATGGGGCCTTGACTTTATGGGTCCATTTGTAAGTTCACATGAGATGAAGTATATTCTTGTTGTGGTTGATTATGTGTCGAAATGGGTGGAAGCAATTGTGCTTTCAAAGAATGAAGGGAAAAGTGTCACCGCATTCCTGAAAAAGAGTATCTTCTCCAGATTTGGTACACCTAGGGCGATTATCAGCGATGGAGGTTCCCACTTTTGTAATAAGTTGTTCAAGGTGTTGTTAAAGAAATATGGAGTCCATCACAATGTAGCTACTCATTACCATCCGTAGTCTAGTGGGCAAGTTGAAGTGTCAAACAGAGAGATAAAACAAATCCTTGCAAAGACTGTGAATGCAAATAGAACTGATTCATCTAGAAGGCTTGATGATGCTCTAAGGGTCTATCGCACATGATTCAAGACTCCCATAGGTATGTCAGCCTACCAACTTATATATGGGAAGTCCTGTCATTTGTTAGTAGAGCTAGAGCATAAGGCTATGTGGGAGCTAATAAAGTTGAATTTGGATTGGGGCGGCGCATCGAGTCAAAGAGTGAATGACATTAATGAGCATGATGAGTTTCGCCTAAAAGCTTATGAAAGTTCAGCCTTGTACAAGAAGAAGATGAAGAAGTATCATGATCAAAAGATTGAAAAGCGTGAATTTGTTTTGGGTGATCTGGTGCTTTTATTGAACTCAAGGTTACGCTTATTTCCTGGCAAGCTCAAGTCCAAGTTGACCAGGACATTCAAATTCACTAAAGTGTTTCCTCATGGAGCGGTCAATCTCGAGAACAAGGAGGGAAGTTCAAGGTAAACGGGCAAAGGATCAAAGTCTACATGGGGCAGTTGGAGAGTGTGCAAGAAGTGATTGAGGCCTATTACCTTGATGAATTCTTAGTAATCAAGGAGCATGCGTCGTTCTGCGATGCTAAATCAAGCGCTTCTTGGGAGGCAACCCAAGATGTACAATCTAGCAATAGGTTTTTCTTTTCATTTTAAGAGTTTTCTTCTTTTATTTTAATTTCTGTAACTCTTTAGATAGGTGTTTTATTTTTGTATTAGTGTTGGATATAGAATAGGGTCCATGTCTAAAAAGTGTCTAGAAAAAGTAAAATGAAAGACATAATGGTTGCTACGTGTGCAGGGATGAAAAGCTTCATCTGTAGAAAAAGGTTGGGCAGAGGTCTACGGACCCCATCGACGGTCCGTGGGTCCATCTACGGACTGTGAATGGCGTCTATAGACTCCTAGTTAAGTCTTCTAAAATTCTAAATGTCAGAGTGACCTATGGACTGAACCTAAGGTCCATACGTCGACCCACGAACCGTAGACGGGGTATCGTGTGTCCAAACCTAGGGTTTGGCCCACCCGATCCATACTCCCTTTAAATAAAACCATTCATATTCAAATCATTTCCCACGTCCATCTACATCCCCAAACCATTTTTCAACCCTCTAAATCCCCTTAATCACTCCTATAACTGTCATATAAACCCCATTCATTTCCCCAAACTCCCAAATCATCTCCTTCTCTCCTTAAATTCCCCATCTCATTTCCCAACGATTCCATTGTTCGGTTTCGATGTCAAAGGAAAACAAAAGTTCTAAAGAGTCTATTGCATCATCACACTCACCCACTTCATTTCTTGAAAGGTAAATGACTTCACCCTGACTATGAATTCATTGTTCATTGTTGTATTAAGAAATCATGAAGTTGGAAGTTGACCTTGGGTTGTTAAGGTTGTTAATTTTAGAGTTAAATGTTTAATTGTATGCTAGAATAGCCCTTGGTATGATGGTATGTGAGTGTGTAGTTTATTAAAACTAACTGAATCAGGGTAAAAGGTCTAAATGGAAGTTTTGACTTAGGGTTCCTAGTTTGGTATGTTAAAAAGTCAAATTGTGAGTAATCAGAACCTTATGGATGACAAACTACCATGTATTGTGTTGAAATGCATGATTAGACCCAGGTTGATAAATTGATTTTTTGAAATAATGAGAAAAAATAACGCATGTTTGAAACCTGACATAGACCTGACCCACGAGACACCATCCACGGACCATAGGTCATTCCCGTGGGTCTGTTGTACATGAAATAGTCACCAAGTGTGGAACCACAGAGGTGGAATACGGTTCATCGTTCTATCGACGGACCATTCTGCACATTCATGGTTCACATCAGAGACCCAACTTATAGGAACTCTGACCTACAAAGGGGACCTACAGATCGTAGGTACCCACCATAGGTTGACAGTCAATCTACCTCATAGTCTGATGAGGGGGAAACACCGATCCATTCATCGGCTGGCTCTGAGTCTGCATCCAGCGCTAGCTCCATCTTCAGTTCTAATTCTAATGACATCAACACCTCATCTTCTAAGGCTGAGAGTACGGGTGATATCCCTGTGCCCCCAAATACCAATCCTGCCCCAATTACTGAGGAACCTAATCGATGGTGTGTGGAGGACCAGTATCAGATATATAGAGATTCTTGCATGTTGAATGAGTAGGAGAAGATGACTCGACTAGTCACCGAGGAGCGTCGGGCTCTCACAGGTAGCCTGCACACTGCTCTAGTCATTGAAGGGATCTTTTGTAGACACATGTGCGAGTAGATGGCCCAGCTCCCAAGAACGTACAAGGAGGAGATCATTAGGGAGTTCTACGCTTCCTATGCCACCACTATTAGAGGGTTCATCTCCAAGAGGGCCAAGCCCATAACTCAGCCTCCACTTGAGGCCACACTAGTTCGGGGCTTCTCTGTGGACATCTCCAAGACCACCCTCCGCAGATTCATCTATTGCCCGGATCAAACTCTGCCCATCAATACAACAAAGCTAGACTATCGTATGGGCATCATATAGAGTGGGGCATTTCAGAGGGATGCCGAGAAAAGGGAGTCACTTATTAAGTGCCTAGCACGACATCTTGACACAAATGGAGAGCGAACAAAATGGGTTAGTACACCAGGTGTGGGCATCATGAAATCCACCCTCAATTTTACTGCAAAATTCTTCTGGTTGCAGGTATGAAATAGGTTGTCCCATACTCAGGAGGACAATGTGGTCACATGAGATCGAGCAGTGATAGTTATAGCCATGGTGGAGAGATTTAAGGTTGATTTTATCTTCATACTAATCGATGAGATCCACGAGAGGGCCTTCAAGGCTACCACCACTTTGCCTTTTCCCTGCCTCATCTTCCAGCTTTGCTGGATTTTGGGGTACTAGTATGGCATTGTGGCCGCTTCCTTTATGCAACCAAACTCTGGAAATAGGCCTTATTCAGGTTGAGTCCAATGTCGTTGCACCTCGCAAGGAGCCATAGGTTGAGGTGCCACCGTTAGGTTATGATGTCGTAGCGAATGTTGAGCAGATGCAAGACGATGACACTACCCCTCCACCCACTACAACAGATGCACAAAATAATCTGTCTCCAGCCGCCAGCCAGGCCGCTAGCTCATCCAGGTCTCCACTCATTCTTTTGGTTCCACCGTCATCCCTCTAGCTCGAGTACAGAGGTTTGAGGCACAAATGGCCACCCTTCTTCAGCATGTGAGGCCTTGGATGCATCGTGCAATAGCAGAGTCCGGGGTTAGGATTGAGCAGCGGATGAAGCACATAATGGACCAGAGGTCCAGTTTGTTCATAAGCGCCTAGATAACTTTGAGTTGAGAATCCTAAAGAGGCAGCCCCGATTGTTAATATGACCACCTCCAGAAGGAGATAGAGAGCCTTTATGGTGACATCACTGGACTTCTTAATCCCCGAGAGACTGAGCTCTAGTCTGCCCCTACAGTACCAGTTGATGATACGGTGTTGAGTACACTATTCGGAGATGGTATGCCGCTGCCAGATTCTTTCCATGCTGCTAGAAAGTGCCCCCGCTCTAGTCGTACTTCTGATGTTACTCAAGCTGCAAGAGTGAGGAAAAGGGAGCACCTGCAGACTGAGGTGGCTATGAGGGCATCCATAGTGGATGAGGAGATAAGACAACATTAGGCTACGGAGGTAGGTGTTGGAGCCTCTAGAAGCATGAGCACTACTGATGGTGCCTTGACAGCTGATAATAGCACTACTGAGGTGCTGAGAGAGAGTAGATAGGAGCACTACTGATGGCGTTCCATGTGTTGATCCAGCGGGCTCCGGGAAACCATATCCACCCACTTCTTGAGTGGTCTTCGGCGCAATGCGCCACAGGTTTGCTTCACCCGATCTTTTATTTTTTACTTTTTTTATATTGGGGACAATAATTTTGTTGGGGGTGGGGTAAATGGATTGTGAGTGATAGGGTGAAGTCTGAGTAACCCAACTCATAATGCTCTCTTAGCGTTTTGTTGCTTGTGTTCTTTTCCCCCAAGAGACTTTTTTATTTTTTGGTGAACCGACATGTTTAGGAATGTATGTGTAGGAGTAAGTAGAAATATGAAAGCATGATAGCATAAAAAGTAAGAAAAAAATTGTCCATGTCCAAAAATATTGAAATTTGCTAGATCGATAGTCTTGATGAGTTGAATGTGTTGGATAACAATGTGACATGATAGGGAACCGATGTGACCTCATGACTAAAGCTAAAACTTGAACTGGGTAATCTCATAATCTGATAATGAAACAATGGTCCAAGAGTGTGTGAGAAAAGTTGAATGTTTAGACAGTTTATGCCAATATAAAACTTACCCCATTGGTCATGCTATGATGATCTAGGCTAGAAGTTGGGAAGTGATCATAGGCCCTTGTTCAAATTAGTCCACTTAAGCCTAAACTGATCCAACCAAATGAAATCAATGTTCCCTTTGATCCAAATATTTGAGCCTTAAATAGACTATTTCTTTTGATTCACCTAACTCACTTTCGCTTGAAATATTGTCTTAGCCTCGGTAAGGCCTTGGACATGTGCACCTTGACTTAGGCCAACAGACTAAGTTGAGGTTGGCTAAGTCAAAAGTTACCTTGATCTTGGCCCTAGTCCAACATCAGATATTATGCACCTCAACTAATGCAAAATCCATAAGTTGAGGGTGGCTATGAAAGAGGAAACCAAAAGAAAAAAAAGGTATGAAAAGAGTTTATGTTGTAAAGAGAAGAAGAAAAGATAGAAAAGGATGTGACTTTGTGCAAAAGAAGCAAAAAGATGATAAATAAAAGTGCAGAAAGAAATAAAGAAAAATAAAGTGAAAGAAAAAGAAGAAAGTGAAAAATAAAAGCCACAAAGTCAAAAGTCAAATCCATGTTGAAAAGAGTTAAGGGAAAGAAAGTAAAATGAAAGGATGTCAAAAATAGGTCGAGAAAAGAGGTAAAAAGCCAATGTAATGTCAAGGAGGGCAGAAAGTCACTAAAATGTACCCAAATGTACCACACCTGACCCTGAGCCTACGTTACAAGCTAGGAAAGTCCTATAGTGATCCTACCAACTAGTTTGGAGAGTCTAAGCAGTGAAAATAAAGGCAAGCCTATGGTATTGAGCAATAACTGTACTTGAAATCATTTCTGAGCTTGAGTGTTGAATAAATCCTAAAACTCAAAATTCATATATTCTGTGTGACAAGGATTTCATTTGAACTGAGGGCAATTGTTACATTGCTGGAAAGTTGGTACCTTGGTGATTGTGAAAAAGTGTATGTTGTGGTGTCTATTGGTCGATCTTTGTCATATCTTGATCCGCATGAGTTAGCTTGCTGAGTCTAATAAAAAGGATTTACACTAAGAAGATGGAATGGGTTGAAATAGCCATGTGATTGCTGCGTTTGTATATCTGCTTCTACACAAGTGTCGTTTAGAGTGTTAGTGTGTGGCATGAGGACAAACAACATGTTTAAGTCGAGGGTGTTGATATACCGTGAGTTTACGATATTTTTAATATATTTCACTTACGAGTTTTGTGTGTCTATAGCCATTTTGTCATTAAAATAATGTTTTTGTGTCATGTTTGTAGGAAATAATCTTGGACGCGATTGAGTGAGATGACATCTAATAATCTACAGAAGTGGCCACCCACAGACGTGACCTATGGATCGTAGGTCCTATGATAGTCCGTCAATGGTAGGTGTAGATAGGAGATTCAGGGAAGTCTGACCAAGTGTGGAACTACGAAGTGATCCACGGACCGTAGGTCGACCCACGGGCCATCCTGCACATCCGTAGATGGTGTTCAGAGAGTTGAAGTTCCAGTACCTAAAGAAATTCCTAAGTATGGAGCCATAGAAGAGGACCCACAGACCATAGTTCCACCTATGATCCATCCTGCATGCGTGTAGATGCTGATCAGAGAATGAGAGTTCCAGACTTTTGAAGAAAAAGTCTAAGTGTTGACCAACGGAGGGGACCTATTGTAACACATCGGAAATTTCATAGGTTGAACTAGAGCCTCAACGTAGTGTCAATGAGGTATAAAATGAATTCCCCTAAGTTAGTAGACCATATAGGTGTGCTATGGTAGTCTATGAGTTAAGGCCTGAGGGAGGAGTGCCAAGCAAAAAGGGGCAAGCCAAGGCCTAAGGCAGAGGCTGCCCCAAAATTTGGAGCTACTGCCTCAAACTCCACGGCCATCACCATGGCTTGTGGTCATGACCACGGACCGTGGGAGGCTTCGTGGAGTTTCCTTGGTGAAAGGAGAGGGACCTCCAAGTGTCCTAGACACTACCTCACCCTTCACGATAGGGACCACGAGTCGTGGTCCACTTTACGGCTCGTGAAGGTGGGCGTGGAGCTACCTTGGTTTTTAGGGAGTTGGGGGTTGTTAGGGTAGCTACTGCCCAAGGCACCATGGGCATCACTACGGACCGTGGTGAACTTGACGAGGGAGAAGGGGGATCGTGAACAACACTTGGCACCAAGGCTTGAAGGTCTTGCCTCCATAAGGCCAAGTCATGACCAAGGCCATCACCACGGACCGTGGTCATGACCACAGATCGTGGGAGGCTCCGTGGTCTTTCCTTGGCCAAGTGTTGGCTTGTGCACAAAAGGGGTGGCCTCAAATACCACGGGCAGCACCACGACCCGTGGTGCACCTTCACGGTCCGTGAAAGTTGGCCGTGGTCCCTGACGGAGATCATTTAAATGAAGAGTTTTGGGACTTTTCCTTTTAAGTCCTATTTAAATAGGGGTGTTTTTGGTATTTTAGAGGTTCATTATGTATTGGTTTTTAAGTCTAAATTCATTAGTTTTGGGTCATTATACTCACATCCAATACAAATCAAAATTCTCCCACTTCTCTCTAAACTCTCTCTAAAAACCATAGAAGAAGAAGAATACATTGGAGCTAGGGTTTCAAGGTTCCTTCTCAAATTGCTTGGAGTTTCTCCATTGATTTTCAAGGAATCAACTAAGGTATGGTTGCTTATAACTCTTGGGATTCCTTTCCCCAAGAGGCCCTTTTAAGATTATTTTCAAAATCTCCAATTGCTAGGTTTCAATCCAAAAACGTGGGTCTTCTTTCTAAAGTGAAATTTATGTTATACACTGAGTTTGATTGATGTTATATGAACAATTATGGATGAATTTATGTTGTATTGGAGTTTCTTGAAGAATTCCCCATGAGACCCATGTTTCTTCTTCTTTTCCTAATTCTAACCCTAGTTTGTGTTGGATATTAATTGAAGGCTATGAATTGAATGTGATGTAATGTAATTCGTGTTTGTATGATGATTCTACCCTAGGTTATGTGTAAATTCTATGAAATTAGGGTTCAGTTTTTGAAAAGCCTTGAAGGCTATGAAGGGAATATGTCAATTGCATATATTGATGTTGATTATGTATTACTTCATGAATTACTTGGTATTATGCATTGGTTATGAACTGATTGGTAATTGAAGTATGAATGTCCCATGAAGGACAAGAAAGTACGAAGGTTAGTTCTTCTTTGAACTCAAGCATGAAAGGTGAATTACTTATATTGTAATGATGTTATACCTAATGTGTTGTTGTGGTGTTGATGACCTAGTTTCCTTATCCTTAACCCTCTACACTTGAATTAGCTATGAAGTATGTATGTATGTTATGGTATGATTGTTATATGATTGAAAGTTAGTTCTCATGATTATAATGTAATGTAAAGTGAAAGGTTTACTCACTTGCTAAGTGTTTCTAAGGTGAAAGGATTGCTACTCACTTATGAACACATATGAGCTATTATGGTAAGATGTTTACATAAGAGTCTAATAAAGGCTAATGTGAACTTATGTGATGACTAAAGGTGATTACAAAAGGGAATTAGATGCTTAGCATCGAAAGGGCATGTAAATGAGATGGGGGGTTTCACGTTTAGTAAGTCAGGCTCCCCACATGGGTTTCCTCATGTTTAGCAAGTTCGGATTACCCACGGTATGTGTTGCCTCATGAGATGGAAACCCCCACGTTTAGTAAGTTAGGGTTTCTTGAAACAATTTCCTTGACCCTTAACTGTGTGCCCACATAGGACTCTAGCTTAGTGGATCCACCTAGATAGCTATGTACGAATGGTTACACCTTAGGCAAATGTTAACCCTCTCTTTTCGGTATGTGAGTAGAACACCGGATTCCATATAGCTCGCATGGTCTATGTCGGTTATGGCAATATCTCCCTAATGTAAAAGTAAATGAAGGCATGAAAGGTGTGAACTATTACTAGGGATTTTTTAAGGGCTTCTACATAGTGTAAGGGAGGGTATGGGACTTCTCTTGCACATTGTACTTGTGGGATCCTAAGAGATCGTTGTAGTAGTGTTCTCTTATGATTATGATGATTATGACTTATGTATGTTGAAGCTATGTTATGTATGATCATTATGAATATGGTAAGTTATGATGAAATGTGATCTTATGAATGTATGCATGAAATAAGTTGCTTAATATGATACTTGGCTTTGAATAGGGTTATGGGATTCTATTCCTTGCATTGCACTAGTATTGCTTGGGTTGTCTACGTGTTGTGATAATATTATGTTGGTTTGTACTATGGTGCTTACTTTGTGTGCATATTGGATTTACTTGGTAAAAAGCATGTTTTGACTAAAATGTCCTTTTATGCATGGTTCAATGGTTTTTATGCATAGTAGCCATACTTAGTACGTGTGTTGTACTAACCCATATTTTTCTCCCTTTTCCCCCAATATTTAGGTTCGGGCAGTTGAGGATTCAAGCTTACTTCTCAAGACACTTGGAGTTGCTTCCCCAAGTTGGTGAGTCCTCATGTCCGAGGACAAGACCCTATGATCACTACAAGAAAAACGCTCAATAATGAAGGGAAAAATGGTCCCTAAAAGTGAGATTCTAGTCTCTAAAAATAAATAGGGACTGGAAAATCTGGTCGCCATCTCGTCCCTATAGCCTTCGCCGCTAAAGGTTATTAAGGACGGGTTAGACAAGCTGGTCCTTAAATGGTTTTTGCGACTGATACAAAACTGGTCCTTAAAAGTTCTTT
Organism: Solanum commersonii; assembly: GCA_029007595.1. Taxonomy (NCBI): domain Eukaryota; kingdom Viridiplantae; phylum Streptophyta; class Magnoliopsida; order Solanales; family Solanaceae; genus Solanum; species Solanum commersonii. The sequence goes on from JAJTWQ010000136.1 coordinate 792,167, forward strand.
AGGGACCATATTTTTGGTCCTTAGTTGACTATAATCTGGTCCTGAAAGAACTTTTAGGGACTATATTTACTGGTCCTTAAATACAAAATCTTTTTAACGACCAGTTAGCTGGTCCTAAAAATCCTATTTTTACAACATTAATCGACAATACATTGTGGTCCCTGTATTTATATACATATGTTGGCAATTATCAAATGACTATACAAAGAATTATCATAATCTTCTTTCTTATATATACACAATAATACATTAGTAACATTTTTTTCACACACTACTTCATGGGAAAACGAAAAAAACTAACATCAATTATCAAATAATATAAATGCAAATGTCTTATTGGCTTATCCAACTGCCTATGCGCGTTCAGTTCCATCACCAGCGTTTTTCATGTTTGAAAAAAGGTTGTTCCAACAACTATTTCAAGCAATTCCAAGGTCTAGTTTCTGTTAAACCCATAGAGAGTTGATTTTCACACAAATTTCAACCTTTTAGGAGTGCAGCGATGCCCATATTTGCCTATTGTAAGCTCTAGCAATTAGCAAAGTTAAAGCCGACTGTGAAGTCTTAACCTCTGTTACAACACCTCTAATGATTTCCAAGGCCAACAATGTGTTGATGATGCCCTAGTAATTCAATGCACCTACAATGGTCAAGAAGGATATAAAATTTAGCCAATATTTGTTGTATTTTAATTTAAAAATCAAGCGAGCTAATTTGTTGAAAACCAAGAGAAATACAAGAATGTCTACTCAAGATGCCTTATGCAAAATGCAAGGTTCAGCGATAGTGAAACTGTAATTGAGCTAGCAATATGTGCTTACAAAGAGGAGTACGATTTTCAAACCATAAGGAGTAACATATTTTATAAATCTAACAGTGATTAAACCCCATAAAGAGTATACTTAGAAACTATATCCTATTTCAGAAAAAAAGTAACTTATGTTTAAAAGAGGGTTAGGGGTTAAATACATTTAGCTAATGTGCAAACAAGTTCAGAAAATTGAAAACTGAGAGAGCATACATATATCAATTTAGAGTTTCAGAAGGTGAAATATTTGTTATATAGTTTGAATTAGCCAATAGGGTGAAAGTGATCTAAACTTCCATCCAAGGAAGGTCTAAATTATCAATAGATGATCGAAATTAGAGGAAAGGATCAAAATTGTCCTTTATGTTTGAATTAAGAATCAAAGTAATCCTTGTGTTTTAACATGAAGCACTAATAGTCCTCCATGTTTCAACAATTGATACACTTTTGATACCCTTACTAACAGCCATCTAAATTCTAACGGAACTTCTCTTTTGCACGTGAGAAAGGTTTCCACCATTGCCAAAAAATCATCCCTTCTTTTCCTTCAATAGTAACTATCCATAATTTCATAATTTCAATTTCCTGTGAAACAAATAAAATCAAAATAAAAAGACTTTGGAGAATTGTGCTAGAACTGTGCCAAAATAGCAGCACCAAAATAACCTCTAAATCAGCATTAAACTTGCATCAATACCACGACCAAAAAACACCAGAATTGTGCCAGAAACAGCAGTAGAAAATCACCATAATAGCAGCAAAATAGCTACAAAACTGCATGAGAAAAGCTCCTAAAACAGACCCCGAAATTGCACCAAAACAGCAGCTCCATATTCGCACTAAAACAACACTAAAATTGCACCAAAAGAGCACCAGATTCGCATAGAAACTACACCAAAAAGAAGAGAAACTGTTCTGGCACAGTTCTCCAAAGTCTTTTTATTTTGATTTTATTTGTTTCACAGAGAAATCGAAGTTATGAAATTATGGATAGCTACTATTGAAGGAAAAGAAAGGGAAGATTTTTTGGCAATGGTGGAAACCTTTCTCATGTGCAAAAGAGAAGTTCCGTTAGAATTTAGACAGCTGTTAGTAAGGGTATCAAAAGTGTACCAATTGTTGAAATATGGAGGACTATTTGTGCTCCATGTTAAAACACTAAAAGGGAAACAAAGTGGTGCCTCCTTTATTTACTTTTCCCGTACAACTTAAGCCAAATAATCATTAATCATAACCATAATTTAACATAGATAACAATAAAAGGGAAACAAAGTGAAATGAGCACACAAACTGCCAAGAAGATACTAAATTTTATGATGAGCACACAAACGACCAGGAAAACAACACAGTAAAGTATAGATAAATGACATATTCATGAAGTTCATCACTTACTTTGTCACACTCATATATCATAGTGCCTAAGATAAGCACCAAGTGCATAAGATAAGTAGCAAGTAAATAATCCAATAATGGATTTGCCTAGTAATCGGTGATCTGAGAAGGAAAGCGATGGCAATAGCTGAACATGATTATGGAACGAGTTTATTCTTATTCTTATTTGTGTGATTGAAGAGCAGAATTCCTATGAAGCAACAACTAATGCAATTTCCAGTTTCAAACCAACTAAAGTCAATGTCTTAATGCCAAAAATTAACAACAGTAACTCAAATTTAACTTCAAAGCTTGGAGATACATTTGAGTTTCAATAAACTTAAGATCTTATGTTTTTCCAAGGCTCCTACTAGAGTATTATTCCATATATTATGAAGTTCTAATTTGTTGAGGTGCGACATACCTGTGATATTCAATATTTAAACTACTCATTGAAAGATGAACAACTTTTGTCACCACTCATGCTATTTCGCCCGAGAACATGCAAACTAAAAAAAAATTATCCACACTGATTATGCAACTATAATTTATACTCCCTTTGGGCATCCACCCTCTAGTACATCAAACCATACTTTAGAGTAACCATGATTCAATTTAAAAAGAAAATTTTAATGTTTCAAATCACAAAATTCCAACTGGAAACTCTATCATTTAAACAAGGTACAAACAAGAAAGGAAGAAATTCAAAATACAACTAAAACTATAGATCTAAACAACTCAAAATATTGTTATGTTTTCTTAGAGTAACAAATTATACACCTATTCACAAATTAAAAAACTTACAGCAACTATATGAATGAAATTAAAGAGAACGGGGAAGGCATTACAATATCCACACTTACTATCCTCATAGAAAATTAGAACTATATGAATAAAATTCCTAATCGAGGTGCATGAAAGTTGGCTTGGACACCACGATCACATAAAAATTAGAAAGGGGCATACAAAATAACACTTTATACTATCATGTGTGAATCTCCCAAAACATTTTCAGCATACTAACAGATCTTCGAGGAAGTAACTCGACACAACCCTTACTCTAGATAACAACTTCTATAAAAAGCAATTACATCAAAATCTAACATATCCAAAGACAAACTTCAATAAAGTTTATAGTTGTGGGTCATAAGTATACTGTAGGAATTCAAGTGTGAATAAGTTGTATCCTGCAAACTAGTTTCCTAGAATGTAGTTATGTAACTGCATGTAAACCTACATATCTTTTGTTTTGTTGAAACATCTTTTGGAGTCCACTTTGATTCATTAACTACAGAACTAATATCTTAATTGTATAATCCATCTATTACTAAAAAATAATAAAAAGTTGAAAGTTGTTCCCCTGTTTTCTTTCTCTCTGAGAAAATTTTTATTAGTAAACCAGTATTAGAAAGATAACAAAATAGATTACTTCTAGTTCATAGACCCTAAATCATGTAAAACCATGAGACTTACCAACCCTGATAATGCATTCTGTCACTTGTACAATGAGCTCCAAAACTATTACCCAATGCATGAATGTCCATCAACACAAGGGCTACCAGATTAGCTCAACAACTTACTGTTATAAAGCTCATTGGTATAAGCTTGCCACATAACATCAGTCATCTTCTCTCGCTTCTCATCAATATTCAAAATAGAGTATATAAGCTTTGGCATGCCCACCAGAGTGAAACTAAATGTCCAAACTTCATAATTAATCAAATCTGAAGGTACTAGTAACAATAATACCACCAAATCCTCCAATAAATTTACGGAAACACCATAATCAATTGCATCATTTATATGTAAATATCACATAGCCCCACCCATTCACAAATAGATCATAATATATAACTCTTTTTCACTTCAAATCCCATAGCCAAATCAGTCAAGTTACTTACATAAGGTGCCCAAATAAAGTCCAACTTCATCCCAATCTCATCAATAAATATGTTATTATCACATATAAATCACAAAAATACAACACCATTATAATCAAAAATCACATATAAAACCGATTTAAATGGGAAAAGAAGAAGAAAAATGTTAAAAGTTAAGGACTGACCTCTCTTTTGTAGTTTTCGGACCCAAATGATCCGTAAGTGAACAAATCAAGTTCGATTTATGGTTTACACAAATATCAGTTCTGGAATAAGAGGGTTTACATGGGTTGGTAGTGTGTATTTGCAAAGGGTTTTGGTATTTGAAGTTCCCAAATTTTTTACAGAGAAAAGTTTAATTTTGGAAGAGAGAGAGATGAAGGGGAGGGTTAATATATATGGAAATATTTCACTTGTTAGTTGGATCTCTCCACTCATTACACACGTTAGGGACCAGCTACTTAATAAATTAGAGGCAAGATTTATTGTCTTCCCTAATTTTAGACGAATTAGAGACCAGCAAATAATTTTGTCTCTATAGATATACATATAGGGACTAGATATTTCACTCGTCTCTAAATATTGGTCTTTAAAAAGCCTATTTCTTGTAGTGGATCTAGCTTATATGTTTAGCTCTTTTCTTATATTGAAAGACATTGTTGTACTTTCCTATATCTAGACTTCATATTGATGTAATGGCTAAGTCCCATTTTCGATACTTATATGTCTAGATGGTACATTGTGACGAAGTTAGATTTTATTTTTGCATATTTGAAGTGAAGTTGAACTTCCAAATTAAGTTATATATTTTTCCGTGTTTTTATTCTATGATACATGCTATGATGAATGTTAAGGGCTTGTATAAGACCTCTTCGAGGTCGAATACGCTGGTAACGACTAGGGGGTGCTCTCGGGTCATTACAAACTTGGTATCAGAGAATAAGGTTGAGAATAATGTAGGGTCCATGTAACAAGATACCACATCGAGTAGAGTCTTGTTCATGGGTGTGAAGCGCGCCACACTTATGAACGGGAGGTTACGAGATGCTTAGGAATTTTCACTCTTTTGTTACTTCATAGTCGTGCCTAAGAGTCTTAACTCTGTCTAGTCCTTTTCTTCTAATCCTTCTCTTGTGCTTATAGGCAAAGAATACAAGAAGGAACAATGCAATGAGGGCCGGTGAGGAGAATGTGAACGAGGCGGTCCCCCCTCAAGCTCCTCAAAACCCTCAAGTTCCTATTGAAGAAAGGTATGTCTAATGTTGAGATTAGGTCGGCTATTCATAGTTAGACTCAAGTGTTGGCCACTCAAGTTGCTAGGGATGCTAGGGTGCAAGTGAACCCCAATGCTAGCACTACCGCTTCTAGGATAAGGGATTTCACAAGAATGAATCCCCCTACTTTCTTTGGCTCCAAAGTGGAAGAAGTTCTACAAGGATTCATTGATGAAGTGTTTAAGGTTCTAGAGGCTATAGGTGTGTCATCTCAAGAAAGGTGGACTTAGCCACCTATAAACTCAATGATATGGCACAAGTGTGGCATGAACAATGGAAGGAGGGGAGACCTATTAGAGAGGGTCCGATAAATTGGGCTACATTCAAGATGGCTTTCCTTGATAGGTTTTTCCCGTTGGAACTATGGGAGAGGAAAATGCAAGAATTCATCAATCTTCATCAAGGGGCTATGAGTGTGAAGGAGTATGGCCTCAAGTTCACTCAATTGTCCAAGCATGCTCCTACTTTGGTGTCGAACTCTAGAGCTACAATGAATAAATTTGTTATGGCGGTATCTAATCTTGTGGTGAATGAATGTAGGTCGGCTATGCTAATCCCAAGCATGAATATTTCTCATCTTATGGTTCATGCCGAACAAATTGAGGAGCAAAATCTCACCTCTGCTCTGGTTTTGACCCTATCGGAGGGCACCAAAGGGTTTGTAGTATATTGTGACACTTCCCGAGTGGGTTTGGGTTGTGTCCTGATGCAGCATGGTAAGGTTGTAGCTTATGCCTCAAGACAACTCAAGGTGCATGAGAAGAATTATCCAACTCATGACCTTGAGCTAGTGGCCGTAGTCTTTGCTTTAAAGATTTGGAGACAATATCTCTATGGGGTACACGTGGATGTGTTTACCGACCACAAGAGTCTTTAATATGTTTTTAACCAAAAATAATTGAATCTCCGACAAAGGAGATGGTTGGAACTCTTGAAATATTATGATATGAGTGTCCTTTACCACCCCGAAAAAGCAAATGTGGTTGCGGATGCTTTGAGTCGTGTATCTATGGGTAGTGTGTCACATATGGAAGAATAGAAAAGGGAGTTAGCCAGTGATGTACATAGGATAGCCCGGTTGAGTGTCCGACTTAAAGATTCCCCAAGAGGAGGTGTCATGGTCCGTCATAATTCTGAGTCATCGGTTGTTGTTGATGTAAAGTTTAAGCAACACCTTGACCCTATTTTGATGGAACTAAAAGAATCAGTTCTCAACAAAGCAATAGAAACTTTCTCTTAAGGAGAAGATGGGGTGCTTAGGCACCAAGGGAGATTATGTGTGTCGGATGTGGATGGCCTAAGAGAGACAATCTTAGAGGAGGCCCATAGGTCCCGATACTCCATCCATCCGAGAGCCACCAAAATGTATCACGACTTACGTGAGATTTATTGGTGGAATGGAATGAAAAGAGACATAGCAAAATTTGTGGCCAGGTGCCCAAATTGCCAACAAGTCAAAGCCAAGCACCAAGGACCGGGAGGACTAACTCAAGATATTGATATCCCCACTTGGAAGTGGGAAGAAGTGAATATGGACTTCGTGGTAGGTTTGCCTCGAACCCGTAGGCAACATGACTCCATTTGGGTTATTGTGGATAGATTGACTAAATCAGCCCATTTTATTCCCATCAAGGTTTCTTATTCGACGGAAGATTATGTGAAGTTGTACATTAAGGAGATTGTGAAGTTGCACGGGGACCCATTGTCGATTATTTCGGATAGATGTACCCAATTTACTTCCCATTTTTGGAGGTCTTTCCAAAGTGGGCTTGGTACTCAAGTGAAGCTTAGTACCGCATTTCACCCTCAAATGGATGGTCAAGCGGAATGCACCATCCAAACCCTAGAGGACATGTTGAGAGCATGTGTCATTGACTTCAAAGGTAATTGGGATGACCACCTATCTTTGATAGAATTTTCCTACAACAATAGCTACCACTCGAGTATTGCTATGGCACCCTTTGAAGCACTTTATGGTAGAAGGTGTCGATCTCCAGTTGGGTGGTTTGAGGTAGGTGAATTTTCTCTTCTTGGTCCCGAGGTAGTCTATGAGGCCACAGAGAAAGTTTGACTTATAAGGGAGAGGCTAAAAATGGCTCATAGTCGGCAAAAGTCTTATGCCGATAATAGAAAGAGAGATCTTGAATTTGAAGTAAGTGATTGGGTCTACTTGAAGATCTCATCCATGAAAAGGGTGATGAGGTTTGGTAAAAAGGGGAAACTTAACCCCCGGTATGTTGGGCCTTATGAGATCTTGAAGCATGTCGGAAAGGTCGCTTATGAGTTGAAATTGCCTATTAAATTGGCCTCGGTTCACCTAGTGTTCCATAATTCTATGTTAAAGAAGTGTATAGGTAACCCGATGTCAATCCTCCCTCTAGAAGATTTAGGGGTGGATGAGAACCTTTTATATGAAGAGGTTCTGATCGAAATCTTAGATCGTCAAGTTAAGAAGTTGAGGAATAAAGAGGTTGCCTCCGTAAAAGTCCTATGGAGAAACCATGTAGTTGAGGGTGCAACATGGGAGGCCGAGGCCGACATGAAGTCCCGCTACCCTCATCTTTTTCCTCCTACTCCTAGCCATAGTTGAGGTTAGTAGTCTCTCTTAATTATGTATAAATTGAAATTCATGCGTGTTGATGATTATGACATGATTTCCTTGTATGTGCATATTTTTGTGAAAATTCATGCTTAGGTTGTAATTTGAGTTTTCATGAGTTTTGTTTCTCACGGTTGAAAATTGCACCCATAGACGTTGTGTAATGTAGACTTCATGAGAGTTGTAATTAGCATGCTTGTTGTTGTCTTGTTAAAGAAATGCCTTGTTGATTGCTTAATATATATGTTGATGCTCATTAAATATGGAGAAGGTAGTTCCTCCTATACTTATGTGAAGTAAAGAGTTTTGAGCATAGTGAAGTTGTGGATTAAATTCCTATATGATTATGATGATATGATAATGTTGATGTGACTAGCTGTTGTGCTGCTAGTTTGAGTCATTGTCTCCCTAGAAAGAAGTTCAAGTGACATTCGAGGACGAATTTCCTAAGGGGGGGATATTGTAGCACCCCGGAAATTTCGTAGGTTGAACTAGAGCCTAAACGTAGTGTCAATGAGGTATAAAATGAATTCCCCTAAGTTAGTAGATCATCTAGGTGTGCTATGGAGGGCTACGAGTTAAGGCCTGAGGGAGGAGTGCCAAGCAAAAAGGGGCAAGCCAAGGCCTAAGGCCAAGGCTACCCCAAAACTAGGAGCTACTGCCTCAAACTCCACGGCCATCACCACGGCTTGTGGTCATGACCACGGACCGTGGGAGGCTTCGTGGAGTTTCTTTGGTAAAGGGAGAGGGACCTCCAAGTGTCCTAGACACTACCTCACCCTTCACGATAGGGACCACGAGTCGTAGTCCACTTCACGGCTTGTGAAGGTGGGCGTGGAGCTACCTTGGTTTTTAGGGAGTTGGGGGTTGTTAGGGTAGCTACTGCCCAAGGCACCACGGGCATCACTACGGACCGTGGTGAACTTGACGAGGGAGAAGGGGGATCGTGAACATCACTTGGCACCAAGGCTTGAAGGTCTTGCCTCCACAAGGCCAAGTCATGACCAAGGCCATCACCACGGACCATGGTCATGACCCCGATCGTGGGAGGCTCCGTGGTCTTGCCTTGGCCAAGTGTTGGCTTGTGCACAAAAGGGGTGGCCTCCAACACCACGGGCAGCACCTGGACCCGTGGTGCACCTTCACTGTCCGTGAATGTTAGCTGTGGTCCCTGACGGAGATCATTTAAATGAGGAGTTTTAGGACTTTTCCTTTTAAGTCCTATTTAAATAGGGGTGTTTTTGGTATTTTATAGGTTAATTATGTATTGGTTTTTAAGTCTAAATTCATTAGTTTTGGGTCATTATACTCACACCCAATACAAATCAAAACTCTCCCACTTCTCTCTAAACTCTCTCTAAAAACCATAGAAGAAGAAGAATACATTGGAGCTAGCATTTCAAGGTTCCTTATCAAATGGCTTGGAGTTTCTCCATTGATTCTCAAGGAATCAACTAAGGTATGGTTGCTTATAACTCTTGGGATTCCTTTCCCCAAGAGGCCCTTTTAAGATTATTTTCAAAATCTCCAATTGCTAGGTTTTCAATCCAAAAATGTGGGTCTTCTTTCTAAAGTGAAATTTATGTTATACACTGAGTTTGATTGATGTTATATGAACAATTATGGATGAATTTATGTTGTATTGGAGTTTCTTGAAGAATTCCCCATGAGACCCATGTTTCTTCTTTTTTTCCTAATTCTAACCCTGGTTTGTGTTAGATATTAATTGAAGGCTATGAATTGAATGTGATGTAATGTAATTCGTGTTTGCATGATGATTCTATTCTAGGTTATGTGTAAATTCTATGAAATTAGGGTTGAGTCTTTGAATGAAGCCTTGAAGGCTATAAAGGGAATATGTTAATTGCTCATATTGATGTTGATTATGTATTACTTCATGAATTACTTGGTATTATGTATTGGTTATGAACTGATTGGTAATTGAAGTATGAATGTCCCATGAAGGGCAATAAGGTATGAAGGTTAGTTCTTCTTTGAACTTAAGCATGAAAGGTGAATTACTTATATTGTAATGATGCTATACCTAATGTGTTGTTGTGGTGTTGATGACCTAGTTTCCTTATCCTTAACCCTCTACACTCGAATTAGCTATGAAGTATGTAAGTATGCTATGGTATGATTGTTATATGATTGAAAGGTAGTTCTCGTGATTATAATGTAATGTAAAGTGAGATTGACTCAATTGCTAATTATTTCTAGGTGAAAGGATTGTTACTCACTTATGAACACATATGAGCTATTATGGTATGATGTTTACATAAGAGTCTAGTAAATGCTAATGTGAACTTATGTGTTGACTAAAGGTAATTACAAAAGGGAATTAGATGCTTAGCACCGAAAGGGAATGTAAATGAGATGGGGGTCTCACGTTTATTAAGTCCGGCTCCTCACATGGGTTTTCTCACATTTAGCAAGTTCGGATTACCCACGGTATGTGTTGTCTCATGAGATGGAAACCCCCACGTTTAGTAAGTTAGGGTTTCTAGAAGCAATCTCCTTGACCTTTAACTATGTGCCCACATAGTACTCTAGATTAGTGGATCCACCTAGATAGCTATGTATGAATGGCTACATCTTAGGCAAGTGTTAACCCTCTCTTTTGGGTATGGGAGTAGAACACCGGATTCCATGTAGCTCGCATGGTCTATGTCGGTTATGGCAATATCTCCCTAATGTAAAAGTAAATGAAGGCATGAAAGGTGTGAACTATTACTAGGGCTTTCTTAAGGGCTTCTACATAGTGTAAGGGAGGGTATGGGACTTCTCTTGCACATTGTACTTGTGGGATCCTAAGAGATGGTTGTGGTAGTGTTTTTTTATGATTATGATGATTATGACTTATGTATGTTGAAGCTGTGTTATGTATGATCATTATGAATATGGTAAGTTTTGATGAAATGTGATCTTATGAATGTATGCATGAAATATGTTGCTTAATGTGATACTTGGCTTTGAATAGGGTTATGAGATTCAATTCCTTGCATTGCACTAGTATTGCTTGGGTTATCTACGTGTTGTGATAATATTATGTTGGTTTGTACTATGATGCTTACTTTGTGTGCATATTGGATTTAATTGGTAAAAGGTATGTTTTGACTAAAATGTCCTTTTATGCATGTTTCAATGGTTTTTATGCATAGTAGCCATACTTAGTACGTGTGTTGTACTAACCCATATTTTTCTCCCTTTTTCCCCAACATTTAGGTTCGGGCCGTTGAGGATTCAAGCTTACTTCTCAAGACACTTGGAGTTGCTTCCCCAAGTTGGTAAGTCCTCAAGTCCGAGAACAAGACCCTATGATCTAGCTTATATGTTTAGTTCTTTTCTTATGTTGAAAGACATTGTTGTACTGTCCTACTTCTAGACTTCATATTGATGTAAGGGCTAAGTCCCATTTTCGATACTTATATATCTAGATGGTACATTGTGACGAAGTTAGATTCTGTTTTTGCATATTTGAAGTGAAGTTGAATTTCCAAATTAAGTTATAAAGTTTTCTGTGTTTTTATTCTATGATACACTATGATGAATGCTTAGGGCTTGTATAAGACCTCTTCGAGGTCGAACAGGCTGGTAACGACTAGGCGGTGCTCTCAGGTCGTTACACCTACAGACCATAGGTTGACCCACGGTCCCTAGGCTGTGTCGTCAATCAAAGTCGCATCCAGAAAGTTTATTTCCTTATTTTGTTTCCTTTTTGTTTAGGACATGTTTTTCTATAAATAGGGTATGAAAACCTCACTTTTGGGGGTTAGATATTTTTGTTTACTTTTAATTCTTTGTATTTTCTTTGGGAATTAACTTGTAACTTTAGCAATTTGATTTTCGTATTTCAGCTTATAAAGATTTTAGCTTCGAAATTCAATTGGATATTTTGGGTTTCTTCTACTATAAATGTAGGTGCATGAATTCTTTTTATCAAAATATGAATGGTGTTCTTTCAATCATGAATAACTTAATCCACAACTAGGGTTGTGGGAACCATTAGCAATTAACAACTTATGAATTAATAATAACTAATTAATTCTTGACTAGTGTTGATGCATGTATTGGTAATTCTTTTGTTTAGAAGTCTTTTTAACGAGTGCACACGTTAGAACTCGCCTTGTTGCTACTTGCCAGACCAAGGAGGTAGTTAATAAGAAAAAAATTATTAAAAGAGATTTAGTTTGATACTATCTAATAGTGTAATATAAATTTGTGCGAAGGTGAAAACTAAGCCATACATTGATGTGATGTCTAATCTTAGGTAAAGGTAAAGGTTAGTAAAGCATACACATGTAGCCGGACCAAGGTGTGGAGTGAAATTCCCTATTTGGAGGACCAATCACTTAGGGATACCTAACTTACCAACTTTGCATGTGATACACTAGGAAAGGATTACCATTATAAGGATTACCGCGTTAAGAGCTTATAGGGAACACATACACCATAGTTTCTATCTCTCATTGATAAAACAAAGTTTGAATCCTACTCACTTGTTACTTAACATTAGGTTATTTGTTTACACAACTCCCCCCTTTAATTACTTGTTTCAGAAATAGTTTGACTAAACGGAAGTAATCGTAAGTTAAGTTTAAGTCTGAACCATATTTCTCGTGAATCAACCCCAAACTACAAGTTGGGTTCTTTATTTGACGATGACCAATTATACTTCTTTAGGGAAGTGTAATTTGAGCGTATCACTATGGATGATTCATTCTAGTGAAGTCCCATATTCTAGTTTCTGTCATACCCATATTTAGTTTCACGGGGACCATAGCCTCCCTATTGACTTGAGTCATTATGGCTTGACTCAACACTTCAAAAAAAAGCCCTAAACTCTACATGAATCAATTTATCGGACAAAGGGTCAACCGAAACTTGAGGAGCTTCTTTTTCCACATTCCTTCTGGCATTTGCCCTTCGGGTTGCCATATACTGAAAAACATTGAATAGGGGTTATGAGAGAGACATTACAGATTTAAAATCTATCACACGACTTTAGTGTGATGAGAAAAGTGGAATTTCCTAAACATCTTATAGCTTCTCGTTATTAAATGTGGTGTGCTTCACACTCATGAACAAGACTCTACTAGATGTGGATTATGAGACACCCTAGGATCTTTCTAAATCTTGTGTTTTGAACACCAAGTTTTTCATGACCCAAAGTAAACCCTAGATGTGACATGGCTTATAAGACCCTGAGAGACCTTACACAAACCACTTAGCATACATTAAACAATCTAATAGAAACAAAGAGTTTAAAAGAAGCATTTCATATAAAAAAAAGTTTAACAAAAAGTAGCGGAAGTCTAATATAAGTCTCAAATCCATCTATTACATCAAATGAGTTATGGGACATAACCCGTACATCACACACAACATCTGTAATGAAAAATGACACAAAAGTAATAAAAGAGTCTCGGTCCTCAAAACATGAGGACTCACCTATCTTCAATGTCTATAAGAGCATCACTAGCCATGAGTATGAGAGGTAGGAGCGTCGGACCCTACATTAGTGAATCAATGTAGGCACAAGTAAGTGTTAGTAAATGTAATGCACCAACTATTATAGCAATGCATAAGAGTTATGAAATCATGCTAAAAGGACCTCATATGACATGCAATGACAAACTAAATTATAAAATAACTAGTTAGATACATCAATTATAACCATTATCAATGCAAGCTAAGCATCTTTAAAAAATATTTGAGATACTTTTAGAAAGTAACCTTAGGTCATTATTATTGGAAGTTTATGTTTAACTGACATAGACCATGTGAGCTATAACATGAAAATCGGTGTCTATCCCACACTGAAAAGAGATGTCCTTAATAGCCAAGGTAAGAACCATAAACTTAGCTAATTTCAATCCACTAGCTAATGTTTATCTAAGAATATGGTTGCACATAATTATGGCACATGGGTAAATGTCGCTTCTCTACTTGGTGACTCCAATAGAATAGTCATTAATCTTCATTGTATTATTATCCATGGAGGAGCACAATCAACTTGCCAATCAAGCTAGAGCTCATTAAATAAATCCTTAATATTGATTCAACTTAGGTTAGAAAACCTTCAATCCTTATGAATCCTTTATGTAAGAAAACTCTTTCACGACATCAACATCGATGCTTTACTCTCAAAGCAACCTTAAATGATTTATATCAATTTCGTAAAGAAACATTCATATATTTATAAATTTATCTTTCATAGTTTAAAAGCTTCATAATGTGCTCATAGTCCAGAAATGATGGATTATGCATGGGGACATGTAAATTCAACTTAAAAACATGAAATTATCTCAATTTATACATAAAAAGACATAAAACAATCAATAGGATCATAATTAACAAGAATCCATGAGATCGATTAAATCTTAACATCAATAGGAGATTTTAACTTGCAAAATTAAAGAACTTAGGAACCCTATGGAGGAAAGGACTCCATAGGTGAATACTGTCATACCTTTATTTCAAAATCCCAATATCAATACTTAATTTGGAGACTTTATCTTGAAACCCTAGACTTCATCTTCAAGCTTTACAGAGAGAAATTTTGGAGGAAAAACTCTGAGGGAGTTGGGGAAATTTGAAGAATGATTTAGAGTAGTTAGGTTTTTTTCTTAAAAACATATATATGATCTAGAATTACGATTAAAATGACCTAGTTTGGGAATTAATTAATTAGGGAAAATACTAAAAAACCCCTTAAAAATAACTGTCGACCACCATTTATGGACCTTACAGGTCAACTATAGAAATTGATGAGAGACTCAAAATTTGGCTATGTATATGTTCAAGTGAAGGTTCAACGAAGATGAAAGGCATCACTGCCCTTACAAGCACTCTTGGACTTTACCTTAGCCGTGTGGGCAAACGGCATTGTTCAAGTGTGGCTTGCAGGCACGTGAAAGCCTTTCACTGCCCTTAGAAGCTTTCGTGAACACTGCCTTAGCAATTTTTGGGTAAGGAGGAAAGTTCACTAGAGGGTTGAAGAGTGTGGGAGGTTACACTGCCCTGGGAGGCCCCTCATGAACAAATGCCTTAGCCATTTTTGGTATAGAGGCAGTTCAAGGGAGGGTCCACAAGGCATGAAGGACTTCACTGCTAGTGGAGTACCTCTCGTGAAGCCTGCCTTAGTCGGTAGGCAGTAGGCATGTTCACGCTAGGGACCACGACTTGTGGAAGCTTCCACTACATGTGGGGACCCTCATGGACAATGCATTAGCTTCAAAAGCCAAAGGCATCAAGTCCACGTGAGGGACCGCAGAAGGTGGATCAGTCATTTGCCCGTGAAGCCCCTCTTGGACTTTGCCTTAGTTTTTTTAGGTAGTCCACGTGGGGGGTAAAAAGGGGTATTTTTGTAATTTTATTTTTAAGTCCAAATTAAATGGGTATATTTTATATTATTTTTAAATAAGTATATAAGGTATTTTAAGTCATTAAACACCCAAACTAAATCACTTTTTAAAATACCCACATAAAAATCAAAAGTTCATCTTTCTCATAATATTTCTCTTTCTGAAAACCCAAGAAGAAAAATAGTAAAATAGAATCTTGGGCTTGAATAAATCAAGGGGTTTTCATCAAATTATTTAAGGATTTATCATCAAGGTATGGTAGTTTTCATCTTTGGGTAGATTCCAGCCATAGAGCCCCTTCAAAACTTGATTTCAAACCTTACAATATTCCCCAAAATTAAGAGTTTTATTCGGTGACTTGTGTTCTTTTTAAAAATAGTTTCAATGGTTGAATTATGTTGGGTAATGATTGAGTTGATGATTTATGATTGAATTCCCCCAAGAACCCATGAATCCCCTATATTGCTAAATTGTGATCTTAATATGGGTTAATCGATTTTAGAAGCATGTAAATAGGTCTTGTATGAATGAATTGAATGAATTGAATTATGTTATCACCCATATCTAATGTATAAATTCTAGATGTTGGGTTGAGTGTGATTCATGATTCTTGATGGGTAAATTATGAGAATTTGTACATGAACATGTGAATTATGCACGTGCTTCAAGAATTACTTTGACAATAAAGATTCTATGACTATGGTGTAATTGTGGTATTGATTGGAAAGGTCATTCTGCCCTATACCCTTACACATTATTATGCATGAATTATTATGTCTATGAATATGATAGTATTGTTATGTTGATTGAAAGGCTATTCTCATGAACTATGATCATGATGTGAAAGGTTTACTCACATAATACCAATTCTAAGGTTGAAAGCCATTCTAACCTAATTGAATCTGTGTGTTATTTTATGAGTTGTGTTGAATGAAGGGTAAGACTCTCCTTCACACATGTAAATACAATTCAAGACTAAATATGTAAATGTTGGGAAAATAATGCTTAGCATCGAGTGGATATGAAATGTGAGGTAGAGGCCCTCCTATCAATTTAATAGGCCGGGTCATCTAAACTAATCTTATAAGAGGGAAGCTCCCCCGTCAATACAATAGGTTTGAGGTTTCTAAAAGCAATCTCCCTATCCCATATTTATGTGCCCACATAAGTCTTCAGCTAGTGGATCCACATAGAATCTAATACATGAGTTCTACCTTAGGCAAGTAGGACACCTCTTTTCGGTGTGGGGGCATAACACCGGATTCCATGTAGCTCACATGGTCTATGTTGGTTAAGACTTTATTTCCCTACATGACAAGAATATGAATTGACAAAAACATTAACATGAACTATACTTATGACTTCTGAAGGAGTTCTACTTAGTGTGAGTGGGGGTATGGGACTTCATTTATGCATTGCACAAGTAGGCTTTGGAAAGGGGTTATGGTGTGGTTTTTCTTATGCTATGAATACTTATGAATTATGCAAGTATGATATGAATTGTATCTAAGAGTTACTTTACTTGCTACAAGTTATGAACATGAATGTTTTCCTTGTCTATGAGTATTGGCTATGGATATGGTCAAGGTATGATATGCATGATGTGGGTAGCCTAAAAGTGGTACTCACTATTAGGTAGGATTATGGGATCTTACCTATGCATTGCACAAGTATAGCTTTGGGTTGCTTATGAGATGGTTTGACTTATGTTTCTACACAAATGTGCATGATGACCTTTAAACTTGATAAAATGCATGGTTTCAACTAAATGTCCCTTTTGAGCATGCTTTAAGGATTCTTATGCATGGCTACCATACTTAGTTCAATTTTTGTGCTAACCCATATTTTCTATGTTTTTCTAGAAGTGTAGGTTTCGGTCGTTGAGGTGTACTTCTCCTTTTGAGTAAAGGTTGGATTAATTCTCTCCACACTTTTGGTGACTCCTCATAGTTCGAGGACGAAAGTTGTTCATTTCTAGTTTCTTCTACTTCTTTTTATGAGACTATGTTTAAAAGGGTTTTGACCCTTGTTCATATTTGATGGTATTAGATGGTTTTATTGAGACAATGTATAAACTTCCATTTGGTTTTATGAAAAGACTTTGACTGTCAAAAGTTTTAACTCCACATCATTTCTATTACTTATATTTATGATATGCTAAGTGCTTGTATAATACCCCTTCGGGGCCGAGTACGTTGTATTTCATCTGGGGGGTAACCCTGCGTCGTGACAAACTTGGTAATCAGCGCACAATGTTTAGAATGATTCTAGGATGATGTCTCATGAACCACATCTGGTAGAGTCTTGTTCATGACTATGAAGCGCTTCATATTTATGAAGTAGAGGCTATAAGATGCTTAGGAAATTTCACTTCTTTAATTACTCTTTAGTCGTTGTGCCTTATAGTTTTAACTCTATGAAGTCCTTTTCCTAACCCTTCTTTTATGTCTATAGGATATGAATATAAGAAGGGCAAACACAAGAAGGATGGAAGAGGAGATTGTGAATGAGGGAGTTCCTCCCCAAGGTCCCAAGGTCCTCAAGTTCCTCAAGCTCCTAATGATGCGGGGCCTATGCCAAATGTGGAAATAAGCTCGGCTCTCCAAATATTGACCCAAGCCGTGACGGCCAAAGTCAATAGGGATACTAGGACTCATGTGAACCCTAATGTAAGTACAACCTCTTCAAGGATAAGGGGTTTTACTAGATTGAATCCTCTTATGTTCTATGGCTCCAATATTGAAGAGGACCCACAAGGGTTTATTGATGAGATCTTGAAAGTGCTTAACGCTATGGGAGTGTTTCCATAAGAGAAGGCGGAATTATCCGCCTACCAATTGAAGGATGTGGCTCAAGTATGGCATGAGCAATGGAAGGGTGAGAGACTCGTAGGAGCGGGCCTGGTAGATTGGGAATTCTTCAAGTCGGTCTTCATTAATAGGTTCTTTCCCATAGAGTTGAGGAAATGAAAAATGCAAGATTTCATAAATCTCCGACAAGGGGGTTTGAGTGTGAAAGAGTATGCCCTTAAATTCACATAATTGTCCAAGTATGCTCCAACTTTAGTAGCGAATTCGAGGGCAAAGATGAACAAATTTGTTTTGCGGGAATCCGATTTGGTAGTCAATGAATGTCATTCAACAATGCTTATCTCATGTATGAATATTTCACGTCTCATGGTCCATGCCGAACAAATTTAGGAACAAACGCTCAAGTAAGTGAATAGGGAAATGGAGAGGGCAAGGACCGATGATAGGAATTCTTCCAACAGTAAGTTTGAGGGTCAAGGGCAACCAAGGTTCAAGAGAAGGTTCTCCAACCAAGGCTCCTTTAGTGCTCGAAGGATCAACAAAGATAGGGTGTCTAAATCTAAGCATCAAGGAGACAATAGTGGTGGATCTTTTTCGGTGAGACCGTACATGTGGTAAGTGCGGTAAGAAAGATGATGGTAAATGTCTTGGCGGCATGGGTGTTTGTTGTGGTTGTGGTAAGAGTGGGAACCAATTAAAGAATTTCCCAACACTTGTGGACAAGGGGAGAGAAGATAAGCAAACTCCTCCTAGCGGTTCAAATTCTGATGCTCCCCAAGAAAAACTGCTTTTATTCTCTTCAATCCGTAGGTGTCCTAGAGAGCTCCCCGGATGTAGTGATCGGTATGTTATAAGTCTTCTCCATTGATGTTTATGCATTGTTATATCCCGGTGCCACCTTGTTCTTTGTGACACCTTTTGTGGCCATGAAATTTGAAATACTCCCCGAAGTGTTAATAGAGCCTATTTTGGTGTCTACCCCAGTTGGTGAATCGATAGTGGCATAAAGAGTCTATAGGAGTTGTCCTATTTCTTTGTCCTATAAATCTACCTTGGTGGATTTGATAGAGTTAGACATGTTAGACTTTGATGTAATTTTGGGTATGGATTAGTTGCATGCATGTTTCGCCTCTATTGATTGTAGGACTCGGGTGGTTATGTTTCAACTCCTAAATAAGCCTACTTTAGAATGGAAGGGGGGAAATTCTATCCTAGAGGTCAATTTGTTTCTTGTCTCAAAGCTAGGAAAATGATCTCCAAAGGGTGCATTTACCATATTGTTAGGGTGATGGATGTGTAGTCTGAAACCCCTTCCCTAGAGTCGGTCCCCTTGGTGAATGAATTTCTAAAAGTCTTCCCGTTGACTCACCCGGCTTTCCTCCCAAATGGGAAATATATTTTGGCATTGATCTTTTCCTGGAGACGCAACCTATCTCTATTCCTCCTTAAAAAATGGCTCCAACTAATTGAAAGAGTTAAAAGAGCAACTAAAGGATTTGCTAGGCAAGGGTTTTATTCAACCGAGTATCTTTCCATGAGGTGATCCGGTATTGTTTGTTAGAAAGAAGGATGGATCTCTTAGAATGTGCATCGACTATCACCAATTGAACAAGGTAACCATAAAGAATAAATATCCCCTTTTGATAATCGATGACTTGTTTGATCAACACCTAAGGATAGTTACTTTTCAAAGATTGACCTTCATTCGGGTTACCAAAAACTAAGGGTAAGATAGGTTGATATACCTAAGATGGCTTTTCGGACTAGGTATGGGCACTATGAATTCCTTGTGATGTCATTTGGCTAAACGAATGCCCCGGCGACAATCATGGACCTAATGAATAGAGTGTTTAGACACTACCTTGATATATTTGTGATCGTGTTTATTGATGATATTTTGATATATTCAAGGAGTGAAAATGAGCACATGAACCATTTGAGGATTGTATTACAAGTCCTTAAAGACCACCAATTATATGCAAAGTTTAGTAAATGTGAATTTTGGCTAAGGTCCATAGCTTTCCTTGGTCATATTGTGTCGAGCAAGGGTATTGAGGTAGATCCTAAGAAGACGAATGCGGTCAAGAGTTGGCCTAGACCTCTAACTCCTATCGATATTAAAAGCTCTTTGGGTTTGGCTGGTTACTATAGGAGGTTTGTTGAGGGGTTTTCCTCCTTTTCTTCTCCGTTGATGTCTTTGACTCAAAAGAAATCTAAGTTTGTGTGGTCGGAGGTTTGTGAGAAAAGATTCTATGATTTGAAATATAAGCTTACTTCCTCTTCGTTGTTGACCTTACCGGTGGGTACCGATGGGTTTGTGGTATATTCTGACCACCTCAAGAGTGTGGTAAGGATGTGTGCTCATGCAACATGGTAAGGTGATTGCCTATGCTTCAAGGCAACTTAAGGTTCATGAGAAGAATTATCCGACACATGATCTTAAATTAGCGGTGGTAGTATTTTCTTTGTAAGTATGGAGACACTATCGCTATGGGGTGCATCTTGATGTGTTCACTGATCACAAGAGTCTTTAATATGTATTTAGCCAAAAAGACTTGAATCTCCGACAAAAAAGGTGGTTAGAACTTTTGATGGATTATGACATGAGTGACCTATACCACCCCGACAAGGACAGTGTAGGTGCGGATGCCTTAGTAGGTTGTCCATAGGTAGTGTGGCTCATGTAGAGAATGAAAAGAGAGAATTGGTTTGTGATGTGCATAGGTTGGCCCGGTTAGGTGTTCAACTAGTGGATTCCATCGAGGGTGGTGTCATGGTCCACAATGGTTCCGATTCATCCTTTGTGATATATGTTAAGTACAAACAAGACCTAGATCCCTTGTTAGTTTAGTTTATACAATTAGTACTTAACAAGTCCGTTGAGGCTTTCTGTAACATCCCGTATCCGAAAACAAACCAAAATGCAGATTTTGAAAAGTTGCAGGTGCAACCCACGGTTGCCATCCACGGACCGTAGGTCAGACCACGGCCCGTGCTGGTGGTCCGTGGTTCACCACTGCAACAACCCCAGCCAAGCTCAGAAAATTTGGCTAAGTCTCGACTCACGGACAGACCCACGGTCCGTAGATCAGACCACGGTCCGTGGTCTGTGTCTGTGGATCAAGACCTTCTTTACCCAGCCTCTGACACGAACTACGGTCGACCAGCACAGACCGTCATTCGATCCACGATCCGTAGGTCTGACCGTAGATGAGGGATCAGCAGCCAGTTAGCTGAAAATTATGATGGGTCAACTTCAGATGGTCATAACTTTTAGCACAAAAAGAATTGTGTGTCCCATTACCTATTATATGATAGATAATTGAATTATCTTTCCAACGCCACCAAGTTTGCTAAATTCCGACCTCCGAGTAAACAGTTATGCTCGTTTTAGTAAAGCCCTATCGGGCAGACTCGATCGACGGACCCAATCGACGAACCGTCGATTGAATGACGGCCCGTCAGTCCATTCCGTCGATCAGTCCGACAGCAGCTAATTCAGGGGTTTTTTGGTCTTTTCCTATTTCGTTTAACCCCTAAGGTACGTCGTTTAGACCCCAAATCATGAGGTTTTAATCAGTTTAATCCTAGAAACATAACTAGAACTTACCTTAGTCAAAATCATTAATCAAACTTAGAAAATTAGAAGCAAGAGAGGAGAAAATGGTCAAGAACCCTAGTTCAAGAACGCAGCAAGGTTCCTTCAGTTCCAGCCCCGAAATCGAAAGATTTCTCCGTGGAATTCATCACCAGGTATGTGGGATTTCACTAGTGGGTTCCTTTCGCCCATTAGGTCCCTAGAATTCAGTCAGATTCTTGATTCCATGATTATGAACAGACCTAGGGTTTCTAGAATTACAGTAGATCATCATGAATTAGTTATTTAAATATTCCAAATCGATTATCATGTTATTGCTCGGTTTATCGCATGAATTTGAGAACCCTAGCTATGTATTTCTTTAGTTCTTGAATTACACATGCTAGGTCGATATTTCAATATTCCGTTTTACATGCCTCGGTTTATGAATGCATCATTATCGATTAATTGTTGCAAGCATGCCTTTATACCTCTGGCAGGGTATATTGGGTCCTCTCGATGAGGCGTATACATCGAACTCCACATTTAGCTCATGTGGTTTTATGTCGGTTATTAGTAGCTCCCACAGTTCAGTCAGACTCTATTGCATTGACCATATTTCAAGACACGGTGAGTATTCGGTCTCGGCATGTTATAAATGTGGTCATTGCATCGCTTAGCTCGGTATTCGTATTTTCAAAGCATCTATATCATGCTTTATATCATTGCTTAGGTTATGCTATATTTTAGCTTTACTCTATCCCGCATGCTCGCACCTTTCCAATACTGACGCATACGTGCGCTACATCTTCTCGTGATGTAGGTTCAGGTTCTCAGCATCCAGATCACGCTTAGATCGGTTCCCGATCTTCAGTTCAGCAGCATCAGTGGTGAGTCCTCATTCTTCGAGGACTAGTGACATGTTTATCTTTATCGTTTTTAGTCTTTAGTTTCAGTTTTGCTAGATCTAGTTGGGGCATGTCCCAACATTTCTAGTCAGTTTAGAGGCTTATTTCAGACATAGTTAGATTCAGCTTAGTACTTGAGTTTGATAATTCTTTTGTATTAAAGTCTCAGTTTTCATATATCTCATTTATAGTATATGGGTATTCCCCATCTTTTTTATTTTATTTATGATTTAGCTTCCGCATCAGTTTATTATCTTTAGTATGCTCATGATCATGCCAGCAGGGCTAGCTTGGGATCACTTGTGGTCCTAGGTCCCATGGCCGCGTCTCGGGGGTAGCTTGGGGCGTGACAAACTTGGTATCAAAGCATTAGGTTTAAGAGTCCTAGGATGTCTGAAAAGTCGCACTAAGTAGAGTCATTTTCATGGGAGTTAAGTGCACCACATCTAATGAGAGGGAGGCTATGAAGTGTTTTAGGAAAGACTTCACTTTCTTGATACTCTTATCGTGCGTAAAGTATGATCTAATTCCATTCTAACTTGACGTTTTACGCTGAGTTCTTAGGATCACAGACTAGTGAAGATCCCCAGAATTTCTTAGATGAGATCAAGAAGATCTTTGATGTGATGCAGGTCACTGGGAATGATCGGGTTGAGTTAGCATCTTACCAACTGAAAGATGTGGCTCATATCTGGTATACTCAGTGGAAGGAGAACAGGGGTACAGACGTCGCTCCTATTACTTGGGATTGTTTCAGCAAAACCTTTCTGGACAGGTTTTTCCCCATAGAATTGAGAGAAGCAAGGGCCCAGGAATTTATGAACTTGAGGCAGGGTAACATGACTGTCCAAAAGTATGGGCTCAAGTTTAACCAACTCTCCAGGTATGCTCCTCACATGGTTGCTGATTCCAGGGCTCAGATGAATAAGTTTCTGTATGGAGTGTCAGACTTAGTGAAAACAGAGTGCAGGAATGCTATGTTGTTAGGAGACATAAACATCTCTAGGCTCATGACTCATGCTCAGCAGGTTGAGGGTGATAAGCTTAGGGAACGAGCTAAGGAGACTAAGAAAGCAAGAACAGGTAACTACGAGTATTTCCAACAGAAATCGGGTGGTGGAAATCGCTCGCAGTTTCAGCAGAAGTCTTCGACTCCGGCCCTTCATCGGCTAGTGTTCCATCCCCCAGGTTCCGTAATGATCAGAAAGGCAGGGCGTCAGGCTCTAAGTCTCAAGGTAGTGTTTCAGGCACCAAAACCTACCCAACTTACCCGAAGTGTAGTAAGAACCATCCAAGTGAGTGCCTTGCAGGTAAGGAAGGATGCTTTGGGTGTGGTCAGTCTGGTCATAGATTGAAGGATTGTCCTTCAAGACAAGGCCAAGGAGGAAATAATGGTAGAGCTCAGTCTACATCTTCAGCAGCACCAACAGGTCGCCCGACTCAGCAGGGTAACTCTTCTGGTACTGGTGGCGGACAGCGCCAAAACAGGCTCTATGCTCTTCAAGCTCGTCAAGATCAGGAAGATTCTCCTGATGTAGTCACTGGTACGTTACGAGTCTTTGATCTTGATGTTTATGCATTGTTAGATCCAGGGGCTACTCTTTCTTTTGTAACTCCTTATATAGCAATCCAATTCAGTGTTAACCCAGAAACTCTTTCAGAACCCTTCTCAGTCTCTACTCCAGTTGGTGATCTAGTTATAGCTAGACGAGTATACAGAAATTGCCCTGTCACAGTCTCTCAGAAAGTCACCTCAGCAGATCTTGTAGAGTTAGAAATGGTAGACTTCGATGTCATTCTAGGCATGGATTGGTTACATTGGAGTTCCTCCCGAAAGGGAAATAGACTTTGGAATTGATCTCCTTCCAGATACCCAGCCTATTTCTATTCCTCCTTACATAATGGCTCCAGCAGAGCTTAAGGAATTAAAAGAACAGTTGAAAGACCTTCTAGATAAGGGTTTCATCAGACCTAGTATTTCGCCATAGGGTGCACCAGTGTTGTTCGTAAAGAAGAAAAATGGTTCTCTCAAAATGTTCATTGACTATAGGCAGTTGAACAAGGTCATAATCAAGAATAAGTATCCCATCCCTGCATTGATGACTTGTTCGACAAACTTGTGGTGCTAGTCATTTCTCAAAGATAGACCTCGGATCAGGTTATCATCGGCTCGCAGTCGAGATAGTGACATTTCGAAGACAGCCTTGAACTCGGTATGGTCATTATGAATTTGTAGTCATGTCATTTGGTCTAACTAATGCTCCCGCAGCTTTCATGGATTTGATGAACAGAGTGTTCAAGCAAAGACTTGGACTTGTTTGTTATCGTCTTTATGGATGATATCCTCATTTACTCTCAGAATGAGGAAGAACATGCCAGTCATTTGAGAGTTGTTCTCGCAAACTCTCAAAGATCATCAATTATTTGCAAAATTTAACAAGTGCGAGTTTTGGTTACAATCAGTTGCTTTCCTTGGGCATATTGTGTCTAGTGAAGGAATTCGAGTAGATTCCCAGAAGATAGAAACAGTGAAACAATGGCCCAAACCTACCTCTGCTACAGATATCAGAAGTTTCTTGGGTCTAGCAGGTTATTACAGACGTTTTGTGGAAGGATTTTCATCCATAGCCTCTCCATTGACTAAGCTAACTCAGAAAAAGGTTAAGTTCCAGTGGTCAGATGATTGTGAGAAAAGCTTCGCAGAATTGAAAACTAGGTTGACTACAGCTCTTGTCTTGACTCTACCAGAGGGTTCAGATGGTTATATGATCTATTGTGATGCATCTAGAGTCGGCCTAGGTTGTGTGTTGATGCAGCGAGGTAAGGTTATAGCTTATGCTTCTAGACAACTTAAGGTATATAAGAAGAACTACCCAACTCATGACCTTGAGCTAGCAACAGTGGTGTTTGCATTTAAGATTTGGAGACATTACTTGTATGGTGTTCACGTAGATGTGTTCACAGACCATAAGAGCCTTCAGTATGTGTTCACCCAGAAAGAGTTGAATCTTCGCCAGAGAAGGTGGCTTGAGTTCCTCAAAGATTATGATATGAGTGTGCATTACCATCCGGGTAAGGCGAATGTAGTAGCAGATGCTCTTAGAAGATTATCCATGGGTAGTGTAACACATATTGAAGAAGAAAGAAAAGAGTTAGCAAAGGATGTTCACAGACTTGCTCGCCTAGGAGTTCGTCTTATGAGCATATCAGATGGTGGTGTAACAGTTCAGAATGGGGCAGAATCTTCTTTGGTAGTAGAGGTTAAGGAAAAGCAAGATAGTGATCCAATCTTGCTTGAACTTAAGGGTGCGATCCACAATCAGAGAGTGGAGGTTTTCTCCCAAAGGGGAGATGGTGTACTTCGCTATTAAGGTAGATTGTGTGTTCCTGATGTGGGTGAATTGAGACAGCATATTCTCGCAGAAGCCCATAATTCCAGATATTCTATTCATCCAAGCGCCACTAAGATGTACCGTGATCTGCGGGAAGTCTACTGGTGGAATGGTATGAAAAGAGATATAGCAGATTTTGTGGCTAAGTGCCCCAATTGCCGGCAAGTCAAGGAATTTCATCCACAGACGAATGGTCAGGCAGAGCGTACCATTCAGACCTTAGAAGACATGTTGAGAGCTTGTGTGATCGACTTCAAGGGTAGTTGGGATGATCACCTTCCTCTTATTGAGTTCGCCTACAATAATAGTTACCATTCCAGCATTCAGATGGCCCCTTATGAGGCATTGTATGGGCGTAGATGTAGATCTCCAGTTGGTTGGTTTGAAGTAGGTGAAGCAGCCTTGATAAGTCCCGATTCGAGTCCTTGATGCTATGGAGAAAGTGCAACTCATTAGAGATAGACTTAAGACTGCTCGAGTTGCCGAAATCTTATGCGGATGTGAGAAGAAGGGAACTAGAGTTCCAAGTTGATGATTGGGTTTTCCGAAAGTGTCACCTATGAAAGGGGTGATGAGATTTGGCAAGAAAGGGAAGCTCGACCCGATATATGTAGGCCCTTATCGGATCTTGAAAAGGATTGGTAAAGTGGCTTATGAGTTAGAGTTGCCAGCAGACTTAGTAGCAGTGCATCCAGTCTTTCACATTTCTCTTTTGAAGAAGTGTGTGGGTGATTCAGCATCCATAGTGCCATTAGAGACTATGGCTGTAAAAGATAGCCTTTCTTATAAGGATGTACCAGTTGAGATTCTCGATCATCAGGTTAGAAGGTTGAGAAATAAAGAAGTTGCTTCAGTCAAGGTTTTGTGGAGGAGTCAGTCAGTAGAGGGAGCTACTTGGGAAGCAGAAGCAGCCATGAAGTCCAAGTATCCTCACCTCTTTCCTTCCGATTCCATTCCAGCTTGAGGTAATAGTTCCTCATCAGTTTTTCAGTCATTCATGCGTAAATTCAGTTTTAGAATCATGTTCCTTCAGTTTGTACTTGCATTTTCAGCGTATTTGCATGTTCTTGGAACTCAGTTCAGTCAGAAATTTAGTTCTCAGTGTTTAGTGGTAGGGATTGCAGCCTTCTCCCTCCATTTTAGCTAGTTTAGTCTTCATTCGAGGATGAATGGTCCCAAGGGGGACATAATGCAACACCCCGTATCCGAAAACAAACCAAAATGCAGATTTTCAAAAGTTGCAACTGCAACCCACGGTTGCCATCCACGGATCGTAGGTCAGACCACGGCCCGTGCTGGTGGTCCGTGGTTCACCACTGCAACCCCCCCAGCCAAGCTCAGAAAATTTGGCTAAGTCTCGACTCACGGACAGACCCACGGTCCGTAGATCAGACCACGGTCCGTGGTCTGTGTCCGTGGATCAAGACCTTCTTTACCCAGCCTCTGACACGAACTACGGTCGACCAGGACGGACCGTCATTCAATCCACGGTCCGTAGGTCTGACCGTAGATGAGGGATCAGCAGCCAGTTAGCTGAAAATTTAGATGGGTCAACTTCAGATGGTCATAACTTTTAGCACAAAAATAATTGTGTGTCCCATTACCTATGATATGATAGATAATTGAATTATCTTTCTAACTCCACCAAGTTTGCTAAATTCCGACCTCCGAGTAAACAGTTATGCTCGTTTTAGTAAAGCCCTATCGGGCAGACTCGATCGACGGACCCAATCGACGAACCGTCGATTGAATGACGGCCCGTCAGTCCATTCCGTCGATCAGTCCGACAGCAGCTAATTTAGGGGTTTTTTGGTCTTTTCCTATTTCGTTTAACCCCTAAGGTACGTCGTTTAGACCCCAAATCATGAGGTTTTAATCAGTTTAATCCTAGAAACATAACTAGAACTTACCTTAGTCAAAATCATTAATCAAACTTAGAAAATTAGAAGCAAGAGAGGAGAAAAATGGTCAAGAACCCTAGTTCAAGAACGCAGCAAGGTTCCTTCAGTTCCAGCCCCGAAATCGAAAGATTTCTCCGTGGAATTCATCACCAGGTATGTGGGGTTTCACTAGTGGGTTCCTTTCGCCCATTAGGTCCCTAGAATTCAGTCAGATTCTTGATTCCATGATTATGAACAGACCTAGGGTTTCTAGAATTACAGCAGATCATCATGAATTAGTTATTTAAATATTCCAAATTAGATTATCATGTTATTGCTCAGTTTATCGCATGAATTTCAGAACCCTAGCTATGTATTTCTTTAGTTCTTGAATTACACATGCTAGGTCAGATATTTCAATATTCAGTTTTACATGCCTCAGTTTATGAATGCATCATTATCAGATTAATTGTTGCATTCCCAGTTTGCATGTTCAGTTTCGAGCTATCCAAGATTTACGTAAATTCAGTCATAATGTGTTAATCACTTAATCTATTGGGAGTAGCATAATACCGAGTTGGACTAGGGTTCGGCGTACCCATATAGTCCCGTAACTACGAGCCACGTAGGGGTAAGTCCTCCTGTGGGCAACATCGGTTTAGTGATCACGCCAAAGATGCCTTTATACCTCGGCGGGGTATATTGGGTCCTCTCGATGAGGCGTATACATCGAACTCCACATTTAGCTCATGTGGTTTTATGTCGGTTATTAGTAGCTCCCACAGTTCAGTCAGACTCTATTGCATTGACCATATTTCAGTACAGTGAGTATTCGGGCCTCGAGCATGTTATAAATGTGGTCATTGCATTAGCTAGCTCGTATTTCGCATTTTCATGCATCTATATCATGCTTTGTTGCTTTGGTTATGCTATATTTCAGCTTTACTCTATCCCGCATGCTCGCACCTTTCCAAGATCGACGCATACGTGCGCTACATCTTCTCGTGATGTAGGTTCAGGTTCTCTGCATCCAGAACACGCTTAGATCGGTTCCCGATCTTCGTTCAAGCAAAGATCGGTGGTGAGTCCTCATTCTTCGAGGACTAGTGACATGTTTATCTTTATCGTTTTTAGTCTTTAGTTTCAGTTTTGCTAGATCTAGTTGGGGCATGTCCCAACATTTCTAGTCGGGTTTAGAGGCTTATTTCAGACATAGTTAGATTCAGCTTAGTACTTGAGTTTGATAATTCTTTTGTATTAAACTCTCAGTTTTCATATATCTCAGTTATAGTATATGGGTATTCCCCATCTTTTTTATTTTATTTATGATTTAGCTTCCGCATCAGTTTATTATCTTTAGTATGCTCATGATCATGCCAGCAGGGTTAGCTTAGGATCACTTGTGGTCCTAGGTCCCGTGTCCGCGTCTCGGGGGTAGCTTGGGGCGTGACACTTTCTCCCAAGTGGGAGATGGGGTGCTTAGGTACAAAGGACGCTTATGTGATCTGAATGTTGATGACTTGAGAGGACAAATTCTAGAAGAAGTTGATGGTTCGTGGTACTCTATTCATCCAGGAGCCACCAAGATGTACTGTGATCTACGAGAAGTCTATTTGGTGGAATGGTATGAAGAAGGATATAGCATGGTTTCTGGCTAAATATCCAAATTGTCAACAAGTTAAACACGAACACCAAAGACCCGGAGGCTTGTCCTAAGATATAGTTATTCCCACTTGGAAGTGGGAGGATGTGAATATGGACTTTATAGTGGGCTTGCCTCGTACACAAAGGCAACATGATTCTATTTGGGTCATTGTTGATAGAATGACAAAATCCGCCCACTTTATTTCCGTCAAGGTTTCATTTTCGGTGGAAGACTATGCCAAATTGTACATCAAGGAGATAGTGAAGTTGCATGGGGTTTCTTTATCTATTATTTCGGATCGGGGTACTCAATTCACTTCACACTTTTGGAAGGCATTCAAAAAAGGGTTGGTACTAAGGTGAAGCTTAGCACAGCTTTCCACCCTCAAACGGATGGTCAAGCGAAAGGTACCATCCAAACCTTAGAGGATATGCTGAGATCATGTGTTATAGACTTCAAGGGTAATTGGGATGACCATCTACCGTTAATAGAGTTTTCCTACAACAATAGTTACAACTCAAGTATTGCCATGGCTCCTTTTGAAGCATTGTATGCTAGAAGGTGTAGATCTCCGGTTGATAGGTTTGAAGTAGGTGAAATTGCACTAATTGGTCCCAAACTAGTTTGACACAATTGAAAAAGTTTGACTCATTAGAGAGAGGTTGAAGATGGCCCAAAGTCGGCAAAAGTCTTATGCCGATGTTAGAAGGAGGGATCTAGAATTTTAAATTGGTGATTGGGTCTTCTTGAAAATCTCACCTATGAAGGGTGTGATGAGGTTTGCCAAAAAGGGGAAGCTTAGTGTGAGTCCCTGTGGTTCTTCCGCATAGTATGCATATCATTGCATGAGGTTTATATGACTTGGTGTATCATGTTATAAGAATAAGTTTGCATAGGGGTGGTATAAAAATCAATGAATTATACTAATGTTATGGTTCAAGGATGCCCTTAAACAAGTTCAAGTTAAAGAATGTTTATTCTAACACCCCGTCCGTTTAGAACGCTTCAGTTAACCGGTACCTTTGGGGATAAGACAAAGAGTATCTTATATGCTAATAATGATGTTTTATAAGGTGACATAGTCTCCCAATGATTGTAAGTTAAGTTTTGAAGTCAAGCAAGTTGAGAAATAAAAAGTTGGCAAAAGTTAGAGTAAGTTTCTTTGATAAATTTTCTGAAAGTTGGGTTAAATGTCTCGGAGCTTTTTTCCCAATCTATAAAGCTTTAGAAGAACCCCAATATATGAAATCGAAGGTCTACAAGTCTACTTTCCAACACACTAAATCATTTGTCAGTACAGCTTCAGAATTGAGAGATATTAAGATTTTAGTGAGACTGCACAAGCAGGAACATGGAGGTGACCCCCCTAGCCCATATGTCGGTTTACCTTTATAAGATCATATTTCCCTTCATTTATCTCATTATTTTTTATCAAAATAAGAATAAAACAGTCCTAAATCCTCTCTAAAGGTTTTCCTATCATCCAAGAAAATATTTACAACATTTCAACGTGGTTTCACCCTCGGAACGTTCATAGAGATTGTGTTATTTCTTTCCTCCTCGTTGGTTGTGATTTGAAGGATTCTTCATGGTGAAGGAGTCTCGTTTTTTATGTGGTGTTGCTGCTGTTTGGAGGTAATTATTCTCACCCTTCATTTTATTGAGCGAGTCCAAGTTATTGCTATGCAATATAAGCAAGAACATGAATAGACGGCTGGAAAAATCATATTTGGATAGTTATGTGATGTTGGGCTGTTTTAAAGTATTTTCTGATATTGTTGTTGCTGGAATTTTTTGGAAATGCTTTGTATGTGTGTGGTTCTTGTTGATATGAGTCTGGAAGAGAAGAAAAAGTATAGATGGATATTTAATTGTAACATAAATTAGTGTAACGTTGGTTCTATTATTGCATTGTAATTTTCAAATTATTTCTTCTTGGTTCAACATCTTTCATTTGAGGAGATTGTTTGTTATTGACAAGACATGTTAATGTACTGCAAGATCCATCAAGTTTAAGTTTAGGTTTTGTCCTTTTAAGCTCTTATTGCATATGAAGAGAAAGACATGACTCCAAATGTAATTATCGGACAAACGTATAGGATGATGATTGGAAGCGGCGAGTTCAAGTTATTATGGTTATATTGAACAATTATAGGACTGTATTATACATATTTTTTATTATGGATTTAGTGGTTTGAAGACTCGTGGTTAGGATTTGGTTATGGTTATTTTGGGTTGGAAAAGAGGGGTGTGGTGATACGCCGAGTTTTAATTATTGTGCAGGCATACTCTATTTGGTTGTTGACCATTGCGTAGGCCTCCACTTGTTAATAGCTGTTGTAAAAATGTATGTTATGTCATTAATTCAAGGTTGTAATTTGGAGAAGAGAAGGTAATGAAGCATACATCTAAAAATGGTTTGGCAAGCAAATCACTTTGCTAGTGAGCTCTAAATTGCTACTTTAACCCTGACGTGTTAATATTCTGCCTGTAATGGTTGTGTGACATGATTTTTTGTAGACTACATGCTATAAGGAATGGGGGTACAATCCATATTTATACAACAAGACCCAAAATCGAGGTATGTTAAGGCTAAGCACTACCTTTGAGCACGAATTTTTGAATCCTAAATTGTCAAATATTGCTTTACTACTCTATTGCTAGAAAGACCTTTTGTGAAAGTCATTGAAATTGCAGCTGGCGTATTTTTGTGACTCGATTATGTTGCTATTCCACTCGTTCGGTTAGATAAGGTATTTGGTGTCTTTATGCCATTTTGTTGATTCCCTTGACTATAGGTCCATGTGTCCAAATTATTATTCTTCTTTAGGTGTAGTAACTTAAGAAGATTAGGGATGAACAATATCAATATGAAATCAGCCCTCCTTCCTAGGTAATTTATATTTTTTTGAAAACTTTAAAATAAAATGTCGATCTCCAAAACTATTAAATGTAAATTGTATGTTTAAACTACTAAAGTATGGGTTTTTCTGAAATACTTTCTTTTACAAACTACTAAGGAAACATATCTAGATACTAAGTGAAGAATTTTAAGATCTTTATGAACATCCTCAAGATTAAGTTGCCTTAATAAATACAAGTTAAGTGTTCCAGTTTAATCTACAAGTATATGAGGTTCTGCAAGATATTTACAGCTGATACGAAAGTGATTATGACATTATGAGGACAAGAGTTCCAATGAGCCAAGATTGGCAACATGATTCAAGTAACAAATGCATTACGGATCCATGACATTACATGATATGCATTCTATTTCCGAGCTATAATTGGAAAGTATGGGGCCTATTTCCTATATTTATACGTATGAGACACAGATGGCCACAAGTTGGTGAATATTATCCCGATTCGCTACCGAAAGGCACCACCATTGCTAGCACTTCATTGGGTATGACATGCATTTGTATCTATATATATATATATATATATATATTCACGACATATGATTATGCAAGCACACCATGCGTATTTAATTTATATAAGGTTTGATGTCAGCCATGGAGGCAACCCAAGTTTCTATTTCAGGTGGTATCTTTATTCCCCTTTTTACAGTAAGTTTTATTATTCTATTTTCTATCTTACATACCAGTACATTTTTATTCGTACTGACGTCCTGTTGCTTGGGGACACATTTTTATTTCGTGCGTGCAGTTCCAGGTAGGGATTCTGATTGACCCCTCTACTAGGATTCGGGGTTCAGCTGTGAGTTGGTAAGCTCCACTTCTTCCTGGATCTTTCATAAGATGTTACTTTTATTGTACAGTTTGGGTATAATCGGGGCCTTGTCCCAACCAGTGCTTATGTCACTCATAGAGGCTATTGTGGACACAATATTTTGGGTTTCTTTCTGCAGTTTCCAGTTTCTAGCCACATAGGCTTGGTAGCCTTGTCGGCTAGCTAGTACCTTATTATCTTTGGCTTATCTACCTTCGTCTATATGACTTACCAATATTCAGGTTATGACCTTAAGGGTCTAGTCATAATATTTTAGATGTTATACTTTCCGAACTTCTAAGCCCTAAGTTGAGTCAATTGGTATGTTTATGTGGCTAACTTGATTGCTTAAGGTGTCAAGTGCCAGTCACGCCTTCTCTCGTTTGGGGCGTGACACTTAGTCCTCGGTCTGTGGGCCCATATCAAATCTTGAAATGTGTTGGGAAGGTTTCGTATGAGTTGTACTTACCGAATGAGTTGGCTCCAATTAACTGGGTGTTTCATGTTTCCATGCTCAAGAAGTGCATTGGACATCCGGTTTCCATCATTCCTTTAGAAGGTTTGGGAGTTGATGAGAATATTTCTTATGAAGAAATTCCGATAGAGATATTAGACTGACAAGTTAAGAGGTTGAGAAACAAGGAAGTAGCTTCTGTAAAAGTTTTATGGAGGAATCACTTAGTTCAGGGTTCTACATGGGAGGGCACGGCCAATATAAAGTCCCACTTTCCTCATCTTTTTCCTTCTACTGCTATTTAAGGCTTAGGTAAGTAGTTCCTCTTGAGTTCCTAGTTTTGGGAGTCATGTGTGCTATATGAGTTTTTCATGATTTTCTTATGGTTATGCAAGTTCTTGAGAAAAATCATGTTTAGTGATGAATGAGTTGTTTACATGATTTAAATGTTCCTCATGTTGTTGTGCATTTGAGTATGATGTTGCATATTTGACTTCATGAGATGAATTGATGAACATGCTATATTATGTTTTATTAAATGGTATATTGGCTCCATAATGTTGTGTTGAGCATGTTTTTATTAGAGAAGGTAGTTTCTCCTATGAACATGAGAAATGTTGAATTTCATGCATATTGAGTTAATAGATGTAGTTCCTACTTCCTTTTGTCACATTGACTATGTTGAGATGGACTTGAAGTTTCCTCCTTCGTGTGGTGCATTATTTTGATATTTCATGCATGTTAGGCTACTTGTCTTGAGTCTTTAATCCTGTAAGGTGTCTAGATCGTCAATCGAGGACGAACGTTCCCAAGGGGGATATAGTGTAACACCCGGAAAATTAATAGGTGAAACTAGAGCCTAACGTTTGAGTCTTAAAATTTTATGCATGATTTAGAGTTGTAAAATAGCCCAAAAATTTGACCAATTATAAGTTCTATTGAGGGTTCAAGGAAGGTGAAAGGCATCACTGGCCTTACAAGCACTCTTGAACTTTGACTTAGCCATGTGGGAAAAAGGCATTATTCAAGTGAGGCTTCAAGGCACGTGAAAGCCTTTCAATGCCCTTAGAAGCTCTCATGAACACTTCCTTAGCCATTTTTGGGTAGGGAGGCAAGTTTACTGAGGGTTCAAGAAGCATGGGAGGCTCCACTGCCCTTGGTGTTCCCTTGTGAACAAATACCTTAGCCATTTTTGGCATAGAGGCAGTTCAAGGGAGGGTCCACGAGGCGTGATGAACTTCACTGCCCATGGAGTGCCTCTCGTGAAGCCTTCCTTAGTCGCTTGAGCAGTAGGCATATTGACACTAGGGACCACGGCTTGTGGAAGCTTCCACTGCACGTGGGGACCCTTGTGGACAATGCCTTAGCTTCAAAAGCCAAGGGCATCAAACCCACGTGAGGGTCCACGAAAGGTAGAGCAGTCCACTGGATGTGAAGCCCCTCTTGGATAAACCCAAGCCCTTGCAAGGTAAGATAAGGAATTACTAATGGATTTAGCCTAATTCTCTCATGGAATGCTAGATAAACATGTTAATTAGTTAAGAACAAGTAGAGGACTGAATCTGTCAAAAGTTTAATTGCTCACTTTCCTTTTTTATTGAGAGGCTTTTCTCTTTTTCTTTGGCCTATGTGAAGGGAAGCTCAAGTTATTGAAGCGTTCAAATTAAAAGAAAAATGAGTAATAAGAATTAAGGTAAAGTGACTGCCTCATCTTTTTCTTCCTTAAACACAAGTCTAAGTATGATATTTTAAGTGTATTGTTGATAAGAACTCGTGGGATGATGATGGGAAACTATGGTTTCACGTCCTCTATTGTATGTTGGATTGGTAGGACTATTTTTGGGATAGGTTGATGTATAAACATATTGGGGACAGCTTGGTTGATATCTGGAAAGGGTGTAAATTGTTGTTATTGAAATATAGCTGCGTAGTGTACAAATGCAATAAAAGAAGGCATGGATTGAAAGAACAACCTTAGTTTGGTAATTACGGGTTTGCTGCCCGAGCATTATTGTTGAGTGAGATTGGACTGCCTAAGCATGTTTACTAACTACTAATACTAGTTTATCACCTACTCTATTGTAGATAAGTATTTAAAAAGAAAAGAATGTACTTCAAGGTAACTACAAGGTGGTACAACAAGGTATGTAAGGCTTTTCGATTTCCTACTAATTGGCATGAAATCTAGACTCGTCCTCGACACATAGAGGCAGCCTACCAGCTCCAACACAACTTATGACCTTGTTCTCACTCTTTAACATGTCTGCACATTCCAATACATGTTCATTGTCAAATCTGTACATATACATTGAATACCCTGCATGAGTTCTCGTTTTAAACAAATAAGGTCCATATGTTATTTCAGCTCCTATGCATTTCACTAATTGTGTAACTACTCTCTACTTTGTTGTTCTTGCATTATATGATTATTACATGTCACTTGTTGACTACATAGTACCATAACTCAAAAATGTTATGACCACCAAAAGAATCATCTCAAATGTTAATGGAAAGATATTCAATGAATCTGCTTATTGATGGGTGGTATCCCAGGAGTGGAAGAATCACCTAGCATGGGTCGATCCCAATATTATAGGTGGTATTCCAGGGGTTAATGGAAATCCTAGCATGGGTCAATCCCGATTTATATGTCTACCACTGATCAGTTGGTCATTTTTATTATATGTTGTGCACATAGTGTAAATTAAAGAATGATAAACTAAAAAAAAGAATGCAAAGTACCTGATTCCGTAATATGAGAAAAGGTGCTCTTGTATTCTTACATTGGTATATGATTTCATTTGAGTTCTTATCTCACATATAGTACTTTATGCCTTACATACTGAGTACATTCTCCCGTACTGACGTCTCTCTTAGGGGACCTACAATTCATGTTGTAGGTACATGAGCTAGTAGATCTCCTCAGTAGG
The DNA here is from genome assembly GCA_029007595.1 of Solanum commersonii. NCBI lineage: Eukaryota > Viridiplantae > Streptophyta > Magnoliopsida > Solanales > Solanaceae > Solanum > Solanum commersonii. The sequence goes on from JAJTWQ010000136.1 coordinate 828,794, forward strand.
AGAACAGGACATCCAGCGGCTATGGTGAGATCCAGGTTGATTCGAGGCTTTCAGAGTCTATAGCATGTATTTTGGTATTGTATAGTAGCTGAGTGTAAGGCGGGGCGTGTCCCGACCTTAATCCAATAATGTTTTTATCATTTAGAGGCTTTATAGACTATGTATAGTGAATTGTGGTTGTGCCTCGTGTCTTAGACAGCATAGTCCCAACGCCAAGTATGTGCACTTTCTTTTGGTTTGTTAATACTGTCTACTTTTACAAAAACATGTTATCCACTATGGTAACACCTTTAAATGTTCATAGATAGAGCATGATTACAGGTTGGTCCTCCCGAGCCTTCTCGGCAACGGATGCCGGTCCGCCTTAAGGGGATTTTGGGCGTGACAAAAGTGGTATCAGAGCAGGTCATCCTAGGGTGTCTATAAAGCAGTGTCTATCTAAAGTCTTGCTTATGGATGTGCTGTGCACCACATTTATAAGCAAGAGGCTATGTGGCATTTAGGAGTTGTCCCTTTCTTTTCATTCTTTAGATCGTGCCATAGCACTAAATGTTATAGGTGGACCATGCTTAACCTCTTAATTGTTTTGTTATAGTACAAATGCCGCAGAAAAGGAAAAGGAAAAGCAAAGGAAAGCAAGTATAAGTGGCAGTTGGAGAGGCCAGCCAAACTACCCCAGGTGAGTCCCAAGATGAGTCTATATCACAAACATTCCCAACTCCTCCACTTCTTGAAGAGTTGAGAAGGGATGGAGTTCCCCCAGAACCACCTACAGATGCTACCGTTCAAGATTTGAGGAATACGGTTCTATTATTGACTCGTATAGTTGCTGGCCAAGGTCAAAGGCAAGAAGGCCCAGTTGCGGGTATTGATGGTGCAGATAGGGCAGCTAGCACGTGGATACGTGGTTTCCTTAATTTTGACCCTCCATCATTCACCGGGTCAAATCCTAATAAAGATCCGCAAGACTTTATTGATCAAATCCAACGAACTTTGGATGTTATGCACATGAGTGGTAAAGAAGCTATTGAGCTAGCAACATATAGATTAAAGGGTGTGGTTATATTATGGTATGAAACTTGGAAGCAATCTAAGAGTATAGATGCACCTCCAGCTACTTGGAAAGAATTAAAAAAGGCATTTCTTGATCATTATTTGCCATTGAAGATTCGAGAGGCCCGCGCAGATCAATTCTTAAATCTTCACCAAGGGGGTATGAGCGTGAGAGAGTACAGTCTCCAATTTAATTCCTTGTCCAAGTATGCTCCCAATGTAGTTGCTACTATAGAGGATAGAGTTCATCGATATGTGGATAGATTGGATTCGTATCTGGTTAGAGATTGTACTATTGATTCTTTAAATAAAGACATAGATATAGCAAGGATGCAAGCTTTTGCACAGAAATTGGAGGATCAAAAGCAGAGAAGAAGGGCACAAGACACAGAAAGGGGGCAGTCCAAGAGGGCTAGGTCTACCGAGTAGTTTACACCACCTCAAGGTGAGTTTAAGCCTCAGTTTTCTAATAGACCATTTAGGTCGTCATTTCCCTACTCTACAGCTAGCGTTCCACCCCAATTTCAAGAGCCGAGAGGCAATCAGTTTAGGCAAAAGAGTGAGAGCCAAGGTACACGGACAGCAGGATATCCAAAGCAGGGAAGTACAAGGCAATCAACGCCTCCTAGGCAGCCTTGTAAACAATGTTGGAGGAGTCATCTTGGTATATGTCATATTAGAGCATATGCCTGTTATTGGTGTGGTATGTCAGGGGACCTAATGAGAGATTTCCCTAAAAGGTGCATGGGTGATATAGCACAACCTACTGGATCAGTTGTTGCATCGTCATCATCGGTGCCTCCTTTAGGTAGAGGTCTACAGGTTCCTACAGGTCGTGGTAGAGGTGTTAGAGGAGCAGCTAGTTCTAGCAGAGTCCAAAATTGCACATATGTTCTAGGGAGTCGACAGAACTTGGACGCTTCACCTGACGTAGTAACAGATACATTGTTCATCTTTTCACATAATGTATATGTGTTAATTGATCCTAGTTCCACACTATCATATATCACTCCACTAGTTGCTGGGAAGCTTAAAAGAACACCAAAATTATTGAATAAACCATTTGAAGTGTCGACATCAATCGGTGTGTCTATTATAGCAAGAAGGGTCTATCGTAACTGTATAGTAACTATTTGTGATCGTGATACATTGGCTGACCTAATTGAACTAGAAATGGTTGAATTTGATGTTATAATGGGTATGGATTGGTTGGCTTCTTGTTATGCCATGGTGGATTGCCGAACTAAGAGAGTGCACTTTCACTTTCCAAACGAGGCAGTCCTTGAATGGGAAGGCAATGTTGCAGCGCCAAGGGGTAAGTTTATTTCTTATTTGAAGGCGAGGAAGATGATGTTAAAAGGGTATATATGTCATCTAGTTAGAGTGAGAGATGTGGAGGCAGAACCACTGACTTTTCAATCTGTTTCGATAGTAAATGAATTTATTGATGTGTTTCCTGAAGAGCTTCCAGGTTTTCCCCCAGAACAAGAAGTAGAGTTTGGTATCAATTTAATTCCAGGCAGTCAGCCTATCTCTATTCCTCTGTATAGAATGGCCCCGACAGAATTACGTGAATTAAAGGAACAATTAAAGGACTTGTTAGAAAAGGAGTTTATAAGGCCTAGTGTATCCCCATGGGGTGCAACAGTGTTATTTGTACGTAAGAAGGACAACAGGTTGAGAATGTGTATCGACTATCAAAAATTGAATAGAGTCACAATTAAGAATAAATATCCCCTCCCTAGAATTGATGATTTGGTTGATCAGTTACAAGGTGCCAAGTGGTTTTCAAAAATTGACTTGAGATCAGGTTATCACCAAGTGAGGGTGAAGGAGAGGGATATACCCAAGACAGCTTTTCGAACATGGTATGGTCATTTCGAATTTCTCGTTATGTCATCTGGGCTAACAAATGCACCAAAATGTTTTATGGATTTGATGAATAGGGTGTTCAAGCCATTCTTGGATGTATTTGTGATAGTATTTATAGATGATATCTTGGTGTATTCAAGATTAGAAGAGGACCATGCCAATCACTTACGACAGGTATTGCAAGTTCTTCATGATCGGCGGTTGTATGCCAAGTTCTCCAAATGTGAATTTTGGTAAAAATCAGTGGCGTTCTTGGGTCATATTGTATCTAACGAAGGAATAAGGGTTAATTCACAAAAGATAAAGGCCGTGAAAGATTGGCCAAAACCAACAACACCCACAGAGGTTCGTAGCTTCCTAGGGTTGGCAGGTTATTATAGAAGGTTCGTTGAACAATTTTCTTCTATCTTTGCGCCTTTAACAAAGCTAACACACAAGGTAGCTAAGTTTCAGTGGAATGATGCATGTGAAATAAGCTTACAAGAGTTGAAAAGTAGGCTAACTTCTGCACCTGTATTAGTACTTTCGGAAGGCACATAGGGGTATGCAGTATATTGTGATGCTTCAGGGGTTGGCTTAGGATGTGTACTCACACAGCATGGTAGAGTAATAGCTTATGCCTTAAGACAATTGCGGCCACATGAGAGAAACTACCCAACACATGATCTTGAACTAGCAGCGGTTGTATTTGCTTTAAAGATATGGTGCCACTATTTATATGGGGTTCACGTTGACATATATACACACCATAAAAGTTTGCAATACATCTTCAAGTAGAAGGATCTGAATTTGAGGCAGCGAAGATGGTTAGAGCTAATAAAAGATTATGACGTTGATATAATATACCATCCAGGGAAAGCAAACGTAGTAGCCGATGCTCTCAGTCGCAAGACAATATCAAGTATTAATGAGCAAACCATGGAAAAAGAAGGGATGGCAAAGGATCTACGTCAACTAGCTAGTTTGGGAGTTCATCTTCCTAAAACCCCAAAAGAAGGGATTGTAGTGCGTAATGCGGCAGAATCTTCATTAGTAGTTGAGGTGAAAGAAAAGTAGTTCAAAGATCCTACTCTACAACGACTTAAGGAGAAGGTAAATCAAGGTACGACAAAAGAATTTGAGCTTACACAAGATGGAGTACTTTATTGTCAAAACAGATTGTGTGTACCTAATGTTAATGGGCTAAGAAGGAGGATAATGACAGAAGCACATCATTCAAGATATTCCATCCATCTAGAATCAACTAAAATGTACCATAACTTGAAATGAGTGTATTGGTGGGGGGACATGAAGAAGGATATTGCAGAATTTGTGGTTCAATGTCCAAACTGTCAGCGAGTCAAAGTAGAGCACTAAAAGCCAGGAGGTTATATGCAGTGTATGGAGCTTCCAACTTGGAAGTGGGACATGATCAACATGGATTTTGTCACTGGTTTGCCTCGCTCATTTCGTAGGTTTGACTCCATATGGGTAATAGTTGATAGACTCACCAAGTCAACACATTTCTTGCCAATTAAGACTGATTATAAAGCTGAAAAGTATGCAAAGTTTTATAATAAGGAGATAGTTCGACTACACGGGGTTCCAATCTCTATTATATCTGATCGATGAGCTCAATTCACTGCAAAGTTTTGGAAATCATTCCAAAAGAGTTTGGGAACACAAGTGAATTTAAGTACAACCTTCCACCCTCAAATGGATGGTCAAGCAGAACACACAATCCAAACACTTGAGGATATGCTTCGAGCTTGTGTCTTAGACTTCAAAAGTAGTTGGGATGATCATTTTCCACTTATTGAGTTTGCCTACAATAATAGTTATCATTCTAGTATCAAAATGTCACCTTATGAAGCTTTATATGGAAGTAAGTGTAGATCACCAATTGGCTGGTTTAAAGTAGGCGAAACTACTTTATTTGGACCAGACCTTGTTCTTTAAGCTATGAAAAAGTTAAGGTGATACAACAACGGCTAGCAACAGCTCAAAACCAACACAAATCATATGCAGATGTTAGAAGAAGAGGATTAGAGTTTTCTATAAGAGATTGGGTGTTCTTGAAAGTATCGCCAATAAAAGGGGTAATGAGATTTGGTAAAAAGGGAAAGTTGAGTCCACACTACATAGGGCCATATAAGATTATTCGAAGAGTTGGCCAAGTTGCATATGAATTAGAGCTACCTCAGGAGCTTTCAAAAGTTCATCCGGTGTTTCATGTCTCAATGCTTTGGAAGTGCGTAGGTGATGCATACTATATCAGTTCTATTGAAGATGTACAAGTTACAAGGGATCTCACCTATGAAGAAGTACCTATTGCTATTCTGCATCATCAAGTTAAAAGGCTAAGTAATAAAGAAATGGCTTTAGTAAAGGTGCTTTGGAGGAACTAACAAGTGGAAGAAGTAATGTGGGAAGCTGAGAAAGCGATGAAATCTAAGTACCCTTATTTATTTGATCCTAAAGGGGAAGTCCCAAGTGCAAAATGGGGGCATTAATGGGTACACATGAAAGGGTATTTCTAATGTGGTTAACAGTTGATTTAAACTAAGGTTTGAACTTATTTAAGTTATCTAATTATGCTAGCATTCGAGGACGAATGTTCCTAAGAGGCGGAGGATGTAACACCCTGTATTTTATGTGTACAAGTCCTACACATATGGAACTTGATTTAGGTTGGTTGTATAAGTAATGAACTTGATTTCCTAGATGAATGGTGACAATAAAGAAGCTATAAGGGTAACTCACGTATATTGCAATATTGCATGATCGAGTGAATGCCAAATTTTAGAAGTATTGAAATTCTAGATCGAATGGCTATATGTAAGTCTAAAAGCTAAGGTGATCAAGTGTATATAAGTTTTGAGTTAAACTAAGGAGATTACACTCGAAAAATGAATAAAAGAATTGAGGTGCTTGTTGGACTTTATAAAGCTAGAAGGTGTCACTTACTCGCTTAGCCCAAATGGGCTAGGTAGATGGGGAAGATTAGTTCATGCATTAGTGGGCTCACTTAAGGCCCAAATTAAATCAAAAGGAAAGGGAATGGAGATGAGGCCTCACACCAATTTGTCCAAGTCCAACTACTTGAGCCCAATAAATACTATGGCCCAAATTAAGGGTATAATTCTGGTCCATGGCTGAATATTAGAAAGGGGAAAGATTGCAGCCCAGGATGACTAAATAAAGGGCCCATTTTGTGTATATATTATTCCAAGCAGGTGCATCACCTACTTGGACCAATTTGACAAATTAGTGGTTGATATTAAAACTTAAGAGGTCGCGAAAAGTAAGACCTTTATAATCCCCAAGTTGCTGGCCATTTCCTCACTTTTAAGAATAGATAAAAATTAGATTTCTCTCTAAGCTTCTCCTCTCTCTTTTAAAGCATCGCAGCAACCACAAGTTTCCTAGGGTTCTTGGATAAACCCAAGCCGTTACAAGGTAAGATAAGGAATTACTAATGGATTTAGCCTAATTCTCTCATGGAATGCTAGATAAACATGTTAATTAGTTAAGAACAAGTAGAGGACTCAATCAGTCAAAAGTTTAATTGCTCACTTTCCTTTGTTATTGAGAGGCTTTTCTCTTTTTCTTTGGCCTATGTGACGGGAAGCTCAAGTTATTGAAGCATTCAAATTAAAAGAAAAACGAGTAATAAGAATTAAGGTAAAGTGACTGCCCTATCTTTGTCTTCCTTAAACACAAGTCTAAGTATGATATTTTAAGTGTATTGTTGATAAGAACTCGTGGGATGATGATGGGAAACTATGGTTTCACGTCCTCTATTGTATATTGGATTGTTAGGACTGTTTCTGGGACAGGTTGATGTATAAACATATTGGGGATAACTTGGTTGATATCTGGAAAGGATGTAAATTGTTGATATTGAAATATAGTTGTGTAGTGTACAAATGCAATAAAAGAAGGCGGGGATTGAAAGAACAACCTTAGTTTGGTAATTACGGGTTTGCTGGCCGAGCATTATTGTTGAGTGAGATTGGACTACCTAAGCATGTTTAGTAACTACTAATACTAGTTTATCACCTACTCTATTGTAGATAAGTACTTGAAAAGAAAGGAAGGTACTTCAAGGTAACTACAAGGTAGTATAGCAAGGTATGTAAGGCTTTTTGATTTCCTACTAATTGGCATGAAATCTAGACTCGTCCTCGACACATAGAGGCAGCCTACCAGCTCCAACACGACTTATGACCTTGTTCTCACTCTTTAGCATGTCTGCACGTTCCAATACATGTTCATTGTCAAATCTGTACATATACATTGAATACCCTGCATGAGTTCTCCTTTTAAATAAATAAGGTCCATATGTTAATTCAGCTCCTATGCATCTCACTAATTGTGTAACTACTCTCTACTTTGTTGTTCTTGCATTATATGATTATTACATGTCACTTGTTGACTACATAGTCCCACAACTCAAAAATGTTATGACCACCAAAAGAATCATCTCAAATGTTAATGGAAAGATATTAAATGAATCTACTTATTGATGGGTGGTATCCCAGGGGTGGAAGAGTCACCTAGCATGGGTCGATCCCAATATTACGGGTGGTATCCCAGGGGTTAAAGGAAAACATAGCATGGGTCGATCTCGATTTATATGTCTACCACATATCAGCTAGTCATTTGTATTATATGTTGTGCGCAGAGTGTAAATTAAAGAATGATAAACTAAAAAAAATAATGTAAAGTACATGATTCCATAATATGAGAAAAGGTGGTCTTGTATTCTTACATTGGTATATGATTTCATTTGAGTTCTTATTTCACATACAGTACATTATGCCTTACATACTCAGTACATTCTCCTGTACTGACGTCTCTCTCGGGGGACCTGCAATTCATGATGCAGGTACAGGAGCTAGTAGATCTCCTCAATAGGAAAACAGGACATCCAGCGGCTATTGGTGAGCTCCATGTTTATTCGGGGCTTTTCGAGTCTATAGCATGTGTTTTGGTAATGTATAGTAGTTGAGTGTAAGGCGGGGCCTGTCCCAACCTTAATTCCATAATATTTTATCACTTAGAGGCTTTGTAGACTATGTATAGTGAAGTGTGGTTGTGCCTCATGTCTTAGACATCATGGTCCTAACGGCCAAGTCATATGCACCTTTTTTTGGTTTGTTAATACTGTCTACTTTCATGAAAACATGTTATCCACTATGGCAGCACCTTTAAATGTTCATAGATAGAGCATGATTACAGGTTGGTCCTCCCAAGCCTTCTCGACAACGAGAGACGATCCACCTTAATGGGATTTTGGCGTGACAACAACAACAGTTTTCAATGTGTTTAGCCAAAAAAACTTGAATCTCCGACAAAGAAGGTGGTTAGAACTTTTGAAGGATTATGACATGAGTGCCCTTTACCACCCTGGAAAGGACAATAAAGTTTTGGATGCCCTTAGTAGGTTGTCCATTGGTAGTGTGGCTCAGTAGAGGATGAAAAGAGAGAATTGGTTCGTGATGTGCATAGGTTGGCCCGGTTAGGTGTTCAACTAGTGGATTCCACCAATGGTGGTGTCACGCATGATCCACAATGGTTCCGAATCATCCTTTGTGATGGATGTTAAGTCCAAACAAGGCCTCGATCTCTTGTTAGTTGAGGTGAAAGAACATGTACTCAACAAGTCCATTGAGGCTTTCTCCCAAGAGGGATATGTGGTGCTTAGATAACAAGGACGGTTATGTGTTCTGGATGTTGATGACTTGAGAGGACGCATTCTAGAAGAAGCTCATGGTTTGCAGTATTCTAATCATCTGGGAGCCACCAAGATGTACCGTGATCTATGGAAAGTCTATTGGTGGAGTGGTATGAAAAAGGATATAGTGGGTTTTGTGGCTAAATGTCCGAATTGTCAACAAGTTAAAGTTGACACCAAAGACTCGGAGGCTTTTCCCAAGTATAGATATTCCCACATGGAAGTGGGAGGATGTGAATATTGACTTTATAGTGGGATTGCCTCATACTCGAAGGCAACATGATTCTATTTGGGTCATTGTTGATAGAATGACAAAATCCGCCCACTTTATTCCTGTCAAGGTTTCATTTTCGGTGGAAGACTATGCTAAATTGTACATCAAGGAGATAGTGAAGGTGCATGGTGTTCCTTTATCTATTATTTCAGATAGGGGTACTCAATTCACTTCACACTTTTTGAAGGCATTCCAAAATGGGCTTGTTATTAAGGTGAAGCTTAGCATCGCTTTCCACCCTCAAACAGATAGTCAAGCAGAACATACCATCCAAACCTTAGAGGATATACTGAGAGAATGTGTTATAGACTTCAAGGGTAATTGGGATGACCATCTACCATTCATAGAGTTTGCCTACAACAATAGTTACCACTCAAGTATTGCCATGGCTCCTTTTGAAGCATCGAATAGTAGGAGGTGTAGATCTCTAGTTGGTTGGTTTGAAGTAGGTGAAATTGATCTAATTGGTCCAGAATTAGTTTATGAGGCCATTGAAAAAGTTTGACTCATTAGAGAGAGGTTGAAGACGGCCCAAAGTCGGCAAAAGTCGTATGCTGATGTTTAAAGGAGGGATCTAGAATTTTAAATTAGTGATTGGGTCTACTTGAAAATCTCACCTATGAAGGCTGTGATGAGGTTTGGCAAAAAAGGGAAACTTAGTCCCAGGTGTGTGGGCCTATATCAAATCTTGAAATGTGTCAGGAAAGTTGCATATGAGTTGGATTTACCGAATGAGTTGGCTCCGGTTTACCCCGTGTTTCATGTTTCCATGCTCAAGAAGTGCATTAGAGATCCAGTATCCATCATTCCTTTAGAAGGTTTGGGAGTTGATGAGAATCTTTCTTATGAAGAGATTTTGGTAGAGATCTTAAACCGACAAGTTAAGACGTTGAGAAACAAGGAAGTAGCGTCTGTAAAGGTGTTATGGAGTAATCACTTAGTTGAGGGTGCTACATGGGAGGGCGAGGGCGATATGAAGTCCCGCTATCCTCATGTTTTTTGTCCTTCTACTCCTATTCAAGTTTGAGGTAAGTAGTTCCTTTTGAGTTCCTAGTTTTGGAAATCATCTGTGCTATATGTGTTCTTCATGTTTTCCTTATGATTATGCATGTTCTTTAGAAAATTCATGTTTAGTGACGAATGAGTTTTTTTGCATGATTTATGTGTTCCTCATGTTGTTGTCCATTTGAGTATGATGTTGCATATTTGACTTCATGAAATGAATTGATGAACATGCTATATTATCTTTTATGAGATGGCATATTTGCTCCATAATGTTGTGTTGAGCATTCTTTTATTGGAGAAGGTAGTTCCTCCTATAAACATGAGAAATGTTGAATTTCATGCATATTGGGTTGATAGATGTAGTTCCTACATCCTTTTGTTGCATTGACTATGTTGAGATGGAATTGAAGTTTCCTCCTTTAGGTGGTGCATTATTTTGATGTTGCATGCATGTTGGGCTGCTAGTCTTGAGTCTTTAATTCCTTAAGGTGTCTAGACTGCCATTCGAGGGCGAATGTTCCCAAGGGGGAATTATTATGTAACACCTGGAAAATTAATAGGTGAAACTAGAGCCTAACGTTTGAGTCTTAAAATTTTATGCATGATTTAGAGTTGTAAAATAGCCCCAAAATGTGACCAAGTATTAGTTCAAGTGAGGGTTCAAGGAAGGTGAAAGACATCACTACCCTTACAAGCACTTTTGAACTTTGCCTTAGCCGTGTGGGCAAAAGGCATTATTCAAGTGAGGCTTCAATGCACGTGAAAGAAGTTCACTGCCCTTAGAAGCTCTCGTGAACACTGCCTTAGCCATTTTTGGGCAAGGAGGCAAGTTCACTTGAGGTTTCAAGGAGTGTGGGTGGCTCCACTACCCTTGGAGGCCCCTCGTGAACAAATACCTTAGCCATTATTGGCATAGAGGCAGTTCAAGGGAAGGTCCACGAGGCGTGAAGGACTTCACTGCCCGTGGAGTGCCTCTTGTGAAGCCTGCCTTAGTCGTGTGGGCAGTAGGCATGTTCACACTAGGGACTACGACTTGTGGAAGCTTCCACTGCACGTGGGACCCTCGTGGACAATGCCTTAGCTTCAAAAAACAAAGATATCAAGTCCACATGAGTGACCACGGAAAGTGGAGAAGTCCACTGCCCGTGAATCCCCTCTTGGACTTTGCCTTAGTTTTATTTTAGGCAGTCCATGTGGCAGGCAAAAAGGGGTATTTTTGAAATTTTATTTTTAAGTCCAAATTAAATGGGTATATTTTATATTATTTTTAAATAAGTATATAAGATATTTTAAGTCATTAAACACCCAAACTAAATCACTTTTTCAAAGACCCAAATCAAAATCAAAAGTTCATCTTCCTCACAATATTTCCCTCTCTAAAAACCCAAGAAGAAAAAGAGTAAAATTGAAATTTGGGCTTGAAGAAATCAAGGTTTTTTCATCAAATTCTTATAGGATTCATCATCAAGGTATGGTAGTTTTCATCTTTAGGTAGATTCCACCCATAGATCCCCTTCAAAACTTACAATTTTCCCCAAAATCAAGGATTTTGTTCGAGTGACTTGAATTCTTTTTTTAAATGGTTTCAATGGTTGAATTATGTTGGATTACGATTGAATTGATGATTTATGGTTGAATTATGGTGAAATTCCCCCAAGAACCCATGGATCCCCTATATTGCTAAATTGTGATCTTAATGTGGGTTAATTGAATTTAGAAGCATGTAAATGAGTCTTGTATGAATTAATTGAATTGATTGAATTATGTTATTGCCCATATCTAATGTAAAAATTCTAGATTTTGGGTTCAATGTGATTCATGATTCTTGATGGGTAAATTATGATAATTTGTACATGAATGAGAATTATGCATGTGCTTCAAGAATTACTTTGATAATGAAGATCTATGACTATGGTGTTGTGGTATTGATTGGAAAGGTCATTCTCCCCTATACCCCTACACATTATTTTCCATGAATTATTATGTCTATGAATATAATAGTATTGTTATACTGATTGAAATGTTATTCTCATGAACATACTATGATCATGATGTGAAAGGTTTACTCACATAATAACGATTCTATGGTTGAAAGTACATTATCACCTAATTGAATCTATGAGCTATTTTATGAGTTGTGTTGAATGAAGGGTAAGACACTCCTTGACATGTAAATAAAATTGAAGACTAAATATGTAAATTTTGGGAAAATAATGCTTAGCACCGAGTGGATATGGAATGTGAGGTAGAGGCCCTGCCGTCAACTCAATAGGCCGGGTCATCTAAAGTAATCTCATGAGATGGAAGCTCCCCCGTCAATACAATAGGTTTGGGGTTTCTAGAAGCAATCTCGTTATCCCATAACTATGTGGCAACACAGGTCTTTAGCTAGTGGATCCACCTAGAAGCTAATACATGAGTTCTACCTTAGGCAAGTAGGACACCTCTTTTCGGTGTGGGGGCATGGCATCGGATTCCATGTAGCTCACATGGTCTATATCGTTTAAGGCTATTTTTCCCTACATTACAAGAATATGAATATAACAAGAACATGAACATGAACTATACTTATGACTTCTCAAGGAGTTCTACTTAGTGTGAGTACGGGTATGAGACTTCAGTTATGCATTGCACAAGTAGGCTTTGGAAAGGGGTTATGGTGTGCTTTTTCTTATGCTATGAAGACTTATGAAGTATGCAACTATGATATGAATTATTGCTAAGAGTGACTTTACTTACTACAAGTTATGAACATGAATGTTTTCCTTGTCTTTGAGTATTGGCTATGGATGAGGTCAAGGTATGATGAGCATGATGTGGGTAGCCTAAAAGTGGTACTTAGTATTAGGCAGGTTTATGGGATCTTACCTATGCATTGCACAAGTATTGCTTTGGGTTGCTTATGATATGGTATGACTTATGTTTCTTCACAAATGTGCATAATGACTTCTAAACTTGATAAAATGCATGGTTTCAACTAAATGTCCCTTTTGAGCATGTTTTAAGAATATTTATGCATGGCAACCATACTTAGTGCAATTTTTGTGCTAACTCATATTTTCTACATTTTTCTATATGTGTAGGTTCCGGCCGTTACGGTATACTTCTCCTTTTGAGTAAAGCTTGGATTGATTCTCTCCACGGTTTTGGTGAGTCCTCATGGTTCGAGGACGGTTGTTGTTCATTTCTAGTTTATTCTACTTTTTCTTATGATACTATGTTGAAAGATTTATGACCCTTATTGATATTTGATTGTATTAGATGGTTTTATTGAGACAATGCCTAGACTTCCATTTGGTTTTATGAAAAGACTTCGATTGTAAAAAGTTTTAATTCCGCATCATTTCTAATACTTATATTTATGATATGCTAAGGGCTTGTATGAGACCACTTCGGGGTCGAGTATGCCATGTTACATCTAAGGGGTAACTAAGGCTGGCAACGGAATCGGGAGGTACCAGTACCGATTCCGGTCCGTTACTGGTTCCACCTCGGTTTCGAATAGTATCGGTTAGATCCGGTATTGTGCCGATCCGGGAGGGGTAACGGGACGGAAATCGGGATTTACCGGTCTCGGTCCGGTTCGTTCAGTTTTTTTTTTTAATATGACATTTCAAAATATAGCCGTTGGGCAAAGAGTTTTTGGCCCCACCAACAGCTCTTTCACCCCCATAACTCCCCTTTACACCTCCCTACCCCCCAAACTTTTTTTAATACCCCAAACTTCTTAAAACTACATTTTTATCCTTTTTCTTAACTATAAATACCCCTAATCTTTCATTCTTTTCACTCACAAAAATATCTTATACTCTCTCTACTCTCTACTCTCTAAATTCTCTTATTCTCGTTAAAATTACGAATTTGGTCTTTGGAAATTGGAGCTTCAAAATTCAACTTTCAATTTCGGCTTCCAGTCATACACGTCTACTTTTTTAAGTAGACGTTTGGTACATTCGTTCCAACTTCCAACTCACTTTTCATTTAGTTATTTATTTGTTTGCATTTAATTATTTATTTTGTGAGTAATTAATCTCTAGTCTCTACTTATTTAGTTATTTATTTGTTTAAAACTTTGCTAATCATTTTCGTATTATATATAATTTACTCACTTTTTATACTTGAATATGAATTTTGGAAAAAACGTTATTGAAAAGGGTAAAACAACCATAGTTAATTCATTCACTAATTTATCTACCTCAAAATTCAAGAAAAATAAAAAAATCGATAGTACTTCTAAATCTAAAACTAAAACAACTTCTAAATTAAGAATAAATACGGATGATTATACGCATGTTGATGATACTGTTTTTAATATTGATAATAATAGTGGATTAGATCCTTATCATGAACATTTACAAAGAAGGTTTGGTAATTTTGAAGAGGAATTACCTGAAGATGATTAACATGATGATGTTAATGCTTATGTTGATAGTTTTGATAATAATGTTGATGACTATGATGATGATGAAACTGAGCCACCGTCGGCTACTAGTCCCACTCCCAATCCCTCTTCCTCGGCTCCCGCTCCCTTTCGTTGTGCTGCTCCCGTTCCCCCCATGCATCCTAGGACTAAGGTAGAACGGACTAAAAAATCAGTTGTGTGGCAATTTATGACTCAGAATGAAGATAAAACACAATCTATTTGTAATAAATGTAAACATAGAATGAATCATAAAACTGTAGGAAAATAAGGTGGGACCGAACATTTGAGTAATCATTTAATGTCATGTTGTAAAAATGAATTTTTGCATGCTAAAGCTGTAGCCGAAGCTAAAAAAAATGGTACCACCCTTCCTGAAAAAGTAGGAGTAGAGGGCTCTAATATGGTCCAAACACAATTAAATCCTTCTAATGTTTTTGGTTCTAGTATACAACGGTCATATAGTAGAGAAAAAGATCTTGAAGAATTAGCTAAAATGATTGTTGTTATGGGTTTGCCATTTAGTTTTACTGAAAATCCCGGTTTTATTCATTATATTCAAATTGTGTACAATCCACAGTTTAAAGGTTTTACTAGAAATACAATTAAAAAGGCTATCTTTGATTATCAAGCTCAACATTTTCAATATCTTCGTTGTTTATTTTATTATAACCATTGTAAAATATCTATTACTTCTGATATGGGCTGTAGTGTAAATGGTATTGATTATTTCACTATTACTGCGCATTGGATTGATGAAAATTGGATTTTACAAAAAAGAATTTTAGGTTATAAATATTGTGAAATGCATAAAACCGGTAGTTATATAGCTCAATCAATTGTAGATGTTTTGCAAAACTATGAAATTTGTGATAAAATAAGTAGTGTCACATTAGATAATGCTTCTAATAATAGAAATGTTGTTGAAATACTAAAGTCGTCTCTTTGCCCTATTTATATTGATGATTTTCATATTAGGTGTGCTGCACACATATATAATTTGATTGTTAGAGATGGTATAGCAATGTATGATGATGGTTGCACAAAAGTTGAAACTGCATGTCATTTTATTTTTAAATGTCAAGTTAAGTCTAGACGTAGAGATTTTGAAAATCGTTGTCGTGAATTTAATCTTCCACCTAGAAAAATTCCAAAATTAGTGTGTACTAGATGAAATTCTTTATTTGAAATGCTTGAAGTTGTCTATGAATATAGAAAATCTTTACAAATGGTTTGGAATGCTCATAATTCAAATATGACATATAGACTTGATGATAATGATTGGAATGACATAAATGAACTTATAAAATTCTTAAAAGTTTTTTATTTAACTACAAAAAAAATATCTGCACTTTATTATCCAACTATTTGCTCTGTTTTACCTAATATTTGTGCTATTTCTAGTAAATTTTATAAATTCAAAAATAAACCAAGATTTGAAGAATCTGTTAAGAAAATGATTGAAAAATTTTAAAAATATTTTATTCCTATTTCTCAAATTTATTTAACTGTTTGTTTGTTAAACCCACATTACAAATATGAAGGTGCATCACGAATGGTTGATAAAATATATTTTAATTTGGGTATTGCTAGTGAAGATGATGAAACACCTAGTTGTCAAGATGTTAAAGATAGTATAAAAATTGAAGCTAGAAAATTGTACGACTTGTATAATTCTAATATAAGGAATGTAGTACATAACGAAGAGCCTCAAAGTTCTAGGAGTAGATATAATAATGAAGATGATATTGATGATATGATAGATTGTATTATTGAACTTTCTCATAATGATAGAAATGATTTTGATGCATATATTAATCAAAATACAGAACCTACTACTATTGATCTTCTAGAATGGTGGAGCAATCGCGGCCAAGGATTTCCAAAACTTCAACCGATTGCTCGAGATGTGTTAGCTATTCAAGCATCTTCAGTAGCTTCGAAAGGCGCTTATAGTGCAGCAAGATTTCAAATTGGAGAGCATAGATATTCATTAGCAGCAGATAGCTTGGAGATATCCGTACTATTTAGAAATTGGATTAATGGCGAGAGAAGAAGTTATGGTCGTCCACCTTTACCGACTAAATTTGAAAATGACGTTGATGAAATAATGCAAATTTTAGTGATAATGGCATTGATGCAATGGAAGAACTAGCTAATCAACCAATTCCAGAGCATGTTACTAGAGAAATGTTAAATGATTTAAAAAAAGATTTCCTTGTAGCATGAACTATTAAATTTAAATGTCTATTAGTATGAGTATAATAATTCAAGGTCTAATTCAAACAGAACCCTTCCTAGAAGGTGGCTGTGTAGATTAGATTTTTAATACTCTACTAATATTTTGTAACTCAACTTGTACTATTTAATTAATATTAATAAAAGTATAGGCTATTCGCCTTAATTTTTTTTTTATTGTCTTCAAAATTTCAAATTTAACTTTTAAAGTGTGAAATTTAAACTTTTATAGTTTTAAAGTTTGAATTTAAATTTTCAAACTTTTAAAATTAAAAATGTGAAATTTAAACTTTTACAGTTTTATAGTTATAAAGTTTGAATTTAAATTTTCAAACTTTTAAAATTTACAGTGTGAAATTTAAACTTTTATAGTTTTATAGTTTTAAAGTTTCAAATTTAAATTTAAATTTTCAAACTTTTAAAGTGTGAAATTTAAATTTTTTGTAGTTTTTAAGTTTGAACTTTGCATTTAAATTTTCAAACTTTTAAAGGGTGAAATTTAAACTTTTATAGTTTTAAAGTTTGAATTTAAATTTTCAAAGTTTTAAATTGTGAAATTTAAACTTTTATACTTTTAAAGTTTCAAAGTTTGTATTTAAAACTTTAAAAGTATAATTTTTTTTGCTTCTAAAAAAATTATAAGAGTTTTAATATTATTTGTGTAATGTTGCTAATTTTTTAATTTTAATAAAAAAAAATTTAATTATAACAGTTGAGACCCGATTTCCGGTTCGGTCCGGTCCGTTACCGGTCCGGGAGGGGTACACTGATTTTTTTTCAGAATTACCGGTTCCGGTTCGATTCCGTCCCGTGGTGCCCGATTTCGTTCTGGTTTAGCTCTATCCCGGTCTAATAGTCCCGGTTCCGGTCCCGTTGCCAGCCATAGGGGTAACGCTGGGTCGTGACACCCATAGACACTAAAACCTGCCCGAAACTAAAATTTTCCTTCTTCTCAAAAACCTAATTGTTACAATTTAGCTCGCGATTAGTACCATTTCTAATCACAGTAGCATTTGTATGTCCTCACTTTTAAGGGCACCTCTTATTTCAGATATTGAGTCTTTTTGTTTTCAGACAATTAGAGTTAGTTGGGGGCATGTTCCTACAACGCATCTTCTTAGATGATTTTAGATATAGTAGTTTGAGATTAGTGGTTTCTTAGATTTATTTTCTTATACATTTGGTGTTTTGAATTTAATATGACTTTTAGATACTTCAGTAGTTATTTATGGAAGTCTTAGTGTTATGTCAGATCACTAGTTAGATTATTATCACTTGTGGCACCTATTTTTGTTGATTAATTAAATTTTAGTGACCAACCATTATGTCCTGTAATGATTGAATATTATCCCCTTGTTAATTGTAAGCTAAAAGATTTTTGTAACTCTTGAAAAAAATTGGTCGTTACACTTACTCTTATATGTACTAGATTTGTATCCCTTTATCAAGAAGTAGTGGTTAAAAGTAATTTTGTGTATACCAACAAGGTTTTCAACAACAATAACAACAAAACATACACAAGGTTTTCACATGTTTATTCTCTAACCTAAACAAGTGGAAGGAAAGCTCAATATGCCTGAAGAAGCACTTGCAAAGTTTTTCATCAATGATATAAATCTCAAAGTTATAGAATGAAGCTTAGAATGAAACATAGATCTAAGATTGAATTTAATAACTAGAGGAAGCTCCAACTAGTGAAGTGGATAAGGGTCGTCTTTCAAGCTGAAAAATAAATGAAAATGGGGGATTAAAGTATAGAAAGAGAGAATAAACCAAAAGAATTCACATATGAGTAAGTATGAGTGTGTGATTTAACACATACATTTTTTGTCTAAGCACACTGTCACTCAGAGAACTTGATGAACCATAGTGTAGGCCAACGACTTATGGAATGGAAAATCTCACTTTTAGAATTTCAAAGTTGAGCTATAGATAAAGGGGAGACCATCCATCTAGTTCTGTCATATCCTGAATCTACACGTATTCGATATGCAGTATTTGAAACCAAAAGTGATCTTAAGCTATCTATGTGCACAACATGATATCTTGTTGACAATATATTTGATACAATAGCGCGCAATATTGTAAAAGATTATGATGATACAAATTCTATGTCTATTAAAATATGTTGGTATAGAAATAATTATCAAGTAAAAAGTGAAATGATGCTTCTTGATAAGCATAAAGCTTATTTGACTTGCAATCTAGACACTGAAGATATCATTCATTTAGTATTTAATGTTGTCACTTGACAAAATTGATATAAAAATATCATATGGACTAAAAAAGCATGAATCATATGTAAATTTTTGGAAAACTTATTTATAATCCTCACATGGATTAAATCAATCAAGAATCTTTTGTATTGTTATAGAAGTTGATAACTTGAATTGAAACTCTTGAAGAGTTTTCCAAAGGCAATAAATTATTTTCTTAAAGAAGTTGAAGTGAGGAACTTGCATAATTCTTTTAACCTAAAGGATGATTCATAAAAGGAGAAAGACGAAAGCACATTTATGTTGGGAAAGACAAGACGCTAACAAGAATGTCTGACAGGATAACAGCGGAATAATACCCAAGTCTAAACTTTCCCTTTCAATTTGAACCAAGAGAAGACAAACTAAATCAAGCAATACGAAGAATGGACACAAGTATATCAACCAAACTAAAATAATAAGACAAGAATTAATCAATTACACAAGACATAACGATTTACATGGAAAGTCCTTCGATGTAAAGGGTAAAAAATCACAGGACCAAAAGCTCCACTATAAACACCAAGAGTTACAAAATTATTCTCCAAAATTGGCCACAAAACAAGTGTCAAACAACGAGCAACAACAAAACAAGATTGCACCAAAATTAGAGAATTAAAGGAGAGATTTCACCCAAAAAGGGGCTACTGTTCACGCCCCAACATCAGAAGCTACAGACCTCCAAATCTGATCTCCACCGTTGAATTGCTAGAACCGAATGGTTAGAACTCGCAGTTCAAATTTCAGTACGATCCAACGGTTAAAAAAACGGAAAACTCTGTTTGAAGCAGACTGTCTGAGCAGAAAATTTCGTGAAGCAAAACCGAAATTTTTCTCTCTTTCTCTCAATCTCTAAAACGGATTTCTCTTGATTTTTCTCTCTTGTGTTTTTGAAAATAAGACCTAAAGAAGCCTTATATATGCCACATAATATTGAGCTTATGGGCTAAAGTGGGCTGGTCCTAATAAGACTTTTATTATCCACATAGGAAGGAAAAAAAGATCTTAAACCCAACAATTTCATCAAAGTTTTTCTACACACATGAGCTCTCAAGAATGATGATATCAACATGCAACAGATTTGTCCAAGTAATGATATGAGTGATTTATTCAACAAATCTCTACCAACTATAACTTTCGAGAAAATGGTGTACAAGCTTGGAATGTGAAGATTCAAGTCTTTGGATTGATATTCAAATTAGGGGGAGTTAATACGCGATGTACTCTTTTTTCCTGAGCTCACAAGATTTTATCCCATTGAATTTTCCTTGTAAAGTTTTAAATGAGGCATCCATAATGTGTATTATTAGATATGTGTACTCTCTTTTTTCACTAGAATTTTTTTCCCATTAAGTTTTATCTAATAAGGTTTTAACGAGGCATATAATCTATCAAATAGACATTCAATGGGAGTGTTATAAACATAATTGTATTATAGTAATGTCTATTATGTGGAGTCCTTTTTGGAGAAAAGTTAGAAATTCCATTTGGGGACCAAGTTAGGTTTCCCCTTAAATTCGTTCATTGTAAATTAGATCTGTGAATTCCTAAATATCTCTCAAGAGAAATTATAAGTCTTCCCTCTTCTCCCTACTTTCTTCTCATTATTTTATATAGTTTCATAACAAGATATACTTTTAATTATTTTGATTGATTTTATTTTAATCGAAAAGGAATTTTAATTTGAGCTTCTTATGTAAATATACAATCTGCCAAAAAAGAAAAATTCAACTAAATGATTGTAGGTATATGTAATGTATCGATATTGTATAAATAGTGTATATACATCACTATATGAGTTCCTATTTATATATCGTAGGAGTTCATCTTCCTCAACGAACTAAATTATTTTCCAATTCTAACGGCTCAAATCTCCTCTAAACAATCTCAAATCTTATAAATGAGTTCCTCTTGATGTTCTGAATCTTTTGTTCATTCGAAATGATTCACATATGCAGCTGGTCAAATTTTAAAATTAAAGCTTCAAAGTTGTTCAAATTTTTTAATGGATATCACCTCAAAGTTCCTCTAAACAATTCAAATTTTAGATATTTGCTTCTCTCAATATTTCAATTTGTTTTGATACACTATTCACTTGAAACCATTCATGTTAAATTTAATATTCAGGACACTGGACAAGGCTTAAAATTGATACTTTTTGGTTCTACTTGTTTTGCTATAAATATTATTAAAAGGAAAATCATATGATGAAATTACCAGAGTTTCACTTCAACATTATAAAACAGAGGAGAAAGTGGAAAAAAGAAAGAAAAGAGAGAAGGAAGGAAAACAATGGAGAAAATGAGAAAAGAAGATTGCATGGCTATAGCGAGTAATAAAGCAACCATTAGGCTATCTTTTGTGCAATTGGTGGATTTTTAATCTTACGAAATTATAATCTCGGGTAACAAAAAGCACCTTATAATTTAAAGGAAAAAGGGTCTGATATACCCCTCAACTTTATCATTTGGAACTGATATGCCCCTTGTTATCAAAGTGGCTCATATATACCCTTGTTGTTATACAAACAGCTCACATAAACCCCTGTCGTCGTTATAAAATGAGCTCACATAAACCCTTCATTTAACGGAAGTGAAAAAAATTAGTTTTAAATTTATTTTTTTGACTTTTAATTTTCTTAAAAATTATTGAGGGGTATATATGATTCTTCTAGCAAAGTTCAAGGTATATTTTAATCTTTTTCATATATAAATTATTTTTTGACTTCTTTGATTATAATTATTGAGTTTCTTATTCTTATTTTATTTTTTTCTTTCATTCCTTAGTGTAAAGAAAAAAAAATTTAAAACTATTTTTTTGTGGCTATATTATAATTTAAAACCTTTTTTTTTGTATATATTATAATTTAATTTTTGTATTTGAAGAAAAAAAATTGGTCATTTTTGTATTTGAAAAAAAAAATTGGTCATCTATAATAAGTTTTACAAGTGAAACATAAATAAATTTGACCATCAAAATAATAAATCTAAATTAGTCATTGAAACAAAAAAAAAGTAAAAAAAAAATATGTTTGAGGAAGATTAAATATACTCATATGGGATTATATTTTATTTTTAAAAAAAAAAAATTAAACTAGAATTAAATTTTTTTCATTTCCGTTAGAGGAAAAGGGTATATGTGAGTCATTTGTATATAAGTAGGGGTATATATGAGTCACTTTCATAACGAAGGATATATCAGCTCTAAATGACAAAGTTGAGGGGTATATCAAACCCTTTTCCCTAATTTAAATATAAAACTTACCTCATACTTCAAATTTATAAAATGATGGTAATACGACTACTTTAAAAGGATTCTAAAAAATAAAATCACACAAAGATATACAGTGAAATCCTCTACCCTTATACCAAAATTTTATTTGCAACAGTGCTTGAAACCCTTGGCACATACATCACATCACACGTTGTGCTCTTATCACTATACCAAAGCCGAGAGTCAAAGGTGTATTCAACTATCATCACCAGAAAAATTAGGCACATACATCAGACATTCTGTTCTGTTCTTGCCACTGTATGTACCAAACAACGTGTCAACGTTGGACTAAGAGGGTGTTTGGATTGACTTTAGGTAGGTTTTTAACTTCGACAAGTGTTTGACAAATATAAAAATTACTTCGATATAAGTTTAAAATGATTTAAACTTAGTTAGAAATAAGTGTTTGACAATGTCAAAATGACTTAAAATAAGTCAAAAACCAAAAATAAATCTTATTTATTTTACTTAAAAATCATTTAAGTTTTACTTAAAAGCTACTTTTTTTTTTAAGTGAATCGAGACGAACTCTAAGTTATCATCACCAAAAGAAAACCTCAGCCTTGCCATTTGCTCTAACCCTCCATAAAAAAGAAAAATTAAAGGAAAGGGTAGTAGAAATGGTTCCTATTTTTTGCTCTTATTTAACAAACAAATAAAAATGTGGTACATGTTGAAGACAAGTATCTGCACTCTTCTGCAGATGAATCTGCACACCCCCTAATTAGGGACATGACATGGAAAAATGGGGGCAAAGGCTGGCTGGCTATATACTACAATTCACAAGCAGGCTACAAATACAAATACAAATCTGAACCTAATAGGAGACACCCAAATACACCTTAATATCAAGTGCAAGTTTTAAAATTACAATTGGGCTAAACCATATCCTATCCAAAGACATGCAGCCTGCAGCTAACACGACGGTGGTTGAAGTTGCTTCAACCGTCTTACTACTTGCTTCATTGTAGGTCTAGTAGAAAGAGAGTCAACCGTGCAGACCACAGCCAAGTGTAGGACCTCAACCAAATCATCATGTGGGCCTGAATCCCATAGACCAGCAGTAAAGAACTCCTTGGCACGGCCCTGGCGTAAAAGCATGCATGCCCAAGCAACAATATTGAATCCATTTCCATAAGAAGAGAAAGAGGGATCAAGTGCTTTCTTATCTGATATTAACTCAAGCAACACAACCCCATAACTGTAGACATCAGCCTTGTCCGAGACGCGGCAAGTCATGGCATATTCAGGAGCAACATATCCAAAAGTTCCCGCCACACCAGTAGTTGCATGGGTCTCTGAAGTTCCCAGTAATCTAGCCAAACCAAAATCAGATAAATATGCATTATACTCCTCATCCAATAGGATGTTGCTTGGCTTCACATCACGATGAAGCACACGTGGTACACACTGATCATGTAGATAAGCAAGTGCACGGGCTACATCCAAAGCAATCTTGTGAAGAACCCTCCAGTCCACAGCCCTTGTAGACCTCTCCTGAATAAACTTTTCCAAATTACCACCTGGCAAAAAGTTATAGATCAGAAACATTTCTGTTTCACTATTATGATATCCTATCAGAGTTACGAGGTTGGGATGTCGAAGCCTCCCCAGAGTTCTGATTTCTGCATCAAACTGTTGAATCCCCTGAAAACGTCCTACAGCAAGTCGCTTTACTGCCACTAGGAACCCTGGTGCAATCTCCGCTTTGTATGTTGCTCCAAAACCTCCACTGCCTATGCAATTGCTAGCATTGAAGCTCCCTGTGGCCCGCACGACATTTTCAAATGTCAAAGGAACTGGAACTTCTGTAAAAACTGTAACTTCTTTCCTGGTAGATCCAGCAACTCTAGATCTTGGATTCCATTTTCTGGTGTAAAAGAACAGGACTATCAGAGCAAGAAGAACTGACACAATAGCTGCTGCAGATGTTATGGATGCAATCTCTATGGAGTTGAAACCACTGCTCCCTCCTTTTTGGGTTGAACCTGAAGGAGACGCAGCAGAATCTTGTGAGTCCCCTATTCTTCCCTGCTGATCTGTAGAAGGTGTTGATAGAGAAAATACATGGCACGATTGCAGAAAAGGGTTTCCCTGAACACTATTGCATTTCATCAAATCTTTGTTAAGAGGCAGTGGCCCAGACAGATTATTGAAAGAAACGTTAAATGCTGCCAGTGTGGTCACATTGGCCAAGCCTGAAGGTATATTCCCTGATAAATTGTTGTTGTTAAGAAGAAGGGAAGTCAAATTCCTCAAATTTACCAGATTATTTGGAATTTCACCAGACAAAGAATTCGAAGAAAGTTCAAGCGTTTCTAAAGAGTGCAATTGCCCGAAACTTGAGGGGATGGAGCCAACCAGATTATTGCCAGCCAAAGAGAGGTAACTGAGATCCTTTATCTGGCCAAGACTGCTAGGAATCTGACCTCGCAGGTGGTTCCAACTTAAATTGAGAGCAACTAAAGAAACCAGACTCCCTATACTCGGAGGGACTGTCCCACCAATCTGATTTTTGGATCCATCCAACAGCCTAAGAGACCCACAAATCGCACCAATATCCTCTGGGATTTGACCCGACAATGCATTATTGCTTACATTAACAACCATACCTTTCAATTCATGACATTTCTCGAACAAGTTACCAGCAAAAGGTCCAGTAAACCTGTTACTACCAGCAAGAAAGGCATAAACAATTTGTTTGCCTAACATTTCAGGTGCAATTAGCATGGAAGGCGGTAAATTTCCTGTGAAGTTGTTACCACCGAAATTATGAAATACTGCATGGTCACCATCACCTCCAAATAATGAAGTAGTGTCTAGAACACTTCTACTGGTGAAATGTGCTAGATATGCAGATGATGTATCATAGGGCCCAAATGGATCTCCACCGCTGGAAACAACATGAGCACAACTGTAATTGGAAAACCTGGGAATTGAACCAGACAGATAATTCCCACTCACATCGAACACAAACATGCAAGGAACTGGCAGTTTCTCAACAAGCTGTCCAGTCAGCCTATTTGAGCTCAAGTCAAGAAAATGCAACTTCTGGCAGCTACCCAATTCCTCAGAAATCACTCCAGTATAATAATTTTGAGCCAAATTCACAATCTCCAAATTGTCACAAGCACCCCAACTGCCAGGAAATTTTCCTGAAAGAGTTGACCTGGGAGCCCATATCATTCTCAAACTAGGAAGCCTGGTGATCTCTGATGGGATTGTGCCTTCAAAAAAGTTAAACTCATCAGTAGTACGAGCTGAATCAGACACATTTGGAAGAGGATCCCACAAACTTGACAGTACAAGAATGGATAGTTTCGAGCAGTTTCCCAGCTCAGATGGTAGTCGTCCACTTAGGCTGTTCCTAGACACATCAAGAATCTTGAGCTCAATTAGTTGACCAAATTCAGCTGGAATACCCTCTTCCAACAAATTTGAATATAAGACAAGTGACTGCAACCATGTGCAGTTCCCTAAACTTTTTGGAATATTACCACCTAAGATATTACCTGCCATCTCTAGACTTTGAAGTTTCTCACAAGAACGCCCAATCTCACCAGGAATAGACCCGCTAAGCCTATTAAAAGACAGGTAGATTCCCCTCAGATCTCCAAATCCACCAATGAATGCTGGAATGGTCCCATTTACCCTATTTCCAGCAAGATTCAAGATTTGTAGAGCAAGGCAATTCGACAAGGAATTGGGTATGGCACCCACAATCTCATTAAAACCCAAGTTTAAAACCCTCAATTTCTTCAACCCCTTAAACTCCAATGGCAAAGACCCAGTAATTAAATTCCCTTCCAGATCCAAAACTTCAAGTTTCTCCATATCCCAAATTCCCAGTGGAATTTCACCACGCAATTCATTAAAAGGCAAGGATAAAACCCTTAGTTCAGTTAACTTTGATATTGCGAGAGGTACTTTACCAACAAGCTTGACACTATTATTAGCACAAACCCTTGTAATTCCAAAGCCATTCAAAGGAAATTGAGCAATTTTAGCACAAGATAAAGAACCCAAATTACCTCCAGTGATGTTCAAAGCCACAACACGTGAATCGGAATCACAGGAGACACCAAACCATGAACAGTGATCAGTATTTCTCGAGCTCCAGCTAGAAATCACTCCAGAGGAGTCTAAAAGTGAGGCCTTTAACTCCAAGAGCGCTGATTTATCCGAATCCGAGGAAAGTGCATACCCATGAACTAAGAAGAAAACATAAAGGATGAGAAAAGCCTTCAAGGGTATGTCATGATAGTACCATTTGATGACAAAACAACAACGACCCATTAGTAAAACCCCAAAAGGGTCCTCAAAAATGCAAAAAAAAATACAGACCCAAATTCCCCTTGTATGTGAAGATTATAGGAAGCAGAAATGGGGTTTTGAAACTCAAAAACCCTAGCCCTAACCCTAGTTTTTGGGGCTGCTTGGTTGTGAACAGAGAGAGAGACAGTCAAGAAGAGGAGAGAGAAGAAGACTTAAAAGAGAGACGAGAGAAAACGCGTTGCTGCTGTTTTTTTCAATTTCTCATTTTTCTATGAATTGTCTCTTCTTTTTTTTGTACGTTCATTTTCCATTAATTCTATGCTCAACTGTTTTCGTTTTTGTTCTCGTCTCAAGATTATTAATTTTGATTAGTATTTTGTTAGATACAGAGAGTGTGGGGTCAGTTGAAGAGAGTGATGGATTGGTGTGGGGTCTGGTGTACATACTTCGGTAAAAAAAAAAAAAAATGGACACCATGCCGCACAATAAATGCATCATCTACCCCTCGCTCATCAATATGGACCACCGTAAAAATATATGGGAGGTGCTAAATGGTTAAAAAATTAAAAAAATTATAATATTTTTTTAATTTTAAAATAAATTGATATTGTTTTCATGTTTTAGTTAAAATATATTAAAGTTAAAAGGATAAAAATATTTTTAAAAAGTAAAATAACATAGATAAAATATCATTTTGGCCAAAGTTTCTGGCCAAAAAGATTTTTCCAAAATATATAATCTACTACATACACCCTTCATGCGGCACGCGTTTACTATATGTTATTTTCATTTCAAAATAATTGAATTGTTCAAGTTATTTCATACATTTTTAAGAAAAAAAAGTTTAGGACATAGATTCATTGAATTGTTGAAGATGTTCCCCATCTTTTTAAGATAAAAAAAATTGGACATAATTTAAATATTATTTTTCTTTTTTGCACTTATTAGTTATTGTTAAATTTATCTTTAGAATAATTTACAATAATTAAATTTCTTAAACTCATCACATAGAAAATCCAAAAGAAAGAAAAAAAATGAGAGAATATTCTAAAAGTAGTCTTGAAGATTCAATAATTAAGTTAATTTGAAATATGAAAAAGTCTCAATAATTCAATTATTTTGAAGCGGAGGGAGTATTATTTTTTTATTTAAATTTATGTGACATAGTTTAGCTTAGATTTAATCAAAAAAAATTATATGTTTTTGGAAGTATTTTAAGTTGTTAATTATTATGATTTTTTTACTATTTCAAAGTAATTTTCACCGAATATATATTACTTCATTTGTAACAATTTATGTGCCACAGATGAATTTCGAGACTCCATAAAAAATCATATGCTTTTTTTTAAAAAAAAATATCTTAAATTGTTAATTATAATGACTTATAGTATGTTTTGAACATAATTTTTTCACATAATATATGTTACTCCATCCTAGGGATGTGCATCCGTTCAGCTCAACTTTGAGTTTTTAAATATGCTAAATCAATAATCAAATCAATAAGATATGTTTTATTGGTTTTTGGTTTATCGTTTTAGTCTTTAACGGTTTGATTTTTGGTTTAACTAATAAGAAAATGCTTATAAAATAAATATATGACTTACTCTAACAAATTTGACGCAATAAGACAATAGTGTTACTTTATAAATGCTCATAAAATAGAAACAATAATAACTAAGATGAAAAGAACTATACAAGTGTAACACAAAGAGAAATTAAGAGGAATAAGATTCTTACTTTAGGCTTTGACATTTTGTATAATGAGAATTTGTGAACTCAAAGACACTGTGAAGTGTGAATTGAAGGCTAAATGGCACATACAGTAACTATTAAGGTAATGAGATTAATATTTAATATTTATGTACATGTAAAAGTAGTAAATTACTATAGTCTTAATGTGTTATCGATTTACTCAATAACCCAATATTAAAAACTAATATCAAATTGATAACCCGATGATTTTTTTATAAAACCATTAAAACCCGTACAAATAGGAATAATCCAATAACATTTTTTTCGGTTCGATTTTTTCACAGCCCTACTCCCTCCCAGTTTATGTGATACAAATGAAATTTCAAAAGTCACTCACATTTTTTAAAAAGTTTTTAGATATTTAAGTAGTTAATTATTGTAATTTATAGTACGTTTTATGTAATTTTTATATAAATATGTTACTTCGTTTATCTCAAATTATGTGTCATAGGTAGAATTTTTAGAGTAAACCAATTTTCTTTATATGTTTTTAGATATTTTAAGTTTTCTTGATTATTATTATTTATAATACTTTTTACATTATTTTCTATAAAATAGCAAAATACAAAAATCTTAGAACAGAACACTAAAAATATTCTAACTATCCTTGACATAATATAAGTAGACATGTTGACAAACGTATGATGCGTCAGTACCACATCCAGGATCTTAGGAAAGGGGAGATTCATTCTTGACAAATTCGATCGGGAGTTCATAATGTGGAGTAAAAAGGATTTGAACCTTTGTATGGCGGTACCAAAAATCGATGCAAGTCGATAGGTCATTCAATCATCGAGTACACTAGCGACTTCCCACACTTACCATGACAACATCACCGATCTTTGGCGCTTATGAAGATGGGGGGGGGGGGGGGTTGTAGCCATTTCTAAATAGTATTAGATACCAAATCAAATTTTATATATATCATAATTAATAGTATTAGATTATTTATAAAAAATAACAGTAGTAATTTTATAACACAGAAAGAATCTACATAGGGCGGCTCAAGCACATTAGTAGCCTAAAGAAAAAGTCAATAGAGGTCTTAAATTTTTTTAAAAAGTTTTTATAAAATAATCTATTCTTCTAGATTTTTGTGATACAAATTTATTAATGACTTTTATATAATTAATTTCTTTTAATATTTTCTTGTCAATTGATAACTTGGAGGATTTGAAGACTTTAACTTACAAACTTGAAGAATTTGAAGACATCAACTTGTATATTTGGAGGATTTTGAAAACTTCAACTTGTAAACTTGAAGAACATGCAAACTTCATCTTGCATATTTGGAGGATTTGAAGACTTCAACTTGTATGCTCTTGAAGACTTCAACTTTAACTTGCGTACTTGGAGGATTTAAAGACTTCAACTTGCAGACTTGAAGAATTGAAAGACTTCAACTTGCATACTTGAAGAATTTAAAGACTTCAACTTGCAAACTTGGCTGAATTTCAAGACTTCAAGAATACTGTTAAAGAAGCTTATATTTTATAAGATTTTTCCCTTTTTTGACCCATCAATACTCTGTGCAAGTGTGAGGTTTGATGAATGATGAGTAGGGGATTTCCCCTCATTAGGGCTTAATATTCATAGTTTTAGTGTTCTCAATGCATATCTCATGCTCTAAACTGATGTTTAAATGCTAATTTGCAGCAATTAAGGCAAAAGAGCAAGGCAAGGACATTACTGGGCAAAAAGGAGCGAAAAAGCTAAAAAAGTTGAAGAAAAGCAAGGCTGATGATCGCCAAGACCACTCGGCGAACTGTTGAGTGGCTCTTCAGCTCGCCAAAAGTTCCAGAAGGCCAGCCTAAGGAAAAGGCCAACTTGACGATAGAATGTGCAACTCGGTTATAAATACATTGATCAGTCCTAAACCTAAGAATTTGGAAGAGTATAAATGTGTGTGCTCCGATCCAGATTGATGTTATCCACATATTTCTGAGTGTGCTTCTTGCAGGGCTTGAATTGATTCTTTTTCTCCCAAACATCGTAACAGTATTCGCTCAAATGATCTTTTATATAATGTGTCCTTGTAAAGGAAGTGAGGTGCACGACAATGAATGCCAGTCCTTCTTCTTGGATTTTTTGGAAGTATCCCATAACACATATAGTCAATAATATATTGTCTCCAATATTCCTTCGCGACTTCAGAAACAGCGACGAGATACTCAAGCTCTATATATTCGTCCTCATTTAGTGGTGGTACTATCCATTTTTAGCAAATAGTGACTTGTGTCTGATCAGGAAGGGTTAGCGTTGAAGCTAGGGCAGCCAACACGTCAGGTTTCTTATTTTCCGATCTAGGCACATGTTGGAGGGTTACATCTCCAAGCCATCCGATCAACTTTTGAGAATAATCATGATAAGGGGGCAATTCGGGCTTCTTCACCTCATAACTTCCCAAGAGTTGATTAATCACTAATTGAGAGTCACCAAAAACTTGTAAGTATAATTGCTTCATGTCAACGGTCATTAAGTATCAACCCTTGGTATTCAGCGACATTATTGGAGCAACATTGCTTCAAAGTAAAGGAGAATGGTAGAATCTCTTCTTGCGAAGTGATGAACACCATGCCAACGCCAGCTCCGCCATGATGTGTAGCCCCATCAAAGTGTATTTTCCAAGGCGGTTGAATTTCAATAGACATTGCATCTTCATCAGGAAGCTCATCAGTCAACTCCCAATCATTTGGTATCAGATGGTCTGCCAAGAAATATGTGTTTTTCCCTTCACCACTTTCTGAGGTATGTATACTATCTCAAACGGTTGGAATTGGAGGTACCATCTTGCTAGTCGGTCTCTAAGGACAGGTTTCGACATAACACACTTGATAGGATTTGCTCTAGAAATAAGACGAGCAACATGAGCTTGAAAATAATGCTCCATCTTTTGAATTGAGAAGACTAGTGTCAAGCACAACTTTTCAATTGGCGAATAGTGCAACTCGTTTGGTGTCATTATTCTTTTTAAGTAATAAAGATAGTTTTCTTTTCCTTCACTATTCTCTTGAGCTAACAGTGCTCCTACAAACATTTCTTGTGCCGCAATGTAGAGTATCAATGGCTTTCCAAGTATACGCGCTGCCAAAACTAGAGGTTTTGCTAAATACAATTCGATACTTTTAAAGGCATCGCTACATGTTGTTGACACCAATTTTGGCCTAACATATTTAAAATTCGTAATTTTTAAGTCTTATTTATTCAATAGTTCAAAATTCATTTTTTATAATTTTAAATAAGTTTATCGATATTTATGCTTATTTGACAAAATTTCAGGATTTTTTTATCAATGAATTTTAATTATATTATTTTTTTTATCATAGTTGGTTGAATATGTTCAAATATTTGTTCATTTTGATTAAATCACTGTTTTTATTAAATTGCATTTTTTACATGTCATTAATTACGTTCATTACATCTTTTAATATTTATTTTATTCGTTACATTTGTTAATATTCATATTGATAGTTTGCACAATCTAGAAATTCATTCAAATATGGATAAAATTTCATACACAAATATTTTATCAACTAGTGATTTGATCCACAATTTTAAGATAATGGTATTGTAATATTTGTGATTTTCTATTTCCTATTTAAACAATAGCTTGTTCATTAAGTTAGGGGGTGATGAATTATTTTTTAAATGAAGGTGGTAAATTTTCATATTTTTAAATAACAATAGGGTGAACTATTCATTAATTTTTTGGTTATCACCACCCCAAATTCGGGCCAAACTCCAGCAACCCAAAACCCCTATTCATTTTCTCTTTTTTTTCCTGGCGAAACCCCACCGGATTCAACTCCAAACCAGCGAGCTGAAGCAGCCGCCCAAAGACCCCATTTTCCCCTTCTCTTCTCTTCCTCATTTGCTGCCACCAGCAGCTCTCCGACACCACCATTTTCCATCATTTTTTTCCAACTTCCAACCACCCAAAGACCACCCCAAACCACCAAATGATTCCCTGCTTTATTTTCTGCTAAAAGAAGCCCAACCAGCAGCTTCATAACACCCAACAATGGTGAAAACAAACCCTCAAGCTCACCTGAAATCGTCAGATCTGCCAGCCACCACCACTGCTTCATGAAGAGCTGAGCTCTGGCGAACAAGACAACTGAAATAACCACCAAAAACCACCGGAAACGACCCCTAAAGCTCACCTCCAGACCCCGACCCAAAACCCTCCACTAACTCCGACCGAAACAATCTCCAAACGACCACCTGAAACCAACCAGCGAACCCACATCCAGCAGCCTCGAAATAGTCAACCACCACTTCCTCCTTCCTCCTTGCTCGATCTCCGCCATTAATGGGGAACTCCGAGCTCTACAAGTAGCTCCGACGAACGGAGAAGAAGTCAACAGTTTCAAAATTTCGAGCTCCGGCGGAACAAACCACGAGCCACCGACCCTATCGCGACTGAGGCTCCAAGCTGGAAACTACAATGCAGCACACTGTCCTACCAACGAACTCTATTTCCGGCGAGGTTCGCTGCTCGAACGCCCTCTGTTTTATTTTTTATTTTTCCATGGCTTTAGTTCTTGTTTGTGTTTCTTTTGATTTTTATTGTGAAATGTCTTGGCAGTTTTGTTTAACGAGATTATTGTTATTTTGATGAAGGGTTGATTCTCTCTTAGGGTGTGCATTTGGTACGAAGCAAAATATTTTTCTAGAAAATAAATAGATTTTTGATTTATTTTTTTATGTTTAATTGGTGAATAAAAAATATTTTTAAATTTTTTTTTTAGTGTTTGATTTATAAATAATTTTTTTTTTGAAAAATACTTTTTATTTTTATTAAAATAAAAAATAATTTTTAAAATTAAAAATATTTTTTAAAAATAAA
This sequence comes from Solanum commersonii, assembly GCA_029007595.1. Taxonomy (NCBI): domain Eukaryota; kingdom Viridiplantae; phylum Streptophyta; class Magnoliopsida; order Solanales; family Solanaceae; genus Solanum; species Solanum commersonii. The sequence goes on from JAJTWQ010000136.1 coordinate 861,779, forward strand.
CTTAATTTTTTTTTTTTTTTGAAGGGAATAGGGGGTTCATAGGGGGCTGATGGGGGGGAAGGTAGGTGTTAGGGGTAAAAAAATAAAAAAAAATAAAATTAGAAATATTTTCCAAAAGCAACTTTTAATTTTTTTTTTTGAGGGGTGGTAGGGGGCTGGGGTAGGAGTGAGGGTGGATTAAAAAAATTGAAGTTAATTTTTTTTTTTTAAAAACAAGTTTTAAATTATTTTTTTCGAGGGGTGTAGTGGTTTGGAGGGCTGGTTTGAGGGTAGAAACAAAATAAATTGATTGGTTTGGAGGGCTGGTTTGAGGGTAGAAACAAAATAAATTAATTTTTTCAACAAAAAAAAAATTGTAATTTGAAGTTGGAAGAGAGTTTTAAAAAATGTTTCTTTAAGTTTTGAAAGAAAGTTATTTTTCTTAAATTTGAGGAAAATTAGTTAATTTGAAAAACATTTTTCAAAAATATTTAATCCAATCAAACATAAGAGAATTGAAAAATATTCCGAAATATGTTTTCCTTATACCAAACACACCCTTAGTGTTGCTTTGTTTCATACATTTTAGATCTGGATAGGCTGCCGTTATACCATGATCTTTGAGTCTTGCATTGATTTTTGTGTTATCATTATAATATTTTTTTTATGGTTTCATTTTAATTTTCTCCTAACTTAATTGTTTATTCCTGTTACTATGTTAGCTCATATTGAGTTGACTTTTGTTTTGATTGAACATTTGGTCCAGTAAATTTAATATTATTTTGATTAATATTGATTTTATTATTTCATATTCTTCCCTGCTAAATTTTACTTCCTGCTAACATCACCATTGATACATTGTCACTGTGTATTATTTTAAATTTAATCTATAGTTTGTTACTTTGTCTCATTTGACGTTAATTGTCATGGTCTCATTTTATTATTTTAATATGTTTGCCTTTGCATTAGTCACAAGTTAAAATTGGCCAATGAGAAAATCTTTTCGTCGATTTTGGAGGCTTCCATATTGTAAAAGACGAAAATTTAATTTAAGTTTATATTTGTTGTATGTTAGAATTGGTCGATAAAGAAATTATCGTCGATTTTCAAGGCCTCCCATGTTAATAAGACAAGTTTTTATTTTTATTTTTATTTTTAAGTTGTTATTTGAGTTATTCAATTTTATTCATATTTATTTGTTATTAACACTTTTACTAAGTGTGTTTATAGGTACCCCAGAGTTGCTTCTCATTGAAGCTATTAGAAAGGAGTTCGAATTAAATTTTCTATTCATTATTTTGTATAAAACAATGTTAGGCAAATCTTAGGCCGTTTCTTATACTATTGTTTTTATTTTATTACACTTGTATATTGTTTGTTATTTTCTCCTCAATTTGAAAAAAGAATGAATTCAGTCAGGACCCACAATTGTGAATTTCAAAGGAGGTCTAACATCTTCCCTTCGAAATAACTTAAACCCCTTACCTAGAATCTATTGGTTTCGTAGATATTTTTAATTGATTTCCTAATTTTTCCTAAAATTAGGTGGCGACTCCTTTAAAATTCGTTTATTCTTAAAATTCATTAAAAATTCAATTAATTGATTATTTGTTGAGTCACCACGACGTTTCGCCTTGTTCAAATTAAGTTGGGATGTAAACACATGTTTGGTCCCAATTAAACGGGGCACCTTTCTTCATGAGATGATCGAATGGTTGACATCTTCCCTCTAGATTTGAGATGAACCTCCTCAAATAGGCTAGTTTTCCTTGGAGACTTTTTAACTCATAAATATTTCGAGGCTCATGCATCTTTGAAATGGCATCAACTTTGGCTTGATTAATTTCAATTCCTCTATGTCTTACAATGAAACCAAGGAACTTCCTAGAAGTAACTCCGAAGGCACACTTCAATGGATTCATCCTTAGTTGATATCTACGGAGCAATTCAAACATCATTCTTATATCTTTCACATGATCACCCCTCTTCCTTGAATTTACCACCAAATCATCAACATAACATTCAACATTTTTATGAAGCAAGTCATCAAATATATTTTGCATAGCTCTTTGATATGTGGCACCAACATTCTTTAAACAAAATGACATTACTTTGTAGAAATAAATACACTTAGGCGTGCGAAATGCAGTGAGTTCTTCATATTTTGGAGCTATGAGAATTTGATTATAGTCGGAAGAGCCATTCATAAAAGACATTGCCTCATAACAGTGGTGGCATCAATCATCAATTCCGGAATAGAAAGAAGGAACTCATCTTTAGGGGATGCATTATTGAGATCTTTAAAGTCAACACAAACTCAAATTTGACCATTCTTCTTCCTCACACGAACAATATTTGACCTCACTAATAAACCCTGTCTCAATGAGTTTGTTAACTTCATTTTCTATCAATGGAACCAAGTCTGACCCAAAACGTCTTTGGGCTTGTTTAATAGGATGAGAATAATTTTTTACTGCTAATTGATGGACTGCTACTTTAGGATTCAAGCCAGACATTTCTTTATAACTCCAAGAGAAGACATCCCTATATTCTTTGAGTATATTCATATACGTGATTTCTTCATCAACTTCTAGAAAGGCACTCAAGTAAGTTGGTCTTGGGTCTTCATTAGTGCTAAGGTTAACTTTCTTTAAGGGATCTATTGTGGTCTTCACTCCTTCTTCAAGTTCTGGTGGAGCATCTCCAACATCTTCCTCTTCTAGAGGATCATTGTGATATATGATGACACCAGACAATATCTTCCAACTCTTCATCAATCTTCATTTCAAGAAAGACATCGTGCTTATTTTGGATCGTAACATGATATGAGGAGCCTACACTTTCTTCATCTTTCTCACGCTCCTTAGTGTAAACTATAATGTGAGCTTTTGCCTTGAGTTCCTTTTTGAAAGAAACCACAAGTTCCACTCGTCGCCTCTTTCTAGAAGGAATCAAACTTTTGAAATCCTTTTGGATAATAGGTGAAGCAAGCATTGTCACTTTTAGATAACTTCTCAGATTCTTGTTATTCTTCTTTAATGGACCTAACCTCTCAAACACAAAAGTTCTTGTTTCTCCAAGACGATCAAAGACGGAAGGCTTTTTGTTGGGAGTAGTGACGCTATCTTCAAAAGTTATATAGTTATTGCTTGCCCTTCTTATGGAAATGCAAATTAGCGGTGGTTGACTATACCCTAGGTCTTCACGTGCTTGCCTAGTTGTATCTTCTGATGGGAGTTTTCCTAACATTGATGACTCATTAGGGTTGTATCCAGCCTTCACAAATAACTTGTAAGCATTGAGATCAAAACCTTCTCTTGTGCACTTTGTAGGGAGTGCCACATCTCACAGTTGATTTTGAGCGATTGACATTCCTGACAGCTTCGAAGACAAGTTTATTGTATTGATCCGTCTGATAGGAAGAGTTAGCCCTATGAATGCATTTTCTTGAATGTTAGATGATTGACCTTCTTCTTTATTCACTTTTGTAACATAGCAAAGTCCAGAAGTTAGCTTCTTCTTTGAAGACATGATCTTCCCTTCAAGAAGAATGGACAAAGTTCTTTAGTGTCAACGTTTACCATTGCAACAGCCTCAACAATTGTTTTTCTTGTGATCTTATCGCACTTGATTGATTAACATCATTAGATTTTGCCCGATTAACAACATAACCCTTAAAATAGAATTTTTCATCGATAAAGTGTCTTTACTTCGGGAAAGGATTATCATCTGCAACTATCTTTCTTTCAATCCCCACTTCGAGTTACTTCAAACATTGATAGTAAGAAGATGAGATAATTATATTCTCATGTACCCAAGGCCTGCCAAATAATATATTATATGAAGTCTTTACATCGATCACATGCATTCATGCACTTGACCGCAAATTTTTCATGTGAATTTCTAATTTAATAGAGCCTATGGACCTCTGTCCCCCTTGATTAAATTCTTGTATCAATAAACAATTTTCACTAAGTTCTTCAGCCGTGATGCCGAGTTTCTTCAATGTGTGGATAGGCAGAATGTTGACTCCAGACCCTTCATCTATTAAGATTCTATTTATCTTCTTCTCTAGCACGTGACTCACCAAATACAAGGGACGATTGTGTAGTGTTTCACCAAATAGAAGAACATTATTTCTAAATGTGATTTTTTGTATTACATGTATGTGCTTCTTAGGAAAAAGGTTCAATAGATTTTTCAAAAGATGAAGGAGACATTATTGACGAGATTTCCCTTGTTGCTTTTCCTTCTTCACTAGGAGATACTTTTTGTGAGGATTCACTCGTTGTTCCTTCTTTGTTAGTAGGAGGCACTTTCATTGTTTCTTCTTTATCAGGATTGAAACGTGATCCTCAACATTGTCTTGAGTAGACTTTGTGCAAAACGAACTTGGTAAGAATTCCTCTAGAGTCACAAGACGTCAGGATTTTTAGTAGTGATGCACTTCTACCTTTGCCTTTTTTGGGCGCTGGATTGATTTATGCTTCTCCAATTTCCTCACCATTTTCCTTCTAATCGGTTGCTCAAATGATTCTTTTCATAAGCTTGACTTGTTGCGTCTTCGCCTAGTCAGAAGAATCCAGCCTTATCACCATCTATATCAATTTTTTGCTCCAATGACTCTTCTACATGCTTTTAGAGATATATATTTGGATCGGATTGAGTGAGCCAAATGTGATAGATATTTGGTTAGAACTAGCCTTCTCATCATCAAGGACAATTTTCTTTTCGTTAACCAATCGCATCACTCTATCCTTAAAGACAAAACATTTTTCAAGAGAATGACTCACAACTCATCAAAAATCTCTGAAACGTCAAAATCCAAGAAGGGATATTTTTTCCCTTGCATCTCCCTTAGTGTCGACTTTTGATTTGAACGTGCTTGGAAAGTCGTTATTGCATTTTGCTTCATGCCCTCATTCATAGTGAACTTCGCAGGCGGCACATTAACATTCACAGATTCTTTGTTGTCATTTCTGGGCACATAATTTCTCCATCTCTTGGATTTCTGCTTGTATCTTCATTTGCGAGGATCATGGACAAACGTCATATCTTTTCTAGCAGAGGACATGCTCAACTCTATATCATAAGCGTGAGTGGCTATATCTTTGAAGGATTTTGGTTTTATTCCTTGTAAGATGTAAATAAGCTCCCAGCGCATTCCTTGGATACACATTTCTATTACAGAAGCTTCACTAAGCCTATCCTTGCAATTTAGGCTCGCGTTCCTCCATCGATTTATGAAATTTTTAACCGGTCCATCCTTCATTTGGTGAGTATTCATGAGTTCTACCATACTCACTGTACGCCTCGTGCTATAGAAGCGATTGAGAAACTCGTGCTCTAGTTGCTCCCAACTATCAATAGAATTGGGCTCAAGATTCGTGTACCAATCAAAGACATTTCCTTTTAGAGAGTGGACAAACTGCTTGACAAGATGGTCTCCATATGTTCCAGCATTATTACATGTCTCCACAAAGTGTGCAACATGTTGCTTCAAATTTCCTTTACCCTCAAATTGTTGAAATTTGGGAGGTTGATAACCACCAAGCATTTTAAAGTTATCAATTCTTACGGTGTTTGGCTTGGCATACATATGAGAAAGCTTGGTGGAGACTTCATACTTATCTTTGATTGTGCCTTCAATAAGCTCTTTCAAGCGATCGAGTGAGATCATTCCTTCAGAAGAAATTGCATCTCATTAACAACCGATGCTTTCTTCGTAGGATCTCCAATCTCTTGAACTTCAACACCCTTTCCAGGCTCTTGGCTCGCTTCTCCATCTAAAAGTCCTTCCATCCTATCCATCAACTTATCAATTCGAGATTCTTAGTGTTGTACATGCTTTGTCAATCCTTCAACCAACTTTTTCAGATTTGCGAGTTGTTCCTCAGAGGAAGAAGCAACGTTCACCATTGTTTGCATGATCATTGGAGATGTAGAAGAGTAGCATGGATTGTCGCGTAAGTTAATCTTCAGCAGGCTCACGTTACGCGATACATGTGGAGATGATTCAGTGGTTGAATCATACATAGTTCTCCCTTGTAGTAGAGTTCTTGGAACCAAATTGCTCAAGTAGAGTTAAGGTCTTCTTGATTTTTTCAACAACGCTGATTCCTCCTTCTAAAGAATTTGTGGAGGAACTTGATCTTTTTGAAGTCGCAAACCCAAAAACTGGAGTTAACGCGGACGACACTTGAAGTGTTTGTTGTCCTAGCATAGCAGCCTTGCTCCTCGTAACAACTTTGAAACTTCCAAAGGTAACACCAAGAATTCCTTCAACTTCAGTAGATAATTTGGAGCTAGTTGCCTTAGAGGCACTTGATTGAGAGTTGTTCTTCATGGAAGTCATCTCGATAATCTTTGATGCTTGAAAAGTTGAGATGAGAGGTAGAGATTGTCCCACTGGGCGTGCCAATTTGTTTGCAAACATATGGAAATAAATCAACCATACAAATAAAATTTGAAGAAACATGAATATTTTATTTCTAATAGTGCGGGAATAATTCTATTTCTCCCTTACTTCTACTCTCCTAATATTTATTCATGATTCGAGAGCCGTTAGTGGCGTATTTCTTGAATAACAATGATTTAGATTTGACCTCTATATGATTATTCCATGAATTTGCGGAATAATAAAGATGCCTTTTAAGGAAATTCAGTACCTTTTTTATAGGCATGAACTAGGGTTTAGGGTTGGTAGCCTCCAAGAATTCTAATTGAAACTGAACACAATTTGAATTGAACACGTCTTATAGGGTCCAATAAAATTTCAATGTCTACAAATTGCAATCATTTAAAATTTATTAAATATAAATTTATAAAATGATTCAGATTATATTAAATTTATGAATATATTAGTCCAAATAAATATTATGGAATAATATAGTTGGGTTAATTATTTAAATCCAATGAATATGAATTTAATTAGTCCAAATTAATTGATTTGGGCTACAATAGATGAGCCCAATTTCATCTCATTCTAGAGGCGTGTTTTGGTGCCACGTGGCAAATAACGTGGCATGCCAAGTCAACAAGAAGCCAATAGGATCATGACATGTGTCAAAAATGACAAGTTCGCTTCATAAAGCCCATATGTCATGTCACTTAAATTTGATTGGCCAAAGGAAATCATGTTCCAATCACAACTTCTCTCTTCTAAAACTATAAATAGGGGTCCTCATAATTTATAAAAGGGACCAAAAATTCTAAACAAGAAGCTAGAGAAAATCTGTGGTACAAATGCCATAAAATTCTCTATAAGCTATAAGTTTAAGAATTCAAGGATTCATGTTCAAGAACGGTCAAAATCAAGATCATTAGATTCAACAACAAGCTCGAAGCCTTTGAATTCAAGTAAAAGTCAAGATCAAGATAAAGTTTAGAGTTCAAGTTCATTAAAGATTCACAAATAAGCGTTAAAGCCCTTGATTCCAAGATCAAGTTCAAGATAAATTCAAGATCAAACTCAAGAGCCCTTGAATTTATATTTGAAAAGGCGATTTCAGAGGAATCATAGAGATTGTAACACTCGTACTCTGAAATAATAAATACGATTGTTTCGATATTTTTTCGTTCTTGATTATTATTTTCTTAATGCAAATTTTATCGTCTACAAATTTTGGCACACACCCATTAAGAATAAAGAGAAATATATATATAGGATCCCTATTTATCTTCTTTTTTTTTTTAAAAATTTTAAATATTTTTCTCATTTAATTTAGAAAAATAGCTGCAGTACACTTTCTCTCTCCCCATTATTACTCCACTATTAATGTCTTCCCAATAACCTTCCATTTACCTTTATTGTCATTCATTTTTTTTTCTTTAAAAAAATTGTTTTTTATCTTCTTCTCTTTATTTGATTCGAAATATTCACAAAAATAGTCATGACCCGAGCCTACATCCTGGATGTGGCCGGCACTCGAGAATCATTACTGGTCTCCAAGTGAACCCTCATCCTGACTGACTACAAGCGGAAGACTAACTACAAAGCTTAAAAACTGAATAAAAATTCATGAAACACAATTATAAATATTTAACTCAAATGAAAAACTCTGAATAAAAATAAAATTTTCAAATCGGCATAAAATATGCAACTTAAATCTTTAAAACATTTAATAAAATAAATGAATGGACTTTTGAAACTCTACAGTCTATCTATGAAGCCTCTAAATGACAAAGATGAAAGTCGGGACAAGACCCATGACTTCCTAACAACTGATATAACTGAAAGTAAAAGTGGAACCCTTCGGAAGAAATGAGGCTCACCATAGCTAACTCGAACTCCATGTGGTATCAACGAAACTCCTGTTGATGACCCTGAATACCTGTATCTGCATCATGAAACGATGCAGGCCAAATGACTCAATACGTGGAATGTACGATCATGTAAGGGAAATTCTAAAACATAACATAAGCTTGAACTTGATAAAAAAGAAACATACTTACCTCTTTACAAGCTTACTCAAGAATACTCAAAACTACTCAAACTTACTCAACACAGAAGTACTCAATGATAAGATATTCAACTCAGTAATAAGGTTCTCAACTCAATGAAACTCAACAATAAGGTACTCGACACAATGAAGCACATATCAACTCAAGATACTCAACTTAAAGGTACTTAACTCAAGATACTCAACTCGAAATACTCAACTCATGATACTCAAGGATAAAGCAATAGTAAAAGATGCAATATATATGGAAAACTGTAAAACTGTAGATAGCAACTCAATGTATTGAAAAATACAATAATACTCAGTGTATATATAAAAATACAATATAACTCGTTTCTCTAACCGACAATCATCACTATGAGCTATGTGATGATACAACGTCTCGCCCATGCTGCCAGAACTGTCTTATACTTTGCCAAGGTATAAGACCTCTCAACTAAGTAGATGCACTAGTCTATTCTAAAAAGCACTAAGGAATCATGTAAAAAGTAAGTTCCTTTAAAGTGAGGTCGTTTTGGGTAAGTTTGGGTCACTATATAAGTTGTTTTTAAGTCAAAATTCCCTAAACTAAGTCATTTTTCACAAACAGCCAAATCAAACCAAAAGTTCATCTTCCTCACAATATTTTTCTCTCTAAAACTCAAAGAAGAAGAAGAGTAGAGTTGGAGCTATGGTTTGAAGAAATAAAGTCTTCCTCCTCAAATTCCTTGGAGATTCTTTATCAATGTATGATGTCTTTTCATCTATGGGTAGCTTTTACCCATAGAGTCCCTTCAAAACTAGATTTCAAAGCTTTCAATTTCCCCAAAAGCTAGGGTTTCACTCTAAGTCATGAGTTCCTTTCTAAAACGTTTACAATGGTTGATTTATGATGGATTATGATTGAATTGATGATTTATGATGAAATCCCCTCAAGAACCCATGAATTCCCATATTACTAAATTGTGATTTCATGATATGGGTTGATTGATTATAGAAGCATGTGAATGTATTATGTCTATATTGATTGAGTTTATTGAATCATGATATTCTCCATATCTAATGTAGAAATTCTAGATGTTTGGGTTGAATATGATTCATGGTCCTTGAAGGGAAAATTATGAGAATTGTACATGTTTTTGAGAAATTGTGTATAAGTTCATGATTCACTTAGAGAGTGAAGATCCTATGACTATGGTGTAATTGTGGTATTGTTGAAAGGTCATTATCCTTATGCCCTTACACATGACTATGCATGAAATGTCTATGACTATGATAATATTATTGTGTTGATTGAAAGACTATTCTCATGAACACACTATGAACATGATGTGAAAGGTTTACTCACATATTAATGATTTTAAGGTTGGAAGGTTATTCTCACCTAATGAATCTATGAGCTATCATGATACCATGTTGGTTTGAGTGCTATGACATTCTTTCATGAACATGAACTTAAGTAAAGACTTAACATGAATTTAAAGGGAATTATACTTAGCACCGAGTGGATACGAAAATGAGATGAAAGCTTTTACGTCAGTTAGTCCAGCTTTCTAACTGGGTTCCTTTTACGCCAGCCAGTCCGGGTTCCCAAAACAATTATCTCATGAGATGGAAATCTTTTACCGTAGTTAGTCCCAGTTACTAGTAACAATCTCCTTATCCAGTAACTATGTGCCCACATAGGTCTTTAGCTAGTGGATCCACCTAAGCTAAGAAACTAGTTCTACCTTAGGCAAGTAGGATACCTCTTTTCGGTGTTGGGCAGTACACCGGATTCCATGTAGTTCACATGGTTTATGTCGATTAAGGCTATTTCCGAACATGACAAGAATATGAATTATGAAAAGAACATGACCATGAACTATACTTATGACTTCTCAAGCAGCTCTACTTAGTGTGAGTGGGGGTATGAGACTTCATTCATGCATTGCACAAGTATGCTTTGAAAGGGGTTATGGTGTGGTTTTCTTATGCTATGAAGATATATGAATATATGCATGTATAATATGAATTGTTGCTATGGGTGGTTTTCCTTGTTACAAGCTATGAACATGAATGTTTACTTGTCTATGAGTGTTGGCTATGGATGAGGTCAAGGTATGATATGCATGAACATGGTGACCTAAAAGTGGTACTTAATATTAGATAAGATTATGGGATCTTATCTATGCATTTCACAAGTATAACTTAGGGTTTCTTATGAAATGGTTTGACTTATGTATTTACACTAATGTGCATGACGACTCTTAAAGTTGATAAAGTGCATGGTTTCAACTAAACGGTCCCCTTTTGCATGTTTTAAGGATTTTTATGCATGACCTCCATACTTAGTGTAATTTTGTACTAACCCATATTTTCTACATTTTTCTTTAAGTGTAGGGCTTGGTTGTTGAGGTGGGCTTCTCTTAATGTTCAAAGCTTGGATTGATTCTCTCCACACTTTTGGTGAGTCCTCATGGTTCGAGGATGAGAGTTGTTCATTTCTAGTTTCTTTCTTACTTTCGGTTTTGAGACTATGTTGTAAAGGGTTGTGACCATTATTGATACTCGATTGCATTAGATGGTTATTGAGACAATGTCTAGACATCCAATTGATTTTATGAAAAAGACTTCGATTGTAAAAAGTTTTAATTCTGCATCATTTCTATTTATCTTACGTTATGATATGCTAAGGGCTTGTATGACACCCCTTTTGGAGTCGAGTACCTTGTGTTACATCTAGGAGGTACCCCTGGGTCGTGACAAATTAGGAATATAATCTCAGAAGGGTTAGGAACTCAATACTCAAGACTTAGAACTTGAATATACTACTCCTCTCAAAGGTACTCAATTTATGAAGTTTATGTGGAATTTATGGGCATGAACGACTCGACTCAAGGGTCTACAAAATAATATGGAACTCATGTATCCGACTATTCTCATTCTTATACTTACTTCATTAAACCTTAGCTTAAATTGATAGTTGATCTCAAAGGATTCATAATTGAACTCAAAGACTTTCTTGAACTCTACTCTTAACTCGCTTTTGAATGTGAATTATGAATTCAAGAGTTATGGTTCATGATATGAAGGATATCGTGATGATAAAGTAGACTCATGAATACATTCTCATACTCACTTGCTCGAGTCTTAAAGCAAGTTACTAGAAGTTGTAGAAGACTCCACAAAAGGACTCAAAAGGGATTTTTCTTAGAATGTTCGAAAGAATTCTCAAAACTTAACTCTTAACTCTACCTTGAATTTGAATTATGAATTCAAGGTTATGATCATGTTATGAATGATTTATAGGTTGCAAATTGGATGGGGCATGCGACCATGGCGCACTGAGTGGCGCAGGGCGCCAGCCCCTAAACTTCAGCGAATAATATGGGGCGCATTGGCTGGCGTGACGCGCTAAGCCTTAACCTAGAAAACCTAACGAATTTCCTTTCTCGTTTTCTCACCCTAACACACCTAGAATCGAATGGTTTCTTCCCCAATCACTTGGATTCAATTACTTAACATAAGTACACTCTAATCTACTCAATACAGCCCTCGAAACACTTACTTCCATCTCAAGAAATCATCAAACACCCCAACACAACAAGATTTAGGATGAACTTCAAGAACACTTCTCAAGAACTCATCAAGAACTCTAATCTTTCAACTTCAAGAATGAAATTTCATTGAAAATAACATGATTGGCATGTGGGTGAACAGACCTAACACTATGGAAGCTTATATACCTCTTAGGGATTAAACCCATGACAAAAATCTGCAACAAAATGCAAGAACCTTGATGAACGCCTTGATCCTCTCCTCTTTCTCCTCTTATTTTCTCTTCTCTCAAAACCCTAACGTATTTTTATGAAGCGTAAACTGAATCCAATTAGATCATCCCCAACTTAATTACCAAAAATGAATTTAATTATTTGGGTAGTGAAAAGACCGTAATACCCTTCTAAAATATGATTTTGACTTTCCTTATCTAGACAACCCAACTTCGAATGGACATGTCTCCCTCATACGAACTTGAAACTGAGCAAATTTAGTGGAGTTGAAAAGATAATTCAAAGATATTTCCTACGGTATCTGGTAGCACACCTAAATCATCCTGATCTAGGATTTATGGTTGTTTGAAGTTGACCCAAAACTCATACTTAGCTTAACTTTGTCAAACTTTCCAAATTTGATTATTTCCAAAAATGGGTTATTCCCAATTATAAGTCTTTCTAGTTCTTTCTAAAAGTGAGGTGTTACAATATCTCCCCCTTAGAATCATTCATCCTCGAATGACAGCTGGACTGGGTATGAGACGGGGTTACTCTTATCATCTCTGCCATACTAACTAGAATTGTCCACATTACTATTCGAAACTAACTAAGGTCTCCCATTTAACTATTTCTCATAGGAAACCTCGTCTTTTTCTTCCTCCTCATTAATAAACTTAGACGGAATAAATACACCATCACTACCATGAAAAAATCATTAACCTTCTCTTTTTAACATCACTCCACTACTAAAAGAACCTCTAAAAAGATATCCCCCAAACTCTTTGAAACTCATTACTATCTTACTCTCAATCACTTGACTTGATTTCTCATCTTGTCATCTTCCCCTTAGGTCTAAAGCTGACACTTGAAAGCTATGGACCTATTCCATCAACTTTAAATTAGTCTACATCTTCTTTTACTCTAACACTCAGGAGAACGTTATTTCATGACTACCGAACTCTCAATAGGCAAGTACTATGACTCTTTCTAAGGTGTTTCTCTTAACCTCTTTTGATTACGCACCCTCTCAGTACACCTCTTAATGCTTCTTGTTACTCTTGTGACTTAGCCACACTTCACCGCCCTTATCTAAAGGTTAGGGTCTCTCACTTGTACTACTCACATTCATTGTAGCAACCATCTCAATTCCTCACCTACTCTATGTCAAGTCTACTAGATCAAATCTCAATACTAATATCATCACCCTTATGTTGCCATTTTTTTGATCATGACACTCATCTCAAATTCAAGCTTAATGTCTATAACTAAACCTGAATATCAATATGATTGCTCACCTACTATACTACACCTCATTACTTGATCAGTTCTATAACCTTCTGAACATCATGACCCTCTTAAACAAATCATAAGCCTAGCTTAGATCAATCACTTCATAAATACTCCTCTCTCTTATTCAACACATGAATTTAGTCTTCTCTAACAGGGTGACACATTGACATCAACTTTATTCTGGTTAAAAAATATATATACTCTATCTCATCTTAACTAGAAACTCTTACTCTACCCATAAGGGAAAACTCATCATCAATAACCTATTGGGTGCATGGCTATAATAACATAACTCTTCAAAACATTATCTCCCTTTCTTAAATCACTAAAACTCTACATACTTTCCTCTAACTCTGGGCTCTTTCTCTACTACTGCCCATGATCTTGTATTCAAACTACCTTTTGGGGTGGAAATATTACCCAACCTCTAAACATACCTCCTCATAAGGATCTCAGCTGAAACAAGGCTTAAGGAAAAGAGAACAACTCGTTTTTAGCTTAAAGGCACGATTCATATGAATATGAGTGCATTTTCTTGAACTCAACACTTAACTTACTTTTAGGCTTCTCTCAAGCCCCTCTGGAGTCTCATGACTTTCTCAAGACCCTTGCTAAGAACAACTCATACATAAAGATTTTTACACTTTACTTTTCAACTACCTCTAGTATGATAGGTAGTCGAACAAATCTGAGAAACGCACAAGTTGAATAAATCTCAATGACTTAGCTCTATTGTACTATTAAGAGTATGAAAGAAGGGAAACTTTTCTTAAATGTCTGTAGTCCCTCGTTAATAGAAGTAGGGCCCCCACAACCATAAACAAGATCCTGCTAACACAACTTCATAGACACCCGAGGACTCTTGAACTCTGTACTCTGAAAGTAAGTTTTTCATGACCCGAGCCTACACCCTGGATGTGGCCGGCACTCGAGAACCATTACTGGTCCCTAAGCGATCCCTCATCCTGGCTGACTATAAACGAAGACTAACTCAAGCATACAAAGCTTAAAAACTAAATAAAAATCATGAAAATCAATTACAAAGCTTTAACTCAAATAAAAAACTCTGAATAAAAAAAATTATTCAGCTCGCCATAAAATAGGCAGCTTAAGTCTTTAAAACATTTAATAAAAGAGATGAACAGACTTCTGAAACTCTATAGTCTATATGTGAAGCCTCTAAATGATAAAGATGGAAGTCGGAACAAGACCCACGGCCTCATAACAGCTGATATAACTGAAAGTAAAAGTGGAACCCTCTGAAAGCAAGGAGGCTCACCATAGATAACTCGAACTCCATGTGGTATCAACAAAGCTCCTGTTGATGACCCTGAATACCTGTATTCGCATGATGAGTCCACGATTTGGACTTATTTAGGGCTTTATTTTAATAGATTTAGTGTCCTCAAATGCATATTTTATGCCAATAACTGATGTAAAACCTTGAATTTCATGTATTTGGATTGAGGAACAAAGCATGGACACTATTGAGCAAAAAGAAACAAGGCAGCTGAAAGGACGAAGAAAAGGAAGCTAGAGGATCGCCTAATCCATTAGGCGAGTTGCCGAATGGCCATTGTCTCGCCTAATATTCTAGTGTGCCGAGCCCTGAAGGAGAAAATCAAGTTGGCAATAGAAATGAGTAGTTCGCGAGTCACCGAACGGTTCCGCGATGCAGTGCCATATCGCCCAAAGTACAAAACCTGAAGATGTTGAGGGCCAAAGCAAAAAGGAGATGAAATTGAGTAAAAGGCGAATCACCGATCCCGACTTATTGCGACGAATGGTCATTCACAACACATTTTTGGGTGACTGTAAATATGTTTTTAAATTCTTAGTTTAGTATCTAACATTCAATAGTTTTCAGTATTATTCAGTTTTCAAGTTTAGAGCTTAGAACTGAGTTTATGAAGACATTTTTTGTTAGCTTTGAAGATTTGAAGACTAAGAGATTGGAAGTGGGTGTTGATGATTCTTCATCTTAGACCTTTGTAAATACTATATCAATCATACCCAGTTGATGAAAACACAACTTGGTAACGATTTTTATCTTTTTATGATGTCTAGCTAAAACTCTAATTCTTGGGGTGTGATTATGGGTTGATATAATTGCTAGGTATTGTTAATTGATAGTTTAATTGATGTTTAAAGGTGTTTTCGTTTAGTAATTATGGTTGAATTTAATGGGTTGTAGTTGCAAATACAATCTTAACTTTGTGTTTTTGGCTTGCTCGAAAGAGAAGTTTTAAAACTAAAATTACTGAATCGATGGTCTGTGGGTATTGGGTTGTTATGGTTTCAGCTCGAGAGAGTGAACCCTAAACCTTTTTCCACAGATTCTGCTCGAGAGAGTGAATGGACTAAAGTGAAGGTTGTGCTTAATTACTGCTTATTGGTGTTCGAGAGAAACTAATTTGATTCAGGGTAAATTGTTCGAGAGAGAGTTTATCCCCACTAAAGTCTAGTTTAATCACTGATTTGCAGCTGTTTACTGTTAATTGCAATCACCCGATTGCCTATCTTATCCCATAATCCAATCACATCCCAAGAATCCCATCTCCATAATTATTATTTTCGTATTATATGTTGTTTTAGTTGATAGTGGAAACCAAACCCCCCTGATAGTTGACACTTGTGTCACCCCTAATTTGAACCATGCTTTTAATCGTAAATGTTTTTAGCTATGATTGACTTGAGCATATTCTTACTTGCCTATTGATTCTCAATTACGAACCATTCCCTTGGGACTTGACCCCAACTCACATAGTCGGGTTATATTACTATTGAACGATCGTTGACACTTATTATTGGATGAAGTGTCCTGATACGTGAAATCAAAAATGGCACCACTGCCGAGGAGTGGTGTTTCTTGAGAATTTTTAGTTAAGTTGAATTTTGTTCTTGTTAGTTCTAGTAAATCTTACTTAATTTTTAGTTTTGGTTTGTGTGTTGCTGTTTTTAGCAGAGACTTGGCGCATATTTGGTAGCAACAGTAACCTAATGGATCACCCTCCTTCGAGATTGATAATGTTTAGGGATAACATCCTAAATTTCAAGAAATTGGAGGGTGAGTCCATGTATGAGTTGTGGCAAAGGTTTAAAATCATATTGCCGCAATGTCCAACTCATGAGATTTTGGATACACTACTTCTGGAATGTTTCTACCGGGGTCTTATCCCCGAAAATAGAACAATGGCTAACCAACTCTCTTCTGGCTTCTTGATGCCACACTCCTATGATACCGTAGCCCAACTCCTTGATTGTGTGGCCAAATTCAACAAGGAGACTGAGAAGGACCAATAGTTGGCCATATTGTTGGGTCAGATGGATATCTTGGCCCAAAAGGTCAAGGACTTGGAGGTTCTGTCCAAAAAGAAGGACATGTACATCCCTTTTCACGAGCGTCGAAAGATGAAGAAACAAGAGGACGGGCAAATTGAAGAGGTCTTCTTACTTATTCTAAACAAAGTCGATGAACATAACAAAGTGTTGGAGGAGATAAGAGAGAATGTCTTGATGCTGAACCAGATGACGATCTCTCATTCTATGCTCATTCAGTTACTGGTAGCTGGGTTCCCAAATGGACCAGGTGCTGTCTTCTCTCTACCTAGAGCCAAAAGAGGGGTGGCCTTACGAAAATGAGGCAAATCTCACTAATGGAACTTAAGTGGGGAGTTGCGTCGTGCCACGATGTTAACTAAGATGCTTCTTAGGAGGAAACCCAAGTGTTTATCGCTTTATTTTTTCTTTAAGAAATAATGGTGTGTTGAATGTGCATGTCAAAGTGTGGAAAGTGCAAGTTGGCGAGCTAAAGGTCTAGTCGATGCATCGCTGAAGAGGTCGGCGACCCTAAGCCAAACCACGTTGGACTCAAGACAACTTTACATTGGAGTATGTAAAACTCGGCGAACTCAGAAAATTATTGACGAGTCACCGACCAGTTTGGCGATCGCGATCTAGTCCGCCATTTGGATCCCCAGGTTTACTGGAGGTCCTATA
The DNA here is from genome assembly GCA_029007595.1 of Solanum commersonii. Lineage (NCBI taxonomy): Eukaryota > Viridiplantae > Streptophyta > Magnoliopsida > Solanales > Solanaceae > Solanum > Solanum commersonii. Next base: position 879,243 of record JAJTWQ010000136.1, read on the forward strand.
AAACTCGGCGAGGTAAGTGACCACTCGGCGTGTCACTGAGTGGGTCAGCGAGCATGACTAATGTCATCAAATGGGCAAGAACTGGACGGTTTCTTAAAAGGGCAAAGGTTTAAATTTCCAACTCTTTCACTTTTCCCTCACTTTCGAACTTCACAAACTTACACCCGCACATTAGTGTCTATATTTTTGCATTTTTAGAATATTTTAGTCATTGATTTGTGCTCGAATTGGGATTACATTGCACCTAGCATTTCAATCTTATCTTTATCGGCATTAAAGGTTGGTTTTTCGAACCCTGAGCTTATTTTTAACAATTTTGTACTCTTATGCAAATGATCTTCTCTTATTGTCATGTGCTGGGCCTCTCTGTTATGATTAGAATATTTGAATACCTATTTTAATTTGATAATCTTGCCTGTATTATATATATATATATATATATTTATTGTTGAATTCCCATAGTTTTGTGCCAAAAAATTGGTTAAATCTTGTGGGGTTGTGCTTGCATGTTGTTGGGTCTAGTCGGGTAAAGTCTAAGTAACCCGTAGTTATGACAAATGATGTAATTTTCCCAATGATAGAGCGAGTGACGTCATTCTTAAGGGAAAAAGGCATCAAATGGCCAAATTTGGCAAAAATCGGGAGAAGTCTGAGTATCCCGGGGTAAAGGTGTTATGGGTCTTATTTTAATTTGACTAGTGCATGCTTTGATTTTGGTTTTAGGGGTTGCTGGGTCGAATTTGAGAAGTTGAGTTGAAAGTAGGCACGTTGGGTTGTTTGGCGAGCTGGGTCGAGCTCGCCGAACCACTCGGCGATTCGCCAAAGTTCCCTATCTTACCTTTAATTTCATGCTATACTTGATGTTTGACTCTATAACTTTCGGCGAGAAGCTTGAGGTTGTCGAAGGCACTTGGTGACTCACCGAAAGTCCTCTTGTTCGCCCTTTATCTGCATCCCTGAACCCTTATTGCACTGTAACTTTCGGTGGGCTAACCCTTTCTCACCGATTGCTATTGGCGATTTGCCAAGAGGCCTTCTCATCACCATCTTGTCATTTTTTTTTTGAGAATTTTGAGCTAATCCTTTCAGCGAGCCCGATCTAGGTTGCCAAAGTGATTCACGAGTCTGTCTGCAATTTTTCTGCTGTGCTTTTCATTGAAATGTCTCTAACTTTTTCTTGATGTTTTGTAGACATGGTAAGGACCAATATAGACATGCCACCTTGGAAAATAGTACGGGGTATCACAATCAACGAAAGGGGGGGGGGATCAAATCCTCCAAAAAGAGGAAGGCATGAGCTTCCAACTGGAGGTCAGAGCAGGGGGAAGATGCCCATATCTAATAGGGCGACTATTGGTTCCCAAGCTACTTTATCTGAGCCTGAGGACGACCAGCCTTTGCAGTCCCGACGGGATGAGATCCGGGATAGAGCTCACCCTGACTCAGCCAGAGTTGCTCCAGCTCCTACACCAGTAGACTCAGTGCCAGCCCCGACACCTCCTGTGGCTCCTGTGCCACTAGTCGTCCCTCCTCCCAGGCTTCAGAATAGATTGAAAGGTGATGGTTTGCGAACCAACCTCGAAGAGAAGTTGCTATCTACAGAGGGACTAGAGGGTTGATACTCCAGTGTGCAGGAGATACTACAGTGGCACAAGTTTCAAATTTTCACCAGGACCCTATGTTCCTTCATTAGTCCGAGAATTCTATGATACATATGCTGCCTTGGTGCCAAAGAGTAAGAAGAAGGCCGGTGAGTTTAGACCGGTTAAGTCGGTCATGGTTCGAGGTGTGGAAGTTGGGTGCAACAACGATATCATAAATGCTGTTCTTGAGAGGGCCACATGATTCGAGCATGATTATGAGGGCTTGGTGACTGCCTAGTCCTTGGATGACTTGAAGGGTTGGCTTGCCCCCCTTCTCTCTGACGTTACTCCGAGGTGGATGGATGCGGGAGTTCAGATCGAGAAGAAGGATTTGAATATAGCTGCCCAGTATTGATTCAGATTCATCAGCAACTCTATCATGCCTTCACAGAACAAATCCATCCTCCTGCATGCGAAGGAGGCCTGTCTTGGGTCTATCTTAAGAAAGTGGCGGCTCAACTTGGGACTCATCATTGAGCAGGAGATGGCCAAGCAGAGACAAAGCTCTTTGCCATTCCCGGTCCTGATCACGGAGCTGTGCCGGCGTGCTGGAGTGCCCCGGGATGCTGCTAGAGATTTTGATGTTACCCCGTCTTCCTCCACTGACATCCGGTGTATTGAGGCCCAGTATACTAGAGAGGAGGCTAACATGAGGATGGCAACTCCAATGGACACATCCCCGGAGGTCGATATAGATTCGATACCTGTAGAGGCAACTTCACCTACTCAGGCCTCCAGGTACTTCTGCCCCTTCCTCTTCTTCATAGGGTCCATGCACCTCCACTTCCTCCCAACTGACCAAGATTATTTAGGTGATGATCCTGAAGATGGGGGTATCTGTCCCATTCAGTTGATGTGAGGGCGACCCGACTAGAGAGATTTATACCGTGGATGATTGAGAGTGCTATTTTGGCTGCACTGACCCCCCTCCGAGCTTCTATTGATGATCTGGCTACTAGAGTCACATCTTGTGAGAGCAGGTAGGGGGAGATCTCTGAGATGACAGATTTGAAAGACAAGGTAGCAGATTTGAGGAAGGACGTAGACTATCTAATATCTTCTGACTTCACTTCTTTGATGGAGGTTGCAGATGATTTGGACGCTCCTGAGACTTCAGGGATTCCTCCGGCTACTACTGGAGACATGCATAGGGATGATGCAACACTTGATTAGTCGGATGCAGAGACTGATGAGGAGATGATCGAGGTCAGAGATGAGAGCATATATGGAGACTTGTCGAATCTTGAGGAGACATCCATGAAAGCTCCTAGTGGGTCTGGTACTGCTGTTCTATCTGAGGTGACTCTAGGCGGTGAGACCCAAGTCTAGATTGATGCACCGGGCACTGATGCCCACATAAATAAAGTGATTAAGTAGACATGATCCCTTTTTTTAACTAAATCTACAACTAGGGTTGTGGGAACCATGAGCGATTAACAAAATATGAATAGTAAATAAGCAATTCGTGAATAGTGTTTTGCATGTATTGATAATTCTTTCGTTTAGAAATCTTTTTAACGGTGGCCAACGTTAGAACTCGCCTTGTTGCTACTTGCCGGATCAAGGAGGTAATCAACAAGAAAAGAATTATCAACATAGATTTAGTGTGATACTATCTAATAGACTAGTGTCGATTGGTGCGAAGTAATAACTAAGCCAAACATCGATTATGATGTCTAATATGAGGTAAAGGTAAGGGTTAGTAAAGTATACACACGTAGCCGGATCAAGGTGCGGGGTGAAATTCTTTAGATGCCGGATCAAGGATTTAGAGATACCTAACTTATCACTTTGCATGTAATACACTAGGAAGGGATTCTTTGTTACTAGGATTATTGCGTTATGAGCTTATGGGGAACACGTATGCCCTAGTTATTTCTCTCATCTTGATAACAACCAAATATTGATTTTTGTCTGATTACTGATTCCTTTACTAAATTCTTATTATTTGTTTCATACATACAAACCCTCCCTTTTAATTATCTATTTCTGGAAGTTCTTTGACTAATTGAATATAATTATCGGTTAAAGTAAAGTCTAAACCATTTTTCCTTGTGGGATCGACCCCAACCTACCAGTTGGGTTCTTTACTTGATAACGATCGCTTATACTTCTGTAAGGAAGTGTAATTTGAGCGTATCAAATTTTGGCGCCGCTGTCAGGGAATTTTGGCTTTTAGATTTATTTTAACTACATTATTGAACGTTAGTCAAATATTTTTGTATTTTACTTTTTCTTTTTGTTTTTGTCTCTCTCAGGTTCTACCTTTAGTGTATGCCAAGTACACGGAGTCAGGGTGAACCACTTACTCCTTACGATCCAGAGCTAATCCGCACCTTACGAAGAATGAATAATCCAAGAGGTCAAATTAATCCTATCGGAGAAAATCTGGATGATGTAGAGGATTTACAATAGCAGAGGGTAGGAGGTGGTGACAACCAGGCTCCAACTGAAAATCGATTGGGAGATCCACTGAGGGCGCAAGATCCACTAGGCCCACGACAATATGACAACTATCGGGGCGACTTGAACATAGAAAACTCGATGGACCCATTGTCCTACCTCCTTTACCTCCGGGGCACACATTTGTGGTGACGAGCGGTTTGATGCGGATGCTTACAAAGAAGAGGCTTATTCTCAGGATTGCCATCGGACGACCCACATGCTCACCTAGCCAAGCTAAGGGTAGTTTGCAAAAGTTGTGTGGGTAGACCAGACTTAGATATGGACGTCATTGGGCTACGAGTGTTTTCTCTGTCACTCACAGGTGATGCTGCAGTATGGTTCACTGAGCTTCCTTATAACTCAATATTTACATGGGACCAATTGGCGGAGGTGTTCAAAGCAAAGTACTATCCAGTGTCAAAGAAACTCAATCACAAAGATGAGTCAACAATTTTATAGCATTACCTGGAGAATCTGTGAGCAGCTCTTGGGACAGATTCACTTCATTCGTTAGAAGTGTTCCAAATCACCGCATTGATGATGAGTCGTTGAAGGAGTACTTCTATCGAGGACAGGATGATAACAATAAAGCAGTCTTTGACACTATTGTTTGGGGGTTCATATGGTGATTGTTCATATGCACAGATTTACGAAAAATTAGAGAAGATCTCTCGCAACAATAAAGCATGGAGCACTAGGAGAGCGAATCTTTGGGAGAAACACATTTGCTGTTCATAATGCAACTGTCAACTCGCAGATGATATTCGTGAGGAGATGGCTCGAGATGAGGACAGAGTTGGGGTTGGTACCGAAGCACGTGAGCGGAGGAGCGAAAAAGGTAAATGCTGTGAACTACTTGACAAGAACTCCACCACCGGTTGAGGAGTGTTACTATGAAGAGGACACTTATCTTTGTGAATGATCAGACGGGGGGTTTCCGACCAAACGCCCAAGGATCCAACACGGAAAATTGGCGCCAAGGTCAAGGAAACCAAGGTCGGAACTATCGAAATTACAACCGAGAGGGTCATTATGTTCAGGATGGGAACTTCAATCGCGACAACAACTATAACAGGAATAATTATGGCAACAGAAATGGTCGGGTTGGACCCTATGTTCCCGCTCAAAATCGGGAATCTGGTGCTAGGGAAGCTGGAGGTAATTTGGCGCGGATTGAAGATATGATGCAGAAGATGATGAGAAGGTTTGATGCAACTGATGAGAACGTGAAGGAGATGTGAAACGACTTATCTCGGCATTGGTCAAAAGGTTGATGCCCATGCAAAGTGTCAATAAAGCATCCGGAGCGGCAGATGACTCGGTTGTCTACTATAGTGAACCCACGTCAACCTGGCACTCTTCCTAGCAATACTATCCGAGAATCCCAAGAATGATGGTCATTGCATGGCAATCACTACTCGAGGAGGTAAGCAAACCATAGATCCACCTATGCCGTCTATGGTGGAGCGAGGTTAGAAAAGCGAGATGATGCGGTGAAAGTTAGAGAGGAGTCTCGAGACCGCGACAGAACAAGAAGTTGAGATACCTCGGAAAGTGGTCCCCATACCTAGACCACCACCACCTTTTCCACGAGAGGTTAGTGAAGAAGGCGAAGATGGTAAATATCGCAGTTTTATCACTATGTTGAAGCGACTTTCTATCAATGTTCCTCGATAGAAGCATTGGAGCAAATGCCGGGTATGCCAAGTTTATGAAAGATCTCGGTGACAAAGAAAAGGTCTGTGAGTTTTGAAGATGATGACAGATTGCGGCATTGTAGTGCTATTGCTACAAGATCTGCAGTGCGAGAAGAAGGAAGACCCCGGTGCTTTCACGATCCCATGTACTATAGGGTTGCTACACTTTGCTAAGGCATTGTGTGATCTTGGTGCTAGCATCAACCTCATGCCTTTGTCTATTTATAAGAAGTTGGGCCTGGGGGACCCAAAGCCAACTGCAATGCGGTTACTAATGGCTAATCAAACTGTGAAGAGGCCCATAGGTGTGCTCCATGATGTGTTAGTGAAAGTGGAGTCCTTCATCTTTCCAGCAGATTTTGTGATTCTTGACTGTGAGGTCGATTTTGAGGTTCCCATCATCCTTGGGAGACCATTTCTTACTACGGGCGTGCGTTGGTTGATATGGAAAAAGGATGAGATGAAATTCAGATTAAACAATGAAGAAGCGACTTTCAACATCTGTAGGTCCATGAAGCAGAATGTGGAGCTCCAAACAGTATCTGCCATCACCTACATAGTGGAGAGTGGGTCAGAAGCACAGATTGAAGAGCGACTAGGTGTCGAGGCACTTGCAGCGGTTATGATGAATTTCGATAGTGATGGTATTGAAGAATATAATGAGTTGGTGGCTGCACTTGATAAGCATGAATACTGGTCCAAACCAAAGAAGTATGAGCTTGACATGAAGAATCGCGAGTCCCCACCCACAAGACCATCTATTGAGGAGGCACCAAAATTGGAGCTTAAGGCTCTACCACCACACTTGAGGTATGTATACTTGGGCGAAGAAAATACTTTGCCGGTCATCATTGCAGTAGATTTGAGTTCAAGGCAAGAAGAGTGTTTGGTGACTGTATTAAAGAGATTCAAGCGAGCTATTGGGTAGACTATTGCCGATATTATTGGGATCCCCCCTGGTATTTTCTCTCACAAAATCCAACTCATGCCAGAGCATAAGCCCAGTATTGAGCACCAAAGAAGATTAAATCCACCTATGCAAGAGGTAGTTAAAAAGGAGATCATAAAGTGGCTGGATGCAGGAGTCATTTATCCCATTGCAGATAGTAGTTGGGTATGTCTTGTGCAGTGTGTGCCTAAGAAGGGAGGTATGACCGTTGTTCCAAATGAAAAGAATGAGCTTGTTCCAATGAGGCCCGTTACTGGATGACGAGTTTGTATGGATTATAGGAAGTTGAATACATGGACTGAAAAAGATCACTTCCCAATGCCATTTATGGACCAGATGTTGGATAGACTTGCAGGAAAGGGTTGGTATTATTTTCTTGATGGGTATTCTGGCTACAATCAAATTTCTATAGCTCCAGAAGACCAAGAGAAGACCACCTTCACTTGTCCATATGGGACTTTTGCTTTCAAACGGATGTCTTTTGGGTTGTGCAATGCTCCAGCAACCTTCCAACGGTGTATGATGTCGATATTTTCAGATATGGTGGAGGATGCTATTGAAGTGTTCATGGATGATTTTTCAGTTGTAGGTGATTCCTTTGACCATTGTCTAGATAATCTGTCCGAGGTGCTTAAAAGATGTGAAGACTGCAACTTGGTGCTGAATTGGGAGAAATGTCATTTCATGGTGAAAGAAGGTATAATGTTGGGTCATCGCATTTCTGAGAAAGGTATTGAGGTTGATAGAGCTAAAGTTGAGGTAATAGAAAAGCTTCCACCACCTATCTCTGTAAAAGGTGTTAGAAGTTTTCTTGGGCATGCAAGTTTTTATAGAAGATTCATCAAAGACTTCTCCAAAATTGCACATCCGTTATGTAAATTGCTTGAGAAAGAGTGTAAGTTCTATTTTTATGATGACTGTCTTAGAGCATTTGAAGAGTTGAAGAAAAAGTTGGTTACAACACCAATCATTATTTCACCGGATTGGGGACAATCGTTCGAGGTGATGTGCGATGCGAGTGGATTGACTCTTGGTGTAGTATTGGGTCAAAGGCGAGAGAAAATTCTTCACCCTGTTTACTATGCTAGTAAAGCTCTAAATATGTCTCAAAAGAACTATACTGTGACTGAACAAGAGCTTCTTGCAGTGGTTTTTGCATTCGAGAAATTTCGATCATACTTGCTTGGTACTAAGGTCATAGTGCATACTGACCATTCTGCATTATGGTATCGATGGCGAAAAAGGATGCAAAACCGAGATTGATTAGATGGGTATTCTTTGCTGCAAGAGTTTGATTTTGTAGTAAAAGACAGAAAGGGGACCGAAAATCAAGTTGCCGACCACTTGTCAAGATTAGAGGAAGAGGCTATGCTAAAGCTTGGAGATAGGGCTGAAATCAATGATGCTTTTCCAGATGAAAAGGTATTGGCTGCTTCTCATGATTTGATTCCTTGGTTCGCCGACTTTGCTAATTATTTGGCAAGCGACATTATGCCCCCCGATTTGTCTTTTCACCAAAGAAGAAAATTTTTGCATGATGTGAAGAGATTCTTTTGGGATGAACCTTACTTGTATCGTAGTTGTTTGATGGGATTATTCGTTGATGTGTGCACGAGGTGGAGATGTTGAGTGTACTTGAAGCATGCCATTCATCACCTGTTGGTGGGCATCATAGTGGTATTCGGACTGCACATAAGATTTTGCAATGTGGGTACTATTGGCCCACCATTCACCAAGATGCTCATGACTTTGCCAAATCGTGTGATCGTTGCCAAAGAGAAGGAGGAATTTCAAAGAGGCAAGAGCTCCCAATGAATCCTATATTGGTGATAGACTTGTTTGATGTATGGGGCATTGATTTTATGGGTCCATTCGTGAGTTCATATGGGATGAAGTATATTCTTGTTGCGGTTGATTATGTATCGAAATGGGTAGAAGCAGTTGCACTCTCCAACAATGAAGGTAAAAGTGTCACCGCATTCTTGAAAAAGAATATTTTCTCTAGATTTGGTACACCGAGGGCCATAATTAGCGATGGAGGTTCTCACTTCTGTAATAGGTTATTCAAAGCACTACTGGAGAAATATGGTGTCCGTCACAATATAGCCACTCCTTACCATCCACAGACTAGTGGCCAAGTTAAAGTATCCAACAGAGAGATCAAACGAGATATTGGCAAAGACCGTAAATGCTAATAGAACGGATTGGTCAAGGAAGCTTGATGATGCTCTATGGGCATATCGCATTGCATACAAGACCCCATAGGTATGTCTCCTTACCAACTTGTATATGGGAAGTCTTGTCATCTACCAGTAGAGCTAGAGCATAAGGCTATGTGGCAATGAAGAAGTTAAATTTGGATTGGAGCGCAGCATCTAACCAAAGGATGAATGACTTGAATATGCTCGATGAATTTCGCCTACAAGCTTATGAAAGTTCAGCCTTATACAAAGAAAAGATGAAGAGGTATCATGACCAAAGAATTGAAAAGCGCAAATTTGCGGTTGGTGATCTTGTGCTGTTATTCAACTCTAGGCTGCGCTTGTTTCCAGGCAAACTCAAGTTCAAGTGGACATGACCCTTTTTGCTCACAAAAGTGCTCTCGCATGGAGCGGTTGAGCTTGAGAAAAAGGATGGAACAAGGTTCATGGTAAACGGGCAAAGGATTAAGATCTATTTGGGGAATGCTGAAACTGTGCAAGAAGTGATTGAGGCCTACAATCTTGATGAAGTCTGAGTAATCAAGACATCTGCGTCGTGCCGCGACGTTAAATCAAGCGCTGCTTGGGAGGCAACCCAAGATGTACAATCTAGTCAATGATAGGGTTAAATTTTCCAATTAGTGGTTTAATTCGCTCCGTTTACTTGCATTTCTGTATTAATTTAGTTCTTAGTGTTGGCTAGAATTAGTATAGGGTCCGTGTCTAAAGAGTGTCAAGAAAATGTACAAAAAGAATAGCTTAATGGTTGCTACATGTGCAGGTACACCACCTGTTGAATCTGCAGAATTTGGTCTGGTGTAGAGGTCTACGGAGACTATCGACGTCCCGTCGATTGATCCACGGCCTGTCAATGGTGTCCGTAGATCCAAGGTAAGTCCCTAAATTTTTCTAACTGTAGAAGTGATCTACGGTCCCAATCTACGAACCGTAGATAGACTCACGGACCGTAGACGGGGTCTCGTGAGTCCAAACCCTAAGACTGTCTGACCCGACCCGGACCCCCCTATTTAAATAACCCCTTATTTCAAAACCCATTCCCATTCCGTTCATTTACTCCATAACCGTTCCCCCACCATTTTCAACTCCCTAAATCACTCCATAACCACCATATATCACACTCCCTTCCTTATATTACCACACCCCCTTCAAATTAGTTTACTCCCCATCCCCTCTTTCACTCTTTACGGTCCGGTGTTAGGTTGATAGCGCTAGAGGTGTTTCAATTGTCGTGCTAAGACGTGTCATCACACAATCCCCCACTCCTCGTTGCTTGCATGGTAATAAATTTGACCCTCACTTTGAATTTCAATTCATAGCATGAATATAGTAAGTCGGGAATTGGGTCTTAACCTAGGGTTATTGTTTGATGTAATTACATGATTAATTTACAAGTTACAGTACCCTTGGAATGATAGATAGTGATTGTGTAGTTTGATTGTATGCGATTGTAAGCCTTTATGTAAGTTTCGACTTAGGGTTCCAGAATTTATCTAAATTATGTGCTAAAATAACCAATCGGAATCGTACGAATGAAGAACTAGCATAATTGAGTGTTGAAATGCATGATGAGGCTTGTTAATGTTGAAATTTGGGACCTTGTATGCCTACTTAGCAAGATAGGGTAAAAATATGGGCACAAATGGCATCCATGATACCCCGTCTACGGACCGTAGATACATCTACGAACCGTCGATGAGGTTCGTCATTGGATGCATACACGAAAAATTAGCCAAGTGTAAAACCACGGAAGTGGACTACGGTCCGTAGATTGATCTACGGACCGTTCTGCACATCCGTGGTTTTCATCTGCAACCTATGTTTCTGGTCCCCTGATCCACGACAGAGTTCCACGGACCGTAGATCAGTCTACGGACCGTAGGTACCCTCCGTGGATGATCACAGTGGCCTGTTTCTGCAATTTTTTTTTTTGGACTTTGTTATTGTTTGTTTATCGTTTTACTTTTTCGTAGTATAGTTTTGGTTAGTTTTGGACACTAAAAATCGTTCCCGCAGGTACAATGGCACCCAAGAAGATGATCACCTATTCAAAAAGGGGCAAGTCCAAATCTGTTGCCCCTAGTTTCCGGTTGATTGATGAGGACACAGATACCGACACTGATCCAGCGTACGTGCCTCTCAACACTAGGACTTCTCGCGCCAGAGGCACACCCCGGAAGGTGATTCTCGACGTAGTCACTGTCTCCGATGAGGAGCACATACTGATCGGGTCACCAACTGGGCTGCTTCCGGTTCAAAAGAGTCTGCATCAGGATCGGGATCTGACCATGCTTCAGGCTCCCAGTCAGCCCATTCTTCACGATCTGAGTCTGCCCAGGCTACAGGGTCCCATGCTAAATCTTCCACCGATTCGGGATAAAAGGATCAAGCAGCCTCATCTGACGAGGCTACTAGTTCGGAGTCCATACCCGTGCCCCAGAATGATGTTCCCACTCCAGTAGCCGGCGAGCAAAATAGGTGGTGTGTCGAGGGCCAATGGCAAATATACAGGGATGCTAAGATGATAAACGACAAATAGAAAATGGCCCGACTGATCACAGAAGAGCGGAGAGTTCTCACCGGGAGCTTGCACACGGTTCCAGACATTTATCGGTTGTTCAATCTTCACAAGAGTGACTGGATGGCTCGAGAACCGAGGACGTACAGTGAGGAGATTGTGCGGGAGTTCTATGCTTCTTATGCAGCCACTCTCCGAGGCTCCATTTCTAAGAGGTCAAAGCCCTTAGCTCAGGACCCCCTGACTTCCACATTGGTCCGCGGGTGCCCGGTAGACATATTCCCTGCCACCATCTGACGGGTTCTCTATGGTCCCACTGCGGGTCATTCTTGGTCCCTCAATACAGCAGAGTTTGACTACAGATGGGACATTGTGCGGAGTGGTGCCTTCCAGAGGAATTCTGAGCAGCGCGAGGCTGTGATACACTGGTTGGCCAAGTACATTGTAGTGGGAGTAGAGATCGACTTTCTTCGGCATGCTGCCTGGCAGAGATCCACGAGAGGGCATTCAGGACCTCCACGACTTATCCCTTTCCTTGCCTTATTTTTCTGTTGTGCAGGGACTCTGGAGTGCCGATCTGGCATTGTGACAGACTAGTCCACCCTACAGACGCATTGGATATCGGCCTTATTCGAGATGAGGCGAATGTAGCAGCACCTCGCAGAGAGCCTCAGGTTCAGGTACCTCATTTGGGTACCGACCTTGCAAACACAGTGGGGCAGGCACAGGGCGATGACCTCAGCGGCCCCGATCACACAGACACTGTCCCGGGCTCCTCGTCTCAGGCAGCTAGCATGGGCCCTAGTTCGTCCCGGTACACACCGTAGTTGGGCACTGCTGTTGTTCCCTTGGCCAGAGTTCAGAAGCTAGAAGCTCAGATGGCTACATTGCTACACCATATTCAGCCCTGGATGCAAAAGTCGCTCGCTGAGTCCGAGGCTAGAGTGGAGCACAGGATGGAGGATATGATGGACCGGAAGGTACAGGCTGTCAATAATCGCCTGGATGCCTTTGAACTGAGAGTCCTCGAGCGACCAGCCTCGGCCACAGACCTATCTGCTTTGCAGGCCGACATAGCTAGCCTCCGGTCTGACGTTGAGCCCCAGATTGCCCCCACTGCACTGGCTGATGATACAGTGCTAGATGCTCTATTCAGTAGGACCGCAGAGGAGGGACTTCCAATTACATAGGCCACAGGCAAGCGGCATCGCTCTCATCGCACTGAGGAGGAGAAAGCCCTTAAGAGGCAGCGTAGGCAAGAGAAAGAGGCTAGGAGGGCGTCCATAGTCGATGAAGAGTTGCGCCAGCAGAGGGAGCGTGAGAGAGTAGCAGGGGCGTCGAGCTCTGCCCCTGTTGTAGCGGCCCAGCCTGCTTCGGGAGGCGCAGAGAGATTGAGAGAGAGCACTACTGAGGGTGCTAGGACAGATGATGTGGGCACTACTGAGGGTGCACCCACTGGAGTTCCAGCGGGTTCCGGGCAACCCGACCCCCCTGCTTGTTAGGGATTCGCCGGCGCTTTGCGCCACAGGTTTGCTTTACCCAATCCATTCTCCGTTACTATTTCTATATGCGTTGGGGACAACTGCATCTATTTTGTTGGGGGTGGGGCAAATGGATTGTGAGTGATAGGGTGAAATCTGAATAACCCAACTCATGAATCCTCCTTTGGGGTTTTCTTGCCTGTGTTCTTTTTCCCTAAAGGACTGTTTAATTTCGTTGAACCGGCATGTCTTAGGATTGTATGTGTAGAAGTATGATACAGAATGAAGCATGATGGCTTATAAAAAATGATACCCGTCAGAATTTTAGGATGTATGCTAGATGTTTTAGGCTATGATTAGTTGATTGTGCTGATTCTGAGTATAACATAATAAATCAACTTGATAGTATGACTTGAGCTGAAACTTGAACTAAGTAATCTAATAATCTGATAATGAAACTATGTGCCAAGAGTGGATGAGAATTGTTGTGTTCAACCAGTTTTGTGCAAAGTTAGAACTTGCCCGGTTAGTCCTGCTAAGACAACTCAATCTAGAGGATATGAAGTGATCATAGGCCATTGTTCTGAAAAGTCAGTAAATTGCCTAGAAGGAGTCAACCAAATGAAATAACTGTTCCCTTTGATCCAGCTTTGAGCCTAAAATAAACCATTTCTTTCTAAAACCCCAAACTCACCTTCCCATAATCTAATACGTTGGCCCTGGTCCCTTCTTGGACATGTGCACTTCGACTTAGGCCAAAAGCCTAAGTTGAGGGTGACTAATGTAACAGTAACTTCAAATTTTGGCCCTGACCGGACATCGGGTATTGTGCACCTCAACTAATGAAAAATCTATAAGTTGAGGGTGGCTATGAAAGAAGAGACTGAGAAAAAATGGGTATGAAAAGAGTGAGGTGAAGAAGAGAGAAAACGTGTGGAAAGGATGTGATTGGTTGAAAGCTAAAAATATATATATAAAAAAAAAACAAAAAAAAAAAACAAAACAAAGATGAATGAGAAGAAAATAAAGTGTTACAAATTCCGAATTCACATCCTTGGTTGAAGGAAAGCAAGCGAAAGAAAGTAAAACAGTATGATGCCAGAAATAGGGCAAAAAGAGGTTAAAAGCCAGAGTGTAATGTCAAGGAGGCGCGAAAGTCACTAATCGCACCCAAATATACCACACCCGACCCCCGAGCCTACGTTACAAGCCAATAAAGTTCTATAGTGATCCTAGAATCTAGTTTGGAGAGTCTAAGCAGTGAAAATAAGGGCAAGCTTATGGCATAAAACACTAACTGTATTTGAAATTACTTCTGAGCGTGAGTGTTGAATAAATCCTTACACCATAGATAACATTCAATATTTGTGAAAGAAAGGATTTCGTTTGAAGTAAGGGCACAAGTTACATTGTCAGAAAGTTGGTATCTTGGTGATAGTGATAAGGTGCAAGTTTTGTGTTAGTTGGTCGATCTGTGTCATGGTTTGATCTGCATTAATTAGCTTGTCGAGTCTAAAATAACGAAGTTGCATCTAAAAAGTAAAGGGGGGGGTAGAGAGCCATGTGATTGCTTGGGTTTGAAATGCTTGCTTCTATACAAGAGTCGTTTAGAGTTGTATTGCGTCGCTTGAGGACAAACAACGAATTTAAGTTGAGGGTGTTGATATACCGTGAGTTTACGGTATTTCTAATACATTTAACTTACAAGTTGTGTGTGTCTAGGGCCTTATCGTATTGGTTTTTATGTGTTTTATTATGTTTTTACAGGAAAGATGTTCAGGTGTAAAAGTATCGAGACAATTGATCAAATTGCAAAAAAAGAGCATTCACGGAGCCTATCTACGGACCGTAGGTCCATTGACGGTCCATAGGTTAGGATCGTAGATCAGCAGCCAAGGGACGGATGACAAATCAGGGAAATCTGACCAAGTGTGGAACCACGGTGTAAATCGACGGTCCGTAGATCAGTCTAAGGACCGTACTATCAAACTGTAGAAAGAGATTGCGAGGGTTTCAGTACCTGATTTTTGAAGATTCTAAGCATGGAGCTACGGAGGGGATTGACGGACCGTAGATCAATCTACGGACCGTACTGCCATTCCTTCATTTGTGTCAGAGAAGTTGAGTTTTGGGGGCTAAAATATTTTCTAAGTCCTGGCCTACGGAAGGGACTTACGGACCGTAGATCCATCGACGGTCCGTAAGTCAGTCTCGTGGATTGAAGACGCGTACCTGAACATACTTTTCTTAAATTGTTTCCTTTTTAAATTAGGATTCGTTTTTCTATAAATAGGGCATGCAAACCTCGTTTTTGGGGGTTAGAGATTATTATTCTAGTTTTACTTTTGACTTTGGAGATTGAATTACAACTTTTGCAATTATCAATTTTACAAGTTCGTTTTGAAGATTTTTGGCTTCGCAACTCAAGTTGAATTTCTGGATTTATTATTCTCTTTACGTAAGTTCATGATTTCTTTATCTAAAATTATGAATTGTGTTCTTGCTAATATGAGTAACTAAATCCACAACTAGGGTTGTGGGAACCATGAGCGATTAACAAAATATGAATAGTAAATAAGCAATTCGTGAATAGTGTTTTGCATGTATTGATAATTCTTTTGTTTAGAAATCTTTTTAACGGTGGCCAACGTTAGAACTCGCCTTGTTGCTACTTGCCGGATCAAGGAGGTAATCAACAAGAAAAGAATTATCAACATAGATTTAGTGTGATACTATCTAATAGACTAGTGTCGATTGGTGCGAAGTAATAACTAAGCCAAACATCGATTATGATGTCTAATATGAGGTAAAGGTAAGGGTTAGTAAAGTATACACACGTAGCCGGATCAAGGTGCGGGGTGAAATTCTTTAGATGCCGGATCAAGGATTTAGAGATACCTAACTTATCACTTTGCATGTAATACACTAGGAAGGGATTGCTGTTACTAGGATTATTGCGTTATGAGCTTATGGGGAATGGAAGTTCTTTGACTAATTGAATATAATTGTCGGTTAAAGTAAAGTCTAAACCATTTTTCCTTGTGGGATCGACCCCAACCTACCAGTTGGGTTCTTTACTTGATAACGATCGCTTATACTTCTGTAAGGAAGTGTAATTTGAGCGTATCAAAAAGCACTAAGGAATCATCTAAAAAGTATGATCCTTTCTACCCACGCCGACTACATGGTTTATGTGGGCTGTGAGTTGTATGAACTCTACCCCATATTAGTGCTCAATACTACACCTAAAATATACTCAACTGATATGTTTAAAAACATATCTTTTTCTGTGGTTTGAGATTATTACTCAAAATCTTTCTCTAAAAAGAGATGTTACTCAACTGCTTAAAACTCTTTTAGAAATCTCAGTTTCCTCCTCTTTTAAATGTGAAAATATTTACTCTTGGGAATACTTAGTTCCCATATATCATTTTAAGGAAAATGAACTCGACTCTACTCTTTCTCAACTCAAGTGCTCAAGTCTTAAAACAAGTTTAGAAAAAGTTGTAAAAGACTTCTTAAAATAGGGTTCATGCCAAATGATGAACGTGAACGACTCAATGCAAATTTTTCAATAACCATACAAAGAACTCGATGCTCGAAAGTTAAAAACTCAGAACTCAAGAACTTCAATGATACTACTCATTTCAAAAAGGCTCAATTCATAAGGTTCATGTAGAATTATGGGGATGAACAACTTTACTCAAGGACTCAATGAGTAACTTGTAATAGTTCCATGATTAGGAATATAATCTCAAAAGGGTTAGGAACTCAATATTCAAGACTTAGAACTTGCATATACTACTCCTCTCAAAGGTACTCAATTTATGAAGTTCATGCGAAATTTATGAGCATGAACGACTCGAATCGAGGGTCTACATAACAATATGGAACTCATGTATCCGACTATTCTCATTCTTATACTTACGTCCTCAAAACTTAGCTCAAATCGATAGTTGATCTCAACGGATTCATAATTGAACTCAAAGACTTTCTTGAACTCTACTCTTCGCTCTCTCTTGAATGTAAATTATGAATTCAAGAGTTATGGTTCATGATATGAAGGATATCGTGATGATAAAGTAGATTCATGAATACATTCTCCTCATTCTCATACTCACTTGCTCGAGTCTTGAAACAAGTTACTAGAAGTTGTAGAAGACTCCATAAAAGGACTCAAGGGATTTTTCTTAGAATGTCGGAAAGAATTCTCAAAACTTAACTCTTAACTCTACCTTGAATTTGAATTATGAATTCAAGGTTATGATCATGTTATGAATGATTTCTATGTGTTTAGAAGTAGCTTAGAGTAGTTAGAATCGAAAAGGAGTGAAGGTACCCTTTGAAAGAACTCAAACGGAGCAACCAATCGCAAACTGGACCGGGCAGCGACCCTGGAGCACTGCGTGGTGCGGGGCACCAGCCCCTAAACTTCAGAGCATAATTTGGGGCGCACTGCGCCAGTCTCCAACCCAGAAAATTCGACAAATTTCCTTGCTCGTTTTCTCACCCTAACTCGCCTAGATTCGAACGGTTTCTTCCCCAATCACTTGGATTCAATTACTTAACATAAGTATACTCTAATCTACTCAATACATCCCTCAAAAAACTCACTTCCATCTCAATAAATCATCTAAAACCCCAACACAACAAGATTTAGGATGAACTTCAAGAACACTTCTCAAGAACTCATCAAGAACTCTAATCTTTCAACTTAAAGAATGAAATTTCGCTGAAAATAACACGATTGGCATATGGGTGAACAAACCCAACACTATGGAAGCTTACATAACTCGTAGGGATTAAACCCATGGTGAAAATCCGCAACAAAACGCAAGAACCTCGACGAATGCCTTGATCCTCTCCTCTTTCTCCTCTTTTTTTCTCTTCTCTCAAAACCCTAACTTATTTTTATGAAGTGTAAACTGAATCCAATCAGTTTTGTCCCCAACTTAATTACCAAAATTAATTTGGTAGTGAAAACACCATAATACCCTTCTAAAATCCGGTTTTGACTTTCCTTATCTAGACAACCCAACTCCGAATGGATATATCTCCCTCATACGAACTCGAAACTGAGCAAACTTGGTGGCGTTGGAAAGATAATTCAAAGATCTTTCCTACGGTATCTGGTAGAACACCTAAATCATCATGAGATAGGAGTTATAGTCGTTTGAAGTTGATCTAAAACTCATACTTAGCTTAACTTTGTCAAACTTTCCAAATATTATTTCCAAAAACGGTTTCTTTCCAGTTCTAAGTTTTTCTAGTTCTTTCAAAAAGCGAGGTGTTACAAATATTTAATTAAAATATTCACAAACATAAATCTATGTCTATATCTAATATATATTAAAGTTAGATATAGACAAAGTGATGTGTCACGTTTTTATGATAAAAAACACTCATTTATCCTTTTTCTCATTTTTGTGACTTTTTTTTCAAAAAAAAATTATGTGCTATATTAAATACTCCAAAATACATATCTTAGATCTTTAATTCTCATATTTCCAAATCATATCACATTTTTGTGCTTCTTCATATTTTTTTAATTCATGTGCTATATTAAAAACTCCAAAATACACATATTAAATCATAAATTCCCATAATTCTATATCATATTTATTCTTACTAATTAAACACCATAATTTGAAATTAGTTACAAATCTTTTCCCTTTCTTCTCATATTCCATAAATTGACAGAAAATTTATATACATGTGTTACATTCCCCTATTTCAAGGAGACTTCTCTACAACATAAGTTTTCTTGAAATTCGGAGTATAGTAGGCATTTTTTATTTTTCACTATCATCAATTTGTTGTTGGATTGTTATTGAACTTACAATGATGAAGTGAAATTATTTTCTTAATTATTTTTTATAGTGTCGTTATTTGATTTTTTTTTTTTGCTATTCAAGATTAGGATTTGTTGTATGTGCTTCTATTCTCTTTGTTCATCATTTTTTTTATGATTCTTTTATTTTTTATTTTTTCGATTCTTCATATTTCATATTTCATATCTTCTTACGTGATTTTTTTTTGCATTTTATTCTACTTCCATCAGTTTGCTGAATGTGTGAAGACTCAAGGCAATCAACTTTTCGGTCAAAGCAAAAAAAAAAATGTGGTAGGACAAAAACTTCTTTTCAACTTGTAATTTGATATTATAATTTTGATTTCTCACATAATATTTAAAGTCATTTTCACTACCAAAAATATATTATTGTCTATTAACAATGAGTTTGAAAAGGATGTTTCCTTTTAAAAGGATTTAGGGTAAACGAAAGGTTAAGTATTAGCATTCTCACTTTTAACTTTTCATAATTTTTTGTTTCATATTCATTTAGTTATAATTTTTTATTTTTTATTGTTATTGTTCTTGCCTATGTTATTTTTATTTTTAGTGATTCTAATGTGATAATCTATTCAGGTGAATGAACATAAAAATTCAAATATTTCTTTGATATGTTATATGTTGAAAAATAATAATGTGACACTTCTCATTTATCAAGATTACCATTTATTATTTCAATCGAATTTTTATTCTTTTTTAAATACATAAAATCTGCAAAAAATAAATATAATAATATAAAATATCTTATTTATTTCTCCTCAATGTTACTACAATCTATACTTTTCCTCTTTCTTCATCAATACTATAATTTTACTTTTCCTTAAATTCTTAATGTGACTTCTATTTGTAGTTTTCTAAAACAAAAGAATTTATTTATCTATCCTCCTTATAAAACACCATAATTTATTATTATACCTTCTATTTTTACAATTTTCCAAAAAATAAGATATTATATGTATCTCTCCTCCTTATTACCATAAACTATTCTTCTTCCTATTAATTTTTTTATCATTCAATCTCATTTAATTGTTGCCATAAAAAATTGTAGAAAATTGAAAGTGTTTTTTATTTTATCATTAATATTATTAATTAATTTTCCTGAGAACCTTCTTTTACCTTCTCTGGTATTTTCTTATTTATTAAAAAATAAAACACTTATCAAATTTGGGTAGATTTCAATAGCATTTATTTTTTATTAATTGAATTTACTAATTAAGCATTATAATTTCATATTGGTTACAAATATAATTTTTTTGTGATAGGAATGGAGGAGATTGCTTTGTTAAATTTTTTTCAAGGAAGCCAAGGAAGGTGTATTTGTTGGGTATATAGCAAGAGTTAATGAGAAATGGAGGGAAGATGAAAAGAGAGGAACTTGAAAAGTTGGGAACTTGAAAAGTCCTCTTATACTTTAGTAAAAAGACATTTCTCCCTCATCGGTGGTGGAAAGAAAAATAGAAGAGTTTAAATAGAGAAACACTTCTATTAATTGTTAAAAGGGTTGGAAAGAGGGACCCCCCTCGCGCCTTCGTCATCGTCGCTCGCTCGGCTTTAGCTTCGGCTTTGGAAAATGATCGATCGAGAGATTATTTTTGGACAAAGTTATGTTTTAATTATTTATTTAATTAATTAAATAAAATTAAATGGCCAAAATGTTTCAATTAATTAGTTAATTAACCGAAATGTTTCAACCTGACTAGGATTTGCGTGACCCATTTTATTTAAATTACTTTCCCATTTTATTTGAATTTCTCGCCGTTGGAGATGACTGTTCTGAAAGGTTACAACTTTCAGGAATAACCATGACCATTTGAAAGGTTGCAAACTTTTTGAAATGGTCGTGTGGTATTTGAAAGGTTGCAACCTTTCGAAACCAGTTCCTGTTGGCTATAAATACCAGTTATTCTTCAGACTTTTTACTTACAAAAATTTCTAATTTCTTCTTCCTCTTCTGCACAAATATTTTTTGTGTACTTTACTACCGTTGAGTGGCTCACTGACACCAGCATTTTGGGTATCAATACACTGGTGATTGAGATCATTCTATCCTGGGAGGACATATTCCAAATAAAATCTCAGATACTAGAGGAGAATAATTTCCTTAAGGGGACACCGTGCATTCAGTGGGCTTGATACTTTTCCGTTCTGTCATTTCAAGATTCTGGTATGTTTTACAGATTTTAGTTTTTTGTGAATTAATTTCTGTTCTTCTGTTTTTTCACTGGTTCATTCAACTCCAGTAACTTCGTGTTTCTGCAAAGTTTGTTTTAACCAGTGGTACTGTTTTAGACACAAATTGGGCAAAAATCTTAAGGAAATTAATTATTTATTTTTAATCTATGTTTCTGGTGGAGACAAAAACCTTTGTGGATTTATACTCCTATTAAGTTTGCAATTTAAGTTCTTGCTTACTAAGTCTGTATCGATTATTTTTTATAAAAAATGTCAAAACAACAATGTTATAGTGGCTGTTGCTACACCAACCCAAATTGTTGTACCACCAGCAGAGAAATCGAGAAAATTCTCTGGTGTGAATTTCAAAGGATGGCAGCAACATGTATTTTCTGGCTTACCACTCTTGGTCTGCAGAAATTTACCAGTGAAGAAACTCCGGTGCCTGTTGCTGAAATTGTAGACAGAGAAAAATTCATGATTATTGAAACATGGAAACAGGCAGACTTCCTATGTAAGGGCTACATTCTGAGTGCTTTAGAGTATGACTTATATAATGTCTATAGTGCAATGACAACTTCGAAAGAATTGTGGGATGCACTTGAGAAGAAATATAAGACAGAAGATGCATGCTTGAAAATGTTTGTGGTCGTAAAGTTTATAGACTATAAAATGTCAGATAGTAAAACTATTGCATCACAAGTGCAGAAACTTCAACTTATTTTCCATCATCTTATTGCTGAGGATATGGTAGTAAATGAAGCTTTTCAAGTGGCTGTAAAGATCGAGAAGTTACCTCCTTCATGGAACGACTTCAAGAATTATTTAAAACACAAACGTAAGAAAATGAAGCTTGAAGATCTTGTGATTCGGCTCAAGATTGAGGAAGATAACAAATCCGCCGAAAAGAAGTCTGATGTAGATGACCTCTGTGCAATTATCTCGGAATGCAACTTAGTTGAAAATTCCAAGGAGTGGTTTCTCGAATTAGGTGCCACTCGACATATTTTCTCTGCGAAAGAAGCCTTTGCAATGTACACTCCTGCTGAGTTCGATGAAGATTTGTTCATGGGGAACACAACAACAACAAGGATTGCAGGAACTGGGAAAGTAATGTTGAAAATGACATCCGACAAGGTGTTGACTTTGAACAACGTTCTGCACGTTTCTACTATTAGGAAGAATTTAGTTTCTGTTGCACTGTTCGTTAAGAACGGGTTTAAATGTGTCCTAGTTAGTGACAAAGTTGTAATAAGTAAGAATGAGATGTACCTCACTGAGGGCCTCTTCAAACTGAATGTAATGGTTATTGACAGTATTAATAAGAATTTTGCTTCTGTTTACTTATTGGAGTCAAATGATTTATGGCATGCTCATTTGGGACATGTAAATTACAAAGCCTTGCGAAAATTAATTACTTTAGAAGTATTGCCTGATTTCAAATGTGATAAATCGAAATGCAAAATTTGTGTGGAAAGTAAGTTTGTTAAACATCCTTACAAGTCTATTGACAGGAATTCAAATCCTTTAGACTTAATTCACACAGATATATGTGATATGAAGTCGACACCATCTCGTGGTGGGAAAAAGTATTTTATAACTTTTATTGACGATTGCACTCGATTTTGTTATGTATATTTGCTTAATAGTAAGGATGAAGCAATTGATGCATTTAAGCAATACAAAAATGAAGTGGAAAATCAATTGAATCTAAAGATAAAAATAATTCAAAGTGATAGGGGTGGACAATACAAATCTCCTTTTGTAGAAATATGTTTGGAATATGGTATTATTCATCAAACTACTGCACCCTATACACCACAGTCAAATGGTTTGGTGGAACAAAAGAATAGAAATGATGAATACCTTGATAATCAGTTATGGTTCACGCGAAACCTGTGGGGGGAAGCCATCCTTACGAATAACAAGATACTCAATAGGGTACCCCGAAGCAAAACACAATCGATTCCATATGAGTTACGGAAAGGAAGGAAACCCAACTTGAAGTATTTCAATATGTGGGGGTGTCTAGCCAAGGTAGAGGTTCCTTTACGCAAGAGGTTGAAAATTGGACCAAAATCAGTGGATTGTGTATTTATTGGATATGTTGTGAACAGTAAGGCCTGTCGATTTTTGGTTCACAAATCTGATAATCCTAAAATTCATGCGAATACAGTAATTGAGTCAACTAACGCTGAGTTCTTTGAACACATTTATCCATATAAAACTGAATGTGAGTCGACAAGTGAAAGACCTAAACGACCACGGGAAGAATCAACGAAAAATACACAACCTAATGAGGATCCAAGGCGTAGTAATTGCCAACGAAAATCCACTTCTTTCAGACAAGATTTTGTGGCATTTTCGCTTGAAAATGAGCCTCAAACATTTAAAGCAGCTATGTCTTCGTCTGAGTCAATTTATTGGAAAGAAGCAGTCAATAGTGAGATCGAATCAATTTTAAGTAACCATACTTGGGAATTGACTGATCTTTCTCCAGGAAATAAACCTTTAGGATCAAAGTGGATCTTTAAAAGGAAAATGAAAGCCGATGGGACTATTGACAAATATAAGGCTAGACTTGTAGTCAAAGGATACAGAGAAAAGGAAGGTCTGGACTACTTTGATACATACTCTCCAGTAACAAGGATCACATCAATTAGGATGTTAATAGCACTAGCGGCAGTGCATGATCTTAAAATCTACCAAATGGATGTAAAGACAACCTTCTTAAATGGAGAGTTGAAGGAAGAAATTTACATGGAACAACTTGAAGGATTTGTGGTTCCTGGTAAAAAAGAGAAAGTGTGCAGATTTGTAAAGTCGCTTTATGGGCTCAAGCAAGCACCTAAACAATGGCATGCTAAATTTGACCAAACAATGTTGGCAAATGGATTCAAGATTAACGAATGTGATAAGTGTGTTTACATTAAAAACGTTCTGAATCATGACGTCATTGTTGTTTGTATGTTGATGACATGTTAATAATGAGTAAAGATATTGACGATATAAATTCTACTAAGCGCATGCTGTGCAACAAGTTCGATATGAAGGACTTAGGAGTTGCTAATTTGATCTTAGGGATCAGGATTCTCATAACTCCTCAGGGACTAGCATTATCTCAATCTCATTATATTGAAAGAGTATTGAATAAGTTCAAGTACTTGAATTTCAATGTTGTCAAAACTCCAATTGATTTAAGCTTTACATTTCAAAATAATGTAGGTGAAAGTGAATCTCAATTGGAATATGCCAAAGTATTGGGAAGTTTGATGTATATTATGAATTATACGCAGCCAGATATAACATGTGCTATTAGCAAACTAAGTCGGTTCACTAGTAATCCGAATCAAACTCACATGATGACAATGAAACGTGTGTTGGGGTATCTGAAACATACATAATACTATGCTTTGCATTATAATAAATATACTGCCGTGATTGAAGGATATAGTGATGAAAATTGGTGGGTCAAATGAAGTAAAATTCACAAGTGGTTATGTGTTTACACTTAGTGGAGGAGCAGTCTCTTGGAAATCGTCCAAACAGACATGTATCGCTCGCTCCACAATGGAATTTGAATTTATTGCTTTAGATAAGCTGGTCAAGAAGCTGAATGGCTCCGAAATTTCTTAGAGGATATTCCATTCTAGCCCAAACCTGTGGGACCTATTTGCATACATTGTGATAGTCAAACAACAATAGGTAGGACAAGAAGTGTCATGTACAACGGGAAGTCTCGTCATATACGACGGAGACATAACACCATAAGACAACTGATCTCTAGTGGAATTATCACAATTGACTATGTGAAGTCAAGCGATAATGTGTCAGATCCACTAACGTAAGGCCTAGTGAGAGAGGCAGTTGAAAGATTATCTAAGGGAATGGGTTTACGACTTAGGATAAGTCAGCATGACAGTAACTCTATCTAGCAGACTGAAGATCCCAAGAGCTAGATTCAAGGAGAAAAACAAAGTTGTGACTGACGGTTCGACATTGTCAACCAACTCAATCCATTCTCATGATGAAGACAATGTTCAGGAATAATGTTAAGACTTTAAGGCTTGTTAATGAGTTAATAAAGCTTAAATTTTTAATAATTTGCTAAGTTTGGCAGATTTGACCAAATAGTGTATCTACGAGATGATACGGTTAGAAATCACCTATGTGAGTGTGAAGTGTAAGCTGCTTCAAAGAGAATTTTATGTCAAAAGCCCATTCTTTATACACTCATGAAACCATGAGGTGTTCATGGCTGAAACGAAGACAATAGTAAGAACCATAAATGGTAAAGGGTTAATTGTGTGACATATGGTTGTCTAGGTATACACCAAAGCTCGATGGTTCAAAGGTATCGCATCTACTAATTGACCGAGTATATCCGACATATGTTCACTACAGAAAGTCCAAGGGGAAACCTACTTATCCAGATGCAATTGATCCTTTCTTGTAAAGTTCACACTCGTCCATGCATTTCTTATGTTATAACCATTCCCCATTCATGTGGGGGATTGTTGGGTATATAACAAGAGTTAATGATAAATGGAGGGAAGATGAAAAGAGAGGAACTTGAAAAGTCCTCTTACTCTTTAGTAAAAAGGCATTTCTCCCTCATCGGTGGTGGAAAGAAAAATAGAAGAGTTTAAATAGAGAAACACTTCTATTAATCGTCGTCGCTCACTCGGCTCGACCGGCTTCGGCTTCTGCTTTGGAAAATGATCGATCGAGAGATTATTTTTGGATAAAGTTTTGTTTTAATTATTTATTTAATTAATTAAATAAAATTAAATGGCCAAAATATTTCAATTAATTAGTTAATTAATCAAAACATTCCGACCCGACTCGGATCCGTGTGACCCATTTTATTTAAATTACTTTCCCATTTTATTTGAATTTCCTGCCGTTGGAGATGACTGTTCTGAAAGGTTGCAACTTTCAGGAACAGCCATGACCGTTTGAAAGGTTGCAAACTTTCTGAAATGGTCGTGTGGTTTTTGAAAGGTTGCAACCTTTTGGAACCAGTTTCTCTTGGCTATAAATACCAGTTATTTTTCAGACTTTTTACTTACACAAATTTCTAATTTCTTCTTCTTCTTTTGCACAAATATTTTTCGTGTACTTTACTGCCGTTGAGTGGCTCGCTGACACCAGAATTTTGGGTATCAATACACTAGTGATTAACATCATTCTATCCTGGGAGGACATATTCCAAATCAAACCTCAGATATTAGAGGGGAATAATTTCCTTAAGGGGACACTGTGCATTCAATGGGCTTGATCTTTTTCCATTTTGTGTTTTCCAGATTCTGGTATGTTTTACAGATTTTAGTTTTTTTGTGAATTAATTTCTGTTCTTCTGTTTTTTCATTGATTCATTAAGCTTTGGTAACTTCGTGTTTCTGCAAAATTTGTTTTAACCAGTGGTACTGTTTTAGACACAGATTGAGCAACAATATTTGTAGTCTCTCTTATTCTTTCTTTCTACAATTTATTGTGAATTTAACCTTTTGAAGACTTCATATATTTTATTAAGATATTCCAAAGTGAACCAAGAATTTGAAACACTTGTAAGAATTATAAGGTATTCAATTTCATTTCTCAAAATGAGGAACAATGAGGCCTATATGATGGACATTCACTATTTGCAAATAGCAATATAATTGTTATAGTTTTTAGTTTGGTTGTCTGTTGTTGCTATCTTTTGAAATGTCATATTCTAATGACATAATATAAGTCTTGAGGTTGAGGTAGAAATTAATATTTAAGTCGCAAGAAAAAAAAGTTAGATTGATAAATATAAATATTTTAATTATATTATATAAACTTATATTTCACTCTTTAATCTCATTTAAGGGTATCTAAATTTATTATCAAAAATATGTAAATAAGGATTAGTTTGTAGCAAATATTGATTAACATGAAAACAGCATATCGATTAATATGTGAATATATTAGTTGATTTATAGAAATATTTTTTTAATGTAAAAATTAATGTTCATTATTTTCATTAATCCAATAACTTTTTATTATTTTATAAACCCCTAAAATAAGTAATAGTCACAATACCTTATTTGTTATTTCATATTGTAGTCCTATAAATCG
Source organism: Solanum commersonii (assembly GCA_029007595.1). Lineage (NCBI taxonomy): Eukaryota > Viridiplantae > Streptophyta > Magnoliopsida > Solanales > Solanaceae > Solanum > Solanum commersonii. Next base: position 906,323 of record JAJTWQ010000136.1, read on the forward strand.
TCTTGTAAAAGTGAATATCAACAAGAACTCAAAAGATTATACAAAGAATTCATAAATTTATTCTCTCAAAAGATTATAGAAAGAATTCATAAATTTATTCTTTTATTTTTAACAATAAAGGTCATAGCAATAATATTGTAAATACATCTTCCTTTTATATTAAAAAATATTCAAGGACATAAATTAAACTATATTTTCCACTATTTCCCTTTTGGTTATTCCCAATATTCTTAAAAGTAAAATAGTCATTATTCAAAAGAGTTTGGAAAAATGTAAAACCTTAAAAAGGAAGGACAAATAAGGGGAAAAAAAAATCAAACATTAATCTTGAACTTTGAACAATTTGAGTAGTTTAAATAATGAAATTTAATATGAAATAAAAGAAATAATATTTAATAAAATTGTGTGTATTAATCTTTTATAACCGCACGAAGCGCGGACACGTTCACTAGTTACTATTAAAAAAGGAGTGTTGTTTTGCAGTAATCAAAATATACTAGGACAACGTAGATGAGTTTGGGTTACACTTTTGTCTCGTTTCCCGGAAGAAGAGAAAAAATTTTTCTTGTAATACTTCAAAGACTAGTCTCAAAAAGTTTAAATATGTCGACAAGTCTCAAAGCAGGGAACATTTGTAATCATTTAAAATTTATTAAATATAAAGTTATAAGATTATATATTTGGATTATATTAAATTTATGAATAGATTAGTTCAATTAAATATTGTGGGTTAACAAAATTGGGTTAATTATTTAAGTTCAATAAATATATATGTGATATAAGAAGGATAAAAATGGAAAATGCATTGAGTAAAAAGGGGAGTTTGATTATTATTCAAAATTAAGAGAAAGTTAGATTTTTAAAGCAAGTTAGGATGTACCCAAAAATTTAACCCAAAGTGTGAGAAATTTAAATAGTAAAGTAGTAACCTCAACAAAGTCCTGAAATGGCCAATGATTGGTTACAAAACAGACATTACCGAAATGGCCGCTTGGCCATTAGTATTCTATGCAAAACACTTTAACCAAAAAATAAAATTATTTTCCTTTTTTTTTTCCATTTTTTCTATCTACCCTACCTAAATCCATTTTGATTTTGGTAAATGTCCTCTTGTATATTCAATCTCTGTTTTTTTTGTTTTTGTTTGCAGAAGTTTCGCTTTTATGTTTGTAATTTACATTTATTTACTTTCAAATATGAAACAACTAGTTACTAAGATTCCAATGAAGGTGCTACGGATTTATTAGGTACTTTCATATTTCTTTTTTCTCTTCAAGTCTATTTGAAATATGAATTTTGTACAAATCTACAACCTGTGAAATTGTATCCAATAATATTATGTTGTTTCTCTGTCTCTCACAAGCACATTTGATTTGGAGGTGAGTAGATGTTATTTTTATAATCGTGGTGTTCAAGACACAAAGAAATATACCTATTTTATTGTTTACAGAATGGTGGTTTATGTTAGGTATAATTTCAGTCTTTAAGTTATATGAACGTTAATTTGGGTTCGCAAATTCAGAATTTAAAATAACTTTGTTACTCTAGAGTTATACGGGGTAAAAGAAAGGATAATCAAATGATTCACATAGCTGACCAGAACTAGTTTGAGATTTAGAGGTAGAAAGAGCAATGGAAAACCATGAAAATGTTAATTTATTTTGTGTAATTTAATGTTTTCCCACATAATGTCAAAGTCACCTTCTAATTGCCATTTTTGGTGAAACGAAATTGGTACGTTTCATGGGACTTAGTATGAAACCGGCACACCCAAAGCTCTAGCTTAGCGATCGATGCATTTAGTGAAAACCCTTTGGAAACCAGGGTTCAAGTCTAGACGAGTGATTTTTGCTCATCTGATTAAAAGCTTAGAGTTATGCGGTACATCTTTTTGTTGGAAGCAACAATTACCTAGTGAGTAGGTCTAGTGCATGCAAGCTTGCTCGAGCACCATAATTATGAAAAATGATGAAACTAGGAAAATAGCATTTAATAATAATCATACATGATTTGTTGAATGGTCGTCATTTTACAGGAGAAAGATTTGCTTGACTTGTCGATACCATTGAAGAATTGTGAAATAAAAAATGGAGAATGTGAAGGGCGCAAGGCAGAATTCTGATTCTCATTTATCAGCTTCGTCGTCCTCTGATTCATCTGTCGAACTAAGTACTCATCCAAAGGAGTCTGTATATACCAAGCCTGAACAAGACGATGCTTTTGTGTCTGCGACTCCAGCAGCCTTGTCTTCCCCTGATGTTTCTTCTCAAGCACCTCAATGGAGCATGAAAAGTTCATCTCCGCGTGAAGAAACAGGAAGTCAGTTATTTCCTCAAAATGTTGAGGCAATGAAATCCCCTCCGTCTATGGATCATCCTCCAGGTTATGATCCTAATCGTATTCCAAAATCCATATTTTCGAGCAAGCCTACGACCACAGACTGGAGTACTGCTTCAAATGAGTCGTTGTTTAGCATTCAGATGGGAGCCAATAGCTTCTCTACTGATTATTCTAATTACATGTTACCTAAATCAGGAGAAGTCCCACCTGAGGAATGGAAAAATTCAACAGCCAATCCATATTACACATCCGAAATTAAATCCAATGAAAATAAGAGTTTATCTTCCCCTCCTCTCCGCCCTCTTATGGAAGATAACGATGGAAAAAGTACAAGACCTTCCAAATTAGGTCTTGGTATACAAGAGAAGAACCTCAAAGAGGAAAAAACTGTGAATAATATCATACAAAAAACACCTATTAATATCGACATTGAAGAGCCTACTTCCACCACTTTCAACAAGCCTGATGATAGAGTTATTCCTCCAATTGAGGAAACTCATATTTCGTCACCTGTTCATGCTTCTTCACCTTGCTACTCCGAGGCGAGTGGAAACAGCAGCAAATCATTTGTTTTCCCAGTGTAAGATCGATCTCCTTTCAGGATTACATATGAGCAATTCTGTCCTACTTCGCAATTATGATAAATGCTACCCTTTTGTCAAATAAACATCTAGGACATAAGATTAAAGCATCAACTTATTTTATCATCAAGAAACATAAAATTTTCATTTGAGGTGTTTATTTTTTTCGGTTCAAATACATATGTACAAGTGTATATGAAATACAGTTGATTGTTTTTTCTACATTCCAGACTAGTAAATGATGGTGGGAAAAGCAACTCGCTGAAAAGTGCATCTGAGAAAGTAGAAAAATCTGAGTCTCAACCTCAACCAGAGTTCCAACCTGATATACAACAACTACAAAAACCATCAGAATCACAGCCTAAAGTAGCAGAGAAAAGTTGGTGTTCATGTTTCACTTGTTGGCCTCGCTGTTGTTGATATATATATATGTTTCCCTGTCGTGTATGCAATGACTGAATTGAGAGGAACTGAAAATTTGGATTATCTTCGTGGGTGAATCTTGAATTAACTTTTGGCACCAAGCAGGCCTAGCCAGTTGCATGACATGAATGAAGTATGCTTTTTGACCTCATCAAGACAGGTACATTTCATTTGGCCTGAGATATCCACAACAAGGACGTGGTCGGGTCATTTGAGGACGAAATCCTCCATCTTCTGCAGGCAGATGGGGCAACACCACAACTTTGCTAATTGAATCTATCATTATTTTTATAATTTATCATTGTTGTAAAACACCAGGCTGAACCTATTACTAATTCTTATCTTGTATTGCGTCCGCTACTATATCAAAAAAAGATCTTTAGCAGCAATTTATTAGCTCAATTACCGTTAAATATGTATTTTTAGCGGCAATTTGCAATCTTTGTATATGTCCCTAAAGCCTTTAGCGACATTGGTTTTAATGACACTCAACTAATGTTGATAAAGACTTTAACCTTCTTTATTAATGTGTCTATGTATTGCCGCTAAAAGTTGTTATTTTGTAACACACCACTCTAACTCTCCAAGCTCATAGATGCACTACTATATAACAATTTTTTCTGTTACATGTAACTGGTGGATTTTAGCATCGACATACATAGATTCAACTCTATTGGGGCAACAATTTATGTTACCTGTTCAACGTCACATATTTCCTTCATCTGCATACATCTTTTCAAGGCCACTTCTGGTTGCAAATTATGCGTAAAGAATACTTCAATCTGCTACACAATAAACATTATTATGTTTAAGTGCATTGGCCAGATATATGATCACTTATTTTCTCTCTGCACGTCATAAAAATAGATTCAACTTATATATACCATAATTACCGTGAAAAGAAATTTTTGTCCACGGGTGAAATTTAAGTTGTTATAGACTAGAGTTATATGTCTTCTTTTTCAGGATGCTAGTTTCACTTATTATTAACACTTACAAATATTAAATTTTAGGTGGGCTCTATTATACAATATGTATTAAACAACAATACTAATGATAATAATAACTTTGCATAACTATAAACAATAAAGTTTAAATCATGTAGCAAAAAAAGAAAAAGAAATTAATAACATCAACATAAATTAATGACCATAAAACATACAAAAATCTATAACAATTGTATGAAATAGAAAAAAAAGAAAATCGAACCGGCTAAATGCACAATATCCTCTTAAGGAAATTATTCCCCTCTAGTATCCGATGTTTAAAGGAATAGATCCTCTCAGGATAGAACGATTTTATTCACCAGTGTATTAATACCAAAAACAAATGGTGTCATTGAGTCATTCAACTGGAAAAAAAAATACATGAATATTTAATTGAAACAAGCATGTGTTTGTTGTTTTAACTCTGAATGAATCTAAGTGGGCTTAATTGAGGTAGTAATACCGTAATGCAAGTTGTATGAGCATGCTAGTATGATGTGTCCTTATGTGTGTCGTGATGCCATGCGTGGTGAGTGATTGTATGATTCTTTCTTTAATTGATATCTAGAACTAGCCCTGTGTGTGTTGAATGAGTAGCTTGTATGACTTAAGGAAAATGATAGAGGCATTTCTTTGAATAAGCCAAATTCTTGACTTTATCGTATGCTTACCAATGAAATTACCCCTAGTAAGCCCTATTGAGCCTTTAGCCTTGTTGTTTGTTAAGCTGCATGATTAAGCCGAAACCCTTTTGATTGATATCAAAGTTTTTGATGCCAATGTAATCTTTAATGCACTATGTTGAGATGAAAGGTTGAGAATGTTGTGAAAAATAAAAGTATAGAAAAACTCTGTTGTGGCCCCGGTCCTTAATGGACAATGTGCACCTCAACTCAATTAAGGGTGGCTAGTTCAAAAGTATGCTTAAACATTGGCCCTGGTCCTACCAAGGATATTGTGCACCTCAATTGAGGGTGGCTAGTGTAAAGGCATATATATATATATATAAAAGAGAAAAAAATGATAATAATAAGGAGCATACTGGGCAGAGCTTGAAATTGAAGAGGGATAACATTCATGAAGTGTGTACTTAGAGGAAAAGAAAAGCTAGTGAAAGATGTGTAACCGGTGGAACAAAAACATGTGCATTAGGGAGGTGTAGTCACTAAAGAAATCCAAAATATTCCCTTCCTTACCCTAAGCCGACATTACATCCAAATAGATGCCCCCTTGATTCCTTGAGAAATATGATGTTAAAGTGAAAATACACTATGAGCAAGCTTATGGTATGTTAAGAGAAGTAAGAACTTCATTTGTGAGAGTGAGTACAATGTTTGGAAAATAGGCCTTGTTTATAATTTGATTGCTTGAGTGAGTATATACTAAACACAAATGAGTGAGGGTATTCATGGCACATGTATGGATTTATCTAGCTAATTGATGTGTTGCTATGAGTTTGCATTTTCCTGAAAAAATAATAAAGGAGTCATTCATTAAGCATGTGTGTTGTAACTTGGTATATCATGATAATATAGTGAAATTGTTGAAGTGTTGCATCCAATGTGAACTGCAAAATCATGTTTAAATATGTTTGGTTGATTTTAAGGTGTGTTGATAAGTCTAAGGGTTAGGAAAAAGATTTGATAGATAAATATTGTTCGAGGACGAACAAAGGTTTAAGTGTGGGGTGGTGATCTTAGGCATATTTATATGACAAAGTTGCCAATATTTGCCCATGATGAGATTAAATTAACGAATAATCTTTAGTCTATTAGCTTGATTTTTGTTAACTTATGATGATTGCACACTAAAATACATGATTAGTTGTTTCAGGAACTTCTAAGAAAATTGGAGTCAATTCGAAGAAAGGAGAAGCAAGGACGTGCAAGACTAAACTAAGTATGGAAGCAGCTAGGAGTGGTGTACTACTTGGCATGCCGCGCCAAGGCATGAACCACAAAAGCCTCCCTCATGGCGCACTGATGGGCGCGAGGCACCACATGCCTCACTATAGCCGCACATGTGAGGTGCACTGCCTAGCGCGACGTGCCACATGTGAAACCACAGAGTCTTTGCCTGGCGCGATGGCTGGCGCGGTGCCCCAACCATATTCCAAATTTTCCAGCAAAAATAAATTAAAATAGGATTCCTTATTGAATTAGACTTTGACCCTAGTTTTTCCAACTTCTATAGATAGTCTCCCTAGGGCTATTTTGTAGGGGGTTCGACATTATTTTGGTGTTCAAGAGCAAGTTCAACGTTTGTAATAAGTTTTGATTTTCTATCTCTTCTTATTTTCGGAAATTGCATGAACAATTATGCTTTGTAGTTTTCGAATATTATGAGTGGCTAAACGCCCTAGTTCTGGGGCTGTAGCTACGGATTGATTGTTGAGTATTAAAGGTTTTTGAATTAATTCTTGGTAATTGTTTAAGTTACACTTATATTCTTGTTTTAATATTTCTTGATTGGCCATCTAAAGATAAATATATTGTTTATTCTTGAAATCGAGAGAGGATAAGGTAGATAGACCAGAGAATATAGAAAGCTCGATTTTCCATTGAGTTGATGTGTGTTCAGGAGTGACGCCCGGATGAACAACTTGCTTGGTTATGAAATAAGATGAATTATAAATTTTCGCCAATTAGGTCTGCTATCCCCGCTCAACGATATAGTTAGACAGCTAACTAGAGTAGGCGACTAGAGGTCGAGAGACCCGACTAATACAATTAACCCTGTAAATTAGTAACTTGATAACCGAAATTAGTTCATTGCCTGAGATACGATACATGAAAGCCATTGCATGCTGCAGCCCTGAAATTGTCTTTTACTTGCTTGAAACATCAAATTTGAAGTCGTTCACATTAGTTACTTTTAGATATTGCAATAATCGTAGTAGTAGTTAATAATCATCAACCTCATTTAAACAATTATTTTTGTTTAATTGTGGAATTAAGTCCTAAATATAAGTCGATCACAAGTCCCTTGGGAACACAAACTCGTTTTTAAAAGAAACTATATTACTTGAGCGACCATGTACACTTGCGTGTGCAATTGGGAGCAACAACATACTTTGACTTGGAATGGAGTTTAAGAAATGAAAGAAGACTTTAAAATTTTATTGTTCTAAATTAAGGTTATGTCAAATGTATCAAAATATCCTTTAATCTTGTGGCCTTAAACGTGTCATGTGGAAAGTTGAAGTTAAAGTGTTGGCAAAAAAGAAAAGGGATCATTCTTTTTGAAATAGACTAAAAAAGAAATTAGGTAATTTTTTTTAAATAGAGGGAGTAAAATACATGGATGATTATAATTACGAGATTGACTATAACTCTTTCAAAATAGAGTTATAATTTTCTTACGTCATTAGGATATTACTTTTTCTCAAAGAAAGGAGAAAATATTTTTTTTTGGGGGTGGGGGTGGGGGAGGTTGTCATTTTATGAATTGAGGATTTTTCCCTCCATATAATAACGCAATAGCGCGCATCCATAGTGTAGTCATTAAATTATTTTTAATTTAGGAGAGATTATTCCCTTCATAGTTTTTCATATTATTTTTTATAGTATTTATTTTATCATTTCTAGAAATAAGATCTATGTATATTTTATTCTCTTTAAATTTCGTTTGTACATTAAATATTTTGTTATTATGGTAGGTCACAAATTATATTAAATGTTATGCTTTGCTAGTATATTTCTTTTTGTTATTTGATTTTTTATAGATCAAAATTGTGTAATTATTAATTTTTTTTATGACGCTTGATTATTTTGATTCCAGCAATTGCAATGTCTGTCTAGTCTATGAAGTATGTACATAATGTGAAATGGAACAAAAAGTCCTGCACCTTTAATTTATTTACCTTAGTTTGACAAGTTGGCTTTATTTTTTGATTTATTGATTTTTTTATTAGACTAACCACATTCAGGTTTCTTAATAGTTCACGTGAATGGTAACCCCACTCTCTTAATTACTTTAAAATGATATTGACCTTTTTCCCTTTGTGTGTTATTAAATCATAATTTACGATCTTGTCGTATATGATGTAAACATATTTTGTTAAGTAGACAGACGTTCAATGTGCGATTGTTATAATTAAAAATTTATCATTAAAAAAGACCAATTTCAGTTAAAGGTAAATATATTGTTATATGAAAAACAAATATAGCTATAAAAAATGAGATTAACTACTGTCTACTAACAGTGGATAAGAAAATATTACACCGCCAGTTCATATTTAAAAATACTTATTTCTCTTAGTTTAATTATTATATTTTCACTTCGAAGATTTTTTTTTGTTGAAATGGTCTAAAGGCTGAAAATCTGGAAGAGTATAAATGTGATTTTTAAAAAGAGTTTTGAGGAATTCTAAAAGTAGAGACACATTCTAACTCTGGGGTTTTGATCCAAACACTTTTATTAGTAGTTTTTGAGTAGAATTTCGAATTGGGTTTTGATTTTAAGTTAATTCCAAGCATTGTGAAGACTTGAATTTTGTCACCCCGCTGCTGGATAATCTAGTTAGTAATACTTTCTGGGGGTGTGATTATCTGATTAATTGCTCTAATTAGCTTATGGGTGTTTTGATTTACTGATTTCAATGTTGATTTGAAGTGGGTTTGATTGATAGCTTTGTTTTAATCCATGAATTGTAGTTACAAATGCAATTCTAATTTAGTATTCTAGGCTTGCTTGAGAAAGAAGTTTTAGAATTAAGTCTATCGATTGATGATTGTAGTGATTGGGTTATCGCTAATTCATCTCGAGAGAGTGAATCTAAATTTGATCCTACCAATCTAGCTCGAGAGAGTAGATTATTAGGGATGATCGTAATGTTATGCTTGTCGAGGTTCGAGAGAACTCGCCTAAATCGTGTTAGTTGATCGAGAGGTGGCTATCACAGTCAAAGCCTAGCCTACCCACTAAGATTCAACATTTGTTAGTAAATTAGAATCACCCATATAGCAAAATTTAGTAACTAATTGATCACATCCCTGAGAATCGAACTCTACTCGATTACTCCCCTGTTTTTGGTAGTTGTTAATTGTCACTCTAAACCCCCCATTTAACACTAGTTGTCAACCTCTTCAATTTACTTTAATAGTTTCGATAATGTTTACTTCTACAAACGACTGGACCACAATCTTTACTTCATAATTGAATTTCATTCCGTATCACTCCCTGTGGGATCGACCCCAACTCTTCCTTGGATTTATACTTGATTGCGACCACCTACACTTAGAATTTAATGAAGTGTAGTTGAGCGTTCTCAAAAATGGCGCCACTGCCGGGGAGTGGTGTTTAAAATTCCCTTATTGAAGTTTGGGTGTGATCTTATTGTGCTGTAGTTGAACCCAATTTACTTTTGCTTATTGTTCGTTGTCTTTGAACAGTTGACGAAATGAGTGTCAATGGAAGCAACGCCAGCCAGCTTGGACACAATGACGACATTGGCAACTTGAACGATGTAAATGATGTACAACTAGGCGGTGTAGGTGCCATTCGGTTGCCTCCGGTCCTGCGAAATGCAATTTTCCACGTGACTAGCATGATGTTGCAACTATTGCAAATGAAGGGTTTGTTTGTCGGGCTAGCTCATGAGGATGCCCATGACAACATCTAGAATTTTGTGGATGTCTGTGGTCCTTTCTCTTTCAAGAACATCTCCTAAGAGTTAGTCCGACTTCGGTTGTTTCCTTTTTCTCTGATGTGAGAGGCTACTAAGTGGTTAGCCGATCTACCTAGGGAATAATCACCTCTTGGGAAGAGCTCACTGAGGCGTTCTACATAAGATTTTTCTCTCCCTCGAGGATGATGGAATTGATAGATAATATTCAGGGCTTCAAAAGATTGGATGGTGAACCAATTCATGAGACATGGTTACGTTTCCAAAAGTTGCTACTCCAATATCCAGCTCATGGACTCTCAAACAACGTCTTGTTACAATATTTCTATCGGAATCTAAATTCAGTCAACAAGGGTGTGGCCGCCAACTCATCTAAGGAGGAATCATGCTGCAGCCATTTGAAATCGCATCTACTTTGCTTTATGGGATGACCAAAATCAATCGTGCTTGGTACACTAGGGAAGATCAAGTGTCTCCTTTGACTTTTAGGATGACAAAAGAGCAAATTAAAACGGACCAAGAACGAGATCAAAACATGGCCAAGATGATGACCCAAATGGACTTGTTGTCAAAACATGTCATGGATAGTGGTTCTAAAGCTGTGAATGCGGTTGGTGTTAGTGGGGTGAACCCGGATGATGCACACTTTGAGGCTTTATATAATGAGGAAGTGCATTTTCTAGCAAATCAAGAAGGAGGTTTTCGTCCGAATTATCCAAGGCCAGGTAGGAACCAAGGTTGGAATAAAGAGCGTGATGACGGTTGGAGAGACCGTGATAGGGAATGTCGTGACCGTGGACGTAATTGGAAGGAACGAGATAGGGAAAAAGAAAGACATGTTTGAACCTATTCTCAATAAAGTGGAGGGGTCAGACAAGGTGCTAAAATAAATGAAGGAAGACGTCTCAACTCTAAATCAGACGGTTACTTCTAACTCGGTGTCCATTAAGCAGTTGGAAACACAAATGGGTCAAATCTCAACTCATTTGAATTCAAGGCCAAAAGGAGGGTTACTGAGTAACACCATGGCCAACCCTACCAATAAACCTTGAATGAGTATCCTCGTTGTACCACAACGTTAAATGAGGCACAGGCAACCCAAGCTTTAATGCTTTTAATATTGTTGTTGAATGTGCAGGTTGAAAATTCAAAATTTTGGGAGAATGACCAATTTGGCGACTCACTTAAAAAGTTGGTGAGCCTGATCTGGATCGCCGTTTGGACCAACTAGTTAGCTGAAGAATCTATAAAACTTGGCGAACAAAGGATCCATTTGGCTCATCACTGTCGGCGACATAAATGGGCGTCGCCGACTAGCGTGCGAACTGAAGGGTCAAAAGGCTTAAAACCATTTTTAAATTCAAAAACTTCCCTCATTTCATATTTTTTGACTTTTACACTTTCACAACCGCATTTTATATTTCGTACATGTTCTTCGTGCATTTTTGTGTGGGATCAATTTCTCGGGGGTGGACTTTGGTGTATTTTTCTTTAATCTCTTTAGCCTAACACTCTCCTACTCGATATCAAGGTTGGTTATCTGAACCCCCCCATTTAAATTTTGGTAATTTCAAATGCATGCTTGTTGCCTTGTCGTTTTAGTTGCGTAAAACTGTTGGTTTGAATGATTATTGGTAATGTATTTTAACACCCAGAAAGTAGTAGACTAAACTAGAGACTTACATAAGGATTCTTGAGCTTGACGTGGGGGGTTAGAGTCATAGATATGAATTCACGTACTTAGAATGAAGGGTTTTGGAGTTTAACGTCAAGGTACGACTCCCCAAGGACCAACCAAGGGACCTTGAGGAGGACCTTAGAAACTACTTAAAATCTGCCAAAAATCAGTGCACCCACGATTGGAGACGCACAACCCGTGGGTGAAGGGTCATTGGGTCAGAGTCCCAAACTAGGTTGTAGACCACCACTCACAGAGGACCATCACGGCCCATGGGTCGGGGTCTCGTGGGTGAGGCAGTGAAGTTGTTTCAACCGGTTAAGTGAGGGGTTAAGGGAAATTTCTAGAATTAATTAGGGGTTAAGTGGTGTCATTTTAATAGTGATTAGACCACCTATGTAAAGCTAATATACCCCTAAATACATTGATCCTAGTCATTATTTCAATTCACAAAAGAGACCTATTTCCCTCCAAGAAATTCTCTCACTAGAACTCAAGGAAGAAGAAGAAGGAAGTTGGAGCCTAGGGTTTCAAAGGTCAAGGGTTTTATTCTCAATTACATGGGGATTCTCCACCAAGGTATGGTAGTCCTTCATCCATGGATAGTTTTTATCCATGGAGTCCCTCCAAACTCAATTTCAAAGATAGTAATTTCACCAAAAAGTTAGGGTCTGACTTCAATCTCATGGATTCCTTTAGAATTCATTTTTAAGGATTGAATTATGTTTTATTATGGATATATTGATGATTTTATATTGTTTTATGTTAAATTCCCATATTTTCCCAAATTGGATCTCAAAGTGTGGGTATTGATTGATGTAAGTAGAATATTATAGAATTGTGAATGTAGTGAATTGATTATTTGATCTATGTTGTTGTCCATGTCTAATGTAGTAATTCTGGATGTGTTTATTGAATATGATTTATGGTCCTTGAAGGGCAAAGTATAGAATTATGCATGATTATGAGGTTTATGTATATGCTTTTAGAACACTTTGAGAGTAAAGTGAATATGATTATGATCTAGGTGTTGAGTTGTTGGATGATTATCCTCATGTACACACCTATGTATGAATATGACATGCTGTGAAAGGTTTTCTCATATAATAATGATTCTAAGGTTGAAAGACTTTTGTCACCTAAATGAGTCTAAGAATAAGAATGATCATGGATGGTAATAGTTGCTCACACATGATCTAAAGAATTGTTTTAATTGATATTACCTTGAATCGGTAGGCTAATGACACCTTTACATGTGTAATTAAAGAGCTATCTTGATTGATATACCTTGAATCGATAGGCCAATGGAACCCCTTTCATGAGTGACTAATTACGTGTTCTAAGGCTTTGTGTTGAATTGGTAGGCCAATGACATCCCTTTCATGAGAAGTCAATGAACTATTCTAATGATGTACCTTGAATCATTAGGCTATGGGCACCCTTTCATGAGTAATTATGTTAATAGAGAATTAACTACTCCGTGGGAATTTAATGCTTAGCACTAAGTGGATATTGTGACGTGGAAACTCTCCCTAGTATGGCAGGGTTTGTAGTAGCAATCTCCTTATCCCATAAACTATATGCCCCCAGAGGTTGTTTAGCTAGTGGATCCACCTAAAAGCTAATATTATGATGGTCTTACCTTAGGCAAGTAGGACACCCCTTTTCGGTGTGGGTAACACCAGATTCCATTTTAAGCTCACATGGTCTATGTTGGTTAAGGCTAATTTCCACTAAGACAAGAATATGGAATATGAACTATGGTTACTTAAGAAGCTTTACTTAGTTTGAATGAGAGTATGTGATCTTATTCATGCATTGCACAAGTAGGCTTTGAGGGTAGTTATGGTATGTTCCTCTTATGTTATGATGATTTATGTAGTGAATGTGCTTATGACTCCATTATTAAGTATGTTTGATATGAGGGCTACTTGTAATGATGGATGCTTAACTTGGGTTGCTAATATAAGTTGCTTTACTTGATATGATTGACTAAAAGAAGTTGTTCCCTTGTCTATGAGAACTAAGCTAAGAATGAGATCAAAAGATAATAAACATGAATGAGGACCTAAAGTTACTTTCTTAACATGGTTGGGATTATGCGATCTTATCCATGCATTGCACAAGCTTGCCTTGAGGTGGCTCATGAAATGTTTCTCTTATGTTATACTGAACTAAATTGCGTTGAATATGCCTATGTCTATGATGATATCTTTTATGCTCACTAGTTATGATTATTGCCTACCATGTTATAGCCTATGTCTTATTATGATATCTCTTATGCTTATGGCTTGTGTTTTTACACTATCTTCAAAATAATGGTTTAACTTAGCAAATGGCACGCATTCAACTTAAATGTCCCTTTTAGCATGTTTTCAAGGTTTTTATGCATGGCTATCATACTTAGTGCATTTTTGTACTAACCCATATGTTCCTAGATTTTTCTTAAGTGTAGGATTTGGTTCTTAAGGTGGTTTGGTTCAAGATTGGATTAGACTATTCTCCTTGCTTGTGGTGAGTCCTCATGATTCGAGGACGGGAGTTTCACTTTGAGTTTCATCTCTAGTATTTTTCACTTTTAGACTGTGTTTGTATGGGCTATGTCCCTTTTCATTTGAACTATTGTAATATATGGCTATATTGAGACAAGTCTAGACTTCCGCTTGCTTTTATAAAAGACTTTAGTTGTAAAGAAAAGTTTTAAAATTTCCGCCTCATTTCTATTTACTTGATGATATGTGGCTTGTGTTAGGCCTTTCGGGGTCTAGTACGCCTTGTTACGTCTAGGGTGTACCCCTGGGTCGTGACAAACTTGGTAATCAGAGCACAAGGTTTAGAATGATTCTAGGATGATGTCTCATAAGCCACGTCTAGTAGAGTCTTATTCATAGTGTGAAGCGTGCCACATTTATGAATGAGAGGCTATAAGATGTCTAGACAACTACACTTCTTTCATTATTCGTAAGTCGTGCCATAGAGTTTAGCTCTATAAAGTCCCTCTCCTAATATTTCCCTTGTGTCTTCAGGATATGAATACATGATGGGCTAACATAAGAAGAATGGAGGGTGACAATGTGAATGAAGGAGCTCCTCTTCAAGCTAATCAAGTTCCGGTTGATCCCATGGTAGAGAATGTGACCCACACGAGTTTAGGTCTACCATCCACATATTGACCCAAGCCATGACGGCTCAAGCTCAAGACGTGACAACTCAAGCCCAAGCCATGACGACCCAAGCCAGTAGAGAGGTTGTAGCTCAGGTGAATCCTAATGTGAATTCGGCTGCTTCAAGGGTTAGGGATTTTCCTAGAATTAACCCTCTTGAATTTCCTGGCTCCAAAGTACAAGAGGATCCCCAAAGGTTTATTGATGAGGTTTATAAAGTACTTGATATTATGGGAGTGTCTCCACAAGAGAAGGCGGAGTTAGCTGCCTACCAATTGAAAGATGTGGCTCAAGTTTGGTATGAACAGTGGAAGGGTGAAAGACCCGTAGGAGCGGGGTCGGTAGAATGGGAATTGATTAAATCGAAATTTCATGATAGATTCTTTCCCCTAGAGTTGAGGGAACGAAGGATGCAAGAGGTCATTAACCTTCGTCAAGGAGGTATGAGTGTGAAAGAGTATGCTCTGAAGTTCACCCAATTATCCAAGTATGCTCCAACTATAGTGGCAGACTCAAGGGCTAAGATGAATAAGTTTGTGATGGGAGTGTTCGACTTGGCAGAGGAAGAATGTCGTTCCGGCAATGGTCATTGGTGATATGAATATCTAACGTCTCATGGTGCATGCCCAATAAATTGAGGAGTCAAAACTTATGAAAAGGAATAGAGAGGTGAACAGAGCTAGAACCGGTGATGGGAATTTCTCTAATGCTAAGTCCGACGGATAAGGTAGACCCATGTTTAAACAAAGGTTTTCCAGTCAAGACACTCCCAATACCCCTAGGTCTAACCAAGAAAAAAGTGATGGGTCTCCATTACCTCCATGGTAGTGAAACGACCCCAAAAATGCCCGAAAATGTGCTTCGGAAACACCTAAAATTGTAATTTCCATATATCTCAAAATCTGTGCATCATTTCAAAAATTCGACTTCATATTCTTATTCAGGGGGTCAAATTGAGTGGGAAATGGGTCTAACCCGAATTTTAGAGCAACCGTATCAAAATTTGAAAATCGCAAAAAATGCGATTTTGAGGGTCAACTTTAAAGGGGCATATCTCTCAGCACACAAGGAACTGGAAGGAGCTCAAACTATCAAAATTGAAGCTCTATAGTTAGCTTTCCAATGCAATTTGTTTCACCTCATTCCAAGTTAGGATGAAGGAGTTATGACCGTTTTCGTAAAACCTGTCCGGCAGAAAATGCAAATTCCAGTAGCCGAAAACACTGTTCACCCGCCTCATTTTTTTTTTCTAAGTGTTGGGACGTTTTTTTATAAAAAGGGGACATATCCATACTTAGTCATTTAACTTCAAAACATCCAAAAACTCTCTCTAAGCCCTCTCCAAAAATTCCACCAAGATCATCCACCAAATTCAAGAATCCCAAGCTTTAATTCCGCATTCAAGATTCAATCTCAAGCAATTCTCCATTCCAATCTTCATCAAGAATTCTCCAAAGTTGAGGTATGTGGGTTGATTGTGGAAACCATCCTTTCCACAAGTCCAACCATTTATCCTCTATTTTACTTCAAGTTTATGGGTCCTTATGATCATTTATGAACTCTTGAATTATGGAATCACTACTACACACCCTATTAAGGTCTATCTTGCATATTTTCATGAAATGATATTATTATGTGATGTTTATGGTTTTCATGCCTCCATGATCAAATTGTGAAGGTTGTTATATATGTATATATATATGTATGTTGTTGGTGGGCTGTTTTATATGGATTTTGAAAATTGGTTGGACTTAGTACTCTTGAAACACATGATTTTATTTATATGAACAAGTAGCCCACCATATGTTTGATAAAATGTCATTTATAAAATTCTTATGAAATGGAAGGTCCAATGTACGTCCTATGAGTCGGATGATTATATAAGTATTGAAATGATGATGAAATGGATACATGTATATGATTTTCTCTATGTAGTGTGTGAGTCGACCAAGCCTAGCTCGGGGGGTTGTAGGCTCGGGTAACCGTATCAAGGGGTTGGTACCTTGGTTGCCTAGTACGGGGGGTAGTAGGCCCGTATAACCGTATCGAGGGGTTTGTACCTTGGTTGCCTAGTACGGGGGGTAGTAGGCCCGTATAACCATATCGAGGGATTTGTACCTTGGTCCCTAGCTCGGGGGGTGGTAGGCCCGGGTAACCACATTGAGGGGTTTGTACCTCTTTCGCCTCTCCAAGGGGGTGGTAGGCCTTGGAAATGCTATATTGATGGTCACTCACTACACATATACTATGCCCTACTAAATATGATTTTTATATAAGCATCATTATACATATCATCTCATTAATATGTTATCTATCGGGTACGATTATGCATTTTGCCTATAATGTCCATCCATTGTTGCATTGCATTGCATCCCATATACTTAGTACATTCAAACGTACTAATGCATACTCTATGCCTACATGATGTCACCATGTAGGGACCGGAGCACCGTCTGACCATCCTCCTCCACGTGGCTAATACGATTTCCTATCAAGGTTATTGGTGAGTCCTCCATTCCGGGGATGTTGCTCATGATCTTTTGCTATGTATAAGACCTTTTCCTTTTTAATTATGTATTGACTATGAGGGTGAGCCCGGTAGTTTGTCTCGATCCCCGCTAAGTATCCATGTTTAGAGGTGGTGTTGGACAAGTTGTGTATTATGTTTGAGCTTGACTCATCTATGGTATTTATGTATTATTCTCTTTTTGTCTTGCTCCCTTAGTCCCAATTTCCCCTTGATTATGCGTATCGCTTATGGTCATTTTAATTGCTTCCGCGACCAAGGATGTGTAATGATATGCTATGAGGCTTGTTTGGGGTTCCCTCGGGTTCCCCATTCGCCGGTCACGTCTAAGCCCTAGATTTGGGTCGTGACAAACTTGGTATCGAGCACTAGGTTGATAGATCCTCTGAGTCCAACACACCGCGTTGATTAGAGTTCGATTCATGGTTGTGTTGTGCACCACAATTATGAGTAGGAGGCTATGAGACGTTTTAGGAAATGTTTCCCTTCTTCATGTTCTAAGTCGTGCGGTAGAGTTGAATTAAGTTTTTTTTTTTTTCCCTAACGGTTGTTCTTTGCTATGCTAGATCATGCCTAATACAAGAGGAAGACGAGCCCGCACACTCGAGGAACAACCGACCAATGGGGATCTTCGGGATGCCCTTACTTTATTTGCTCAAGCTATGGCTAATCAAGCCAACCACGGGGCCCAAGTTCCTCAGGCTCCTACCCCGGCATCTCGGGTGAGAGACTTCGTGCGGATGAATCCCGGAATTCTATGGGTCTAAGTTAGTGAAGACCCTCAAGAGTTCATTGATGAAGTCCACAAGATATTAGCTATCATGGGCATGAGGTCAGAAGATAAGGCGGAGTTGGCGGCCTACCAACTAAAAGGGGTGGCCCAAATATGGTACAACCAATGGAAAGAAGAGAAGGGGGCAAACTATGTGGTGCCTTGGGAAGAGTTCAAAATGGCTTTCCTTAATCGATTCTTTCCTCTTGAGCTTAGGGAAGCCAAATTGGTGGAGTTCATGAATTTAAAACAAGGGTCTATGAGTGTGAGGGAGTATGCCCAACTTTCAAGATATGCTCCACACTTGGTTGCCGACTCACGATCTAGAATGAACAAATTCGTGATGGGTGTGTCCGACCTAGTGAGTGAAGAATGCCGGTCCGCAATGTTGATTAGTGACATGGATTTGTCCCGCTTGATGGTCTATGCCGAACAAATGGAGGAGGAGAAGTTGAGGAAGAGGAGGGGTCATGAGGCCAAGAGGACCCGTTTTGAGGGCAAGTTCCAAAGTCGAAGGGGAGGCCGGTTTCATCAAGGCCAAGGGTCTTCTCATGCGCCCCATAAGGGGTTTGCCAATGATGTTCCAAGGGCCCAAGGTGTTGGTGGTATGGGTCCTATTGATGTATGTCCGAAGTGTGGTAAGGGTCATGGTGGCCCGTGCTTGAGAAAGAGCGGTGCTTGCTATAGTTGTGGGGAAATGGGGCACAAGGCAATAGATTGTCCTCGGAATCGCAACAAGGGTAAGGAGGTCCGTCCACAAGGTGCCAATGCGGTTCCTTTGGGGAGAGGGGGCCGACAAGGTGGTGCCCCAAGGCACAATCGATTTTATGCTTTGCATGGGAGGGAAGGGGTCGATGAAGTCCCCGACGTCGTTACCGGTATGTTGAAAATCTTTGACTTTGATGTATATGCATTAATTGATCCGGGTGCCTCTCTTTCTTTTGTCACCCCCTTTGTTGCCAAAAAGTTTCATGTTGAGCCCGACTTGTTGCATGAGTCATATAAGGTGTCTACTCCTATTGGTGCATATATGGTTGCTAGGAAGGTCTATAGGAATTGTCCTATTTGCATCTTGCATAAAATATTGCCTTGTGATCTTGTTGAGTTGAACATGGTCGATTTTGATGTTGTTCTTGGGATGGATTGGTTGCATACATACTATGCATCCATTGATTGTAGAACCCGTAGGGTCAAATTCCAATTCCCTAGTGAATCCATTCTTGAATGGGAAAGCCAAAATGTGGTAGTCAAGGGTAGGTTCATCTCTTGCATTAAAGCCCGTAAGTTAATCTCTAAGGGGTGTCTCTATCACCTTGTGAGGGTTAGAGATGTGGAGTCCAAAACCCTTCCTATAGAGTCAGTTTCGGTCGTAAATGAATTTCTTGATGTCTTTCCTAATGACCTTCCCGATGTTTCTCCCGAAAGGGAAATAGATTTTGGCATAGACCTCCTCCCCGATACTCAACCTATTTCTATTCCCCCTTACCGTATGGCCCCGGCGGAGTTAAAGGAGTTGAAAGAACAATTGAGGGACTTGTTGGAGAAGGGTTTTATTAGGCCTAGCCAATCACCATGGGGTGCACCGGTGTTGTTTGTGAAGAAGAAAGATGGGTCCCTTAGGATGTGTATTGATTACCGGCAACTCAATAAGGTCACCGTCAAGAATAAATATCCTCTTCCTAGGATTGATGACTTGTTCGACCAATTGCAAGGGGCTAGCCACTTCTCTAAGATTGATCTTCGGTCCGGGTATCATCAAGTGAAGGTGAGGGAGTGGGACATTCCTAAGACAGCCTTAGGACTAGGTATGGGCATTATGAATTTGTGGTCATGTCCTTTGGGTTGACCAATGCACCGGCTATCTTTATGGACCTAATGAATAGAGTCTTTAAACCCTA
The DNA here is from genome assembly GCA_029007595.1 of Solanum commersonii. Lineage (NCBI taxonomy): Eukaryota > Viridiplantae > Streptophyta > Magnoliopsida > Solanales > Solanaceae > Solanum > Solanum commersonii. The sequence continues at coordinate 926,318 of JAJTWQ010000136.1, forward strand.
CCTTGATTCCTTTGTTATGGTCTTCATTGATGATATTTTAATCTATTCGCATAGCGAGGTAGAACATATGGGTCACTTGAGGGTGGTGTTGCAAAGATTGAGAGAGGAGAAGTTGTATGCCAAGTATGAAAAGTGTGAATTTTGGTTGAGGGAGGTTGCCTTCCTAGGTCATGTGGTGTCGGGGATGGTATTAAGGTAGACCCTAAGAAGACCGATGTGATTAGAAATTGGCCTAGGCCATTGACCCCGTCGGATATTAGGAGCTTCTTGGGATTAGCGGGTTACTACCGGAGATTTGTGAATGGGTTTTCTTCTATTGCTTCTCCCATGACTAAGTTGACACAAAAGAAGGCTAAGTTTGAGTGGACCGATGAGTGCGAAAGGAGTTTTCAAACCTTGAAAGATAAACTTGTGTCCGCTCCTATATTGTCACTACCGGATGGGCTTGAGGGATTTGTTGTGTATTGTGATGCTTCTAGAGTTGGTTTGGGTTGTGTTCTAATGCAAAATGGTAAGGTGATAGCCTATGCTTCTAGACAACTCAAAGTGCATGAAAAGAACTATCCTACACATGATCTTGAATTAGCCGCGGTGGTGTTTGCTTTAAAGATTTGGCGTCATTACTTGTATGGGTACATGTTGATGTGTTTACCGATCATAAGAGCCTCCAATATGTCTTCACCCAAAAAGATCTCAACTTGAGACAAAGAAGGTGGCTAGAATTTCTTAAAGATTATGATATGAGTGTGCATTATCATCCCGGTAAAGCTAATGTGATGGCGGATGCTTTGAGTAGGGTGTCTATGGGTAGCCTAGCTCATGTTGATATTGGTGATAGGGATATGGCTAGGGAGGTGCATCGGTTGGCTAGGTTGGGGGTTAGGTTGAAAGAGGTTGGTAATGGTGGTGTGGTCGTTGTTGATGGTGCTAGGTCTTCCTTGGTTGACGAGGTGATAGAAAAACAAGATCTTGACTCTTCTTTGTTAGAATTGAAGGCCTTGGTGAAAGAGGGCAAGGTGAAAGTTTTCTCCCAAGGGGAGATGGTATCCTTAGGTACCAAGGTAGGTTGTGTGTGCCTTGTGTTGATGGTTTGAGGGAGAAAATTCTTGAGGAGGCTCATAATTCTTCCTACTCCATCCACCCCGGTTCCACCAAAATGTATAGAGATTTGAGAGATGTGTATTGGTGGGGAGGCATGAAGAAGGACATTGCCAAATTCGTCTCCGGTTGTAATAGTTGCCAACAAGTCAAGGCCGAACATCAAAGGCCGGGTGGCCTAACCCAAGACATAGAGATTCCTACTTGGAAGTGGGAAGAAATTAATATGGATTTTGTAGTTGGTTTACCCAAGACTAGAAAAGGTTTTGATTCTATTTGGGTGGTGGTTGATAGGATGACAAAATCGGCTCATTTTCTACCGGTAAAGACAACCTATGGGGCGGAAGATTATGCAAGATTATATATTCATGACTTGGTAAGGTTGCATGGAATTCCTCTATCCATCATATCGGACCGTGGTACTCAATTTACTTCACACTTTTGGAAGTCCTTTCAAAGGGGTCTAGGTACGAGAGTTAAGCTTACTACGGCCTTTCACCCGCAAACGGATGGACAAGCCGAAAGGACTATCCAAACACTTGAAGATATGCTTAGGGCTTGTGTATTGGAACTTAAGGGTAGTTGGGATGATCATCTTCCATTGATTGAGTTTGCCTATAACAATAGCTATCATTTTAGCATCGGTATGGCTCCTTTTGAGGCTCTCTATGGGAGGCGTTGTAGATCACCGGTTGGGTGGTTTGAGGTTGGTGAGGTGGCCTTGTTAGGATTAGATCTAGTTATGGAGGTTCTTGAGAAGGTTAGGATGATTAGAGAAAGGTTGAAGACGGCCCAAAGTCGCCAAAAGTCCTATGCCGATGTGAGGAGAAGAGCTCTTGAATTCCAAGTTGGTGATTGGGTCTATTTGAAGGTGTCACCCATGAAGGGTGTGGTTCGTTTTGGTAAGAAGGGAAAGTTGAGCCCAAGATACGTGGGTCCTTATAAGGTGATGAGGAGAATTGGCAAGGTAGCTTATGAGTTGGAATTGCCTAGCGAAATGGATTTGGTTCATCCGATATTTCATGTGTCTATGTTGAGGAAGTGTGTGGGTGATACGAATGCCATCGTGCCTCTTGATGTTATGGGTGTTGTTGAAGATAATTTGACCTATGAAGAGGTTCCGACCCAGATTTTAGGTAGACAAGTGAAGAGGTTGAGAAACAAAGATGTGGCTTCCGTTAAAGTCCTTTGGAGAAATCAACAAGTTGAAAGTGCTACTTGGGAGGCCGAAACGGACATGCAAAGGCGATATCCTTATCTTTTCCACTCCACTCAAGCTTAAGGTATTGATCTAAGCCCTTTATAAAATCTCAGGTCTTAAGTTCAGCCACCATGTCATTGCATACATTCATGTTTAAGTTAACAAGTTCATTGTGATTTTACAACTACGTTGAAGTTTTTGAAATGAGGTGTAAGTGCATTGTTGCATCCTTATGTGGGCTGAATTTGCCATGTTTATGTCTCTCATGTACATTTCTTTGACATTCGGGGACGAATGTTCCCAAGGGGGAGATATTGAAACGATCCCAAAAATGCCCGAAAATGTGCTTCGGAAACATCTAAAATTATAATTTCCATATATCTCAAAATCCGTGCATCATTTTGAAAATTCGACTTCATATTCTTATTCAGGGGGTCAAATTGAGTGGGAAATGGGTCTAACCCGAATTTTAGAGCAACCGTATCAAAATTTGAAAATCGCAAAAAATGAGATTTTGAGGGTCAACTTTAAAGGGGCATATCTTTCAGAGCACAAGGAACTGGAAGGATCTCAAACTATCAAAATTGAATCTCTATGAGTTAGCTTTCCAACGCAATTTGTTTCACCTCATTCCGAGTTAGGATGAAGGAGTTATGACTGTTTTCGTAAAACCTGTCCGGCAAAAAATGCAAATTGCAGTAGCCAAAAACACTGTTCACCCTCCTCATTTTTTTTTCTAAGTGTTGGGACGTATTTTTATAAAAAGGGGACATATCCATACTTAGTCATTTAACTTCAAAACATCCAAAAACTCTCTCTAAGCCCTCTCCAAAAATTCCACCAAGATCATCCACCAAATTCAAGAATCCCAAGCTTTAATTCCGGATTCAAGATTCAATCTCAAGCAATTCTCCATTCCAATCTTCATCAAGAATTCTCCAAAGTTGAGGTATGTGGGTTGATTGTGGAAACCTTCCTTTCCACAAGTCCAACCATTTATCCTCTATTTTACTTCAAGTTTATGGGTCCTTATGATCATTTATGAACTCTTGAATTATGGAATCACTACTACACACCCTATTAAGGTCTATCTTGCATATTTTCATGAAATGCTATTATTATGTGATTTTATGGTTTTCATGCCTCCATGATCAAATTATGAAGGTGATTATATATGTATATATATATGTATGTTGTTGGTGGGCTGTTTTATATGGATTTTGAAAATTGATTGGACTTAGTACTCTTGAAACACATGATTTTATTTACATGAACAAGTAGCACACCATATGTTTGATAAAATGTCATTTATAGAATTCTTATGAAATGGAAGGTCCAATGTACGTCCTATGAGTCGGATGATTATATAAGTATTGAAATGATGATGAAATGGATACATGTATATGATTTTCTCTATATAGTGTGTGAGTCGACCAAGCCTAGCTCGGGGGGTTGTAGGCTCGGGTAACCGTATCAAGGGGTTGGTACCTTGGTTGCCTAGTATGGGGGGTAGTAGGCCCGTATAACCGTATCGAGGGGTTTGTACCTTGGTTGCCTAGTACGGGGGGTAGTAGGCCCGTATAACCATATCGAGGGGTTGTACCTTGGTCCCTAGCTCGGGGTGGTAGGCCCGGGTAACCACATTGAGGGGTTTGTACCTCTTTCGCCTCTCTAAGGGGGTGGTAGGCCTTGGAAATGCTATATTGATGGTCACTCACTACACATATACTATGCCCTACTAAATATGATTTTTATATAATCATCATTATACATATCATCTCATTAATATGTTATCTATCGGGTACGATTATGCATTTTGCCTATAATGTCCATCCATTGTTGCATTGCATCGCATCCCAGATACTTAGTACATTCAAACGTACTAATGCATACTCTATGCCTACATGATGTCACCATGTAGGGACCGGAGCACCGTCTGACCATCCTCCTCCACGTGGCTAATACGATTTCCTATCAAGGTTATTGGTGAATCCTCCATTCCGGGGACGTTGATCATGATCTTTTGCTATGTATAAGACCTTTTCCTTTTTAATTATGTATTGACTATGAGGGTGAGCCCGGTAGTTTGTCTCGGCCCCCGCTAAGTATCCATGTTTAGAGGTGGTATTGGACAAGTTGTGTATTATGTTTGAGCTTGACTCATCTATGGTATTTATGTATTATTCTCTTTTTGTCTTGCTCCCTTAGTCCCAATTTCCCCTTGATTATGCGTATCGCTTATGGTCATTTTAATTTCTTCCGCGACCAAGGATGTGTAATGATATGCTATGAGGCATGTTTGGGGTTCCCTCGGGTTCCCCATTCGCCGGTCACGTCTAAGCCCTAGACTTGGGTCGTGACAGGTAGGTGCCTAGCCGGTACAGACGATTATGGTTGTGGCAAGAGTGATCATCAAGTGAAGAATTGCCCTATGCTCACGGGAAGAGAAAGAAAGACCAAGTAATATTCTCTTAATGGCCCAAATCCCAATGCTCCAAAGAATGGTCGCTTCTATTCACTCCGATCTAGAAAGGACCAAGAAGGCTCTCTAGATGAAGAAACCGGTATGTTGATAGTTTCCACATAGATGTAAATGTTTTATTTATATCCTGATGCTACGTGTTAGACCTTGATGGTTAGCCTTGGTAGGGTTTTGGTGCATTGTTGTTAGACCTCTATGGATTTTAGAACCCGGTATAGTTATTATTAGTTTTTGGTTATGTCGATTGGGATTGCTTGAAAGAAGTAGTACTTGAGGAATTAGTAAGGGTTTTCTCCCAAGGGGGATATGGTGTGCTTAGATAGAAAGGTTGTGAAATATCCCGATAGCCTCATCTCTTTCTTCTACTCCTACTGTAGCTTGAGACAAAGAGTTCCTCTTAGCTTGTATTATGTTTTGGAGTTATGAGTGTTTTACGTGTTTCCATGATTTCCGTATGATATGCATGTTCTTGAGAAATTCATTTTTAGAAAGAAAATGAGTTTTCATGACTTATGCTCCTCATGTTCTAGTGCATTTAGTAGGAGTTGCCTATTTGACTTCATGAGATAAATTGATAAATATGCCTTATATGTATATGCTCTTCTTGAGTAGTAGGCCTAATGGTTTCATAGAATATGTTGAGTATACTTTTAGTTGGAGAAGGTAGTTGCTCTTATGAATATGAGAAATGTTGAGTTTCATGCATAATGCGTTGTTAGATGTAGTTCCTACTTCCTTGTGTTGCATTGATTTTGTTTGAGATGGAGTTAAAGTTTCCTCCTTTAAATTGTGCATTATTTTTGATGTTTCATGCATGATGGGCTGTTAGTCTTGAGTCTTTAATTCCGTAAGGTGTCTAGATCGTCATTCGAGGACGAATGTTCCCAAGAGGGAGATAATGTAACACCCGAAAACTAGTAGACTAAACTAGAGACTTACGTAAGGATTCTAGAGCTTTACATGGGGGTTAGAGTCATAGATATGACTTCCTGTACTTAGAATGAAGGGTTTTAGAGTTTAACGTCAAGGTACGACTCCCCAAGGACGAACCAAGGGTCCTTGAGGAGGACCCTAGAAACTACATAAAATCTGCCAAAAATTAGTGCACCTATGATTGGAGACCCACGCCCCGTAGGGTGAATCACGCCCTATGGGTGAGGGTTCGTGGGTCACGGTCCCAAAGCAGACTGCAGAACACCACCCACGGAAGACTAGCATGGCCCGTGGGTCCACTAACGGCCCATGGGTCGGGGGCTCGTGGGTGAGGCAGTGTATTTGTTTCAAATGGTTAAGTGAGGGGTTAAGGGAACTTTCTAGAATTAATTACAAGTTAAGTGGTGTCGTTTTATTAGTGATTAGACCACCTATATTGTCACGACCCGGGCACCCCCTAGTCGTAACCGGCGTACTCGACCTCGACGAGGTCTAATACAAGCCTCTTAGCATTCATTCATCGCATATATACTAAAACCATAAGGAATTAAAGACTTTCTTTACCAAGAAAACATTTCATAAAACAAAAATATAGCAAGCGGAAGGCTTTCTAGACTTTATACATGATGTCTCAAAACCATCTAATACTTTAGAGTACAAAATTCGGGACTAATCCCATACACCACTTAAACAATACTAAAAAGACATAAAAGAACATATTGGGTATTGTCCTCGAATATATGAGGACTCACCAAGTCTTCTTCTTCAACGCTTGAAAACCTATCAAATAGCCATGACATATCATCATCTCCAAATCCCTACACTTTAGTCCAAAAAGGGAAAGAAAGGGGTTAGCATAATTAAGTACTAAGTATGGAGACCATGCAAAAATATGCCAAAAAGGACATTTTCAAGGAAGTAAAATGCTTTCATATCATTTGATAAAACATATGTCCATATACAACCCATCCTTAACTTTAAAAGAACACATGTCATTTCATTACCATAGGACCTCTACCTAATATAACCTTAAGACACACTTGAGTGAGACAAGAACTGACTGCCCATACAACCTCTTCAAGCACACTTAAGTGTTCCCCAAGATTACCTTAGATAAGGACACAATCGAAATGCAAGAGCTACTTCCATAGGCATAATAGATAACAATATGAGGATGCATGATCAAAGTGAAGTCAAAACATGTTTAAGTAAATCTATATTAATAGTAGATATCATATGTGTATGCATAATTCAACCAATCTATAACCCCAACTTAGGATGGGGGATGCCGTTCACACCTGGACACCCTGGTGGCAAGGTATGAACCTCTCACATGGTTGATGTTGGTCACACCCCAAGCATCCTAGGTGGTGAGATATAAACCTCTCACATGGTTGATGTTGGTCACACTCCAAACATCCTAGGTGGTGAGATATAAACCTCTCACATGGTTGATGTTGGTCACACCCCAAGCATCCTAGGTGGTGAGATATAAACCTCTCACATGGTTGATGTTGGTCACACCCCAAGCATCCTAGGTGGTGAGATATAAACCTCTCACATGGTTGATGTTGGTCACACCCCAAGCATCCTAGGTGGTGAGATATAAACCTCTCACATGGTTATCCGGTTCTTTTCCCCCGAACCGGGCATGGTCATGCAACACTTTATATAGGAAATTCCCATTAGGCTCTAATGCAATCTCATGTATGGAATGAACATATACACAAGCTTAGTTTGTCATTAACACATCTCTGGAATGCCACACATCTCATAACTCAAACCCTAAATCATCAATTTATCAATTCTCTATAATTGGACATTTTGTCAAACACCTTGAAGGCATGTAATGGGATCAAAGAGCATGAAAGATAGGGTAGTAATTATGCAGCCAAACCAGTGAACAACCTACAACAACGCCTTTTAACACCCACAAGACCACATAAAACTCATTCACATCATACCTTCACATATAGCTTCACATATAGCTCCACATAAAACTCATTTACATCATACCCTCACATATAGCTTCACATATAGCTTCACATAAAAACTCATTTACATCATACCTTCACATAAAACTCATTTACATCATACCCTCACATATAGCTTTACATAAAACTCATTTACATCATACCCTCACATATAGCTTCACATAAAACTTTACATAAATCTTTACATATAGCTTCATATAGGACTTTACATATAGCCTCATATGTGTATAATAATACAACAATATAATAACATTTATATAATGCCCTTCATTGCCTCAATTCACAATAATACAACAAATAACCACCTCCACCAAAGGTGGATCAAACCAATCAATAGCAATTATATCAATACTAAGAGATTAAGCCATCTTACCATTCTCCAAAAGCCATAACCAACATTACTCAATTCCCTACTAATTCAACATTATTCATAAAGTAGGTCAACTTACCATCCTTTCCAAGCCACAATCACCATCCGTAATTCTCTGTAATATCACAATAGAATAACATAGATAATAGTAGAATTTAACTATACAATACAAGCTAAACATAATCCAATAATCAACATGAAGATAAATTTACAATCTTTTTGCCCTTCAAGGCCAACATCCCACATCCTTCAATTCAATAAAAATTCTTAACAATTCACATATATAATACCATTTATGAACAGCCCATACCATACTAAACACAATTTTTATAATCATCTACTCAAAATCAATACACCCACTTTATGGTGAAATTTAGAGAATTTGAGAAAACATGGGTTCATGGGGATGTCTTTCTAAAAACCATTAATAATCATTAATAACAATATAAATCATCATTTAAAACCTTTTTATGCAAGAATCCATGCTAGAATCGAAATTAGGACTTTAGGGTTTTTGAAGAACTTTGAAAATACTTTAAATTGGCTCTTTGATTGAAAAAGGAATCAAAGATGGAGAGTCCCCATACCTTAATATTGAGAAAGCCCACGAAAATCGATGAAAGAAGCCTCCAATTTGAAACCCTAGTTCTTCACCCTTCTTCTTCCTTGAACTTGAAAGAAATATATGAAGGGAGATGGGAATTGAATGAATGTTATATAGGAAATAAAATATTCCCTTTGGAAAAACGGAACCAACACTTAGAAAAAAAAATGAGGCGGGTGAACAGTAAATTCGGTCACTGGAATTTGCATTTCCTGCACGGACAGATTTTATGAAAATGGGCATAACTTCTTCTTCCGAACTCCGAATGAGGTGAAACGAAGTGCGTTGGGTAGATAAATCAAAGGGATTTCTATGGATATGTTATGGGCCACCCAATTATTTGTGTGCTAGGAGATATGACCCTTCAAAGTAGACCCTCAAAAAAGGCTTCACTTGGAAATTTTGGATTTTGATACCGTTGCTCTAAAATTTGGGTTAGACTCATTTCCCACTCAATTTGACCCCCTAAACAAGAATATGAAGTCGGATTTTCGAAAAGCGAAACGGATTTTTAGATAGAGCTAAAACAAGTTTCCGGTAACTTCCAAAGCACATTTTTAGGAACTTTTTTTTGGGTCGTTTCATATATAAAGCTAATAGACCCCTAAATACATTGATCCTAGTGATTATTTCAATTGATAAAAGAAACCAAATTCCTTCCAAGAAATTCTCTCACTAGAACTCAAGGAAGAAAAAGAAGGATGTTGGAGCCTAGGGCTTCAAAGGTAAAGGGTTTTCTTCTCAATTTCATAGGGATTCTTCATCAAGGTATGGTAGTACTTCATCCATGGAGTCCCTCCAAACTCAATTTCAAAGATAGTAAGTTCCCCAAAAAGATAGGGTTTGACTTCAATCTCATGGATTCCTTTCAAATTCATTTTTTAATGATTGAATTATGTTTTATTATGGATATATTGATTATTTAATATTGGTTTATGTTGAATTCCCAAAGAATCCATGAATTCCCCTATTTTCTCAAATTGGATCTCAAAGTGTGGGTATTAATTGATGCAAGTAGAATATTATTGAATTGTGAATATAGTAAATTGATTATTTGATCTATTTTATTATCCATGTCTAATGTAGTAATTCTAGATGTGTTGATTGAATGTGACCTATGGTCCTTAGCGGGCAAAGTATGAGAATTATGCATGATTATGAGGCTTATGTATATGCTTTTAGAACACTTTGAGAGTAAAGTGAATATGATTATGATCTAGTTGTTGAGTTCTTGGATGATTATCCTCATGTACACACCTATGTATGAATATGACATGTTGCGAAAGGTTCTCATATAATGATGATTCTAAGGTTGAAAGGTTTTTCTCACCTAAATGAAGCTAAGAATAAGAATGATCGTGGATCGTGATAGTTGCTCATGTATGATCTAAAGAGTTGTCTTAATTGATATACCTTGAATCGGTAGGCTAAGTGAACCCTTTCATGTGTAATTAAAGAGCTATCTTGATTGATATACCTTGAATCCGTAGGCCAATGACACCCCTTTCATGAGTGTCTAATGAAGTATTTTAAGGGTTTGTCTTGAATCGGTAGGCCAATGGCACCCCTTTCATGAGGAGTCAATAAGCTATTCTATTGATGTACCTTGAATCGGTAGGCTAAGGGAACCCTTTCATGAGTAATGATGTTGATAGAGAATTAACTACTCCGTGGGAATTTAATGCTTTGCACCGAGTGGATATTGTGAGGTGGAAGCTCTCCCTAGTATGGCTATGTTTCTAGTAGCAATCTCCTTATCCCATAAACTATATACCCCCATAGGTTGTTTAGCTAGTGGATCCACCTAAAAGCTAATATTATGATGGTTTTACCTTAGGCAAGTAGGGCATCCTTTTTCGGTGTGGGTAACACCGGATTCCATGTTAAGCTCACATGATCTATGTCGGTTAAGGCTAATTCCCACTAAGACAAGAATATGGAATATGAACTATGGTTACTTAAGAAGCTTTACTTAGTTTGAATGAGAGTATGTAATCTTATTCATGCATTGCACAAGTAGTCTTTGAAGGTAGTTATGGTATGTTCCTCTTATGTTATGATGATTTATGTAGTGAATGTGTTTATGACTTCATTATTAAGTATGTTTGATATGAGGGCTACTTGTAATGATGGATGCTTAAATTTGGTTGTTGCTATAAGTTGCATTTGTTGATATGATTGACTAAAAGGGGATGTTCCCTTGTCTATGAGAACTAAGCTAAGAATGAGATCAAAAGATGGTAAGTATGCATGAGGAACTAAAGTGACCTGCGTAGCATGGGTGGGATTATGCGATCTTATCCAAGCATTTCACAAGCTTGCCTTGAGGTGGCTCATGAAATGTTTCTCTTATGTTATGTTGAACTAAATTGCATTGAATATGCCTGTGTATATGATGATATCACTTATGCTAACTAGTTATGATTATTGCCTACCATGTTATAGCCTATGTCTTATTATGATGTCCCGTATGCTTATGACTTGTGTTTTTACACTATCTTAAAAATAATGGTTTAACTTAGCAAATGGCATGCATTCAACTAAAATGTCCCTTTTAGCATGTTTTCAAGGTTTTTATGCATGGCTATAATACTTAGTGCATTTTTATACTAATCCATATTTTCCTACATTTCCACAAGTGTAGGCCTTTCGGGGGTCTAGTACGCCATGTTACGTCTAGGGTGTACTCCTGGGTCATGACATGTATGCCCTTATCGTGTTTCATTTCATATTTTTAGAGTGTAATTGTGAAATCCCGTGTGTGTGCTTGGTTAAAATTACGGGTTGTGTTGCATATGTGTTGGGTCTAGTGTGGGTGAAGTCTGAGTAACCCCGATTGTTACAATCATCTAATTTTACCCAATATAGAGCGGTTGATGTCATTCTTAAGGGCAAAAGACGTCGATTGGCCAATTTTTGCCAAAATGGGGGAAGTCTGAGTACCTTTAGGTCATGGGTTGTTTGGGTCTGGGCTTAATTGTGTAGAATAGGTGCTTAATTTTGTTTTTGTGGGCTGTTGGTTAGAAATTGAAGGTCAGGGTCAAAATCTAGCATGTTGGATTGTTCGGCGAGCTGGGTCGATCTCACCGAGTGGTTCGGCAGTTTGCCTAACAACCAAATGATCGCCTTTTTATCCTTCAAAATTGTGGAAATTATTTTGTAACATTCGGCGATACGCTTGAGCTCACCGAGTTCACTCGACCACTCACTGAATGCCCTTCAGATCGCCCTTCTGCAACCAATTTTTTAGAAAATGTTTTGTATCATTCAGTGAGCTACTTATAGTTCTCCAAAAGGCCCTGAACATCGCCGACATGTGATGCATTTTGAGAATTTTAGTTCTGTAACATTTGGTGAGGGAAGCTCAAGAAATAGATCTCCGATCTCCGCTTCAGAGCTGAAAGACGATTGGACTCTCATGACTCGGAGAGCGGACCAACACTCCAAGTCTTTGAATGATCTGACCAGGATCCCAGTGCCACTTACTCCTGCTCCACCTCCGGCTCCAATTGTTGAGTAAGTTCTTCCGGTGCCACCAGTTCAGGCACCTCCACCCCAATCATTGAATAGACTGAAGGCCGAGGGTTTAATGACCATTTTAAAGGAGAAGCGATTGTCCACTAATGGAGTAATAGACTGGTAACGGAGGTGTGGAACATGATCTAGTTCCACAACTTTGAAATATTCATCAATCTCGAGGCTTCTATATCCCTACTTGGGTCTGGGAGTTCTACACATAGTATGGAAAACTAGTACCAAAAGGGAATAAGAAGTCTAGCTCGTTCAAGACGATGGATCATGTATTGGTGCGGGGGTGTAAGGTTAAATGCAAGAACATTGATATAAATGTGGTGCTTAGTTGTACTGTGAATATCATCCACTTCCTGGAGGGGTAAATACAGAAGAAAACCCTACATGACTTGAAAGGGTTGGTCAACACTTCGGATTTCCAACACCACACCGCGGTGGATTGTGGCTGGTATCTTGATAGAGAAGAATGAGATGAACGTGGACGCCCGGTAGTGTTTTGGGTTTCTTAGCAACACTTTGATGACATCTTAGAATGAATCTATTCTCAGGCATCCGAAGGCAACTTTATTGGGTTGTATCATCGATTAGGAGCGACATAATATCGGTTTGATCATCGAGTAGGAGATGACCATGAGGGCAAAACAGAGTCAGACCTCCCTCCTTTTCTGGTCCTAATTACACAGTTCTGCTGGCGTGCCTGAGTACCATTGGTTGTAAAGATGGATGTGGAGGTGCTCCCACGTCCTCTACGGACATCAGACGGATATATGCCGAGTACATGAGGGATGAGGCTGAGAGGAAGAGATTTGCACCGATGGATACTTCCTCGATAGTTGATGTGGATATGTTACTGACAGAGGAAATTCTTTCTTCTTAGGCCAATAATCCTACATGTATCCCTAGTACTTCCACTTCTGCCTTTCTCGTTCTACTATTGCTCCCCCTCCTACTGTTGTTGTTGCTGCTTCTTCTAGACTCCCGATCACCCAGGCCATGTTGTACAAGATGGGCTACTTGGCCCATTCTACTAATGTTCATGCCTCCTGGGTAGAGGCTGCGGTCCTTGGGATGATTGAGAGGGCGATTTCCATTGCCCTAGCCCTGATCAGGGTTAAGTTGAGAGAGCATCAGGAGAGGATCGATGCCCATGGACTAGCACTAGATGCCCTCACTATGAGAGTGTCACGACCCAGGGGTACCCCCTAGATGTAACACGGCGTTCTCGACCTTGAAGGGGTCTTATAAAAGCCCTTAGCATGTCATAAACATAAGTAATAGAAATGATGCGGAATTAAAACTTTTTACAATCGAAGTCCTTTCATAAAATCAAATAGAAGTCTAGACATTACCTTATTAACCATCAAATACAATGTAGAATCAATAAGGTTCACATCCCTTTTCAATATAGTCTCAAATGAAAATGTAAGAAGAAACTAGAAATGAACAACTCTCATCCTCGAACCATGAGGACTCACCGAAAGCGTGGAGAATAGTCAATCCAAGCTTTGATCAAGAAGGAAGCACACCTCAACAACCAGGCCCTACACTTATAGAAAAATATAAAAAATATGGTTTAGTACAAAATGGCACTAAGTATGGAAGCCATGCATAAAAATCCTTAAAACATGAAAAGGGACGATTTAGTTAAAACCATGCATTTTATCAACTTTAAGAGTCATCATGCACATTAGTGTAAATACATAAGTCAAACTATTTCATAAGCAACCCTAAGTTATACTTGTGCAATGCATAGACAAGATCCCATAATCCTATCTAATACTAAGTACCATTTTTAGGCCACGATAATCATGCATATCATACCTTGACCTCATCCATTGCCAACACTCATAGACAAGGAAACATTCATGTTCATTAACTTGTAACAAGTAAAACCACTTTAGCAACAATCCATATCATACATCTTCATAGCATAAGAAAACCACACCATAACCCCTTTCAAAGCCTACTTATGCAATGTACAAGTGAAGTCCCATACCCCCACTCATACTAAGTAGAGCTCATTGAGAAGTCATAAGTATAGTTCATGTTCATGTTCATGTTCTTGTCATATTCATATTCTTGTCATGTAGGAAAATATCCTTAACTGACATAGACCATGTGAGCTACATGGAATCCGGTGTACTGCCCCACATTGAAAAAAGGTGTCCTACTTGCCTAAGGTAGAACTAGTTTTGTTAGCTTAGGTGGATCCACTAGCTAAAGACCTATGTGGGCACATAGTTACGGGATAAGAAGATTGCTACTAGAAACCTGGACTAACTAAGGTAAAAGGTTTCCATCTCATGAGATAAATGTTTTGGGAACCCGGACTGACTGACGTAAAAGGAACCCATTGTGAAGCCGGACTAACTGGCATTAAAGCTTCCATATCATATTCATATCCTTTTGGTGGTAAGTATAATTCCCTTTAATATTCATGTTAAGTCTTAACTTAGGTTCATGTTCATGAAAGAATTCCCTAGCACTCAAACCAATATGGTATCATGATAACTCATAGATTCAATAGGTGAGAATTGCCTTTCAACCTTTAGAATCATTAATATGTGAGTAAAACTTTCACATCATGTTCATAGTGTGTTCATGAGAATAGCCTTTCAATCAACACAACAACATTCTCATAGTCATAGACATTTCATGTATAGTCATGCGTAAGGGTATAGGGAGAATGATCTTTCAACAACACCATAGTTATAGGATCTTCACTTTCTAAGTGAATCATAAGCTCATACACAATTCTTATAAACATGTGCAAACCCTCATAATTTTCCCTTCAAGGACCATGAATCATATTCAACCCAAACATCTAGAATTACTACATTAGATATGGAGAATATGATGATTCAATAAACTCAATCAATATAGACATAATCTATTCACCTGCTTCTATAATCAATCAACCCACATCATGAAGTCACAATTTAGTAATATCCCAATTCATGTGTTCTTGGGGGGTATTTCATCATACATCAACAATTAATCATTAATTCAATCATAATCCATCATAAATCAACCATTGGAAACGTTTTAGAAAGGAACCCATGACTTAGAGTGAAACCCTAGCTTTTGGGGAAATTGAAAGCTTTGAAATCCAGTTTTGAAGGGACTCTATGGGTGAAAGCTACCCATAGATGAAAATCCACCATACCTTGATATAGAATCTTCAAAGAATTTGAGAAAGAAGCCTTGAATTCTCCAAACCCTAGCTCCAATTCTACTCTTCTTCTTCTTTGAGTTTTAGAGAGAGAAATATTTTGAGAAAGATTAACTTTTAGTTTTAATTTCGGTGTTGCGAAGAATGACTTAGTTTAGGGAGTTTTGACTTAAAAACAATTATATATTGACCCCAAACTTACCCAAAATGACCTCACTTTAATTGGAATTTAAAAGGAAATTACTTAATTGACCCTCACTAAGTGACCACGCCCAAGTGCCACGAGGGGCCCTACGAGCCGTGGTCATAACCACG
Source organism: Solanum commersonii (assembly GCA_029007595.1). Lineage (NCBI taxonomy): Eukaryota > Viridiplantae > Streptophyta > Magnoliopsida > Solanales > Solanaceae > Solanum > Solanum commersonii. Next base: position 942,018 of record JAJTWQ010000136.1, read on the forward strand.
AGCAGTGGTCCCATTCGTGGACTTGGGGAAGTAGCTAGGCTTCCATGCCTTTTAGCCTACAAGCCCAAGGTAACTCCACGAGCCATGGAGCTAACCACAAGCTGTGGTCCCTTTCATGGTCCTTGAGGCAGTAGCTAAGCTACTTGATGCACTTAGCTCAATTGCCTAAGGCATGTTCACGAGGGGCTCCACGAGTCGTGGTCCCTCTCCTGGACCTTAAGGAAGTAGCTAGGCCACTTGGTGGCTACTCCTCAATGGCCAACTCTTCTCCACAAGCCTTTCCACGAGTCGTGGTCTTCACCACGTGCTGTGAAGTGGCTCATGAATGAGAGACTCTTTTGGGCATATTTTTGGGGAGAACACTGCCTAGGTTACCACGAGCCACACCACTATCCGTGGTCCTTACCATGAGTCGTGGTCACTAGGCCAGTGTCTAGGGGAGAGTTGACTGTTTTGGTCCTCTCCCTTGGCCCTTTCCCTTTACTTATGACATTGACCCTCATGTTTAGGCTCTAGTTTAACCTACTATTTTCTAGAGTGTTATAGAGAGTGAAGGCTTCTTAGCAGGGACAGGGTGCCTCTGAGGATGTGACGGCCTTGAAGGACGATATGGTGGGGCTACGGTGATATGTGAATGATCTGAAATCCACCGATCTATCGATGTTATTTGGCACAGTGACCCTCCATGAGGTTCTGAGTACAGAGTTACAGACCAAATTTGATATTCCTCCGAATACTACGATTGAAGATGTTGCTAGGGATGATGCGGAGTTTGAATCTAAGGCCGAGACCGATGAGGAAGAGCTGGGTATTTGTGAGGTAGTTGTCTATTATGATCTAGAGGACCTCGAGGGGGTCATGGTACAAACAACTGTTGAGGCATCACTAAGGGAACATATCTATGGTGGGCTTTAGAGGAGCTAAGGATGTGGTTGAGTCGGGCACTGATGCCCAAGCTGATGGAGTCACTGATATGCAGAGTTCACCACTTGTTCTGCCTGACAGGGGGCCTTTGACTCTTTTCAGTTTTCTGTTTAGACTTGTTTTAGTTATTTCTTTGCATTTGAGGACAATTGCTAGTTTAGTTTGGTGGGGTGAGGTATTTCCATACCTACCTTTTTTGGGTTGTTTTATGAATATTATTGTGTTTTTTTTTTTGTTTTTTTGAATGTTTGATCTTGATCTTGTTGGTATATATTGTTTTTTATCCATTGGTGTGTGTGTTAATTTTGATCCATTGTTTTATGTGAATGTTGGTTTTGACCCATTTTAATGATTTTTTTCCCAGAATTTTATGTTTGTGAATGCGACTTTTCTCTTGCAATTTTGAGTGTCGGTTGTTATCAATATCGATGACTTTAATAGTGCTCTTGATTGAACAATATATGTGTGCGAATTCGATGAGGCAAATTGAGTTGCATAAGTCATATGTGAACTCGTAATATCTCATTGTGATTGAATCGGTTGTTGAGTTGACCTCTCGTGATGATCGTTGCACGCAAGCTTAGAATTGTAGAGTCTTGTTTGATGATTGTGTTGAATGCCATGTATGGTGGGATTTTCTTGAAATGTTTGTTTGGTAATACCTAATACTTGACTCGTTAGTCCAATTGACTAATGTAAGGTAGCCCCAATTCTTAGTCATAGCCAATCTAGGTTCATAAGGATAGCTCATTTGACTTTCTTAAATAAGGATTCTCATGCCGTTCCGGCTCCATCCATCTCTAAGTCTATCATTTCACTCAAGAAGGGAACATCGCCCTAAGGATCATCCTTCAAGGTTATACATTTTCTTAGGAAAGCTAGACTCATAAAAAGGCACTATGCTTAAGTCTACCAATTCAAGTCTTGGCCTAGAATTCCTCTTTTAGCATTTATAGGAAGAGCTCGATTACTAAGTCATAGCCCAACCAAACATTCATATATATAATCAAGCTTCCATGACACAAGACAAGATACTCAAGTCTAGCATATGATCTACAACATCATCTTATGAAAACTCATCATAGTCCATCATCACCATATATCACCATTTCAAGAGAGACATACTTTCACATTAGCATAATAACACTTTATACATTATCACATTAACACCATTAGAACATCTTCACATTATAGCTTCACACAAACTTTACATATAACTTCATATAGGACTTTACATATAGCCTCATATATGTATAAAAATACAACAATATAATAACACTCATATATTTCCCTTCCTGGCCTCAATTCCCAATAATACCACACAAGAATAAGATATAACACTTCCACCAAAGGTGGATTCAACCTACCAACAACAATCAATTCCATAAAGAGAATTCAAGCTTTCTTACCATAATCCAAAGCCATAGCCAAAATTATCAATACTTCACCCATAAGGCTTACCACCCTTAATTCATCCATTATCAACAATTAATCATAAATAAACATTAAACAACACAAGAGATATCAATACAATTCACTTTACACATGATTCCATCAACTTTGAATTTATAGAAATAGACCCACTTCATAGCAAATTTAGGGTTTTAGTGAAAACATGGATTCTTGAAGAAAGTTCCTATAAAATCATCAATTCTACTTTAATTCACCAATATAATGCTTTTGAAAACAATTTATCAATGAACCCCTGCTTAGAATAGAAATTAGCCTTTTTGTTCTTTGAAGACTTTTGAAACCCTTTTTGAATTGACTCCATGAAAGAAAGGATAATCAAGGATCAAGGGTCACCATACCTTAGACTTGATGAATCCCACAAAAATTTGATGAAGAAAGCTTGAAATCTAAAACCCTAGGTTCCACTTCTTCTTCTCCCTTGAGCTTGAGAGAAATATAGAGAGAGCAAGACTTTGGGATTTAATTTGCGAAAAGAGAGTAAATGACTTATTAAAAGACTTAAAACCTTATATATTTATCATATAAACCATTTAAAATCAACCCCACATAATAAACAATTAAAAGGAATTACTTAAAAGCCCTTCACTTGGGCAGCCCCGTCAGGGACCACGCTTACTTGGACGGGTCGTGAAGGGTACCACGGCTCGTGGTGGTGCCCATGGTCCCTTGACCAGTGGGCCTCTCCACCATGTCAACCCCTCAAGGTCCCAAGGCATCTTCATGGATGCTCCCACGATCCGTGGTGCACATCACGAGTCGTGGTGGAGCTCGTGAAGATGAGGCAGCACCTAGGCATAGTTTTCTTGCCTCCCTTGAGACCAAGTGATCTTCACACCCCAATTAGTCGGTGATGTGCACTGCTCCCTTGGCTTCTCCCTTGATGGCTATTGTAACTTTTAGCGGTCTGGGGGTCAATGGGCGATGCGCCGAATGTCCTTCATGCTCGCCGAATGGGCAACCTTCTTTTGCATCTCATTGGATCAGTTGGTGATCTAGGAACCCTCGCCAAAGGGCTTTGGTGAGTCACCAAAGTTTCCTTCAGCTCGCCGAATGGAGCACATTCTTTACTTGCTCCTCCTCACTTCGTTAGGCCTCCCACGCTCTAAGATATCATTCAAGCATGGTGTTGCCCAACTGGGAGCTCCTTCAAGGTGCATATGTTCCCATGCAAGGCATGGAACTCCCTCCTTGGCATCCATACATGCCAAACATCCTCCATCCTTGTGAATACTCCATCAAAACATTGAAGTTCGTGAATGGATAGGCTTGATGTAATCCATTTTACATCATTGGGTAATTAATAGTGACTTCTCTAGGCACATGATTGGAAAAAGAGAAAACTTTAAAATGCTGAAATATTTTGACAGAGGATATGTAAGATTTGGAGATGATGCAGAAGAAGAATTAATAGGAATCAAATCTATCACTCTCAACTCATTATATGACTTAATAGAAGTTTATTTGGTCAATGTCTTAAACACAATATGGTTAGCATTAGTCAACTATGTGATGTTTGATTTAAAATCTCCTTTAACACAAAGAGCTGCATCATCAAACAACAGACTAAAGATGTTACCAGCTTTTAAGAATGGATTGACAACATGTACATTCTAAACAATGTTGATCTATCAACTCTCATATGCCTTACTATTGTCTCCTACAATCCCTGTCTATGAAACAAAAAACTTGGACATGTCAGTATGCACGCTCTTGAAAAATTGTTTAGGCTTGAATTAATTATTGGTTTGCCAAAAATAAAATTCGAGAAAGATCATATTGTGCTGCATGTCAACTCGGTAAGCAAACTCATAACTCATTCAAAGCCAAGGACATTGTAAGTACCACTTAACATCTTCAACTTCTTCACATGGATCTCTTCAGTCCAACTCGTACTTCTAGCATTGGGGGTTAAAGATATGCTTTTGTGATTGTTGATGACATCTCAAGGTTCACTTGGGTTATCTTTCTATCTCATAAGAATGAGGCATTTGCTAATTTTAAAGTGTTATACAGAAAAGTTCATAGAGAAGTATGGCATTTTATGTCCACCATTCAGAGTGATCATGGTGGTGAATTTGAGAATAAATCCTTAGAGGAATTTTATGATCAACATGGCTTTACCCAGAACTTCCCCTCACCCAGAAAATCCCAACAAAATGGCGTGGTAGAAATGAAATTTTTTTATTTACAAGACATAGATAGAACAATGTTCCTTCACCCATTTCTGGGCAGAAGTTGTTTGAATTACTTTTCATATTTTGAATAAGTATCCCTCATGCCTATTTTAAAGAGAACTTCTTATGAGTTATGGAAAGGAAAGAAGTCTAACATCAACTACTTTAATTTCTTCTGATGCAAATATTTTGTCCACAATAATGGTAAGAACAACCTTGGTAAGTTTGATCGAAGAAGTGACAAAGGAATATTTCTTGGCTATGCACCTTTTAGTCATGCCTTTCGAGTTTTAGCAAAAGAACATTAAGCATTGAATAATCCATTCATGTTGTTTTTATGAGACTAACCCAGGATTATAGGAAACTGAGAATGGTGATGATGAACTTATCTCCTCCGAAAATTCTGAAAAAAACTTCAAAAGTATTCGTCCAAATAAGTACAAAAGAGTCACCTCTTACCAAGTCTAAGTCAACCATGAAATTGTCGTTCCAAGGGAATGGAGACATAACACAAGTTATCTAAACCATTTCTCATGGGAAATCTAGAGGATAAACTATAGACCAGAGCAACATTGAAAAAGCAAGCATCAATAACACTTGTCTCTCAACTGGAGCCCAAATGAATAAACGAAGCAGTGGAAGAGGAATCCCTGAGACAAGCAATGAAAGAAGAACTTGATCAGCTTGAGAGAAATCAATTATGGACCTTTATAGAAAGACCAAAGAACTTCCCCATAATTGGAATTGAATGGGTCTTTCGAAACAAGCTAAACGAGGATGGAAAAGTCATAAGAAACAAGGCAGTGCTAGTAGCCCAAGGATATTCTCAACACGAAGGTATTGACTACGATGAAACTTTTGTCCTTGTTGCAAAGTTAGAGTCGATTCAAATTCTTCTTGCATATGCATCTTTTAAACATTTTAGATTACTTCAAACGGATGTGAAAAGTGATTTTAAACGATTTTATTAAAGAAGAAGGTTTTGTCAAACAACCCCTTGGTTTCTAAAATCTATCTTGTCCCGATTATGTTTTCAAATATCTAAATCTCTTTAGAGCTTGCAACAAGCCCACAAGGCCTGGTATGAAAGACTTAGGGGTCGTTTGGTACAAAGATTAATAACCTAGGAATTAGTAATGCAGGGATTAGTAGTGTAAGGATTAGCAATGCAGGGTTTATTTTTATCAAGTGTTTGGTTGTTTTCCACTCCATCTTGTGTTTGGATTAAAACTTTATAAAGAACTTCTTTCCAATTATACCCTTGAATTATTATGCAGTTGAGTCAAGGTAGATAATTGCCGAATAATATTATTTTTTTATGGCCTTCGAACTAGCTATGAGAAGAACATTTTTGTTGTCATGTTTGCAAAATTTTCACTTGAATTATTTGAGGATAAATAATTGTTATCTTAATAAATTGATCACTCACAAAATGTCATTTTAAAAATAAAAAATAAAAACCATCTACTTTTAAAATCAAAAAGACGGTCAACAATGGTAAAATTGAATAAATCATCTACATTTACACATAAAAATTGCAAGTTGTGATTTTAATATGTATGCAATTTTTTAAATAGTTCAAAATACAAATAATTAGAAAACCACACAAATATATATATATATATATATATATATTTATTTATTTATTTAAATACAAATAAACAACTCACATTTCAAATTTGTATTGATTTGTTTAATACCAAACAACTCCCTCTAAATAATTGTAAGATAATTTATTTAAATAAATTTACTAGTACAAATATACATCATAAAATCAAGAAAATAAACAAAATAATTAAAATAATTTGAGGGATATTTTTGTCTTTACATACATGTATCCCATGGTATTATATAAATGTATTACTAATACCTCCAAATGGAAGGTATTAGTAATACATCCTACGTGGATTAGTTATACATAGGCCAAAATTCATACCGAACATAGTACTAAATAATACCTTACATAATACATGGACTATTTCTTCTAATGTGGCCTACCAAACGACCCGTTAGTACTTTCTTACTAAATAATAATTTTCAAAGAGAAAAATAGATACAACTCTCTTTATTCAAAGATCTGCTTCTAGTATTCTTATAGCACATATTTATGTTGATGATATTATCTTTGAAAGCTCTAACTCTTCTCTGTGCAAGAATTTTGCAAATCTTATGATGGGAGAATTTTAAATGAGTCTCATGGGAGAATTTACATTCTTTCTCGGGCTACAAATTTAGCAGGCTTCAAAGGACACTTCCATTAGTCAGAATAAATACACCCAAAAACTCATAAAGGGTTTAGGTTGGAAAAAGTTAAAGCGTTTGGTACACTTATGAGCCCATCAACTTGTATAGAAACTGATTGGATCTTTATCATACTTGATCGACAGTCGATCAAACATTATGTATAGTCTTTGCAAATGCGCTCGATTCCATTTTTCTCCAAAAGAATCCCATCTCACCGCTGTCAAAAGGATCATCAACTATATAATTGAAACATTTGATCTTGGTCAATGGTATCCACACTCTTCATAATTTGATTTAATTGGATAGTCAAATATTGATTTTGTAGGTGATAAAAATGATTGCAAGAGTATAAGCGGAACATGCCAAATCTTACGACTATCCCTGACCTCATGGCATAGTAAAAGGCAAACATATGTTGCATTATCCACCAAAGTCTGAATATTTAGAAGTGGGAAGTTGTGGTACTGAAATTTTATGGATGATGCTTCAAATCTTAACTAAGATTTATCTTATGAAGTTGTGCCCATTTTCTATGATAATACTAGTGCTATCAGTTAATCAAAATACATTGTGCATCATTCTAGCGCTAAACATATAGATATCAAGAATCATTTTATTAGAGATCATGTTGAAAATGGAGATTTTGTTTTAGAATTTATTGATTATGAAAACACTTAGTACATACTTTTACTAAACCTATTCTCAAAGAGAGATTTTTTTTCCTTTGAAACTGCCTTGGTATTACAAGTTTTAACAATTAATGGATCCCCTACCTTGTTTAAATGATTACTTGCTTTAAATTCTTTACTTTTTTTGTGTTCATTATTACTTTTCTCCTCCATTATTTTATGAAACCTTACATCTTCAGTCCCTTCAGTGTTTCTTTCTGGCCCTTCTATTTTAGAAAATCTTCTATATTCTTCTTTATCTCTCTCAGATTTAAAATATCATTTTCTCCTTCTCCTTTTCCTTATCCTCCTCATATCTTCATCCCTTTATTTTATTTTTCCTCTAGTAATGACTATAATAAGGTTGATGGCTTCACTCTAAATTGGCTCAGAAAACCCCTCAAATACCTTTACTGACACACCATCTCTCTCTCTCTTCATACTCCTATGAAGACGATTTTGGTTCACCTTCTACCACCTCCAAAAAAAGTCATTCATCCTCCAAAAAGAAAGACTCCAAGAAATCCCATCCTACTACTTCTCGGTCCCTACAGATGAGAACATGCAGACTTTCTGTGATTGAACAAAGATATAAATTTGAGGCTTTCAATAGTAGACTCATTATTTCTAGGAGCATCATCAATCTAAGTCAACTGAAGAACTCCCACTGTGCTGTAAGAACCTTTTTAAAAGCCCATAAATTATATCTATTTCTATGTGTTTGTGGAAATGAGTTATATCAGGATGTTTTTCATTAATCTCTGTGTCTCTTATGATGGTGGGGGAAGGAAACCCTTGTTATGAGGAGTCAAATTATTGTGAATGAGTGGTTACTCAAAGATGTGGTTGGTTCTATGTTCACTGTATTCCCTATATAGATGGGGTATGCTTGATGATTTTGAAGTCTCTCTAAAAGGTGCAAAGTCAACCGTGGCTAAACCCGGCTCTGATCTTTCTAATTTTTGCTCCTTATCTTGTGTTTTGAGAATCGCATTCTTGCTTAAACTGTCGTTATGACACTTGTTCCCAGGAAATGATCCCTCAATAATATCTCAACTCAGGATGTATTTGTTCTTAATTGTTTGCTTAAAAGGTACAAAATTAATTGGTCCATGTGGTTTAAATAGTATATGTTGGAAAGTGTTGAGGATTCGAATGGTTTCACAAGTCTACCTTATGGCCTACTTATCTCCGAAACTCTGATAGATCTTCTTGTTAATATCTCCTCTTTTAGGCCTTGATGAGTCGGGGTTTTTGACTCATTTGGGGCTTAACGTTCATAGTTTTATTGTCCTCAATTCCTACTTTATGCTCTAAACTAATGTTAAAGTGTTGATGTGCAACAATGAAGGCAAAGGATCAAGGCAAGGACATTACCGGGAAAAAAATAGCGGAAAGGCTGAAGAAGCTGAATAAGAGCAACGGTGATGATCGCCAAGACCCCTCAGAGAACAACCAAGTGTTCCTTCAGCTGACCAAATGTTCCAGAAGTCCAGCCCTAGGAGAAAACCAACTTGGTGATGAAAAGTGCAACTTGGCGAAGCGTCCAGCCCTAGGAGAAAACCAACTTGGTGATGGAAAGGCTGAAGAAGCATACTCAGTGCATCGCCAATTTGGTCGGCGATGAACGACTTACTCCACCGATCTATCCTAAAGCTGAAAATCTGGAAGGGTATAAATGCAATTTTTAAAAGATGAAAATGAGTTCTTCCAGTTCAAAAATTTCATACACATTCTAACTCTCTGGGTTCTTTTTATCCAAACATTGTTCTTAGTATTTTTTGAGTAGAATTTGAGTTGGGTTTTGATTATGAATTGATACCAAGCATTATGAAGTCTTTATAATTGTTACCCAGCTGATGGAGAACATAGTTGGTAATATTTTGTTGCCTTTTATGATGTGGCTAAAACCCCCATTCTAAAGTGGGTGTTATTATTTACTAATTTCAATGTTGATTTGAAGTGGTTTTGATTGACAGTTGTGTTTTAATTCATGAACTGTAGTTGCAAATGTAGTTCTAGTTTAACATTCTATGCTTGCTTGAGAAAGAGGTTTTAGAATTAAAGCTATCAATTGATAATTGTAGTGATTGGGTTATTGTTGTTTCAACTTGAGAAAGTAAACCTGAATTTGATCCTACCAATCTAGCTCGAGAGAGTATATTAATTAAGGTTTTGGGCTGATCATAATGGTATGCTTGTCGAGGTTCGAGAGAACTCACTTGAATCATGATAATTGATCGAGAGATGGCTATTAAATCTAAATCCTAGCCTACTCACTAAGATTCAATGTATTTTAGTAGATATTAATTACCCATATAGCGAAATAGAATTTAATCGATCGCATCCCCAAGGATCCCTTTCTACTTGATTACTACCTTGTTGTCATAGTTGTTAATTGCTCACTCTAAACCCCACCCCCCTATTTGACACTAGTTGTCAACTCCTACAATTTACTTTAAAGTGTTTCGATAATGTTTACTTCTACAAATGACTAGAACACGCTTATTACTCCGTATTTGAATTCTCTTATGCATCACTCCCTGTGGGATCGACCCCAACTCTTCGTTGGATTTATACTTGATTGTGACTGCCTATATTTAGAATGGGATGAACTGTAGTTGAGCGTTATCAAAAATGGCGCCGCTGCCCGAGAGTGATGTTTAGAATTCTCTTTGTGAAGTTTAGTTATGAATTAGTCTTGTTGTGGTTGAATCAATTTACTTTTGTTTGTTGTTGGCTGCCTTTGAACAGGTGACGAGATGAGTGTCAATGGGAGCAACGCTAGCCATCGTGGACACAATGATGACATCGGCAACTTGAACGATGTGAATGAAATTAAGTTAGGTAATGTGGGTGCTATTCGGTTGCCTTCGGTTGTGGGAAATGCGGTTTTTCATGTGACTAGCACGATGTTGCAGCTATGAAGGGTTTGTGGTCCATTTTCTTTCAAGAAAATCTCCCAAGAGTTGGTCCGACTTTGATTGTCTCTTTTTCTCTGATGGGGGAGCCAACTAAGTGGTTAGTCAACCTACTAAGGGACTCAATCACCTCTTGGGACGAGCTCACTGAGGCGTTCTATACAAGGTTTTTTTCTCCCTCAAAGATGATGGCATTGAGAGACCACTACTAAAAAATGGCGGAAGTAAAAGCGACGGGCGGCGGAAGTAAAAGCGACGGACGACATCGCTCTAAAAAGTGACGCCATTAGCCACACTGTCTATCGCTTTTTAATAAAAATACTTTTTTTAATTTTTTTAAAAAAGCGACGGACAACATCACTTTTTTCGTGGATTTTTTGCGCCAAATACCGTCGCTTTTTCTTAAAAATAATTGTTTATAAATTAAAAAAAAGCCACGTTGTCCTTTGCTTTTTATTAATTTTTATTGTTTAATTATTTTTTAAATAAGCGACGAACAACATCTTTATGTCCGTTGCTTCTTGGTCAAAATATCTAGTCAAATATTTTAAGAAAGTGACGAATAGTGTCTCTTAGTCTGTCGCCTTTTGGTCAAAATGTTGGTCAAACATTTTTAAAAAAAAGTGATGGGCATAGGGACGCTGTTCGTCGCTTTCTTTAAAATATTTGCACTACTACGCACGAAATCCCTTATTTTTTCTTCTCTTTTCCTTCTCTCTAGACGCCGACGCCGGTGATGCCCGTCGTCGCTTCCCACGTTGCCGCTGCCCACCGCCGACCCCGACCCCACTATCCTTCTCCTTTAATTCAAGGTTACGGTTTCATTATAAAATTATTTTTAAATTATTTCAATTTGAGGATTGAATTAGTTTTTTTTTATTGATTGTTAGTTTGATTGATTGTTAGTTAGTAAGTTAATGATTTAGGGTTTTTGATGTTGTTAACTAGTATTGAATTTGTTTTTTATTGATTGTTAGTTAGTTAGTGAATGATTTAGGGTTTTATATTTTAGTTAGGATTGATGGATTGTTATAAGTTAGTGGAGTGTTAATCTAGATAAATTGAAATTTGATGAATTGAAGTTAGATTTAGAACTTGATTTTGAAATGAATATAACTAATTAATTCTTGAGTTAGAATTTTATGTATAACTAATTTTAGAAATTGGATATATATGATGAATTTAATTAGAACTTGAAGTTGTTGAACTTAATTAGAACTTGAATATAGTTATTGAACTTGAACTTGAATATAGTAACTAGCTAATTTTTGGATTTGAAGTTTATTTATAACTAATTTTAGAACTTTGATATGAACTTGAATTTAGAACTTGAACATTGAACTTAGAACTTAATAACTAATTCTTGATGACCTCAATTAATTTGAACTTAATAATTGAACTTTAAACTCAATTAACTTTGTGATATTTTTTTTGTGTCCATCGAGTGTTTTTTAAGCATAAGTACCAACACTAGTTGATTCTATTGATGACAAAATTGATTTTCCTACAAGATCGATTTGTGTCCATCTAGTAATGATATTAAGCTTTAATTCAGGAATAATGTGTTTTGTTTAGCATAAGTACCAACACTAGTTGATCCTATTGATGACAAAATTGATTTTCTTGCAAGATCGATTTGTGTCCATCTAGAGTTGACACTTAGCTTAAAATTTAGAAATAATATATTTGTTAAGCATAAGTACCAACACTAGTTGATCCTATTGATGACAATTTATTTTCTTGCAAGATCGATTTGTGTCCATCTAGTGTTGACACTTAGCTTTAAAAAGTTGTTAAGTTGTTTAAATAAGTTAAATTAAATAATGTGGTTTTGTTGATGGATTTAGTTGTTGGAATTAAGTCAAAACTAAACTAGTTCAAGTTAAAAAGTTGTTAAGTTGTTTAAATAAGTTAAAATAAATAATGTGGTTTAGTTGGTGAATTTAGTTGTTGGAATTAAGTCAAAACTACACTAGTTAAAGTTGTAAAGTTGTGTATATAAGTTCAAATAAATAATATGGTTTAGTTGGTGGATTTAGTTGTTGTATTAAGTCAAAACTAAACTAGTTAAAGTTGTTTAAATAAGTTAAAATAAATAATGTGATTTGGTTGGTGGATTTAGTTGTTGGAATTAAGTCAATACTAAACTAGTTAAAGTTAAAAAGTTGTTAAGTTGTTTAAATAAGTTAAATAAATAATATGGTTTAGTTGGTGGATTTAGTTGTTGGAATTAAGTCAAAACTAAACTAGTTAAAGTTAAGTTGTTTAAATAAGTTAAAATAAATAATGTGATTTAGTTGGTGGATTTAGTTGTTGGAATTAAGTCAACACTAAACTAGTTAAAGTTAAAAAGTTATTAAGTTGTTTAAATAAGTTAAAATAAATAATGTGGTTTAGTTGGTGGATTTAGTTGTTGGAATTTAGTCAAAACTAGGACTACTACTAATTTGGAATTATATTTGAGATTTTAGTACTAGTTTGATTTTTGAATTCTAGGAGTACTTTAAATTTGTGATTTTAAGACTAGTTTGAAATTGGAATTTAGGACTAGTTTGAATTATAGTTGATATTTTAGGACTACTACTAGTTTGAATTTGGGATTTTAGCACTAGTTTGTTTTTTGAATTTGGGATTTTGAACTTAATTAGAATTTTGTAGTATTTGAAAATCTTATTGACCTTAATTAATTTGAACTTAATATAAATTAATTAGAACTTTAGTAAACTTAATTAATTGTGAATATACTTTAGAAATTGAATTAATGTAGTAATTGAACTTAATTAGAATTATTATAAATATATATTAACTATGAATTAATGTAGTAAAATTATTATTATTAAATTTAATTTATAATATAATTGAATACCTATATTTTTGTAGATGGATCATCGCTTGTGGATGTATAATATGCATTATGAAACTGGTGCTGGTTTGAAACTTGAGTTTATTGACGGTGTTAGAGATTTTATTGACCATACAATGACACTTGACATTTTCAAGAATAATGGGTTGGTTAGGTGTCCTTGTAGTGCATGTAAGTGCTTAAATTTTTTAAAACAGATACAGTTATGGTTCATTTGTACTGTAATGGATTTAAGTCTAGATATTTTGTATGGATTGATCATGGAGAAATAGATGGATTGGATGGTATGTTTTATAATTCGATGCCTGTGGATGGAATATAATATGGTTGCACCACATGGTCAAATTAGGGTTGAGCAGGATAGGGTCGAACATGATAGGGTTGAACATGATAAGGTTCATGAAATGATCAATGATGCTTTCGAGGTTCAAGGTGGGATGGAACCTGAACAATATTTTGATGAAGCTCCTAATGAAGAAGCAAGACGCTTCTATGATCAATTAAAAGAGTCTAATCGTCCACTATGTGAAGGGAGTACACATTCTACCTTGTCAGTTGCAGTTAGATTAATGAATATTAAATCATATTGGAACGTTCCTAATGTGGCTATGGACTCAATGGTTGATCTTTTGGGTGAACTAGTTAATCCAGAGTTTAACATACCTAAGAACTTCTATCAGGCAAAATGTTTGATTTCCAAGTTAGGATTGACGTATGATAGAATTCACGATTATGTTAATGGCTGCATGTTGTTTTACAACACTGATAGTGAATTATAAAATTGTAAGTTTTGTGGACATGCTCGTTATAAGAGGACTTCGGCTGGAAAGATGGTCCTAGTTAAGGCGATGCATTATCTACCTCTCATTCCTAGGTTAAAGAGGTTGTATGCATCGATGAGGTCTGCCTCACATATGAGATGGCATCGTGAATATAGAAGGCCGCCGGGTGTCTTGTCTCATCCATCTGATGGTGAAGCATGGAAGCATTTTGTTAATGTATATCCTGATTTTGCTAGTGAATCAAGAAATGTTAGATTGGGGTTGTGTGTAGATGGCTTCACACCATTCTCTAATGCTGCTTCGCCTTATTCATGCTGGCCGCTATTTCTTATTCCGTATAATCTTCCTCCTGAAATGTGCATGACCAGTTCCTACATCTTTCTAAGTTGTGTTATTCCAAGTCCTCGTAATCCAATGGTTATAGATGAAAAATGCATTTAGGAAAAATAAGGCTGAAAGTGACCCCCCACCTCCATTACTCACAGGGCATCAAATTTGGGAGAGAGCTTCTCAATTACCTAAAGTTATAAAAGCTTCACCTTCTAAACTTCCTGGATATGGTGTTGAACATAATTGGACCAAACAAAGAATATTTTGGGAGTTGCCGTATTGGAAGGACAGTCTGCTACGACATAATTTTGATGTGATGCACATTGAAAAAAATTATTTTGGCAATTTTTTTAACACAGTGATGGATGTTAAGGGTAAGACAAAAGACAACCCAAAAGCTAGAATGGACATAAAGGAATATTGTAAGATAAGCCCAAAGCCAATTTTTCATTCACATTGGATGAGAAACGTGAAATTATTGTGAGTGGGTTAAAAATTTGAGGATGTCGGAGGGCTATGCTTCGAATTTAGGAAAGCGGGCATTTACGAATGAAGGAAAATGGATAGGTATGAAAAGTCATGATTGTCATCTGTTCATGGAAACTTTAATTCCTATCGCTTTTAGCCATCTACCCGAAAGGATATGGAAACCAGTCACAGAAATAAGTCTTTTTTTTTTAAAGATTTGTGTTCTGGAAAGTTATTGGAGAGTAGTTTAGACAGGATGGAGGAAAATATTCTTGTTACTACTACTAAGTTGGAGAAGATATTTCCATGTGGTTTCTTTGATGTGATGGAGCATCTTCCAATTCACCTTGTACAAGAGGCCCGCCTCGGAGGTCCGGTTCAAACAAGATGGATGTATCCATTTGAAATATTCACTAAGTTATATATATATATTCACAAGTCTTTTATTAACATATATATACATGCAGAAAAATTGGCAGTTCCAAGCAAACGATTAGGTAAAGGGGAAGGATCAAAGGATCAGTTATTCATGGTCATACTGGGAGAGAAACTGGTGATTTTTATTCTTATTACTTTGGTGATGAAGTGTCATGTAGGAGAAACAGGCGCAATCACAATGATGAAGGCGATATTGATCCTTTATTTCCACCGATATAAATTTTTAAACAAAATGGTCGAGGATCTAAAAAGCGTGGAAAACAAGGCTTCACTGATATGGAAATGCAATCAGCTGTGACACATATTTTGCTTAATTGTCCAGAGATTCAACCATATGTCAAGTAAGTGTTAAAAATATTCTATCAAATTACATACTAATAAGTGTTCATTAACTAACGAAATACTTGAATGTAAAATGATCAGCTTGTTCGTAAACACATGAGGTAATGAACTCATCTATACAAAATTTTCCAACTGGCTGAGGAACTATGTAAGTGTGCAATCACTAAGTATTTAATATATAACAATAACGTAGGTTTATGATGAATACTCAAGTGTCCAATATTTGCAATTAGTGAAAGAAGTAGCACTTGGACCTGAATCTCAAGTACTGACAATGAATAAGTATTGTGTCAATGGTTTTAAGTTTCAAACTGAAGAAGTTTCTAGGAACAAGAAAACAAATAATAGTGGTGTCTACATACAAGGTGATGTTGATGGTACTGGCCAAACTATTGAATATTATGGTGTCATTCATGAGATTATTAAAGTGAGATATTCAGGTTGGCCTAAGAAGAAGACTATTTTATTTCAGTGTGAGTGGTTTGACCCATCACATAGAGGCACAAATGTGGACCATCAACATAATATAATTAAATTTAAGCACACTAGGAAATACAAAAGTTATGATCCTTTTATCATTGCACAAAATGCTAAACAAGTGTATTACGCTCCATATCCATTGTGTAGACACAAAGTTGATTGATGGGTTGTTATAAAAAGTAAGCATGTGGGAAGAATTGAAATTGACAATGTCTTAGATGTGGCGTATCAAAATGATGTTGCAATTGTTCAACAACAAGTTGATGTTGAATTGGAAACCACACTACAACATCCTCAACACATATTCTGAGAATGAGGAAAATGAATCATTTGATGACGAAGAATGGGACGATAATGAAAATGAAACAATTGAGAAGGAAGAATAGGAGAATGAGGGAATTGAAACAAGCGAGGAGGAATAGTGTAGAATGAAAGCTAGCTAGTACATATATGTATGTTAGTGTATTTTTCTAATTTTATTTAATTTATAATTTTTATATATATTATACATGTAAATTTGCATACAGATGTCATCATGCAGTGACAGTGATAGACATCGCGAGCATCTTGGAGTTAGCCAGACTAAACAGACTAAAAAGAAGTCTAGGAGACCCATAGATCCTGAGGATATTGCAGGATCTATTTCTTCTGTGCTAGAGCGCATCAACCATGATACTCTTTTATTTGTTGTTTCGTTTGGTACGGCGGATCCTCGACAATATTATCCTAATTATCGTTGACCAGTCAGTGCTTCCTCTACTTCACAGGCATTGCCTTCACAAATCTACAAGGACCTACCTTTACAGGCTTCGTCAAGCAACCCTTATCGACAGGTACTCCATCTCCCACATGTACATCTCCTCATTTATCTGCCATTAGGATTGGAGATTCTAGTAGCGAGCAGTCAGATGTTATGGTCGGTATGCCTCCATTGACTCAACATTTTGTGTATCCTGATGTATAACCCTCATCTACAGCTAGACCTAGTGCTACACTAGATGATACGATGCCTGCTCTAGCTCTTGGCTAGAAGGACAGACTTGGTAGAGTCATGATTGAGTCGGATGGATCATCGTAAGTTTGTTAGTTTATTTTATTTCTTATACTTTAATATATTATTCATGAACTAACATATTTATTATGTGTTTTGCAGGTGGCATCCTTCAAAGGATGCTGCCCGGGCTTTAAAAGACTATTAGAAGACTCTATACACATACTTATTACTCTGGGAGTGAGATTCAAAACAGTATACACCAAGCGATGTTTAATAACTTTAAAGTATATATTTTTTAGTTAAGTTTAGTATACTTTAATTTTTTTTACTATCGATCTAATTAACGTTATTCAATTTTTTTCAGACTATGTGTACTTAGGAAGTGAGGCACAATTTGGTCATTACGACCACATTTGAGAGGAAGGGATTCGCCAAACTGTCTAGCTGGCTAAAGAAAGTTTGGGATACTGCTGAACGTTTGAATTGGATGTTGCCTCATATTTTTGATGAAATGGGTATGTATTGGAACACAGACAAGTTTAAGGCAATATCAGAACACGCCAAAAAGGCTAGAGACAGTCTTAAGGATGGCTCGTTGCACATCGGAGGTGCAAAGAGCATTGGAACAATTGCAAGAGAGATTGTAAATTCTAATTCATACTTTTAAATAAATAATTAGTTGATTCATATATATCGTTATAAATTTCAGTTTTTAGCTATAGGAAAAAGAATTGGGCCGCACTCCCATTGAACCGGAGGTTTTCAAGAAGACTCATGTCAGGGAGAAAGAAAATGAGTCGGATCTGGATGTGTAGGTAGAGGAAAGGGCCGAACGAATTTTTGTAAGTTATTTAATACGAACAATATATATTAATAGTGAATATATTTATGATATGTATATATATATTGATGTTAATTTATATATTTAATATGCAGAATGACTTTCATCAGTACGTCTCTGAGAATCTAGATAGTTTGGTCCAATTGACACCTAAACTGTCCACCTAGAGTTGGAAAGAAAAAGTGGTAAGGGGGAACACACAAGGGTAGATGCTATGGTCTAGGACCTCGAAATGATTTAAGACGACTCCATTTAGGCTTAGAAGGTATTGGATCATCAAGTCAAGCCGAGACACTTGACGATTTTTAGATTGCGGCTATGTCGGCTCAAATAGCACAACTTACATCAGCACTGGCAGAGTCGGAGTGGAGAAGAGAAGCTGAACAACGAAGCATGAGCAAGACCGTTCAACAAATCAAAGAACAAGTGATGAACCTCGCTCGTCGACCTACTACTTTGGCTCCCGATGACACCGACAATGACAGCGATGATGAAGATGATTATATAGATCCCACTCCCTAATTTAGATCTCTGGACATTTATGAATTATTTGAATTTCGAAATGAATTTTTAAACACTTTATCAGTCTTTAAATTTTTATCTAGATACTTTTGAATGTTATTTTAAGTTTGTTGCTTCATGTTTTGTGTAGATTGTTTATAATTGTGTGTGTTTGATTGGGCTGAATAGTGTAGAATTGAATTGAATTAAATTTGCAGGTGGGAAGCAGAAACTTCTGCTGTCAAAAAATTTACAGAAAAATCAACACACAGCGTGGTTTTGTTCGTCGCTTTTCTGGATTTCTTTTAAAAAATAATTTCCAGAAAAGCGACGAACATGGTCCTTTTGTCCGTTGCTTTTCTGGGATTTTCAAAAAATTATTTTCCAGAAAAGCGACGGACAGGGTCCTTTTGTCCGTCGTTTTTCTAGGATTTTCAAAAATAAAATTTCCACAAAAGCGACGGACTACGTCGCATTTTGGAAATTTTTAAAAAATTAAAATTAAAATATAGCGACGGAGTTCGTCGCTTTTTCTAAAAAAATTGTCAAAAAGCGACACAGTCTATCACTTTTTGAAAAGCGTTGAGCTAAAAAGCGACAAAAGTGACTGTGCCACTTTTTTGTCCATTTTGACCAAAAAAGCGATGTAGTCCGCCGCTTTTGGCCATCGTTTTTGGAGTTTTTTAGTAGTAGATAATATTCTAGGCTTCAAACGATTGGATGGTGAACCAATTCACGAGACGCCGTTACAGTTCCACAAGTTGTTGCTCCAATGTCCTACTCATGGAATTCCTAACAACATATTGTTACAACATTTCTACCGTAGTCTAGATTTAGTCAACAAGGTTGTGGCTGATCAACTTTTCCAAGGAGGAATTATGCAACAACCTTTTGAAATAGCATCTACTCTCCTTGATGGAATGACAAAGATCAACCGTGCTTGGTACACTAGAGAAGATCAAGTGTATCCTTTGACTTTTAGGATGACAAAGGAACAAATAGAAAAAGACCAAGAGTGGGATCAAAATATGGCCAAGATGATGCCCCAAATGGATCTATTGTCAAAACATGTCATGGGTAGTCGTTCTAAAGCTATGAATGCGGTTGTAGTTAATGGAGTGAACCTCGATGATGTACACTTTGAGGCCTTGTACAATGAAGAAGTCCATTCTCTGACAAATCAAGAAGGGGGTTTCCGTTTGAACTAAACTATCCAAGGCCGGTTAGGAACAATGAGGTTTGAATAGAGAGTGTGATGAAGGTTGGATAGACTGTGATAGGGAATGGCATGACCATGGGACTAACTAGAAGGAGCAGTATGGAGAGAAGGATCTCTATGTACCCCCGCATGAGCGTCAAAAAACAAAAAGAGCAAAGGGCTAATCCTGAAGATTTCTGCACAGAAGATATGCTTGCATGTATTCTCAATAAAGTGGAAGGGTCATACAAATTGCTAAAAGAAATGAAAGACGACGTCTTATCTTTGAACCAGACAATTGTTTCTCACTCGGTGTCTATTAAGCAGTTGGAAACACAGATGGGCCAAATCTCATCCCATTTCAACCCGAAGAACAAAAGGGGTCTACCGTAACACCCAGGAATCTAGTAGGCTAAGCTAGGGCTAAGTGTGTGGGGGCAACAAGCCATGGAAGAGGGCAAGGGTCTATACGTTTAACATTGTTTAAGGAAAACATTACCATCCTAAACCAACTCGGCGAGGGGCAATGTGGTCGCCTAAGGTACTTGGGGATTCACCAAGTGCAACCCCATCGCCTAGTGGACTGTCTAAGAAGCCCAAGATGCTGGAAAATTAAACGAGCCAGGTCGGGGCTTGCCGTTCAGGTTGGTGCATTACCAAAGGGGCTCCCTCATTGCCAAATTAGTATGCTCTTGGGGGATAAGCTACAAGAAATTTTGGTGAGCCAAGGGTCCACATAGTGAGTCAACATGTGCCCTTGGCGAGCTTTAGCGTGAAAGTCTGTAGGTTTTAAGTTGGGGTCTTAAATGTCTTTTCATAGTTTTCTTAATGCAATACTATGTCATTTTGATCTTAACGTAAGGAAGTATATAAGCATTCTATTCCTAAATTTCCCCAACGACCTAAGTCAGTCTCTCAAAAACCAAAAAGGAAAACCCAAGACCTCCCTCTCTAATATTTCTCTATCTAGAACTTGAAGAAGAAGAAAGAGTTCAAGCTAGGACCAAGGTCAATTTTCCAACCCTCAAGGATTTGTGGGTTGTGTAATCAAGGTATGATGGCTTTCATCCATAGGATCCTTTCTTCCATGGAGTTCCCTAGAATTCCCTAATTGTGAAGTCCAGATCCCCAATTCTAGTTAGGGTTTCCTCCAATGTTGTGTGTTATGATGAATGTTAATCCAATTTAGTGGATTATGATTGTTTATGGTTGAATTAGTAGGATTACATGTTTTTAGGATGAAATTACATGTATCTATGCCTATTTTATGCTTCTAACCTAGAATTGATGAAATTAGGTTTTGTGCCTTGAAGGGAAACTTCATGGGTTTAGATATCTCCTAGTAGGGTTGATGAGATATGATGTTAATTGCTTGAGAACAAAGCATAAATGATGATTTTGCAAAGTAATGCTTTGAGAGAAAAGCCTATACTATGAATTGTTGAATGCTAATGATATGATGTGAAAGGGATACTTCCCATAATGAATTGCTAAGCATGATTGTCTGCATGTGAAATGTTTGCTCACATGAATGATTCTAGGTTGAAAGGATTGCTGACCTAAAATGAATCTAGACTAAAAGCTTATGTAATTGATAACGCTAAAGGCGATTACTCTTGACCTCCATGTATAAGTATATGAGGCGTTTCCCATACTCCTTAGAATTGAACAATAGGTGAGTCCCGTTCTTACTATGATGAATGGACATGGAGGCAAGTACCCATGCTCCTTATGAAATGATGTGGAGGCGACTACATGTGTCATATGATGAGATTGTGGAGGCGAGTACATGTGATCTAAAGGTAGGTAAGGCAAGAGGCCAATACCCATTAGCCTTTATAAGCTAGGCATTGAGGTGAATCCCCATGTCTTTAAAACTAAGTATGAATAATGTAATTATGTTATGAAGATGATTTGACCGGAGTGTTGCTAGATGTGCCTTCCATGATGCAAGCTTGACTGGAGGCGGATGACCTATGTCTTGGCTAACGATAAGTGAGGTTACTTAACGAAGTATTCTTCTTTCATTATGATGCTTATTATGTCTTGATTATGCTTATGCCTCATTTCTTATGTTGACTAATGCTTGTGCTTATTTTGTTTATGTAAGCTATCATATTTAGTACATTTTGTACAAATGCATACTCTTGCCTACATTCTTATCAAATGTAGGGTCCAGTGACATTGATTCTCATACTCGTGGCTAGCTTTGTTGTTGATCAAGGGAGTGAAGTTTTGGTGAGTCCTTATTGTGTTCGAGGATGTGATCACCACTTTCTTTTATGCTTTTCTTTTATGTCTTGACTACTGAATGGGCTGTGACAAAAGACTTTACTCATGTTGTTTAGATGGTTTGAGACAATTATGTTAGACTTCTGCTCGTGTTTATAAAAGACTTTGATTGTATTGAAAAGTTTAAAATTCCCACTCAATTCTATTACTTTATTTTATGATATGCTAAGTGGTTTGTATGAGGCCTCTCAGTGTGCTATACGCCTTGTTACATCTAAGGGGTACCCCTGGGTCGTGAAAAACTTGGTAATCAGAGCACAATGTTTAGAATGGTTCTAGGATGTCTCAAACCACGTCTAGTAGAGTCTTGTTCATAAGTGTGAAGCCTGCCACATTTAAGTTGTGCCATGGAGTTTAACTCACTTAGTCTTTTTCCTAATTCGTGCCCGATGGTTTTCAGGATATGACTACTAGAAGGGCTACAAGAAGGATGGAGGGAGACAATGTTGATCAAGAGGTTCCTCCCCAAGCTCCTCCTCAAGCTCCGATCGACCCATTTAATGAGAATGTGACTAATGCGGAGTTTAGGTCAGAATTCCAAGTGTTGGCTCAAGCTGTGATGGCACAAGCCAATAGAGAGGTGGTAGTCCCCGTGAACCCAACTATGGGTACAACGACGTTAAGAGTGAGGGATTTTACAAGAATGAACCCTCCCAATTATATTGGCTCTGAGGTTGAGGAAGACCCTCAAGAGTTTATCGACGAAGTCTACAAGGTACTTGCTATTATGAGTGTGACTCCGGTAGAGAAGGTGGAACTAGCCAATTAACAACTCAAAGGGGTTGCTCAGATTTGGTTCAATCAGTAGAAAGATGTGAGTACAGTGGAAGTGAGTCCCATAGAATAGGAAAGGTTCAAAAGTCCTTTTCTTGACATATTGTTCCCTCTAGAGATGAAATAGTCCAAGGTAATTGAGTTCATCAACCTTAGGCAAGTAAATATGAGTGTAAGGGAATACACCTTGAGGTTCACTCAACTATCCAAGTATGCTCCTTCCATTGTGGCGGATCGTCGGGCCAAGATGAGTAAGTTTGTATCGAGAGTGTCCAACATGGTAGTCAAAGAGTGCCGCACCGCTATGCTTGTCCATGACATGGATATTTCTCACCTAATTGTGCATGCCCAACAAATTGAGAAAGAAAAGCTCAAGGAAAGATCTAGAGAGGAAAAGAGAGCAAGAGTGGATGATGGTAGCTATTCACATTCTAGGTCTTATAGATGGGGTCGTTCAAGGTTTCAGAAAAAGTTCTCCGGGAAAGGTTCTTCTAGTGCTCCTCCAAGGCCTAATAATGAAAGGGTGCCTAACCCAAAATCTCAAGGAGATGGTAATAGGTCTTTGATGCCTACTTGTGCTAAATGTGGGAGAAATCATGAAGGGAAGTGTCTAGCGGGGTCTAATGCTTGCTTTGGTTGTGGGAAGATGGATCATAAAATATGGAATTTTCCTTCGGTTACTAAGAATGATGGAAATGGTTGTCGAAGGGCTCAAACCTACCCTTCATCCAGTCTGAGTGGTTTGGGTGGGAATGCTCCTAAGCAAAACTATTTCTATGCTCTCCAAACTAGAGGTGATCAAGAAAGTTCCCCGGATGTGGTGACTGGTATGTTAAATTTTTTCCATATGGATGTGTATGCTTTTCTTGATCTAGGTGCTACTTTTTCCTTTGTGACCCCTTATGTAGCTATGAGATTTGATATGCTTACCGATCTGTTTTTAGAATCTTTTTCTATCTCTACCCCTGTTGGTGATTCTATGGTGGCTAAGAGGGTTTATAGAAGATGTCCCGTTTCTTTGTCCTATGGATTTACCTTGGTGGATTTGGTAGAACTAGACATGATAGATTTTGATGTTATCTTGGGTATGGATTAGTTGCATTCCTGTTATTCTTCTATAGATTGTAGAACGGGGCAGTAAAATTTTAATTCCCAAATGAGCTTATCCTAGAGTGGAAAGGGGAAGTTCTATTCCTAGAGGTCAATTTGTTTCTTACCTAAAAGCTAGGAAAATGATTTCAAATGGTTGTGTCTACCACATAGTGAGGGTGAGGGATGCAGAGTCCGAAACTCCAATTATTGAATTGGTCCTAGTCGTAAAAGAGTTTTCAGAAGTTTTTCCCTATGATTTACAAGGTATTCCTCCTGAAAGGGAAATAGACTTTGGGATTGACCTTCTACCCAATACCCAACCTATCTCTATTCCTCCTTATAGAATGTATTCGGTGAAACTTAAGGAGTTAAAGGATCAGTTAAAGGGGTTATTGGATAAAGGTTTCATCCGACCGGTATCTTTCCATGGGGTGCTCCGGTGTTGTTTGTTAGGAAGAAAGGTGGTTCACTTCATATGTGTATTGATTACCCACAGTTAAACAAGGTAACCATCAAGAACAAGTATCCTCTTCCAAGAATAGATGACTTACTTGATCAACTTCAGGGGGCAAGTTATTTCTCCAAAATTGATCTCCGATCGAGTTATCACCAAGTGAGGGTGAAAGAGGAAGATATTCCTAAAATGACTTTTAGAACCCGATATGGTCATTATTAGTTTGTGGTTATGTCCTTTGGTTTGACTAATGTTGTAACACTCTGGAAAATGGTAGGTTAAACTAGAGCCTAAATGTGAGGGTTAATGCTAAGGGTTAGGGACTAGGGCCAAGGGTTTTGGGTAAAGGCCATGGCTAGGGGGCCAATGCTGTCTAAAACTAGCCTACCCACTGCCCATCATGACCATGAGGGTCGTCATGACCCGTGGTGGCCACTACCAGTCATGGTGCCACTCGTGGTTGGTGAGGCAGTGTTCCCTCAAAAGTGGTCAAGCCAAGGCTCCCCTTCACGATCCACTTCATGGCTCGTGGTCATTACCACGGGCCATGGGAAGGCTAGTGGGGTTGCCTTAGCTTCATGGGAGATGTATCAAGGAAAAGGGGCTTCTGGCCAAGGGATCATGAGCACCACCACGAGCCGTAGTGCCCTTGAAGGATCGTAAAGGGGCTCGTGAAGACCCCTCGGGCGTGAGGGAGGCTAGGCATTTAACTCTATCTACTACCTCAAGACCACAACCTTCACCATGACTCGTGGTATTGACCACGGATCGTGAGAGGTCTCGTGGTCATCCCTCAAATTATTTCAAGACAAGATCGCAGGTCTAATCCACTGCCTCATCTTCACAAGAAGGACAACGGGTTGTGGTCCTCACCATGGCTCGTGAAGGTCCCTCGTGGTGCTTGGGCAAGGTGACTTTGTAAAACCCCAAAATACTAACCAAGAATCACATGTCAATTTACCATTCCTTAATTACTAGAATATGTTTTATTCTCATTTTGGGAACTTGAAATTTTGTGATATTTGCAACCTTGCTTAACATAATCGTGATCGTAATTTAAGGTATTGTATGGAGGGTATTTAAGTAATTTTCTAATTAGAATTACATATAAATTGAAAGTGTTGGTATTAGGTATATACATATAGGTATATATCTGTGCTTTTTGGGCAGCCTACTTTTATTTGGGCAGCCTTTTTAGTGACAGTTGTACATGTGACTAGCCTAACTTTTGAGACTATATTTTGACACCTCTTCTAGTAAAATTTGTCTCACCTGAAGCATAAGAACCTTAGAACATCATCTAACAAGTTGTTCTTCAAAATCACAAGAGAAAAACATGGCCCTTTAGGCTGGAATTCGAGAGACACACTTCTTTTTGGTAAGTGATGAAATATGTTTTTGAGCTGAGTGGTGTTTGGTATTTTATGCATATTTGTTTCTCTAGAACTTAGTTTACAGTGAATAAATATGATTTGGATAGCTAATTTGTAGACCTAGAACCCTTATGTTTATGTAAAACTCTAATTTAGCTGTTATTAATTGTCAATATGGGACGCAACATAGGACAAGTTCTGTCCAGATTTTGAAATTACAAATCCTGTATGAACAACCGTTAGTTTTTTGAATATATCTTTTTGTACAAAATATATTTTGTGGTGATTCTTGTTTGTTTGCAACCCTAAGTGATGTATCTACATCTTTCATGAAGGTTATAAAGTCTATTTTTGCCGTTTTCCTTTCCAAATCTAAGTTGTGACATGAGGTACTAGGCTGGTCAGAATTACTGTTTTGGGAACATAGTCGTATTTGTACATGCTAAGCTTACTTGTGATGATAATCCTATTTTACATCAACATTATTGAGCTTCTAGGAATTAAAGAAGTTATTTAACTATATTTTGTATATACTCGTGAACAAGTTGAGCACCCTGATACGTTGGTTGGTCTACGGTTTGAACTCTTAAAGTTGTGTTGGACTATTTCTAAGCTAAGCACTGAGGTTTGTGTATAAACTTGTACTTGCACTCTTTTAACTACTAGTATATCTGAATGTTGATCTTGGTACCTTGGTTAGCTCTTGTCACTTTGCATTGTCGTGTTAGTATCCTTTAAGACGTTAAAGACCCTTGTGTAACTCGCCCACTTGTACGGATTGTTTGATCATTTGGCACTCTTGTTGGGACCTTGTCCTTCTTGTGGTAATGACTTTGTCACTATTGGCATGCCTCTTGATTTAGATCAATTGCTATCTTGACTCTGGATTTTTAGTCCGTCTTAAGAATGGAAGTTATCCATTTTAAGTACTAACTAGAAAGCCATTTTAAATATGGTTCTTGGTTCTATTGATTATTGAGCTTTGACCCTTTTTGATACAGGGCGTCGGCCCTTCTTGATACCTGCTTGTGATTGGTGTGACGACATGATGTATATATTGGGTGAGCCTTGTTGTTGAATCTCTTGGAAAATGGTGCTATGAGCGTTCTTGACATTTGGATCTCTAACTATCAAACTTGATACTCTTTATATAATGTTTACTTAATTTATTTGTTATGTTTCAATTATGTTGCCTATGACTTGAGAAAGGTAGCTTTGTGAATCGAGGGCTCAGAACCTATAGTTTTTACACTAGTAAGCTATATGCTTAGCGATAGTTGTTTCTATCGTAGGGAATGATCAAGAGGAGACATGAACCTGGCCATTGGAGATTAAGATTTTGAGAGCCTTAAGGAAGATTACATTTGCATATAGGCATCTATATTTTGTATAAACCTTGGGACTTGTACATGATCTATGTGTTGTACATTTACATGAACTTTTAAAGCTAATTTTTTCATGTCACTATGGGTTGTAATATAAGTGTGACTATATGTTTTGTTCTTTTAAGGGGGTGTTTAAACCCAAGTCTTGCAATATACTAAATTTACTATTGTTTTGGATGTTTGTGTGATGCATGAACCGGCTAAATTTGGTACTCGGAAGTTGGAAATATTATTTTTATAGCATTTTTAACTGTGAGGATAATATATGCATGAAAATCTCAGAAGTTATTTGCTTAGATTATTTTGGAAGGGTTTGTCCGTCATAAGTTTAAATTCCGCGCCATGTCAATTTTAACATCAAATAAATGTTTAAATGGGCAAGATTTATATCCTTAACTAAATTATTGTTATGAACCTAATCCCTCTACTAGATTAGAATCAATATGCCCTTCGTTAATCTCTTTTAAATGTCACAAGTATTAAATTAGGTTTCTCGTTAAATAGTAGTATCCCTCTGATACTACAGGATTAACTTTGAGAAAATGAGGAAAATGGATGGAGTGGAGTTTTTAGGTACTGTTGATCCCATTGATACTGAACAATGGCTGGAGCGCATGGAGAAGGTATTTGAGCAATTGGAGTGTTCATATGTTGCCAAATTTAAGTATTCTATTTCACTATTACAAAAGGATGCTTATGATTGGTGGGTAAGTGTTCCGAATGCCAAGGTAAAACTTTCTGTTCTTACTTGGGATGATTTTCTTAAGGAATTTCGTATGAAGTATGTCCCACCTGCTTATTGTGATGCAAAGAGAAATGAGTTTTTAAATTTAAGGCAACGAGGCATGTCTATTGCTAAGTACCAACAGAAATTTCTAAGGCTTTCTTGTTATGCTGGAGGTATTATTAAAGAGGAAAAAGACAAGTGCAGGAAGTTTGAAGCTGGTTTAAATGATTCCATTAGGAAGAATGTGGTGATCCTGCAACATGAGAACTTTTGGAAGTTAGTGTCTGTTGCTTTTACTTGGGAACACTTAATAAGGAAGAAGCTAGTAGAAATGAAAATAAATTTTGAAAGCCTAGACTTGATTTTGGAGGTCCATCCAAAAGGGGAAGGTTTGATGATTCTAAGGCTGGTAGTGTTAACATGCCACCTCAGCAAAAGCAAAGCATATCAGAATTTTCTACAGCTAGCACTCCAAATTATGGCCAAGGCAAGCCTCATGTTCCCACTTGTCCACAATGTGGAAAGAATCATTATGGTACTTGCAGGAGAGCTTCTGGCACATGTTCCAATTGTAGGAGCTTTAATCATAAAGTGAAGGATTGTCCTAATCCTAATAAGGCTCCTTTCTTGAAAATTGAAGGCTCAGTTCATAAGCCCTTTATTAATCCTCCTCAAACTAATAGAGGTGCAAGACCTAAAAACACCCAAGCAGCAGGTACAAGTGGAGCTAATAAAGCTAGTGGACCAAGGGCTACTGCACGCGCTTATGCTATGAGGTAGAGAGATGATCAAGATGGACAAGATGTGGTTGTCAATAAATTTCATTTATTTGGCTTATGTGTGTTTACACTGTTTGATCCTGGTTCTACACATTCATATATTTGTTCGTCACTTGTTCTTCCTGAAAATGTGAAATCTGTGAGACTTAATTATGATGTGATGGTTGAAAGTCCTTTGGGTTATCAAGTTGTGTGTAATCGAGTTTACCAAGATTGTCCCTTCGTGATTCAAAATCTAGTCTTCCCACTTGATTTGATTGAAATGCCCTTCAAGGATTTTAATGTTATTATCGGGATGGATTGGCTTTATAAATATCATGCAGTGGTAGATTGTAGGTAAAAGCATGTAACTTTTAAAGATCCTACATTTTCACACATCATTGTACAAGGTGAAAGATCATTGACATCTAGTATTATTTCTATGGCCTTGGCAAAAAAGTTGATGCGTCAAGGTTGTGGGGCATACCTTTCTCACATAGTTGATACATAGTTGGAGAGTCCTTGTATCAAGGACATACCTGTTGTATGTGATTTCCCAGAAGTCTTCCCTGAAAAGCTTCCTGGATTGCCCCCAGAAAGAGAGGTTGAATTTCCAATCGAGCTTATTCCTAGATCTACCCCTATTTCTATCTCTCCTTATAGAATGGCTCCAATAGAATTAAGAGAATTGCAATCTCAATTGCAATAACTTCTTGAGAAAGAAGCCATTGGAGCTAGGGTTTGTGGATTTCAAAGGCTTTTCCTCAAATTTATTGGGGATTTCTAATCAAGGTATGGATGGTTTTTATCTATGGGTAGTCTCCACCCATAGAGTCCCCTCAAAAGTTGGTTTTCAAGATTCCAATTTCCCTAAACCTAGGGTTTTCAATCTATGACATGGGTCTCCTTCCAAAACGTTTTCAATTATTTATTTATGGTTGATTTTGGTTGGTTATGATGAATTATAGTGGGATTGATGGAGTATTGTTGTTTTATGATGAATACTCCGCATGTTTCCCCCATATTGATAAATCATAAATTGATAATGTGGGTTGGTAGGTATTACAATTATGTCAATTGATTATGTTTATGATGAATTAGTTATTGAATCATGAAATTCCTCTTATATTATGTAGTACTTGTATATGTTGGGGTTGATTTGAGAGAGACACCTGAAGAATGTTGCAGAAAGGGGCATCTACGGACGTGGTGTGGAACCACGGTTACAAATGACGGACCGTAGGTCGACCTACGGGATGTCCTGCAGGTCCATGAAATAATTCAAAGAAAGGGGTTCCAGTACCTGATTTCGAAAGTTTAAGTATGGAGCTACGGAGGAGGATCCACGGACTATAGATCGAGTCACGGTCCATCTTGTTGATCTGTCAATCGTTTCTGAAAGATGAAGATTTTGAGCTTCGGAAGAATGCCTAAGTCCCAAACCACAGAAGGGACTTACGGACCGTAGGTCAGTCCAAGGTCAGTGTCGTAGATCAAAATCGCGTCCAGAAACTTTATTTCCTTATTTCGTTTCCTTTTTGTTTAGGACTATGTTTTCTATAAATAGGGTACGTAAACCTCGTGTTTAGCAGTAGACACTATTAGTTTAGTTCTAGTTTTTGGCTTTGGATATTAACTTGCAATTATTGATTTCCTAAGGTTGTTTTGAAAATTTTAACTTTGCAATTCAAGTTGGGTTTTTAGATTTCTTCTACTCTAATAGTAAGTTCATGAATTCGTTTTATACAACTAAGAATTGTGTTCTTTCTAGCATGAGTAACTAAATCCATAACTAGGGTTGTGGGAACCATGAGTGATTAACAATGTATGAATAGTAACTAAGTAATTCTTAAATAGTGTCATTGCATGCATTGATAATTCTTTCGTTTAGAAGTCTTTTTAATGGTGCGCAACGTTAGAACTCGCCTTGTTGCTACTTGCCGGACAAATGAGGTAGTTAATAAGAAAGGAATTATCAACATAGATTTAGTGTGATACTATGTCATGACCCGAGAGCACCTCCTAGTTGTAACCGGCGTACTTGACCTCTCAGAGGTCTAATACAAGCCTCTTAGCATTCATTCATCGCATAGATACTAAAAACCATAAAGAATTAAGAACTTTCTTCACACACGAAGATACTTTCATTAAAAGCAAGCGGAAGACTTTTAGACTTTATACACTTATGTCTCAAATCATCTAATACTTTGAATACAACATTGGGACTAAGCCCATACAAAACTTTAACAAAACTACAAGACATAAAGGAACCTATTGGGTATTGTCCTTGAATCTATGAGGACTTACCAAGTCTTCATCTTCAAACACCTTAGAAACCTATCCATCAACCATGGAATATCAACATCTCCAAAAACCCTACACTTTAATCAAAGGGGGAAGAAAGGGGTTAGCACAATTAAGTACTAGTTATGGAAACCATGCAAAAACATACTAAAAAGGACATTTATTTGAAAGTTATGCTTTTATGCCATTTTAGTAAAATCTCAGGAACATTGATACAATAGGCACCATACAAGTCATAACCACCAACATAAAGTCACATACTTCACATTTCATCAATAACCATACGTACCCCTTTGCCTTTACCTTGAACCTCCACCTCAAGTAACCCTCAAGCTATACCTTTGTGCAATGTATGGGCAATGTCCCATACCATCACCCACACCAAGGCACCACCTTAAGGTTACCAAAAGTGCACTTGCTATGCATTTTTAACCTTCATTAATAAAGAACATAAACATATAAACACATTGATCAAGTAAGTCACTTCATCATCTTAGAACCTCTATCTAATGTTACCCTAAGGCACACCTAAGTGAGTCATAAAGTGGCCGCCCATACAGCCTCTTCATACACACCTAAGTGTTCCTCAAGACTACCATAGATAAGGACCTTTCTATTTCGACATAATATCACTAGGTCCACATTCATAGTACAAGTCAAATATAGCATACATCTTCACATTCTAAGCATTTAGGAGCCAACATTCTTCATAAGAGACATTTAGGACACATTCATGTATTTAGAGGACTTTCATATATTAGCCATTAAGGCTTAGGGAACTCACTTTAGCATCTTCAAAGCCTACTCGTGCCATGTGTAGATAGAGTCCCATACTACTACCTACACATTGTAGAACCTATCCAATAACTAGAGTGCACATCCCACATGATGGGAATAGGCATTAACCGACATAGACCATGCGAGCTAGACATGGAATCCGGTGTCATAAAACCCTACACCGTGGAAGGTGTTCTACTTGCCAAGGGTAGAACTAGGACACATCCCATGTAGGCACATGGTTTAGGGGATATCGAAAGGTGTTCATTGTACTCTTTCCTCATACTCGGGAGAGTTACCATCTTAACCATATCCACTCGGTGCTTAGCCTTAGTTCCCATAAAGTAATTTCATTCACATGTATGTGCTAGAGAGGGCACCATCATTAGGTCTACCGACCCATAGCACATCTACCAAGAAGGGCACCACAAAGATCTACCGATCAAGGTTCATTAAGGATAGCTCATTAAATCCCCCTGGAAGGGTGCCTTAGGCCTACCGATTCTTCATTAAGGGTGCCTTAAGCCTACCGGTCCAAGGTTTATCATTTCACACATGAGAAGGGCTACCACCATTAGGTTTATCGATTTCATGGTTTTACATTCACATAGGGTTCTAGACTTCATCATGAAGGAGCACCAACTTTAGGTCTACCGGTTCAAGTCATAGTCTAAAATGCCTCATTAGTCATTCATGGAAAGGGCACCATGCTTAGGTCACACCGATTCTAGACATTCATTCATTTATGAAGAGGCACCAACTCAAGGTCTACCAATTCAATACAATAAGACATCAAGTCAAGATACATTCATTACTCAAGAGAAGGATGCCTAAGCCTACCAAGTCAAGAGATCACATTCCATAGCTTTCATGTATGAAGAAGAGGCACCTAAGTCTACCAACTCAAGACATACATCTCATATAGAGATCCTTCACATTCCATCATCATCACATATGAACAATAATAGAGGATACCCTTTCAATCACAATACAATAACACTTTATACAAGATCACCTTGGGGTCACATAAACACCTTTATATTCACAACATGATTACCTTTACTTCATTTGATTCTCATTCAAGTCCTTCACATCACATTCACATATATGATATCATGTCAACACTTCAATTCCTCATATAATGCCTCCAAGGCCATAACCACAATACATTCAATAAGTAAACACCTCCACCATAAGTGGATCACACATCAATCTATCACAATTCTATATCCATTCTACATTAACAATAAAATTAGGTCCACTTACCCTTTTTCCAAAGCCACAATCACCATTCCTCAACTCTCCAATAATTCACAATAGATAAGCATAGACAATAATAGAAATCAACTATTCAACTCAATCTAAGCATAATTCTATCATCATTCAATCATAAACAATAAACCCACTTCATAAGCCAACTTTAGGAAACTTGCAAAGACATGGGTTCATGGAATTTTGTTTCTTAAAACCATTAATAAACATCAATAATAACATAAATCATTTAATGCAAGAACCCATGCTAGAATCAAAATTAGGATTTTGAGTTTTTGAACAACTTTTGAAATCTTTTGGATTGACTCTTTGATTGAAGAAGGAATCAAATATGAAGACTCCCCATACCTTAATCTTCAAGAACCAAACGAAATTGGAGAAGAAATCAATAACCACCATCCACCCTAGCTCCATCTTTCACCTTGAGCTTCCATGAGGTTTTGAGAGAGTTTTTAAGAGAGGGAGGGTTTTTTTTTTCTTCTAATTGGAGTAATTTAAATGGAAGAATTTTGGTCAAAAAGGGTTTTATAATTTCTAGGAAAGGTAAAGAATAATAGGGACTCAACTTAGGAAAAGAATTAAGGACCCAAAAAGTTAAACTTAAAAGTTTTTACTAAACCCGTCTAAGCTCGTCCTTTTTTGACAGTGCTTCACTATTTTGGGCATAACATTTTACTCCAAGATCAGAAAAGAGCAAACTTGGTGGCGTTGGAAAGAGGACTCAGAGACCTTTAATTGGATAGGTAATGGTCTACCTAATTCATTTTGAGCTAAAAGATATGACCATTGAAAGTTGACCCTCACTCCTAACTTAAAACTAAAACCTGGTTTTAGGGGACTGTTTTAAGGGTCTAGGTTCTAAATGATTTCATTACTTAGCTTAAGGTCTTTCTAGCTTATAAAGGTGATAAATCAACTAGCTAATCAACCCCTTAAGCCCTTTTACATAATTTAATCAAGTTACCAACTTCAAATACACATGTGAGGCTCTAGTTTTACTAGTTCATTTTTAGGGTCGTTACATACTATCTAATAGTCTAATGTCAATTGGTGCGAGGGTGAAAACTAAGCCATACATTTCAGAAAAGGGCATCTGCGGACGTGACCTATGGACCGTAGGTGGTAGGCGTAGATGGACATGCATGGCTTGAAGGAAAATCAGGGAATTCTTGACCAAGTATGGAACAACGGTTACAAACGACGGACCGTAGGTCAACTTACGGGCCATCCTGCAGGTCCGTCAAATGATTCAAAGAAAGGGGTTCGAGTACCTGACTTTGAATGTCTAAGCATAGAGCTACGAATGAGGATCCACGAACCGTAGATTGAGTCATGCTCCATCTTGCTGATCCGTCAATTGTTACTTAGAGCTGAAGATTTTGACATTTGGAAGAATACCTAAGTCCCAAACCACGGAAGGGACCTATGGACCGTAGCTCAGTCCACGGTCCGTAGGTCAGTATCGTAGATCGAAACTGCATCCAGAAATTTTATTTCCTTATTTAGTTTCCTTTTTGTTTAGAACTATGTTTTCTATAAATAGGGTATGTAAACCTCATTTTTAAGGGTAGACACTATTACTTTAGTTCTAGTGTTTGGCTTTGGAGATTAACTAGCAATTCTTGATTTCCTAAGTTCATTTTGAAGATTTTAACTTTGCAATTCAAGTTGGGTTTTTGGATTTCTTCTACTCTAATAGTAAGTTCATGAATTCTTCTTATACAACTATGAATTGTGTTCTTTCTAGTATGAGTAACTAAATCCACAACTAGGGTTATGGGAACCATTAGCGATTAACAAAGTATGAATAGTAATTAAGTAATTCTTAAATAGTGTTATTGCATGCATTGATAATTCTTTCGTTTAGAAGTCTTTTTAACGGTGCACAACGTTAGAACTCGCCTTGTTGCTACTTGCCGGACTAAGGAGGTAGTTAATAAGAAAAGAATTATCAACATAGATTTAGTGTGATACTATCTAATAGTCTAATGTTAATTGGTACAAGGGTGAAAACTAAGTCATACATTGATGTGATGTCTAATATGAGGTAAAGGTAAGGGTTAGTAAATTATATACACATAGCCGGACCAAGGTGCGGGGTAAATTCTCTATTTGTCGGACCAAGGACTTTGCATGTGATACACTAGAAAAGGATTACTATTACTAGGATTACTGCGTTATGAGCTTATGGGAAACACATACACCCTAGTTACTTTCTCTCATTGATAACAACTAATGTTCAAATCTTGCTCTCTTGTTCTCTAAACTACAATCAGTTATTTGTTACACAACTCCACCCCCCTCCGCATTTTACTTACTTGTCTCAAAAATAAGTTGACTAAACGAATATAATCACAATTCAAGTTTAAGTCTAAACCATATTCCTCGTGGGATTGACCCTAACCTCCAAGTTGGGTTCTTTACTTGATAACGATCTCTTATACTTCTTTAGGGAGGTGTAATTTGAGCGTATCAAATAAGTTGACTAAACGATTGATTATATTTAATTGTTCTCTATCACCCTGGTAAATAAAATACAGTGGCGGACGCCCTTAGTCAGTTATCCATGGGTAGTGTTGCACATGCTGAAGATGAGAGAAAAGATTTGGTTCGAGATATTCATAGGTTTTCCTGATTAGGAGTTCAACTACTGGATTCCACCGAGGGTGGTATTATGGTCCATAATGGTTCTGAATCATCTTTTGTGATGGATGTTAAAGAAAAGTAATGTCTTGATCTGACCTTAGTAGAATTTAAATAAGTTATACTAAAGAAATCCGTAGAGGCTTTCTCCCTATGGGGAGATGGTGTCTTAAGGTACCAAGGTCGTTTGTGTGTTCCAAATATTGATGACTTGAGGGAACAAATCTTGTCAGAAGCTCATATTCTCGATATTTTATTCACCCAGGAGCCACCAAGATGTGCCATGAATTTGTGGGAGATCTATTGGTGGAATGGGATGAAGAAGGACATTGCGGGATTTGTGGCTAAGTTTGAGGTGGGTGAGGTTGCTTTGATAGGACCCAAGTTAGTTCATAAGGCTATTGAAAAGGTTTGACTAATTAGAGAGATGTTGAGAACTGCCAAAAGTCTTATGCGGATGTTAGAAAGAGAGACCTTAAATTTGATGTGCTTGATTCGGTTTACTTAATAATCTCACCCATGAAGGGTGTAATGAGGTTTGGTAAGAAAGGGAAAGTTAGTCCCTGTTTTGTAGGCCCATATCAAATTTTGAGACGTGTTGGTGAGGTTGCATATGAGCTTGGTTTTCCAAATGAATTGGTGTCGATGCATCCAGTTTTCCATGTCTCAATGTTGAAAAAGTGTGTTGGAGATTCGACATCCATAATTCCCCTAGAAGGGTTGGAAGTGAAAGAGAACTTTTCTTACGAAGAAGTTTCGGTTGAGATCTTGGACCGGCAAGTTAATAGATTGAGGAACAAGGAGGTTGCTTCTGTGAAGGTGTTATGGAGAAACCATCTAGTTGAGGGTGCAACTTGGGAGGCCGAGGCCGATATGATGTCCCGGTATCCTCATTTTTTTGCTCCTATTCTAGCTTGAGGTAATGAGTTCCTTTTGATTTGCTTTTGTTTGAAGTCATGTGTGTTTTATGGGCTTCCATGATTTCCTTAAATTTGCATGTTCATGAAAAAGCTTAAATTTTTAAAGAAAATTACTTTTATGATGTATTTTCCTCATGTGGTTGAGTATTGAGTGTGAGATGCTTATAGACTTCATGAGATGAATTGTTGAACATGCTTTAGTTATGCTTTTTTAGAATAAATTGCATATTAGCTCCATGAGATTGTGTTGAGCATGCTTTTGAGCTTGGAGAAGGTAGTTCCTCCTAGAACATGAGAAATGTCGAGAGTTTCATGCATAATGGTTAGTTAGATGTAGTTCCTAATTCCTTGTGATGTATAGAATGTGTTTAGTTTGGAGTTGATGTTACCTCATTTGTCTTGTGCGTCGTTATGATGTTGCATGTATGATGGGCATCTAGTCTTGATTCTTTCCTTCCTAAGGTGTCTAGAACATCATTCGAGGAAGAATGTTCCCAAGGGGGAGATAATGTAACACCTCGAAATTAGTAGGCTAATATAGGGATAAGTGTGTGGGGGTAACAAGCCATGGAAGAGGGAAAGGGCCTATAGTACCTTGGAAATTGATTAAGGAAAACATTTCCATCCTAATCCAACTCGGCGAGGGCAAGATTGGTCGCCTAAGTCACTTGGCAATCCGCCAAGTGCAACCCTATCGCCTAGTGGACTGTCTAGGAAGCCCAAGATGATGGATAATTGGGTGATCCATATCGGGGCTCACCGTTCAGGTTGGTGCATCGCCAAGGGGGCTCCCTCATCGCCGAAGTGGTATACTTTTGGGGGGATGAGTTACTGGAAGTTTCAGCGAGCCAAGGGTCCACTTGGCGAGTGTGGGTTGTGTAATCAAGGTATGATATTTTCATCCATGGGATCTTTTCTCCCATGGATTTCCCTAGAGTTCCCTAATTGTGAAGTCTAAATCCCAAATTCTAGTTAGGGATTCTTTCAATGTTGTGGGTTATGATGAATGTAGATCAAATATAGTAGATTATATTTCTTTATGGTTGAATTGATAGGATTACATGTTTTTAGATGAAATTACATGTACCCATGCCTATTTCATGTTTCTAACCTAGAATTGATGAGATTGAGTTTTGTGCTTTGAAGGGAAACTTCACACTTTTAGATATCTCCTTAAAGGGTTGATAAAATATGACGTTAATTGCTTGGGAACGAAGGATAAATAATGATTATGAGATGTAATTCTTTAAGACCACAACCTATACTATGAATTGTTGAATGCTAATGATATGATGTGGAAGGGATATTTCCCACTATGAATTGCTAAGCATGATTGTATGCATGTGAAAGGTTCTCTCACATGAATGATTCTAGGTTGAAAGAATTTCTCACCTCAATTGAATCTAGACTAAAAGCTTATGTAATTGATGAGGCTAGAGGCGATTACCCTTGACCTCCTTATGTAATGATATGAGGCGATTCCCATACTCTTTAGGATTGAACAAGAGGTGAGTCCCCGTGTTCTTTCTATGATGAATGGACATAAAGGCGAGTACCCATGCTCCTTATGAAATGATGTGGAGGCGAGTACTCATGCTCCTCATGAAATGATGTGGAGGCGAGTACCCGTGTCATATGATATGATTGTGGAGGCGAGTAACCCCTATCTAAAAGTAAGTAAGGCAAGAGGCGAATACCCATTAGCCTTTATAATCTAGGCATTGAAGCGAATCCCCATGTCTTTAAAAGTAAGTATGAATAATGTAATTATGTTATGAAGATTATTTGATTAGAGTGTTGCTATATGCCTTCCATGATGCAAGCTTGACTAGAGGCGGATGACCTATGTCTTGGCTAAGGATAAGTGAGGTTACTTAAGCAAGTATTCTTCTTTCATTATGATGCTTATGATGTCTTGATTATGTTTATGTCTCATGTCTTATGTTGACTAATGCTTGTGTTTATGTTGTTTATGCAAGCTATCATATTTAGTACATTTTTGTACAAATGCATACTCTTGCCTACATTCTTATCAAATGTAGAGTCCGGCGACATTGATTCTCACACTTGTGGGTAGCTTCATTTTTTATCAAGGGAGTGAAGTTTTAGTGAGTCCTCATTTTGTTCAAGGATGTGATCACCACTTTCTTTTATGTTTTTATTTTATGTCTTGGACTATTGTATGGGCTGTGACCGAAGACTTTATTCATGTTGTTTAGATGGTTTGAGACAAATATGTTACACATCCGCTTGTTTTTTATAAAAGACTTTGATTGTATTGCAAAGTTTTAAATTCCCGATCAATTCTATTACTTTATGTTATGATATGCTAAGTGGCTTGTTTGAGGCCTCTCGGGGTCTTATACGCATTGTTATATTTAGGGGGTACCCCTTTGTTGTGACATCTACCAAGTGATACCTTTGTTAACCCAAAGAATGATTCTTGAATGAGTTTCCTCGTACTGCCACGATGTTAAATAAGGCGCTTATTGAGAGGCAACCCAGGCTTTTTTGTTTTTAATAATGTTGTTTGAATAATGGGTGTCGAGTGTGCAGGTTGAAAATTTGAAATTTTAGGAAAATGAGCAAGTCGGCAAGCCCAAGCACCAAGAGATGACTCACTGAACAGGTTGACGAGCCCGATCTAGATTGCCCTTTGGACTACTTAAATGGCTGGATTTTTTGTAAACTTCGGCGGACAAAAGAACTATTCGGCTAATCACCTAATGGTCGGCGACATAAGTGAGTGTCGCCGACCGGCGCGCAAACTGAAGGGTCATGAAGAGTTGAACCATTTTTAAAATTTAAAAACCTCCCTCATTTCATATTTTCTGACTTTGGCACTTTCACAACCGCATTTTATATTTTTGTACTTGCCTTTCTTGCACTTTTTTGTGGGGATCAATTGCTCGGGGAGAGTTCATGCACATTGGATTATCGATTCTCTAGCCTAGAACATTTTATCTACTCTTGAGATTGGTTATCCGGACCCCACCTTTAAAAAATTTTAGTGTAACACCCCATAAACTAGTAGACTAAACTAGAGTTTAGTGTGAGGGTTCAAACCAAGGACAAGAGAGCAAGAGCCAAGGGAAAGGGGCCAAGGCATCTGAACCTTTCCCAAGCACTTCCCCCATCTTAACGACCACCACGACGGCCAGTGGTGGGGACCACGGCCCGTGGTGGCTAGGAAGTAGCTCCCCATGGGTTTCCCAATGTTGGCTCACCTTCGCGAGCCACTTCATGGCCAGAGGTGAAGACCATGACTCGTGGGAAAGCTCTTGGTAATGCCTTCATTTCTTGGAGGCCAATGTAAGGTGACCTAACTATTGGTCCAAGGACCACGACCAGTGGTGAGGACCACGGCTCGTGGTGCCTCTCGTGTGGCATGACAAAAGGCTGCCAAGTGAAGGCTGTTTTGGGAAATTCTGGTTAAAGTTGGAATAAGGTGTGGTCATTTTGTATGGTCCTAGTACACCTATATAAGTGATTTTAACCCTTTAAACTCACCATTCAAGACATTATTTCCAAAAACCCCAAAAGAATCCCAAAGTTCATCCTCTTAAATATTTCTCTCTCTACAACTTGAAGAAGAAGAAGAAAGCGTTAGAGCTAAGGTCAAGATCGAGTTTCCATTCCTCAAGCATTTGTGAGCTTTGTAATCAAGGTATGATGGCTTATTCTAGGGCTGGCAGGGGGACGGGGACGGGGACTGGGGGACGGGACGGGACGGGGGACGCGTTTGGGGGGATTTTGCTGGGACCGGGATTGGGGGGACAAAAATCCGTCCCATCCCGTCCCACTATATATACTGGATGGGACGGGTTTTGGGGGGACGGGACGGGGATTTTTATTTTTATATACTTATTTATCTTGAATGAATAACATCTTAATAATATTATAATATTTTGCTAAGTCTTAATCATTCAAATTTATTAATATCACGAAATAAAAATTAATACATTTAACGATTAAAGCTTAAATTACTATATATATATATATATATATATATATAATTTATATTTTTATTATATTTATTGATTGGAAGGATTAAGGTAAAATGAAGACAAAATAAAACCTTTAATTCAAGTATTAAATAATTTAAATTATGCTCTCTTCTTCTTTTTTCCCGAATCCCGACAAACAACCTAGTATAAAGTTTTTTCATGTTTGTGCATTAAATACCTATGTGTTTGTAGTAGCACTGTTAATCCAAATTCAAAAGTTTATCTTTAAGGGGTTAAAAATAAAACATCACAGAATTTTAGTTCATACATATAATATATAAGGTCCTAAACTAAGCAACTTTATATATATATATTAATTATTAAGTGAAGTAAATATGATCTTAGATATATTTACACCATTAATTAAAAAAATCCATTTAAATTAAACATTAAGAAAGACACAATTAATTAATAACTTTAATACTATTCACACAATTAATAACCAAATACGCCATCATTACCGTACACTTTGGCTAAGCAATTTATATTTTATTTATATAAGTGTGTAGAATGTTGTATGAAAGTATTTGATTATTTAAATTTGTAGAATGGTTTTGGATTATGCCAAAATTCAAGATATAATAAATATTATTTATTTTTATTAAATATGAACTTAATTAATGATTTAGATTTATTGGTTAGTGTGTCATTTTATAAGTCTAAGAAAGACACAATTAATTAATAACTTTAATACTATTCAGACAATTAATAACTTCTATAATTTCTCATACCA
The DNA here is from genome assembly GCA_029007595.1 of Solanum commersonii. Taxonomy (NCBI): domain Eukaryota; kingdom Viridiplantae; phylum Streptophyta; class Magnoliopsida; order Solanales; family Solanaceae; genus Solanum; species Solanum commersonii. Next base: position 983,170 of record JAJTWQ010000136.1, read on the forward strand.
ATCCTAAAAAGAACATTTCTAATGAGTCAAAAAATTAGATTTTTTTTCAATAACATTTTTAGCTAATAAATAATGCTTAAGTTTCAAAATTCAAAATTCAAAATTCAAATTTCAAACTTCAAATTTCAATTTCAAACTTCAAACTTCAAATTTCAAATTTCAAATTTCAAATTCAACTTTCAAATTTCAAACTTCAATTTTCAAATTTCAAATTTCAAATTTGAGAAGTTCAAATTTGTATTTTAAATATTTTAAAGTAATTTAAACTTGAAATTTTGATTTTTAAATTAAGTATTTTAAAGTTAGTTTGGTATATATGTAAATATGTATGAATAATTGAATATATTAAAATAAAAATGCAAGACAATAGTTATATAAAAAAAACTTAATAAAGCCTTCAAATTTATTCAATAAAATCTAATTGCAACTTAGAACTTAGAAGTTACAATTTACAAATATTAGTGGAGTAACTAATTTACGCAGCCACCTTCTAGGAAGGGTTCTGTTTCAATAAGTTATCATATGTAAAATTAATATTTGTTACAAATATTAGATGAGTAACTAATTTACGTAGCCACCTTCTAGGAAGGGTTCTGTTTCGATTAGTTCTCGAATGTAATCTAATATTTGTATTCTCCTTTAAAATTTAATTCTAATTGTCGCATCATATCGACTGTAACATCCTCCGGTGTTGGCAAACTTGCTAAAAACTCTTGTGACTCTAATTCATCATCACTAGATCCAAGTACCGCATTAATCCAAGCTTCTTGTTTGGAACTTAACTTTGGCAAATTATAATTTCTCCTCTCGGCGTTGACCCGTCTCTAAATAAACCGATATTTTCAAACTGTCTTCCGCCAATGAATGTCTATGATCGCCAAGTTGAAACCTTGCCACACTAAAAGCAGCCTCTGATGCAACTGATGAAGCTTGAATAGCTAGAACATCACGAACCATTTTGCTCAAAATTGGAAATGCAACGCTCCGCCTCCTCCACTATGCTAATAATTCTTCATTGCCATCTTCGTCTTCCACTGTTTCTAAAGATTAATTAAGATATTCTTCAAAATCATCATGGTTAGTAGAATTAAGACCAAGAAAATCTCGCATATAACTTGAAATTCGAGCTTTACTCTGAGGATTAGAAGTTTGACCAACTTCTTGAGTATTTCCTGTAATTCTATATTTGTCATACAAAATTTTTTCTTCTATTTTTATGCTAGACTTACACATTTCACAAGTTGGATTTATTTCTAGTAAAATTTCTAAGGTATCATAAAAAGTGTCAACAAGTCCCTGCACACCTTGTAATTTATAGTCAGGATGAAGTAAAGTAGCAGTTAAAAAAATTTGAGGAATAGGAAAAAAAATAATTTAATTTTTCAATCATACCTTCAATTGCAACTCTAAATTTTTCAATTTTCTTGTATTTAGAAAATTTAATTGAAATAGCACAAATATTTATTAATACTGATGAAATAGTAGGATAATAAATTCCAGAAAACATGGTTGTAGCATCATAAAAAAGTCTTAAAAATTCTAATAGTTCATTAGTTTCTTCCCAATCTTCTTCACAAATTCTATCTAATGGGTCAGCATTATGAGCATTAAACACCATTTGTATGGGTCCTCTATATTCGTAAGTAGCAGAAAACATTTCGTAAAAAGAATTTCACCTTGTTTTAATATGTCTTGGAATTTTTCTTGGTGGCAAATCACATAGTACACAACGCTCATTAAATTCCCTAATTCTAGCAGCTCTATTAGCATAAAAAATCCAGGCAACAACATATTCAATTTTCATACAACCACATTCAAATAATGAAATACCATCTTGTACAACTAAATTTAAAACATGTGCAACACATCTAACATGAAAAAAATTAACATCAATTGGACATAATCTAGTTTTTAACATACTAGCAGCGTTTACATTATTAGATGCATTATCTAATGCGACAAACATTACTTTATCTATAAGCATGTAATAATCTATAACACTCAAAATATTTGAAGCTAAATATGCACCAGTTTTTTTCTCTACACATTATTTATAACTTAAGATTCTTTTTTGCAAATTCCAGTTATGATCAATCCAATGTGCTGTAACAGTTAAATAATCATGTCCATTAACACTACGACCCATGTCCGAAGTTATAGACACTCTATAATTTAATATGCTAAACATACAACGAAGATATTGACAATGTTTACCTTGATATACAAAAACATCAGATTTAACAGTATTTCTTGAAAAACCTCTATAATTAGGATTATAAGTTTGTTAAAAACCATTTTAGCTAAATTTTCGCGATCTCTTTCCTTATTATATTTACGTTGTGTTAGTGGACCACCGGGGTTAGAAGGATCTAATGTTCCTTGAACCATGTTAGAAGCCCCTACCGATTCATTAACATTAATATCAAAATCATTAACTTGAATTCCTTTTTTTCTATCGGCTAATGATTTAGCTTCTTTATATTGAATCGGTACACATGATAACAAATGTCTATTTAAGCCCCCCGTCCCACCTTGACCCCCACCTTGTTTATGTTTAAAAGGTTGCTTACATTTATTACAAATAGCAATAGAATTTTCCTTATATAAAGTCATAAATTGCCACACAACAGAAGTTTTAGGGCGTTGATACTTCACCTTCTCCCTCGTAGGAGGTATAAGGGGTGGGCGTCCAGAATTTTGCTCCGTTGAATTTGTAGTTTCATTTGGAACATTTGTCACCGGACTAGTAGGTGTATCTTCTAATTCATCTTCTCCCGAATCAACTTCTACTTCTTCACCTGAATTTTCATCAAGATAAGGATTAATATCACCATAAATTTGTTGTAAAAGTTCACGATTGAGTTGAGCATTTGAATCAATATCATAAGAAGTATCATCAACATAAGTAGAATCATTTGTATTAAATCTAACTCTAGAAGTACCACCACATTTACTTTTATTTTTTCCTTACTACTTTTTTTAGTAAAATTAAATAATCTACTAATGCCACTTGGTTCTTTCTCTTTTCCTTTACCGATATTTTTTTTGTTAGAACTCATATTTAATTATATATAAAATATAATATAATATAAAAATAATAATAACACAAAAATTAAAGACAAAAAATAAAATATAAATATTATGAAACGAATGTACCAAACGTCTGCGTTAATAGCAGACGTTATAACCGATTCTTGAAGTTTGTAGTTTGTTGTAACTTGTAATTTGGAACTCCAATTTTTGATAGCAAATATGAGAATTATATATATTATGATATATAATATGAAAACTTAGAATTGAAATATATGTATTATGATATAATATGAGACTTAAATGGAATAAAAGATTGAAACTTGAGAGATATAAAAAATAGATGAGAGAATATATAATTTTGTAAGAAATAATAAGGGATAGAGGGGTATTTATAATATTAGAAGTGGGTTAAAGTGTATTTATGATAATTTGAGGGTTTAAAGTAAAGTATTAAAAATAGGGGTGGTAGGGGTGTTGGGGAAGGGCAAAATCTACAAATAAATTCGTTGGGTTGGGGCCCACTAGCCGTTGCCCAACGGATATAAATTTTTTAAAAAAATAAATAAATAAAAATTGGGGGATCCCGCGAACCGGCCGGTTCATTCGGGCCGGGACCGGGCTGGGTCGACCAGGCCCAGGGGTTGAATCGGCCCCTGACCGGTCCCCTGTCCCACATCCCCCCAATCCCCCAAAATGTAACGGGACCAGGTCTGGCGGGCCAGTTCTCGAACCGATCGCGGGCCAGGGCAGGCTGACCCAGTCCCCCTGCCAGCCCTAGCTTATTCATCCATGGATCCCTAATGTTTTCCCCAATTTAGAAGAAGAATTCCCTAATTTGAGTTAGGGTTTCCTCAAATGTTGTGGGTATTGTTGAATGTTGATCCAATTGAGTGGATTGTGGTTGTTTATGACTGAATTGATGGAATTATATGTTTTAAGGATGAATTTACATGTACCTATCTCTATAACGATGAAATTGATGTAAATTGGTTTTATTTCACGAAAGGGAAAATTGAAGATTTAGATGTAATCTTCTACAATTGATGAAATAAAAGGTAGATTTCTTGAGAATTGATCATATAGACATGAATTGATTGAGATTAAGGTATGCGTGATGAATCCTGACTTGTAGTGCTTCAGATTGAAGCTATATGATGAAGTATGATTGGATTGCTTGAGATTGAAGCATATAGACATGACCTTGCTTAAGAGAAGTGTATATGAATGTAAATTGAATGAATAAAGTATATCTGATGAATTATGACTTGTAGGCTATGATTATTAGAATTGTCTTGAGACTAAGGTATGTATCATGAATGATAACTAGTAGGGATTTTAGACTAAAGCTAAAATGATCAATTATGATGACTAGGTCTTTGAGAGTAGAGCTCATATGATGAATGTTGATTTGTAGATAGGATTATTATGGAAGGAGTTAACCACATTGACATATATTATGAATGTATGAGATTATGCATGTTCTTATAAAATCTATCTGAATGCTTTAAAAACACTTTGAGAGTGAAGTGTTAATGATTATGATATTGTTGTAGTGTTGATTGAAAGGCTACTTTCATGAACACATAAAGAATATGATGTGAAAGGTTTTCTCATATAGAATGATGCTAGGTTGAAAGGCTTTCTCATCTAATTGAATTAAAGGCTAAAGAGCCATCATAAATAGATCATGGATAGTGATAGTTGCTCAAACATGATCTAAAGAGTTAAGTTAATGATGTACCTTGAATCGGTAAGCCAAGGGCACCTTTTCATGAGTAACTAAAAGGACTATAAAATGACATGAGGCTTGAGGTGATTCCCCAAGACCTTCATATGAGAAGGTGTGAGGTGAGTTCCCATATTCCTAAGTTAGTAAACAAGATATAATAAACATGAGGTGATTACCCATGTTATGTGATGAGAAGTGTGAGGTGACTACCCTTAATCAATAACTCTTGAAGCAAGGCAAGAGATGATTATCGATTAGCCTTTATTGTTGATCATGGAGGTGAATACCTATGACCCTTATAAAATGATGTGGAGGTGAATACCTATATCATATCAAGTTAGACATGGAGGTGAATACCTATGATCATTGTAAAATGATGTGGAGGTGAATACCTATATCATATAATGGTGGGGAATGAAAGAGAATACCTATGACTATAAAAGTGAGGCAAGAGGTGAATACCCATTAGCCTTTATAATATACATAGAGAGGGGAGTCCCCATGTCTTCAAAGTAAAGCACGAGTAATGTGAATTATGTCATGATGAATGAAATGTTTGGATTGTTGCTAGAATGGCCTTCCATGAGATGTGTGACTAGAGGTGAACACCATGTGTATAAAAAGGTAAGTTAAAGTTTAGAATGATTAATGATAGTTTGAGTGATGGCCTAAGGTGACTTATGTACATGACTATGCTTATGATTTATATTGTTATCTTATATTTATAGACTATGTCCTGTGTTGACTAACACTTATGTTATGCCTATGCTTATGATTTATGCTAGCCATCATATTTAGTGCGTGTTTGTACTAACGCATACATTTGCCTACATGCTTATAAAATGTAGGGTCCGACGATATTGACTTCCATCCTCATGGCTAGGTTCATAGTAGAGCAAGAAGAGAAGTTTTGGTAAGTCCTCATAGCATTCGAGGGCTTGACCACCATGTACTTATGTCTTTCATTTTATGTTAAGCACTATTGGATGGGCCGTGTCCCAAAGATATTCATGGTTTAGATGGTTTGAGACAAGTGTAATAAACTTCCGCTTTGTTATGAAAAATGTTTTAAATATCTGCTCATTTCTATTATCTTATGTTATGATATGCTAAGGGGCTTGTATGAGGCCTCTCAGGGTATTGTACGCCTTGTTATATCTAAGGGGTATCCCTGGGTTGTGACAAACTTGGTATCAGAGCAAAAGGTTTAGAATGATTCTAGGATTTCTCAAAACCACGTCAAGTAGAGTCCTGTTAATAAATATGAAGCGCACCACATTTAGGAATGAAAGGCTACTAGATATTTAGGAAACTTCACTTCTTCATTCTCTAGGTCATGCCATAGACTTTGACTCTATTAGGTCTTTCTCCTAATAGACCTAATAGGATATGACTAATAGGAGAGCTAATCCTTGAAAGAATGAGGAAGACAATGTGGATCAAAAAGTTCCTCTACAAGCTCTTCTTCAATCTCCAATTGACCCTATAGGTGAGAATGTGACTAATGCGGAGCTTAGGATGGCTTTTCAAGTGTTGGCTCAAGCCATGATGGCCCAAGCCAATAGAGAGGTGGTAGCCCCCGTGAACCCAAATATGGGTACAACGGCGTCAAGAGTGATTGATTTTACGAGGATGAACCCTTCAGAATTTTATGGCTCCAAAGTTGAGGAAGACCCTCAAAAGTTTATCAATGAGGTCTATAAGGTACTTGCTATTATGGGGGTGATGCTGGTAGAGAAAGTGGAGTTGATCACTTACCAACTGAAGGGGGTTACACAAGTATGGTATGATTAGTGGAAAGAGGCAAGGCCGGTAAGAGCGGGTCCCATAGAGTAAGAAGTGTTTAAATCCTCATTTATTGATAAGTTCTTTCCCCTTGAGTTAAGGGAAGCAAAGGTGCAAGAGTTCACTAACCTTCGTCAAGGAAGTATAAGTGTGAAGGAGCCCTAAAGTTCACTTAGTTGTTTATATATGCTCGGTGGATTCTAGGGCTAAGATGAATAAGTTTGTGACAGGTATATCTGATCTAGTGGTGAAAGAATGTCATACGGATATGCTTGTTAACGACATGGATATTGCTCGTCTTATGACTCATGCCGAACAAATTGATGAGGAGAAACTTAAAGAGAAAGCTAGGGAAAAAAAGAGGTCTAGAGTTGATGATGAAAATTTCCCTCATACAAGGTCCGATGGATATGGTCGTCCTAAGAATAGACAAAAGTTCCTCAGGCAAGGGCCCTCAAATGCTCCTAAGTCCAACCATGAAAGGGTGTTTAACCCTAAGCCTCAAGGATATGGTAGTGGGGTTCTATTGCTAGGGTGTAGTAATTGTTATTGAATACATGTGGGTGAATGCATAGCGTGTTCATATGTTTGTTTTGGTTGTGGTAAGTTGGGCCACAAGATAAGGCATTGCCCTAAAGTTGCGAGAAATGAAGGAGATAGTCTTCGTAGGTCTCAACTAATATATCGTGAGTTTACGATAATTTTAATACATTTCACTTAAGATTTGTGTGTGTCTAGGGCCATTTTGTATTGTTATTAATGTGTTTTTATCATGTTTGCAGGAAATAAGTTCGAACGTGGAAGTGGAGAGACACAGCTGAAGAATTGTGCAGAAAAGGGCATCTACGGACGTGACCTACGGACAGTAGGTCCAGTCACATTCCGTAGGTGGTAGGCGTATATGGACAGACAAGACTTGAAGGAAAATCAGGGAATTCTTTACCAAGTGTTGAACCACAGTTACAAATGACGGACCGTAGGTCGACCTCTGGACCGTCCTGTAGTTCAATCAAATGATTTAGAGAAAGGGGTTCCAGTACCTGATTTCAAAAGTTTAAGTATGAAGCTATGGAGGAGGATCCACAGACCATGGATCGAACCACAATCCGTCCTGCTGATCCATCGATTGTTACTGAGAGTTGGAGATTTTGAGTTTTGGAAAAATGCATAAGTCCCAAACCACATAAGGACCTACAGACCGTAGGTCATTCCATGGTCCATAAGTCAGTGTCATAGATTGAAACCGCATCCAAAAACTTTATTTTGTTTCCATTTTAGTTAGGACATGTTTTTCTATATATAGGGCATGTAAACCACGTTTTTGGGGGTTAGACATTATTGTTAACTTTTAGTTCTTGGTATTTTCTTAGGAATTAACTTGCAAACTCTAGCAATTTGATTTCCTAATTTTGGTTTATAAAGATTCTTGCCTTGAATTTCAATTGAAGATTTTGGTTTTCTTCTACTCATTACGTAAGTTCATGATTTCTTCATCTAAAAATATGAATTGTGTTCTTGCTATTATGGGTAACTAAATCCACAACTAGGGTTGTGGGAACCATGAGTGATTAATAAAGTATGAATAGTAACTAAGTAATTCTTGAATAGTGTTATTACATGCATTGATAATTCTTTCGTTTAGAAGTCCTTTTAGCAGTTGCAAATGTTAGAACTCGCCTTGTTGCTACTTGCTAGACCAAGCAGGTAGTTAATGAGAAAAGAATTATCAACATAGATTTAGTGTGATACTATCTAATAGTTTAATGCCAATTAGTGTAATGGTGAAAACTAAGCCATACATTGATGTGATGTCTAATATGAGGTAAAGGTACGGGTTAGTAAATTATACACATGTAGCCAGACCTAGGTGCTGGGTGAAATTCTCTATTTTTTGGACCAAGGATTTAGAGATACATAACTTATCACTTTGCATGTAATACACTAGGAAAGGATTACTATTATTAGGCTTACCGCTTTATGAGCTTATGGGGAACACATACACCCTAGTTACTTTCTCTCATTGATAACAACTAAAGTTTGAATCTTGCTCACTTGTTACTTAACAACAATCAAGTATTTGTTTCACAAATCCCCCCCCTCCACTTTACTTACTTGTCTCGGAAATACGTTGACTAAATGAATATAATAGTAAGTTAAGTCTAAGTCTAAACCATATTCTTCGTGGGATCGACCCCAACCTCCAATTTGGGTTCTTTACTTGATACGCACAAATTACACCTCCCTAAACAAGTATAAGCGATCGTTATCAAGCAAAATAGGTTCTATGCTCTCCTAGCTAGAGGTGAACAAGAATGTCCTTCGGATGTTACTACCAGTATGTGTTTTATGCTTTATTAGATTCTGGTGTAGCTTTGTCTTATGTGGCTTGATAGACTTGGTATGCTAGACTTTGGTGTTGCCTTTAGTATGAATGGATTGCATTAGTGTTATGTTTATTGATGGTAGAACCCGATATTGTCATTATGAGTTTTGGGTATGTTCCATGGTTTTGAATCATCTTGGATAATGGATGTGAAAGCCTGGTGATGTCTTGATCCGACCTTAGTTGAATTAAACGAAATAGTTCTTAGAAAGTTTGTATAGGCTTGCTCCTAAGGGGGAGATAATGTGCTTAGATATCAAGGTCGTTGAGTGGGTAACACCCCGTATTTTACGTGTACAAGTTCTACACATATGGAACTTGATTTAGCTTGGTGGTATAAGTAATGAACTTGATTTCCTAGATGAATGGTGACAATAAAGAAGCTATAAGGGTAACTCACGTACATTGCAATATTGCACGATCGAGTGAACGTTAAATTTTAGAAGTATTTAAATTCTGGATCGAAGGGCTATATGTAAGTCTAAAAGTTAAGGTGATCAAGTGTATATAAGTTTTGAGTTAAACTAAGGAGATTACACTTAGAAAATGAATAAAAGAATTGAGGTGCTTGTTGGACTTTATAAAGCTAGCAGGTGTCACCTACTTGCTTAGCTCAAATGGGCTAAGTAGATGGGGAAGATTAGTTCATGCATTAGTGGGCTCACTTGAGGCCTAAATTAAATAAGAACGAAAAGGGAATGGAGATGAGGCCTCACACCAATTTGTCCAAGTCCAACTACTTGAGCCCAATAAAGATTAAGGCCCAAATTAAGGGTATAATTCTGGCCCATGGCTTAATAATAGAAAGGGGAAAGATTGCAGCCCAAGATGAGTACATAAAGGGCCCATTTTGTGTATATATAATTCCAAGCAGATGCATCACCTACTTTGACCACTTTGACAAATTAGTGGCTGATATTAAAACTTAAAGGGTGGGGAAAAATAAGGCCTTTATAATCCCCAAGTTGCTGGCCATTTCCTCACTTTGAAGAACATATAAAAAAAATCAGATTTATCTCTAAGCTTCTCCTCTCTCTTTCAAAGAATAGCAGCAACCACAAGTTTCCTAGGGTTCTTGGATAACCCCAAGCCCTTGCAAGGGAAGCTCAAGTTATTGAAGAGTTAAAGTTAAAAGAAAACGAGTTATAAGAATTAAGGTAAAGTAACTGCCCTATCTTTGTCTTCCTTAAACACAATTCTAAGTATGATATTTTAAGTATACTGTTGATACGAACTCGTGGGATGATGATGGGAAACTATGGCTTCACGTCCTCTATTGTATGTTGGATTGTTAGGACTGTTTTGGGATAGGTTGGTGTGTAAACATATTGGGGACAACTTGGTTGATGTCTGGAAAGGGTGTAAATTGTTGATATTGAAATATAGCTGTGTAGTGTACAAATGCAATAAAAGAAGCTGCCCGAGCATTATTGTTGAGTGAGATTGGACTGCCTAAGCATGTTTAGTAACTACTAATACTAGTTTATCACCTACTCTATTGTAGATAAGTATTTAAAAATAAAGAAAGATACTTCAAGGTAACTACAAAGTGGTATAGCAAGGTACAAGAGTTAGTAGATCTCCCCGATAGGAGAACAGGACATCCATCGGCTATTGGTGAGCTCTAGGTTGATTTAGGGATTTTCAAGTCTATAGCATGTATTTTGGTATTGTATAGTAGCTGAGTGTAAGGTGGGGCCTATCCTGACCTTAACCCTATAATGTTTTATCATTTAGAGGCTTTGTAGACTATGTATAGTGAAGTGTGGTTGTGCCTAGTGTCTTAGACATCATGGTCCCAACAGCCAAGCCATGAGCACTTTCTTTTGGCTTGTTAATACTGTCTACTTTCATGAAAACATGTTATCCACTATGGAAACACCTTTAAATGTTCATAGATAGAGCATGATTACAGGTTGGTCCTCCCGAGCCTTGTCAGCAATGGGTACCGATTCGCCTTAATACGATTTTGGGCGTGACAGAGTGTTATTGATATTTATAATTTGGGTTTACTTAAATTTCTCATCCTTTTAAGGTATAATGAGTTTGGGAAGTTTATTCCCTGTTTCATTGACCTATGTGAGATTTTGAGATGTGCTGGTAAGGGTGCTTATAAGCTAAGTTGCCTAATGAGTCGGCATCGGTGCATTCATTTTTCCATGTCTCCATGGTTAGGAAATTTGTTGGATATCCGATATCTATAAGTTTCCTTAGAAGATTTGGGAGTTAATGAGAAGTATCGAATGAAATCTTAGACCGGCCAGTTAAGAAGTTAAGGGACAAGGGAGTTGCTCCCGTGAAAATGTTATAGAGGGATCTTTTAGTTGAGGGTGCTAGTTAAGAGTGTCACTTGAGAAGCCGAGGCCGATAAGATGTCCCTATATCCTTTTTTTTTTCCTTCTACTCCTCCTTTAGCTTGAGATGATAAGTTCCTCTTGGTTTATCTTATGTTTTGGAGGCATATATGATTATGTGTTCCCATGATTTCTTTATGCTGAGCATGTTCATGAAAAACTTGTGTGTTTCAAAGAATATGACTTTATATGATTGTTTGCCTCATGTTGTAGTGCATTGAGTATGAGTTGCTTATAGACTTCATCAAATGTATTGATGAACATGTCAGAACTTGGAGTGTGAGAATTCCTCCTTGAGGCCGTATGCTTTGAGTATAGATTGCATATAGGCTCCATGAGATTTTGTTGAACATGTTTTTAGTAAGGAGAAGGTAATTCCTCCTTGTACATGAGAAATGTTGAAATTTCATGCATAATGGGTTGTTAGATGTAGTTCCTACCTTACTAGAGATGCATTGAACATATTTGGAGTTGATGTTTCCTCCTTAGTTGTGTGCATTTAGATGTGTTGCATGCAAGACAGGATGCTAGTCTAGAGTCGTTTCCTTTAAGAGGTGCCTAGAACTTCATTCAAGGACGAATGTTTCCATGGGGGAGATAATGTAACACCCCATAAACTATTAAACTAACCTAGAGTTTAGTATGAGGGTTCAAACAAAGGACCAAGGGGCAAGGGGCAAGGGGCAAGGGGCAAGGGGCAAGGGGCAAGGGGAAAGGACAAGAGGGCAAGAGTCAAGGGAAAAGGGCCAAGGCTGCCCAACCTTCCCCAAGCATTGCCTCCATCTTCACGACCACCACCACGGCCAGTGGTGGGGACCACAGCCTGTGGTGGCTAGGCAATAGCTCCCCATGGGCTGCAAAATGTTGGCTCACCTTTATGAGCCACTTCATGGCCAATGGTGAAGACAGCGACTCGTGGGAAGGCTCATGGTGATTCCATCATTTCTTGGAGGCCAATGAGTGGTGGCCTAGGACCATGGACAGAGGTGAGGACCACAGCTCGTGGTGCCTCTTGTGAGGCTTGGCAATAGGTTGCCAAGTGAAGGCTATTTTGGGAAATTCCGATTTAAAATGGAATAAGGTGAGGTCGTTTTGTATTGTCTTAGTACACTTATATAAGTGATTTTAACCCTATAAACTCACCATTCAAGACATTATTTCCAAAACCCCAAAAGAATCTCAAAGTTCATCCTCTCAAATATTTCTCTCTCTAGAACTTAAAGCAAAAGAAAGAGTTGGAGCTAGGGTTAACATCAAGTCTCCATTCCTCAAGCATTTGTGGGCTTTGTAATCAAGGTATGATGGCTTATTAATCCATGGATCCCCCGTGTTTTCCCCAATTTAGAAGAAGAATTCCCCAATTTTAGTTAGGGTTTCCTCCAATGTTGTGGGAATTGTTGAATGTTGATCCAATTAAGTGGATTGTGGTTGTTTATGACTGAATTGATGGAATTATATGTTTTAGGATAAATTTACATGTACCCATGCCTAACCCATGTCTATAATGATGAAATTGATGTAAATGGATTTTATGCCATGAAATGGAAAATTGAAGATTTAAATGTAATCTTCTAGAATTGATGAAATATATAGTAGATCTCTTGAGAATTCAGCATATAGATATGAATTGATTGAGATTCAGGTATGCATGATGAATCATGACTTGTAGTGCTTGAGATTCGGCTATATGATGAAGTATGATTAGACTGCTTGAGATGAAAGCATATAGACATCACCTTGCTTAAGAGTAAACTATATGAATATGAATTGAATGAAATCAAGTATACACGATTAATTATGACTTGTAGGCTATGATGATTAGAACTTTCTTGAGACTAAGGCATGTATCATGAATGATAACTAATAGATATTTTAGACTTTGAGAGAAGAGATCATATGATGAATGTTGATTTGTAGATAGGATTGTTGTGGGAGGAGTTAACCACATTGACCTATATTATGAATGTATGAGATTGTGCATGTTCTTATAAAATCTATGTGAATTCTTTAAGAACACTTTGAGAGTAAAGTGTTAATGATTATGATATTGTTGTTGTGTTGATATAAAGGCTATTCTCATGAACACATAAAGAATATGATGTGAAAGGTTTTCTCACATAGAATGATGCTAGGTTGAAAGGCTTTCTCACCTAATTGAAATAAAGGCTAAAGAGCCATCATAAATAGATCATGGATGGTGATAGTTGCTCACGCATGGTCTAAAGAGTTAAGTTAATGATGTACCTTGAATCGGTAGGCCAAGGGCATCCTTCCATAAGTAACTAAAAGGACTATAAAATGATACGAGGCTTGAGGTGATTCCCAAGACCTTCATATGAGAAAGATGTGAGGTGAGTTCCCATATTCCTAAGTTAGTAAACAAGAGATGATAAACATAAGGTGATTACCAATCTCATGTGATGAGGAGTGTGAGGTGACTACCCTAAATCTATAACTCCTAATACAAAGCAAGAGTTGATTACCCATTAGCCTTTATTGTTGATCGTGGAGGCAAATACCTATGATCCTTGTAAAATGATATGGAGGTGAATACCTTTATCATATCAAATTGGACATGGAGGCAAAATACCTATGATCCTTGTAAACTGATGTGGAGGAAATACCTATATCATATAATGGTGGGGAATGCAGGCGAATACCTATGATTCCCTAAAATGGTCATGGAGGCGAATACCTATGACTATACAAGTAAGGCAAGAGGTGAATACCCATTTTCCTTTATAATATACATAGAGAGGTGAGTCGCCATGTCTTGAAAGTAAAGCAAGAGTAATGTGAATTATGTCATGATGAATGAAATGTTTGGATAGTTGCTAGAATGGCCTTCCATGAGATGTGTGACTGGAGGTGAATCCCCATGTCTATAAAAAGGTAAGTTAAAGATGAGAATGATTAATGATGAGTTTAAGTGATGGCCTAAGGTTGCATACATTGATGAGTAAGATTTGTGGAAGCTTACACATGTTGGCTAAGTATGACTTGAGGTTACTTTATGGAGCATTCCTTATATTATGATGACTTATGTACATGACTATGCTTATGATTTATGTTGTTATCTTATTCTTATAGCCTATGTATTATGTTAACTAATGATTATGTTATGCCTATGTTTATGATTTATGCTAGCCATCATATTTGGTACATATTTGTACTAACACATACTTTTGTTTACATTCTTATCAAATTTAGGGTCCAATGATATTGATTTCCATCCTCGTGCCTAGGTTCATAGTAGAGCAAGAAGAGAAGATTTGGTAAGTCCTCATAGCATTTGAGGGCTTAACCACCATGTCGTTATGTCTTTTATTTTATGTTGAGAACTATTGTAGCACCGCTAAATACTAGACCAACATTCGCATGTTGATACACCATTGCTTAATTACTAGAATATGTTTTTTTCTCATTTTGGGAACTTGAAATTTTGTGATATTTCCAACCTTGCTTAACATAATTGTAATCATGATTTAAGGTATTGTATGGGGGTATTTACGTAATTTTCTAATTAGAATTACATATAAATTGAAAGTGTTGGTATTAGGTATATATGTATGCTTTTTGGGCAGGCTACTTTTATTTGGGAAGCCCTTTTAGTGACAGTTGTACATGTGATTAGCCTCACTTTTGAGACTATATTTTGACACCTCTTCTAGTAAAATTCATCTCACCTGAAGTATAAGAACCTTAGAACATTATCTAACAAGTTGTTCTTCAAAATCACAAGAGAAAAACATGGCCCTTTTCGCTGGAATTCGAGACACACACTTCTTTTTGGTAAGTGACGAAATCTATTTTTGAGCTGAGTAGTGTTTGGTATTTTATGCATATCTCTTTCTCTAGAGCTTAGTTTACAGTGAATAAAAATGATTTGGAAATCTAATTCATATACCTACAATTCTTATGTTTAAATAAAACTCTAATTTACCAGTTATTAATTCGCAATATGGTACACAACATAGGACAAGTTCTATCCAGATTTTGAAATTACAAATCCTATATGTACAACTGTTAGTGTTTTGAATATATCTTTCTATACAAAATATATTTTGCGGAGATTCTTGGTTGTTTTCAACCTTAATAGATGTATCTACATCTTTCATGAAGGTTATAAAGTCTAGTTTTGCCGTTTTCCTTTTCAAATCTAAGTTGCGACATGAAGTACTAGGCTGGCTAGAATTACTATTTTGGGAGCATAGTCGTATTTGTACAGGCTAAGCTTTCTTGTGATGATAATCCTGTTTTACATCAACATTATTGAGCTTCTAGGAATTAAAGAAGTTATTTAATTGTATTTTTAAGATTGTATATACTCGTGAACAAGTTGAGGACCTTGAAACGTTGGTTGGTCTACGGTCTGAACTTGCGAAGTTGTGTTGGACTGCTTCTTTGCTAAAGCACTGAGGTTTGTGTAGAAACTTGTACTTGCACTCTTTTAACTGCTGATATATCTGAAAGTTGATCTTGGTACCTTGGTTACCTCTTGTCACTTTGCATTGTTGTGTTGGTATCCTTTAAGACGTTAAAGACGCTTGTGTAACTTACCCACTTGTACGGATTGTTTGATCACTTGGCACTCTTGTGGGACCTTGTCCTTCTTATGGTTGTGACTTTGTCAGTATTGGCATGCCTCTTGATTCGGATCATTTGTCATCTTGACTCTAGATTTTTAAACCGTCTTAAGAATGGAAGTTGTCCATTTTAAGTACGAACTAGAAAGCCATTTTTAATATGGTTCTTGGTTCTCTTGATTATTGGGCTTTGACCCTTCTTGATGGTTGTTTGTGCTTGGTGTGATGACATAATGTATTTATTGGACGAGCCTTGTTGTTGAATCTCTTGGAAAATGGTGCTATGAGCGTTCTTGACATTTGGATCTTTAAATATCGAACTTGATACTCTTTATATATTTTTTACTTGATTTATTTACTATGTTCAAGTATGCTACCCATGACTTGAGAAAGGTAACTTGGTGAATCTAAGAGCTCCAAGCCTATAGTTGTTGCACCACTAAGCTATATGCTTAGCGATAGTTGTTTCTATCGTAGCGAACATTCGAGAGGATGCATGAAGCTGGTCATTAGAGATGGAGATTTTGAGAGCCTTAAGGAGGATCACATTTGCGTATAGGCATCTATATTTTGTATAAACCTTGGGTCTTGTATATGATCTATGTGTTGTATATTTACATGAAATTTTGAGCACTAATTTGATCATGTCACCATGGGTTGTAATATAAGTATGTCTATATGTTTTGGTCTTTTGGGGTGTGTTAACCCAAGTCTTGTAATATACGAAATTTACTATTAGTTTTGAATGTTTGTGTGAAGCATGAGCCGGATGATTTTGGTACTCGGAAGTTGGTAATATTCTTGTTATCTCATCCTTAAGTGTGAGGATAATATATGCATGAAAAGCTCATCAGTTATTTACTTAAATTATTCTCAGAGGGTTTTTCCGTCATAAGTTAAATTTTGCGCCATGTCAATTTTAACATCAAATAAATGTTTAAATGGGCAAGATGTATATCCTTAACTAAATTATTTGTTATGAACCTAATCCCTCTACTAGATTAAAATCAATATGCCCTCTGTTAATCTCTTTTAGATGTAGCAAGTATTAAATTAGGTTTCTCATTAAGTGGTAGTATCCCTCTGAAAGGGTCGCTACAACTATTGTATGAGTTGTGTCCCAAATATATTCATGTTTTAAATGTTTTGAGACAAATGTAATAGACTTCCACTTTGTTATGAAAAATGTTTTAAATTTCCGCTCATTTCTATCGTGTTATGTTATGATATGCTAAGGGGCTTTTATGAGGCCTCTTGGGGTCTTGTACGCCTTGTTACATCTAGGGGATACCCCTGGGTCGTGACATGTAGCTTCAAATGCATAATCGTAATCTTGTAGATTTATTTGTGTAATATTGGTAGTTTGAATGATAGTGTTAGCATGTGCCCTTGTCGTACTTTGTTTTTGTGAATTTTGGCGTATAATTATAAAATTTTGTGTGATAACTACTTTAGATTGTGGATGTGGGATGATTAATTGTTGGGTCTGGTGTGGGTGAAGCCTTAGTAACCCTAATTGTACAGATTGTCTAATTTTGCCCAATAATAGAGCGGGTGACATCATTCTTAAGGGAAAAAGATGTTGATTGGTCCAATTTGGACAAATCAGGGGAAGTTTGAATACCCTGAGATCTTAAATGTTGTGGGTCTGGGTTTAATTGCATAGAATGGGTGTCTAATTTTGTTCTCATGGGTTGTAGGGTATAAATTGGGGGCCAAGGTCAAAATATGGCACACATGATCTTTCGACGAGCTTAGTCGAGCTCGCCGAATGGTTCGGTGGTTCACCCAACCACCCTTGGATCACTTTTTTATCCTTCAAAATGGGTGAAATGTTTCTACAACATTTGGCGATATACCTGAGCTCACCAAATTCACTTGGCGACTCGCCGAATGTCCCTTAGATCGCCTTTCTAAGCCCCTAATTTTTGAAATATAATATGTAACAGTCACCGATCTACTTTTAGTTTGCCGAATGGTATCTGCGATTCCCCAAAACGCCCTGAACATCGCCGGCCTATGTTGATTTTGGAAATTTTTAGTCTGGAACATTTGGTGAGCCTGACTTGGCTCGCCAAATGGGTTCGCCAACTCGCCGAATGACTGGATGAGCTTTCCTGCCCAATTTCTCAACTGTAAGAATTTTCTTTCGAACTAAGTCTAACGTATTCAATTTTGTTTTGCAGGTATGGCTAGACCCAAGGTACCAGGACGAAGTCAACCACCCCGAAAGCGTGCAAGGGGTATTGTAATTAACGAGGGTGTTGCACCCTTTCGGACCACAGAGGCCATACTTCCTCTAATCGAGGGGAAAGGAAAGAGCAAGAGGCCCATTGAGAAAACACTATCGGAGGAGAGCTCTAATAGCATGGGCATCTATCCCATCCACCTCACTACTTCAGAAAGTGAGGGCAACTCGGGGGATAGATCGCCAGCCTCAGCATCTGAGCCGAAGGATAATCAGACCCTCAAAACTAGGAGAGCAGAGCTACACTCAAAATCTTTGCATGATCCAGCCAGGATCCCTGTGCCTCCTATGCCTCCTCTACCTCTAGCTCAGACTGCCGAGCAGGTACCTCGGGTACCTCTAGTTTAGGCACCCCCACCTCGATCATTGAATAGATTGATAACTGTCGAGCTGAAGACCATCTTGGAAGAAAAGAGATTGTCTATAGATGGTATAATAGACATGTACCCTGCGGTGTGGAACACTATCAAGTTCCACAAGTTTGAGATGTTCACCAATCCCCGAGGATCCTACATTCCTTCCTGGGTATGGAAGTTTTAAGCACAATATGGAACGCTGGTGCCTAAGAGGAAGAAGAAAGCCAGCTCACTCACACCAGTGGACCATATGGTAGTGCAGGGTAAGAAGGTTAAATGTAGCAACACCTACATCAATGAGGTGCTAGGGTGCACAGTGAATGTGGTCCACTACCTGGTGGATAGGATACATAAGATGACCCTGAACGTTTTGAGGGGTTGGCTGGCTCCACTATTTTCAGATATCAATCCACCGTGGAAAAAGGCAGGAGTCTCAATCGAGAAGAAGGATCTAAATGTGGCTGCCCGATATTGGTTTGGGTTTAACAATAACATACTGATGTCATCACAGAATGAGTCAATACTCCAGCACCCAGAGGTTGCATTGTTAGGCTGTATCATAGACTGAGATAGCTAAATCTCGGCCTGATCATTGAGCATGAGATGGTCATGAGGGCCAAGAAAAACCAAACCTCTCTCCCATTTCTAGTCTTGATTACGGAGTTGTGCAAGCGTGCCCAAGTACCTCTAATTGTGAAGACAGATGTGGAAGTAACTCCCACTTCCTCTACTAACATCTGAAGGATAGAGGTCGAGTACACTCGAGATAAGGCCGAGAGGAAGAGAGCTACACCGATGGATGCTTCCCCAGTGGTTGATGTAGAGATATTGCCGATAGAGGCAGTTCTTCCTACTCAGACTGATGAGCCTTTAGGTACTTATGGAACTTTCACTACTGCACCCTCCACTTCTACTACTGCATGTCCCTTCTTCTATCCCCAGTTCTTCTATTATTGTTACTCCATCTAGGCCCCCATTGGCACAAGCCATGTTATATAAAATGGGCCACCTAGCCCACTTTGTTGATGTTCGTGCCTCCCAGGTAGAGGCTGATGTAATTGGGCTGATAGAGAGGACGATTATTTCTACCTTATCCCCTATCAAGGCTGAGTTGAGAGAGCACAAATGATCAATGCGCATGGATTGGCCTTGGATTGGCCTTGGATTCCGTCACTTTGCGAGTGGAGGCTTGTAAGCAGGGTCAGGGAGTGTCTAAGGATGTGGCGGACTTGAAGGCCGATATTGTTGGGTTGAGGCGCGATGTGGATGAGCTTAAATACATAGATCTCTTGATGTTATTCGGCACAGTGGACTTCCCTGAGGTTCCGAGCACAGATTTCCTGGCTAATTTTGAGATCCTCCAGCTACTATGATCGCAACTATTTCTAGGGCTGATGAGGATGCTGAGTCAGATGAGGAGCTTGGTGTTCGAGATGTAGTTGTTTATGATGCCTTAGAGGACCTCGAGTGGGCAATGGTATAGATAGGTGTGGAGGCATCTCTGAGGAACACGCCTATGGTGGGCTCTAGTGGAGCAAAAGATGATGTAGAGTCAAGCACTGATGCCCAGACTGAGGGAGTCATCGACATGCATATTTCACCTCAGTCTCAGCCTTATAAGGGGTTTTTTTACTCTTTTTTGGTTTTCTGTCTAGATATTTTACTTATTTTGCATTTGAGGACAATTGTTAATTTAGTTAGTGGGGTGAGGTACTTTTATACCTATCTCTTTTGGGCTGTTTTTATGGATATTAATGTTGTTTTTGTGTTTGTGTGAATGTTGGGTTTTGTTGGTATATACTGGTCTTTTATCCATTGTATTTAATGATAATGTTGGTTTTGACCCGAATTAAAAAAAAATTATCACCTCTCGGATGTTTTTTATTATGGTTGTTCTCTTGCAAATTTGAGTGTCGGTTGCGATCAATATGATGACTTGAATCGTGCTCTTAATTGAAAAATGTGTGTGTGCGATTACGATGAGGCAAATTTGAGTTGCATAAGTCATATGTGAACTCTTAGCATCTCATTGTGACTAGCCAGTTGTTGAAAATGAATCTTGTGATGATCGTTTAATGCTAGTTAAAATTGTAGAGTTTTGTGTGATGAGTGTGTTGAATGTCGTGTGAGGTAAGTTTGTCTTGGAATGTGTGCTTTATAATACCTTGAACTTGCCCCGTTTGTCTGACTAATGTAGGTGAATGATAGAGATGATCTTAGGCACAAATTTTGGAAAGTGAACTAAAATTGCCATTATACATCTTTGTGACCACCTTGTTAACGTGTGAATCTTGCTTGGCACCATTTGAGCCTATCCTTTTCTTGGATGAAACTTGAACACATTAGACCTCTTTCTTTCCCACCTAAAATCTTCATGGAGTATTGGTTATTTTGAATAGCCAACTTGGGCCAAAAGTGAAGTTGGGGGTGTGGTGAAAAAGGAGAAAAATCAAGAAGTTTGAGAAATTCGCCTTTGAAGGATCATGTTGAAAAAGATGGAACCCCTCCATGTAAAAAAGAGAGAAAAGTGAAAGAAGGAAAAAGATTGAAAACGAAAATAATTGTTGAAATAAAGTTTGTACAATGGACAAAATAAATGGGGTATCCAATGAGTCATGCCTAAAAGAAAATAGGGTGGATTGTGAAAATCAAAAAGAGAGAAAGAGAAGGAGAAAAAGTGAAATGCAGGCCATGCTTAATGAATGTAGAAGTCACTAAGCCAAAATGATCATACCTTTACCCTCGGCACCATTGCATGCCTTGAAAGACCTTTGTGATCTTCATTGAGCTTAATGTAATGTTGACTTGTAAATACGGGCAAGCCTATGGGAAAAAATCTTGCATGTGTTTATCTTTGAGAAAGTGAGAGTTGCTTTTGATTTCGAAATTCTAAAACTTTTGATGAACTTTGTGTGAGCATGGAATCATTATTTATGTGAGGGCATTCGAATACTCTTGTTGAGCTTGAATTTTCCTTTGAAGATAGCATTGTGAACTTGAATTCGATTTGATAATGGGTAGTCACAATTTGAAACTTGTAGTGCACAATTGAACATTGCATGGATAGATTGAACCTCATGTACATTCATGTTAGTCTTGAGTAGCACTATTTGTAGACATCTCTGTTGAACTGATTGATCTTGAGTTTTACTTGAGGACACGCAAAATTTTAAGCTGGGGGTGTTGATGAGTCAGGGTTTTCGACTCATTTGGGCTTATTATTCATAGTTTTAATATCCTTAATGCCTACTTTATGCTCTAAACTGATGTTAAAGTGTTGATTTGCAGCAATGAAGGAAAAATACCAAGGCAAGGATATTATCGGGCAAAAAGAAGCGAAAAAGCCGAAGAAAATGAAGAAGATCAAAGTTGATAATCGCCAAGACCTCTCGGCAAACTGCTGAGTGGTCCTTCAGCTCGCCAAATGTTCCAGAAGGCCAGCCCTGGGAGAAAGCCAACTCGGCGATGAAAAGTACAACTCGTCAATACATCGAATGGATAGGCGATGGTTATTTGATCGCCTAAAGTTACAGTGAGAAAGTGATAAAGGGGCAGGCAGAAATGGCGATGGCAAAGCATACTCAGTGCATCGCCAATTTGGTCGGCAATAGACGACTTACTTCATCGATTTGTCCTAAAGTTAAAAATCTCAAAGAGTATAAATGCAATATTTAAAAGATGAAAAGGAGTTCTTCCAGTTATGAAAGTTCCTACACATTCTAACACTGGGTTTTTTATCCAAACACTATTCTTAGTAGTATTTGAGTAGAATTTGAGTTAGGTTAGATTTTGAATTGTTTCCAAGCATTGCGAAGACTTGATTATTGATTTTTATGATGTGTGTCTAAAACCCCCATTATTGGGGGTGTTATTAAATGTTCTAATTAGCTTATGGGTGTTATTATTTACTTATTTAAATATTGATTTGAAGTGGGCTTGATTGATAGTTATGTTTTAATTCATGAATTGTAGTTGCAAATGTAGTTCTAGTTTAGCATTTTATGCTTGCTTGAGAAAGAGGTTTTAGAATTAAAGTTATCAATTGATGATTGTAGTGATTGGGTTATTGCTGGTTCAGCTTAAGAAAGTGAACTTGAATTCAATCCTACCAATCTAGCTCGATAGAGTAGATTAATTAAGGTTTTGGGTTGATTGGTATGCTTGTCGAGGTCCGAGAGAACTCGCTTGAATTGTGGTAGCTAATCGAGAGATAAATATTACATCTAAAGCCTAGATTACTTAATAAGATTCAACATCTTTTAGTAGATACTAATCACCCATGTAGCGAAATTAGCATTTAATCGATCACATCCCCATGGATCCCTCTCTACCTAATTACTACCATGTTTTCCTAATTGTTAATTTCTCACTCTAAACCCCTCATTTCACACTAGTTTTCAACTCCTAAAATTTACTTTATAGTGTTTTGATAATGTTTACTTCTACAAATGACTATAACACGCTTATTACTTCATAATTGAATTCTCTTTTCGTATCACGCTCGTTGGGATCGACCCCAACTTTCCGTTGGGTCTATACTTGATTGAGACCGCCTACACATAGAATTAGATGAAGTGTAGTTAAGAGTTATCAGGCCTCTTGAAATTATTTCCACATATGACACTATGTAACACCTCGGATTAGA
Source organism: Solanum commersonii (assembly GCA_029007595.1). Lineage (NCBI taxonomy): Eukaryota > Viridiplantae > Streptophyta > Magnoliopsida > Solanales > Solanaceae > Solanum > Solanum commersonii. The sequence continues at coordinate 1,006,289 of JAJTWQ010000136.1, forward strand.
GAAAAGCTAGAAAGGGGCTAAGTTGGCTGGTCAAGGACCCAAAAGTAGACCATGGAACCCTTCACGGAGCCCTAAACAGGTCGTGAAGGGGACCATGATCCATTTGTCTGCTCATTGTAAGTTCTAGAACCTGCCCCAGGCAAGTGTCCCTAAAACGGACGCCTAGACTGCCTATGGTGAGGTTGACGGACCGTCCAAGGGGTCGTCAAGTGGCCCCCTCAGAAGGGGTATCTCCCTTGGTCACTGGTCAAGGACCACGAATGTCTAAACGGCCCGTAAAGCTTCACAATGACCATGAAGTAGTTCGTGAAAGGGGTTTGTCAGACTTAGAGTTTAGGGTAACCTTCAAACGACCATATCTTTAAGCACAAAATGAGTTAGGTGGCCCATTACCTAATAAATTATATATAATTGAATCCTCTTTCCAACGCCACCGAGTTTTCCTAATTCCAATCTCGGAGTAAAAATCTATGCTTGAAATTGCAAAGCGCTATTCGGTAGAGCATTTTCACGACCGACTAGATGGACCATCATATTCTTGATGGCCCATGAAGCCTCTCATGAGAGGCAGTTCAGCAGTTTTAAGCCAGGGTCGTTCCGGTCTTTCCCCAATTGTTTTAACTCAATACTATGTAATTTTACCTTCTACCCAAAACCTTATATAATGATTTTTACCCCCAAAATCACCCACTTCAATTTATTCTCTCAAAATTCCAAAAGATTGACCAAGTTCATCCTCCCAAATATTTCTCTCTCCAGAAACTTGAAAAAGAAGGCTAGGGTTAGTCAAATCTCTAATTTCACCATTGATTTCAAGATTTTGGCATCAAGGTATGATAGTATTCACCTATGGAGTCCTTTCCTTCATAGGGTTCCTAAATTCTCCAATTTTGTAAAGTTAGATTCCCAAGTTGAGTTAGGGTTTTATTCAATTGACATGGGTTCTTTTCAATTATGATATTATTGATTGATTTGTGTCATTTTGTGCATTAATTGAATAAATTTGAACCCATGTGAAATCCATCATTTCTAAAATTGATCATATGATGAAGCTTTTGAATCATGAAAGATGAGTTTTATGAAGATATGTATGTTCTTATGAAATTGATGAAAATTATTTAAGTTGCTTTGAGAGTGAAGAATCCATGTTGTTGTTGATGTTGTTGTTGTGGTTGTGAAAGGATTTCTCACATACACATGAAAGAATGATTGTGAAAGGGTTTTCTCACATAAAGGATTCTTAGAGTTGAAAGGTTTTCTCAACTAAATTTTGAATCAAGATTAAGGATATATTCTAATGAAACCTAGCTTGGATTGGTTGCTTAATTGAACCTTTCCATGGATGATTATATAACTTTAGCTTGGATTGGCTACTTGATGTTCCCTTCCGTGGATAAGACAACAAGTTAATAATACTGACTATTCTGTGGGATTTACACTTAGCACCGAGAGGATATTTAGATGGAAGCTCTCTTATAGCTTGAGGTCGGGTTTCTAGTAGCAACCTCATTATCCCATACCTATGTGCCCCTAGAGGAATATTGTCTTAGATATTCAATAGCTAGTGGATCCACCTAAGCTAGAATTTCATGGTCTGACCTTGGCAAGTAGGACACCCCTTTTCGGTGTGGGGTAGACATCGAATTCTATGTTATAGCTCACATGGTCGTAATGTCTGTTAAAGGTAAATCTCCTACAATAATAAACTAAGGTTACTTCTAAAAGTATCTTATGAATGTTTTAAGAATATTAGCTTGCATTGACCATGTTTTATGATTTATGTTTTCTAATCCTTTTACCTCATGATTTAGCTTGGTCATTGCGTGTAACGAATAGGTCCTTTTAGCATGATTTCATACTTTTATGCATTGCTATCATACTTGGTACATATTTGTACTAACACATATTTTTGTCTACATTCTTTAAAAAATGTAGGGTTTGACGCTCTGATTTTGCTTCTTCGTGGCTAAAGTTCACTATAGTAGAGTAGTAGATTGATGAGTCCTCATGTTCTGAGGACCGAGATTTTATTTCCTATTGTCTTTACTTTTCAGTTTTGTATGCGATGTACGGGTTACATCTTGGTCATTCTTGATGTACTAGATGGCTTTGAGACTATGTTAGACTTTCACTACATTTGATAAGCTCTTATGATTTGAAATTGGCTTTTAAAATCTCTTGATTTTCTACTATCTTGTATATTAAGTGGCTTCTATAGGGCCTTTCATGGTCTTATACGCCATTTCATGTCTATGGTATACTTTGGATCGTGACACACTCGTACTTTCTATAGTATGAGATATGTGCTAGTTGGTAACAAGAGGCTCAAAAAGGATTCTGTGAAAGCCAGGACAAAAGTTGTCAAACTAACAAGGATCTCTATTGACTCTACTATGCAGCTAATGAAGGACATTGAGAGATTAAGACCTAGCTGTTGGCATTGGAAGAAGGATTGGAATCTCTCTAGGACATCACTATAAAACAACTGTCTCAACAAAAAAATCAATACAGATGTTGGAAAGCTATACCTTGCTCGAAATGGCCTAAAGCGGGATGTATCTCCACTGTGAACAAACTGATCAAGCAAGTCAATTCTCTCAAAGTTGGATTCATCTAATCCAATACCAACCTTTGTTTTGTCTATTCAGACCTCCTACTCCACTTTTTCCAAAAATATTGAGCTTTCCTACAACTCCATTTCCAGAAACGTTCTCAACACTCTCAAGTACTTCCTTGGAGATTGTTGAATATCTTGTTCTCTTTGCTTTGTTCTAAAACTCTGCATAAATAGAGGTTTGTCCCTAAAATTTCTTGGTTTTATACTCTAAGGGTATACTATGCCCCTCTAAACGCATCTTTTTTGCTTATGTTATGCATGTGTAACACCTTAGAACTTAGAAAAAGGAGGAAAATAAATTTCTGAATTGAAGTCTAGTTTATGGGTCCCATCTATGGACTGTGGGAGCTTTTACGGGCTGTAGATGGCAACCGTAAGAAGTGTGAAAAATAATTTTCTAAAACCAAGTCCCAATACCCTTTTTAGGGGTCACCAGGACGGTCCACCAACCATTGTACAAATCGTAGATAGGTCTCATAGGTAAGTCCTAGACTTAGTAAAACTCTAAGTAAAGTTGGTTTCTACGTTCGGCATGTACAAATCATAGGAAGACCTACAAGTCGTTCATGGGTTCCATCAAAAGTTGGTCCAAAATAATAGTTTCTGAACCTATCTATGGTTGACCAGTACTGTCCGTAGAAGGACCTACGGATCATAGGTCCAAACCGTAGGAGAGGCTCGATAATTATTTTTAAAGGGTTTTTGGGTCTTTTCCTAAATTATTTAACCTAAAACTATGTCATTTTACCTACAACACTAAGCCCTATATAAACATTTTAAGCCCTAAATTTACCCATTTCAACTAATTCTCCTAAATTCCCTAAACTTGACTGAATTCATCCTCCAATTTCTCTCAAGTATAAGGAAGAAGAAGAAGAAGAGTTAGGGTTTCATTCAAGTCTCCAAATTCTCTATTTTATTGGGCTTAAAGGATCAAGGTATGTGTGTATTCACCGATGGAGTCCTTTCTTCCATGGAATTCCTAATTATTTCAATTTTCAATTGATCAAATTAGTGTTTCAATTCAATGAATGTGGGCTTCATTTAATTATAATTAATTAAGATTAATTAAGTAATCTAATACATTATTTGATGTTAATCTATGATATTTAGTTGAAATTTCATTTACCCATGACTAAATTATGTTTCTTCAACCATGATTGTATGATGAACCTGTGAACTATGAATTATGAAGTTATGAAGATTTGCATGTTTTCATAAAGTTATTGTAAATAAATTGATGATGCTTTGAAAGAAAAGATGAATGTTATTGTGAAAGGATTTCTCACTGACTAGGATGATCATGATTGTGAAAGGTGCTTCTCACAAATAAATTCACATTGGTAAAAGGTTTTCTCATTTATGTTGAATCATGTTTATGGAGGTATTCTATATTTTAATCTTGAAATATGTGGATTGGTATTGATCATTGTCTTTCCTATGTTAAAATTGTATTTAACTTTTATCCATTCTGTTGGGATTTAGACTTAGCCCCGAGAGGGCTTTGAGGTGGAGTGTCTAATAAGGTAGTCTCTAGTACCAAACTCTAGTCCCAAACTATGTGCCCCCATAGAATTGTCTTAAATGACCTAGTTAGTGTATCCACTTTAGCAAATGATTTTATGTGCAGATTCTACCTTGGCAAGTATTTTCCCCTTCTTTCGGTATGTGGGATATACTGAATTCCATGATATAACTCTGTAAAACCTCGGATTTAAAGAAGGGAAAAATATTTATTTCGCAGCCGATTTAGCGAAGAAACTCGAGAATGTAGAACGACTCAGCGATCCGCTGAGTAGAACTTCTCACCTTTTTGGCTTGATGTTTGTACCCGAATGTTCTGGAACTTCAGGTGAGCTGGATCGAGATCACCGTTCCATTCAGCGAGTCAACAAAATGCATTCCCAATCACCTAGTTGGCTTCGTCCATGAGCCGACTCATTGGAACTTTCGGCAAGTCTCCGAGTGGCTTTTGGTGAGCTCCAGTGTTTCTTGCTTTTAGTTTTTAAGTCAGGGTCTTCTGGATCTTTTCAGATTATTTTAATTCAATACCATGTCATTTTACCCATCACCTAAAGACCTATATAATGATTTTAAGCCCCCAAATCACCTAAACTAAATTCATTCTTTTAAATTTCCAAAAGTTGATCAAGCTCTTCCTCTCCAAATATTTCTCTCTCTAAAAGTTGAAGAAGAAAGCTAGGGTTTCAAGAACAAGCCTCCAAATCCTCCATTGCTTCCAAGATTTTGGCATCAAGGTAGGATAGTTTTCATCCATGGAGCCCTTTCCTCCATCGAGTTCCCAAATTCTCCATTTTCAAGTTAGAAATCTCCTATTGAAGTTAGGGTTTTCTTCCATGTCATGGGTTCCTTTCAATGTTGATTTATTTGATTGATTTATGAACTTTTATGCATGAATTGAAGTAATTGCATGTTTTTTAAGTTGATTTCCCATGAACCCATGCATAACCCATGTTCTTTAAGCTATGTTGATATAATGTGGGTCTTGAACTATGAAAGATGAATACATGAAAATATGTATGTTTTCTCTTTATGAAATAGATGTAAATGCATTTGAAGATGCATTGACTATGAAACTATGATGAAGCTTATGAAAAATTGAAAAGAATGCATGTTCATGAAAGTATGTTTATGACTCAAGAAAGCTTATAGATGAGATTATCTATATGTTTTATGAAGTTTGGTCACACGACATGAATGACATCTAAATTCACCCTCAATGCTTTTCTGGCTATTTTCCTAAATTAGATCTTGATTAGTATGGTATCCGGATATGTCATCAATAATTATAGGTCAAGATTTAAAAACTATTTCCATTAGAATTAGTAGGGCATCTATAGCATGAAGTGAATGACTATGGGCCTTAAAAGCTATTATGAAAAGATCATGGAAGGTGAAAGGTTTTCTCACGCATGGTCTAAGGAGCTATCCTATGATGTCCTTAGCTTGGATTGGTCATTGAATGATACCTTTCCATGGATGATACATGACTTAGATTGGATTGGAAATATGATATGCCCTTCCATGGATAATAAGAACAAGTTAAGAAAATGACTACTCTGTGGGATTTATGCTTAGCACCGAGAAGATATTGAGATGGAAGCTCTCTCGTGAGTAGAGGTTGGGTTTCTAGAAGCAATCTCCTTATCCCTTACCTATATTCCCTCATAGGATGATTGTTTAGATAGACATTAGTTAGTGGATCCACTTTAGCTCTGATTCATGGTTCTACCTTCGCAAGTAGGACAACTCTTTTCGGTGTGGGAACACCGAGGGATCATTTTATAGCTCACATGGTCTTAATGTCTGTTAAGCTAGTTCCAACAAAAAGAATGAACTAAGGTTACTTCAAGAAGTATCTCACATGTGTTCAAAGATGGTTTTACTTGCATTGATCATGATTACGTTTTATGTAATGTCCCGATTCACAAATATAGGGTTCGACGATTCTGATTCGCACCTCAGTGACTAGGATCTCTTAGTAGTTGAAGATTGAAGATTGGTGAGGCCTCATGTTTCGAGGAACAAGCCTTTATTTCATTATGTATTTTCATTTTCGTTTTGAACTAGATGTTCTCGTTACATCCCAGTTTCTTCTTTTGTACTAGATGGCTTTGAGAAGATGTTTAGATTTTTGCTTTTCTCTATAAAAATCTTATATGTTAAAACTATCTTATAAATATTTTAAACTCTATTATCTTGTATGATGCATGTTAAGTGGCTTGTAGGGGGACTTTCAGGGTCTTGTACGCCATGTACGCCTAGAGGCTACCTTAGGTCGTGACAAACTTGGTATTCATATCACAAGGTTTAAAAAGGTCTTGGATGTCTCATAAGCCACGTCAGGTAGAGTCTTTTTCAGGAGTGTGAAGCGCGCCATATTTATGAATGAGAGGCTATGAGATGTTTAGGAAGTTTTCCTTCTTTCATTATTCAAAATTCGTGTGATGTAGTGTAACTCTAGGTGTCTTTCTCTCCTAACCCCTATTTATGCTTTTCATAATATGCCTCCTTGAAGGAATCCCATGAGAAGGAACAAGAATGTTCATGGAAATGTGAGACAAGAGGTTCTCCAAGTGCCAGTCAACCCTTTGGATGAGCAAGTGACTAATGATGAATTTCGAGCCGCATTTCATGCATTGACCCAAGCTATGATGTCTAAAGAAAATAGAGAGGTTGTGGCTCCCGTGAACCCAAGGGTGGGTACGACGGTAAAAAGGGTGAGGGACTTTTTTAGAATGAATCCTCTAGAATTTCATGGGTATAACATTAAGGAAGATCCTCAAGAGTTAATTGATGAGGTCTATAAGGTGTTAATGATCATGGGAAGGATGCCGGTAGAAAAGGCAAACTTGGCCTCTTATCAACTTAAGGTTGCTGCTCAAGTTTGGTTCAACCAGTGGAAAGAAGAGAGGGCGATAAATGAGGGTCCACTTGATTTGGAGAAATTTAAGGTTACTTTTTTTGGTAGGTTCTTTCCCCTTGAGATGAGAGAGGAAAATGTACTTGATTTCGTTAACCTTCGCAAAGGAGATATAAGTGTGAAGGAGTATGCTCTGAAATTTACACAATTATCTAGATATGCTTCGACTATGGTTGTTGGTCCAAGGGCAATGATGAGTAAGTCTGTGTCGGGTGCTTCCGACTTAGTGGTCAAAGAATGCCTAACTGTAACGACTCGAAAAATAATAAGTTGAACTAGAGCCTTAACGTTTGGGTTAGTGTGACTTTAGGTTGATGTGTAGGCTGTTTTGGAACCTTAATGGAGCAAGGTAGAACCCTAGGGTGCAACAAAGGACCTACAGTAGCAAGATAGGGTGAAAGAAACCTTGTCTTTTTGTGGACCTTTTGGCGATGGGGCTGTTTGATCGCCCAAGGGGTTGGGAGAGTCACACTTGTGCCCTTGTGATCGCCTAGTGGCTGCCCCATTTGGCCAAATACTGGACCAAAGGGCGAGCTAGGTGCAAGCTTGCCAACCAGCTTGGCGAGTCGCCCATCTCCCCTCTATTCCACCAATTGGACAGCCCAAATGAGTGATCTCACTGGAACAAAGGGCGAGCCAAGGGAGCACTTGGCAAGCCCAAGTGTCAAAAGGGCGAGCTTAGACGTGCAAGGGACAGATTTTTAAGTTAAGACTTTATGGGGCCTTAGTTCTTTTCCTAAGTTGAGTCCTTATTATTCTATTCATTTCCTAGGAACTATATAACCCTTTTTAGATTGGAATTCTCTCATTTAAATCACTCGAAATAGAATAAAAAAGAAACCCACCTCCTCTCAAAAATTTCTCTCTCTAGGAGTCCTCAAGAGCTAGGGTTTTAGATTCTAGGCGTTTCTTCATCAAATTTCTTGGGGAATCGTAGTAAAGGTATGGTGATCCTTGATCTAGGGTTAGCTTTCACCCTTGAGTCAATTTCAAAGAAGTTTTCAAAGCTTTCAAGTTCATGAAAAAACCTAGGGTTTTACTCAATCTCATGGGTTCTTTCTTCAAATGATTTCAAATGGTTACTAATATCATATATTGATTGTATTGGTGTTTAATTGATTATTTATGATGAAAACACTCTATGAACCCATGATTTCTTTCAATTCCTAAATTGTGCCTTTATGAAGTGGGTTTGTTGATTATTAAAGCTTATGATTGAAATATGTCTAAATTGCTTTGAGTTATTGAATTGTATCATTATCTATGCCTTAATCATGGTAAATTATTGGTGTGTTGATGATTTGAGATTCATGTCCTTTACGGCAAGTTGTGGCTAAATTACATGTTGAAGTAGAATTGTGCTAGAGATGTTGATCCACTTGAAAGGTGGAGGTGTTTAATTAGTATGTATGATTATGATGTGAAGGATATGCATGTGTTTTCAATGATAGAATGATGATCATGTATACAATGTAAATGTGTTATTGTTGATAGTATATTCTCTATTAACACTCATGAATGATGGTGATAGAATGTGAAGGGATCCTATGAGGTAATGTTCTAACTTGAATCGATAGGCTTGAGGCATTTTTTCATAAATGATCTAATGAAATGAAGACTCTAGAATCAATAGGCTAGTCACATTCCTTTCTTAATGAGTCAATGTACCATTAATCGATAGGCTAGTGACACTCCTTTCAAGAGTATAAGAATGTAATGAGGGACCATGAATCGATAGGCTTATGGCATTCCTTTCATGAGGTCCCTAGAGCTATCCTTGAATATAACATGGATCGATAGGCTTATAATATTCCTTCCTTGGTAATGATGTATCAAGGGTCGATAGTCCTATGGCATTCATCCCTAGTACACTAATCTAATGTGAATGAATTAATATATGGGAATGTAGGTTAAGCACTGAGTGGATATGGTTAGATGGAAACTCTCCCAATGTTAGGTTAGAGTTCCAAGGAGCATTTTCCTATCCAAGAACTATGTGCCCACATAGGACATAAGCCAGTGGATTCCATTTGAGCTAATGTTATCGTTCTACCTTAGGCAAGTGGAACACCTCTTTACGATGTGAGGCTATATAACACCATATTCCATGTCTAGCTTGCATGGTCTATGTCGATTAAACACTTATTCCCATCATGTAAGATGCGCATTATGGTTTCTTGAGAGGTTCTATGAAATGTAGGTGATAGTATGGGATGCCATCTATACATTGCACGAGTAGCCTTTGATAGGGTCATAGTGAGTTCTCTAAGTTTCAATGGCTAATGTATGAAAATCCTCTAAATGAAGTAACTGAAGAATGTTAACTCTTAAATGCTTAATGTGATATGCATGCTACACTTGGGTTATATTCTGAGTTATATTCCCTTGTCATGCCTTATGAAATATTATGTCTCTTATGTATGGATATGGTGTAAAGGTAAATAAAAAGGAAGGAATGGTAAGTTCACCTTTCGTGACCTTAATGTGGTGCCTTGGTGTGGATGGTGGTATGGGACGCCATCCATGCATTGCACAAGGTATAGCATGAGGGTTACTTGAGGTGAAGGTCCAAGATGAAGGTAATGGTTTACATGATGATCTTGTCTAAATGTGGAGTTATGACTTGTATGATGATTATACTTGTATTGTATGTCTCTTATGTTATTGTTCATGGTATTTCTTAAAAGTGGTATATTGCATGGTTTCCAACCAAAATGTCCCTTTTAAAGCATGTTTTTGCATGGTCATCATACTTAGTACATTTCTGTGTGCTATCCCATATTTCTCTTATTTTTACTACCAGTGTAGGTTTCGGCACGTGATTGATTCTAGCTAGGATTAAAGTGCTTGGATAGAGTTTTCCTCCAAGACTTGGTATGTCCTCATAGATCGAGGACAAGGACTTTTATTGTTTCTAGTTCTTTATGTTTTAAGACTATTGTTTAGACTTCGATTGTAAAGGGTCGTGACCTTATCTTGTTAAAGTGTGTCTAAGATGGCCATGTGAGACTTAGACTTCTGTTGTGTATTTTGACAGATTGTTAAATGAATGTTTTGAATCGTATGGTTTTAAGTGAAAAAATTTAATTCTGCACTATTTCTATTACCTATGCAATGAATGAATTCTATGAGGCTTGTATAAGACCCCTTTCGGGGTCGAGCACGTCGTGTTACAACTAGGGGTTCTCTCGGGTCGTGACAAACATGGTATCAGAGCACAAGGTTTTAGGAATTGTCATTAGGGTTGATGTCTCACAAGCCATGTCTAGTAGAGTCTTGTTCATCGGTGTGAGTCGCGACACATCTATGAGCGAGAGGCTATAGGACGTTAGAAAGTTACACTTCTTTAATATTCTTGTAGTCGTGCCTAAGAGTTTAATTCTATAAGTGTCCTTTTCCTAATCCTTCTCTTATGTTTATAGGATATGATTACAAGGGCTAACCCAAGAAGGGTGGAAGAGGAAATTGAGAATGAGGGAGTTCCTCCCCAAGGTCTTCAAGGTGGCCAAGAGCCTCAAGAGAATGAAGTTCCGATGGATCCCCCGGCCATGACTAATGAAGAAATTAGGATGGCTTTTCTAACCTTAGCTCAATCCATGACAGCTCAAGTTAACCGAGATGTGGGGCCTAGGGTGAATGTTAATGAGAATACCATGTCCTTAAGGTTGAGAGACTTTGTGAGGATGAATCCTTCGATATTTCTTGGCTCTAGAGTGGGAGAGGATCCCCAAGAATTCTTGTATGAAGTTTATAAGATAGTCAATGCTCTAGGGGTATCTTCTAGGGAGAAAGCGGCGTTGGCTTCCTATCAATTGAAAGAGGTGGCCCAAGTGTGGTTCACTCAATGGAAAAGAAATAGGCCTTTAGAAGTGGGTCCTATAGAATGGGAGGAGTTTAAGGGAGCATTCCTTGGTAGGTACTTTCCCTGTGAAAAGAGGGAGTGTAGGGTTGAGAATTTTATCAATCTTAAGCAAGCTAGCATGAGTGTGGAAGAGCACTCCTTGAAATTTACCCTCTTGTCTAAGTATGCTCCATCCTTGGTGTCTAACCCTAGGGATGATATGAGTAGGTATGTGACGGGTATATCCGACCTAGTTGAGGAAGAGTGTCGTACGACGATGCTCCATAATGATATGTATATTTCTAGGCTTATAGTGTATGCCTAATCTATTGAGGAGTCCAAACTTAATAGGAAGAGTAGGGAGTTGAAGAGGGGTAGGTCTGATGAGCAAGGTCAACCTAGGTTCAAGAAGAGAGCTCCTAACCAAGATTCTTCTAGTGCTCCTAAGGCTAATAAGGAGAAAGGTGGTAGACCTCCATTTTCTAAACCTATTTGCACCACTTGTGGGAAGAGGCATCATGGGAAGTCCCTAGCTGGTACTAGTGGGTGCTATGGTCGTGGAAAGCATGATCACCAAGTGAGAAATTGTCATACTCTTGCGGCTAGAGGAAGGGAGGCCAAACAAGCTTCTTATGTTGGCCTAAATCCTAATGCTCCAAATAAGAACCTTTTCTATGCACTTCAAGCCAATGAGGGCAAAGGAGATAATGCGGATGAAGGTACCAGTAAGTGATAGTTCCTTGTGGTCATGAATGTTTTATTGAGGTTGTTATGTTGTTTTCATGATTAGCCTTAGATGGGTTTACCCTTAAGTGGGGAATGGTATGTTGAATAGGAAGGTTGTTGAGAGTGTTGATATCCTTATCTCTTTCCTTCTATTCTTATTCAAGCTTGAGACCAAGAGTTCCTTGTAGCTTGTTTCATGTTTTGGAGTCTTGTGTGAATTTGAGTTTCCATGGTCTCCTTATGTTGTGCATGTTCTGGTTGAATTCTTGTTTATATGAGAAAAAATGACTTTTCATGATTTGTGTTCCTCATTATTGATTTGCATCTAGTATGAGTTGTCTATATGCTTCATGAGGTGAATTGTGAACATGCCTAAATGTGCTTTTGAGAGTAATTTTGTAATGAGCTCAATGATGTTATGATGAGCATGATGTGAGTTGGAGAAGGAAGTTCCTACAACGAAATGAGAATTGTTGTTGTTTTGATGCATAATGAGTATGTAGATGTACTTCCTACTTGCTTGTGTGACATTTAGCTTATTGATGTGGAGTTGATGTTTCCTCCTATGTTTATGCATTGTTTATGATGTTGCATGATTGTTGGGCTGCTAGTCTCGGGTCGTTTTTCCCTTAATGTATTTTAAGTGTCATTTGAGGATGAATGTTCCTAAGTGGGGAATAATGTAACGACCGGAAAATGATAGGTTGAACTAGAGCCTTAACGTTTGGGTTAGTGTGACTTTAGGTTGATGTGTAGGCTGTTTTAGAACCTTAATGGAGCAAGGTAGAAGCCTAGGGTGCAAGCAAGAACCTAGACTAGCAAAATAGGGTGAAAGAAACCTTGTCTTTTTGTGGACCTTTTGGCGATGGGGCTGTTTGATCGCCCAAGGGGTTGGGCGAGTCACCCTTGTGCCCTTGTGATCACCTAGTGGATTCCCCATTTTGCCAAGATATTGACCAAAGGGCGAGCTAGGTGCAAGCTCGCAAACCAGCTTAGTGAGTCACCCATCTCCCCTATATTCCACCAAGTGGACTGCCCAAATTCGTGAGCTCACTGGAAAAATGGGCGAGCCAAGGGTGCACTTAGCGAGCCCAAGTGTCAAAAGGGCGAGCTTAGACGGGCAAGGGACATATTTTAAGTTAAGACTTTGTGGGTTATTCTATTCCTTTCCTAGCAACTATATAACCCTTTTTATACTGGAATTCTCTCATTTAAGTCACTCCAAATAGAATAAAAAAGAAACCCACCTCCTCTCAAATATTTCTCTCTCTAGGAGTCCCCAAAGAAGAAGAAGAAGAAGAAGTGGGAGCTAGGGTTTTGGATTCAAGGTGTTTCTTCATCAAATTTCTTGGAGAATCGTAGTAAAAGTATGGTGATCCTTCATCTAGGGTTAGCTTTCACCCTAGTGTCAATTTCAAAGAAGTTTTCAAAGCAAAGTTCATGAAAAAACCTAGGGTTTTACTCAATCGCATAGGCTCTTTCTTCAAACGATTTCAAATGGTTACTAATATCATATATTGATTGTATTGGTGTTTAATTGATTATTTATGATGAAAATACTCTACGAACCCATGATTTCTTTCAATTCCTAAATTGTGCCTTCATGAAGTGGGTTTGTTGATTATTAAAGCTTATGATTGAACTATATCTAAATTGCTTTGTGTTATTGAATTGTATCATTATCTATGCCTTAATCATGGTAAATTGTTGGTGTGTTGATGATTTGAGATTCATGGCCTTTAAGGCAAGTTGTGGCTAAATTACATGTTGAAGTAGAATTGTGCTAGAGATGTTGATCCACTTGAAAGGTGGAGGTGTTTAATTACTATGTATGATTATGATGTGAAGGATATGCATGTGTTTTCAATGATAGAATGATGATCATGTATACAATGTAAATGTGTTATTGTTGATAGTATATTCTCTATTGACACACATGAATGATGGTGTTAGAATGTGAAGGGATCCTATGATTTAATGTTCTAACTTGAATCGATAGGCTTGAGGCATTCCTTTCATAAATGATCTAATTAAATGAAGACTCTAGAATCGATAGGCTAGTCGCATTCCTTTCTTAATGAGTCAATGTACCATTAATCGATAGGCTAGTGGCATTCCTTTCATGAGTATAAGAATGTAATGAGGGACCATGAATCGATAGGCTTATGGCATTTTTTTCATGAGGTCCCTAGAGCTATGCTTGAATGTACCATGGATCGATAAGCTTATAATATTCCTTCCTTGGTAATGATGTATCAAGGGTCGATAGGCCTATGGCATTGCTCCCTAGTACACTAATCTAATATGAATGAATTAATATATGGGAATGTAGGCTAAGAACTGAATGGATATGGTTAGATGAAAACTCTCCCAATGTTAGGTTAGAGTTCCAAGGAGCATCTTCCTATCAGAGAACTATGTTCCCCTATAGTACATTAGCCAGTGGATTGCATCCGAGCTAATGTTATCGTTCTACCTTAGGCAAGTGGAACACCTCTTTACGATGTGGGGCTATATGACACCGGATTCCATGTCTAGCTTGCAAGGTCTATGTCAATTAAACACTTATTCCCATCATGTGAGATGTGCATTATGGTTTCTTGAGAGGTTATATGAAGTGTAGGTGGTAGTATGGGATGCCATCTATACATTGCACAAGTAGGCATTGATAGGGTCATAGTGAGTTCTCTATGTCTCAATGACTAATGTATGAAGGTCCGCTAAATGAAGTAATTGAAGAATGTTGACTCTTAAATGCTTAATGTTATATGCATGCTACACTTGGGTTATATTCTGAGTTATATTCCCTTGTCATGCCTTATGAAATGGTATGTCTCTTATGTATGTCTATGGTGTAAAGGGGAAAAAAAGGAAGGAATGGTAAGTTCACCTTTCGTGACCTTAATGTGGTGCCTTGGAGTGAATGGTGGTATGGGACGATATCCATGCATTGCACAAGGTATAGCATGAGGGTTACTTAAGGTGCACGTCCAAGATGAAGGTATTGGTTTACATGATGATCTTGTCTAAATGTGGAGTTATGACTTGTATGATGATTATACTTGTATTGTATGTCTCTCATGCTATTGTCCATGGTATTTCTAAAAAGTGGCATAATGCATGGTTTCCAACCAAAATGTCCCTTTTAAAGAATGTTTTTGCATGGTCATCATACTTAGTACATTTCTGTGTGCTATCCCATATTTCTTTTATATTTACTACAAGTGTAGGTTCTGGCACGTGATTGATTCTAGCTAGGATTGAAGTGCTTGAATAGAGTTTTCCTCCAAGACTTGGTATGTCCTCATAGATCGAGGACAAGGACTTTTATTGTTTCTAGTTCTTTATGTTTTAAGACTATTGTTTAGACTTCGATTGTAAAGGGTCGTGACCCTATCTTGTCAAAGTTTGTCTCAGATGGCCATGTGAGACTTAGACTTCCACTGTGTCTCTTGAAAGATTGTTAAATGAATGTTTTGAATCGTATGGTTTTAAATGAAAAGTTTTAATTCTACACTATTTCTATTACCTATGTGATGAATGAATGTTATGAGGCTTTTATAAGACCCCTTCGGGGTCGAGTACGCTGTGTTACGACTAAAGGGTGCTCTCTGGTCGTGACACTAACCTCCATGCTTGTTAAGGAGATAGAGTTTTCTCGTTTGATGGTTCTTGCGCAACAAATGGAAGAAGAAAAACTTAAGGATAAAAAACTAGGGATTCAAAGAGGGCCAGAAAGGATGATGGTGAGTCTTCACATTTAAGGTCCAATGGAGGAAATTATTCTCAAGGTAAGGGTGGTAGTGAAGAAATGTGGCCCGAGTGTAGGGAGTGGGGAGAAGACATGAGGGTAATTGTCTAGCCGATTCTAATGCTTGTGTAACACCCGGGAAAGTAGTAGACCAAGCTAGAGCCTTAAGCTAGGGTTCTAGAGTTGATGTTGAGGATTAGAGTCGTAGATAAGACTTTCCGTGCATAGAATGAAGGGTTTAGTGGTTGAACATCAAGGTACGTGTTAGACCCCGTAATATAGGCGACCACCTAGGGTTTGGTTGAGGGTAGCAAGGGCAAGTGCCAAGGCAAGGGGGCAAAGCCTAAGCCAAAGGCCAAGGCTGCCCAACCTTAGCCAAGCACTGCCCAAGGTCCACGACCACCTTCACAACCAGTGGTCTTATTCACAGTCCGTGAAGGGGCTCGTGAAGACCACTTAGGCTTGTGGGAGGCAAGGCCTTGAGGCCTAGCTACTGCCCCAAGACCACGACCCGTTGGCTTGACCACGAATCGTGGGAGGTATCATGGTTGTGTCTTAGTGTTTTAGGGGAAAAGACTCATTGGTAAGACACTTCCCAAGGGACCACGGGCCGGACCACGGCTCGTGAACCCTATCGTGGTGCCTGGCACCATGGCTGCCAAAAAAGGGTCAAACTTGTAAATTTATTTTTAGTTAGTATTAAATGGGGGTCGTTTATATGGACTTTATACACCTATATAGACTATTTAAAGTCATTAACCTCCCCAACTAAGTCACTTAGAATCAAAACCCGAAAACACTCCCCTCTCAAATATTTCTCTCTAGAAAATCTCCATTGAAGAAGAAGCTAGAGTTTGAAGCTAAGGTCAAGAACAAAGACTCCATTGCTGAAGGCTTGTGTAGGGATTTGATTAAAGGTGTGTTTAGACTTTCATCTATGGGTTCTTCCACCATAGAGTCCCTTAGAAATTCCCCAAATTTGTGAAAAAGAACCCTAATCTAAGCTAGGGTTTCTTTCAATGTGTGGGTTTTAGTTGGGTATGATTCCAATTAGTTGGATAATACTTATTTATGGTTAATTTAGTGTTTATTCATGATATTATGTTGAATTTATGTGAATTCCATGGTTAACCCTAGAAATCAAAGTATGTGGGTTTATGCCTTGTGAATAGTAATTGGTGATTCTTCATAGATCTTCTAGAATTGTCATCATGTATAGAACTTATTCAAGAATAGGAAGATGAAATCATGAATTGAACTAGATTTATGAATGTATGATAGATCATGAATTGTAATGATTGAATTTGGTACTTTATGATGAATTATGCTTAGAGTTGCCTATGACTAAGGATTGTGACTAAATATGTCTTCTGATCTAGTATAGTATGATGACTGTGGAGTAAACCTTGATAGTAGGGCTTGAAGTCATAATGTTGATCACTAAGGGCTTATAGAGTAAGTGTAATATGATGAGATATCTTGCATAAAATTGGTATACAAAATAGATAGTGTTGTGGAAGGCTTTTACCCACATAACCTACTTAGAACTATATGAATGCGCGTATGTAGAATGTGAAATGTCTTCTCACATAAAATGGTTCTTGATTGAAGGATTAATCGCGTAAAATGAATCAAAGCATGTTATAATAGAATGGCTTGAAGTTGTGGCTATGATCCCTTCATGCATAGCTTGTTTAGATAGCATGAGTTAATAGTAATCATGGTATCTTGGAATTGAGGAATTACGCTCTCCTAAGGTTAGCTTGAATTAGCACTGGTAGGATGTTTTTCATGGTATCTTGAATTAGTATAGGCATGGTAGCATAGGATTGAGGATATACACTCTCCTAAGGGTAGCTTGGACTAGCATTATTAGAATGCCTCCATGGTAGCATGACTTGGTTCGGCCAAGACCACTTCATGGTAGCTTAGGATAGAGGATTTATACTCTCCTAAGGATAGCTTAGGATTGAGACACCATACGCTCCTAAGGGTAGCTTAGGGTTGAGGATTCATACTTCCCTAAGGATAGCATGCATTATATTGAATGTTTGCATAGCTAGGTTGGGGTACTTGTACTCTTCCTTGTGTAGCTTGGTTTGCATGATAGTGTGTTTTACCATGGTAGTTAGGTCTAGCCTAGTAGGGTGCTATTCTTTGATAGTTGATGTTTGCATAATCAAGACACAACTTCCAATGCAAGTGTCTACGATCGTACAATAGTAAAGTAACCCAACCAAGGGTTGGGTCGAGTCCCAAGGGAGTGGGCTTGAGAATTAATAGAGAAATAAAATTTAGTTCTAATTAGTCATAGCTAAAAACATTATCGAATGTAAACATGCTAAGTCTAAAGGGTGACACAAGCGTCAATTATTAATGGGGGTTTGTGACAAACAAGCAAAATCAACACAAATGCAAAAAGTACTAATCAAGGAGATGAGATTTTTGGAATGTAATAGGAATACGGGTTAGACTAGACTATTGGGTACATGCTTCTGCTAGTAAGTCCATTGAGTATATGTGACTAATCTAGACTATAGTGGGGGGAAATTCTCTCTTGAGCAACTTACCCCGAATCAAATGGGTTCCTCTCGGACACCCACTTGTCGTATAAAGAACAACCTCCGCCTTAGCCCACTCACTCTCTCGATCTAAGTGTGTGGGAGAAGGAATAGGGTTCACTCTCTCGAGCTGAACCTTATGTCAACCCACTCCCACCGGCCATCAATTTAGTAGTCTTAGTTTTACGACCTCTCTCGAGCAAGCCAAAAATACAAAGGTGAAATCGTATTTGCAATTGCAATTTCATTAAGTTCCACCACAACTACTAAACGAAATCACATTTACTCAACAAATAAACCATCAACAAACAAGACCCAACAGATAATCTAACCCATATTCACAAAATCACACCCCAAGAATTGGAGTTTTAGCTAGACATGTAAAAGAGATACAAATTTATACCAAAATGAGTTTGCATTCAAATGGGTATGAAGATTTAAGTCTCAAAACAAGTCAAAAGTGAAGAATCTACAAGACCCTAGTCCAAAATCTTGGAGTTGAAACCCTTTGAATCTTCAAGTTCTTCAAAACCCTCTCCAAACTTAGAGAGAATAATTCTATATTAAAACTTTAATATCCAAAATCAGATATTAATCTACAACTCTCAACGAGTATTTATAGTTTTCAAAAATTGGTGCTGCAACGGATCATTTGGCACTGTTAGTCGAGATCGCTAATCAACTCAGCAATCCACCTTTTGGTAGGTTTCATCACCGTCTTGCTCTATCCTTCAGCATCGTTGTGTTTTGGATCAATGGGCGATATAGTATTGCTTCGCGGAATTGCTCGACGACATGTCAACTGCTCTTTTTCACCATCGATTTGATCCTTTCTTTCAGGGCTCAACACACTGGAGCAAAAGGCGAGGAAAGACCTTTTTGGCTATTCACCGAATGGGTTCGGCGATTCTCAGATCTTTATTTCTTAGTTCTTTCAGCTGCCTTTGCTACTTTTTGCTAAATAGTGTCCATGCTTTCCCTCAAACTCCAAATACCTAAAACTTAAGGGTTTTCATCAGATATTAAGATAAAATATGCATTTGAGGACACTAATTCTATCAAAACAAAGCCCTAAATGAGTCCAATTTTTGGACTCATCAACACCCCCAACTTATACTTTTACTTGTCCTCAAGTAAACTCAAATTCAGCCGTTCAAAAGGGTGTCTCGAACAGTGCTACACAAGACTCAATCATGAATGCACACAACAAGGCTCAATTTACTTATGCAAAAATCAAATGTGCACTCAAAGATTCAAGTTGTGACTCACCAATATCAAAGACTCTCATCCTCAAAATACTTGCTTCAAATGCAAGTTCAAGCTCAACTATAGTGTTCAAATGCCCTCACACAAAGAATGATTCCATATTCACACCATGGTTTAATCATTTAAAGTTCTTGAATCAATTGCAACACTCACTCTCACAAGGAAGAACAAAATGCATGCTTTCACCCATAGGTTTGCCCGTATTTTCCAATCAACATTTGTTTCAGCTCACTCAAGATCAAAAAGGTCTTTTCGAGGCTTGTAATGGGGCTGAGTGCAAAGATATGGTCATTTAGGTTCAGTGACTTTTATCCTTATGAAATGTGGTGCTCACAACACTTCCTTTCATATTCCTTCAACATTTTATTTAGTGCTCATAAGTCATTCTATTATTCACTTCCCATGAATTGTTTGGAAACCCCATTTATTTTGTACTTTTTTCCACAATTTTCTTTTTCATTTTTTCTCTTTTTCTTTTTTGTATTTTCTCTTTCTTTTTTTATATGGAGGGGTTCCATTTTTCTCAAAACCATGTGTAAGAGGGATTTTCTTGCACTTCTTGATTTGCCTTCTCTTTCACCACACCCCCAACTTAGGCTTTTGGCCTAAGTTGGCTATTCAACTAATCACAACTTCATGAGGATTATGGGTAATGGATAAAGAAAGGTCTAAGTTTCATAAAGTTTCTTCCAAAGGAAGGTAAGGTTCAAGGGGTGTTCAAAAGCGGTTCACACACTCACAAGGTAGGCCACAAAAGAGGTATATATCAAATTGGCTCACACTCTTACAAGTTGCCTAAGATCATAGCTATAGATAGCATCACTTAGTTGACTGGACCAATGGGGAAAATTCTAGGTTTCATCATGCACAGTTCACAGGTAAGCTCATCACACTAGGCATTGACACTATAAGTCAAACAAGACTCCACAAGCTAGTGTGCAACGATCATCACAAGAGACTCAATTCGATACTAGGCTAGTCATAATGAGATGCAAAGAGTTCATAAATTGTCTATGCAACTTCATTTGGCCTCATTGTAGCCGCATATTCATGTTCCTTCAATTGAGAGTACTATTCAAGTTATCGGTATTGATCAGAATTGAGACTTAATTTTTTGCAAAAGAACAACCACATTCAACACACGAGAGGTGGCAAAAAATTTCAAACGGGTCAAAATCATTTTGCAACTCAAAATAAAAGGATCCGTAAGCTCAAACATCCACTGAAAGCAATGTAAACACAATTTGAGCACAAAGCCCAAATATATAAACGAAACACAATTCACGAATAGCACACAAAGGTGGGTCTCACCCCATCAGAAACAAAAAGCAATTTGTCCTCAAATGTAAATAACACAGAATCCAAAAGGTAAAATAAAGAAAGATAGAGAAGGAGGTAAAGAGGGTATCTTGGCTAATCGTTCGCTCCATCTGTCTAGGCTTTAGTGCCTGGAATGACCCCAGAAGGACTAGCTCCACTGGATCCAGCAACAGGTGCTAAGGAAGCCTGCACAGTAGGATCTATCATAATTTCTTCCGTCTCGGTCAAGTCTTCATCTGCAGCTCCCTCAGTCTCCTCATGCACTATTCATCAATGTCTGATTCTGACTCATCATCGATTGTCATCTCCGCTCCATCCCTATGTACAATGGTGGTCTGAGGCATCTCAGGCACGTCTGTAATCTCCAATGTTCCAAAGATCATGGACACATCGGTGGACTTCAGGTGGTCTACATCGTTTCCCAGCTCAGCAATGGCAGCTTTTAAAGTTGTCACCTCCTTTATGGGCCCTTGGTTGTGCTCGCACACCGCTATCCTAGCCGCTAGGGCATCAATGGTAGTGCTCAGAGGTGTCACAGCATCATTTAGGGCAATTTGCATCATGCCTGGAATAGAGGCCTCTAGACTAGTAGCCCGACGATCAGTAGAAAGGGCCAGCAGTCCCATCCGGAGTAGGGAAGCCTGGGTGAATGGAGGCTGGGAAACAACAACAATAGTAGTGGGTCTGGGAGACCATGCAGCAACAAAAGAACTTAGAGTATCAAAGGGAGTAGCAATGGCAATGGATATACATGAAGGCCCAGGTGCCGGAGTAGCAGAGGTGCCTCTGCAGGCAATGATTCTGCGTTTACTAACTCCACAGATGTTGCTTTCTTCCTTTCTGCTTGATCCTTAAGATACTCTACTTTGATCCTCCGGATATCAGTAGAGGCTGTGGGCATCACTTCCATATCCTTCTTGGCATCTCGAGGTACCCGGGCTTGTTTGCATAATTTTGTGATCAATACTGGGAATGGAAGTGAGGCTGACTCTGCCTTGCACGCATGAGTATTGATGAAGCAATGATTGTACCTAAGTTTATCTGAGTTTTCTTTATGATGCAACCCAGGCAAGATGTTTTGGCAAGGTGAAGGATCGATTCATTCTGGGATGGCATAATTGTCCTACTGATAAAATCGAACCAGAACCTTGCGGCTATGTTTAGCTCTTTCTTTTCAATCAGAACTCTTTTCGCCAACCACTTTGGAGTCTCATCTGAAATTAGTGAGGCTAACCACTTTTTCATCTCGTCTAGCTTCTTTATTCTGATCAAGTGCTTGCAGTGATCCCCAATATTCGTGGACATGCCCAAGACTGCATTGATCGCCTCACTATCACACTTCACCCTCCTGCCTCTAACTACCATAAAGTTCACGTCCTTGAAGGTTGCTACTAGCTACTTTTTTTGGGGTATCAGTGCACTGTAGAACTCTCTTACCCAGTCTGGAATATAAGGGCCATGGGGTTTGGTGAAGATTTAGAACTTGTGGTATCTTAGGCATTTCATTATCTCTGGGTGCCTGTCTATAACCCCGTCTATGGATATACGCTTTTCTTCCAAAAAATTTTTCAGCCCCTCAACCCTTACTCAATTCATTGACTTAGGCGGAGGACCTTGTACTGGAGGCACTAATACCATTGCCTGCTCTGGAATTGGAGGTGTAGTAGTGGTAGGCTGGGGAGTCCTGACCCTGGATGGATCATTCAGCTTCTTAGTTGGCCACTCAGCCCTCTATGCTATTAATAGATTATCCTCATCAGAACCCACACCTTTTCTTTCAGATTGGTTGGGGTCATTTCTATACAAGCCATTACTGTCAGTGCTTGCATCTGATAATTCAAGGGTCTTGTCTTTGCCCTGGCCTTTCCCACCAGTTGTGGAAAGTTTAGCAATCTTGCTTCTAGATGCGGCAGCATCCTCGTTGATTGTAATCCCTTTTATTTTACCTTGGGGTGGCCTGTGTTCTTTCAACTGCCTTTGTTGCTTTTTGCTAAGTAGTGTCCATGCTTTCTCTCAAACTCCAAATACCTGAAACTTAAGGGATTTCATTAGATATTGAGACAAAATATGCATTTGAGGACACTTTTTCTATCAAAACAAAGCCCTAAATGAGTCCAATTTGTGGACTCATCAATAGTCTAGTATGATAAATAGTAAGCATTGAGTAAGATAGCCTAAGGAAGCACTTAGTGTGAATGGTAGTATGGGATGTCATTCATACATGGCACAAGTATGACTTGAAGCTACTGATGAATTGTCCTCTAATGTGATGTGTGCTTAGATTGGATTGTTGCTATAGTTGCCTTCCATGATATAATTTACTTAAGTTGATAGTTCCTTTTCTTTATGAAGTAGGTCAAGAATGACACTTATGCATAGTCCTTACTTAGACCTTTACACTAACATTCTTCAACCCTTAGTCTTTTATATCATAAGAGAACTACTTTACAAGCCACCTCAAAGCATACTTGTGCAAGGCATGAATGACATCCCATAATACCATCCAAGCTAAGTATTCCTTTTTGGTCATTCTTGGGCATAGTCCACATTCATAGTCAAGACTTTGGTTTTCATAACATATGAGCATTATACTCCTATGTAACCTCAAAGCACACTTGTGCAATCCATATGTGGCATCCCTTAATACCACACACACTAAGCATATCCTTGAAGTCACCATATTCATGCTTACTATCATGAACATGAATTATCTCCTATGCTCATTAACTATGTCTTATGTTGGCTTATGATTATATGATGCTTATGTTAGAGATTATGCTATGATTGTGTTATTATCTCTTATATTTATGTCTTATGTTGACTAACCATTTTGAGATGCTCTTATGATGTTGTGCTAGCTATAATACTTGGTACATTTTGTACTAACGCATACTCTGCCTACATTCTAATCAAATGTAAGGTTGCGAAGATTGAGTTCCTTTGAAGGCTAGGTTTCTAAGGTGCAAGAAGAGTTGAAGAATTGGTGAGTCCTCATAGCTTCAAGGACAAACCCATTATTTCCTCTATGTCATTTATTTATGTTTTAGAGTTTGTATGGGCTGCGTCCCAAGAATTTTATTCAAGAGTTTAATAGATGGTTTGAGACAAAGATGTAGTAAAGACTTCCGCTTGCTTTATAAAAATAATTTTGATTGTATGGTTTAAAAGAAGTTTTAAATTTCCCATACTTTTCTAGTATATTATGTTATGATATGCTAAGGGCTTATATGAGACCCCTTCGGGGTCAAGTACGCTATGTTACGTCTAGGGGGTAGGTCATGACGCTTGCTTTGGTTGTGATAAGATGGATCATAAGATAAGGAAAATATGTTACGTGGTTTGGAGCAATGAGGGAGATACTCATCGATGGGCTCAACCCTACCCTTCCTCCGGTCCTAGTGGTGGTTGGAAACAAGATAGGTTATATGCTCTTCAAACTCGACAAGATCATGAGGGCTCCCAGGGTGCAGTAATTGGTAAGTTAAGATATTTTAGCTTGTGGTTATGTATTGCTTAAAATTGAGTGTGTCATTAGATATGGTAAGATTCCATGTATGGAGATGGTGTTTGGAGTATTCTTTGAAAATCCTTGTGGAAACTTCTTAAGTGTTTACTTGTCTTAGTGGTTTAGTGATTCTTAAGATATTGGTGTTATGTTTGGGATTGAGGGAGATAGATTTGAAAAGACTAGTGAGGTTTGCTCCAAAGGAGGAGATATTGTGCTTCATGGTTAGTATGTCAGTAGAACTATGTTGGTTTTGGAAGAGTTCCTTGTAATGGTTTGGTGGGTGAAAGTTTGGAGGCAATGTGATTTCTTAGTATCCCTATCTCTTTCCTTTATCTTCGATTCTAGCTTGAGGTCTTAGCTCCTCATGGTTCACTCTTTAGGATTCAAGTGTCTTAGTCATCCTCATGTTTCCTCATGCATGCATGCTCATGGAAAATTTGATGCTCCAAAAAAAATAATTTAGTTTAATTGATTGCTTCATGTTTATGTGCAGTTGAGTATGACCTTGCATATTTGTCTTAGGAAAAGATGTTTTTTTTTAAAAAGTATGTTTTAGCTTGGAGTTGGAATTTCCTCCTCGGATATGTGCATTTATTTTATTGCATTCATGATGGGCTGCTAGGTCTAGTTCCTATCTTTCTTATGATTTTTTGAACATGTTTTAGCTTGGATTCAAGGTTCCTCCTTGGTTATGTGCATTTTGATGAATTTGTATTGATGATTGGGTTGTTAGTTTCTCTTCGTGATAGTTTGAGTTCCATTTTAGAACGAATATTCACAAGGGGGAGATAGTGTAACACCTCGGATTCAGAGAAGGGAAAAATATTCATTTCACAGCCGAGTCGGTGAAGCAACTCGAGAACGCCGAACGACTCAGCGATCCGCCAAGTAGAACTTCTTGCGTTTTTGGTTTGATTTATGTACCCAGCTGTTCTGGAACTTTAGGCAACCTGGATCGAACTCGCCGTTTCATTCGGCAAGTCACCAAAATGCATTCCCAATTGCCTAGTTGGCTTAGTCCAGTGGCTTTTGGCAAGCTCCAGCGCTTCTTGTTTTCAATTTTTAAGACATGTTCTTCTAGGTATTTTCAGATTATTTTAATTCAATACCATGTCAATTTACCCTTCACCTAAAGACCTATATAATGATTCAAAACCCCAAAATCACCCAAACTTAATTCATTCTCTTAAATTTCCAAAAGATGATCAAGCTCTTCCTCTCCAAATATTTCCCTCTCTAGAAGTTGAAGACGAAAGCTAGGGTTTCAAGATCAAGCCTCCAGATCCTCCATTGCTTCCAAGAGTTTGGCATCAAGGTAGGATAATTTTCATCCATGGAGCCCTTTCCTCCATGAAGTTCCCAAATTATCCAATTTTCAAGTTAGAAATCTCTAATTGAAGTTAGGGTTTTCTTCCATGCTGTGGTTCCTTTCAATGTTGATTTATTTGATTGATTTATGAACTTTAATGCATGAATTGAAGAAATTTCATGTTTTTAAGTTGATTTCCCACGAACCCATGCATAACCCATATTTTCTAAGCTATGTTGATATAATGTAGGTAAATATGTATGTTTTATCTTTACGAAATAGATGTAAATTAATTTGAAGATGCATTGACTTTGAAACTATGATGAAGCTTATGAATTATTGAAAAGAATTCATGTTCATTAAAGTATGTTTATGACTCAAAAAAGCTTATAGATGAGATAGTCTATATGTTCTATGAAGCTTGGCCACATGACATGAATGACATCTAGATTTGCCATCAATGCTTTTCGGGCTATTTTCCTAAACTAGGTCTTGATTAGTATGGTATCCTGATATTCCGTCAATGACTATAGGCCACGATTTCAAAACTATTTTCATTAGTATTAATACGGCATCTCTAGCATGAAGTGAATGAGTATGGGCCTTAAAGGCTATTATGAAAATATCATGGACGGTGAAAGGTTTTCTCACGCATGGTCTAAGGAGCTACCTTGTGATGTCATTAGCTTGGATTGGTCATTGAATGATACCTTTCTATGGATGATACATGACTTAGCTTGGATTGGCAATGTGGCATGCCCTTCCATGGATAATAAGAAAGAGTTAAGAAAATGACTACTTTGTGGGATTTATGCTTAGCACTGAGAGGATATTGAGATGGAAGCTCTCCCGTGAGTAGAGGTTTGGTTTCTAGAAGCAATCTCCTTATTACTTACACATGTGCCCCCATAGGATGATTGTCTAAATATACATTAGCTATTGGATCCACTTTAGCTCTGATTCATGGTTCTACCTTGGGAAGTAGGACAAACCCTTTTTGGTGTGGGAGACATTGGGGGATCATGTTATAGCTCACATGGTATTTATGTTGGTTAAGGTTAATTCCCACAATAATAAACTAAGGTTACTTTAAGAAGTATCTCGCATGTGTTAAAAGATGGTTTACTTGCATTGATCATGATTAGGTTTTATGTTTTCTAACCTTCGTATCTTATGTTTTTTAACTTGGTCGTTGCATATCACGAAAATGTCCATGTCACACCCTTTTTTGGCGCAAGGCGGAAGGGTTTTTCCAATTTAAGTGACATTATTGATTTAGAGATTATTTTATTTTTTTTAGAGTCGCCACTTCGATTTGAATTATGGTGTTCCGAGTCATCTTTTTGGTTAACCCCTAATCAAAAGGAAATGACTCTTTATTTGGTCTGCGAACTAGAAATTTGGGTAAGGAATTCTGTTGATCGACGAGAAGGTATTAGGCATCCCTCGAGTCCCGTAGTTCTAGCACAGTCGCTTTTATAACTTATATTTATTTTTACTATTGTTTCGATATATTGTGTCTACAGGCCATGGTTTGCTTTGTTTTTATTGTTGAATTTTTATTAGTCTGAACCTAGATGTGCAACCGCATTCTTGGTCTTGACATTTAAAGGCACAACTGTCTTTTCCTCTCGAATACCTCACACCTAATAATTTCTATTTACACCTCCTGATTTAAATTAATGAAATTTAATTATTAAAATAATTTGGCCAAGGTGCGTAACCGCATCCTTGAGTTTCTTTTAATGTCTCAAAAAAAGATGTGTAACCACATTCTTAGTTGAGACAAATTATTTTAAAAGGTGTATAAAAGTTTGTTTAACGTTAAAACTAATTATTTCCTTTATAAATCGAAAACAACTTATTCAAAGTAAATCATTATTATTAACTCCGACTAAATTTGTATAAGGTCCAACGACTTAAATTTAAATAGTAAATGAAAAATGATATGACTTATGATATAAGCTCTTTTAGATTAAAATTTGGAAATGTTAGCACCAATAGAAGTTGTATAGCAATAGTAATTCAATTAATCATTCAACCCATCTTAAGCCAAAAATTGTTATTTTAAATAAAACAAAACTCAATGCACTAACTCTAAATCCTTTATTAATTTTCCATATTCAATGAAATTTTGCATGACATCAACTAGAAACTTATTCAAAGCATCAAAATTATACAATAATAAATAACAACAAATATATTTAGTTCCAATTTTATTTCAATCAAATTATGAATGAAACAAAACTATATAGAAGAAGTATCATAAAATTACATCACATTCCATAGATAAAGTAAATAGATAAGTTAGAGTTAAATACCATAAAAATAAAATTGAATACCATAAAATCCTGACTGAAGCTCGATTAGAACACCCATAAATCTTTGTTTTTCTGTGGATGTGTGTTGTATTTTTGTTGTATTACTTCTAGGGTTTTTTACCGTGTGTGTTTTTGAGAAAGAAGAATATTTTTTGTTTTTTTTTTTTGGTGTGTTATTATGCTTTTCTTTTTGTGTGCTGTGCGTCCGATGTGTGTGTTATTAATATGTGTTTTGTATATATATTTGGGTGTGTGTTGCTGGTGTATTTGGTAGTGTGGGATGTGAGGGTGGTGAGTGGAGTTGAGGAATCGGGGTAATAGGGTGAGGTAATGGGGTGTAGTATAAGTGGATTGAAGTAGTGGAGGTAATTTAGGAGACGATAATGGGTATTTTTTATAAATTAAATATATATAAAATTATAATAATAAAAATATTAATTATTTTAAACTAATGAAATATAAAAAATACTAAATGACTAATTAAAAATACAATTAAAAAATAACTAGTTTATTTATTAAATCTAAATTCAAAGAAAATATAATTTTTTTAAAATTTTATTTTCTTTATAACAAAACTTACACAAATAATGCAACTCTATTTTAGTAGTTTTCAAATATTTAAGATAAAAGAAAAATATCTATTTTTTATGTAAAAGCAATATTTATGTACTAAAAATAGTCTACGACTTAAGTTCGGTCAAACATTACGTGTCTACAGTTTGCTCCTCTTTGACTGGAAACACGAAGAGATTTCAAACAAAGAAGTAGACAATGCGATAAATTTTGACCGGACTCTTATATGAAAGAAAAAATGTGTGCGACCGAGTCTTGGTTTTGGACATTCTACATATCCCGAGTTATAAAGGAATCAGGTCACATGTAGTTCAAGGAGATGAGGTGATGAGTTGGAAGTTGAGTGAGGTTCCATCGAGGCTCCAAGTCGTGGCTCCTATCCTTACATAAAAAAAATAAAGCTGATATTCAAAAGGAAAGTAAAAGTACAAGCTCCTATCTATTCAACTTCTCTTGAGTCTTTGCTTGAGTCTTGAATTTGAGATATCACCTTGATTTTGGTGAGTATCTTGATCTTGAATGGATTCGATGTTTAATTTGCCACTTAGAGTGAGTTTTTGGAACTCTTCAAAATGACAATTCAAAAATGTTCTTGAATGACTACACGTTTTCTGATCAGTAGCTGAATAGAAGCAGGTGTCAGGTGGTCAAGTTGCTACATGCATTGAAAATGTTGATTCTTGTTACACAGGAGATTGAATATTTGAAAAGAGTTTAAACTTTTGTCTTGAATTTCAAATCCATGCTTCGCTTTAAGAAACCTGAAAACCATCAATAACAAAAGAAATAAACAAAAGATTTTTCCCCAGTTTTCATTGGAAAAATTTTGTGAGCTATTAGCAATTTTGAATTTCAAAAAATAAATAAATAAACTCATACTATGAAGTGTTTATCCTAGGAGAAAATAAAATAATGTCTCAGACTAGGAAGTGTTTATTCTAGGAAAAAATAAAATAACGTCTTAAACTAGAAAGTGTTTATCCTAGGACAAAAATAAGAAAACGTCTCAGACTAGGAAGTGTTTATCCTAGGAGAAAAAAATAACGTCTCAAACTAGGAAGTTTTTTTCCTAGGAGAAAATAAAAAATAACAGTCTAAGACTAGGAAGTGTTTATCCTAGAAGAAAAATAAAAAGTCTCAGACTAGGAAGTGTTTATCCTAGGAGAAAATAAAACATAACGTCTCAAACTATGAAGTTTTTATCCTAGGAGAAAATAAAAATAACATTCTCAGACTAGGAAGTATTTATCCTAGGAGAAAACGCAAAAAAAAAAAACGGTCTCAGGCTAAAAAGTATTTATCCTAGGAGAAAATAAAAAATAACGGTCTCAGACTAGGAAATGTTTATCCTAAGAAAAAATGAAAACAACAGTCTCAGACAAGGAAGTGTTTATCCTAGGAAAAAAATAAAAAATAACGGTCTCAGACTAGGAAGTGTTTATCCTAGGAAAATATGAAAAATAACGGCATCAGACTAGGAAGTGTTTATCCTAGGAGAAAATGAAAATAACAGCCTCAGACTAGGAAGTGTTTATCCTAGGAGGTAATGAAAAATAATGGTCTTATACTAGGAAGTGTTTATTCGAGGAAAAAATAAAAAAATTACGGTCTCAGACTATGAAGTGTTTATCCCAGAAAAAATAAAAAATAACGGTCTCAAATTGGGAAGCATTTATCCTAGAAGAAAATGAAAAATAATGGTCTCAGAATAGGAAATGTTTATCCTAGGAGAAAATGAAAAATAGCGATCTCAGACTAGTAATGTTTATTCTATAAGAAAATGAAAATAAGAGTCTCAGACTAGGAAGTGTTTATCCTAGGAAAAAAATGAAAAATAACGGTCTTAGACTATAAAGTGATATCCTAGGAAAAAATGAAAATAATAGGCTCAGACTAGGAAGTGTTTATCCTAGGAGAAAAATGAAAAATAACGGACTCAGACTAGGAAGTGTTTATCCCAGGGGAAAATGAAAATAATAGCCTCAGACTAGGAAGTGTTTATCCTAAGAGAAAATGAAAAATAACGGTCTCAGGCTAGGAAATGTTTATCCCAGGAGAAAATGAAAAATAACGGTCTCAGACTAGGAAGTGTTTATCCTAGAAGATATTGAAAAATAACAGTCTCAGACTAAGAAGTGTTTATCCTAGGAGAAAATGAAAATAACAGTCTCAGACTAGAAAGTGTTTATCCTAGGAGAAAATGAAAAATAACGGTCTCAGACTAGGAAGTGTTTATCCAAGGAGAAAATAAAAAATAATGTCTCAGACTAGGAAGCGTTTATCCTAGGAGAAAATAAAAATACTTGTCTCAGACTAGGAAGTGTTTATCCTAGAAGAAAATAAAAAAACAACGTTCTCAAACTAGGAAGTGTTATCCTAGGAGAAAATAAAAAATAATGGTCTCAGACTAGGAAGTGTTTATCCTAGGAGAAAATTAAAAAAAATGGTCTCAGACTAGGAAGTGTTTATCCTAGGAGAAAATGAAAAAAAAATGGTCTCAGACTAGGATGTATTTATCCTAGGAGAAAATGAAAAATAATGATTTCAGACTAGGAAGTGTTTATCCTTGGAGAAAAAGAAAATATCAATCTCTGACTAGGAAGTGCTTATCCTAGGAGAAAATGATAAATAAACGTTTATTCTAGGAGAAAATAAAAGTAAAGGTCTCAAACTAGAAAGTGTTTATCCTAGGAGAAGATAAAAATAACTAATTGTGCAAGTATAAAAATAAAAATGTTAATAGGTTTTTATTGTAACTCTGTTATCTAATTTGAACATGTGAAACAATGTTTATTTCAGCAAGAAAGCCTCTTATTTTTTAAAAAAAATTGAGTTTTAAATTGGTGGTCGATTTGTCGCCTTGACTTTGAAGATAATTGCTCCTGTTATTACAATGTTTAACCATATCAGCTGGGGCAGAGTGATTATGTTTGCTAGTCAATCTACCTTGATATTATTGAAAACAACTCTAATTGTTCAGAACTTCAAACTTTAGATTTGTCATATTGTTTCCACCCTCCAATAATAATTGAATCTTGTATTCATACAAATTCTCAAAAATTGTCAATTGTTGACAAGTTGCTATGCACATCACTATTTCTTGAATCATGTCACGATTGTTGTGCTGACCAAACTTTGTTTTGTGCATTTGAAGAGACGGTAGCAAATTTGAAATCATTTTCCTCTTGCTTAATGAAGACTAACTCAAGATCGAATTGAGTAACACAAAATAAGAATAAATAATATTTGACCAATTTGAGAAAATAAAAATAAATGGACTCCGTTGATAGTGCTGGTGAATTCTAATGATCCTGACCTGCATTTTGGATTAAATGGTTTGATCTGTTCAATCAATCTAAACTTCATCTTTATCAAACTTTGAAGTTAGACTTCTATAATCTAACTTTGCACTAGATTTATGACTAACACTTGACTTGTGGTACCTCGAAAGGGTTTCACTAACAAGTCTCTCTTTTTTTATTATCTCTCACTCACTATCGTCATACAGTGCCCTAAGGGTGTTCACCAATAAGACTCTCTCATTTTCACTTTCTCTCAACTCAAATGATCTCCTATAGTGCTGTTGAGGATTTTCATCAATAAGATTCTCTCATTTTTACTCCTTATGCGAGTGGCATGACATGTTTCCTTATATGATAATCAACACTGAAAGCTTGCTTGATTTGTCGTTGTTAAAAAATGATCAGAAGGTCTTTATTTGGATTGTAACGTGACTTTTGGACAGGGCTACAAAGAAAGGATCGGCATGAAAGCTCAAAGATATTGCAATAATAGGGTTAAGACTTACAACTTTTGAAATCGACTCATTTTTGCAAAAATAAAATAATAATAATAATAATAATAATAATATTATTATTATTATTATTCCCAAGTTTTTTGTGATGAGGACTTTTTAGACTTTTTTCTTGGTTGGACCGAATGTCAAAATAAGGTTTCCTACGTATCTTGTTAAAGCAGAATCAGGTTGAACGTAGTTCAGGAAGTTTGTTCTTTTGTTGTTATTGATTCTTTTTTCAACCTTTTTTTTTAACACTTTTTTACTTGACTCTTTTTGTGACTTTTTTTTTCTTTTTCAATTTGTGACTTGTTTCTTTTCTTTTTCTTTTTTTTTACTGTATTTTGAATCCAAAAAAGGGTTATGAAAGAGAATATAATTAATTCTCAAAAGGGGTAGCAAAGGATTACACGGTGTTTGGCTAGTAGAATGAAATGTCTTTGTCATATAAATTATTAAAAATAACAAATACAAGCATGCCCTTTAAAATGTGAAGTGAAAATCATACAATCTCTTTGCAACGTATGCATTGATGGATATGTATATCATATTGTTCCAATTGTCAGCTTGAAATCTCCGTTTGAGTAATACCTTCTTGACAACAAATGACATATGTCAATTTAACGAAAATTTAAATTTTCAACCATTTTTTATACTAAAGGATGTATCAAGGTGTTTAAGTCCTTTATTCATTTCCTCAAATATTTTATTTTTAACTTCTTTGATGTATTCATTCCATGATTAGATATAATTTTAAGATTGACCAAATTCCTCTTGTATATCATGTCACAAAAACTAAATTGAAAAAGAGATGTATATATGGAACGCTAAATAGAATATGTCAAAGTGACATAGAACAAAGATTATATTAGGATAAAAGGACTTGATGACAAGACAATAAACTAAATTTTAGGTTATAACTCTGTAATTACCCAAACTACGATAAGACTCAACAAACAGACACATAAGAGAAATGATAGAAAGATTTGACTTACTAAAAAATAAAATAAAAATTACGTAGAAGAAATGATAACAAAATAAACTATCCATACACACTTTTCTAGAGAAAAGA
Organism: Solanum commersonii; assembly: GCA_029007595.1. Lineage (NCBI taxonomy): Eukaryota > Viridiplantae > Streptophyta > Magnoliopsida > Solanales > Solanaceae > Solanum > Solanum commersonii. Next base: position 1,039,394 of record JAJTWQ010000136.1, read on the forward strand.
AAAGTGTTTCTCAATCACCAAACTTGACTTCTTAGCCACTCTTTTGCACGTTAGCCTTCGTGAAAGCTCCACCAATTTCAATTGTCAGTTCTTTAGAATTGAGAGAATTGTCATATTCTTTATTATCACATATCATCTCAATGAAGTGCACATCATTAGATGTTGGTAGAGGATTCTAAGTAACATTTGGGGGTTATCATTTTGGACCACAATCATCTTTGCTTGGATCAACTTTTCCACCTCACTTTTCAAAGTTTGAAAATCTTCAAGTGCCTTGGGGAATCAGAATGGTATGCATATCGTGCTACAGGATTGAAACCTTTTGAATGTGGATATGCATAATTTTGAGGAATCGGCTATATCATATTCAAACGTTTCAATTTTTCTAATAAACTTGTGTAAGACTCTCCAATTTATGTGAAATTGTTCATAGGTCTTTGACTTCCTTCAAATTCCTGTCTTGGATCATTATAAGGTGCTCAAAAATTTTGAGAAGAAGGACGAACATTTTGATGTGTTGGTGCTCGCCATTGAGGATAGTTTAGTGGATAGTCATATGGTTATGCACCATAGACTGCATATTGAGGTGGGACAATAGAGTATTGTGTGTCTTGTATGGGGAATGATGGAATTGAGGTGGTGCATATTGATAAAGTGGACCACTTGGACTTTTTTGTGTGTCTGACACAACATTCGCTACATCTTCCTTCATTTTCTTTCCCCCAAGGTTTCTTGATCCATTCTTAATCACCTATGTTGTGGCTTTCAAGGAAGCTTGAATTAAAAAAAATTCAGACTTGATGTCATTTTACACCATTTCACCAATCTTAATAACTTTGGCGAATGTTTTTCCAACAACGGAGAGTAAATAATGAAAGTAGTTTGGTTCTTGCGCTTGAAGGAAAACATCAATCATTTTAGATTGTTTCACTGGCGGCTTAACCCTAGCAGCTTGCCCCCTCCACCTAATAGCATATTCACAGAAATTTTCGGTGGTCTTTTTCCTCATGTTGGCAAGTAAAGTACGATCTAAAACTATGTCAATGTTATATTGAAATTGTTGAACAAATCATCGAGCCAAATTATCTCGTGTATGTCAGTTAGAAGTATCTTGATATATGAACCATTCTGAGGCAATTCCCATCAACATTTCCCCAAAATAAGCCATGAGCAATTCTTCTTTGCTTGCAGCCCCTCTTAGTTGATTACAATATCTCTTTAAATGAGCTACAGGATCTCCATGTCCATCATATTTCTCAAATTTTGGAGTTTTAAAATTGATGGGTAGATGAACGTGGGAAACATGCATAAATCATTGAATGAAACACTTCTGTGACCTCCCAATCCTTGCATATCTCTTACACTCTGTTCAAAACTCTTCATTTTTTTAGACATTTCTCCATGTTTCTCGTTCTTAACAACTTTTTCAGCTTCAACAGGGGAACTATACTAATGAGTGTGAGGGTAAGAGCCTGGAAATTTATAAGTGAATTCAGGGTTATAATCTTGATCATATTGAACTTTGGATGGAGGATCATTGTTGAATTTTGGCTCCAGTATAGGTTGTAGGACTATATTAGTCAGTGCAGTTGGCATGAAGAGTAGATTACTCATCATAGGTGTACTCAAAGGGTGCACCGTGGAAGTTCCAGCGACGTTGGAGGTGTTATCATATGGACCAAATCCAAGTAGATAAATCAGATCATTTGTCGACACTTGGATAGGGGACGACATATTCGTAATTAGATAGTCACGAATTGAAGATGGTGGAGTTTTTTCATTCATCCAAGATTCGTACATTTCCACCATTTGTTGTATTAACATCCTAACTTCTTCTAGTGACATTGATTCTTGTAACGGCATCTTATTTTGAACCTCATCATTTTCTGACTATGTTCCGTCGTTGCGGGTCATTTTCTCTTTTCCCTTTGACCTTGTATAGTATGGATGACATGCCAGTTTAACCATAAACCGACCACCTTTAAGCTAACTGTGTATTGATAATAAATTTTGTCAGGGTTACACATTCATCAGTTATAACCACATGTTGCACATTATGCATACACATGTATTTTTATTTATAGAATGAGCTTAGAGAACCTAATGGTTAATCCCGACTTGCTCTATATCCATTTCTTTATTATAATTTTCTTATTTATTTATTTTTTAAAACATGACTTGATAATGCGTTGATCAAATCTGTTTGGGATTGCGTGTGTAACATGCTTGAGAACATGAATAAGATCTTAGCATTTTTTTTACTAAAAATAACAAAACTTTTTAAAAAAAAAACTTTGAGATAAGAAAGAAATATTTTGTTTTTGAAACTTTTGAATAAAGAACAAAAAATTTCATTTAATTTGGATAAAGGTTATATATTTTTGTTCGACTAAGGATCACCGAACCAGAGAGAAGGGTTGCCTACGTATCTCATTGAGATGAGAATCAGGTGTGCGTTGTTCATCCAGATTGGACAATTAAAAAAACTTTAAGATATTGACTTGACTTAACAAATGCATTTTTTCCAGAGAATTATGAAAGCAAAATCTCTTGACTTTTTTTTAAAGTAAAAACAAAAAATTGTAATTTTTGTTAAGTAGTGAAAAATCTTTCATTTCATTTTTTGTGAAAAAGGTATAATAACTTCTAAAAGAAGAAATATTTTTATGTTTTCTCCCTTTTCTTATTTTGTAAACATCGAAAGATAACATTTTCTCTCATTCCACTAATCACACTAAAATGGATCATCAACTTTCCAAGACTTTCTAAATAAATGCATTTTCATATAGCACAAAAAATGATCTAAATGGTTAAATATGATAGTGGTATATGTCCTAGACGGATACGACCCCTATGTCGAGTCCTACTAAGTCAAATGCAAATGATGCAAATAAGTTGAGCCTACTAGGGATAACCATGTTTGTATATCATGTTTAATAAGCTTAAATATAAAGAGATTAGTGTCTAAAGTGGCTTACCCGAGTAGAAAACTCGAGCTAGGAAAGGGCAACTTATCGGTAGCAGCGCTATTCCGACTTCATTGTTGGTCCAACCCCACCTAACATGTGCGATTAAAAATCCTTCACTGGTGTCAAGACACTCCAGCTTTATCTCAAGAGGAAGTAGGATGCATAACTGCATTCCTAAGAATGTGTGTGAAGTGTTTTTTTAGAAACTAGTAGGGTGAACGAGAGAAGACAATTTATAATGTAGTTCAACAATATCCAATCAATAAATGAGCAACAAGTAGCACATTAGGCCAGCATACACAATATGTCCAAAACATAAAATAATAAAATCAAGTAAAATTCAATATAACAAAGCTCAAATTCTGGTTAGTCCCCAGTGAAGTCATCAGAGATGTCACACCCTTTTTATACGCACAGCGGAAGGGTTTTTCCAATTTAAGTGACGTTATTGATTTAGAAATTATTTTAACTTTTCAGAGTCGCCACTTGGAATTGATTTTTGGTGTTCCAAGTCACCTTTTTGTTTAACCCCTAATCAAAGAAAATGACTCTTTATTTGGTCTACAAACTAGAAATTTTGGTAAGAAATTTCGTTGACCGAGGGGAAGGTACTAGGCATCCCTCAAGTCCTGTGGTTCTAGCACGGTCGCTTTTATTGACACTTATTTTTACTATTTTTTGGATATATTGTGTCTACAGGTCATGGTTTGCTTTTTTTTTTTTATTATTGTTGAATTTTTATTAGTCTGAACCTAGATGTGTAACCACATTCTTAATCTTGACATTTAGAGGCATAACTGCCTTTTCCTCTTGAATACCTCACATCTAATAATTTCTATTTACACCTCTTGATTTAAAATAATGAAAGTTAATTATTAAAATAATTCGGCCAAGGTGCGTAACTGCATCCTTGAGTTTCTTTTAATGTCTCAAAAAAAAAAATGTGTAACCGCATTCTTAATTGAGACAAGTATTTTTAAAAGGTGTATAAAAGTTTGTTTAACTTTAAAACTAATTATTTTCCTTTATAAATCCAAAACAACTTATTCAAAGCAAATCATTATTATTAACTCCGACAAATTTGTATAAGGTCCAACGAGTTAAATTTAAATAGTAAACAAAAAATGATATGACTTATGATATAAGCTCCTTTAGATTAAAATTTGGAAATGTTAACACCAATAGAAGTTGTATAGCAATAGTAATTCAATTAATGATTCAACCCATCTTAAGCCAAAAATTGTTATTTTAAATAAAACAAAATTCAATGCACTAACTCTAAATCCTTAAATAATTTTCCATATTCAATAAATTCTACATGACATTAACTAGAAACTTATTCAAAGCATCAAAATTTTACAACAATAAATAACAACAAATATATTTAATTCCAATTTTATTTCAATCAAATTATGAATCAAACAAAACTATATAAAAAAAAAGAATCATAAAATTATATCATATTCCATAGATAAAGAAAAGAGATAAGTCAGAGTTAAATACCGCAAAAATAAAATTGAATACCATAAAATCTTGACTGAAGCTCGATTAGAACACCCACAAATCTTTTTTTTCGTGTGGATGTGTGTTGTATTTTTGTTGTGTTTCTTCTTGGTTTTTTACCATTTGTGTTTTGGAGAAAGAAAAAAATATTTTGTTGTGTGTTATTTATTGTGCTTTTCTTTTTCTGTGTTGTGCGTCTGATGTGTGTGTGTCTTTATTAATATGTGTTTTGTATATATTTGGGTGTATGTTGTTGATGTCTTTGGTAGTGTGGGATGTGAGGGTGGTGAGTGGAGTTGAGGAATTGGGGTAATGGGGTGTAGTATAGGTGGGTTGGGGTAGTGGGGGGTAGTTTAGGAGAGGATAATGGGTATTTTTTATAAATTAAATATATATAAAATTATAATAATAAAATATTAAATTTTTTGAACTAATGAAATATAAAAAATATTAAATGACTAATTAAAAGTACAATTAAGAAATAACTAGTTTATTTATTAAATCTAAATTAAAAGAAAATATAATTTTTTTTTCAATTTTTTTCTTTATAACAAAACTTACACTAATAATGAAACTCTATTTTTTTAGTTTTCAAATATTTAAGATAAAAGAAAAATATCTAATTTATATGTAAAAGCAATATTTATGTACTAAAAATGGTCTAAGACTTAAGTTCGGTCAAAAACTAAGTGTCTACGGTCCTTATTAGCATGATTTCATACTTTTATGCATGACTATCATACTTAGTGCATTTTTGTACTAATGCAACTCTTGCCTACATTTCTTATCCTAAAATGTACGGTCCGACGATTTCGATTCGAACCTATGTGGCTAGGATCTTGATCTCTTAGTAATTGAAGAATGAAGATTGGTGAGGACTCATGTTTCGAGGACCAAGCCTTTATTTCATTATGTCTTTTCATTTTAGTTTTGAACTAGATGTACGGGTTACGTCCCAATTTCTTCTTATGTACTAGTTGGATTTGAGACGATGTTTAGATTTCCGCTTTTCTCTGTAAAACTCTTATATATTGAAAATATATTTTAAATCTTTTAAACGTCATTATCTTGTATGATGATGCTAAGTGGCTTGTATGGGGCCTTTCGGGGTCTTGTACACCATGTTACACCTACGGGCTACCTTGGGTCATGACTAGCTCTCATGGCCTTATTGTCTATTAAAGCTAATATCCCACAAAATGACTATGTTTTATTCAAAACTTTTCTTACGTCCTTTATGTTAATATAATATACTTTACCATGCTTTCATGATTTTCATGTCATCTATTCTTTAAAGCTTTTAAATGTCCCATTATGATCATGCCTACTCGTTTTAAGTTACTTATGTTATCATGCTTATGTTTACGCATATTACCTCATACTTAGTATATTAAATGAACTAATGCATACTTGTGCCTACATTGTTTCACTAAGGTAGGGTCTAACACTCTTATTCCCCATACTCGTGGCTAGTTGATTCTATTGGGCTTTTGAAGATTGGTGAGTCCTCATGATTCAAGGGCCAAGAGTATTTTATTGCTTTAATGCTATTTCCATTTTTTTTACTTTGTATGCGATGTATGGCTTATGTCCCAATCACTTTCTTTATGATGCAATAGATGGCTTTGAGACTTATGATTATACTTCCACTTTTGTCAAGACTCTTTGTATGAAATGCTATATTTTAAACTCTTTTATTTCTATTATCTTGTATGATGTATGCTAAGTAGCTTGTGTAGGGCCTTTCGGGGTCATCACAACCCAGGTACCCCCTAGATGTAACATGGCATATAGAACCCTGAACGACTCCATACAAGCCACTTAGTCTTCACAAAATAAGAAATAGAACAATTAAGAGTAAAACACATTTCAAGTCTAAAAAGTTTTTCATAAAAGAAAGCGGAAGTCTAGACATTTGTCTCATCATAGCCATCTATTACAATATTGAATTAAATTGGGCCTAGCCCATACATCATGTCCATAAAGGAAACACAAGAAATGGAAACTACAATAAGGAGAAGTCCTTCCTCGAACCATGAGGACTCTTCAAGCTCAGAAAGAAATCAAATTCCAAGATCTAGACACTAGAATGGAATCCATGTCTGTTGGACCCTACATTTGGGTAAAATGTAGGCAAGAGTATGTGTTAGTACAAAAATGTACGAAGTATGATAATTATGCATAAAAACATTTAAAACATGCAAAACGGGACATTTCATTTCAAAGCATGCAATTTACCAAGTTTAAACATCATCATAAAGGATTAGGAATCATAAGTCATATGCATGGACAACATAAATCAACATCATCTTTAAAACCTTTGCACTCATGTACAATACTTCTTGAATTAATCTTAGTTCTTTATTCACGTTCTTGTTTTGGGATATAATCCTTAACCGACATGAGACCATGTGAGCTATAACATGATCACCCGGGGTTACCCACACCGAAAAGGGTTGTCCTACTTGCCTAAGGTAAGACCATGAACTCTTAGCTTAGGTGGCTCCACTATCTAGATAACCTATGGGGACACATAGTTTATGGGATACGAAGATTGCTATTAGAAACCCTAACTCAACTAACGTAAAAGGTTTCCATCTCATGAGACATACATGGGAAGCCCGTACTCAACTGACGTAAAAGACTTCCATCTGTCACGACCCAAGTCTAGGGCTTAGACGTGACCGGCGAATGGGGAACCCGAGGGAATCCCAAACAAGCCTCATAGCATATCATTACACATCCTTGGTCGCGGAAGCAATTAAAATGACCATAAGCGATACGCATAATCAAGGGGAAATTGGGACTAAGGGAGCAAGACAAAAAGAGAATAATACATAAATACCATAGATGAGTCAAGCTCAAACATAATACACAACTTGTCCAACACCACCTCTAAACATGGATACTTAGCGGGGCCGAGACAAACTACCGGGCTCACCCTCATAGTCAATACATAATTAAAAAGGAAAAGGTCTTATACATAACAAAAGATCATGAGCAACGTCCCCGGAATAGAGGACTCACCAATAACCTTGATAGGAAATCGTATTAGCCACGTGGAGGAGGATGGTCAGACGGTGCTCCGGTCCCTACATGGTGACATCATGTAGGCATAGAGTATGCATTAGTACGTTTGAATGTACTAAGTATATGGGATGCAATGCAATGTAACAATGGATGGACATTATAGGCAAAATGCATAATCGTACCCGATAGATAACATATTAATGAGATGATATGTATAATGATGCTTATATAAAAATCATATTTAGTAGGGCATAGTATATGTGTAGTGAGTGACCATCAATATACCATTTCCAAGGCCTACCACCCCCTTGGAGAGGCGAAAGAGGTACAAATGGTTACCGGGCCTACCACCCCCGAGCTAGGGACCAAGGTACAAACCCCTCGATATGGTTATACGGGCCTACTACCCCCCGTACTAGGCAACCAAGGTACCAACCCCTTGATACGGTTACCCGAGCCTACAACCCCGAGCTAGGCTTGGTCGACTCACACACCATATAGAGAAAATCATATACATGTATCCATTTCATCATCATTTCAATACTTATATAATCATCCGACTCATAGGACGTACATTGGACCTTCCATTTCATAAGAATTCTATAAATGACATTTTATCAAACATATGGTGGGCTACTTGTTCATGTAAATAAAATCATGTGTTTCAAGAGTACTAAGTCCAACCAATTTTCAAAATCTATATAAAACAGCCCACCAACAACATACATATATATATACATATATAACAACCTTCATAATTTGATCATGGAGGTATGAAAACCATAAACATCACATAATAATACCATTTCATGAAAATATGCAAGATAGACCTTAATAGGGTGTGTAGTAGTGATTCCATAATTCAAGAGTTCATAAATGATCATAAGGACCCATAAACTTGAAGTAAAATAGAGGATAAATGGTTGGACTTGTGGAAAGGAAGGTTTCCACAATCAACCCACATACCTCAACTTTGGAGAATTCTTGATGAAGATTGGAATGGAGAATTGCTTGAGATTGAATCTTGAATTCGGAATTAAAGCTTGGGATTCTTGAATTTGGTGGATGATCTTGGTGGAATTTTTGGAGAGGGCTTAGAGAGTGTTCTTGGATGTTTTGAAGTTAAATGACTAAGTATGGATATGTCCCCTTTTTATAAAAAACGTGTCAACACTTAGAAAAATGAGGCGGGTGAACAGAGTTTTCGGCTTTTGGAATTTGCATTTTCTGTCGGACAGGTTTTACGAAAACGGTCATAACTCCTTCATCCTAACTCGGAATGAGGTGAAACAAATTGCGTTGGAAAGCTAACTCATAGGGCTTCAATTTTGATAGTTTGAGCTCCTTCCAGTTCCTTGTGTGCTGAGATATATGCCCCTTTAAAGTTGACCCTCAAAATCGCATTTTTTGCGATTTTCGAATTTTGATACGGTTGCTCTAAAATTCGGGTTAGACCCATTCCCCACTCAATTTGACCCCCTGAATAAGAATATGAAGTCGAATTTTCGAAATGATGCACGGATTTTGAGATATATGAAAATTACAATTTTAGGTGTTTCCGAAGCACATTTTCGGGCATTTTTGGGGTCGTTTCAATATCTCCCCCTTGGGAACATTCGTCCCCGAATGTCAAAGAAATGTACATGAGAGACATAAACATGGCAAATTCAGCCCACATAAGGATGCAACAATGCACTTACACCTCATTTCAAAAACTTCAACATAGTTGTAAAACCACAATGAACTTGTTAACTTAAACATGAATGTATGCAATGACATGGTGGCTGAACTTAAGACCTGAGATTTTATAAAGGGCTTAGATCAATACCTTAAGCTTGAGTGGAGTGGAAAAGATAAGGATATCGCCTTTGCATGTCCGCTTCGGCCTCCCAAGTAGCACTTTCAACTTGTTGATTTCTCCAAAGGACTTTAACGGAAGCCACATCTTTGTTTCTCAATCTCTTCACTTGTCTATCTAAAATCTGGATCGGAACCTCTTCATAGGTTAAATAATCTTCAACAACACCCACAACATCAAGAGACACAATGGCATTCGGATCACCCACACACTTCCTCAACATAGACACATGAAATACCGGATGAACCAAATCCATTTCGCTAGGCAATTCCAACTCATAAGCTACCTTGCCAATTCTCCTCATCACCTTATAAGGACCCACGTATCTTGGGCTCAACTTGCCCTTCTTACCAAAACGAACCACACCCTTCATGGGTGACACCTTCAAATAGACCCAATCACCAACTTGGAATTCAAGAGCCCTTCTCCTCACATCGGCATAGGACTTTTGGCGACTTTGGGCCGTCTTCAACCTTTCTCTAATCATCCTAACCTTCTCAAGAGCCTCCATAACTAGATCTGGTCCTAACAAGGCCACCTCACCAACCTCAAACCATCCAACCGGTGATCTACAACGCCTCCCATAGAGAGCCTCAAAAGGAGCCATACCGATGCTAGAATGATAACTATTGTTATAGGCAAACTCAATCAATGGAAGATGATCATCCCAACTACCCTTAAGTTCCAATACACAAGCCCTAAGCATATCCTCAAGTGTTTGGATAGTCCTTTCGGCTTGTCCATCCGTTTGCGGGTGAAAGGCCGTAGTAAGCTTAACTCTCGTACCTAGACCCCTTTGAAAGGACTTCCAAAAGTGTGAAGTAAATTGAGTACCACGGTCCGATATGATGGATAGAGGAATCCCATGCAACCTTACCAAGTCATGAATATATAATCTTGCATAATCTTCCGCCCCATATGTTGTCTTTACCGGTAGAAAATGAGCCGATTTTGTCATCCTATCAACCACCACCCAAATAGAATCAAAACCTTTTCTAGTCTTGGGTAAATCAACTACAAAATCCATATTAATTTCTTCCCACTTCCAAGTAGGAATCTCTATGTCTTGGGTTAGGCCACCCGGCCTTTGATGTTCGGCCTTGACTTGTTGGTAACTATGACAACCGGAGACGAATTTGGCAATGTCCTTCTTCATGCCTCCCCACCAATACACATCTCTCAAATCTCTATACATTTTGGTGGAACCGGGGTGGATGGAGTAGGAAGAATTATGAGCCTCCTCAAGAATTTTCTCCCTCAAACCATCAACACAAGGCACACACAACCTACCTTGGTACTTAAGGGTACCATCTCCCCCTTGGGAGAAAACTTCCACCTTGCCCTCTTTCACCAAGGCCTTCAATTCTAACAAGGAAGAGTCAAGATCTTGTTTTTCTATCACCTCGTCAACCAAGGAAGACCTAGCACCATCAACAACGACCACACCACCATTACCAACCTCTTTCAACCTAACCCCCAACCTAGCCAACCGATGCACCTCCCTAGCCATTTCCCTATCACCAATATCAACATGAGCTAGGCTACCCATAGACACCCTACTCAAAGCATCCGCCACCACATTAGCTTTACCGGGATGATAATGCACACATATCATAATCTTTAAGAAATTCTAGCCACCTTCTTTGTCTCAAGTTGAGATCTTTTTGGGTGAAGACATATTGGAGGCTCTTATGATCGGTAAACACATCAACATGTACCCCATACAAGTAATGACGCCAAATCTTTAAAGCAAACACCACCGCGGCTAATTCAAGATCATGCGTAGGATAGTTCTTTTCATGCACTTTGAGTTGTCTAGAAGCATAGGCTATCACCTTACCATTTTGCATTAGAACACAACCCAAACCAACTCTAGAAGCATCACAATACACAACAAATCCCTCAAGCCCATCCGGTAGTGATAATATAGGAGCGGACACAAGTTTATCTTTCAAGGTTTGAAAACTCCTTTCGCACTCATCGGTCCACTCAAACTTAGCCTTCTTTTGTGTCAACTTAGTCATGGGAGAAGCAATAGAAGAAAACCCATTCACAAATCTCCGGTAGTAACCCGCTAAGCCCAAGAAGCTCCTAATATCCGACGGGGTCAATGGCCTAGGCCAATTTTTAATCACATCGGTCTTCTTAGGGTCTACCTTAATACCATCCCCGACACCACATGACCTAGGAAGGCAACCTCCCTCAACCAAAATTCACACTTTTCATACTTGGCATACAACTTCTCCTCTCTCAATCTTTGCAACACCACCCTCAAGTGACCCATATGTTCTACCTCGCTATGTGAATAGATTAAAATATCATCAATGAAGACCACAACAAAGGAATCAAGGTAGGGTTTAAAGACTCTATTCATTAGGTCCATAAAGATAGCCGGTGCATTGGTCAACCCAAAGGACATGACCACAAATTCATAATGCCCATACCTAGTCCGGAAGTTTGTCTTAGGAATGTCACACTCCCACACCTTCACTTGATGATACCCGGACCGAAGATCAATCTTAGTGAAGTGGCTAGCCCCTTGCAATTGGTCGAACAAGACATCAATCCTAGGATGATGAGATTTATTCTTAGCGGTGACCTTATTGAGTTGCCGGTAATCAATACACATCCTAAGGGACCCATCTTTCTTCTTCACAAACAACACCGGTGCACCCCATGGTGATTGGCTAGGCCTAATAAAACCCTTCTCCAACAAGTCCCTCAATTGTTCTTTCAACTCCTTTAACTCCGCTTAGGGGCCATACGGTAAGGGGGAATAGAAATAGGTTGAGTATCGGGGAGGAGGTCTATGCCAGAGTATCGTGCGATTTCGGGAGGAACACCGGGAAGGTCATTAGGAAAGACATCAAGAAATTCATTTACGACCGGAACTGACTCTATAGGAAGGGTTTTGGACTCCACATCTCTAACCCTCACAAGGTGATAGAGACACCCCTTAGAGATCAACTTACGGGCTTTAATGCAAGAGATGAACCTACCCTTGACTACCACATTTTGGCTTTCCCATTCAAGAATGGGTTCACTAGGAATTGGAATTTGACCCTACGGGTTCTACAATCAATGGAAGCATAGTATGCATGCAACCAATCCATCCCAAGAATAACATCAAAATCGACCATGTTCAACTCAACAAGATCACAAGGCAATATTTTATGCAAGATGCAAATAGGACAATTCCTATAGACCTTCCTAGCAACTTGTGCCTTGGGGCACCACCTTGTCGGCCCCCTCTCCCCAAAGGAACCGCATTGGCACCTTGTGGACGGACCTCCTTACCCTTGTTGTGATTCCAAGGACAATCTATTGCCTTGTGCCCCATTTCCCCACAACTATAGCAAGCACCGGTATTTCTCAAGCACGGGCCACCATGACCCTTACCACACTTCGGACATACATCAATAGGACCCATACCACCAACACCTTGGGCCCTTGGAACATCATTGGCAAACCCCTTATGGGGCACATGAGAAGACCCTTGGCCTTGATGAAACCGGCCTCCCCTTCGACTTTGGAACTTGCCCTCAAAACGGGCCCTCTTGGCCTCATGACCCCTCCTCTTCCTCAACTTCTCCTCCTCCATTTGTTCGGCATAGACCATCAAGCGGGACAAGTCCATGTCACTAATCAACATTGCGGACCGGCATTCTTCACTCACTAGGTCGGACACACCCATCACGAATTTATTCATTCTAGATCGTGAGTCGGCAACCAAGTGTGGAGCATATCTTGAAAGTTGGTTAAACTTGAGGGCATACTCCCTCACACTCATAGACCCTTGTTTTAAATTCATGAACTCCACCAATTTGGCTTCCCTAAGCTCAAGAGGAAAGAATCGATTAAGGAAAGCCGTTTTGAACACTTCCCAAGGCACCACATAGTTTGCCCCCTTCTCTTCTTTCCATTGGTTATACCATATTTGGGCCACCCCTTTTAGTTGGTAGGCCGCCAACTCTGCCTTATCTTCTGACCTCATGCCCATGATAGCTAATATCTTGTGGACTTCATCAATGAACTCTTGAGGGTCTTCATCTAACTTAGACCCATAGAATTCCGGGATTCATCCGCACGAAGTCTCTCACCCGAGATGCCGGGGTAGGAGCACGAGGAACTTGGGCCCCGTGGTTGGCTTGATTAGCCATAGCTTGAGCAAATAAAGTAAGGGCATCCCGAAGATCCCCATTGGTCGGTTGTTCCTCGGGTGCGCGGGCTCGTTTTCCTCTTGTATTAGGCATGATCTAGCATAACAAAGAACAACCGTTAGGGGAAAAAAAAAACTTAATTCAACTCTACCGCACGACTTAGAACATGAAGAAGGGAAACATTTCCTAAAACGTCTCATAGCCTCCTACTCATAATTGTGGTGCACAACACAACCATGAATCGGACTCTAATCAACGCGGTGTGTTGGACTCGCAGGATCTATCAACCTAGTGCTCGATACCAAGTTTGTCACGACCCAAGTCTAGGGCTTAGACGTGACCGGCGAATGGGGAACCCTAGGGAACCCCAAACAAGCCTCATAGCATATCATTACACATCCTTGGTCGCGGAAGCAATTAAAATGACCATAAGCGATACGCATAATCAAGGGGAAATTGGGACTAAGGGAGCAAGACAAAAAGAGAATAATACATAAATACCATAGATGAGTCAAGCTCAAACATAATACACAACTTGTCCAACACCACCTCTAAACATGGATACTTAGCGGGGGCCGAGACAAACTACCGGGCTCACCCTCATAGTCAATACATAATTAAAAAGGAAAAGGTCTTATACATAACAAAAGATCATGAGCAACGTCCCCGGAATGGAGGACTCACCAATAACCTTGATAGGAAATCGTATTAGCCACGTGGAGGAGGATGGTCAGACGGTGCTCCGGTCCCTACATGGTGACATCATGTAGGCATAGAGTATGCATTAGTACGTTTGAATGTACTAAGTATATGGGATGCAATGCAATGTAACAATGGATGGACATTATAGGCAAAATGCATAATCGTACCCGATAGATAACATATTAATGAGATGATATGTATAATGATGCTTATATAAAAATCATATTTAGTAGGGCATAGTATATGTGTAGTGAGTGACCATCAATATACCATTTCCAAGGCCTACCACCCCCTTGGAGAGGCGAAAGAGGTACAAATGGTTACCCGGGCCTACCACCCCCCGAGCTAGGGACCAAGGTACAAACCCCTCGATATGGTTATACGGGCCTACTACCCCCCCGTACTAGGCAACCAAGGTACCAACCCCTTGATACGGTTACCCGAGCCTACAACCCCCCGAGCTAGGCTTGGTCGACTCACACACCATATAGAGAAAATCATATACATGTATCCATTTCATCATCATTTCAATACTTATATAATCATCCGACTCATAGGACGTACATTGGACCTTCCATTTCATAAGAATTCTATAAATGACATTTTATCAAACATATGGTGGGCTACTTGTTCATGTAAATAAAATCATGTGTTTCAAGAGTACTAAGTCCAACCAATTTTCAAAATCTATATAAAACAGCCCACCAACAACATACATATATATATACATATATAACAACCTTCATAATTTGATCATGGAGGCATGAAAACCATAAACATCACATAATAATACCATTTCATGAAAATATGCAAGATAGACCTTAATAGGGTGTGTAGTAGTGATTCCATAATTCAAGAGTTCATAAATGATCATAAGGACCCATAAACTTGAAGTAAAATAGAGGATAAATGGTTGGACTTGTGGAAAGGAAGGTTTCCACAATCAACCCACATACCTCAACTTTGGAGAATTCTTGATGAAGATTGGAATGGAGAATTGCTTGAGATTGAATCTTGAATCCGGAATTAAAGCTTGGGATTCTTGAATTTGGTGGATGATCTTGGTGGAATTTTTGGAGAGGGCTTAGAGAGTGTTCTTGGATGTTTTGAAGTTAAATGACTAAGTATGGATATGTCCCCTTTTTATAAAAAACGTCCCAACACTTAGAAAAAAAATGAGGCGGGTGAACAGTGTTTTCGGCTACTGGAATTTGCATTTTCTGTTGGACAGGTTTTACGAAAACGGTCATAAATCCTTCATCCTAACTCGGAATGAGGTGAAACAAATTGCGTTGGAAAGCTAACTCATAGGGCTTCAATTTTGATAGTTTGAGCTCCTTCCAGTTCCTTGTGTGCTGAGAGATATGCCCCTTTAAAGTTGACCCTCAAAATCGCATTTTTGCGATCTTCGAAATTTGATACGGTTGGTCTAAAGTTCGGGCTAGACCCATTTCCCACTCAATTTGACCCCCTGAATAAGAATATGAAGTCGAATTTTCGAAATGATGCACGGATTTTGAGATATATGGAAATTACAATTTTAGGTGTTTCCGAAGCACATTTTCGGGCATTTTTGGGGTCGTTTCACCATCTCATTTCAATATCCACTCGGTGCTAAATATAAATCCCACAGAGTACTTATTAAGTCTTACTTAACTCATGTCTCATGGAAGGATGTCTTTGACAATAAATCCAAGTTAGTTCATTAAGATAGCTTATTAGATCATGCGTGAGAAAACCTTTCACCGTCCATGTCCACAAGCAAATCATAGATTCAATTAGGTGAGAAAGCCTTTCAACCTTAGAATCTCATTATATGAGAAAACACTTCAGATCATGTTCATTATGTGTTCAAGAGAATGTCCTTTTCAATTAACACAACAACATTATCATAATCATTAACACTTTAGTCTCAAGTGTCCCTAAAGCATTTACTTGGATTTCATGAAAACATGCATAACCTCATACTTTACCTCTTAAAGGTTCATAACCTATTTTCAACCATCACATCTAGAATTCAAGAATTAGACATGTATTTCATTATAAATCATGTGATTCTATCACTTCATGCATCAATTTATAAAGTTCCTCTTTTATCAACAAAGACCACATTATAAGATGACAATTGAGAAATATGGGGATTTCATGGGTTCTTGGGAATACATCATAAAAACCATAGGAAATCATCAATTCATACTTATAATAACATAATTCAACCATTAGAATCAAGTTTGAAAGGAACCCATGACTTTTGAATCAAACCCTAACAATGGGGGATTTCTATTTTTTTAAATTGAATTTTTAAAGGAACTCCATGGATGCAAGGTGTCCATGGATGAAAGCTATCATACCTTAACAACAAAGCCCAATGCTAAGATTCAATGGAGAATTTTGATCCTTAGATTGAAACCCTGGGGGAAATCTTCTTCTTCTTCAAGTTCTAGAGAGAGAATATGTGAGAGGAATTGGTTTTCTTTAGGGATTTAGGTAGAATGAATTAAGGGTAAAAAGACTTGTATAGGGGTTCTAAATTTAGGAAAAATGACATAGTGTAGGAACTAATTAATTAGGAAAAAGACCCAACTACCTTTGAGTTAATTATCAGCTTCCATCGACTTACCAACCGACGGACCCAGTCGACTGACAATGGATGGATCTAGGGTCCGTCCTGGTGAACCGTGGTTGGTGGTTAGAGATTTTGGCCTTGACCTACAGCCACTGGACTACATGCCGTGGACCCACCTACGGTCTGTAGGTCCAACCATGATCCTTGCTTGGACTGTTCCTGAGGCACCCATCCACGGACCCCAATCGACGGACCGTGGTCTGACCCACGGCCCGTCCTGGTGGACCATCAATCCTAGTCAGAAATTCCTATTTTGGGGGCTCCAACCACGGACCAAACCTACGGTCCGTAAGTCCACCAACGAATCTTCTGTGGTCCTCATGGATGGCACATGTAGGTTTTGAATTTCTGGTTCATTACCCTATTCGAATACAACGTGTTACAATATCTCCCCCTTGGGACCATTCATCCTTGAATGACACTCTATACACCTTACGGGAGTCAAGACTCAAGACTAGCAACCCATCATGCATGCAACATCATAACAATGCACAAAACAAAGGAGGAAACATCAACTCCATACTAATCACATTCAAGCATCACAAGGAAGTAGGAACCACATCTAACAACCCATTATGCATGAAACTTTCAACATTTCTCATGTTCTAGGAGGAACTACCTTCTCTAAACTCAAAACCATGATCAACACAATCTCATGAAGTCAATATGCAATTTACACTCAAAAAGCATAACTAAAACATGTTTAACAATTCTCTCATGAAACATATAGGAAACGCATACTTAATGCACAACAATATGAGGGAATTCAATCATATAATTCATTTTCTTTCTAAACATAAGCATTCATGAACATGCATAACTTAAGGAGATCATGGGACACATAAAACACACATGACTCCAAAACATAGAACAAACCAAGAGGAACTCATTACCTCAAGCTAGAGTAGGAGTAGAAGGAAAGATATGAGGATATCGGGACATCATATCGGCCTTGGCCTCCCAAGTAGAACCTTCAACTAAGTGATTCCTCCACAACACTTTTACAGAAGTAAGTTTCTTATTCCTTACCTTCTTAACTTGCCGGTCCAAAATCTCAATCGAAACTTTCTCATAAGAGAGACTTTCATCAAGTCCCAACACTTCTAGGGAAATTATGGATGTCATATCTCCAACACATTTCTTAAGCATAGAGACATGGAAAACTGGATGCACTGAGCCAACTCATTTGGCAAATCTAACTCATAGGCAACCTTACCAACACGTCTCAAAATTTGATATGGGTCTACATATCGGGGACTAAGCTTCCCTTTCTTACCATACCTCATTACATTCTTCATGGGTGAGATTTTCAAGTAAACTCAATCATGAACCTTGAACTCAAGATCCCTTCTTCTAACATCGACATATGACTTTTGTCGACTTTGAGTTGTTTTCAACCTTTCTCTAATAAGCATGACTTTCTTAATAGCTTCATAAACAAGCTTGGGACATATCAAAGAAACTTCACCCACCTCAAACAAACCTATAGGAGATCTACACCTCCTACCATAAAGAGCCTCAAACGGATCCATACCTATACTTAAAGGTAGCTATTATTATAGGAAAATTCCATCAATGGAAAATGGTTATCCCTATTACCCTTAAAAATCGATCACACAAGCCCTCAACATGTCTTCCAAAGTTTGGATAGTACGCTCCGCTTGCCCATCAGTTTAGGGATGAAAATTTGTGCTAAGCTTAACCTTGGTACCAAGACCCTTTTGAAATGACTTCCAAAATTGAGAAGTGAATTGGGTACCATGATCGGAAATGATAAACAAAGTCACACCATACAATCTTAACATCTCTCTCAAGTACATCTTGGTATAGTCCTCCACCAAATATGAAATCTTGATGGGAAGGAAATGAGTTGATTTCATCATTCGATCTACTATTACCCATATTGAATCATGTTGTCACCGGGTGCAATGCAAACAAACTATAAATTCCATATTCAAGTCTTCCCACTTCCAAGTAGGAATAGCAATGTCTTGGGAAAAACCTCCCGGCCTTTGGTGCTTAACTTTCACTTGTTGACAATTAAGACACTTGGCCACAAATTCCACAAAATCTTTCTTCATCCCATTCCACCAATAAACTTCCCGTAGGTCACGGTACATCTTAGTGCTCCTTGGTGAATAGAATACCAAGAACTATGGGTTTCTTCTAGGATTCATTCCCTCAAGTCATCGACATTCAATACACATAAACGGCCTTGATATTTAAGCACACCATCTCCCCCTTGGGACAAAGCCTCAACGGATTTCTTAAGCACCACCTCTTTTAACTCAACCATAATGGGATCAAGACCTTGCTTAGCCTTCGCATCCTTCACAAAAGACGATTAGGAACCATTATGGACCATGACACCACCCTTGGTAAAATCCACTAATTTAACACCTAATCGGGCCAACCTATGAACATCACAAACCAACTCTTTCTTTTTTTCACCTACATAAGCCACACTACCCATTGATAATCTACTAAGAGCATCTGTTACCTCATTAGCTTTCCTGGGGTGATAAAGGACACTCATGTCATAATCCTTCAAGAGTTCTAACCACCTTCTTTGGTGAAGATTCAAGTCCTTTGACTAAACACATATTGTAGACTTTTGTGATCAGTGAAAACATCAACATGAATCCTATATAAATAATGCCTCCATATTTTTAAGGCAAAAACAACCGCCACTAACTCAAGGTCATGGGTAGGATAATTCTTCTCATGGACTTTAAGTTGTCTTAAAGCATAAGCAATCACCTTACAATTTTGCATAAGCACACATCCCAATCCGACTCTAGAGGCATCACAATACACCACAAAACTATATGTACATTCTGGTAAGGTCAACACCGAAGCGAAAGTAAGTCTATCTTTCAACTCTTGGAAACTTTCTCACAAGCTTCCGACCACACAAACTTTCCCTTCTTTTGAGTCAAAGCCGTCAAAGGAGAAGCAATGGAGGAAAATCCCTCAACAAACCTTCTATAGTAACTGGAAAAACCCAAAAAGCTTCTAATGTCTAAAGGAGACATAGGTCTAGGCCAACTTTTGACCACATCTGTCTTCTTAAGATCTACCTCAATACCTTTGCTTGATACAATATGACCAAGGAAAGCTACGGACCTTAACCAAAATTCACACTTGCTAAACTTTGCAAAAAGATATTGGTCCTTAAGAATTTGCAACACAACCCTCAAATGGTCAATATGTTAATTCTCACTCCTTGAATAGATCAAAATATCATCAATAAACACGATTACGAACATATCAAGGTATTATATAAACACCCTATTCATCAAATCCATGAATGCCGCCGGAGCATTAGTCAACCCAAATGGTATTACAACGAACTCGTAATGACCATATGGGTTCTAAAAGCTGTCTTTTGAATATCATCCTTTCTCACCCTTAATTGGTGATAACCTGAACGAAGATCAATCTTAGTGAAGTAGCTATCCCCTTGAAGTTGGTCAAACAAGTCATCTATCCTTGGAAGAGGATACTTATTCTTAATGGTCACTTTATTCAATTGACGATAATCAATGCACATTCGAAGAGACCCATTTTTATTTCTAACAAACAACACAGGAGCACCCATGACACTACAACATTTTAGGCCTACAACCACCCTAGAAAAGTGTGGCCTAAACTATGAAAAAGTGTGGCCTTTGATAAAAGGCCACACTTTTAGACTTTAAGCAACACTTTTTCAGGGGTGCCCAAAGGGAGCGTAACCTTAGAGTTTAGGCAACACTTTTGAAGTGTCGCCTTATCAGCTACACTTAAAAGCGTAGCCTAAAAGGCAAAAAGGTCACGCTTTCCAGTACCTCATATAGCAACATTTCTATCTTATACAACTACACTTTCAAGTGTGGCCTTTGCTTCCTTATTGCACACAATTTCAAAGTGTTGCCTTTTCTATCTTATGTATGACAACACTTTGAAGTGTAGTCCTTGCCCATCTGCATACACCAATTTACAGTCCTTTGGCTACACTTTTTAAGTGTGGTAATATTAATTAGGCTATAAAATATTTATATGCCACAATTTCTAATTAAAAAACACCAATATTGTTTTTCAATAAATAATCTCAAGCATTAAATTAGCTAATAAGTAATTCAAATATATATATTTGCAATAAACTTCAAAAGATAGCATGTCTTGTGTACATACACATACTTATAAAGCAATATTCTAAATATGTTTACACAATAGTTCAAAGAGCACTCTTACAATAATAGTTCAATATATTCTAGCAATGAATATATTTCACAAAATCAAATATAATGTATTCAAACTTATACAATAGTGACAGAAAAGCTATAATCCCTAGGATGGAAAATGCATAAATCTATATACCCATTATGCTGGATCTCCTGAATTTTCATTCAGCAGTTTGTGATTCTCTCTTTGGACTGGCTATCCTTAGTCACTGGTAGCAACAAGGCACTAGTGCGATCAGGCAGTTCTGCAAGAAAGAATGGGGAAAGATGAGTATGTGTGATGCCGAGAGAAGACTCCTTGCAAAGGCGTTGCACGACACATTATATTCTGTAAACTTCTTGTAAACATACAATCAATCAAAGTAGAATTAAAACACCATTGTCATCTCAGTCAACTACTATTAGTCGTTTTAAAAAATTATATGATACTTGTCCAATAAGTAAACTAACCAGTTTATAGTGCTTAGGTAGAACGAATGCTAAAAACTTGTTTAAATTACCAGTCAAATTGCAGATTGCAGATAACAGTTCCAGTTCTAGATTAATTCCAGATTGCAGCTTTCAGTTACACATTCAAGTAGTTAAAAAAAGTTGAAAAACACTCAGATGGACTGGATTGGCATCTTTCTCCTGTTTTATCAGATGTAGTTAATGGAATTTCAGTCGTGTTAAATATTCCACTGTCCTCGGGGGTTTTAGATGGTATAAATTGTGTATGGAACTTGGAAGTGGAGCATAGTGTTACCTGTTAAACAAGCATTTCTTAAGAAGAACAATATTTGCTTGCTTGTTGATGAATGTACTCCTTCCTACTGATGCTAACCTTGATATCCCTGTTATCACCTAAAACTTGTTGTGCTTTACTCATCTTGAGTAACATACCCAAAGAATTAAAGTGGCATTCAATTATCAAGAACATAAATATTTAATTAGATTTAGTGCAGACTGAGACAGATATGGAGATAGGATACATGCTACTCACATGAGGTGTGACAGTAGTTGTTGTGGTTATAGTTTGTCTTGATGTTCGGGCATGGAGAAATCCTTCACAAACGTTATGAGGGACATCATTTATGTTGATGAGAGTTGTTTTCTTGTTTCCAGTTGAGTAGTTCATCATGTTATCCCCAGCTTCATAGCATGTTTCACTAGATATTGTGGAGACAGTAACAGTGACTAGTCGTCTTTCAGGGACAGGCTTGACAGGGAATGCTAGGTTGTTGTTATGAAAATTATTAGTGTAAGGAAGCAATGAAAGAGGAGCTATGGCAGTAGAAGAAGAGACATCGGGTGGTGTTTGGACCAAATTATTAGTGTAATTATTGTTAGCTCCTTGCCTTGATCATTTGATCTCTCCATTGCTACATCTACTACTTGCACTCCCTGTTTCTCACTTCCTTGTTCCATTTCCTTTCTCTTAACTTCAGCAAATAGTTCAGCCAACAACTTAAATGTTGTGATCACGTTATCTTTTTCTTCCAGTTTAGACACAAGGTTCAGAAACTTTTTCTGTATTCATCACCCAATTAACATTTAACAGTCGACAGAAATTACTAGTACTAAAAATATCACGACTCATACGGTAACATGCATGTCTTACAGTACCATGAATCTCTCCACTTCCTCACTAATCAACCATAATTCAGCCCCACCTCTCCCTTTCCCCTTCACCCTAACTAGAAATAAAAACTCAGAGAACTATAGAGGGGAAATAGTGCATTTTTGATGGATTACATTAGAGACATCAGAAATGATTGAGTTGTGTATCTCAAATGTGAGTTACAACACAATATGAAATTATGGAAGTGTGAGTTGCATCTAATTCCACATGCAAGGCAATAACATACATATAGGTTGATTAATTAGAATACCTCCATATTTTCCATGAAATCTGAATTGGGTATCATTAATTGTTTCTTGCACATTTCCTGCCACTTAAACAGAACATGAAGTATAATTACCAAAAGGTTAAGTCTTAATTTGTAAACCACTCAAATGACAAACTTTTGGCTTTTGGAAATAAATACCATTGATGGAATAGCTTTCCTTGAAGTTTCAATAGCTTTGGTTTCTTGTTGCGTCTTCTTCAATTCAAGCTCCTCAGTCTTTCTACTCAAATAAAAACACAGCCATAGATATTTATATATCACCAATGTACAAGCTTATAATTATAGTATGAAAATTAATTCTTGCATGAATTGGAAGAAGCAGCTGCATTTTCTTAGCAGGAAGGTGTGTCATATATACTAATGAAAGAACAAAGATATGAGATCATTTTTAGCATAATAAACACATTTTTGGACCATTACTTGCATTCAATTTACACCACCAATTTTAACAAAGAGAGGAACAAATCGATTTGCTCACAAATACAATCATTGATTTTTTTTACGACAGGTAGAAAAAGAACTAACTTGATGAAGACAATGAGTCTCAAATAAGATCAAGATTACTGCAATTCTTCATAAACCAAATGAACAGACCCATTTTCTCACAAAAGGACCTATTATCTCAAAGGTATTTAAACAATCAGAAGCTGCAACAAATTGACTCACACATGTTTCCTCAACTCATGATCAAATTGAAAGAAAAAAACAGAAGCTAACACATATATAACACGATGCAAAGGGATTCGAAAACAGAGTTAATGAAGCAACCACAACAGGGAAAGAACTTGATACATCATTCTGCATTTATTTGACAAAAAATTAACAAACCTATGAAAACCAACTGTTAAAGAGAACTTAAAAGACATAGTAAACATAAAAAAGAAAGCGGAACAGAAGAAAACTGGACAAAATCGATCCTCACAAGTATAAGATTTAAAATGAAAGCACTAGAGACACAAGATGAAATCTAAAACCTTGACGTCTTGATCCACTCATCCAACTTGAGGTGCACGAATGAAGAACGTGATGTCTAACATAAAATGCTATCACAGAATCCCAACAAATAAGAATAAAGTAAGACAAGCTGAGAAATTTGTCTCTTGATTTCGAAAAATGTTTCAATACAGTTCTTTAGTACAAGCCCGCTGACATGTGAACTCTCGAAACTGCCTGTAGTCTATAAGGAGGATCATGTGGCAGCATTAAAGCTTGAGAAGAGAAGGTAAGTGAACTCGTATATACGTCCAATATTATTTTCTTGAAACGTCTGAATTCTGTTTTAGAGTTGTTAGATCCTCTTCATATGATCTTGGAGAATCCGCACCTCAAAAGTTAGCTTTTGCATTTGAATTAGGTCCCAAGTCCATTATCGAAGAATATGTCAAGCTTAAGCTTAGTTTAAGACTGCCTTGTTTTTGGAGAACAAGAAGAAAAATACAAAATTGCAGCAAAACATACTACACTAACAAAACAATAAAAATGACTTTGCCAATAAAGTTTCATGTCCTGTTACATTGCCTAAATCATCTAAACCCACACTTAAGTCTCTATTGAAGTGATTCGACATTCATGTTCACGTTATTCTGTTTCCCTTTCATGCAGGCACAAAAATTGACAATGCTCTCAATCACAAAAGAAATGCAAAAAGAAAGTAATGGACAAAGAGGATACTAAACCAGACGATGTTAGCTCTAATGAGGTACATTTCTCAGTTTTTGCTCCTATCAAACACTAAGTTCAAGTACTTCAAAGCCAAGAATTGTATGTTGTAGTAGCCAATAAAGAGTAGACTTTCAACAGTCTTTAAACTACTAGAGCCAGGAAGTAGCAGTACTACTTTACTACTACAACTACTACAAGCACATCTTCAAGTACTTCAAAGCCAACTGAAAAATCTCAAGAGTCCTCAGAGTTCTCCGAGAAGTACTGAAACATATCATAATTCCACTATGAACATCAAGAATATACCTCCATTGCCAAATGCTAGAAGAAACCGAACTAATAAGTACAACAACAACAAGGACGCGATGAACAGATTGAGTCGAGTCCAAAGGTCTCAATCAAGCAAAGATTTTTTGAGATCTTGATCATCAAAAATCAACTGATGAAGCTAAAATACGAGCTACACTCCCAAAAATTGTATAAAAAACACAAGCATATCAAAACCCTAAAGCTAAAATTTAGACTTTCAAAGATAGAATTTGTTACCTGATAAACCCTATTCCAACAAAATCCTATTTTCAACAAGAACTATGATGTAAATCTTGTCCTTCAGCGAGAATCTCTTCAGCTGTTGAGGTCTTCAGTTCGGTCTGAAATCGTGTTCCTAGCTTTAGTTCTGTCTGAAATCGTGTTCTTAGCCAACAACTCCAAAGTTATCAATTCCTTCTTATTCTCCCCTTCTAAACACAAAACAAAAAATCAATCAATAACAAGAAGACTATTTTTAGTACTTATGGAATAGTGAATCGAACTCACGCTTGATGAAATTGTTATCGGAGAAGAGAACCGAACTCACGCTTGACGAAATTGTTATCGGAGAAGAGAATCAAACTCACGCTTGACGAAATTGTTATCGGAGAAGAGAATCGAACTCACGCTTGACGAAATCAGTTCTTTGACTGCAGTTCTTCATCTATTCAGTTCTTCAAATTAGTTCTTCAACTCTTCACTCCGAGAAAGAGAGAAACTCACGCATGTTTTTCTCACATATGTATTATGTATTAAAATTAATATTTTATGAATTATTTTTCTTGGCCAATAAAAATGGGAGGGAGACTTAAAATTATGTTGGAGGGAAAATTTTAGTGAAAATTTTAAGGCCACACTTTTAATGTGTTGTTTTTACAATTATTAAAATAGGACACTTTAAAAGTGTAGCCATATATGTTAATAGTTGTTGTTAATTATATCATATTGTAACAACACTTATAAAGTGTAGTTTATACCATTAAAGAGTATACTTTTTAAATGTTGCCAATATAAAGTGTAGCTAAAAACTTGGGCTACGCTTTGAAAGCGTCCCCAAAAATATTTTAGGCAACACTTTACAAGCGTTGTCCAGAATTAGTGTGGCCCTAGGCCTAAAATGGTGTAGTGTGAAGAGATACTTGGTCAGATAAAACCTTTATCCAACAAATCCTTTAGTTTCTCTTTTAACTCCATCGAAGCCATTCTATAAGAAGGGATAAAGATAGGTTGCATATCTGAAAGAAGGTCAATACCAAAATCTATTTCCCGCTTGTGAGGAATATCAGGTAAATCATTGGGGAAAACTTCTGGGAATTCATTAACTATGGGGACCGACTCCAGAGTAGGGGTTTCAGAATCTACATCCCTCACCCTAACAAGATGGTAAATACACCCTTTAGAAATCATCTTTTTAGCTCTAACACAAGAGACAAACCGACCCTTAGGCATAGAATTTCCCCCTACCCCTCTAGGATAGGCTCATTTGGGAATTGGAATCTAACCACCTGAGTCCTACAATAAATAGAGGCATAACATGCATGCAACCAATCCATACCAAGAATCACATCAAAGTCTAACATGTCAATCTCTACCAAGTCCACAAGAGTAACTCTATGGGATAGGGAAACAAGACATCTTCTATAGACCCTCTTATCCACCACAGAACCACCAATAGGAGTAGAGACAAAACAAGTTCTAATAACACTTCCGGGGGAACATCAAACCTTATCGCCACATATGGTGTCACAAAATATAAAGTAGCATTGGGATCTAACAAAGCATACACATCAGGATGAAAAACTTTTTACATATTGGTGATTACATCCGGGGAGTTCATTGGTCACCTCGGGATTGGAGAGCATAAAAATGGTTTTGCTTTAGAGAATTGGAGTTTGAACCAGTAGGAGGGGCTTGCTTTCCCTCTCTCCTCTTAACCTTGAGCATCGGGCAATCTCTCACCTTGTGGCCACTTTTGCCACAACTATAGCAACAATTTGTGCCGGCTAGGCACTTTCCATCATGTTTCTTTCCACACTTCACACAAGTAGATCTAGCAAAAGAAGAACCACCTCAATTTCATCCTTGAGGTTTAGGGTTAGACAGCCTTTCCTTATTAGACTTTGGAGGAGCATTATAGGAATCTTGACCGGAAAACCTTGTCCAAATCTAGGCCGACCTTGTCCATCGGTCTTTACATTAGAGAAGTTTCCATCACCAGTCCTAGCCCTTTTCACCTCCCTAGACTTTTCCTTGAGTTTATCTTCCTCAATTTGTTGTGCATGGACCATAAGACGAGAGATGTCCATGTCACCAATGAGCATGGAGGTACGACTCTCTTTGACCACTATATCAAAAATATACTCATCACAAAATGATTCATCTTAGCTCTAGGATTCGCCACCATTGATGGAGCATACCTACACAATTGGGTGAACTTTAGGGTATACTCTTTCACACTCATACTTCCTTGACGAAGGTTAATGAACTCTTGCACCTTTGCTTCCCTCAATTCAAAGGGAAAGAACCTATCAAGAAATGCCAATTTAAACAGTTCCCACTCTACGGGACCCACTCCAATTGGCCTTGCGTGTTTCCACTAATCATACTATATTTAAGTAACCCCCTTCAATTGGTAAGCAACCAATTCTGCTTTTTCTACCGGAGTCACCCCGATAATAGCAAGTACCTTATAGACCTCATCAACAAACTCTTGAGGGTCTTCCTTAACTTTGGAAACATAAAATTCCAAAGGGTTTATCCTCATAAAATTCCTCACTCTCGAAGTCGTCGTACCTGCATTTGGGTTCATGGGAGCTACTACCTCTCGATTGGCTTGTGATGTCCTAGCTTGGGCCAATATTTGAAAAATTGACCTAACCTCCACTTAGTCATATTCTCAGCCAAAGGATTTATCGAAGCTTGGGGAGGAGCTCCTTGTTTGACATTTTCACCCTTCATCCTTTTAGCAGCCCTTCTAATAGTCATATCCTGAAATACATAAGGCAAGGATTAGGAAAGAGAACTTTTCAAGCTAAACTCTAAGGAATGACTTAAAAGTAACTAAGAGGTAAAATTTCCTAAACATCTTGTAGCCACTCATTCATAAATGTGGCACAATTCACACTCATGAACAAGACTCTATAAGACATAGCTTATGAAACACCATCCTAGGATCATTCTAAACCTCGTGCTCTCATACCAAGTTTTTCACTACCCAGGGGTACCCCCTAGATGTATCATCGTGTATAGAACCCCGAAGGACTCCATACAAGTCAC
Organism: Solanum commersonii; assembly: GCA_029007595.1. Lineage (NCBI taxonomy): Eukaryota > Viridiplantae > Streptophyta > Magnoliopsida > Solanales > Solanaceae > Solanum > Solanum commersonii. The sequence continues at coordinate 1,067,604 of JAJTWQ010000136.1, forward strand.
TTACTCCTCATAACACAAGAAATAGAACAATTAAGAGTAAAACACATTTCAAGTCTAAAAAGTTTTTCATAAAAGAAAGCAGAAGTCTAGACACTTGTCTCATCATAGCCATCCATTACAATATTGAATGAAATTAGGCCTAGCCCGTACATCATGTCCAAAAAGGAAATACAAGAAATGGAAACTATATTAAAAAGAAGTATGTCCTCTAACCATAAGGCCTCACCAAGCTCGGAAAGAAATCAAAGCCCAAGCTCTAGCAACTAGAATGGAAACCCTGTCTGTCTGACCCTACATTTGGGGAAAAAATGTAGGCAAGAGTATGCATTAGTACAAAAATGTACTAAGTATGATAAATATGCATCAATACATTTAAAGCATGCAAAAAGGGACATTTCATTTCAAAGCATGCAATTTACCAAGTTTAAACATCATCATAAAGGATTAGGAATCATAAGTCATAAACATGGACAACATAAGTCAACATCATCTTTAAAATATTTGCACTCATGTACAATACTTCTTGAAGTAACCTTAGTTCATTATTCACGTTCTTGTTGTGGGAGATAAGCCTTAGCCGACATGAGACCATGTGAGCTATAACATGATCACTCGGTATTATCCACACCGAAAAAGGTTGTCCTACTTGCCTAAGGTAGGACCATGAACTCTTAGCTTAGGTGGATCCACTAGCTAGATAACCAATGGGGCCACATATTTTATGGGATACGGAGATTGCGACTAGAAACCCGGACTCTACTAACATAAAAGGTTTCCATCTCATGACACATACATGGGAAGCCCGGACTCAATTGATGTAAAAGACTTCCATCTCATTTCAATATCCACTCGGTGCTAAGCATAAATCCTATTGACTACTTATTAAATCTTACTTAACTCATGTCTCGTGGAAGGATGTACTTGACAATCAACCCAAGTTAATTCATTAGGATAGCTGATTAGATCCTGTGTGAGAAAACCTTTCACTGTCTATGTCTACATGTAAATCCTAGATTCAATTAGGTTAGAAAGCTTTCCTACCTTAGAATCTTCATTATGTGAGAAAACCTTCACATCATGTTCGTTATGTGTTCATGAGAATGTCCTTTCAATCAACACAACAACATTATCATAATCATTGACACTTTACTCTCAAGTGTCCCTAAAGCATTTACTTGGATTTCATAAAAACATGCATAATCTCATACTTTACCTTTTAAAGGTTCATAACCTACTTTCAACTATCACATTTAGAATTCAATCATTAGCATGGATTTCATTATAAATCATCTGATTCTATCACTTCATGCATCAATTCATGAAATTCCTCTTTCATCAACAAAGACCCACATTATACGATCACAATTGAGAAATATGGGGATTTCATGGGTTCTTGGGAATACATCATAAAAACCATAGGAAATCATCAATTAATTCTTATAATAACATAATTTAACCATTAGAATCAAGTTTGAAAGGAACCCATGACTTTTGAATCAAACCCTAACAATGGGGGATTTTTATCTTTCTTTAGAAATTGAATTTTTGAAGGAACTTCATGGATGCAAGGTATCCATGAATGAAAGCTATCATACCTTAACAACAAAGCCCAATGCTAAGATTAAATAGAGAATTTGGATCCTTAGCTTGAAACCCTACGTGAAATCTTCTTTTTCAAGTTCTAGAGAGAGAATATTTGAGAGGAGTTAGTTTTCTTTTGGGATTTAGGTAGAATGAATTAAATGGGGTGAATTTGGGGTAAAAAGACTTATATAGGGGGTTCTAAATATAGGAAAAATGACATAGTATAAGAGTAAATTAATTAGGAAAAGACCCAATTACCCCTGAGTTAACTATCAACTACCACCGACTTACCAACCAACGGACCCAGTAGACGGACCTACGGTCTGTCCTGGTGAACCATGGTTGGTGGTCAGAGATTTTGGTCCTAACCTACGACTACTGGACCACGGGTCATGGATCCACCTACAGTCTATAGGTCCAACCGTGGTTTTTGCTTGGATAGTTCCTAAGGCACCCATCCACGAACCTAGTCGATGGATCGTGGTCTGACCCACGGCCCGTCCTGGTGGAACATCGATCTTGGTCAAAAATTCCTATTTTACGGGCTCCAACCACAGACCACACCTACGATCCGTGGGTTGGTCCTCATGGATGGCACCTGTAGGTTCTATATTTCTTGTTCATTACCCTTATTTGAATACGGGGTGTTACAGTGGTTTTATACATCATATCATGTCTAGGTTGTACTTTAGGTCGTGACAAACTTGGTATTCAGAGCACATGGTTTAGAAAGGTACTAGGATGTCTCATAAGCCATGCCGTGTATAATCCTATTCATGAGTGTGAAACGCACCACATTTATGAATGAGAGGCTATAAGATGTTTAGGAAACTCCACTTCTTTCATCACCCTAAAGTCGTGTGATAGAGTTTAACTCTTTATGTCTCCCTCTTAATACCTATCTGATGTTTTTTCAGGTATGTCCCTCGAGGAGCATACGTTGGAAGGAATGTGGGTGAGAATATGGAACGAGAAGCTCCTTAAGAATCTCTACAAGTTTCGGCTAATCATTTGGTTGAACAAGTGACTAATGCGGAGTTTAGGGCTACTTTTCAAGTATTGGCTCAAGCCATGATGGCCTAAGACAATAGGGAGGTTGTGGTCCCCGTGAACCCAAATGTGGGTACAGCGGTAACCAGAGTCAAGGACTTCACTAGGATAAATATCTAGAGTTTCATGGTTCCAAGGTTGAGGAAGATCCTCAAGAGTTCATTGATGAGTTATACAAGGTGTTGCTGATCATGAAAGTGATGCCAGTGGAAAAGGCGGAATTGGCCACTTATCAACTTAAGGGTGTTGCTCATGTTTGGTTCAACTAATGGAAGCAAGAGATGGTAGTTGATGCGGATACTCTTGATTGGGAAAATTTTAAAGGTGATTTCTTTGATAGGTTCTTTCCCCTTGAAATGAGGGAGGCGAAGGTACTTGAATTCATTATCCTTCTTCAAGGAAATATCAGTGCGTAGGAGTATGCCTTTAAGTTCACATAATTGTATAGGTATGCTCCTACTATGCTTGTCAACTCTGGGGCAAAGAAGCACAAGTTCATCTCGGGTGTGTCCAAAATGGTGGTTAAGGAATGTCATACCACCATGCTCATTAAGGAAATGAAAATTTCTCGTCTAATGATTCATGCTCAACAAATCGAAGAGGAGAAACTGGAGGAAAAGTCTAGTGAGGTAAAGAGGGGAAAGATTGGTCATGGTGATTTTTCATATTCGAGGTTCGATGAACATGGTCTTTCTAAGGTTCGATAGAGGTTTTCCGATAAAGGTTCCTCTAATGATCCAGCTCCTAATTTCAACAAGGAAAGAGTGTTTAATCCTAAGCCTCAATAAGGAAATGGCTATGGAAATGGTTATTCAGTTCCCGTATGTCAAAAGTGTAGCAAGAGTCATTCGAGAAAATGCTTGAGGGGTAATGATAATATTTTTGGTTGTGGAAAGAGTGGTCACCACTTGAGGGATTATCCATATAGATATGACAAGGGAAAAGATGGTAGGCAAGCTCCGTCTAGTGATGCGGGTTTAAGTGCTCCAAACAAAATTGATTTTATGCACTTCAAACTCATCATGATCAAGAGAGTTCTCCTGATGTGGTTACCGGTATGTTGAAAGTCTTTCATCTTGATGATGTTTATGCTTTATTTGATCCCTATGTTACCTTATATTTTGTGATACCTTATGTGGCTATGAGGTTTGATGTTATTCTTAGTATGGACTGGCTCCATTCTTTTTATGCTTCTGTTGATTGTAGGACCCGAGTGGTAAAGTTTCAATTTCCTAATGAGCCCGTCCTAAAGTGGAAAGGGGGAAATTTTATGCCTAATGGCCAGTTTGTTTCTCGTCTTAAAGCTAGAAAGATAATTTCTAAAGGTTGTGTATATCATCTTGTTCGGGTTAGGGGTATGGGTTCTGAAACCCGTATATTTGAGTTGATTCACGTTATTAATGAGTTTCTGAAAGTGTTTCCCGATGATCTACCCAGTGTTCCATCCTAAAAGGGAAATAGACTTTGTTATTTACCTCCACCTAGAGATTGGTTGTGTATCTGGACGAGGTTAATACCGAAGTCTATTTCCCTTTTGGGAGGAACACTGGATAAATCATCGGAAAATACTTCTGGAAACACATTAACAATGGGGACCGACTCAAGAGTAGGGGTTTCGGAATCTACATCCCTAAGACGAACAAGATGATATATGCAACCCTTTGAAATCATTTTTCTAGCTTTAAGATAATAAACAAAATGACCCTTAGGCATAGAATTTCCACTGTCCACTCGAGGACTGGCTCATTAGGAAATTAAAACTTGACCACTCGGGTCCTACAATCAATAGAGCATAACAAGAATGGAGCCAATCCATACCAAAAATAACATCAAAATCTAACATATAAGGCTCTCCAAGATCAACATGAGTTACTTTGTGGGATAAGGATGTAACGACCCGAGAGCACCCCCTAGTCGTTTCCAGCGTATTAGACCTCGAAGATACCTTATTCAAGGCCTTAGCATTCATCATAACATGTATCATAGAATAAAGTCACGAAAAATTCAAAACTTTTACTTTGGAAGTTCAACTTCACTTCATATATGAAAAATAGAATCTAACTTCGTCACAATGCACCATCGAGACATAGAAGTATCAAAAATGGGACTTAACCCTTACATCAATAAGAAATCTTGAAAATAGGAAGTACAACAATGTCTTTCAACATAAGCAAAGAACTAAACATAGAAGCTAGATCATAGAGTCTGTCCTTGGACTTGAGGACTCACCAACTTGGGGAAGCAACTCCAAGTGTCTTGAGAAGTAAGCTTGAATCCTCAACAACCCGAACCTAAATGTTTGGGAAAAGGGAGAAAATAGGGGTTAGTACAACACACGTACTAAGTATGGCTACTATGTATAAAAACCATTGAAACATGCATAAAAGGACATTTAGTCAAACACATCCTTTTTACGAAGTAAATCCAATATGCACAAAAATTAAGCTTCATAGTCCAACCCAACATAATATCATCTCAACATGTAGACAACCCAAGCATATACTAGTGCAATGCAAAGAATAGAAACCCATAACCCTATTCAAAGCCAAGTATCACATTAAGCAACCTACTTCATGCATACATTCATAAGATCATATTTCATCATAACATACCATATTCATAATGATCATACATAACATAGCTTCAACATACATAAGTCATAATCATCATAATCATCAAAATCATAAGAGAACACTACTATAACCATCTCTTAGGATTCCACAAGTTCAATGTGCAAGAGAAGTCTCATACCCTCCCTTACACTATGTAAAAACCCTTAAGAAATCTCTAGTAAGAGTTCACACCTTTCATACCTTCATTTACTTTTACATTAGGGAAATATAACAATAACCAACATAGACTATGAGAGCTACATGGAATTCGGTGTTGTACTCCCACATCGAAAAGAGAGGGTTAACACTTGCCTAAGGTGTAACCATTCGTACATAGCTATCTAGGTTGGATCCACTAAGCTAGAGTCCTATGTGGGCACATAGTTAAGGGTCAAGGAGATTGCTTCTAGAAATCCTAACTTACTAAACATGCGGGTTTCCATCTCATGAGACAACACATACCGTGGGTAATCTGTACTTGCTAAACATGAGGAAACCCATGTGGGGAGCTGGACTTACTAAACACGAGACCTCCATCTCATTTACATGCCTTTTCGGTGCTAAGCATCTAATTCCCTTTTGTAATCATTTTTAATCATCACATAAGTTCACATTAGCCTTTACTAGACTCTTATGTAGACAACTTACCATAATAGCACATAAGTGTTCATAAGTACTCAACAATCCTTTCACTTTAGAAACAATTAGCAAGTGAGTAAACCTTTCACTTTACATTACATTATAATCATGAGAACTACATTTCAATCATATAGCAATCATACTATAACATAAATTCATACTTCATAGCTAATTCAAGTGTAGAGGGTTAAGGATGAGGAAACTAGGTCATCAACACCACAACAACACATTAGGTATAGCATCATTACAATCTAAGAAATTCACCTTTCATACTTGAGTTCAAAGAAGAACCAACCTTCATACTTTCTTTCCCTTTGTGGTACATCCTGTCATGACCCAAGCCTAGGGCCTAGACGTGACCGGCGAATGGGGAACCCGAAAAAACCCCAAACAAGCCTCATAGCATATCATTACACATCCTTGGTTGCAGAAGCAATTAAAAGGACCATAAGCGATAAGCTTAATAAAGGGGAAATCGGGACTAAGGGAGCAAGAAAAAAAAAGGAGAATAATACATAAATATCATAGATGAGTCAAGCTCAAGCAAAATACACAACTTGTCCAACACCACCTCTAAACATGGATACTTAGCGGGGCCCGAGACAAACTACCGGGCTCACCCTCATAGTCAATACATAATTAAAAAGGAAAAGTCTTATACATAACAAGAGATCATAAGCAACATCCCCGGAATGGAGGACTCACCAATAAGCTCGATAGAAAATCGTATTAGCCATGCGGAAGAGGATGGTCAGACGGTGCTTCGGTCCCTACATGGTGACATCATGTAGGCATAGAGTATGCATTAGTACGTTTGAATGTACTAAGTATATGGGATGCAATGCAATGCAACAATAGATGGACATCATAGGCAAAATGCATAATCGTACCCGATAGATAGCATATTAATGAGATGATATATATAATGATGCTTATATAAAAATCATATTTAGTAGGGCATAGTACATGTGTAGTGAGTGACCATCAATATAGTATTTCCAAGGCCTACCACCCCCTTGGAGAGGCGAAAGAGGTACAAACCCCTCAATGTGGTTACCCGGGCCTACCACCCCCCGAGCTAGGGACCAAGGTACAAACCCCTCGATATGGTTATACGGGCCTATTACCCCCCGTACTAGGCAACCAAGGTACCAACCCCTCATATGGTTACCCGGGCCTACAACCCCCCGAGCTAGGCTTGGTCAACTCATAACATTATATAGAGAAAATAATATACATGTATCCATTTCATCATTATTTCAATAATTATATAACCATCCGACTCATAGGACGTACGTTGGACCTTCCATTTCCTAAGAATTCTACAAATGGCATTTTATCAAACATATGGTGGGCTACTTGTTCATGTAAATAAAATTATGTGTTTCAAGAGTACTAAGTCCAACCAATTCCAAAATTCATATAAATCAGCCCACCAACAACATACATATATATATCAACCTTCATAATTTGATCATGGAAGCATGAAAACCATAAACATCACATAATAATTCAATTACATGATAATATGCAAAATAGACCTTAATAGGGTGTGTAGTAGTAATTCCATACTCAAGAGTTCATAAATAACCATAAGGACCCATAAACTTGAAGTAGTAATAGAGGATAAATGGTTGGACTTGTGGAAAGGAAGGTTTCCACAATCAAACCCACATACCTCAACTTTGGAGAATTCTTGATGAAGAATGGAATGGAGAATTGAAGCTTGAGATTGAGTCTTAAATCCGGAATTAGAGCTTGAGATCCTTGAATTTGGTTGAGGATCTTGGTGGAATTTTTGGAGAGGGTTTAGAGAGTGTTTTTGAGTGTTTTGAAGTTAAATGACTAAGTATGGGATATGTCCCCTTTTTATTAAAAAAAACGTCCACAACACTTAGCCTAAAAAATGAGGCTGAAAAAAAAACAGCTCACTGGAATTTTCAGGATTGCACAGACAGGTTTTACGAAAATAGTCATAACTCCTTCATCCTAACTCGGAATGAGGTAAAACAAAGTGCGTTGCAAAGCTAACTTGAAAAGATTTAATTTTTATAGTTTGAGCTCCTTCCAGTTCCTTGTGTGCTAAGAGATATGCCCCTTTAAAGTTGACCCTCAAAATCGCATTTTTTGCGATTTTCAAATTTTGATACGGTTGCTCTAAAATTTGGGTTAGACCCATTTCCCACTCAATTTGACCCTCTGAATAAGAATATGAAGTCGAATTTCCAAAATCATGCACGGATTTTGAGATATATGGAAATTACAATTATAGGTGTTTACGAAGCACATTTTCGGGCATTTTTGGGGTCGTTTCACATCCATACTTCAATTACCCATAATTCATAACCAATACATAATACAAGGTAATTCATGAAGTAATAACATAATCAATATGACTATAAGCAATTGATATATTCCCTTCATAGCCTTCAATGCTTCATTCAAAGACTCAACCCTAATTTCATAGAATTTATACATAACCTAGGGTTGAATCATCATACAAACATGAATTACATAACATCACATTCAATTCATAGCCTTCAATCAATATTCAACACAAACTAGGGTTAGAATTAGGAAAAGAAGGAGAAACATGGGTCTCATGGAGAATTCTTCAAGAAACCACCAAAACAACATAAATTCATTCATAATTGTTCATATAACATCAATCAAAGTTAATTTATAACATCAATTTCACTTTAGAAAGAAGACCCACGTTTTTTGGATTGAAACCTAGAAATTGGAGATTTTGAAATTCATCTTGAAGGGGTCTCTTAGGGAAAGGAATCCCAAGAGTGATAAGCAATCATACCTTATAGATGAATTAACCACGAAAATCTGAGTTGAACCAGTGGAGAGTTGGTCTTCTTCTTGAAGCTCTAATCTTCTTCAATGGAGTTCTTGAGAAGAGAGAGAGTAGAGAGAAGGAGGAACGTTAGGTTTAGATCTTTGGGGTTTTGTGTTTGAGTGACAAAAGTGAGGTAAATTGACTTAAAAACCAATATATACACGTCCCCTAAAGTACCCTAAATACCTCTCACTTATTGGACTCTTTAATGAAGTAAAAATCGATTTCTAATTTCTGCATTTTCGTCACGGAAAAAGTCCGCGATGCGGAGCTGTTCCCTGAAGATATTTGGAATTAAATTTCAAGACAGTAGAGTCCGTGACACAACCGCATCACGAACTAGACTGTTTCTCCTTGGGGGAGCTAGTCCGCGACGCGCACTTCTTCCCTCTAAGTGCAATTTGCAAGCTGCCTTGGCAACTTGCTAGGCCAAGGTTGGGGTCCTCCTCGGGGACCCTTAGGGTGGCCCGGGGCTTCGTATTCGAACGTTTTGACCCCATAAACATATATTTACCTAATTTAAACCTTTTTACAAGATTATACCATCATACGACACTCCCAAACCTGCCCAAAACCTAAGGACACACTAGAACACATTCTTTTCTAGTTTTCGGACGTCGTTGTCGTTTCTTGACGTTTAGACTTTTAATCTTCCAAACCAAGTCAATTATATTACTTAGGTTTAGAAACATCATTTTAACTATTTTTAAGTCATTATTCATAAGGTGAGGCTCTAACTTATGTCATAGAATTTCTGGGGTATTACAAAGGAGATGGGACAACTTATATAGACTCTCTTAACCACAATAGATTCACCAATAGGAGTACACACAGAAAAAGAGTCTATCAACACATATAGAAGAACATTAAACTTCTTAGCCACATATGGCATCACAAAACACAAGGTAGCACCAGGATCAAGCAAAGCAGAAACATCAAGATTAAATATTTTCAACATACCGGTAACCACATCGGGAGAACCCTCTTGCTCATGACGAGTTTGAAGGGCATAAAATATGTTTTGCTACTGAATCCCACTAAGAACTGATGAAGGGTATGGTTCAGCCCATCGATGATTATCTCCTTCATTCTTTGCAACTGAGGGAAAATCCCATATCTTAAGATCCGTCTTGCCACAACCAAAACATGGAATCGACTAGGCATTTACCCTCATGCTTTCTTCCATATCTAGCACAAATAAACAATGAATATCTACAACCATTTCCTCCTTGAGGCTTAGGGTTAGACACCCAATCTTTGTTGAATTTAGGATCCAGAGCATTGATGGAGCCTTGACCAACAAAACTTTGTCGAAACTTCGAACGACCATGTCCATTGGACCTCAAACATGAAAAGTCACCATCACCGGTCCCTGCCTTCTTTGCCTCCCTAGATCTTTCCTTAAGTTTCTCCTCTTCTATTTGTTGAGCATGAACCATGAGACAAGAAATTTCCACATCATTAATGAGCATGGCGGTACAACATTCTTTAACCACCATCTCAGACACTCCCAAAAAAAACTTGCTCATCTTTGCCCTAGGATTGGCAACCATAGCAGGAGTATATCTAGACAATTCCATGAACTTCAAGGCATACTCCATCGCACTCATATTTTCTTAACAAAAGTTGAAAAATTCAAGTACCTTTGTCACCCCATCTCAAGGGGGAGATATTGTAACACCTTGAAACTTGGAAAAATGAGGAAAATAAATTTCTGAACTGAAGTTCGGTTTACAGGTACCATTTATGGACCGTTGGAGATCTACGGGTCGCAGATAGTAACCGTAGAAAGTAGGAAAAATAATTTTCTAAAACCAAGTCCCAATACCCTTTTTACGGGTCACCAAGATGGTCTGTCAACCATTATATGAGTCGTGGGTTGGTCTTATAGGTGAATCCCAGACTTAGTAAAATTTTAATGGGTAAAGTTGGTTTTTATGGTTGGCATGTACAGATCATAGGAAGAACTACGAGTCATACATGAGTTCCATCAAAATTTGCTCCAAAATAATAGTTTCTGAACCTATCTACGGTTGAACAGTACAGTCCGTAGAAGGACCTATGGACTGTAAGTGAGGCTCTACAATTATTTTAAAGGGATTTTGGATCCTTTCCTAAATGATATGACCTAAAACTAAGTCATTTTACCTACTACCCTAAACCCTATATAAACATTTTAAGCCTCAAACTTACCCATTTCAACTCATTCTCCTAAATTTCCTAAACTTGACCCAATTCAACCTCTCAATTCTCTCAAGTCCAAGGAAGAAAAAGAAATGTTAGGGTTCCATTCAAGTTTCTAAATTCTTCATTTTCTTGGGCTTAAAGGATCATGGTGTGTGTATTCACCCATGGAGTACTTTCCTCCATGGGGGGTTCCTAAGTATTTCAATTTCCCCGTTCAATTTCAATTGATCAAATTAGGGTTTCAATTCAATGAATGTGGGTTTCATTCAATTATGATTAATTGAGTCTTTAATGCATTATTTTATTTCAATCTATGATATTAGTTGAAATTGCATTTACCCATGCCTAAATTATGCTTTTCAACCATGATTCTATGATGAACCTATGAACTATGAATCATAAAGTTATGAAGATATGATGTTTTCATAAAGTTATTATAAATGTTAATGATACTTTGAAAGGAAATATGGATGTTATTGTGAAAGAATTTCTCACTTACTATGATGATCATGATTGTGAAAGGAATTTCTCACAAAAGAATTCACATTAGTGAAAGGTTTTCTCTTCTATGTTGAATTATCTTTAAGGAGTTATTCCATGTTTTAATCTTGAAATATGTGGATTGGTATTGATCATTGTCTTTCCTATGTTAAAATGATATTTGAATTTTACCCATTCCGTTGAGATTTAGACTTAGCACCGAGAGGGCTTTGAGGTGGTAGCTCAAATAGGGTAGTCTCTAGTAGCAACCTCTAGTCCCAAACTACGTCACCTCATAGGATTGTCATAAATGACCTAGCTAGTGGATTCACTTTAGAAAATCATGATATGTATGGATTTTACCATGGTAAGTAGTTTCCCCTTCTTTCAGTATGAGTGGTATACCAGATTTCATGATATAGCTCTCATGGTCTTATTATCGGTTAAAGCTAATATCCCACAAAATAATTATGTTTTTCCAAATCTTTTCTTATGTCCTTTATGTTAATATACTTGACCATGTTTTCATAATTTTCATGTCATCTCTTCTTTAAAGCTTTTAAATGTCTCATTTTGATCATGCCTACTAGCTCATTTTAAGTTACTTATGTTATCATGCCTATGTTTATTCATATCATCTCATACTTAGTACATTCCATGTATTAATGTGTACTTATGCCTACATTATTTCACTAGTGTAGGGTCTGACGCTCTTATTCCCCATACTCATGGCTAGTTGATTCTTTTAGGCTTTTTGACGATTGGTGAGTCCTTATGATCTGAGGGCTAAGAGTCTTTTATTGCTTTCATGTCATTTCCATTTCCTGACTTTGTATGTGATGTATGGTTTACGTCTCAATCACTTTCGTTATGACGTAATAGATGGCTTTGAGACTTATGTTTAGACTACCGCTTTTGTCAAACTCTTTTGTATGATATGCTACCTTTTAAACTCTTTTGTTTCTATTATCTTGTATGTATGCTAAGTGGCTTTGTAGGCCTCTTGGGGTCTTATATATTTCATGTCACATTTAAGGTATAATTTGGGTTGTAACAACATGTGTCACGACTCAAGGTAGCCCCTAGGTGTAATATGGTGTATAAGACCCCGAGAGGCCCCATACAAGCCACTTAGCTTTCATCATACAAGAAATAGAATAAAGAGATCCAAAAGATAGTTCAATATATCAAAGTCTTATAGAGCATAGCGAAAATCTAAACATCGTCTCAAAGACATCTAGTGCATAAGAATGAATCTGGGCGTAGCCCGTACATCATGTTTCAAAACTGGAAGTAAGGAAAGACTGAATACTATAAATGTCTGTCCCTCAAAACATGATGACTTACCAAAGATCAAAATCTCCTCAACAAACTCTAGCCACGAAATTGGAACCCAGACTATCAGACCCTACATTTGGGGAAATGTAGACAAGAGTATGAATTAGTACAAAATATGTACTAAGTATGATAGCCATGCATAAAACATTTGAGAACATACTTAAAAGAGAAACTTTCATGAGATGCAATGAACAAGCTAAAACATAAGATAAAAGAGTTAGAAAACATGAGTCATAAAACTTGGTCAATGCACATAGTCATCATCTTAAACATGTATGAGATACTTTCTTGAAGTAACCTTAGTTCATCATAGCTTACTTGTGGGAAGTATCCTTAACTGACATATATGACCATGACAACTATTATCATGGAATCCAATGTCTTCCCCACACCGAAAAGAGGTTGTCCTCCTTGCCAAAGTAAGAACCATGAACTTCTAGCTTATGTGGATCCACTAACTAATGTATATCTAGACAATCCTATGTTGGAACATAGTTTATGGGACACGGGTAATCGCCACTTGTCCACTTGGTTTCAAGCTTAACTTCCAAAGAATAGTTCTTAATCATATTCATCTTATCCTTTAAAGGAACATGGGCAATCACCTTTTGTTCTTACATCATGTGACATGGATAATCCTCTCTTGCCTCAACATTAGAATAGCTCCTTAACATTGGTTCATTTTAGGTGAGAAGACCTTTCAACCCTAAGAACCCTTATTATGTGAGAAAAACCTTTCACAATCAGAATTTCATATGTATGTGAGAAATCCTTTCAACAATACAACATTAATAACATCATTAACACTTCACTCTCAAAGCATCCTTAAAAAATTTACATCAACTTCATAAGAACATGCATAATTCCATAATTCACCTTTCATAGTTCAAAAGCCACTTTAAATCCTCATAATCTTGAAAACATGGGTAAACATGGGTTCATGGAAATTCATCATAAAAACGTGTGATTATGTCAATTCATTCTTGATAGATCATAAAACAATCAAATAAATCCATAATTAAAGGAACCCATGACATGGAAGAAAACTCTAACTCAATTAGGGAATTCTCTCTTCATAAATTGGAGAATTTGGGAACTCCATGGAGAAAAGGCCTCCATGGATTAAAACTATCATACCTCAATGCCAATATCTTGACTTCAATGGTGGAATTGGAGACTTGGCTCGAAACCCTAAGTTGATCCCTTCTTCTTCAAGCTTTCTAGAAAAAGAAATATTTTAAGAGGAAGACTTGTTCTTCTTTTGTAAATTTGAGAGAATGATTTCAATTGGGGAAATTTGGGGGTTAAAACACTTATATAGGTCTTTAGGTGAAGGGAAAATGACATAGTATTAGCTAGAATAATTAGGAAAAGACCCAAAAGCCACTAGAAAAATAATTGTCGACACCATCGATGGTGACGACCTACGGTCTGTGGTTCCTGTTCGTCCGTCATTTAGTGTCAGAGACTCAAAAATCAGGATCTCCAATGATGAGACCCAGCCATAGGTCGTGGCCCAATCAACGAGTCGTGGGTCCCAACCGTGGTCCTCAACTTTCAACCTCAAAATCTCACTAAGTTTGGGACTCACCTACGAAACCTATTTATGGCTCATGCATTGGACGATGAACCATCCTGGTGAACCGCTGAAAGAGTACTGGAACTTGACATTTTTGGAGAAACTGACTGGCCAACCAACGACCTGACCTACAGTCCGTGGGTCGTTCCATGGGTCGTGGATGGCACTAGATTTCTTAAAACTGGAAATTTTTCTGTCTTCTCGAATCCTATGTGTTACAGCATGTCTATGTTGTATATATGCGTGTTTTTTATTATGCCAAAGGGGGAGATTTCTGTCCCACAAAAATAACATGGATATGCGGCATACAAACAGGGGATCTTTGCAACCAAATAGGGGAGCTTCAGGGAAGTCTCGTTATACTTCATTATGTCTCTCACTGTCATATACATTTTTGTTGGATTAATTGTCATTATCAAAACAGATGATATTGCTATCTTCTCGAATACTTATGAATTTTGATCGATAACAATTACACTATTTCTGATTGCAGTACAATCAAATAAAGAAGAAAGAAATAAATATATATCAAATTTAAGCCCCTGAAATCAGACCAACATCACCAATGATCCAATTAACATGAAGAATCAAATTGATAGACAAGTTTGTGCAATAAAGACACGTTTGACGGATAAAGACTAACATATCAAGAAACCAAGAAAGGGAAGAAAAACTCATGAAGTGAAGGGATACTCCAAAATCAGTCTGATGGGAAGATCCTCAGCAATCAAGGCACACTAATGGACAAGGCTTTACATGTCAAGGAATATGAAAAGGAAGGAAGAATATCATGAAAATATATGATATGTACATGATATCAATATTCCCCCAAATCAGACTCAATCAAGGAATCCCTACTAGTCCTTGATTGTATGAAATACCCATGGGTTTTCCTAAAAAGAGAAAAAGAGCAAAAGCTATTTAAACCAACCTTAGAATTAGAAGAAGAGTGTGCACTTTACTTGAACAGTGGTACTATCTTTCTTTCAGCTTTCATAAAACGCTTTGTACTCTCTGCATTGAATCGTAAAGAAAAAAGAAAGGAGTGATAGCTTTAGTTATATAGGTAGAGGTTGTGTCAACAGATCATAATTTTTCTAAGGATAAAAATCTTCACAGTTTTTGTAATCCCATCCTTTTCAAAGCTCTTAAGAAACCCTTGAAACCAAGGGGACTAGATTAGGCACCATATTAGTGATCCGAACGAATATAAATTCTCTGAGTAATTTACTTTAAGTTTTTATTCTTTCTTTTTACTATATTAATATTTTGTAGGTGAGTCAACTATCCTATATAGATAGTCGACTAAGGATTTTTTTAATTCACCCCCCCCCCCCCCTCTTGACTTTCATGCTTGACTTTGTGACTGCTCTTTCCACAACCAAAGCAATCATTCATACCGGATAAACATATTCCGAGTTACTCTTACCACACCTTTGGAAATCGGAAGTAGAAGATCAATTTCTACCACTTCCCTGAGGCTTAGTATTAGACACCCTATATTTTTGGAACTTAGAGGTCGGAATATTAGAAGAACCTTGACCGAAAAACCTTTACTCAGAATAGAGAACGCCTATGTCCACAAGACCTTGAATGAGAAAAGTAACCATCACTGATCCTTGCCTTCTTAGACTCCCTAGACCTCTCCTTTTTTTTTCCTCTTCGATTTGTTGGGAACGTGTCATCAAATGAGAGATATCCATCTCCTTAACCAAAATGACGGTTTGACATTCTTTGATAACCAAATTGGAAACACTCGACACAAACTTGCTCATCCTTAACCTAGAATCGGCAACTATTATCAGAGCATACTTAGCCAATTGATTAAACTTCAAAGCATACTCCTTCACACTAATATTCCCTTGAAGGAGATTAATGAACTCAAGCCTTTTTTCTTCTCTCATATCAAGAGGGAAAAAATGGTCAAGAAAAGCCATTTTAAATTTGTCCCAATCAAGAGGACCAACATCAATAGCCTTCTCTTCCTTCCAATGGTTTAAAAAAATTGAGCAACACTTTTGAGTTGGTAAGCGGCAAATTCCGCCTTTTCCACCTTGACACTTCCATAATTCCCACTATCTTATAGACCTCATCAATGAACTTTTGAGGATCCTTATTCACTTTTGACCTGTGAAACTCCATAGGATTCATCCTATTGAAGTCCCTTATTCTTGTTGTTGTCGTACCCATATTTGGGTTTATGGGAGCAACGTCTTCTTTATTTGCTTGGACCATCATAGCTTAAGCCAACACTTGAAAATTAGCTCAAAACTCGAGATGAGTCACTTGCTCAATTAAAGGATCATCCAGAACTTGAGAAACCTTGGGCCTCACATTCTCACCCACATTCCTTCTCACATAAACTCTTCAGGGAGCCGTATCATGAAAAGCATCGGATAAGAGTTAGGAGAAGGACCTTTTATAGAGATGAACTCTATTGCACGACTTCAGAATAGTGAAAGAAGTGGATTTTCCTAAACATTTTGTAACCTCTTATTCATAAATGTGACATTATTCACACTCATGAACAAGACTCTGCTCCACACGGCTTAAGCGCGGCTTCTCAAACATCTCGAAACTTTTTTCTAAAATCTTGTGCTCTAAATACCAAGTATTTCACGACCCAAAGTATATCTGGATATGACACGGCATATAAGACCCCGAGGGGACCTACACAAACCACTTGACATACATATAACACAATATAATAAAAAAATATGAGAATTAAAGAAGGAAGTCTCATGTAATAAAATAGTTTGACATAAATGTGGAAGTCTAATCATAGTCTTGACAAGCTAATCTAATACATTGAAGGAGTGGTTGGGACGTAACCTATACACCATGTACAACGTCTGAAAACTAAAAACATAAGAAAGCATAGTAAGGATAACACAGTCCTCAGAATATGAGGACTCACCAAGTCTTCACCGATCAAATTAACTAGCCACGGAGAAGAAGAAGCTTCGAACGCTACATTATGAGACAATGTGATCACAAGTATGCATTAGTGCATGAAATGTACTAAGTATGAGTGATATGCATAAAACAATGAGACATAATTATAAGGAGAATAAGGGGAAACATGATATGGATAACCAAGCTAAAACATAGTAAAACATTGAAAGAAGAATCATAAGTCATGAACATGGTCAATGCATCTTAAAATCATAATAAAATATTTATAAAACCTTTGAAGTAACTTAGTTCATTTTGTGGGATATTAGTTTTAACCGACAAAAGACCATGCGAGCTGCAACATGAAATTCGATGTAACTCCCACACCGACAAGGGATAGTCTACTTGCCAAGGTAGAACTCTATATTATTCATTCATATTATATTTGTGGATCCACTAGCTAGGTCATTTGAGACAATCCTACGGAGATATGTAGTTTGAAAATAGAGGTTGCTACTAGAGCCTATCCTATTTATGCCTCTACCTCAAAGTTCTCTCGATGCTAAGTTAAATCCCAACATAATAGGTAAAGTTAGTCATCAAAACATAACATTGGGAAAGATAATAATCATAATACCAATCCAAATCATAAAATCTTATAATAGTAGCTCCTTTAAACCATGATTCATGCATATGTGGGAAATCCGTTCACCAATCATGATTCTCTAAGTATGTGAGAAAACATTTCACAATTTGATGATGTTTATCTCAAAAATAACCTTAGATCACAAACATCTTTCTCACAAGAAGATACATCACCTTCATAATACATATTCATAACTTCATGGTTTTCTTCATAAATTTATAGTCAAAATCATGAATAATGCATAAGACTTATAAAAATCAATTGGAAATCATGTAGTTTAATCAAAACAAGCATAGGAAGATTGAAATTAAACAATTAAATCAACATCAATTAAGACCCATGGAGATCACATGAAACCCTAAGCAATTTAGGTGAAAATGAATTGGAAACTTAGAAATCCTTTGGGACCCATTGGATGAATGAAATCCAATAGTGAAATCGCATATACCTTGATAAACAAAGCCCAAAAGCAATGGAGAAAAAATGAAACTAGAAGCTTGAACCCTAGATTTCTTTTCTAAAGCTTGAAAGAGTTTGAAGAGGATGAACTTGGATGAGAATTGGGGATTTGACTGAATGAAAGGGTTTGGGTAGAATCAAGAGTGGAAGGTAGTTATAGGTCTTAGAATTAGAGTCAAAACGACATAGTATATGTATTAAATGCATAAGAAAACACCAAAATATCCTTAAGAATAACTCCTGGATGACTTATACGGTTTGGACCTACGACCCATACTGGTCAACCGTAAAACCAATTTCAAAAACCTGAAGTTCCTTCAATTTCACACGAGATCACTTTAGGACTGCAAAACTAGAGGCAAATTTACTTTAAGATAACTATTAACACTATAAGTAGTAATTCTTAAATTAAATTTCAGCAATTTATGTATTGTAGCATACTCGTATATGTTCTAGCATAAACATAAGTGTTATTTTATTATTCATAAGTCGTATGATTTCTAATGCTTTCGTTGTGCATATGTTTTTCAACAATTGATATTAGAACGTTTTCCACTTAGGGTGTGTTTTTTTATTTATTTATTATAACGACCCTTGGGGGGGTCAGGGGCTTAGCTACACCCCCAGGCCTTACCATATATAAAAAACAAAAATTACAAAGAGGGGGACAGAAACCTTACCTCCACTTAATGGTGGTATAAGAGTTGGTAGCCTACTAAGTACCCTTAGAAGGTTCTCCAACACTTTCCCAAACTAAATTTGGACCTATCATCTATGCACCTATGTGAGAGGACTCCTCTCGATACAACGAATCTAGGAAAACGTAAATTAGGGAGACTCTCCCTTTACATGAAAAGGACTATGCTATTCTATCTTCCGAAGGGAAAGACTATGTGGAGATGACCGTTGAATCATCTAAAAAGAAGGGAAGGCCTGAAGCAGTTCTGGCTCCTTCATATGTCCATATTGCTTGTGAATAGATCAGGATGGCTCCTTAATTCGCTTCAACTTTCGTCTTCTGAAGCTGGCTCTTTCTGCCAGATCTTGTTGGAGGTACGCTGCTGGCAGTTTAGGGAGCTGTTGGATGTTGAAGTATAATTGAGGGATTGTCAACTGGTGACTATGTTTGGAGAGCGAGTCTGCGACAAAATTGGCTTCTCGGAGAGTATGAATGCATTTGAAATATGTGAATTGAGTGGCGAGGTGTTGTAGCTTTTGCACATGGGATGAGATGGACCATGGAGCTGTTGTGCTGCTCCTAATCCAGTCTACCAGAAGTTGGGAGTCAACTTCAAGGATTACCTTCTTGTAGTTCAAGTGTACGCACCATGATAAACCAAATATAGTTGCTTCTACCTCAGCTTGGTTGTTTGTTCCTTCGCCTAGAGGAGCTGAAAAGGCAAAGATAATATCTCCACATTGGTTCCTGAGGATCCCCCCTGCACCTGTGCTGCCCGGATTGGACAGTGCACTCCCATCAGTGTTTAGTTTAGCCCATCTGTCCGGGGGTTGTCCGGGGGTTTAATCCACTGGACAACAATCACCTTGATGTCGTGTGTACACTTCTCAATGAGTGTACATAGCTTACTCCATTCCAAAGGCCAGGATATATAAGGGAAGACTGTATGAAGCAGTTTGAAGGTGTCTAAAATCACAAGATGTTTGACCCTTGCAATGTTGGATTGTTTTCCCCCATATTTTTTTGCACACCTATTTTTCCATAAATTCCAACAAATAAAGATTGGAGTTGATTATAGGATGAGCTTGTGGGCTTCATTGTTATGAGTAGAACTCCACCACCTCATGATTATATTTCTTAGAGGTAAGTGATCAGTTGGAATGCCTAACGCGACTGCAAAAAACTTCCAAACATTCTTAGCAAAATTCCCTGAATTAAAGATATGTTCGATGGTATCTGTACCAGGAGAGTGACAGCAATGACATTCACTTGGTTTGATTCCAAAGCTTGCAAGCTTCTCATTAGTAGGGAGTTTTCCTCTGATTGCTCTCCAGAGCAAAAAGGAGCATTTAAAGGGAATATTTTTTTGCCAACTATAGGTGTTGATCTTGGTTTTTTCCTTCTTATTTCTAATGCAATTCCACGCAGATGACTCAGAGAACAGGCCACTGGCATTGGGAGTCCACACTGCCTGATCAGGTTGTCCATTTTGAAGGTGTAGCTGAGTAGAGAGGATCTTGTGTACCTGGCATGGAGGGGCTGTCTGGATCACCTTGCTCATGTTCCACTGACCTTCCTCGATAAATTCAGCAACTGATTCGTTGTTGAACCTGTTGCTAACGGTGGTGTATTGAGCCAAGGGGCCTACTCCTAACCAATTATCCCACCAAAAGGAGCAAGACCCATTTCTGATTCTCCATTGAATGTGGCTTTCCACTATGTGTTTGTTCTTCATCATCAATCTCCAAGGTTGGGAGTCTCCAGTGCCCCATTTTTTACTTATAGGATTGGATCTTTGGCAGTACTTTGCCCTCAGAAAATCTCCCCACAGTGTTTGCTTGGATCTAAATGTCCACCATTGCTTGAATTGGAATGCTCGACACACATCACTCATAAGTCGAACTCCAATTCCTCCTTCACCATAAGGAAAACTTAAGTTCTTCCATGAGGACCAGTGATATTTTTTCTTGTCATTTCTCCACCCCCAGAAAAAGTCAGCCATAATGCCTTGGATTTGTTTCATAACTGTTAAAGGTGTGGACGTAGCTGCGAGAATGTGGATAGGGAGTGACTGTAGCACATGCTTAATCAATGTTACTTTGCCCCCATAACTCAATATTTTTGATTGCCACCCTGTGATTCTGTTAACTACCTTGTTGATGAGCTCCGAGAAGTAGATTATCCTAGGCCTGCCAACAATTAAAGGGCATCCTAGGTAAGTGAGGGGAGCTTCTTTTTGATGAAATCCTGTATATTTTCTAATCCTGGCACTGGTGGTTCTGAAGGCATTGGAGTGAAGCATAAAATGACTTTTTGCTTTGTTAACGAGCTGGCCCGATATCCTCTCATAAGTAGCCAAGGTATGCATAATAAGTTTGAGAGAATGTTTCCTCCCGAGGTGAATATAATGATGTCATCTCGCAAAGCTCGGATGATTAATCTCGAGGACCCCTTCTTTCCATATGGAAACCATGGTATAGGGGATTCTGGAAAAGTCTATTCAAGGACCTTGACAGTACCTCAGCACCTAAAATAAATAGGGCTGGGGAGAGGGGATTTCCCTGCTTCAGGCCTCTGGTGGAATGGAAGAAGCCATGTCTCTTGCCATTAATAATAATAGAATACCAATTGTTTGTCATAAGTCTCCAAACCATGTCTATGAAGATTTCATCAAAACCCATTTTTCGGAGGACTAGACAAATATATGACCAAGAGACCCTGTCATAAGCTTTTGCCATATCAAGTTTGATTACAACATTGCTTCCAATATTGGGTTGTTTGACTTGGTGAATAATTTCTCGAGCTAACATAATGTTCTCAGAAATGCTCCTACCCTTAACAAAGCCGGCTTAATTAGGAGAAATCAGGCTAGGTAAAATAGGAGCCAGTCTGAGGCTCAATAACTTAGAAATAATCTTGTTGGTGAAATTGCTCAGGCTGATGGGTCTAAACTCATTGAGTTTATTGGGCTTTTTCACCTTAGGAAGAAGAACTAAGCAAGTGTGTGAGAAGTATTTAGGGAGCATCCGACCACTGAAAAAAGCATGAATAACTGCCAGTAACTCTATTTTGATAATACTCCAACATTTCTGAAAAAAACATCCATTCATTCCATCAGGTCCAGCAGCCGAGTTAGGATTCATGGAGTAGACTACCTCCTTAAGCTCCTCCATAGTTGGTAGCTCCTTCATCCTATCATTATGCTCCTGATTGACCAGTCTTGGAATACAATTAATGGGAACTTCATCAATAAATTTATCCTCTCCAGTGAAGATATTCTGAAAATGTTCACATGCAGCCTTAGCAATGTGTTCATCGTCCTGTATCCATTTAGCATTGTCATTGAGGAGTTTGTGAATAAACAATCTTCTCCTTCTCCCTCTAATCAATGCATGAAAGTACTTTGAATTACTGTCCCCTTCTCGAAACCAATGCAACTGAGTTTTCTGTTTAAGAATAGAGTCCTCCATCTTCATGAATCTGATATATTCTGCATTAATACCATGCAGTTCTGCCCTCTGCTCCTCTGTGTTATTGTGGATAAGATTGTCTTCTGCCTCCTTGACTCTTGCTTCAAAGTCTTTGACCTTAGCATAGATATCTCCAAATTGCATTTTAGACCAGACACTAAGAGTAGATGCAAGTCTCTTCATTTTATGATGAAAGGTCCACATGGGATTTCCTTCTATAGGTCTTTTCCAGCAGTTTGTAACAGTCTCTGTAAAGGAAGGTTGATCAGCCCAACAATTGAGAAATCTGAAATATTTAATATGATTATCAGGCCTGTCATTCATTTTCATCAGAAGTGGACAATGATCAAATCCCACAGAGGGCAGATGAGTAATGCTAGTATAAGGCATGTCCTTCAACCATCTATCATTAACCATAGCCCTGTCCAATCGTTTCCAGATTCTGAAGGTAATTCCCCTTTGATTAGTCTAGGTGAATCTAGATCCATTGAACCCCAAGTCCATGAGTCCACAAGCTTCAATAACTCTAATAAATTCTAAGCTTTTTCTCATGTCATACGGGATGCCTCCCAACTTTTCATCAGTATCAGTTATAACATTAAAGTCTCCCACTGCACACCAAGGAATGGTGTCTTTAGTATCAGCAAGGTGAAGAAGCCTATCCCAAAGAGGTTTTCTGAGATAGTCTTTACACTTGGCATACACAAAAGTCTTGATGTAGGTCTCTGGAACTTCTGTGTGGGTGAGCTCACAAGAGATTTGTTGTTCATCAGCTTCAAACACACTACAGGTGATCTCATTAGTCCAAAATAGCCAGATTTTTCCATTGGTGTTACTAACAGCATGATCCATGGCAAGCATACTTTTAAACATATTTATCTGGGTACTGTTAGAAAATGGTTCCAAGATTGCAATCATTGAGACTTGATGCATATTTTTGAAATTTTTGAGTCTTTCTATGACACCTTGGGTATTTATTCCTCTAGCATTCTATATGATTGTACTAATCATTGAGATGATTTAGAGGTGAAAAGTCTAGTGTTTGGTCTTCCTGCAGTCACAGGAATGGGTGGAGAAGGTTTTTTGAGAGGAAACCTTTCCAAATGTATGCCCCTGGGAGAGAGACCCTATTTGCTGGTGACCTGTTGTAGTTCCCTGTCTAATTCAGTGTCATTGTTAGGGCTAAAAGCTTTGATAAGTAGCTCACTAACTTCATCACCATCATCTTGAGCATTTACAAGTAGATTAGCATCATCTATTTCATCTTCAGAATTTTCCACATCATACTCATTTCTTACAGTTATCTTAGCCTGATCAGGAGGTTTTCCAGGAGTAGGGGTGTTGTGTTGAGCCTTAAGAGGAACTACATCCATTACTTGATCCACCATGATGAAATTTTTACAAGGGTTTAATCCTTCTTCATGGTTGCCGATTGGATTTTGTTCTTGGTGTTGTTGTTCAGCCTTCTTCCTCTTGGTTGCTTCTCTCTTTTTTTTACTAGGAATGTTCTTGCTTTTAGGAGTCTCCACCTGTTTACTAGAGCTTGCTTTGTTGCCCATATCCTTTGCCATAGAACCTTTGAGTTGAATGTCTGTCTCTCTATTATTGTGTACCTGTTGACTGACATCCTGTTCTTGATGCTGTTGGACAGTATTTGCAGTGGTAGCAGGGGCCTGAAGGTCAATCCTAAGGTCAGCCGTTTGGTTCTCATGCAAAACATGAGGCAATTCCTTTCCCATAGGTTCCCCTTCCTGCATGTTAGTAGTTTTCTCCTGTACAGCCATCCTCCCTCCAACAACTTCCTCAGCCAACACAGAGGGGATTACAGGGGTAGGGACATTGTCAACAGGGGATGGGGGTATTGAAATCTGATCACCAGATTCCTCAATTTCAATCACTGGAGTTACAGAATTCATACCTGTTTTCTGCATTGTCTGTTGATCATGAGGAGTTTTGGCCTGCTGTATCTATACCTGCGGGATTTGTTTCTTACCTGGATCCTGATTTTGCTATTGAGTTTTATTTTTTCTCCTAGTTTGAGTTTGCCATTGTTCCTCCTTTTGCATAATATATTCCTCTGCTGGTCCTGTATTGGTTTGCCTGTGTGAGTGTGCTTTTGTTTTGTTGTCCTCATGTTGGTGATTGCCTTTTGGTACCTGGTTCAGCTGCTTCTCTTGTCCTTTCTTAACTGCATTCTCTTCCTTTTTTTTCTTAATTTCCTCATCTCTTTCCTTCATGGGGCATTCTCCAATTATATGTCCCGGTGTTCTGATATAGACAATAAGGAGGAACATCCTCAAATTCTATAATTTGCCACTTGCCTAGGGAAGGGTCTTTTTCAGAAAAACCCAACCACACATGTTGAGGTCTTTTTTTGGTGATATCAATTTGGACCCTCACTTTTGCAACACTACCCCTAGTTTTTTGCATGGTTGCGGAGTCTAGGTACAGAGCCTTACCAATAGGGGACAGCAAAGGAGTGAGGATATCTATATAGTAGCAGTGCCAGGGGAGCTCTGGTAAGGTGATCCAGATGGGCACTATAGGGGTTTCCTCAACAGGTTTAAAAGTAGGGGTCCATACCTGCAACTTCATTAAGTGACCGGCAATGAACATCCTTTGCTTCGTCCAGACTGAAATGTGATCAGCTTCATTGTCTAGGTCGATATAGATGTGTCTGGAATTGAAATGGACAATCTTCACCCCTCGAGTGAGTTGAGTTTGGGCAATAAAGCTCCTTCTAATGACTTCCATTTTGGGCATAGCATTGGTAAATTTGCCCACCAGCGTATACTTACACCTTCCAAGCATCTTAAACATGAAGTCCTCTTCATGGAAGGTTATAGAAGGGTAACCTTGTCTAGTAGAAATGATAGGGGAGGTTATGTCCAAAGGGATGTCATTTTTAATTTGGTTGGCTCTAAGTCTAGTAGCTAATGATTGGGTCACAGTCGGAGGCGCAGGATCAGGAATTTGGTGATTGTCATTTCTGGTGGAGGAGCTGTTGACAGGGGGCTTATTTTGATTTTGTCTAGGGCTGCTTTGGTTATTTCTTTGGTAGTTGGGTTTGTGGGTGTCATAATTAGATGAAATTTTGATGGGAGGAGGGATACTAGAGTCTATACCAGGGCCCTTTTGAATGTTGTTTTCAGATTGTTCTTTCGCCCTATTCTGCACAAAAAATTGGCCTTTCTCATGCACATTTTGGCTACTATGACTACTATTGAAAGGAGGGAAATTGTGATCATAATTATTTGGAGCAAAGTTAACCGACTTACCTGCCACCTCCTTGATGGTGCTATTTGGTTGTGTCCTTCCATACTCTTTGCTTTGTTGCATTGCATACCCATTGGGATTGATCTTATCTTTCGCCTTCCAAATAGCCTTCCCTCCATTGACTTGTAGTTTCTCCTGTGGTGCCCTTGTTATTGCCTTAGTGTTTGTATGTTGCTTCCTGAGTATGGCTAGCTGCTGCGTTTTCATCTCCCTGCAATTGCCTTGGCACATTTATGTCTGTAGCTTCTTTTAAGATCAACTTCTCCTGATCATGCTGCAGTGGTTCCATCGTGTGATTTGGAGTGTGTTCCTCGTCCTGAATGTTTTCTTGATTCGATATACCTGTAATTCGAACTAGTTCAAGCCTCTCCTCACTATTATGATCCTCCTTGGTTGCTGTAACTTGTCCTTGCAAATTGGAAGACGAATAACCATTAATTTGCTGTTGGATGAATGGTTTTATTACCTTAGGAATGTTGTCCTCTTCGCAGGAAGTCTTTTGGGGTAGCACTTCATCACCATCCTCGCCCAGAACTCCGGTGACTTTGTCGGAATTTATGTCGCCGGAGATTTCACCGTCCAAAGGGGTCGAGTTTTCAGTATGATGTACTCCTTGACCTGGGGAAGATTCCCTAGTGGTTGCAGCTAAATTTCTCCCATCGGACAACGGTCGAAATTGAAGGCGCACGTTGGGCGATTTAGCGGCGATTTCTCCAGAATTCGCCTTCGTGGATCTCTCAATTTGAATGATGGAATCATTTGATTTTTGGACTAGAGATAGGTCATTAGATGTAGATTCATGATTCCCAGTTGGATTAACACGAATCATTCCAATTTGTTCAAGAGAAATAATTTTTCGAGCCCAATCTAACTCCTCTTTCGAAATCGCGAAATGGATCGCTTCAGTTCTTCGCAATTTCGAAGAGTTAGCTGATGATTCTGGTAAAGCGCCCTGCTGGGGTTTATCAATGTTGGAATTGCGCGTCAAGTGGGACTGGTTCGGTGGTCGGAGCTCCGTTCCCGGCGGTACTATGGCCATTTCGATAAACAGCTATTCTTCCGCGTGTTGAGAGCAGATTTTTTAGAGAGGATTTTTAGAGAGAGAATTTAGATATAAAAATCCTTAGGGTGTGTTTGGTAAGAAGGAAAATGTTTTCTTGGAAAACAAGTAGATTTTTGACTTATTTCTCATGTTTGATTGGTGAGTAGAAAATATTTTTCGGAAAAGATTTTAGTGTTTGATTTGTGAATGAAACATGTTTTTGAGAAATATCTTTTATTTTTAGCAGAGTAGAAAATAATTTTTGAAATTGAAAATATTTTTTAAAAACAAACTTAAGTTTTTTTTTTGGGGGGAGGGGGGGGTCAAGGATAGGGGTGAAAAAATAAAATTTTGAAGTTGAAAATATTTTTTAAAAACAAACGGTAGGGGGTGGGGAGGGTGGGGGGGTCGAGTGGATACTACTGTCTGTCACTTACAAGGATGCACATGAGTTTGCAAAGAAATGCTCTAAATGTCAGCAATAAGGCGGAGTGTCTAGAAGACACGAATTACCTCTCACTCCTATTTTAGAGGTCGAGCTATTCGATGTATGGGGAATCAATTTCTTGGGCCCATTTGTGAGCTCGTTTGGAAATAAATATATCTTACTAGCTGTAGATTACATTTCCAAATGGGTGGAAGCCATCACACTTCCAAACAACGAAGGAAAAAACGTTGTCCAATTTCTAAAATGCTACATCTTTGCAAGATTTGGCACTCCGAGAGCAATCATTAGCGATAAGGGATCCCACTTTTGCAAGAAGTGGCTCTCAATGGCACTGAGTAAATATGGGGTGAAACACAAAGTGGCAACCCCATATCATCGCCAAACAAATGGCCAAGTCGAAGTGTCGAATCGGGAAATCAAAAGAATCTTGGCAAATACAGTAAATGTCAATAGAATTGACTGGTCTAGGAAACTCGATGATGCACTATGGGCATATCAGATTGCTTATAAAACACCTATAGGTATGTCTCCATATTAGTTGGTTTATGGTAAGGCTTGTCATTTGCCCGTCGAGTTAGAACATAAGGCACTGTGAGCATTGAAAGCTTTAAATTTGGTATTGTCAAAAACTTCAAGGGAGAGAGTAGAGCAGCTGAACGAACTGGATGAATTTAGACTCAGATCATATGAAAGTTCAGTTATCTATAAAAAGAAGATGAAGAAATAGCATGATGCTCGGATACTCAAGCGGGACTTCAAGGTAAGAGATTGGGTTTTGTTATACAACTCATGACTTAGACTCTTCCTCGGAAAGCTCAAATCCAAATGGTCTGGACCGTTTAGAGTAATACGAGTGTTCATCAATGGTGCCATAGAAGTTGAAGATCAGGAAGGACCTCCATTTACAGTGAACGGTCAATGTCTGAAATTGTATCTGGGGATTGTCAAGAGATTTTGTTTGTCGAAGTGGTATATCTGGAAGACGTCTGAAGGCGCTGCTGCATCATGCCTCGACGTTAACTAAGGCGTTGTTTTGGAGGCAACCCAAATTCCCTTTAATTGTTTTATTTTTATTATTATCAGTACTTATTTCCTGGTAATAGATTGGTATGTTGTTTGTGCAGGTGAAAGTACGCGAGGTGTTTGAAAAAGTGAAGGATGGCAAACAATAGATCCTGTCGGCAAGTCACCGAAGGGGTTAGCGAGTTCGACCTTATCCGTCGTTTGACTAAAGACCTCATCAACACTAAACTCTGTAAAACTCGGTGAGATTTAGAGGATTATTTGCGAATCGCCAACCATGTTGGCGATCACGATGAAAATCATCGTTTGGACCTTCCCAATGACTGAAGATTCTATAAAACTTGGTGAAACAAGTAAATGCTCGGCGACACACCAACTGATCTGGCAATTCAGACTGATATCGCCGAGTACATAGAAATTAGACGGCACTTGAGTAAAGCTGAAACAAGGTGGCTGTGAAGCATTCGAGAAAATGGTTTGAAAATAGGCATGTTGGGTGGTTTAGCGATGTTGTGGAGAGCTTGCTGAATTACTCAACGACTCGCTTAACGTCCCCACCTCACCGTCTTTTTAATGCTAAAATGGTGAAAGGTCTACACAGAAAAGTCGCAGAAGAACCATGCCACCCTGACAAATGGAACAACCGCATAACCAGGATCACTTCTTTACCTCTCTATTTGTCTTACTTATTTTTAGTGTTGGGTACTTTTATTCACATTTTAGGACAACTGCTTTTATTTGTGGTGGGGTGAGGCCCACCTTTTGTGTTCGTGTTTTGTATATATATTTGGGTTGTTCTGTTTAAAATTGTTGCTACACTACTTTTTTGTGGATATTTGAGCTTGTGGCTCCACTTTTTTTTATTGCAAAATGATTTTGACCCTTCTAAAATATTTTGAATTTTTCGCACATTTCTGCCACCTCCCATGTGTTGAATGTGGTTGTTCTTTTGTAAAAAAATGAGTCTCGATTTCGATAAATATCGATGACTTGAATAGTGCTCTCAATCCAACGAACATGAATGTACGGCTACAACGAGACCAAATGAAGTTGCCTAGACAATATGTAAACTCTTTGCATCTCATTGTGATTAGCCATTTATCAAATTGATTCTCTTGTAATGACTGTTGCACACTAGCGAAAGTGTGTG
Organism: Solanum commersonii; assembly: GCA_029007595.1. Classification (NCBI taxonomy): domain Eukaryota; kingdom Viridiplantae; phylum Streptophyta; class Magnoliopsida; order Solanales; family Solanaceae; genus Solanum; species Solanum commersonii. The sequence goes on from JAJTWQ010000136.1 coordinate 1,097,009, forward strand.
GTCTTGTTTGACTTCAGTGTCGATGCCTTTTGTGATTAGCTTTCCTTGAACCTTGCATGAATAAACCTAGAATTTGCCTTGTTAGTCTGATTGATTTAGAAAGGTGTGCTCTTGAAATGATCTTAGGCAACTTTAAAGAGTGTGAGTCAAATTTGACATATACCTCTTTTGTGGCCTACCCGTGAGCGTGTGAAACTCTTTTGAACACCCTTTGAGCCTTACCTTTGTTTGAAAGAACCTTGATGAACCCTAGACCTTACTTGATCTACTACCTATAATCCTCTTGATTTGTGGTTTAGCAAATAGCCAACTTAGGCCAAAAGCCTAAGTTAGGGGTGTGGTAAAGAGGAAAAGGAGAAGTCAAGAAGTGCAAGAAAAGTCCCCCTTAACCCCTGGTGTTGCAGAACAATGGAAACCCAAAAAAAAACATATTTGTGGAATAAAGTACCAAAGAAATCGGGTTTCCAAGCAATCCATGGAGATGAATAAAAAGATGACTTAGAAGCACTAAAAAAAAAATTGATAAAGAAAAAGAAAGGCATGCCTCGAGAACACCACATCTCACGAGGATGAAAAGTCACTGAGCCTAAATGACCATACCTTTGCACTCATCCCCATTACAAGTCTTAGAAAGACCTTTTTGATCTTGAGTAGGCCGAATCGGAAGTTGATTGGAAAATAAGGGCAAACCTATGGGTAAAAAAACATGCATTGTATTCCTCTTTTTGAGTGTAAGCGTTGCATCTGATTCCTGATCTTGAATTGATTATCCTCTGTGTGTGAATATGGAATCATTCTTTATGTGAGGGCACTTAGATACTTTCTGTTGAGCTTGATTACACAATTAGCAAGTATTGTGAGCATGAGAATATTTGCTAATGGTGTGTCATAACTTGAATCTTTGAGTGCACAATTGATCCTTGCATAAGTAAATTTGAGTCTGGTTGTGTGCATTCATGATTTAGTCTTGTGTAGCACTATTTGAGACACCTTGTTGAACGGTTGAACTTGAGTTTGCTTGAGAACAAACAAAGGTTTAAGTTGGGGGTGTTGATGAGTCCACAAATTGGACTCTTTTAGGGATTTATTTTGATAAGAATAGTGCCCTCAAATGCTTATTTTGTCTCAATATCTGATGAAAACTCTTAAGTTTCAGGTATTTGAAGTTTTAGTGGAAGCATGGACACTTAGGCGCAAAAAGGAACAAAAAAACTGAAAAGAACGAAGAAGCTGAAGCGTGAGCATCGCCAAGCACACTTGGCGATTCGCCGAAGGGACGCACTCCACTTTTGTTTCAGTACGCGAAGCCCTAAAGGAGCAAAAAAGGCGATGAAAGGAGCAGTTGGCATTTTGCCGAATAATTTCACGAAGTAATACTATCTCGCCCAATGACACAGAGCTCACCCAATGACACAAAGCACGACCATGTTGAAGGCTAGTGCAAGACGACGACGAACTACACCAAAGGACGAATCGCCGAGTTAATCGGCAATTCCGACTAACCTCGCCGAAAGATCCGCCAACACTATTTTCTAAAGTCTATAAATACTAAACTTGTTATTAATTTTTAGAGAGTCGAACATTTATTTTAATTTTCACAATAGAATAGTACATTTTGGGATATTTTCTCTCAAGTTTGGAGAGAGTTTTTGGGAGACTTGAAGAAAGAAGGATTTCATCTTCCCAAGTTGGAAGTGGATCTTCTCCATTCTTCTTCCTTTGCTTAAATCAAGGTTTAATTCCTTATACCCATTTGATTTTAGTATCATTTTAGGTGTATTTTGTTATTTCTTGATGTGTGGCTAAAAACTCCCATTCTTGGGGTGTGATTTAGCAAGTATGTGTTACATTGTTGTTGGGTCTTGCTTGCTGATATGATAGATGTATTTTAATGGTGATTTCACTTAGTGATTGTGGTTTAATTTAATGGGTTTGTAGTTGCAAATACAAAACCACCCATGTGTTTTCGGCTTGCCCGAGAGGGAGGTCGCAAAACTAAGACCGCTAGATCTGGCCTAAGGAGTGGGTTGACATGAGGTTCAGCCCGAAAGGGTGAGCCCTAGTCTCATATCCTAACACTCAGCTCGAGAAAGTGAGTGGGGTAAGGTGTAGGTTGGCCTTCATGCGGCAAATGAGTTTTCGAGAGAAACACATTTGAAACGGGGTAAGTTGCCCGAAAGGGAACTTATTTCCATCTAAAGCTTAGCCTAGTCACTATTATCTTGCAAATTTCCTATCGAAAGCATGTACCCAACGATTTATCGCAACTTGTATTGCGGTCACACCCCAAGAACTTCTCCCCATACTTGATTTTCCTTATTTTTGTTGTTTTTATTACACTTGTGACAAAACCCCCATTTGTTAATTGATACTTTTGTGTCACCCCCTTTTTATTTATAATGTTTTTAATTGTTAATGTCTTTAGTTACTACTAGTTTGAACTTAATTTTATTTTTCTACTAATTCTCAAAACCACTCCCTTGGGACACGACCCCAACCCTTGGTTGGGTTACTATATTATCGACGATCGTAGACACTCGTATTGTAGGTTAGTGTCGTCGGTCACAATAAACTTCGGGGGGTGGTAGGGGGCGGGGGGGTAGGGGTGAGGGTGGGGTAAAAAATTGAAGTTAAAAATATTTTTTAAAAACAAGCTTAAATTTTTTTTTGGGGGAGGGGTATGGTTGGGGAGGGGGGTTTGAGGGTAGGGACAAAATATATTAATTTTTTCAACAAAAAAAACATTGTAATTTGATGTTGAAAGAGAGTTTTGGAAAATGTTTTCCTTAAGTTTTGAAGGGTAGTCATTTTCCTTAAATTTGAGGAAAAATGAGTTGATTTGAAAAACATTTATTTTTATATTACTTATCCAAATGATTTCACCAAGTTGTTTTTTAATGCAATATCCAGTAGTGTTTGTCGTAATTGATCGATTTTGCATTATCTTCCTCAGCCATTATGTAACAAACACATACGTAAGTAAATATAGGTCTTTGTGAGGCCTATTTTTTTCCGAATGATGATCCCAGGATTTAACTATAAATAAAATTTCATTTAGTTGTTGTAAACCATATGATTTTCACTATTCGTATTTTGCGATCTTCTAAGATCACGAGTTCTAAAGAGTAATAAAACCAAACTTTTTTCGTGACACCGTCAACTATTAATATTGGACTGATCGGACTCATTCTATTTGCCTATCTTATTTTTTTACTTTAATATTGTATTTACTATTTTTAATCTTATTTGCATTTACAAAACAAGTAAGTATATACAAACCTCGTATTTTGATCATCTTAATAGACGTGTTCTTGAATCATGTCTATAAATTTTAAAGATAAGTAGTTTGACGTTCACGGTGTAAATAAGATAATTGTGGTATTATGTTGACCTACTTACTTTTGAATAATCAATTTACATAAAATAATAATTATTATGCCTTAAATCCAAGCAAGCTTGATCCAATTATATGAAATTTTACCGATTATATTCATTTTAAGCATATTTTGATTTAAAAATATTTTTCAAAAAATAAGAGCTTCATAATTTATACATACCATTAAATCATATAATTTATTTAATAATATTGGTGAAAGTTTTCTAACATGAAAAGTGTGAACTTAATCCTCATTGTTCTCATTACTACAATTTAACTTCCCCAATCCTTTAATTTCTTAAAATCTTTTAACACTATGTTTGAATGGTTGTTACATATTATCTTATGATGTATTGTACCATATTGTATTATAATGTTTTAATGAATATAATAATTGGAGATATTGTATTGTTCTTTCGTTACGTTACATAATGTTAAAAATCAACAATGTAAATGATAAATTATTGAGAAAAGTAGGGTATGAAGTAGAACTAATATAAAAAAAAAAGAGAGGAAAATAACAAAATAAGATTATTAAGTACTTCCTCCGTTTAAAAAAGGATGATCTGGTTTGACTTAGAACAAAGTTTAAGAAAACAAAAAATATTTTTTAATCTTGTGGTTCTAAATTAAAGTTATGTCAAATATACCAAAATGTCCTTTAATCTTGTGGTCTTAAACATGTCATGTGAAAAATTGAAGTTAAAATGTTGTCAAAAAAAGAAATGGGTCATTCTTTTTTAAATAGGCTAAAAAGGAAACTAGACCATTTTTTTGAAACAGAGGAAGTAAATAAAGACAAAATGAAAAGAAAATATAAAGTAAAGACATGATCAAACTAAGGCGAAATGGTCTGGTGGACCCTTATACTTGTATCAGTTTGTATTGTGAACCCTTCTACTTACCCTTTTTCATCTGGACCTTAAACTCAATAAAACACAATCTAACAAATCTCTCTAACCATTGACCAAACTTTTATGTCTTTAAGATGGCTGAGTTGACGAAAGTGTGTGACTTCACGCACCGTAAGGCGAGTGAATAACTTTTCTAGGTTAAAAATATATTAAAATTATAAAAGAAATATTTTTTTTAAAAAACAATTAATTAAAAAGTCCTTTCTTCCCTCACTACCCTTTCTTTTTGGCCATTTTCATCGCCTGACCAAACTTCTTTTTTTCTTCTCCACAGTTTATTAACATCTATTTAGCTTGGCCAATGATTCATCGCAGAGGGAGAAAGCGGACCAGCGCTCGCCGGAGACCATTGAATCACAGTGGAGTGAGAGAGAGAAGTGGCGCTGGTGGTGCACGCCACCACTGTTTCGCAGTAGAGTGTGAGAGAGAGGCGACACTGGCTAGTGGAGAGGAGAATGAGGTGGGTGAGGGTGCGGTCATGGCGGTGAAGAGGTTTTTCAGCCAGATCGGCGGTGCGGTGGCTTAGGTTGTTTTTGTGGAGGTTGGAGAAGGAAAGAATAATAGTGATGGTGTGCGGCGGAGATAAAGATGGGTGAGGGAGAAAATATATGTGATTTCGCTAGCAAAAATGGTGACGATGGCTTTCTCCGATCGATTTTGGTCTTGAAACAGTGAAAATAAGAAGAATTGGATGTATGGAATTTCACTTTAAAAAATGCCAAAATAAATTAAAATGTTATTATTTTACCTTATATTAAATAATTTTGGTTAATAATTTTAAAAAATAATTATGATATGACATTAATATATCTGACGTGAATATGACATGTCAATTATATAAAGGAGAGTGAGCTACACACATGATTGGAGGGACTTAAAAGTCTCAATTTAATTGAGTTTAAGAGTCCAGATGACAAAGGGGTAAGCAGAACGGTTCATAATACAAACTGATTCTCTTTGGTCCTCTGTCCTCTCCTTGGTTAAATAGTGATACAAGCACCCTGATAGATAGAATGGGTAAGACCATCCAAACACAAGCAATTTTTGTTTCCAAATCTGCACTGTACTTTTTCCTTTGATCCAACGGATATTAATATTGTAATTACTAATAATTTACTACTGCAAAAGTCCTTTTTGCCAACAATTTAGTACAAAAATTCCGTGAAAGGAAAAGAAATGGTACCAAACACAGTAATAACGTTTATGTGTACACCGAAAGGTATTTTCGTAACTTGACAATCTAGACTATTTTTTCTTCTTGTATATATACTACTACTTGAGCTGAAAAAATCCCAAAATTTTCTACTATTCTCTTTCCCCGCCATTTGTTTATCCGATTAGGGCTTTCTGCTTTTCCTCAAATTTGGAAAAACCTTAGATTCATACTCTCAAATCTCAATTTCTCCGATTTTCAGTTCTCTACAACTTGACTGTTACTTAACTGTGTGAAAGCCGTGTTTGCGGTGATTGATTCTAATGGCGAATTCAAGTGGCAATAGTGGTGTTCCTCAAGGTATAAGTTTGTCGAATACAGTGCACTCTGAAATTGCCCCGTCTTTGCCTTTGCCGTCACTTCCTGTCTTCTGCGGCGCACTCGATCACGAACTTAGGTTGTTCGACGAGCGGAGTGAATCCAGATCGTTGAATCGGAGTGACATACTCATTCACGCTAACAAAATTGCTGATCTGCTTCACAATACAGACGTTTCTTATTTGTGAGTAATTTTTTTTCTTTTTGATAAATTTTCTTACTTTTTGGAATATTGACCTAGTTTAATTACACAATACAAGTCTTGTATACATATGTTCTGGCTTGAGAAATTGCTTGATTTTAGGCTTTGCAGCATTGACTTGGTAGAATTACACGTTGTGTTTTTTCCTTTGGCCCAATTCAGTAAAGTTGATTCTATTCTATTCTATGGGTTGATCAATTTGAGGTTTTTTAGGCTTTGCCACATTGTCTTGATAGAATTACATGTTATAAGTGTTGCAGAGGATGGATATGTAATAAATTGATTGCCTATCATGTACAAACTCAGTTTGTGTGTCAAGTGATAATTAACGTGCAGATGAATTTCTTCAATGTTCGTTGTCAGTAGCTGTAAAATGATCTATGTGACACTCCTCTAGAATTATTCATCTAAAATCTCAAAGTTTGAACGACTCCGCCTTTAAGGAATTAATTAGTTCAGGTTCTTCATATAACTTTTGGAGTGTTTGGCACTTTCACATCCTAACTTACAGGGTTGCAATTAGGAAGTGATGTCAATTTCTTAAATGTTTTGTGGTAAATCGATCATTTTACAATCAGAGAAAATAGGAAATGGAGTTACAGGAATTGGCCAATAGGCAGAAATGGAATTGCATTACAAATAGTTGATGGACCTCATATTTAACTTCCTAGTGTGCTTTTCTTCTATATTAAGGGTGTGTTCGGTATGGAGGAGAACATTTTTTTCCATGGAGAATATTTTCCTTCAACCCAAACACACCCTAATTCTAAAAATGAAAAACCAAATGCCTTGCATGTTCTGTCACTTAACAAACAAAATTTGACCTCATTTTAGGATTCATGCATAGCGGGAAAGGTATTTGGTCTGTAGGTAGTTTATTATATCTGTAAGCTTTCTTTATCTGAAGTATCAAGATGCTCTGCCGTATCATTTGATAATTATGAGCAAATGATCAAGTTAGTTAATTTTCCTAGTTTGAGCAACCTCTTCTTCTTGCCAAGATGTATTTAGTTTGGGTTGCTCAACGCAGTTTCTCTATTTTCCCATCCACTTATGTTGTCCAGAAAGATTTCACGACCAGGTTAAAAGGTGGGAGAACTAGTTGCAGATAAAGTAGAATTTATTTTTTCTAAACCCTTTTTTTGATGGCTGCAAAGGAATACTTATTAAAAACTGTGTCTTTTTAGCTGGACTGAAAATGTGAGACGTCCAAAAACTTGAAGGTCCTTAAGTGGGAATTTTTTTTTTTGAAATTGGTAACTTTGTGTATATTGATATGAACATATCAGTACATGGGCTGTACTAGGGCCATATTTACAAGTAATTCCAGAACCTATGATCCTGTGTCTATAATGAGTCTAACACATCATTAATAGATACAGGATCATTAGACCATATCTGATTACACCAAAAACATAGAATCAAGATACAATTCAATTTGATCTGCTCTATACTATTCTCTATGCTTTCAAAACACCTAGCATTTCTCTCCTTCCAAATTGTCCACCATATGCTGGCTGGTATAATTCTCCACCTACTTCTGCTTCTTGCTTGAACCCCAACTTCTTCCCAGCTTTGCAGGGTCTCTATAACCTTTCCTGGCATAGACCAAGAGAAACCTTTAAGGTTTAAGAATAGCCTCCAAAGCTGGTCTGTGAACTTGCAGTGGAGGAACAAATGTCTAACAGTCTCTGCTTGTTCTCCACAAAAAAATACATCTGGGGCATAAAGTTATCCCCTTTTTCATCAGATTATCTTGTGTAAGGACAACTTCCTTAGATAGGAGCCAAGTGAAACATGCTACCTTGTAGGGTATGTTCACCTTCCATATAGTTTTCCATGGCCAGTTGACATTCTACAGATTGTGATTATTCAACCATCTGTATGCATTGCCAACCTTGAATATTCCTTTGTCCCTGCCCTTCCACCAAAGCTCATCTTCCCCTTCTTGTGTTCCTTTAAACTGTCCAATAGTGTTTAAGAATTCTGCAACTCTTGTGATTTCCCAGTCATTTACTTGCCTTCTGAAATTGATTTCCCACCCATCAGGCTTCCACAATTCAGCAATTGTTCTTTGCTGATTTAGCATTAAATTGTGGATGTCTGGATAGATATTCCTTAGAACCCCCATTTCATGCCAGTCATCTTCCCAAAAGCTTGTCTTTTCCCCATTCTTGACTTTAACCTTGGTATTGATCTTGAAGTCATCCCACAAGACCCTTATTGATCTCCACAGATTCACTCCATATGGGGAGATTACTTCCTTTGTCATCCATCTATTTTCTCCCTCATACTTGGCTTTTATGACCTTTCCCCATAGCAGTTGTTTGTCATTAGCATACTTCCATAACCACTTCATTCTGAGAGCCTTACGATGATTCTACAAATTTTTAATACCCAGACCCCCATACTTTTTTTCTGTTATAGGATCTGTCCACTTTACCAGATTATAACCTTTCCTGTCCTTGTTTCCCTGCCATATGAACTTCCTTCTGATCCTGTCCAATCTGTCAGTAACCCCTGCTGGAATGGGAAATAAAGACATCATGTACGTAGGCATAGCATCTAGAACTGAGTTGATAAGAGTTACTCTTCCTCCAAGAGACAAGTATTGCCCCTTCCATCTAGCCAGTTTCTTCTCACATTTCTCTATTACATTGTTCCATATCTTTTTTGACATTGATTTAGCACCCAAAAGCATCTCAAGGTATGTAGTTGGGAGAGCCCCAACTTGTCCACCTAGGATAGTGTTCAGTGCTCCATGTTATTTACTTCATTAATGGGATAAAGAAAACTCTTGCTCCAATTAATATGTAACCCAGAGATTCCTTCAAACAGGACCAATATTACTCTCAAATATCTGAGTTGTTCTTCTTCTGCCCCACAAAAGATCAGTGTGATAAGTCACTTCTAAACTTTCCCTTTCATCTCTGGCCACATCAAAACCTCTCAATCAGTCATTTGTATTAGCTATTTGAGCATGTTGTTGAGTCCCTCCATAACTAGCAAAAAAGGAAAGGGGACAGAGGATCCCCCTGCCTGAGGCCCCTTTGAGCTGCAAAGAATCCTGTTGGAGCACCATTAATCAAAACAGAGAATTTTACTGAAGATATGCAAAATTTTATCCAATTGATCCACTTAAGCCCAAATCCCATCTTCTCCAGGACAAGGAGAGATGGAAGATTGTCCCTGCTTGCATCTAGTGGACAATTTGGAAGGAGAGAAACCAGAGATGTTTTGAGAACAAGAGCATTTCCTTCCAAAGTATAAAGATGAACTATTTAGCAACCTTTTACTTTTGGTGTATCCACTCTGTACCTAAGGATATAGGGGACATTACCCTATTTTTAGACGGTTTATATGGGATATAGGTGATAGATTTTGTTTTGGGCTGTTCCTTCATACTTTTGATGTAATTATGTAGGAGCACACTATTGGTGTACTCCTTTTGTTTATAATACCAGTTAACCTTCTAAAAAAAAACTTAAGATTTTCAAAAATTTCTACCTTTTTCAAAGTAATTAATTGAGGGTATAATAGGTAAAAAAGTTTGTCCTTTCTTGATTTGTCAAAATGGACAAGTAATTAGGGACAACTAAAAAAACAAAAGTGGACAAGTAATTAGGAACAGAGGGAGTAGTAACCTTCTACCCTAATTTGTGTACTCCACACCTTCCCACCTTAAAAGTAGTCCATAGAAGGAAAAAACTTTCCACTGTGTATCTTTGACTTTATCAATCCTTATATGCAGGAACCTTAGAGCTGATGCAAGTCCTCAATCTCATGGCTTTGTGGGACACCTTGACCTGCATAATGAAGTGCTTACATGTAACTCTGAAGCCTTTGCTCTAATAAATGCAGGTAAACAAGGTCTATAAAGCTGATTTCATTGTTTTCTATCTTATGTGTTGGATTTTTACATGTCCAATTGGCTCGATTGAATTCTGTGCAGAAGTACAAGTCTTTTCTCTTATTTGAATTACATAACATTTTGACTGTGCTTATGGTACAAGCATCCTTTTGCTAATCCGATTTGTCGCACCAACTAATATTTACCCATATTTTTCTTCATTCTCTTGCAAGGGCTAAATCTTGTTTCTGGTCAAGTTGTTTACTTGTTTTAGATGATTTGAGTTTGTACTTGAAGAAAATCGTGTTGTATTTGGTGACAAGAATGTTTGAAATCCTATGTTGAAATTAATTCGATACTTCGTGCTTCCTTGCTCATAATGATAGACTCCCATCTGAAGTCATCACGTTTCCATTGAATGTTAGTATCTCATGAAAGTGTAACTGTTTCCAAAACGATTTATGCAGATCTACCCATTGCCTTAAAGTTTTGGCTTGGTTGTTTGAATTCTTTCTCAGTAACAAGATTTTGATTTTAACTTTTACTGCTGGGATTTACCTTTTTGTTTTGATCAGTAAGCGAGAGATCTTATTAACAGTATCAGGACTCAGACACCAGGATGGTGATTTATAAGAGTAGTAGTCCCCTGCCCAAAAGAAAGGAGGGAAAACCTCTGTAAAAAGTTGGTTCTGGTACCATGATGAAGTAACGAAATCTAGCATTTTGTATCTATCATCCACATCTTGGAGCTTACACCATGGTGCCAGCATACATAAACATCTGAATTTCAGGTCCAGTACAGTAGTTGCCTTTCCGTCAAGCATCTGGAGTTCCTCTCTCCATAGTACCCATCCATGCCAACTTGTATAGTCTTCCATAATACTCTAAGTGATTTTTTTCTTCCTTTGAGCGTCAACATAGCAGTAGCTCATTACAGAGTGAGGCATCAGAAAATTCACTTTGAACAGACTTGGGAACATACTCCAAAGTTGATTGGCAACCCAACAGTGTAGGAAAAGTGGCTTCCTTTTGTTCCTGATTGCTGCATAAGCAGTGTCTATCGCATAATGTGATTCCCCTCATGAAGCAAGAGTCAGGTGCCAATTCCTGCAAAAACTGCCACTTTGTGTGGTGGTGCTTTTGATTTGCATATTTTCATCCAAACCAATTCTGGGAATTGTTTCTTCTCTGCTTAGCCATATGTAGCAAGACTTAACAGATAAAGCTTCCTGTATTTGTCCCTCCTAAAAGAGAATCTGTAGTTTCACTATTATTCAAAGACACTTCTTCCAAAATATGAAGCAGCTTGGCCATTGTATTTCCTAGTCAAAGAATTGTCTTCTAAAGTTTACATTCCAATTGTGGTTGTTCCAACACTGGTAAACAGATAATCAGCATCCAGAGAAAAGCTATTCATGGGATTTACTTTAGAACATGTTATTGTCTTGGGTTCTGTAGAAGTGTTTCTCTATTTCTGCATTTGAGTGATATGTTTCATTAAGTGTTTGATGTTACTTGGGTTTACTATATAGCACATTGTTCAAGTTTCTCAGGCCCCATTAAGGAGACTGCACGAAGTCGCAAGGCTAATTCAAATTCTCTTGAGAGTATACCTGCTGTCCAACTTCCACAACAAGGCACTGTAGAGATCCACAATTATCAGCACGACCATGTTATTAGTGTAAGTTTGAAAACGGCCGATCCAGTGGCTAAGTCATTGTGTTTACTAAAATCAAGCAATTGATTGCAGGATGTTACTGCATCTTCTAGGAAACCAAAAGTCAAGAAGAAAGGAAGGGAGAGCACCTTACTATCAAGTGGCCCTGATGCTTCTGAATGTCAAGGTTCCCTTTTCGTCACTGCACTTTTTTTTCCTTACCTCTAGATGGCTATTCAATGAATTGGGAATATTTCCTGCCATTAGATGCAGCTGCAGCAGGTTTTTGTGAGATGTTGGAAGATTTTTGTGGCAGGGCAGAAATTTTTAGTGATGAGCGGGAGGAAAGAGAATTTTTAGCAGTGTCTGTGGCAGATCTTAAAGTTGTTCTGAGGGAGATCACATCTATCCGAGCAAAGAAAGCACTGAATTCGATTCCAGTTGATAATCTAGTGAGATTTCTTAGGGTCTTAGATCACCAGATTCATCGAGCAGAAGGTTTATCAATTAATGATTGTGAACATGTAAGTTAGCAATTATGCATTTCATGTTATTCTTTAGACTTACAGTACAGATAATGCCTCTTTAGTTTCTTATATAATTTTCTCTTTCCAGTTAAAGATTGCAAATACCGACTTTGGCTTCCATTATTTTCTTGTAACTGACCTTTTTCCTGTTTGTTACCTATGGGTGGATAGTGGGTCACGCCACTGTCTGGAAATCATGGCTCTTGTCAACATGCCACACTTCTAAATTTGTTAACGATAGTAATAACATTGTCATGGCCATAGTCAATAATAAGGTTTTGGTTTTCCCATGTTATGCAGATGGATGCAGAGGTTGTGTCATCGATTTTCTGTGCTTTAGAGTCCATTCATGCAGCTTTAGCTATAATGGCTTACAATGGGATGCCTAAGCAATTGTATAAAGAAGAAGTATGCTCTTAACTCTTTTTTGTTTTTTCCTTTACTGAATATATCTTGTAAATTACAAATACAGATTTCATTTTGATTCTTGTGTTGGTATCTTTGCACGTCTCCTTTTAGTTTGTTAACTTTTAAGCTGACCTTGGTCTTTGGTACCAGATCATTGAAAGAATCGTGGAGTTCTCCCGGCACCAAGTTATGGATGTTATCTTTGGTAGTGATCCCGTGTACCGTGCACTGCACAAACCACCCGAGATAGGGATTCCTGAAGGTAGAGTTCTGAGTACTAGATTATTGATTATTAGTGTACTAGGACTCTATTTGAACATTTATTGAAGTCATTAGAAAATTGACTTCTCGATGATTGCGAAGTCAGGTAAACAAAAGAATCAGATTGAATTAAAAAATGACATGGAGAGAAATTCTATAGCTTGCAGAATACATAGGAAGTAGAATTTAGAAGTGTTTACCCCTAGGCGTTCTTGTTGAACAAAATACTAAATGTAGGAAAGTTGAAGCTAATGTTAGTGTAATGGTATCTTAAGATTTTGAAACTTCTTGGTGGTGTCTAGAATTAAATTGTTTGCCTTTGTGTTAATTGGAGATCGTTTAAAGAATCTTCTGCAGAGCTGAAAAATAGGTTGGGAACTCTAGAAAGGAGTTTTGAAGTTTTCCTAACTTAAAAAAGGATGGAGATACAGTATATTTAATTAGATCTAACCATCAATCCTCAGTCTGAAGTATTTTACCTCTCCTTCAGTCCATATTTTGAACTTCTATGCTGCCCATAACTATTGCTGGTCCTTTTCTCTCATCAATCTACCTTTCCAATCTTTGCTTTCACTGTTTACAATCTTTCTAAGAAAGACATTTTCAAAAAAAAAAAATCTTTCTAAGAAAGTGACAAAACTATCCGATGGTTCTGGAATTGTTTTGTGTTGATGAGTATTTAATTAGATCAGTCTAAAATTGGCTTAGTTTCTTGGAATTAATGTAAACTTAGGTAAAGATAGGGCACAACCAAGGAAAAAGATCCAGATAGATGATATCCACTAGTTGAGAATAGGTTTTAGTCTTTTAGAGGACCTCTAATATTATTACATTATTGTTATATTTATTTGGGAAAAGGGTCTGAAAAATACTCCAACTTTGGCCGAAATTGCTGTTACGATACCAAACTTTATGGAGGACCTTTTACCCCCCCGGCACTATTTAATAGTGTATTTTAAAGGCATATATGTGCCCACGTGGACACATTACTATTTAAAATGATGCAATATTTATGATGTCCATGTAGGCACATATATATCTTTAAAATACACTATTAAATAGTATAGGGGGTAAAACGTCCTTTCCAAAGTTTGGTATCGTAACAACAATTTCGACCAAAGTTGGAGTATTTTTCAGACCCTTTTCCCATTTAAATATATTTAACCTATTATTTCTCTTTTATTTTTATTTGGTGTAATGATGACATGAGTTGAGCTTAAATGGAATAGTGACCATTCGTTCCTGAGCCCAACTTGTTTGGGACCGAGGCTTAGTTGTTGTAGACTTGTAGTCTAAAATTGCAAAGATATGAAGGGGTTAGCCTGTGGAATAGTTCTAATGTTTATTGCTTCAGTATGGCTTGGATCATCACTGGGGTAGTAATACATTTTAGCTTTATCAATTACTATACTCCCTTCTTTTTCTATTCTTCTATGACACTGTTCTATCTTGTAGTTTTCAAACTGTGAATTCTGATTCCCATTTGTCTGATAGGTATAAGGGTTCAGTTTCGTCTCTGTTAATTGGCTTATAAATTAAACCTATTTTTGTATATGCTAGATATAGTCCAGTCCTTTACTTAGACTATATCTATGTTTTCATATGCTTCCAGGTGAAGAAGATGAAGAGGTCAATGGGGATTTTGTTTCACCAAATAGGAAGAAGAGATCTACTAGGAGTGTGAAACCAAGGAAATCAACATCAAACAAGTATGATTGTATATTGGTGTCCTTGATAGTGTGTTTTTTGTCTCTTATATGAAATGGTCCTATAACCTCATGCTGGTATTATCAACTTTGTAGGGTTTCTTCTGCTGTTAGTAATATACTTCAGAAGCTTGATGTGATTCTTGGTTTTCTTAAGGAGTTGTGCACTATAGAGCGTCTACCAGACAGTTGCATTATTCAACTTATTAAGACTTGTTTCACAACATTTGTGGTTGAAAACATCCAGCTTTTGCAAATGAAATCAATAAGCTTAATAAGTGGGGTAATGAAGCTTCATTTACTTGAAGTTTGTCCTTTTAGTTTAAATGAATCATAACTACTGTGGAACTTAGTTGTGTATATGTTGTTGAGTTTGCAGATATTTTATGCATACACACAGCATCGTGTTTCTATAATGGATGAGGCACTTCAGATTCTTTTGAAATTACCCTCTTCTAAGCGCATGCCCAGAACTTATCCTCTACCTGATGAAGAGCAGAGGCAAATCCAGTTCATCACTGCTCTTTTAATTCAAATAGTTCACAGCAGTTCAAACCTTCCAGATGTTTTGAGGGAATCAGCTGACAGTCCTTCTCTAGAAGTTTCAATTGATGCCAGTTACCCTACCAAATCTTTTGAATCAGTCACGGAAGCTTGCTGTCTTTTCTGGAGTCGTGTTCTTCAACGTCTAACAAACACAAAAAATCAGGAGGCAGCTGAGTTGAAGACAATGATTGAGAATCTTGTCATTGATCTGTTAACTACTTTGAATTTGCCTGAATATCCAGCCTCTGCTCCTCTTCTGGAGGTATTAGAGATGTGGTTATATTTCTGAATCCTCTTTATTGGCTATATATTAAAGACACTTATATGCAGGTTCTTTGTGTTTTACTCCTTCAAAATGCTGGGTTGAAATCTAAAGATATTTCTGTTCGTTCTATGGCCATTGACCTTCTTGGCACAATTGCTGCAAGGCTTAAACAAGATGCAGTCCGCTGTAGGGAGGAGAAATTCTGGGTAGTAAAGGAGTTGAGAAGTGGGGAAATGATTGACCGGAATCCTCCCAAGGATGCATGTTCTGTTTGTTCGGATACCAGGATTGACAAATCACTTGTTCAATGCCATGGTTGTCAGGGACTATTTCATCTTAACTGTACTGGAATCAGGGGTCATGATATTCCGAATCGCGGCTTTTATTGCCAGATGTGTTTTTCCAAGAAGCAACTTCTTGTACTGAAATCACTATGCGAGTCTCAGTCCAATGATGCTGGGCAAAATAACCGTACTAACTCAGGAAAAACATCACAAGTTACTGAGGCAATCACAAATTTGGAGATTGTTCAGCAGCTACTACTGAATTATCTCCATGATACTGCTGCAACTGTGGATGATTTACATCTATTTACTCGCTGGTCAGTACTTCCGTGAAATTGATATTTTAATGCTGTTAGTTTTTTTCTTTCTGTTTTTGATAACCCTGCCAAGAAAAACAATTGCAGGTTCTATCTTTGTCTTTGGTACAAAGATGACCCTAATTCAGAGCAAAAGTTCATGTATTATGTTGCACGATTGAAGTCACAAGCAATTGTGCGTGACTCTGTTTCTCTTTCTTTGCTAATGACAAGAGAGTCGGCAAAAAAGATAACTTTAGCATTGGGACAAAATAGTTCTTTCTCTAGAGGATTTGACAAGATTCTGCAAGTGCTTCTGGTTGGTGAAATAACACTTCCCCACTTTTACTCGAGCACATAGATTTTTATACTCATTATAAGATGCTTTACAGGCAAGTTTGCGGGAGAACTCTCCAATCATTCGTGCAAAGGCATTGCGAGCAGTAAGTGGGTTGCATAGACATTCTAAATTTTGATTTCTTCTGTTCCAACTTCTGGAGTACTTAGTTTCTGCTCTACTTGTTTGTGTCATAATGAGAGCAGGTTAGTATCATTGTTGAGGCTGATCCAGAGGTTTTGGGTGATAAGCTCGTCCAAACAGCAGTGGAAGGGAGGTTTTGTGACTCTGCTATATCTGCCCGAGAAGCTGCGTTAGAACTTGTAGGCAGGCATATTGCTTCATATCCTGATGTTGGTCTGAAGGTATTGAATTTAGATCTATTGATCCAACATGCTTGTGGTGACACCTTTTTCAGGATGGCTATATTTGTCCTCCTAACACGTCTTTTGGTTGTGCAGTACTTTGAGAAGTTGGCGGAGAGAATAAAGGATACTGGAGTAAGCGTGCGAAAGCGTGCTATCAAAATCATACGGGACATGTGCACTTCAAATTCTAACTTCTCAGAGTTAACTACTGCTTGCGTTGAAATTATTTCCCGAGTAAATGATGAGGAATCCAGTGTACAGGTAGAAGTAGTCAAATCAATATCCTTACCATTTTAACATTTGAGCTGATTCTCTTTGGTCCTCTGTCCTCTCCTTGGTTAAATAGTGATACAAGCACCCTGACCATAACAATATCTGCCCCAGATGAATGTAGAACGTGCAAGGTTCTTACGATGATCGACCATAATCATCGTTACACTTTAGACCTGACAAGTGGCTGACTTAGAACAAGGCACACGATTCTTGGTGCGATTCATAGGCCAGTCCCAAGCCAGTCATTCTGCATGGGGTAGGGGCCCTGTCCTGCCCACAAAGGCTCCAGTTGGATGGACTGGGTAGTTGGCATGATTCTTTAAAATAATTTTGAACTTTGATTTATTTAACAAGATTCAAGTATTTAAACTTATTTTAGAGTTGAGGACTGAAGAAGTGTAATATTGAAGATTTACTTTGGAAAAATACAATCGAAAATATACAAAAATCTTTAATATAGTAACAGTTGAAGGTTAAGTAAAAGCTTGGGTTGTATTAGTGTGAAATTAGAACCTCAGATTATTACTTCATGTTCCATTTTATATGACAACCTTTTGTGTATAGCAGAAAAGAATGACACCTTTCTATATCTTGATGTGGACAAAATTTTATTTGGTCAGAGTCCAGAAGCATACAAGGAATCCTTAGATTCTGTTTTATTTTCTTACATATAGGACCTGGTCTGCAAGACATTTTATGAGTTTTGGTTTGAAGAACCTTCTGGTTCACAACATCATTATTTCGGAGATGGAAGTTCTGTTCCACTTGAGGTGGCTAAGAAAACAGAGCAAATTGTTCAGATGCTGAGAAGGATGCCCAGTCTTCAACTTCTTGTTACTGTGATTAAACGCAACTTAGCCCTTGATTTCTTTTCACAATCTGCTAAAGCTGTCGGTATCAACCCCGTGTCCCTTGCCTCAGTCCGTAGGCGCTGCGAGTTGATGTGCAAGTGCTTACTTGAGAAAATACTGCAGGTATTTGATTTGTAGGATGGTGCCTCTTAAATGTTTAGACTTCTTTTTTGTAAATAGAATGTTCAAGTATCTTCTTCTTCCAGGTGACAGAGATGAATACTGGAGAAGGAGAGGTGCTTATGCTACCATACATGAGGCTCTTGCATGCCTTTTGTGTTGTTGATCCTACTCTATGTGCACCAGCTTCTGATCCTTCCCAGTTTGTGATCACGCTACAACCTTATTTGAAGAGTCAGGTTGTGCATCTATTTGGTTTTAAGCTTAGTTGCGCGGACTCTTCACTTTTGATGCCGCACCTGTGTCGGATTCTCCAATAACACACTACTTTTGGCGAATCCGACACACACCTGTTGACATTTTTGAAGAGTCTGAGCAACATTGCTTTTAAGGCACTCCACAGTGATTCTAGGTTATTCTCTTCTATGTGAGAAAACTTGCTTTTCTAATTAACCAAGAACAAAAAATTGCTTTTCTACTGATGGAATTGGGTGTGCACTGTGTGCATATGTGTCTGGTGCATGCACTACTAAGTTTGTATATTAGCAAACTTGATATGGATATAGTACATGAGGCTCGTTTGGGTTTCAAGCACAAAATACTGGTTAATGCGTGTTTTTGTCTATGTGCTAACTTGAAAGGTATCGTACAAATAGCTCTTGGGTTTCAACTTTCAAGCACAATGCACCTATCGATTGGTTTATAAAGAAGCACTGGGAAGACTGGTGTGTTATCATTTAATACCAACCATGTTTTGTACTATTTTCTGAAACCAAGCTATAGAATCTTATGTTAAGAAGTGGAAAACTGTCAAATGAGTGAAGACAGAATATCTTGGTTCAGATAATATTAGAACACAACGGATATTCAAAACTATGTAAATGGTAGTGGTAATGAACTTTTGATTCATACAAATGAATCTTTGGGAAGAATGATAAGAGCATAAACATACAGTTGTTGCAATGGTGACAGAAAACTAATTGGGATTTATGCATGGTAAATCTACTACAAAGGTTACATTTTGCTGAATGTTAATAGTACCTAAAAAAGTATATAATTGATGTATGAACAAACTCTTTTTTGGGTGCTTGAGAAGAAAAAATTATCGATGGAAAAAAAGAAGAAACAAATTCATATATAAAAATAACAGAAAGAGTATGTACAGGTAACTAAGCGAGTGATCATAAGTGTGAGAATAGGAGGAGATACAAGGGAGTTCCCCATCATTGTGGGTTACACTAGAGATATTCTTTCAGCCATATTTGTTTGCCTTAGTTATTGATAACTTAACTGATTGTACATAGGGTGAGGTAATGCATGCCATTTGCAAAAGATGTTGCACTACTAGACGAAATTGTAGTGGGGATTCTATCAAATTTGGACTCATGGAGATCATGAGAAACACTCTAGAGAATAAAGTTTTATGACAAGTAAGAGAATATATGCAATGCAAGTTTAGCCTTCATTGAATGAACGAAACTGAATTGATTTGTTTGAGATTATGCTGCCTAAATGCATATAATTTAAATGTACAGGTTTAATCTTCTTGGAAAACAGAATGACAGGGAAAGATGAATTCCTTAGAATCAAGATAAGGTAACTTAAGTGGGAGTGTGTTACAGGAATGCACTTTGAAGGAAAGTCTCGTAGCACGATTGTGAGACCAACAATGTTATGTGGGTGCAACAAATCCTGAAGAGAGGTGTCGTGGAAATGCAATGTTGAGATGAATGTGCAATCATTCAAAATTGGACGTGATTAGAAATGATTATTAATATGGTTCAAGTAACAACCATTGAGGATAAAGTGAGTTCACATGAGATGGTTCAACTATGTTGTACAATCATTCAAAATTGGATTAGATTAGAAATGATTATTAATATGGTTCAAGTAACACACATAGAGGATAAAAATGAGATGTGGCACGAGATGGTTCGACCATGTCCTACTAAGAGCTTTGAATATATCAGTCTGGAGTGTATGTATTAGTGTGTGGATGTACCTCTATACTAAAGCTATTTATCCAGGTTGTCACTATACTTGCTTGTTGACTATAGTCACTGCTACTGCACGGCCACCTGATTTGTCCTTTTCATTTGCTGTACTTGTAAATGTTAAATACTCCAAACAATTTATGATATACTTTGTTCTTATGGCTTCTGTTAGGCTGATAATCGAGTTGCAGCCCAGCTTTTGGAGAGTATAATCTTTGTGATTGATTCTGTTTTGCCTTTACTAAGGAAGCTTCCTCAAAGTGTTGCTGAAGAACTTGAACAAGATCTGAAGCAAATGATTGTTCGGCATTCTTTCTTGACAGTTGTCCATGCTTGCATCAAGTATCTACTCTTTCATTAATACCCTCTTCTCTATAAATTGGGACTAGCCATTTCCCTTCATAAATTTTTCACGACTTCATATTCCATGCTTCACTTTTTTCCTTATAAGCTTTTGCTTACAAAATTACAGGTGCCTCTGCTCTGTAAGTAATGTTGCTGGAAGAGGCTCAACTATTGTTGAACACCTTATCCAGTTATTCTTCAAACGCCTTGATGCCCTAGGTTTCAGTAACAAGCAGGTATATGAAACCCCATGAAGTTTCTGGTCATTACTAGGAAAAAACAGATGTTTCTCTTCGTATTTTGTTATAAGATCTGTATGGCATTATTGCTTACTTCATTTCTTTTTCAGCACTTTCAGCAAGTGGGCCGGTCTCTTTTCTGCCTGGGTTTGCTAATCCGTTACAGTAGCTCATTATTGCATGCATCTGTTTCCAGTAACAACTTACATGTTTCTAGCAGCCTCAACCTATTTAAGAAATATCTTCAGGCCGAAGACTTTGTTATCAAGGTCCGCTCATTGCAGGTGAGACTTCCTATTTCCTTCAAGTCCTGCATGTATGTCATAATCATCACCTATGCAACTATGTAACTTTCAGGCACTGGGCTATGTTTTTATTGCTCGCCCTGAATGTATGCTGGAAAAGGATGTAGGGAGAATTTTAGAGGCCACACTTTCTTCTAATACTGATACACGGCTCAAGGTAACTTCTTTTCTTCTTGTTTCACACTTAAGATATGCTGTATACTGAATCATTTGTCGGCCAGATGCAATCACTGCAAAACATGTATGAGTATCTTCTTGATGCTGAAAGTCAAATGGGAACAAATAATGCAAGCGAGAATGAAGTTGCTAATACAGCAGTTGGTGGCCCTAGTGTGCCTGTTGCTGCAGGGGCTGGTGATACCAACATTTGTGGGGGAATAATTCAGTTGTATTGGGCTATAATCTTAGAAAGATGCCTGGATGTGAATGAACAAGTGCGTCAGTCTTCTCTTAAGGTAATTCCCTAATTTTTTAATCTTCTTTTCCTGTAAAAAATGATTAATTAAGCTGGTCTTATGGATTGCACTCACTCCCACTTAGAGGACATTTTAGTGTAAGAGCCGGTCAGTTTACTGCTGGTGTTCATTTACCTGACTACACGATCCTCATTTATTTGGAAATTGTATGCGATGCTAATTTCTAAAGCATGGAGTATTTATTCTCAAAGTTATGTCAATCCTTTTACCCATTCGAACTATAGGGTAGATTCCTGTTCTAATCAACCTCTGATTTTGTTCAAACAGATTGTGGAAGTTGTACTGCGTCAAGGTCTTGTTCATCCTATTACCTGTGTTCCCTCTTTGATAGCTCTTGAAACAGATCCGCAGGAGGTGAATTCAAAGCTGGCTCATCATTTGTTGATGAACATGAATGAGAAGTACACTCTCTTTGTTGTTAGAATTATAGAATTACCTCTTGATATTGATGAGTTTATGTTAACGTTGCTGTTTTTTTTTTTTTTTCAGGTATCCATCCTTCTTTGAGAGCCGTCTTGGTGATGGTCTACAAATGTCATTTATGTTCATACAAGCCATGAATAAAGGTGATTCTCAAAGTTTAAAACCCCAGTCCAAAGCTCCAGGTATCATGTCAGGAAAGTCAGAGCCTGGCTCATTTACCCATGCAAGGCTCGGGGTATCTCGAATCTACAAGCTCATCCGTGGAAATCGTATTTCAAGGAACAAATTTATGGTCTCAGTTGTGCGCAAATTTGATACGCCAAGCTGGGGTGATTTGGTGGGCCCATTTTTGATGTATGCACCAATCTGGAGTACTAAACCTGAAATTGGTTACTGTTTCAATATTTACTTTGTTTGTACTTATCTGGACTATTGATCCTGAATTGTATTTTTCCTCTTCCAGATACTGCACCGAAATTCTTGCTTCACTTCCATTCACGTCGCCTGATGAGCCCCTTTATTTGATCTATTCTATAAATCGGATTATTCAAGTTAGGGCTGGCACAGTGGAGGCAAATATGAAGGGATTTTTACAATTTTTACAAGCTGGCTATCAAAAATTAAATGTAAGTGGGGGCATTCAAACAGAGCCTAATCAACCTATTAGGTGTCAGACTGAAACAATGGTTGCCAGCACAAAAATTGAGGAACGGTTAGAAGGTGACCATGTTGGTGTAGATTATGGATCAGTGGAGCCATATATGCCCCATTTGGCTTCATTAAATCCACATGGCATATCAAATACTGATTTGCAGATGATCCAGGTATGCTCTCTCCATCAAGCTGAGTCTTATGAGCATGGTGTAGTGTTGCATGCAGAGCACATGAGATATGTCACAAGCTTAACTGTTGTCTTTTTTATAGGGGTCACATGTCCCTCCTAATTTTCACTACTGATAGCTGATGAGTTCTTTTTTGGTCAAGTCTCTTTTTCGATTCTTCTGTTTAACAAATATGAGTATTATACAGGTGGAGTGTCTGGCAGCTGGTGCTTTACAGTTGCTTCTGAGGCTAAAGAGGCACCTCAAGATTCTGTATGATCTAAATGATGCCCGTTGCCAGGTTTGGCTTTCTGAATTTGCTGTTAGTTGTGCATGAGACTATGTAAATGAACCCTTGGCGGCATCTCATGATACTTATCTCATATTGGTTGGTTTCATCAGGCATATTCTCCAAATGATCCCCTAAAACCTGGGGAAAGTCTTTCAAAGCAAAGTTTTCCTTTCAATGTGAATGAAATTAACATTGAGCACCCAAAGAATTATGAAGACTTTGTCCGGAGATATCAGGTAATTTGAGTGCAGTAACATATTCTATGTATGTCTACTCCACCAACGGTCATATTTGATTCTCTCTGATAGTTTTCTGATCTTGAGAACAAACATATTCCATTATGTGTTGCTATATTATGCCTTGACAAATTATTCACTCATTTATCTGCTGGATGATTTGCCACCCTATACTTTTGAAGCTGTCATGGTTAAAATGTGAGACTTCTCTTTCATTTCTGCACTCTATTTTGTATATGCATTTATTTGTTTCTTGCTGGTGTTACATTGTGATTGCATATCAAGGGCATGCAGTTTGTAATTTAGCTTATTCAAATAGATGAGCTGGAGTTGACATTTATATGATCATGTGACATTGGTCGCCCCTTTCTAAGAATGTGATATTGCCCATATATTTTAACCATGGTCATGAGGGATTTCTTTTGCACTTCAGTTTTGTAGTTCTTCAGGCTGACACATGACAATATCAATAAATATTTCTTTACTTGAAAAAAAGAAGGGAATTTCTTTTGCACTTGTAGGAAGAAACAGGAATTAATATATGAGCAAGTTATTGCTTGTTTATCTATTATGACTATTCATGCTGGAAAGGAGATCACTTTGCAGCTTAACTGAAGTGGCCACCTTCCATTTTTGACATTTATTTCATCTTTATTTTCCTTTTTTGGTAGGAATTCAAGAATGCCTTGAAGGAAGATACAGTGGACTATGCAATCTACACGGCGAACATTAAAAGGAAACGCCCTGCTCCAAGAAGAAACAGGAAATCTGGTCGAATGATGGGTGGTGATGATGAAGACTATGAAGACGATGAAGATTGGGGTAGTGGAATGAAGAGTAGTAATAGTGGCAGAAGAAGCAGTAGCAGGTTAAGGCAGCACTAGTGAATGTAAATACTTACAGGTAACACTAACATGTACAGTATGCAGGAAGGCAGGTAAATGACACAAGTAGCAAGAACCAAACAAATTTGTAACAGCATCTATAGAAGTTAGAGATCATACCTAAGATGCCAGGACTAGAAGTTAATACTGTATTGGAGTTCCAGTACATCAGTGATGTGCTCCATTTAGAAGTACATGATGCTTGGAGGCATGAGTTTTGGTGTAGTCCTCCAACAGTAGCAAATTGATTTCTTGTTGATTTCTTTGGGGGTTTTAACAGGAGGGAGATAGGGGAAGATTTTTCTGAGGTGTAGGTTTTAGACTTCTATTCCATTTTATATGTACATTCTAGTAGATTCTGTTCTCATTTGGAAATGAAATAACACCATTGTTTGGAACAGTGCTTTGTGTGATAGTATGCTCTTAGGTTGACGAGAAATGTATGATATCTTTGATGCGATCTAGGAAGACATTGTCATAATTGTCAATGTAAACTATATCACGGAATAATACACAGATCGTTTATGTGGTATAATTTCATAGCACACTGGATGTTTGACACAAACTTAGCGTCCAAGTAGTAACATGGTGTTGATTTGGTCTCCGTGAGAAATAGTAATACAGTGGTGTTCGGATCTAGGCTATTCTTTATGTGTTCGGTAATAACAATCGCTTTTGACTCAGTCCATGTGTCAAATAAATTGAAAAATAGAATGTTTGTGTTGTGAGTATATAACTTGCGAACTGAATTTTTTTTATAATGGTAGAGTCGCCGCCAATAAAAGATGTGTGAGGCTCTATTTACTTTTTGACACATGGATAAGTGGGCCATTTATGTGCTTTTCTACTTTAAAGCAAGAACTTTCAACAACTAACAATATAGAGAAAATATATTTACACATAAATTGAGTTGAACAAATATAAAAAATGCAAGAAATTTTTTGTGTTTGCTACTTTTTATTTTAATCATTATTAATATTATATTACTTTGTGGGATTATACCAAATATATTATTGTTGTTGTAGTTGTATGCTAGTTTGACAAATTTATTTTGATATGATATTTTTTTTGTGTATTCATGTTGTGTGTTTTTTTTTTAAAAAAATTCTTTCATGATTATTGTGAATTTAAAATGTAGTCATTTTATTTTAATTGTTACGATCTGAATGTTGATTGTTACCTTAGACCTTTTGAAGGAAAGTAAAAAAAAAAAGTTAATTATATTATTCTTGTGGAGATGATTGTTTAAAACAAAGTATCACTACACAAAGAAATAATTTTTAAAAAGTATCATTATCCTAATAACATTTTTTCAATTCAATTTGTGTAAAATTTCAGTTGATGTAGAATGTACGATTTAATATAGTTTATATTTTATTTTTATCATCATTACAATTTGATCATTAATTTTTTTAATAAAATAGTATTTAAAATATTCTCTCAAGTACATTTTGTTTATTTTAATTTTTAAAAAATATTGTATGATTATTGTTAAATTTGTGAAATAACAAGTTATTTTAATTAAAGATGGCTAAATATAAAAAATAAATCAAGATCTGAAAAACTATTTTTTTTAAATTTCTTTTCAACATCAACGAGGATGTCAGCTTTTTTTAAACATCAACGAAAATGTTAATTTTTTATTAAAAAAATACACATTCAGTTTGAACATCAAAATATGTAATTTTGAATTTTAATAAAATTAACAAGACCATGATTTGATTTAAGAAACAACGTTACAAAGAATTGATTAAATGAGCTTTCAACAAGTATACAATGTGGACCCTACAGTCATTTTTTATTATATTTTTATAATTATTCATTGAATTGTATTATATCTGATAAAGATATATATAAATTATAAATATTATTTTACTTTTTGTTATTTTAGTTTAGGTTTAAAGTACATAAATGACCCACTTATCTGTGTGTCAAAAAGTAAATGAAGCCTCACACACCTTTTGTTGGTTGTGCTTCTATTATGATAAATTTTTTCCAAAGGAACCCACTTTTTCTTTTTTGGTACATAATTTGAACTTCATTTACTCGCCTGTATTAAACCCAACTAATAGTTTTTTGACCCTAACATGTGAAAATTTACCACGATTCCAATTCAACAATTTGTAAAAACTATATTTTTTAATTTACTAAGTTTAAATTTTAAATTCGTCTCTATTAGTTCTTATCTATGATTAAAGATCTCGAGTGATTTAGGAACGTGAATATAACACTTTTTAGTAGGAAATGGTTTACCGTTAAACCTTAACAGGCTTACTTGGCATTATTCAGATTATTTCCAATACTAATGAAATCATCTGTGCGAAATTAATAAATTTATATAGTCTTATCTATTTTACCTTAAAAGCATGAAATCCTAACTTAAATGTTAAATTACTATTATATTCCTAACTTAGGTTGTGACTTTTTCGATGAGTTGAGACTTTTCTGATAAGTTGTGACATTTTTCGAAGGGTTGTGATTTTTCGATGAGTTGTGACTTTTCCAAAGAATTGTGACTTTTTCAGTAAGTTGTGACTTTTCCAAAGAGTTGTGACTTCTCAAAAGGTCATGACTTTTTCGATAAGACTCAAAAATATTTGTTTATACCACCCTTTGTTGACTATAAATAGAGGGGCTTCCTCTCATTTTTTTCAACCACAATTTTTTTTAATCTTCTACTCTTATTCTTCTTCTTGCATTTTAAAAGATTTCATGAGATTTATTGTCATTGAGTTAGCTCGAATAAGGCTGTAAGTGATTCCTTTGCTCTTAGTATATGCTGATTAGTGTCGAGTTTGTGAGTGGAAAGAAAAATTTATTTTTGGTGAAAAACGAAAATGTACATTTTTGTCGGTGTATTACTTGTGTCATTAGTTGTATGACAGCCTGGTGCTGCCTTTTCTGCAATAATATATCATATCAAAATTAAATCAATTGCTAATAGTGGTCCATTTGTAACTTGCTAATTACATGGTTGTGGTGTTAACTCCCCTTTGATGATATGCTTCAACGTTCTACCAACAATAGAAGAATTAAGCAAAAAGAGGAGAAATTTTATCATGGGGATTATAGGAAATGTATCTATCCTTTTCCTTCACTCAATATTTCTCTGGTGTCTCTATGTTGCATTTTGTATCTTCACATTTTCTCTTCTTTTTTAACTGTTTGTGAAGGAACACACCGTCATTATTATTGTCAAAATGGGGTTGTCTTTACCTCCCCTTTTCATAGTGATCTTTGATAGTTGAGTAAACTGCCTTGTTTTGTTTCCTCAGAGTTGTTGAGTGATGAACTTCTAGATTGGCACTATCGAAAGACCATCAATTTGCATAATATATACATTAGTATGTAATGTTCCAATATATAAAGTTAACATGATGTAGTCTAAATTCATTTTATTTTTTTTAACAATTTCTCATGTGATGTAAGTATATGCTTTTGAACATTTTTTTTCAAAATTATTAAACTTCTCAAGAGTTAGAGAATGGTCACAATTTGTTCTTTTGATGTTCAAGACAAAATAATGACTTTATTTATCAATGTGATTTATAATGTTAGGAAGTTTGCTTCAAAATAGTTATTACTATATAGATATTGCCTTTTTGTTTTACTTATTTACTATTTCTTAATATTACAGTATTTTAGAGGAAGAAAAACTCATATATATATATTTGGGTGGGTATTTGTATTTAAATTAAAGTTTTATATATGTCACAAATGTATTATCAAGTTAACAAGATCTTCTAACTTTAAAATATATTATTTAATTCTAACTTCAAAATATATTATTTTAAATTAGTTCTAAAAAATAAAATATAGTTGTTCTCTTCACATGTTCATATGACATTTGAACAGTTTAACGTGAAATACACGTGCAAACACATCTGGTTAGATGACAAGAATAATGCACAACAAATATCGTCTATAAGGTAATATTATTGAGATACGGCCAATTACATGATTGAACCTCGGCAAATTGAAATAAATATATGCATTTAGCTAATAAAAATTTTCATTGACCATCTTCATAGGTTTGCGTGAATAAGAGATATATATAATGATCCACATTGAACATTCACAAAAAAATCTGCAATATTATTTTGTGCAAAACTTATTATTCAAATCTTCGCTTAAATAAACAATACTATTTACTATAATATATATTTTCTGAATTGGTAATCATGTGCAACACACGTGTCGAAAAACTAGTATATATATATATCTATATACACACACACATACACACATACACACATCTTTTTTCAATTTATAAAATAGAAATATTTTTACATCTTTTTAAATATAAACTATTCATATGTACATAGTAGTTCAAACATCTACGATGATGAAGGAAATGGGATAAGGGGTCATATTATGAAACACCAATATTCTATATTACGTTGAGAATATTATTTTATGTTATAGCTAGTGAAAAGATCCGCACTTTGCGTGGTTGTAAAACACATTTTCTTCTACAATTTTGAAAATTGAATATAATTTTTTTCTTATTGTATATTGATAAAGATATATACGTTATGTCTACATTTAGTTTCAAATATTTATTTATACAAATAATTTTTTTTCAAAATAAATGCATATAAGTAAAAACTACATGCAGATAAATAAAAAAGGGTAGACTCACCAAAAAACAAAGAACATATGGAGAGACAGAGAAAACTAGAGGGAATAAGGCTATAGCATATAATTGTTAGCCTCAAAAGTTTCCCTCTCTACACACAGTATATCGTTTGGAAACAAAAGAAATACAATCCAAAACACACAAATGATCCAATAATTTGCAATAACAAAAGCGAAAATGAAAAAAAGAATGTTGTTATAAAATAACTAAAAGTAACAAACTTAAATGGACAGGAAGAATAATAGAACAAAACTAAATTGGAATGAGAGAAACCGAGATTGTATATGTATTAGTCTAGAGGTGTCAATGAGCGAGTTGAGTTGAAATTAAAGATATTAGAATGAGTTGAAATAAAAATTGAGTTGGGTCTTGACCTGCTCAAGTTTACTTTGGGTTCAAATAGGTTTGATTCATATGGGCTTAAAACGGGTTGGGTTTTGACCTGCCTAATTTGACCCGCTTAATCTCAATAATTTTACTATATTGTTAGTTAAGTTTTATAAACACATTTTGAATTTCAACTTAAGATAATTTTAAGAAAGATGTTACAAATGGATAGATAAATCCTAAATTTTTAAAAATAGATAGTAATTCATACATTCAATATAGGAACATACATTACATCAATGCAAATAAAAAGTCTTAAAACAGGTTAAAATTGGAGATTAAATTGGGCTCAATTGAGGATTATCTTAAAACTAGTGAATTTGTTTGCGCTTCGCGCGATTATAAATGGTGATAAAATTTTGATAATTTTATTAAATGTAATATTGATGTAAGAGAAAAATGGTTGGTAAGTTGTCATGACCCAACCCACGAGGCTGTGCGGGCACCCACTCTAACTCTTAAGTAGGAGGACCCTCGATTCCCAAGCAGTTAAAGACATGTGGAAAATTAAGAAAACTGGAGAAGAAATAAGATTTATGAAGATTTTATAAAATAAAGAGCTTTTCAACGATTCAAGTTAAGACTTGTAAAGTAATTAACACCCAGGGATCTAGTCTAAATAGGTACAAGAGCTTATAAGATTTACAAGGCATTTAACATATTAACAAATGATGCAGCTCCCACCACATTGAAGGAAACTAGGAGTTGTTGGAGATTGTCTTCGTCCTCACCTATGAAACATCATTGACCCAACACCAGACTATGCCAAAATGGCATAGCAAGAGTAGTATCAGTACAAACCACACGTATTGATAGGCATCATCGGTCAACCCGATACCCACCGCATAATATAAGGAATTGACTAGTAGGAAACATGCAATAAGACTGTTCATTCCTCCCCCTTTATATTTTCCTTCCCTTACCATTTTCGGATATTTTAACCTATACTAGTACACTTTACTATAACCCCCTTACTCGCTTCTTCTTGAACATATCTCAACCATTCTATCACATTGAGGAGTTTTCGGATGTAACCACTACCAACTCGACCGACCACTCACGACATACCCTTACTTTTGCCACATCACCACTCAATCCTTGACCCCATAGTACATTTTATCAAGGCTCGCTAACCGTTCAATAATAATTCCCTTCCAAGGTAAGACCTAGCTACTTAACGTTCACGGCATGAACACCTCCCCACTTTCCACTTTTAAGAACACCGATAACCTCGCTAGTGGAATACAGGGTAACACTTGGAAACCCAACCTCTACTCACCATACCACACCCTGATTTAGGCCTGACCATCCATAGTTTATTCAGTAACGAGATATATATAATAGGTAAACATGACGTAATAACACACATAAACAGAATACATAGATCATATATCATTTTAAAGCAACATACCATCTTCCATTATCAGTGACAAGTAGACATAAACGAACAATCAAAATGGTCCTCTTATGGAACCCATGGCCAAATTTTTTGTGTGTCGAAACGTGACACCCGTTCTAGTATATGTGCCGAAACGTGACACCTGATCCAATCAACACAACCACAATCACAATCACACCCATAATGAACAATACTCATAATCATACAAGCAAGTAATGGGTTCATGACATATAATTATTTTTATACACATTCTCATTGCATTAGCCTCTGTTTACATTCCTTATTTTCATACATGCAAGGGTACAACAATAGATCACACAAAAGGAAATCAA
Source organism: Solanum commersonii (assembly GCA_029007595.1). Lineage (NCBI taxonomy): Eukaryota > Viridiplantae > Streptophyta > Magnoliopsida > Solanales > Solanaceae > Solanum > Solanum commersonii. The sequence continues at coordinate 1,127,553 of JAJTWQ010000136.1, forward strand.
CCATCACATATACCTAGATCACAGGACAGGGCTTCTCCCTATGATACACATCTCATGTAACCACTAGGCATATATGTATAGCCACCCCTTTTTCTATGCACGAAGGCCTACGCATGAATTCTACCATCAATTAACAATATACTTTGTAGTGAACACGGATTTAAGACTACTAAATTAATAAAACCTAGCCTACATGGGAGCCAAGCAACTGCACGGGATTATAGATCCAATCTTGGTTTTCAGACCTCGAGATGGTGTATTTTGACCAGAAATCCTCTAGCTATTGACATCCTAGCACTAGAAATCTCTTCCTCCTTCTTTCCCAAGCCTAGAGCAGCCTTTTGAGGGTTTCTGGGGTGATCCTCACCTCTTTTTGGGAAAAAGGAGAAAATAAGGTTAACGTCATTTAAGTTCTGTCTTCGACCGTCCCGCTCTAGCGCTCCTTGTTTCCCTGGAGCGCCACTCCCTAGCGGCACTTATTCCGCTCTGGCGGGAGGAGGGGCCTAGTTTCTTCCGACATTTTTCCTTTCCTAAATAACAACGTTTCAGGTCGTTACAATAGATACTAATTTACCCTTTGTTCGTCCTCGAACGACTAGTGAAGGGATAAACACGTGCCTTTTTTGGAGTATTATTAAACTAACGGCACGACCCATTTATGTAACCATGAAGGAGGTTGATTTTTCAAATTCTAGGTACGGAAGAGGGTCTTTACTCAAGGGACCGGTTAAGGAAACGAAACAACACACAGAGACAAAGATGCGTCCAATTTCATAGCCTATAGAGCGGCAGCGTTCCCATTGAGGCGAGGATACTTCCGCTGTAATGGGGGATCAAAAACAGTTTAAGGGGGAAAGGGGAATGGTTTCCCCATTTCCTCCTTCTCTAACTCAAAAAGTCTTGAAAATCTCTCAACCACTTTGCTTCAAACGTTGAAATCAAGGTAATGCTTTTGCTCCTTACTCTCTTTACTTCGTTACTTACTTAACTACTATTGCATGATGATAAACGACTGATTAGAAAGGCCTTAAAGTAGTTTCTTTTTGAATTAAAAATAAATTGCTTGATTTGTAAGAAAAACGTAGCATAGATACTTCTCTTACGCTCATAATGTCTCTACAACGCTCTAAGCGTAAGGATTTTGTGAAAATCCGGTCAAAATGGTTCCAAATGGGTGGGGGAAGTTGAATAGTTTCTTGGTGTAAAACTCAAATTTTGAACACCATTTTGGGGTTATTTTCCTCGAATAATTGCATATTTAGGTACTAGGGTACTTTATAGACTCTGATTTGTTGAAATTCTGTTAAAAATAAGATTTTTGTGGCGAAAGGGAGCCATGATAGCTCCTGGAGTTCATCCCAGATGAAGACCGCTCTGGCGGCCTCCATCCCGTTGTGACAGCCTCCTTCATCCCGCTCTGGGGGGATTTAGGCCGTTGTGGCGGGGTTCAGTGGGGCAGTGGCCCCTTGCCACTCCAATTAGAAATCTTTGTTTTTTTCCTTAGCTAGATATTCACTAATTCCATGGAGTCCTAACGTGTACCCTTCATAAATTTTGTAGGCTTGTCTACTATGACTGGTATTAACGAGTAGAATCTACCTTTTGCCTGGTTTCCAGATGCTGCAAGTCGGGAGAGGCACCACCATAATCGGAACACTAAGTTCTTGTGCGAGAGGGGTTTTGTTTCGTTGGGATTAGAGGAGAAAGCCCTCAATTTTCATGCCTGAATGATGGAGTTCAGATGAAGTCCTCTTATAGAGACTCCTCCTACTGCATGCTCCAGCTAGGTGAGGGAGTTCTACGCCATACTTTCTACTATTCGCACGGATGACCCTCACCCTACTATTTGCATCCGAGGAATTGACATTCCCCTGAGAACTCAATTCATCAATGAGGTGCTCGAGGTGCCAGAGGCTTCTAATGTAGAGTACGAGGCCAAGATGCAGGAGATGGATTTGGGATAGGCTCGAGATAATCTGGTTGAGCCTACGCACCGGGACTAAATTTACTGGGCTACCACTGAGGGCATCTCCAGCACTAACTGGTCACCAGATGCTAAGAGGTGCCTGCACTTGGTTTCTAGGAGGATCCGCCCATCAGACTACTGGACCGACGTGACCTTTCCCTGGTCTTTGGTGGTGGCTTGTGCTGTACAAGGAATTGGACTGAATGTGGGCACACAGATCATTTCTGAGTGGAAGGTGTTCTACCGGGGCAACAAGAAGGAGTTCTTCCTGCCTGTACTGGTGACAAGGATGTGCAAGCGGGCAGGGGTGCCACTCTTGGACAACGATAAGGTACTTTCCATGGATCCCCTTTTTCACAATATTTTAATTAGAAAGGCTTCCACCTTCGGGAGTAAGAGGAGGAAGATAGACAGGGCTGGTAGCGGTCAAGCGGTTGCTGAGGTGGATGATGAAGGAGGGGAAGATGATGAGGCCAACGGTACTCTCCCTACCCAGTTCCAGCCCCCACTATCCGGTGCTCGTGTGGAGGAGGACCCGACGGCCATCAGGAGGAGATTGAGAGGTTCTTACCCTAGTGCCTCGACTCCAGTTCCACCCTCTACTGCCCTTAAGGTTGAGATGCTCCGCCGCCAACTGCTATTTGAGAGGAAAAAGGGTCTAGAGAGGGATCGTCTGATGGGCCGGATATGGAAGGCCATAATTATCATTTTCTCTTGCATCGCCCCCAGAGAGAACTTCCTAGGCTTGAGCTGGAGGACTTTTGGGAGTTCCCCTGGTTGAGCTAGGCGTGGGTTGGCGAGATGGCCCAGAGGACCTAGAGTTCGGTAGCGACACTTCCCATTCCCAGGGATCCTGATTTGGTTTTTCCCCTCTTGGGCATGTAAAGAACAAATTTCTATTTCTCTTTTGTGTTTTGTTACATTTTTGTAAGCACATGGATGCTGGTTTTTGCTGATTTTTCACAGCTAATATTTAAATGCTTGGTGCTTATAACTTCCTGTTCTATTACCGAGTATTGATTAGATTGCAAAATTTAGTCCATGCACGATTCGGGGTCCATATGGGGGACTTAGGAAAAACAGGGGAGACAAGGTTGAGATTCTGTCTCGCCTTGTCTCGCTCTGGCGGGAATAATCCCGTTCCAGCGGCTCCGACAAAATAGTACCCAGGTCAACAATTTCCTGGGGTTCTTCCCATTTTCTACAGTTTTTCATTGATTCCCAGGCTATAACTAAGCATTTAGGATAATATTCTTAGCTAGGATAGTCATTGCCTACCTCGAGTCAACCCAACGGTACATACTCCAGAATCCCTTTTCCATTACTCCAACACCACAAACACGCACATGCCAACATGTGCCCATACACTCACATGGTTATAGTCGGTAGCAACATACATCCAGATTTTACTTACGAATCACATCATAATTTATCTAGACCCTTGGATCTAACCCAGTGACGACTGTCTTTCTGACAACAAGTTCACAAAACTCAGACAATTACGACTCACACAGTTTTGAACATTTAGGGTAGTATATTGCACACATTGAAATCCAGACAAGCATACCGTGCACATAGTCATATCATAGCATCCAAGTAATTGCACCTTTCACACCAACAATTATTTTAGACAACAATACGCACACATTCACAGTTTCAAACTACAACTCACAAACAAGTCAAAATTATTGATTAGTTCTCTCCATAGATGATCATTACGGATCATCCATGCTTTTATACCGCCCTTGAGGCCAGATACATATTGGAACCGTCTTAGTTCCAATTTACTCTGCTTGTGTCTTCTCAACCGTGACTACGATGTCCAGTCCACTTTGTTGAGATACTAATTGGGATCGGGAGATACCAATTGGATCAACTCATATCACAAGCAACAACTTGCACAAAAGAAGAGAAGAAATGGAATGACTTCCTAAAATGTTTCATAGCTTCCTAAATATTAGATGTGGACATCAACACACAATCCGCAGGAGTCTATTTCACATTTGCTCTTGTACTGGGAAACCGGTAACCTGGGCTTTGATACCAATTTGTCACGATCCAACCCACCGGGCTGTGCGGGAACCTACTCTAACTCCTAAGTAGGAGGACCCTCGATTCCCAAGCAGTTAACGACATGTGGAAAATTAAAAAAATCGGAGAATAAATAAGATTTATGAAAATTTTATAAAATAAAGAGCTTTTCAACGATTCAAGTTAAGACTTGTAAAGTACAAGAGCTTTTAAGATTTACAAGGAATTTAACATAATAACAAATGACGCAGCTCCCACCAGATGGAAGGAAACAAGGAGCTGTTGGAGATTGTCTTCGTCTTCACCTATGAAACATCACTGACCCTATAATATGACAAAAAGGCATAGTAAGAGTAGTATCAGTACAAATCATACGTACTGATAGGCATCATCAGTCAACCCTATACCCACCATATAATATAAGGAATCGACTAGAAGGAAACACATAATAAGGCCGTTCATTTCTCCACCTTTATATTTTCCTGGCCTTACCATTTTCGTATAATTTAACCTATACTTGTACACATGACTATAACCCCCCTTGCTCACTTCTTTCTTGAAAATAGCTTAACCATTCTATCACATTGAGGAGTTTTCGGATGTAACCACTACTAACCCGACCGACCACTCACGACATACCCTTACTTCTGCCACATCACCACTCAATCCTTGACCCCATAGTACATTCTATCAAAGCTCGCTAATCGTTTAATAAGAATCCCCTTCCAAGGTAAGACCTAGCTACTTAACGTTCACGACACAAACACCTCCCCACTTTCCACTTTTAAGAACATTGATAGCCTCGCTAACAGAATACATGGTAACTCTTGGAAACTCATCTTTTACTCACCATAACACACCCCAATTTGGTACTGACCATCCATAGTTCATTCAGTAACGAGATATATATAACAGGTAAACACGACTTAATAACACACATAAACATAATACATAGATCATATATCATTTTAGAGCAACATACCGTCTTCCATTATCAATGACAAGTAGACATAAACAAACAATCACAATGGTCCTCTCATGCAACCCATGCCAAAACTGTTAGTGTGTTGGAACGTGACACCCGATCCAATGTATGTGTCGGAATGTGACACTCGTTCCAGTATATATGTCAGAACGTGTCACCAGATCTAATCAGGACAACCATAATTACAATCACACCCATAACGAACAATAATCATAATCATACAATCAAGTAATGGGTTCATGGCATGTAATTATCATATACATATACTCATTGCATTAGCCTCGGTTTATATTCCTTATGCTCATACATGTATGCATACAATGGGCAATTACAAGCATATATCATACAACAAGAAATCAACCATCACTTATACCTAGATCACATGTGGAGGTTTCTCCCTATAATACACATCTCACGTAACCACTAGACATACATGTATAACCACCATTTCTTTGGTGCACGAAGGCCTACACATGAATTCTACTGTCAATTAACAATATACTACGCAGTGAACACATATTTAATACTACTAAATTAATAAAACCTAGCCTACCTGGGCACCAAGCAACTGCACGAGATTATAATTCCAATCCTAGTTTTCGGATCTCAAAATGGTGGATTTTCACTTGAAATCCTCAAACTATCGACATCCTAGCACTAGAAATCTCTTCCTCCTTCTTTCCCAAGTGTAGAGCATCCTTTTGAAGGTTTCTAGGGGTGATCCTCGCCTGTTTTTGGGAAAAATGAGAAAATAAGGTTTCATGTCATTTAAGTTTTGTCTCCGACCTTTCCGCTCTGGCGCTCCTTTTCTTGCTGGAGCGCCGCCTCCTTAGTAGCACTTATCCCGCTCTGCCGGGAGGAGGTGCCTAGTTTCTCCCGACATTTTTCCTTTTCTAAATAATGACGGCTCAAGTCGTTACATTAGTACTTAATAGACTTCCAATAAAGTTATAAGTTTTCTTACTATTTTGAACAAAACAAATTGCAATAAGAAATTCACATAAGATACAAAATAAAGAGAAATCATACCAATAAAAATGCAACATCATTCTTAATTCCCTACTCATTAGAAAATAGAAGGAAAAATATGAAATCAGTACACATGTCTTCCGAGTTCTTATAGACGTCCACTCCCACAAGTCGATCACCATCCTTCATCTTATTCTTCAAATCAAATTAAAATATGAATATAATAAGCACAAAAAATATAACAACCTAAAAAGCTATGTGATCTTCTATAAAAAAATATAATGATTTTATTCATAGAGCTACAATATGAAACACCAAATAATATGATGAATATGACTATTAATTTTTTTTTATAGGTCATGATAATAAAAAGTTGTGTGGGAGTAATTAATGAAAATAAAAACCAATTAAGTTTTATATTAAACATATATTCTAAAAATGTCTTTTTAATTTCTTTGCATTGCTTATTTAATATAATTAACAGAATTAAATATTTTTTTAGTTCTTTTAATATAGCACATAAATAAGAAAAAATCTAAAAAAATAAAATATAATTGTATTTCTTGACCAAAGAAAAATATCACCCTCACTTTTTCTCTTCCTAACTTTATTGTTGTATATAGATTGATATAACTACTTAGCACAAGTCAATAAATTTACTAAAGATTTTAAAAGTAACATGTATATAAAAGAATTTACAACCCTTCTAAAAATTAAAATATCCACTTAATATATTTTAGCAGGAGGAATATGACATATTAATTAAGTAAAATATTAAAATTTATCTAAGACTATATGTCAATAAAAGAGAATCCGAATCTTAACACAATTTTAAATTCAAAGCTCCTTATACTTGTTAAGTATAAAATTATTAAGTACAATTTTAGTCAAGACTTCTTGTTAATTTATTGATAAATTCGTGTTAACTATTCTATTCTAATAGTAAAAAAAATAAGCTTCCGTGCTTAAAATTATTTGAACATATAGTTAACACATTTTCATTTGGAAGTAAGTTTTGAAAACATAATAGTTTGAATTCAACAATCAATATTTTCTTAACATTATAATTAAAAAATTTAATATTATTTTCCAAAAAATAAAACCAAACCTTCTAATATGCATGAATAATGAAACTAATAAATCAATCAATTACAATAATGAGATAATTTTTCATTTAAACATCTATTTATAATTCAGCAATTTTTTTGTTATTATTATTTTGGGTGATAGATGAGAATATTCAGTTGACAAGATGCTTCTGCAAGAACCTTTTCCATGTCTTCTCCTCCTACATGTCCCCACAATTAGAGCACCTATATCTGTAACGACTCAGAAAACTAGTAGGTGAAACTAGAGCCTTACGAGTGTGTTGTTGAGATTGATGTGGGGTTTTATTTTGTATAATGGTTTCCTGAGCTTAGGTTGAGGGGTTTAGGGGTTAAACGTCAAGGTAAGACTCCCCAAGGAACAACCAAGGGTCCTTGAGGAGGACCCTAAAGTCTAACCCCAAGAACCAAAACGCTGTCAAAAACTTAGGACCTACAGATGGGACCTACTGAGTGTAGTCCCTCCACGCCCCGTAGGTCAAGACCCCAAATAAAGAGTTGCAGCCACAACCACGGACCTGCAGGACGGGGTGTGACTCCACTCACGGTCCGTGGGTCAGGTGGGCGTGAGTGGCACCTGTAGATTGCCCAATCTCGGCTAAGGGAGGGGCAACTTGGTAAATTCCTAGGGTGGTTAGTTAAGTTAGGGGTATGTTTATATTGATTATTTAGACTTATCTAAGGCTTTTTAAAGTATTAAATACCCTTTTACAACTCATAATTACCAAACACAAAAATAGAAACCACATCCTCTCCAATATTCTCTCTCTAGAAACTCCATTGAAGAAGAAGAACAAGGTCAAGTCTAGGGGTGAAGGAGCAGCCTTTTACCTTCAATTTCATGAGGAAATCTTCATAAGGTATGGTAGATTTTCATCTATGGGTAGCTTTCACCCGTAGAGTCCCTTCAAAACTTGATTTCAAAGCTTCCAATTTCCCCCAAAAGCTAGGGTTTCAATCTAAGTGATGGGTTCACTTCCAAAACATTTTAAATGGTTGATTTATGATGAATTATGATTGAATTGATGAATTGTTACTGGTTAATGATGAATTCCCCCAAGAACCCATGAAATCCCCAATGTTTCCAACTTGGATGTTAAGTGTGGGTATTGTTGCATATTGGCCCAATTGAGTAAATAATGATTGTTTATGTTGTAATTACATGATTTAAGTACCTAAGATTCTAGGGTGAAATTGATATAGTCTAGTGTTATGTTATGAAAGAGGCAAATTGAGGGTTTAGATATGACCTTCTAAGATTGATGAACTTCTTTATGAATTGCCATAGATTGGATGACCTAAACATGAATTGCTTATGAGTAAAGCTTCTAGACATGAATGAATTCGGTTAGGGCTTATATGATGGATCATGGTTGATTAGTATTGAGATTGAGTCTACTTGATGCTATATGACTATAATTGGTTAAGAATGAATCATGTGGTTAGTTTACCTTGAGAGTTAGGTTTACATGATGACCATGTGAGCTATTGCTTCAGAGTAATGCTTGTAGTATGAAGATGACTTCTAAGGCTTAAAGATTAAAACCTAAAATGAAGGAGCTATGAATGTTGAGGCTTTAAGAAGGAAGCTATTATTCATGAATTATGTATGATATTATTGTGGAAGGACTTTACCCACATGACCTACAATATGAGCACATGAGCTTATGCATGCAATGAATGAACTACTTGAATTGTGGCTATATCTATGTCTAATATAATGAATGCTAGATATGTTGATTTGATGTGACCTATGATCCTTGAATGCAAGTTATGAGAATTATGCATGGTTGTGATATTATGTGCATGTTTTATGAACACTTTGAGAGTGACGTGTCTATGATGATAATGTTGTTGTTGTATCATTGAAAGGACAATCACACACACACCCCATTCATGAACATAACTATGATGTGACTAAGGTGTTGATTGTATTATTGAATCATGATATTCCCCTTATCTAATGTAGTAATTCTAGATGTTTGGGTTGTGTTTGATTCATACCCCTTGGAGGGCAAATTATGAGCGTTTGTACATGATTGATAAGAATTGGGTATGAACTCATGATTCACTTAGAAAGTGAAGATCCTATGACTATTATATAATTGTGTTATTGTTGAAAGATCATTCTCCCCATACCCTTACACATGACTATGCATGAAATGTCTAGGACTATGATAATCTTCTTGTGTTGATTGAAAGTCTATTCTCATGAAAACACATGATTTTAATGTGAAATTATTCCTCACATATTGATGATTCTAGGTTGAAAGTTAGTTCTCACCTAATTGAATCCATGAGCTATTTTATGAATTGTGTTGGGTGGAGGGTTTAGACACTCCTTCATGCATGTAAATTCAATTCAAGACTAAACATGAAATTTTGGGAAATAATGCTTAGCACCGAGTGGATATGGAAAATGAGGTCCCGTCAATAAGGCCGGGTTCTCCAAAGATAATTGTCACGACCCGGGAGCACCCCCTAGTCGTAACCGGCGTACTCGACCTCGAAGAGGTCTAATACAAGCCTCTTAGCATTCATTCATTGCATAGACACCAAAACCATAAGGAATTAAAAACTTTCTTCACTTACGAAGATACTTTCAATAAATAGCAAGCGGAAGACTTTCTAGACTTTATACAATATGTCTCAAAACCATCTAATACTCCGAATATAACATTGGGACTAAGCCCACTCAAAACTTAAGCAAATACTAGAGAGACATAAAAAGAACATGTTGGTTATTGCCCTCGAATCTATGAGGACTCACCAAGTCTTCATCTTCAACTCTTAAAAACCTATCAAGTAGTCATGACATATCACCATCTCCAAATCCCTACACTTTAGTCAAAAAGCAAAAGAAAGGGGTTAGCACAATTAAGTACTAAGTATGGAGACCATGCAAGAAAATATGCACAACGGACATTTACAAGAAAGGTATGCTTTCATGTCCTTTGATAAAACCTGTCCTTTGCAAGTATAAGAGACATAATACAAGTCAACATTAACATATTAGACCATAGCCAACCATACATATACTTAATATAAATCCATATACAACTCATGCTTAACTTTAGAAGGACACATGTCATTTCATTACCATAGGACCTCTACCTAATATAACCTTAAGACACACTTGAGTGAGACAAGAAGTGACCGCCCACACAATCCTCTTCAAGCACACTTAAGTGTTCCCCAAGATTACCTTAGATAAGGACTTTATAGGCAAAGTGCATAATCATACCCGATAGATAGCATATTAATGAGAGGATATGTATAATGATGCTTACATAAAATAAATCATATTTAGTGGGGCATAGTACATGTGTGGTGAGTGACCATCAATATAGTATTTCCAAGGCCTACCACCCCCTTGAGAGGCGAATGAGGTACAAACCCCTCAATGTGGTTACCCGGCCTACCACCCCCGAGCTAGGGACCAAGGTACAAACCCTCGATATGGTTATACGGGCCTACTACCCCCGTACTAGGCAACCAAGGTACCAACCCTCGATATGGTTATACGGGCCTACTACCCCCGTACTAGGCAACCAAGGTACCAACCCTCGATATGGTTATACGGGCCTACTACCCCCGTACTAGGCAACCAAGGTACCAACCCCTCGATACGGTTATACGGGCCTACTACCCCCGTACTAGGCTTGGTCGACTCACAACACTTATATAGAGAAAATCATATACATGTGTCCATTTCATCATCATTTCAATAATTATATAGCTATTCGATTCATAGGACGTACATTGGACCTTCCATTTCCTAAGGATTCTATAAATGGGCATTTTATCAAACACATGATGGGCTATTGTTCATGTAAATGAAATCATGTACTTCAAGAGTACTAAGTCCAACCAATTTCGAAATACATATAAATCAGCCCACCAACAACATACATATATATATCAACCTTCATAATTTGATCATGGAAGCATGAAAACCATAAACATCACATAATAATTCCATTTCATGATAATATGCAAAATAGACCATAATAGGATCATCACAAGATCACATAAACTCATTCACATCATACCTTCACATATAGCTTCATATAGGACTTTACATCTAGCCTCATATGTGTATAATAATACAACAATATAATAACATTCACCTAATGCCCTTCATGGCCTCAATTCACAACAATACAACAAATAACCACCTCCACCAAAGGTGGATCAAGCCAATTAATAACAATATTATTAACTAGATTCCATGTAGCTCACATGGTCTATGTCGATTAAGGCTAATTTCCCTCAATGAACACGAATATAAACAAGAACATGAGTTATGTACTATGGTTCCTCAAGAGGTTCTACTTAGTATGAGTGGGGGTATGAGACTTCACTTATGCATTGCACAAGTAGACTTTAGGAGTGATTGTGGTATGTTTGTCTTATGATATGGTGATTTATGAGTTAATGCATGCTTTACATGAATTATGAACATGAACATGAACTATACTTATGACTTCTTAATGAGCTTTACTTAGTGTGAGTGGGGGTATGAGACTTCACTTATGCATTGCACAAGTAGACCACGAAAGGGGTCATGGTGTGGCTTTCTTATGCTATGAAGATGCATGACTTTATGCACTTATGATATGGGTTGTTGCTAAGAGTGGCTTTCCTTGATATGAGTTATTGAACATGAATGTTTACTTGTCTATGAGTATTAATTATGGATGAGGTCAAAGAATGATAAGTATGAGCATGGTGGCCTAAAAGTGGTACTTAGTGTAGATGAGATTATGGGATCCTATCTATGCATTGCATGAGTATAACTTAGGGTTACTTATGTGATGAGTCTATTATGATGAGATGATCTTGGTAGTTAACTATGTGTGTGAACAATGTCTTGTGAAGATTGGGATATGCCTTATGTTTATGTTGGAGACTATGCTTGTGATTATGATGATATCCTTTATGCTATGATGAATTGTGCAAGAGTTGCTACATTCTCCAAATATTTCAAAGATGATGCTTAAAATTGGCATATAGCATGGTTTCAACTAAAATGTCCCTTTTTTCATGTTTTAAGGATTTTTATGCATGGCTTCCATACTTGGTACATTTTTGTGCTAACCCATATTTCTTTTACTTTTTTTCCACAAAGTGTAGGGTTTGGAGACTTGAGTTCCATTCTTGGAAGATAGGTTTCTAAGGAGCAAGGAGTTGAAGATTTGGTGAGTCCTCATAGCTTCGAGTATAAACCCACTTTTCCCTTTAGGTCTTTCTTTTATGTTTTAAACTTCTGTAAGGGCCATGTCCCAAAGATTGTTTTCAAGTGTTATAGATGGTTTGAGACATAGTGCTGTAGACTCCCTCTCATTTTATAAAAGACTTTGATTGTAAAGAAAAGTTTTAAATTCCACACTATTTTTCTATGTTCTTATGTCATGATATGTTATGAGGCTTGTATGAGACCCCTTCAGGGTCGAGTACGTCATGTTACATCTAGGGGGTACCCCTGGGTCGTGACAATATCATACCAAACCATGATAACTTATAGAAACAGTTACAATTTCTCATCGAAAAATAAATATTAAATATCCTCTAATATTGTAACAACAATAATATATTTAATGTAATTTCACAAGTGAATTATGAAGAAAAAATAGAGAGATAAGATGTTTCCTAAAATCCTTAGCTTAATAAAGCCTACCTAATTAATTGAAAAAAAAGGGAATCATATGAACAATGCATCTGTATTTAATTTAATATAAATATCCATAGTATGAACCCTTTACAAATTTCCAAATATAGAACAACCAAATAATTTCAAAAAATGTAAATCTAAATTTGCTGAAACAATTATTTGACAGTATAAAAGACACCTCAAAATTTTATTGTTATATACAATATTGATGTTTACGTAATCAAGGACACAACTTTTGATGCAAGTGTCTACGATTGTGCAATAGTATAATAAGGGTTGGGATCGTCCCAAGAGAGTGGTTTTGAGAATTTATAGAAAAATAAAAAAATTTCGTTCTAACTAGTCGTAGCTAAAGACATTAACGAGTAAAAACACTGTAAATTAAAGGGGAGGACACAAGAGTGTCAATTAACAACGGGGTTTTTTTGTCACTGATAAGTAAAAACAACAAAATAAATAAGAGTTTCTAAATAATGAGAGGGGATCCTTGGGATGTGATGGGAATACGGATTAATCTAGATTATTGGGTACATGCTTTCGATAGAAGATTCATAGAATAATTGTGCCTAGGCTAGACTTTAAGGGGGATAAGTTCTCTCTCTCGAGCAACTTACCCCATTTCAAATGCGTTCCTCTCGAACACCCACTTGCCGCATGAAGACCAGCCTACGCCTTAACCTACTCACTCTCTCGAGCTGAGTGTGTGGATATGGGACTAGGGTTCACTCTCTTGAGCTGAACTCATGTCGACCTATTCACACCGGCCATCAATTTAGTGGTTTTACTTTTATGACCTCTCTCTCGAGCAAGCTGAAAACACATAAATAAACTTGTATTTGCAACTAAAAATTCATTAAATTCATCCACAACCACTAAACGAAATCACATTTAAACTACGAATAGACTATCAACAAGCAAGACCCAACAATTATCTTAACCCATATTCACTAAATCACACCCCAAGAATTGGGATTTTTAGCCACACATCAAGAGATAGAAATTTATACCTAAATGAGCTTGCATTCAAATGGGTATGAAGATTTAAGTCCTGTTACAAGCCAAGAATGAAGAATCCAAGAGATCCAAGTCCAAATCCTTGGAAATGAAACCCTCTTCTTCTTCAAGTCTTCAAAACCCTCAAAAAGTACTATTCTCTCTCAAAATTATCACACTTGTTCAACTCTAAGAGAAAATTATAATAATTGTTCCACACTAAAACTAAAACTCTAACTAGTATTTATAGTTATCACAGATTTATGCTGTAGCGGATCGTTTGGCGTCATTAGTCGAAATAGCCGATAAACTCGGTGATTCGCCCTTTGGTGTAGTTCATTGCCATCTTGTACGAGCCTTCAGCATCGTCGTGCTCTAGGTCATTGGGCGGCATGGTACTACTTCGCGAAACTGCTCGGTGATGCGTCGACTACTCCCTTTTTCTGTCGACTTGATCCTTTTCTTTAGGGCTTACCACACTGGAACAAAAGGCGAAGTAAGACCCTTCGACGCCTCGCCAAGTGGACTCGACAATCCTTATGCCTTCATTTCTTTGTTCTTTTCAGCCTTTTCGTTCCTTTTTGCGACGTAGTGTCCATGCTCTCCTTAAAACTTCAAATACGTAAAACTTAAGGGTTTCATCAGATATCGAGATAAAATAAGCATTTGAGGACACAATTTCTATTAAAATATAGCCCTGAAAGAGTCCAATTTGTGGACTCATTAACACCCTCAACTTAAACTTTTGCTTGTCCTCAAGCAAACTCAAGTTCAGCCGTTCAAAAGGGTGTCTCGAACAGTGCTACACAAGGCTCAATCATGAATGTACACAACAAGACTCAATTTACTTATGCAAAGATCAAATATGCACTCAAAGATTCAAGTTGTGACTCACTAATATCAACGAGTCTCATGCTCAGAATACTTGCTTCGAATGCAAGTTCAAGCTCAACTATAGTGTTCAAATGCCCCCACACAAAGAATGATTCCATATTCACATAATGGTTTCACAATCTAAAGCTCTGGAATCAGATGCAACTCTCACACTCACAAAGAAGAACATAATGCATAATTTTACCCATTGATTTGCCCGTATTTTCCAATCAACATTTGCTTCAGCTCACTCAAGATAAAAAAAAAAAAGGTCTTTTCAAGGCTTGTAATGGGGCTGAGTGCAAATGTATGATCATTTAGGTTCAGTGACTTTCATCTTCATGAGATATGGTGCTCACAACACTTGCTTCCCTTTCTCCTTCATCATTTTTATTAGTGCTTATAAGTCATCCTATTATTTACTTTCAATGAATTGGATGGAAACCCCTTTCATTTTTCAACTTTATTCCACAACTTTTCTTTTTCATTCTTTTTCTTTTCCTTTTATGTCATTTTTTATTATTATATGGAAGGTTTCCATTTTCCTCAAAACCATAGGTAGGAGGGACTTTCTTGCACTTCTTGATTTGCCTTCTCTTTTCACCACACCCCCAAGCCTAAGTTGGCTATTCAAACTAACCACAACTTCATGAGGATTATGGGTAATGGATTAAGAAAGGTCTAGTTTTCATCAAGTTTCTTCCAAAGAAAGGTAAGGCTCAAGAGGGTGTTCAAGAGAGAGTCACATGCTCACAAGGTAGGTCACAAAAGAGGTATATGTCAAATTGGTTAACACTCTTCGAAGTTGCCTAAAATCATATCAAGAGATAGCATCACTTAGTTGACTGGACTAGTTGGGCAAATTTTAGTATCTACCATGCATAGTTCACAAGTAAGCTCATCACACTAGACATTGACACTATAAGTCAAACAAGACTCCACAATTTTGCTAGTGTGCAATGATCATCACAAAAGACTCAATTCGATACTAGGCTAGTCATAACGAGATGCAAAAAGTTCACATATTATCTATGCAACTTCATTTGGCCTCATCATAGCCACACATTCATGTTCGTTCTATTGTAAGTACTATTCAAGTCATCGGTATTGATTGGAACCAAGACTCAAATTTTTGCAAAAAATAGCCAAATTCAAGAGCTGGGTGGTGAGAATGTGTGAAAAATTCAAAAATTTTCGAAAGGGTCAAAATCGTTTTGCAATTTAAAACAAAAGGAGCCATAAACTCAAACATCCACATAAAGCAGTATTTAACACAATAATAGCTCAAAGCCCAAATACATAAGCAAAAACATGAGTCACAAATAGCACACAAAAGGTGGGACTCACCCCACCACAAATAAAAGCAATTCGTCCTCAAATGCAATTAACACAGAATATCTAGACTTTAAAAATAAAGAAAGCCAGAGAGGGAGGTACAAATCCTGTCTACAGAGTCGCTCCATCTGTCTGGCATCAGTGCCCGATGTGTCAGCCTGAAATTTGATAATGGCCCTCGGAGCTTCTTCAGAAGATTCAACGACATTTACTTACTAAGATTGTCCAAGTCATGAGCCGCCAAAATAGAGTGGATGGTTGTGAAGAATCCGCATTTCCACGATGGAATAGTGGGGTCTCGAGGTTTTGTTTCCTTGCTGGAACTGGGCTTCTTGCCCTCATTATCCATTTTGGGGGGATTTGTTGCCTTTGTATTTGTCCTAAAAATTTTTGCTCTTGTTTCTCGGGGTGGCATATCTCTTCCTGCTACTTTTGGTCTAGCCATTTCTGCAAATCTTCAAAAAAAGTTAGAAAGTATTTAGACAAAAGAAAAACAATGCAGTTTAATTGTGGGATTGCTTCACCGAAACAGTTGGCGAAGCGCACAATTAGTTAGGCGGTTTGCCTAGTGCAGTGCGTAGAGAATACAAGGATGCAGACAAAGGGTGAACCAAAAGTCTTTCGGTGAAACATCAAATGGTTTCAGTGACGTCATGCGTCTCGCTGAAAATTATAGAATTTAACATCAAAATTAGCTTTTAATTAAAGGTGAGATGGGGATTGTAGGCGAATCGCTGAGTGGTTCCACGAGCTTGACCCAGCTCGCCAAATGACCCAATATGTCTGCTTTTGGCCCACTTTCCCGAATTCGACCCTGCGACCTTTGAAAACATAATTAAGGCATGCACCACCCAAATTAGGCTTAGACCCAGTGACAATCATGCTCAACCCACAAATTTTAAGTCAGTTTAAAAACGTACCCTTCAAGAATCAACTATTTAACTTAGTACATGCAAAGTTTGCAAATCTAACAGGCAGACAAATATTCTAATCCTACCAGAGAAACCCAACACAAATCAATAAGGCAATATCATTGTATTTAATCCAAAATCAATAGAAAGATCTTAGAGTTTGGGAACCAACCTTTCCTGCTGACTAAAATGTAATTGATTCGCTAGGCAGCAATGTAATCCAAGTCCCGAACACAAATCAACAACTAAAATACTCTAAAAGTGTAGGAATATTGAAAATAGAGTGCAAGTGTGAGTTTAGGCAGATAAAAAGTGAGGGAAAGTGAATGAAGTTGAAACTTTTAAACATTTGGCTTGCAAAAACCATTCAGTTCTTGCCCACTCGGTGACATTAGTCCAGGTCGCCTACTCACTCAGTGGAACGCTAACTGTTTAGCTTCTTTGCCAAAATTTACAGGACCTCTGGTTTGTAGGGGGTCCAAATGACGGTCTATATCAGTATCGCTAACACGGTCGGTGGTTCGCCAATAAGTTCCTGTGATCGCCGAGTTTTACAGACTCTAATGCAGGATGGTATTGAGTCTAACGGTGGTCTAGTTCTGAGTCGCCGAACCATTCTGTGATTCGTTGATTGGACTTGTTGCTCGACCAATCTGCACTTTTCATTTACTCTCCACACTTCCATCTCCACAATCAACACCATTCTTTTATCAAGAAATAAGAAAGAAATTAAAGAGGTTTTGGGTTGCCTCCTAAACAGCACCTTAGTTAACATTGTGGCATGATGCAAGTCCACCTTCAAACCTCACTCTTGGGGTTAGCCATAATATCACTAGGCAAATCCCCTTGCTGTCTCGGATTGAGGTGAGACGATATATAACCCATTTGGGTCTCCAACTGCTTGATTGAAACAGAATGGGAGGTGACAGTCTGGCTAAGGGTAGACACATCTTCTTTCATGCCTTTCAACATTTTATCTGTCCTTTCAACTTTGTTGAGGATATAAAAAAGCATATCCTCAGACCTACCACCCTCTGAATCCTTTGGCTTTTGGCGCTTTGGGGAGGCACGTAGTTGTCCTTCTCCCCATCCTTCCAGTTAAGATTTTGGTCTCTCCATTCACGATCCTTCCATCCTTCATCTCTAGACCAACCTTGGTTACCACCCTACATTGGGTAGTTTGAACAATAACCACTACCTTGGTTTGCTAGGAAGTTCACCTCCTCATTATATAAGGCTTCAAAATTTAGCTCCTCAAGATTTGCGCACCCGACCCCCTCAGCATTGACACCACGGGCACCAGCCCCCATGACATTTTTGGATAAAATATCAAGCTGTGTCATGATCTTTTCCATGTTTTGGTCTCTCTCATTATTTTTGTCCATCTTTTCCTTGGATAGTTTGAATGTGAGAGGGGAGACTTGGTCTTCACGGGTGTTCCATACCTTATTGATGGTCGTCATGCCATCTAAAAGTTGGGCTGCTACTGTATACGGTTGTTGGATCAGGCATCTAGGTGAAAGTTGATCAGCAACACCTTTATTCACCGAATCCAAGTTTCGATAAAAGTACTGTAGCAATACATTATCGGACAGACCATGAGTCGGGCATTGTAGCACCAATTTTTTAAATTATAGCCAAATTTTGTGCAAAGGCTCTCCTTCTAGATGTTTAAAGCTCTGGATGCTATCCCTTAGTGACATCATCTTCGAAGGAGGGAAAAATCGCACTTGAAATGCAGTTACCAACTCCTCCCAAGAAGTAATGGATTCAGGTGGTAGCTCGGCAAGCCACTTGCACACCTCGCCCATCAACAAGAAAGGGAATAGCCTCAATCGGACCGACTCCTGAGAGATGTTTTTGAACGAGAATGGTCCACACACATCTACAAAGTTTTGAAGATGCTCGTGAGGATCCTCATGAGCCAGTCCGTTGAAAAGTCCATTTAGTTGCAAAAGTTGCAACATAGTGCTTGTTATGTGAAACACTGCATTTCCCTCGGCTGGGGGTAAACGGATGGCTCTAACACCTCCCATGAGATGGGGGCCATAGATGTTAGGACATCATTAAGATTTCCGATGTCGTCTTGGTGGCCTACCTGGCTACCGTTGCCACCATTAACACTCATGCCTTCTGAAATATTCATACAACAAACAAAACAAAACAAAAAATTAGGTAAGTAAACTACAACTAAGAAGAACAAAAATTTTACTAATCTAAAAATCCTCAAATAACACCACTGCCCGATAGTGGTGCCATTTTGATGTTTGCGTAATCAAGGACACAACTTTTGATGCAAGTGTCTACGATCGTGCAATAGTATAATAACCCAACCAAGGGTTGGGATCATCCCAAGAGAGTGGTTTTGAGAATTAATAGAAAAATAAAATTTCATTCTAACTAGTCATAGCTAAAGACATTAACGAGTAAAAACATTGTAAAAGGGGAGACACAAGAGTGTTAATTAACAATGGGGGGTTTTGTCACTAGTAAGTAAAAACAACAAAATAAATAAGAGCTTCTAAATAATGAGAGGGGATCCTTGGGATGTGACGGGAATATAGATTAATCTAGATTATTGGGTACATGCTTTCGATAGAAGATTCATAGAATAATTGTGACTAGGCTAGACTTTAATGGGGATAAGCTCTCTCTCTTGAGCAACTTACCCCGTTTCAAATGCGTTCCTTCAAACACTCACTTGTCACATGAAGATCAGCGTACGCCTTAACCCACTCAATCTCTCGGGCTGAGTGTGTGGACATGGGACTAGGGTTCACTCTATCGAGCTGAACCTCATGTCGACCCACTCACACCGGCCATCAATTTAGTGGTTTTAGTTTACGACCTCTCTCCCGAGCAAGCTGAAAACACATAAATAAGCTTGTATTTGCAACTACAAATTAATTAAATTCATCCACAACCACTAAACGAAATCACATTTAAACTACAAATAGACTATCAACAAGCAAGACCTAACAATTATCTTAATCCATATTCACTAAATCACACCCCAAGAATTGGGATTTTTAGCCACACATCAAGAGATAGAAATTTATACCTAAATGAGCTTGCCTTCAAATGGTTATGAAGATTTAAGTCCTGTTACAAGCCAAGAATGAAGAATCCAAGAGATCCAAGTCCAAATCCTTGGAAATGAAACCCTCTTCTTCTTCAAGTCTTCAAAACCCTCAAAAAGTACTATTCTCTCTCAAAATTATCACACTTGTTCAACTCTAAGAGAAAATTATAATAATTGTTCCACACTAAAACTAAAACTCTAACTAGTATTTATAGTTATCACAGATTTATGCTGTAGCGGATCATTTGGCGTCATTAGTCGAAATCGCCGATCAACTCTGTGATTCGCCCTTTGGTGTAGTTCATTGCCATCTTGTACGAGCCTTTAGCATCGTCGTGCTCTGGGTCATTGGGCGGCATGATATTACTTTGTGGAACTGCTCAGCGATGCATCGACTGTTTCTTTTTTCCGCCGACTTGATTCTTTTCTTCAGGGCTCAGCACACTGGAACAAAAGGCGAAGTAAAACCCTTCGACGACTCTCCAAGTGGACTCGGCGACCCTCAAGCCTTCATTTCTGCGTTCTTTTCAGCCTTTTCATTCCTTTTTACGATGTCGTGTCCATGCTCTCCTTAAAACTTCAAATACATGAAATATAAGGGTTTTCATCAGATATCTAGATGAAATAAGAATTTGAGGACATAGTTTCTATTAAAATATAGCCCCAATCAAATGTGGCCATCAATTTTTTGTTGATTATATAATTTTAATGAAAATGGCAAAAAATATGTTTTCATAATAGTACAAACATAAAAATAGTAAGGAAGTTAAGAATTACCTTATGTCTCTCCAAAGTCATATTTTCTAATAGCAATGTTAAAAATTTGGAAAAGAAAATTGTGAAAAAAATTATGCCTGGATTTGAATTGGGGCTCCTTTAGCTATCATATTTAAAAGAATATTATTATTATTTTTAATTAAAATTAAATAAATAACATTATCGTAGAATATGACAGAATAATCAACTTATACACAAAATAGAATAAAGAGATGCATTTATGAAATTAAAGATGGACTCGGGAGGTTTGGGCCTTAAAAAAGCTTGTCAGAAAAATATTACTCTTCTTGCTAGTCTAGCCTGGATATTTCTCACGAACCATAATTCGTTATTGGCTCGAATTCTTACTAACATTCATAACCTTCGTAAAAGTACTTCCTTGACATCCTTCATTTGGAATAACATTATTCTTGGAAGAAACATCTTCTCCAAGGACATAACTTGGACCCCTTCCACAGGTCTTACCATTAACTGTTGGCATGATAGTTGGATTGCCTCCCTTCTGCCTCTTAGACAAATTTTCCATGGTCCTCTTAATAAAGGGAAAGATAAGCTGGTTCTAGTGAATCTCTGGGACGACGCTGGTTGGGATTGGTCTAAAGTTTCTTTCAACCTCAATAATAGCATCACTGATAAAGCCACCACCACACAAACATTGGCGCTGACAAGCCTCACTGGTCCATTAACTCCAACATAATTTTTTCCACCAAATTGATCTATATTTTGATTAATCATGTTCCTTAAAATGCTTCCCCCTCTTCCTGGGTTTGGGAAATTAATACCCTTAATAAGATCAAATTATTCCTTTGGCTTTGCTCTTACGACAGGCTACCCACGAAAAAAGCATCTTCACCATTTGGGAATCTCTTCCGATCCTCTATGTCCTATCTGTAAAAATGATATTGAAAGTATTGAGCATATTTTCCTTCACTGCTACATTGCTAAAAAATGTTGGCTTGATATTGGTCTAAATTTAACTAATCTTCCTATAGCCAACAATAACTGGATTTGTACCCTCAAAAATCTTAATGTCCCTTGCCACAACAACCATTATTCCTGGGAAGACTTCTTCCCCTTTGTCCTCTAGCATAACTGGCTAAATCGTAACAATAACATCTTTAAAAATAAATCGGAATTGATCCCCGTCCAAGTTATCAGAAATCATACTCCTTGAGTTCAAATTATGTACTAATAACCAGGATAGTAAAAGCAAAATAACTATTCTTATCAAATGACTCCACCCACCTTCTGGCATATTAAAAATAATATAGATGGAGCTTTTCATCGGGAGGATAAAACAGTAAGCATAGACAGAGTTATCCGTAATCACATGGGTGACTGTGTGTTACAGGCTTCTCCTATAAGAGCATGGCTCGAAATCATAAAACGACCGAAATTGAAGCTTTTCACACTTTCCTAGCTCTAGCAAATTCTCTCAATTTAGCCCCCTTGAGATCGAAACAGACTCATTTGAAATCCTTCAACTTCTGGACTATGCCAAGCCACCTTACGATATTATTATCTCTGATTGCAGGTCACTGTTGAGTCACTATTGAGGAAGTTGATAAAATCCGTTGGTCTGTCATAGCTTCAGACAAGAAAATTATGTAGCAGATATATTAGCTAAGCAAGGCTCCAGGCTAACAAAGTACGACAAGACTACCCTTTTGCAATCCCCACCAAACTATGTGAAAGATCAGCTTGCTAAAGACAAAAATGGGGTTACTTCTACTAGAACTATTAAGTCTACTTGTAATAAGTTAGCCCGTTTTGGTAACCTTGTTGTAACTACTAACCCGTATAGGGTTAACTTTCCATCTAGCTCTCTTGTAACCTCTCAATATATATATAAACAAAAAAAAGAGATGAAAAGATAGAGGATTTTTTAAAAAAGTAAATAGATAGATAAAAATATATATTGTAATTAAAAGTTTATTTTCAAGGTGATTGATTCTCTTTATATTCTCACATTATTTAATTGTTATGTTAATAATACATTTTTTAAATGAGTTAATTGTTTCATCCCATAAATATGCAATTATTCAAAATGGAATCTATACTTTTTAATATTATAGAGAATGCCAAAAGTATTGGAGTAGGATATTAGAATCCCCCCTCCCCCCCCCCCCCCCAAATGGGGCTTTCTTTCCATTTCCAACTATACAATTAATGTTTAGAATATTAAATGTGATTATAGAATGTTGAAATAATCTGTTTCTTTCCTTAGTTATAATAAAATTGTAATTAAACTTTTATTGTCCATAAATGATGATTTTCTTTCTATTCTTGCGATGCAACTAATGCTTAATTTATTGAATGTAATATAATAGATCATATTGTATTTAGTGTGATGAAAAAAATTCAAAAAATTGATAAAATGGATAAATAGGAATTCTGGCTTCTAAGAGGTGCCGCATCACCATTTTCACATTCATCTTTATATATATATATATATATATATATATATAAGCTTGAATGAGTTGAGGTTGAACCCAATTCAAATTATCTTGAGCCCAACCCTTAAAATTATGGGCGAGTTAGGTATAGTTTGGCTCTTTAATCAGGACTAGGAATGGGATATAGGTCTGGTTCTGCTTAGCCTTCATGTCCATCTCTTGCTCGATGATCAGATCAAGATTAAGGCTCTCTGAATCCATGATATAGCCTAACAAAACATCTTTCAGATGCTGGAGTATCAACTCGTTCTGTGATGGCATCAATGTACTGCTGATGAACCCGAACCAATATCTGGCTGCCACATTCAGGTCCTTCTTCTCTATAGGTACACCTGCCTCAATCCACTGTGGTGTAATGTCTGATATCAATGGTGCCAACTAACTCTTAAAGTCGTCGAGGGTCTTCTTTTATACATGGCCAGTCAAATAATAGATCATATTTACCATACAACCAAGCACCTCATTGATGTCGGTGCTGTTGCATTTTACTTTTCGGCCCCGCACCACTACATGATCAACCGAATTGAATGAGCTGACCTTCTTCTTCCCTTTAAGCACTAGCATTTCATACTCCGCATAAAATTCCCAAAACCAAGTAGGAACATAGGAGCCTTGTGGCTTTGTAAAGATTTAGAACTTGTGGAACTTGATAGTGTTCCACACCTCCGGGTGCCGGTCTACTACTCCATCAGTAGAAAATTTCTTCTCCTCTAAAATAGTCCTCAAAGCCTTGGCCTTCGGTCTATTCAATGATCGGGGTGCGGGTGCCTGAACTGGTGGCACCGGAGAAACCTGCTCAACAATCGGAGCTGGAGCTGGAGGAAGAGTAGGCGTCACTAGGATCCTAGCTAGATCATGTAGAGATTTGGAGCGCAGCTCCCATCTCCTAGCCTGGAGAGTTTGATTGTCTTCCGGTTCAGACACGGAGGTTGGCGATCTATCACTCGAGTTGCCCTCACTTTCTGAAGTAGTGAGATGGGTGACATAGATGCCCATACTGTCTGAGATCTCCCCAACTAGCATTGGTATTACGGGCCTTTTTTCCTTTCCTTTTCCCCCCTTTTGGAGGATGTTTTTCATGTGCAGTCCGGGAGGGTGCAACACCCTTATTGATAGCAGTGCCTTGTGCACACTTTCAGGGCGGTTGGTTTCTCCCCGCAACCTTTTGTCTAGCCATACCTACAAAAAAACATCAAATAGATCAATACGTTAGAAGCAATTAAAAAAATTTTCAATTTTGAAAAATATGCAGGAAAACTCATCGAGTAGTTCGCGAGTCGCCGAACCCATTTGGCGAGCCAAGTCAAGATTGTCGAATGTTCCAGAATAAAAATTCTCACAAGTTGGCGATGTCCAGGGCCTTTCGGCAAATTTCCGACACCATTCGGTGAACTAAAAGTAGCTTGTCAAAAGTTACAAAACAATTGCTAAAAATTGGGGCGCAGAAAGGCGATCTAAAGGGGTAGTTGGCGAGTGAACTAAGAGAGCTCAGGTGTATTGCCGAATGTTACAGGATAATTTCCACAATTTTTAAGGATAAAAAGGCGATCCAAGGGTCCTTAGGCCAACCGCCGAACCATTCGGTGAGTTGGGTCCTGAACAGTCTAACGTGCCAGATTTTGACCTCAACCTTCAATTTCTAACCCGCAGCCCACGAGAACAAAATTAAACACCTATTCTATGCAATTAAGCACAGACCCAATACATTAATGACTTCGGAGTACTCAGACTTCCCTTGATTTGTCCGAAATTAACCAATCGATGTCTTTTTCCCTTAAGAATGACGTCACCTGCTCTATCATTGGGTAAATCAGTCAATCAAATCAATTTTACTTAGACTTCACCCATACCAGACCCAACACTTAATCAACACCCATAATTTTATCATGCAAACACATGAGATTTCCCAGTTAAACGCTAAAACTACTAGACGAAACACGACAAGGGCACACATTACCAACAAACATTCAAACAATCATTACTACTCACATAAATCAACATGACAACGATCATGCAATTCAAATTACTAAAATTTAAAGACGGGGTTTAGATAACCAACCTCAAACTTGAGTAGGTGAATGCTAGGCTAACGAATTGAAGCAAAATGCACAAAAGTTCCCCCCCAACAAATGATCCAACACGGAATTGCAAGAAATGCAAGTACGGTAATCTAAAATGCGGTTGTGAAAGTGTAAATGTCGGAAAATATGAAATGAGGGAGTTTTTTTGAATTTAAAACGGTTCAGCCCTTCTTGACCCTTCAATGCAAGCTAGTCGGTAATGGTCACTTATGTCGCCAACCCATTGGGCGATGCGCCGAATGATTCTTTTGTCTGCCGAGTTTTACAGAACCTCTAGCTAACTAGTTGGTCCAAACATCGATCCAGATCGGGCTAGATGAACTGTTTGGCGAGTCGTCGACTGGTATTTGGGATCGCCTAATTACTCTTTTTGCCAAAATTTTAAAATTTCAACCTGCACATTCAACACCCATTAATTAAACAACAATAGTAAAAGCTCAAAACTTGGGTTGCCTCCCAAGAAACGCCTTATTTAATGTCGTGGTATGATGAGGATACGCTTTCAAGGTTTATTCTTTGGGTTAACCAATGTATCACTTTGGTGATCCCTTTTTTACTTCGAGTTTAAATAAGATGATATTTGGCCCATCTGCCTTTCCAGCTATTTGATGGACACCGAGTGAGAAGTAACCTTTTGGTTTAGAGTTGAGATGTCCTCTTTCATTTCTTTAAGTACTTTGTCCGACCCTTCCAGTTTATTGAGAATGCGTGCAAGCATATCTTCATTACGAAAATTTTCTGGATCAACCCTTTGTTGTTTTGGCTTTTGACATTTATGGGGAGGTACATATCTCTCTTTGTTACCATCTCGCTCCCTCTAGTTTGTACCATAGTCACTCCACTCCCCATCACGGTCCTTCCAACCTTCATCACGTTCTCTATGCCAACCTTGGTTTCCACCTGGCCTTGGATAATTTTGGTGGAAACCTCCTCCCTGATGTGCTAGAATGTGTACTTCTTCATTGTACAATGCTTCAAAGTGAGCATCATCAGGATTTACTATGCTAACTCCAACTGCATTCACAATAGCCATGTTTTCATCTTGCTCTCGCTCCTTTTCTATTTGTTCCTTTTTCATCCTGAAAGTCAAAGTAGACACTTGATCCTCCCTAGTATACCAAGCTCTGTTTATCTTCATCATCCCATCAAGGAGAGTAAACACTATTTCAAAAGGTTGCTGCATAATTCCTCCTTGGATAAGCTGGCCAGCAACACCTTTGTTGACCGAATCTAGACTCTGGTAGAAATGTTGTAACAACACTTTGTTCGAAGTCCATGAGTTGGAAATTGGAGTAACAACTTTTGAAACCTCAGTCATGTTTCATGGATTGGTTCACCATCCAAACGTTTGAAGCCTTGTATACTATCTCTCAATGCCATCATCTTTGAAGGAGGGAAAAAGCTTATGTAGAATGTCTCAATAAGCACTTCCCAAGACATAATTGAGTCCTTGGTAGATCAGCTAACCACTTGGTTGCTTCCTCTATAAAAGAAAAAGGGAACAGTTGGAGCCGGACTGACTCATGTGAGATGTTCTTGAACAAAAATGGACCATACATGTCCACAAAGTTTCGGATATGGTCACGGAGATCCTTATGAGCCAGCCCTTTCAATAATCCTTTCATTTGCAATAGTTGCAACATCATGCTAGTCACATGGAATACAACATTTCCCACAACCAGAGGTAAACAAATAGAACCTACAACACCCAATTGAGCTTCATTGACATCATTCAAGTTACCGATGTCATCTTGATGTCCAAGTTGGCTAGTGTTACTTCCGTTCACTCTCATTTCGTCACCTATTCAAAAACAACAAACAACACACACAAAACAAAGTAAGTCAATTCAACTACAAACAAGACTAGATCATGGCTAAACATCACTAAAAGAATTCTAAACACCACTCCCCGCTATTGACGCCATTTAGGATAATGCTCAACTACACTTCATCCAATTCTAAGTGTAGGCGATCACAATCTAGTATAAACCCAACGAAGAGTTTGGGTCAATCCCACAGGGAATGATACGGTAGAGAATTCAATTACAAAGTAAAAGGCATGTTCTAATCGTTTGTAGTAATAGAAATTACCAAAACCATGAAAGTAAATTATAGGGGTTGAAAACTAGTGTCAAATGGGGGGATTAGGATTGTCCATTTACAACTACTAAAACAGGAGAGTAATCAAGTAGGAAAGGATCCTTGGGGATGTGATCGATTAATTTCCAATTTCACTATACAGATGATTACTAATTACCGAAAGTCGTTGAATCTTAGTGGGTAGACTAGACTTTAGATGTAATAGCCATCTCTCAATCAATTATCACGAATCAAGAGAGTTCTCTCGAACCTCGAGAAGTATAACAATTATACACCACCCAAAACCTCAATTGATCTACTTTCTCGAGCTAGATTGGTAGGATCGAATTAAGACTCACTTTCTCAAGATGATTCTAGAACAACCCAATCACTACAATCATCAATTGATAAACTTAATTCTAAAACATCTTTCTCAAGAAAGCATAAAATACTATACTAGAATTGCTTTTGCAACTACAATTCATGAATTAAAATTCAGTTATCAATCGAACCCACTTCAAAATAACAATTAAATCAGTAATCACTAACATCCATAAACTAATTGAGACAATTAATCACATAATCACACTCCCAAGAATGGGAGTTTTAGCCACACATTATAAAAAACAGGAAAATATTACCAACTATGTTCTCCATCAGCTGAGTAACAAAATCCAAGTCTTCACAATGCTTCAAATTAACTTAGAAACTTAAAATTCTACTCAAAAACTCTAAAAACAGTGTTTAGGATAAAAACACACAAAGTTAGAACTCTCAAACACTCAGAACATTCGCTCAAAATTTTGGAACTCTTGAAATCTTTTAAAATTTTGCATTTATACTCTTCCAGATTTTTAGCTTTTGGACCGATCGACGATATTAGTCGAGCATCATCAATCAGGCCGGCGATGCGTCAAGTGTCCCTTTCCATCTCCATCTTGACTTGCCTTTTCACTATTCAGGCCCTGTAACTTTAGGCGATCAAAATCTTTGTCACCGATCCATTCAGCGGTTCGCCGAAGGTCCATTTCCATCGCCAAGTTAGCTTTTCCCAGGGCTGGCACGCTGTAACTTTTGGCGAGCTGAAGAACCACTCAGTGAGTCACCGAGTGGTCTTGACGATAGTCAACTTTCCTTATTTTTAGCTTTATTCAGCTTTTCCATTTTTTTTACTCGGTAATGTCCTTGCCTTGATCATATGCCTTCATACCTACAAATTAGCATTTAAACATTAGTTTAGAGCATAAGATAGGCAATGAGGACACTACAACTATGATTATTAATCCCTAAATGAATTGAAATGTCATACTCATCACTATTCGATTAAGTAAGTATTTTAAAACATATTTTCCCCTTATTTCATATTTAAATAATTTAATCAACTTTATCTAAATTGTCATATATTTTAGTATCGAAGAATTACAAAATTTTGTAATTATTTTGTTATTATTAAACTATTATATTATCGATAGTTAAACTCGAAATAATTACTTTACTTATTTATTTAAATGTTTTGAAACTCAGATGTGTTTAATTTATATGAAAATAATATAATATTTGTAGTATTTTGTTAATTGAATAACATTTCCTTAAGGTGAAATAACCTGGTAGGCCTTTATACTTTGTTGTGTTTGTAAGTTGGACCGTTATACATACAATTTTGTTAACTAAACCCTTAAACTCACTGTAACACAATATTTTAAACTCTTTCCTTATCCTATGTGTGTGTGTGTGGTACACTCATTTACACGTAGGATTCCATGTCATTTATAATGACACATAATAAATTAAATATTAAACAATAAAAATAAAAATAAAAAGCATGCCCTGGAAATTTTGAACATTATTTTCTCCATTTTTGCTCTCAAATTGAGCACCAAATTCATGTCAAATGAGTGGAATTCTTACCTATTTAACTTGAATTTTACACTATTGGTTCACAAATCCAACAAATCTCTATACAATTTTAAATTTATTTCATAGATTTACAAAACCCATTTGTTATTCTTGAAGCTTCATCAAGCTTATCAATGAAGTTTCAATTTTTCAATACCACTATCACCAAAGAACACACACGAATTCAAACTTTTAAAAGCAGAAATATGTCAAAACGAAAAGAACTAGGAGGAACATTGATATGCAGCAAAAATAATGAATTTTGAGAAAATATTTAGGGGTGGGACAGTGTGCGGGATGTTAAGAAGAAAAATGGAAATGGTGGGTGAATCCAAAGAAAGAAGTGGAATGGATTTGAGAAATTTAGTTTGGCTGTGTGGTGGTGGGAGGAGGGGGGGAGAGGGCAACGACAAGCTGCTTTGAAGAAGATGGCCTCCCCTTTTTTTTTGTTTTTTTTGGGTGTTATCATTTATTTATTTTTTAAAATTTAATGTTTTTTTTCATATATATTTTATACATACTTGCTTTAAAACATGTGGAATCACGCATCATTCCAAGTCAGCAATATTAATGCCACATGTGTTCAGTCAATGGTCAGAGGTGTTTAATATATTGTGTTTCAGTGAGATCAAGGGTCCAGTTGGCAAAATCGTAAGTATAAGGATCTAATATAAAACATAGCCAAGTATAAGGGCCTCCTAGACCATTCCGCCTTTCCTTAATTTTCCTCCAAATCATTTAAATTTCAGCTTATTATTTTCTAATATCTTTCAATTCTAGCCTATTCAATTTCAATTCTATTTCAATTATAGCCACCTAGTCATTTCAATTCTAGCCTTTTCAATACAATTTCATTTCAATTATAGCCAAATTCGGACCAACTCAATCCAAATATCAGAACATAAGTTTTAAATCATGGTCGTCAATCTCATCCTCTTAATCTCAGCCTTTCATCTCAACATCAATCAATGGTATGGATTAAATCTCTCAAGCCTTTCTATTATATACCTAAAAGACCCAAGCCCTAAATTTTATCCTCATTTTTCTTCTCCCTCACTCAGCCTGCCACTCCTTCCTCCCTTCTTCCCAGTTCGCCGCCTCCAGCGAGGACTGGTGAAACAAATCAGTTGCCACTGGCATAGCAGCAGTCTGACGCTGGCAAAGCCACTAGATGGCCATCGCCATTTGCTCTTCCCCTCTCCCCTTTCCCTGTTGACCGGCGACAGCCACTGGAGGCGTCACCCTCTCCTCTCTTTTGTCACCTCTGTCCTCGTCTTTCTCTTTCTCTTCTCTTTTTACCCTTCGTCCGATGAAATAAACAACAACAATAGCTCCATGCAGCGAGCAAAGCAAAAGCCTCAAGCCAACAACTCCGATTAGCAACCCCAAGGCGGTGCCCCTCTTCCTCTTTCATTTTTTTGAATAAAGCAAGCGGCATAAGCTGTTGTCCATGCAGCAGGTTAGTACCAACAGTGTCACAATCCAGGGGTACCACCTAGATATAACATCGTGTATAGAATCCGGAAGGACTTCATATATGCCACTAAGCTCTTATAACATAAGAAATAGAACAATAAGAGTAAAATAATAGTCCAAGTCCAAAACATTATAAGGCAAACCGGAAGTCTAGAACTCTTGTCTCATCATAGCCATCTAATACAATAGAATGAGATTGGGCTTAACCCAAACATCATGTCCAAAAGAGAAATACAAGAAAGATACTAAGCAATGAAAGTACGTCCTCGAAGCATGAGGACTCACCAAAATCTTGGAATATGTCAAAGCAACTTCTAGCCACGAAATTGAGTACCTTGACTACCTAAACCTACATTTAGGGAAATGTAGGCAAAAGGATGCGTTAGTATAAAATAATGTACAAAGTATGATAGCCATGCATAAAACATTTAAATCATGCTAAAAGGGACATTTCATTTCATGACATGAAATTGACCAAGATAAATATGATATAAGAGAGTTATAAAACGTAAGTCATATATCATGGTCAATGCAAGATAACTTCATATTTAAAACCTTTGAGCTAATATGTGATACTTCTTGAAGTAACCTTAGTTTATTATTACTTGTGGGGAATTAGCCTTAACCGACATTGAAACCATGTGAGCTATAACATGATCCCTGGTGTCTCCCACACCGAAAAGGGTTGCCCTACTTGCCAAGGAAATGGCCATGAACTTCTAGCTTAAGTGTATCCACTATCTAATCAACCTATGGGGGAACACAATTATTGGATAAGGAGATTTCTACTAGAAACCCGACCTATGCTAATTGAGGAGCTTCCATATCATGAAATTGCTTCTAGAAACTCGGCCTCTACTAACGGGAGAGCTTCCATCCCATCATCAATTTCCACTCGATGCTAAGCATAAATCCCACAGAATAGTCATTTCTTACTCACCCTCGTTAATCATGGAAAGGTTCCCTTGGACAACCAAACCAAACTATTTCATTAGGATAACTCTTATTCTTTGATTCAATTAGGTGAGAAAGCCTTTCAACCTAAGAATCCTTTCTATATGAGAAATTTTTTCACATCATGCTATTATGTGTTTATGAGAATATCCCTTCAGAACACAACATCATCATTGGTACTTGACTCTCAAAGAACCCTTAAAACATTTGCATAGATTTCATAGAACAATGCATAAGTCCATAATTTACCTCTTGAGGCTCAAAACCCACTTTAAATCATCAATGCTTAGAAAAAATGGGTTAGATATGTATTTCATCATAAAATTATGTAAAGCTTGCAATACATGCTCAATTTCATAAAACTCTTCCTTGAAGATCAAAATCCCACGCCATATGATTAATAACTTGAAAACATGGGGATTACATGAGTTCATGGGGAAATCATCATATTTCATCAGTTCATGCGTAAGAGATCATAATTAAATCATTAGAATCAACAATGAAAAGAACCCATGATAATTGAAGAAAACTAGAACTCAATTAGGTAATTCTACCTTTTGAAATAGAGGAATTTGGGAACTCCATGGATGAAAACTATCATACCTTGAATCTAAAATCTAGTCTTCAATGGAGGAATCGAGACCTTGATTGGAAAGCCTAGGTTGAATTTTCTTCTTCTTCAAGTTTCTTAGAAAGAGAAATATTTGGAGAGGAGATTTTGTTTTCTTTTAGAAATTTGGAAGAATGAAGTGATCATGAGTTAATTTTGGGGTTGAAACAGCTTATATAGGGGTCTTAGTGAAAGGTAAAACGATGTAGTATATGAACTAACTAATTAGGAAAAGACCCAAATACCGCTGAAACTCAACTGCCATCAGTGACCCACAACCCATCACCGACGATCTAACCAACTGTAATGACCCGAGAGTACCCCCTAGTCATTACCGGCGTATTCGACCTCGAAGAGGTCTTATACAAGCCTTTAGCATTCGTCATAGCACGTATCATAGAATCAAATCATGGAAAATTTAAAACTTTTACTTTGGAAGTTCAACTTCACTTCATATATGAAAAGCAGAATCTAACTTCGTCACAATGTACCATCTAGACATAGAAGTATCGAAAATGGGACTTAGCCCTTACATCAATAAGAAGTCTTGAAATAGGAAAGTACAAAAATGTCTTTCAACATAAGCAAAGAACTAAACATAGAAGCTAGATCATAGGGTCTTGTCCTCGGACATGAGCACTCACCAACTTGGGGAAGAAACTCCAAGTGTCTTGAGAAGTAAGCTTGAATCCTCAACGGCCCGAACATAAATGTTTGGGGAAAAGGGAGAAAATATGGGTTAGTACAACAAATGTACTAAGTGCCACTATGCATAAAAACCATTGAAACATGCATAAAAGGACATTTATTCAAAACATGCTTGTTACCAAGTAAATCCAATATGCACACAAAGTAAGCATCATAGTCCAATCCAACATAATATCATCCCAACATGTAGACAACCCAAGCAATACTAGTGCAATGCAAAGAATAGAACCTCATAACCCTATTCAAAGCCAAGTATCACATTAAGCAACCTACTTCATGCATACATTCATAAGATCATATCTCATCATAACTTACCATATTCAAAATGATCATACATAACATAGCTTCAACATACATAAGTCATAATCATCATAATAATAAGAGAACACTACTACAACCATCTCTTAGGATCCCACAAGTGCAATGTGCAAGAGAAGTCCCATACCCTCCCTTACACTATGTAGAAACCCTTAAGAAAGCCCTAGTAAGAGTTCACACCTTTCATACCTTCATTTACTTTTACAGTAGGGAAATATTGCAATAACCGACATAGACCATGAAAGCTACATGGAATCCGGTGTTCTACTCCCACACCGAAAAGAGAGGATTAACACTTGCCTAAGTTGTAACCATTCATACATAGCTATCTAGGTGGATCCACTAAGCTAGAGTCCTATGTGGGCACATAGTTAAGGGTCAAGGAGATTGCTTCTAGAAATCCTAACTTACTAAACATGGGGGTTTCCATCTCATGAGACAACACATACCATGGGTAATCTGGACTTGCTAAATGTGAGGAAACCCATGTGGGGAGTTGGACTTACTAAACGTGAGACTCCCATCTCATTTACATGCCCTTTCGGTGCTAAGCATCTAATTCCCTTTTGTAATCATCTTTAGTCACCACATAAGTTCTCATTAGCCTTTACTAGACTCTTATGTAGACATCTTACCATAATAGCTCATACGTGTTCATAAGTGTGTAAAAATCCTTTCACTTTAGAAACACTTAGGAAGTGAGTAAACCTTTCACTTTACATTACTCTAAAATCATAAGGACTACCTTTCAATCATATAGCAGTCATACCATAACATACATACATAGCTAATTTAAGTGTAGAGGGTTAAGGACGAGGAAAATGGGTCATCAACACCACAACAACACATTAGGTATAGCATCATTACAATCTAAGTAATTAACCTTTCATACTTGAGTTCAAAGGAGAACCAACCTTCATAACTTCTAGCCCTTCTTGGGGCATCCATAACAATTACCAAACAATTCATAACCAATACATAATACAAGGTGATTCATGAAGTAATAACATAATCAACATCAATATAAGCAATTGACATATTCCCTTCATAGCCTTCAAGGTTTCATTCAAAGACTCAACCCTAATTTCATAGAAATTATACATAACCTAGGGTAGAATCATCGTACAAACATGAATTACATAATATCACATTCAATTCATAGCCTTCAATCAATATCCAACACAAACTAGGGTTAGAATTAGGAAAATAAAGGGAAACATGGGTCTCATGGACAATTCTTCAAGAAACCACCAATAAAACATAAATTCATCGATAATTGTTCATATAACATCAATCAAAGTCAGTTTATAACATCAATTTCACTTTAGAAAGAAGACCCACATTTTTGGATTGAAACCTAGAAATTGGAGATTTTGAAATTCATCTTATTGTGCATTTTTTTAAAAGAAAAGAGCACATTTCTGGAATTTTCATGACTTTCGGGTAATTGGGTTGAAACTTAGGGAAAATGTTCCAAAGAAAGACCTAGAAGTGGTTAATACAATAAGTTACTAGCTATCCTGCAAATGTTGTTTTTACAATATTAATGTGCAACTAATTTTTAAGGAAGGATTGTGGAATCTAGAAAGGGGAGTAACAATGATAGAGTTTCCTTGTTAGAGATCGTGGTGTATGATTAATTATTTTGTTTTCTATGGATTCTAATGAAAGACCTATAGTAGAACTCACCCGTAGTCAAAACTTGGTTGAGAAAAGATGTTATGATTAGAAAAAAGAACTAAGCAAAGTAATTTGGAACATGACTTTATCTAAGGACTTGAGACTTGACGGAGATAATCTACTGTAGACGTAGGTTGATAATTAATTACTCAAACAAAGACCCAAGTATCGCAAGTACTTAGAGTGACATCATCTGGATGAACCAAAAGGACTCTAGATGAACCAGAAGGACTGTAGATGTACCTAAGACTACTTAACTAGATTTTTGTAGAGGCAACCGAATTAAGTAACGATCTAAAATGTGAACCACTCCCTTAGTCTCACATTGTCATTAATAAAATACATTCAAATCATTAGTTGGTAAGTGTAACAAACAAACTTCTTAATATATTTCTTTACGCACTTATAAAGACTATTTGTGTTGATTATGCGAAAGAGTAATATTCTAGTCATATTCTCTGTGGATTCAAGTACATAAATTTAGTTGTGTTTATAATTGATTGTGATTGCTTTATACATTTTTTAACGTGTTTGAACGTCTCACACGATGTGGATCTAGATTAATTGGGCCCCAATATAACTGCGGGACATGTGATGGAATGTTTGGAGAGAAAAAAATAGTTGTGGAATATATATGTTCACTTTATTAACTCACCCAATAATGGCAAAAAGCATCAGTAATATATAGTTGTGAAATGTAAAGTGACTTTATATAAAAACAAAAATAAATAAAATAGTCCTATAAATGATAATGGAGAACATGGGTTTTAAATATAAAGTTGTTTGACGCATTGGAAGATTGTGCCAAGAAAGTGGTGAAAATCGAAAATAAAAAAAACATGCACATGCGAGGATGTGCCATTGTAGATTTAACACATACCTGATTAGAATTAACATTTACCTAATGCTTTCCTCCCTCTTCGATAACACCTAGCATTCATAGAAAATACCTTTGTGCTTATCCATCTCACATATTCTTTTTTTCTTTCTCTCTACAATGTATTTTGATTTGCTTAATTCAAATTTACAATATATAAACTGGTTAAGAGTGGTAAAATACTTATTAATGAAATGATTTTTTCATTTGGGGACTTGAACTTAGAGTCCGAGTTAGTTAGCAATAGGGTTCACATTTCAATGTATATACTAAATCAAAATTATTTTTTGTATACATTTAATGAATGTTAAATTATCTTCACTTTGCTATAATTTTTAAAACCACTTAACAATAAATTTGATTTCTTCATTGTTTGAACGTGAGATTTCAAATTAAAGGCGCAGTTCTATATATCTTGGTTTATTCCATTTAGTTGTTACGATTTACTTTATAGACATTTGATACCGATCACTTAGTGCCATTAACCATGAAAGTTGAAACAACACGATAGTTATAAATATTCAAGGGATGATAGATAGCTTAATAAAACTTTCCCTATGAAAAGCATATCGTTGTGGCAATAAGGATAGAAATCTATTGCCTAATGTAATTACAACATTTTCCCCAATATATTCCATCCATATTACTTGAGTTAGCAATCCTTCCACATCGACTGACAAAAACAACTTGAAGATACGACAGGATAGCACAACTGCAGCATTTTCCTAGTCATATATATGAGTTAATCTTGAAAAATAGAAGCACAAACATAAGTAATGGTAGCTCATAAATCATTTTTTCTAATAAACTATTATCAGCCTCCTGCATACCCTTTTTACATATAGTGGTTTATGTAAAAAAGAAACACTCTAATTTATCATGGTTGAGTAAAAAAATACTTGCTTTGTCTTAATTTTTGTGAACATGTTTGACTAAGCATCGTATTTGACAAAAAAAGAAATTTTTTGATATTAATGGTTTAGAACAAGTTACATATATTTGTGAGATTATAATTTAATCTTCTTAATAATGGCAAAATATAAATATTATAGTTGAATTGTTATTAAACTTAGAAATATGTCATCGTTTTTTGGGAAACAGGTGTGAAATGTATTCAAACTTTGACCGAAATTTGTGTAACAAATCCGAACTTTGGAAATGACCTTTTACCCTCCTGCACTATTTAATAGTGTATTTTAAAGGTATATATGTGCCCACTCGGACATCATAAATATTGCATTATTATAAATAGTAACATTTCCACGTGGATACATATACCTTTAAAATACACTATTAAATAGTGCAGGTGGCCGGTAATAGGTCCTGCTCAAATTTTGGGATTGTTAGAGCAATTTCGATCAAAGTTCAAATATATTTCGAACCCTTTTCCCTTCTTTTTTTTAGACAAACTAAAAAAAAATATCAGATAAATTGGGATAGATAAAGTATCAAACACAGTAATTAAACATAGTTAAATTAAAAAAGAGTAGTGTATGTTAGCTTTTCCTTGTCTTGATTCGTTAGCCTAGGCCTTTTAGGCAACATTGCTTCTCTGATTGATTTCATTAGTGTTTTCCCTTTGAGCAACAAAATAGAGAAGGAACTCCTTGGGTGTAATAACCATGTCGTGTTCACTAACATTAGGTAGTTAAAATAGAAAAATTGAAATGTAAAAGCAATTAAGCAACCATACAGGCTGAAAAATAAATGAATGAAAAATTGTATTGTCAGAGAGCTCCACTTATTGTGCTCATGAACCATACAAATCATTACATACATAAATTCCCATGGCCTTCACTTATATAAACGACAAGAAGTAGCTAGCCTAAAATAGAACATCAAAGTAAAAGAAACAATCCTTCCGTTTGGTTCCTAAACACATAATACACATCCCAAATTTATATAACTAAACAAAAAATTAAAGTTAAAACTTACTTTTAAGACGGGGAGGAGCTGTCTGAGGCAACTTCAGCTTCCACTTCCCTTCTATGGAAATTATGGTGACAGCCACAGGTTGCACAAGTTAGAGCGCCAGAGGTTCCTTCCTCACCAGAGGGCATGAACTCCCGGCACCCATCAACTGCGTATCCACCAACACTTGCAACATGCTTCCTCTGGCACTCTATGTTCCTCACTGTTCTAATAGTAATAGATGTATGCATTGAGCCATCATTCTCGTCATTCACTTCATGACGTTTTCTCATCTCTCTTCTTTAGTTGGAAGAAATAATATTTCTCAGCTAAAAGAGAGAAGAGATAACATATGTACGACAGAAAATACTTAACTAGCTAGCTACATTCATAATCTTTTTCCATGAACAAACCCTAAACCTATAAGGCATATTTATAGTACAAGCTAAAAGAGAGAAGAGATAACATATGTACGACATAAAATACTTAACTAGCTAGCTACATTCATAATATTTTTCCATGAACAAACCCTAAACCTATAAGGCGTATTTATAGTACAATGTAAAAATTGACCCATTCATTACACATTTCTTTTGTCTCTATTAATAGTATGTAGTACAATATTATTCCAAATTGATACCAAATATGCCTTGCTTAAAAAGGATTTACCTCTCCATAATTTTTGAAAACCAAACTAAATAAAAATCACGTTTCCATAATTACGCCTGTAGTAGTGACTGGTTTCTTATAGAGCGACATAATAAGCTTGATCTTTTTTTTAAATATTTTTTTAATTAAAAATGAATGTGGCCCTTACAAGTGATATGTAAAGTCCTTTGAGGAATATTTTATAAATTTATTTATTATTTTGAAAATTGGTATTTATGTATGAATTTATTGTTGTCTTGAAATTTAAATAAAAAATCAGTGGTCGCAAATATTGGTTGAGTTCTCTAACACTACTTTGGCTTGAAAAAAAAATGGTGTTGGGTATTATTTCAATAGTGAGGACTTCGTGAAATTAGTCTATGGATTTGAGCTAGAGATAGGATAATCTGATTAATTTTTAATTTAATGCTATGAGTTAGGGATAATCTATCTATTCAAGCAATATTTGATGTTTTATTAGTAAGGATGCTGGAGTTCGAGAAAATTCAAAGGATATACATTTAATACTTCGAGCATATATTTAATATGTATAGTCTAAACTCAATGCTATATTGTTAGGCAAAAAACCATCTATTCCCTGAAAAATTAGACATAAGTGAGTGTTCATTCATCATAGATATATCTCAAAGATATAATATAAAGGGAATAAGGAAAGGTAAGAATTAATATTCCTACAAAAACTTTCCACGGTATGTTTCTGGTGGGTCGTGGATCGCCCATGTGGATCAACCAGACCTGACCCAATTTTACCCAACCCGATCCATTCTATTAAATGGATAAGATCAAGATTTTGAAAAAAAGGGGGAAAAGTAAGGAAGTTGTAACTACCCAACTTCTCCTTTTAAAAGGAGACCTCTTTTTATTTTTCAAAACGTGAATGATAGAATGTGAAAAAAGAGAGGAAAACATGTGAATGTGAAAACGTGAAAGCAAGAGCAAAATAAAGAAAATCAAATCATTGTCCTCTTGCCAATATTCAATTGACACATACACAGAGACTTAGCTTGTGGACAAGGATAATCTTATTTCCTAGTAATTCAAAGAGAGAATTGGAGCAAATCCTTCTCATAGAGAAATCAACATCAATAACTTCTACTGCTACTGTTTTGGCCTCAAAATTACCTCATTAGTATCATGTTGATTCCATTACTCAATACTTCCATGTAAATTCACTATGATGTTAAGCAAAATCTTTTGTGATTAATTTTTCCTTGAAAATCGGTGAAAAGAAAACATTAAGAAGTTAAGGTTTTTTTTAAAAAAGTCTTTTGAATGTGGATTAATTATATTATAAATAGAATTTTGTGTCCTATATGATTCAGACTTATACCGTGGATAGGATTCTTTGTCCGGCAATTAAAGAGATTATGGACTATTTTATAAAAATAAAATTTTCTTCTGTTTTATGTGATTTTAGTTCTACGTGTTCAAAAATGTTGCGTGAAACTTTAATTTCTATAATATACTCGTTCGTAGCTTTTCATAATTTACTATACTAGAAAAACATATCTCAAACGAGTGAGATATATATCTTTCAAAATTAGGTATTTTTACTATTTTTTCTAGAAAAGTTGATTCTGTTGGTTGCGATATGGAAATTGGTTGTACAAATTTAGTTAAAAAAATATGTAAATATGATCTACTCATTCGTGACTCCCTGAAAATATATTATAATAGAAAAATCAATTCAAAACGAGTGAACTATGAACTTTTGAAATTGGGCTGAAAAACAAAAAAAACATTTTTATATGATTTTTTTAGAAGAGTTTTGTGTCCTTTTAGGATTAATACCTTTTGAAAATGAATTTATGTCCTTTGAGGATGTTTTTTTTTTTATAATATATGTGTTTATATATATTATGTTTTTCAAAGATTGGATTTTTTCATTCATTTAGTCTATATGTTCCTTAACCATTTGTTTTTGTGTCATTTACAAATGAAAGTGACATATGTAGAATGGTTTAACCATTCTTATTGTTTCCTTGTTCCTATTTTAGAGATGGATGAAGATGAATAAACTCGAATTATTCCAAGTGAGTGTTCTCGAATTCAAGTAAAAGGACAATATAGACGAGCACGTCACTATAGGACATGTTTGCGAGGGTGAGAAATCATAAGGATTGGTTTCCTGAGGGAGACAAAGAATTTGTTAAGGAATCAAAGGGTCATTCGAAGGAAAAGAGATAAAGATCCGAAATAGTTTATGTCTTTGAGGATGGATCCTCTTGACTCTTTATTAAACTTCGTCTGATCCTTCAACACGAAATTTGATGAGGTTAATGAAAGTTTCATTCAAGTTGAGGAGTGGGTTGCCTATGACGTTTTGCATCATTCCTTACCAAAATACTGGAAGATTGAACTGATTAAAATTTATTTTGAAATTGGGGATGATGAACAGTTATGGAAGTATGTGGTGAATATAGAAGTTAAGTGGGTAAGACTTCACTACATAAACATAGTTTAGTATTGATTATTTTTGTTTTTTCTTTAAAAATTATGCGATGAACATCTTTGATTATTCTTTAATATGAATATTTGAATTTGATCCTCTTTTTTATGGATTAGTGGATTGTTATTCTATTGCTCATTATCATATGGTGTTCGATTATTATGTTAGCATGATAGACAACTAAATGATTGTATATATTAATGTAAGTATATAGTGATATAAATTGACATAATCATATACATTTGTTGTAGAATCATATTAATAAATATTGTGATAGAATAGCTAATTTGGAGGGATAGCAAGGCAGATTTAGAGGGATTCAATGGTAGATTTGTATAGATAGAATAGCTGATCTTTAGGGATAGGAATGACGGATCTTTAGGGATGTGTAATCTTTATTTTCTCTATATAATGGAAAGACTCTCTCACTTTGAGAGGCATTCAGCTGAAAATTGACATGGTATTAGAGCCTTCTCTTGGCTGTCTTGTTTCATAGAGTCATCTGTGGTTCCTTTTAATTTGTTTTGAAAATCTTGGTTTTTGTTCTTGGACATTCTAGTTGCTTTCTTGAGTCTTTGTAGTTTTATAGCTATTCAAAAGTATGAATTCACATCATTTTGAATCCTTCAGTGTTCGTTTCACTGGAAAAAATTCTTCTTCTTGGGAGTTTCAATTTCAGTTGTTTGTCACCGGCAAAGAACTATGGGGCCATATAGATGGAAGCAATCTTGCTCCTACTGATACAACAAAGCTAGGTGAATGGAAGATTAAAGATGCTCGGGTGATGACATGGATTCTAGGGTCTACTGACCCTCTTATTGTTCTTAATCTCAGGCTGTACAAGACAGCTAAGGCCATGTGGGATTACTTACAAAAGGTTTACAACCAATATAATAGTGCAAGACGCTTTCAGTTGGAGTACGAAATTGCTAATTACTCTCAAGGAGGTCTTTCTGTTCAGGATTATTTTTCTGAATTTTAAAACATATGGGCTGAATTTATAGATATTGTCTATGCCAAAATACCTACTGAATCCCTATCAGTGATTCAGGCAGTTCATGAGCAAAGCAAGCGAGACCAATTTTTGATGAAATTACGCTCCGACTTTGAGAGTGTTTGCTCTAACTTGATGAATCGTGACCCGTCTCTCTCTTTGGATGTGTACTTTAGGGAATTACTTCGTGAAGAGCAACGTCTTGTCAAACAAAATACTTTTAAGAAAGAAAATGATGTCACTATTGCATTTGCTACTCAAGGTAAAGGAAAGGGCAGGGATATGAGTAGAACTCAATGCTACAGTTGCAAGCAATATGGTCATATTGCTAGAAATTGTAGCAAGAAGTTCTGTAATTATTGTAAACAATGAGGACACATTATCAAAGAGTGTCCCACGCGCCCTCAAAATCGTAGGATCAATGCTTTTCAAGCTAGGATAAATGGTTCCACTGATGATAACTCATGTTCAGGACAAGTTCCTACTCCTGAAATGGTACAACGAATGATCATGTCAGCCTTTTCAGCATTGGGATTACAAGGTAATGATGTTACATCTAATTTTTGGATTGTTGATTCAGGCACTTCCAATCATATGACCAACTCAACGAGCATCCTAAAAAATGTTCGTAAGTATCAAGGTCCATCACAAATACAAATTGCCAATGGTAGTAATTTACCCATTACCAAGGTTGGGGACATTACTCCAACTTTCAAGAATGTTTTTGTTTCACCAAAGCTCTCAACTAGTCTTATTTTAGTTGGACAATTGGTAGATAACAATTGTAATGTGAATTTTTCTCGTAATGGTTGTCTTGTGCAGGATCAGGTGTCGGGGACGATAATCGCGAAGGGGCCTAAAGTTGGACGATTGTCTCCTATACACTTTTCCATTCCTCCTGTTCTATCTTTTGCTTGTACTTCTACTGCTAGTAAAACTGAGGTTTGGCATAAGTGTCTAGGACATCCAAATTCTGTTGTGTTGTCTCATTTATCAAATTCTGGTTTATTGGGAAATAAAAATAAATTTTCAGTTGCTTCCATTGATTGTTCTACTTGTAAATTAGGCAAAAGTAAAACTCTTCCTTTTCCTAATTTTGGTAGTCGTGCTACAAAGTGTTTTGATGTCATTCATAGTGATGTTTGGGGCATTTCACCAATTATTTCTCATGCTCATTTCAAATACTTTGTGACATTCATAGATGATTATAGTCGGTTTACATGGGTGTATTTTCTTCAATCCAAATCTGAGGTATTTTCCATGTTCAAGACATTTTTGGCTTACATTGAGACTCAATTTTCTACATGCATCAAATTATTAAGATTTGATTCTGGTGGAGAATATATGTCTTATGAATTCAAAAAATTCTTGCTTGACAAAGGGATTGTCTCACAACACTCTTGCCCATATACACCACAACAAAATGGAGTTGATGAACGAAAAAATTGGCATCTTTTAGATGTCACTCGTACTTTATTGATTGAGTCATCTGTACCATCTAAATATTGGGTGGAAGCTTTGTCTACTACTGTCTATTTAATTAATAAATTGCTATCTAAAGTGCTAAACCTGGAGTCTCCATATTTTCGTCTTTATCACCAAAATCCTAACTATAGTGATTTTTATACATTTGGTTGTGTTTGTTTTGTGCTTTTACCTCCTTCAC
This sequence comes from Solanum commersonii, assembly GCA_029007595.1. Classification (NCBI taxonomy): domain Eukaryota; kingdom Viridiplantae; phylum Streptophyta; class Magnoliopsida; order Solanales; family Solanaceae; genus Solanum; species Solanum commersonii. Next base: position 1,171,079 of record JAJTWQ010000136.1, read on the forward strand.
AACGCAATAAACTTTCTGTACAATCTACTAAATGTGCTTTTATGGGTTATAGTACTTCACAAAAAGGTTTTATTTGTTATGATCCATGTTCTCACAAATATCGTATTTCTAGAAATGTTGTTTTCTTTGAGAATCAGTATTTCTTTCCTACGATTGTAGATTCATCTTCTGTTTCTCCTCTTCTTCCTACTTTTGAGGATTTATCGTCTTCTTTTAAGAGGTTCAAACTTGGATTTGTGTATGAATGACGTCGGCCAACTTTACCCTATCCCGACACTAATCCGCCGCCTGAAACTGCACCACAACTAGAATATGAGAATTCTTCAAGATCTGGTCCTCTTGAGCCTACTCGGTGATCTACAAGAGTATCTCGTACTCCTAATTGGTATGGTTTTTCCTCTACTTTATCCAACATATCTGTTCCATCTTGTTACTCACAAGCTTCCAAGCATGAATGTTGGCAGAAAGCAATGGAGGGAGAACTTTTGGCTCTTAAAGAAAATGACACATGGGACATTGTTTCATGTCCTTCAAATGTCTGCCCTATTGGATGTAAGTGGGTTTATTCAATCAAACTTCATTCTGATGGAACTCTTGATCGGTACAAAGCTTGATTGGTTGTTCTTGGTAACAAACAAGAGTATGGGGTGGACTATGAGGAGACTTTTGCACCCGTAGCCAAAATGACTATGGTACGAACTATTATTGCCATTGCTGCTTCACAAAACTGGTCTCTTTATCAAATGGATGTCAAAAATGCTTTTCTCCATGGTGATCTTAAATAAGATATTTATATGAAACCTCCACCTGGTTTGTTCTCATCGCCTACATCAGATGTATGCAGGTTGAAGCGGTCTTTGTATGGATTAAAACAAGCTCCAAGAGCTTGGTTTGATAAGTTCCGATCTACTTTACTAGAATTTTCTTTTGAGCAGAGCAAATATGACTCATCTTTGTTTCTTCGAAAAACATCTACAGGTTGTGTTCTTCTTTTGGTGTATGTAGATGGCATTATTATCACAGGAACTAATTCTTCACTAATCACTTGCCTCCAACAGCAACTTAAAGATTCTTTTCATATGAAAGATCTTGGTACACTTACTTATTTTTTGGGTTTGGAAGTTCATAATGTTGCTTCAGGTGTGTTTCTAAACCAACACAAATATACTCAGGATCTTATTTCTTTGGTTGGTCTTGTTTCCTCCTCCGTAGATACTTCACTGGAAATGAATGTCAAGTATCGTCGTGAGGAAGGCGATTTTCTTCCTGATCCAACTACATTTCGACAATTACTTGGGAATCTAAATTACCTTACTATTACTTGGCCTGATATCTCTTTTGCAGTTCAACAAGTTAGTCAATTTATGCAAGCACCCATCATCTCCACTTGGTGGCTGTTCGCCGTATCATTCGGTACCTTTTAGGAACATCTACTTGTGGATTGTTCTTTCCAAGTGGTTCTCCTATTCGTCTTAATGCTTTTAGTGATTCTGATTGGGTGGGATGTCCTGATACTCGTCGTTTAGTCTCTGGTTGGTGGATGTTTCTTGGAGAGTCATTGATATCTTGGAAGAGTAAAAAGCAAGATCATGTGTCAAAATCTTCAACAGAGGTTGAATATCGATCCATGTCTACTGCTTGCTCTGAGGTTGTTTGGCTTCATGGATTACTTGCTGAGATTGGATTTCCCCAATCTCATCCTACTCCTCTTCACGCTGACAATACAAGTGCTATTCAGATTGCTACTAATCCAGTTTTTCTTGAGAGGACCAAACACATCGAAGTGGATTGTCATTATATACGAGAAGCTGTAGATAAATGAGTCATTATTAGACATGTAAATCTTTGTGATTATGGTAAAAAATATATTAGTATAAACAATAATACTGCATTGATGAGGTGTACAGGTCTTGATGATCATGGGAGTGATGCTAGTTAAAAAGGCAAAATTGGACGCTTATAAACGTATGGGTGTTGCTGAAGTTTGGTTCAACCGATAGAAGGAAGTTAGATCGTTTGATGTGTGTAACAACCCGTAAACTGGTAGGTTAAACTAGAGACTAAACCTAAGGTTAAGAATCGTATAGTGACTCCCCAAATTTTAGTAAGACATTTAGGGTTGAAATGAGGTGTATTGAGTCAAGACTAAGGGGCAAGTGTCAAGGACAAGGGGCCAAGCCAAGGCTGCCCCAAGATAGGAGCACACTGCCCTACCTTCACGAGGGGGACCACGAGTCCTGGTCCACTCCACAACTCGTGAAGGTGGTCGTGAAGCCTCCTTGGCCATGGGAAAGTGGCCACCCTTTGTCCTAGCTACTGCCTTAGAAACCATGACAGGGACCACGGAGCGTGGTCTTCACCATGGCTTGTGGGATCACCGAAGCAAAGGGCCGCGTTCTTGACTCGCGTTCTTGACCACAGATCGTGTTTCCCCTCATGGTAATGCCTTGGGCATGTGAGCCTAGGGCAACACTTCCCAAGCCACTACCTCAACTCCGCGAGAAGGACCTAGGGTTGTGGTCTTCTCCACGACTTGTGGAGTGGCTCGTGAATCCTGTACGTGGCCCAATTAATGAGGGTCTTTTAAGTTATTTCCTTTTTAGTCAAATTACGTGGGGGGAGGAGTGTTTTAGGTTTTTTTAGGGGAAGTATATTGAAACGACCCAAAAAGTTCCTAAAAATGTGCTTCGAAAGTTACCAGAAACTTGTTTTAGCTATATCTACAAATCCGTTTCATTTTTTCGAAAATCCGACTTCATATTCTTGTTTAGGGGGTCAAATTGAGTGGGAAATGGGTCTAACCCAAATTTTAGAGCAACCGTATCAAAATCCGAAATTTCCAAGTGAAGCCTTTTTCGAGGGTCTACTTTGGAGGGTCATATCTCTTAGCACACAAATAATTGGGTGGCCCATAACATATCCATGGAAAGCCCTTTGAGTTAGCTACCCAACGCACTTCGTTTCACCTCATTTGAGTCCGGACGAAGAAGTTATGCCCATTTTCGTAAAATCTGTTCGTGCAGGAAATGCAATTTTCAGAGAGCGAATTTACTGTTCATAAGCCTCATTTTTTTTTCTAAGTGTTGGACCCATTTTTCCAAGCGCATATTTTATTTCCTATATAGCATTAATTCAATTCCCATCTCTAAAACATTTCCCAAAATACCTCTCCCATACTTAGACACATTTTCTCTCAAGAACCCTAATCCAAAACTTTCCTCAAGATTGAAGAGATTCTTGCTCCAAGTTCCAAGCTTCCATTGAAGACACTCTCAAGACCTTCATAAAGACTCAAGGTATGTGGTGTTGAACTCACGGGTCCTTCCACCCATAGTGCCTAGACTCTATTCTACTCACTAATTCATGGTTTAAGTTGAGATTCATAAATTAGTCTTGTTCCTTGTATCAATTTCCTGCACAGTGAATTCTAGCATGAAAAGTGGTTGTTTTGAGCATGTTGTGACTCTAGAACTTGAATCTAAACTTGGAATTGATGTGGAGATTTTTCATGTGATCTTGTGGGTGTTAAAAGGCGTTGTTGCAGGTTGTTCACTGGTTTTGCTGCATAATTACTACCCTATTTTCCATGCTCTTTGACCCCATTACATGCCTTCAAGGTGTTTGACAAAATGTCCAATTATGGAGAATTGATGAATTGATGCTTTAAGGCTTGAGTTATGAGATGTATGACATTCCAGAGATGTGTTGATGACAAATTAAGCTTGTGTATATGTTCATTCCATACATGAGATTGCATTAGAGCCTAATGTGAATTTCCTATATAAAGTGTTGCATGACCACGTCCGGTCCGGGGGAAAAGAACCGGATAACCATGTGAGGGGTTTATACCTCACCACCTAGGATGTTTGGGGTGTGACCAACATCAACCATGTGTGGGGTTTATACCTCACCACCTAGGATGCTTGGGGTGTGACCAATATCAATCATGTGAGGGGTTTATACCTCACCACCTAGGATGCTTGGGGTGTGACCAACATCAACCATGTGAGGGGTTTATACCTTGCCACCAGGGTGTCCGGGTGTGAACGGTATCCCCCATCCTAAGTTGGGGTTATAGATTGGTTGGTTATGCACACACATATGATATCTACTATTAGTATAGATCTACTTAAACATGTTTTGACGTCAGTTTGATCATGCATCCTCATATTGTTATTCATTATGCCTATGAAACTATTTCTTGCATTTCGATTGTGTCCTTGTCTATTGTTGAATTGCATCCCGCATACTTAGTACATTCCAAAGTACTAACGCATATTTTCCCTACTTGATGTCACCATGTAGGGACCGGAGCTACTCTTGATCCTTCTCTCCATCCACGTGGCTAGTACGGTGCTTATCTGAGTTTGTTGGTAAGTCCTCAATGATTCGAGGGCTATGTTATGTTTCCTACTCCTATGTTTTGAGACTTTAGCTTGCAATTGTATTTTGACTATGAGGGGAGCCGGTAGTATGTCATGGCCCCCATCCTATTTATGTATGTAGAGGTGTGCGTTAGACAAGTATTTTATAAATGAGCTTGACTCTTATTCTATGATGTTATTTTGAAATGGTTTGCCCTTAGTCCCTAATTCCCGTTATTTAATGTTGAATGTACTTCCGCGACCGATGAAGTGTGATGACAAGTTTGAGAGGCTTGTTTGGGGTTCCTTCGGGTTCCTCATTTGCCATGTCATGTCTAGGCCCTAGGCTTGGGTCATGACAAGCTTTGTATCAGAGCACTAGGTTGTTAAATCCTGGTTGTCCAACGTACTACGTTTAGTAGAGTCCTAATTATGGTTCTGAAGCGCGCCAGGACTATGAATGGGAGGCTACAAAATGTTTTAGGAAAGGTTTCCCTTCTTCATGTTCTATGTCGTGCTTAGAATGTAATAAGGTGATTCCTCCCTAACGCTTGTTCTTTGGATTGCTAGTCATCATACCAAACATGAGGGGAAGACTAGCCCGATCACCGGAAGAGCCACCCACCAATGGTGAGCTCCGTGATGCACTCACCATGCTTGCACAAGTGGTAGCTAACCAAGTGCGACAAGGAGCCCAAGCTCCTCGAGCTACCACCCCGGGGGAAAGGGTGAGAGATTTCATGAGGATGAACCCTCCGGTCTTCCATGGTTCAAAGGTGGATGAGGACCCGCAAGATTTCATCGATGAGGTATGCAAAATCTTGACCATTATGGATGTTGGTGCTTGTGAGAAGGCGGAGTTGGCGGCCTACCAACTCAAGGAGGTTGCTCAAATTTGGTTTGATCAATGGAAGGGTGAGAAAGGTAATGGCTATGTGGTGTTGTGGGAGGATTTTAAAATTGCTTTCCTTAATAGGTTCTTCCCTCTTGAGCTTAGGGAGGCAAAGTTGGTGGAGTTCATGAACTTGAAGCAAGGAGCTATGAGTGTGAGGGAGTATGCCCTCAAATTTGTCCAACTCTCCAAGTATGCACCTCACTTGGTGGCCGACTCTAGGTCAAGGATGAACAAATTTGTGATGGGTGTATCCGACTTGGTTAGTGAGGAGTGTCGGTCCGCTATGCTCATTGGAGATATGGATTTGTCTCGGTTGATGACTTATGCCGAGCAAATGGAGGAGGAGAAATTGAGAAAGAGAAGGGGGCACGAGGCCAAGAGGGCTCGATTGGAGAATAGGTTCCCTAAGGGTGCTAGATTTCATCAAGGCCGAGGAAACCCTCATGTCAACCGGGGATTTGCTATCAATGTTCCTATACCTCAAGGGGGAGGTGAAGTGGGTTCTATGGATGTATGCCCTAAGTGTGGGAGGAAGCATGGTGGTCCTTGCATGAAGGGTTCGGGTGCTTGCTTTGAATGTGGAGAAGTGGGTCACAAGAGGTTTAAGTGTCCCAAGATCCGCAACAAGGTCCGAAATGCTAACACTACTCCTTTGGGTAGAGGTGCTTCTCAAAGTGGTGCCCCAAGGCACAATCGATTTTATGCTTTGCATGGTAGACAAGTTGTTAATGAGACTCCCGATGTGGTGACCGGTGTGTTGCAAATCTTTGATCTTGATGTTTATACTTTGATTGATCCGGGTGTCACCCTTTCCTTTGTTACCCCCTTAGTTTCTAGAAAATTTCATGTCGAGTCGGAATTGTTGCATGAGTCATATGAAGTATCTACTCCCATTGGTGTCTCTATTGTTGCTAGAAAAGTGTATAGAAATTGTCCGGTTTGCATATTGAATAAGTTGTTGCCTTGTGATCTTGTTGAGTTGAACATGGTGGATTTTGATGTTATTCTTATGATGGATTGGTTGCATGCATATTATGCTTCTATTGATTGTAGGACTTGTAAAGTCAAGTTCTGATTTCCTAACGAACCCGTCCTTGAGTGGGAAAGTCGGGATGTTGTGGTGAAAGGGAAATTCATTTCTTCCATTAAAGCCCATAGGTTGATTTCCAAAGGGTGCTTGTACCATATTGTGAGAGTCAATGATGTGGAGTCTAAAGTCCCTCCTATTGAGTCTATTCCGGTTGTTAATGAGTTTCTAGATGTCTTCCCAAAAGACTTTCCCGGTGTCCCTCCTGAAAGGGAGATAGGTTTTGGTATAGACCTCCTTCCCGATACTCAACCTATTTCTATTCCCCCTTACCGTATGGCCCCGGCGGAGTTGAAAGAGTTGAAAGAGCAATTAAAAGATTTATTAGAGAAGGGGTTTATTAGACCTAGTCATTCTCCATAGGGTGCTCCGGTTTTGTTTGTGAAGAAGAAAGATGGGTCTCTTAGAATGTGTATTGATTATCGACAACTTAATAGGGTCACCGTCAAGAATAGGTATCCTCTTTCAAGGATTGACGATTTATTTGACCAATTGCATGGGGCTAGTCACTTCTCTAAGATTGATCTTCGATCCGGGATCATCAAGTGAAGGTGAGGGAGTGTGATATTCCTAAGATGGCCTTTTGTACTAGGTATGGGCACTATGAGTTTGTGGTGATGTCGTTCGGGTTGACTAATGCTCCAGCTATCTTTATGGATTTGATGAATATGGTCTTCAAACCCTACCTTGATTCTTTTGTGGTGGTGTTTATAGATGACATCTTGATCTATTCCCGGGGTGAGGAAGAGCACATGAGTCACTTGAGGGTTGTACTCCAAAGATTGAGGGAAGAGAAGTTGTACGCTAAATATGAAAAGTGTGAGTTTTGGTTGAAGGAAGTTGCTTTCTTAGGCCATGTGGTATCGGGGGATGGTATTAAGGTGGATCCTAAGAAGACCGGTGTTATTAGGAATTTTCCTAGACCTTTGACCCCGTCGGATATAAGGAATTTCTTGGGTTTAGCGGGTTATTATAGGAGATTTGTGGAAGGGTTTTCTTCTCTTGCTTCTCCTATGACTAAGTTGACTCAAAAGAAGGCTAAATTTGTGTGGTCGGATGAGTGTGAGGAAAGCTTCCAAACTTTGAAAGAAAGGCTTGTGTCCGCTCCTATTTTGTCACTTTCGGATGGGTTAGAGGGTTTTGTTGTTTATTGTGATGCTTCCCGTATTGGTTTGGGTTGTGTGTTAATGCAAAGTGGTAAGGTTATAGCCTATGCTTCTAGGCAACTTAAGGTTCATGAAAAGAATTACCCAATCCATGACCTTGAATTGGCCGCCGTGGTTTTTGCTTTAAAGATTTGGCGTCACTATTTGTATGGGGTGCATGTTGATACCTTCACCGACCATAAGAGTCTCCAATATGTGTTCACGCAAAAAGATCTTAACTTGAGACAAAGGAGGTGGTTAGAGTTCCTTAAGGATTATGATATGAGTGTTTACTATCATCCGGGGAAAGCTAATGTGGTGGCGGATGCATTGAGTAGAGTGTCCATGGGTAGCTTGGCTCATGTGGAGGAAGGTAGTAAAGAGTTGGCTAAGGAGGTCCATCGGTTGGCCAAATTGGGAGTTAGGTTAGAAGGGGTGGATAGTGTAGGAGTAGTTGGTGTTGATGGTTCAAGGTCTTCCTTGGTTGATGAGGTGATAGCCAAGCAAGATCTTGATCCTTCTTTGGTGGAATTAAAGGCTTCGGTGAGTAGTGGTAAAGTGGAGGTTTTCTCCCAAGGGGGAGATGGTGCCCTTAGGTACCAAGGTAGATTATGTGTTCCTTGTGTGGATGGTGTGAGGGAAAGAATCCTTGATGAGGCTCATAATTCTTTTTATTCTATTCATCCGGGGTCAACAAAAATGTATAGAGACTTGAGGGATATGTATTGGTGGGGCGGTATGAAGAAGGACATTGCAAAATTTGTTTCGGGTTGCCATAGTTGTCAACAAGTCAAGGCCCAACATCAAAGGCCGGGTGGCCTAACTCAAGACATTGAGATACCTACTTGGAAGTGGGAAGAAATCAACATGGATTTTGTAGTTGGCTTGCCCAAGACTAGAAGATGTTTTGATTCGGTTTGGGTGGTGGTTGATCGGATGACAAAGTCGGCTCATTTCCTACCTGTTAAAACTACTTACGGGGCTGAAGAGTATGCCAAGTTGTACATTCATGAATTGGTAAGGTTGCATGGAATTCCCTTGTTTATCATCTCGGATCGTGGTGCCCAATTCACTTCTCACTTTTGGAAATCTTTCCAAAGGGGTTTTGGTACAAAGGTAAAGCTTAGCACGGCCTTCCACCCTCAAACGGATGGCCAAGCCGAAAGAACAATTCAAACCTTGGAGGATATGCTCAGAGCTTGTGTCTTGGATTTGAAAGGTAGTTGGGATGATCATCTTCCTTTGATTGAGTTTGCATACAACAATAGTTATCATTCTAGTATCGGTATGACTCCTTTTGAGGCACTTTATGGTAGACGGTGTAGATCACCGGTTGGGTGGTTTGAAGTTGGAGAGGTGGCCTTGTTGGGTCCGGATCTGATCATGGATGCTCTTGAGAAGGTAAGGATGATTAGGGAGAGGTTGAAAACAACCCAAAGTCGTCAAAAGTCTTATGCCGATGTGAGGAGAAGGGATCTTGAATTTAAAGTGGGTGATTGGGTTTATTTGAAAGTTTCTCCAATGAAAGGTGTGGTTCGTTTTGGTAAGAAGGGGAAGTTAAGTCCTAGGTATGTCGGTCCTTATGAGGTAATAACAAGGGTTGGTAAAGTAGCCTATGAGTTGGGGTTGCCCAAGGAGATGGAATTAGTTCATCCGGTATTCCATGTATCGATGTTAAGGAAATGTGTTAGTGATCCTAACGCTATTGTACCTCTTGAGGTTGTGGGTGTTGTAGAAGATAATTTAACATATGAAGAAGTCCCGATTCAGATCTTAGATAGACAAGTTAAGAGGTTGAGGAACAAAGAAGTGGCCTCCGTTAAGGTGCTTTGGAGAAATCAACAAGTGGAGAGTGCTACTTGGGAGGCCGAAGCGGACATGCAAAGACGTTATCCTTATCTATTCAACTCCACTCAAGCCTAAAGTATTAAATCAAGTCCTTTGTACTCCATTGAGTCTTACATTTCAGCCCCTAGATCATTCATGTGCATATATGTTTAAATTGATGAGTTATGGATGCTTTACACTAAGTTTTGAAATCTTGAAGTGATGTTTAAATAAAAATTTTGCATTCATGTTGGGGCTGATATGTTCTTACTAAGTCTTGCCTTGTACGTCTCTTCCACATTCGGGGACGAATGTTCCCAAGGGGGAGATATTGAAACGACCCAAAAAGTTCCTAAAAATGTGCTTCGGAAGTTACCGGAAACTTGTTTTAGCTATATCTAAAAATCCATTTCGTTTTTTCAAAAATCCGACTTCGTACTCTTGTTTAGGGGGTCAAATTGAGTGGGAAATGGGTCTAACCCAAATTTTAGAGCAACCGTATCAAAATCCAAAATTTCTAAGTGAAGCCTTTTTCGAGGGTCTACTTTGGAGGGTCATATCTCTTAGCACACAAATAATTGGGTGGCCCATAACATATCCATGGAAAGCCCTTTGAGTTAGCTACCCAACGCACTTCGTTTCACCTCATTTGGAGTCCGGACGAAGAAGTTATGCCCATTTTCGTAAAATCTGTCCGTGCAGGAAATGCAATTTCCAGAGAGCGAATTTACTGTTCATAAGCCTCATTTTTTTTTCTAAGTGTTGGACCCGTTTTTCCAAGGGCATATTTTATTTCCTATATAGCATTAATTCAATTCTCATCTCTAAAACATTTCCCAAAATACCTCTCCCATACTTAGACACATTTTCTCTCAAGAACCCTAATCCAAAACTTTCCTCAAGATTGAAGAGATTCTTGCTCCAAGTTCCAAGCTTCCATTGAAGACACTCTCAAGACCTTCATAAAGACTCAAGGTATGTGGTGTTGAACTCATGGGTCCTTCCACCCATAGTGCCTAGACTCTATTCTACTCACTAATTCATGGTTTAAGTTGAGATTCATAAATTAGTCTTGTTCCTTGTATCAATTTCCTGCACAGTAAATTCTAGCATGAAAAGTGGTTGTTTTGAGCATGTTGTGACTCTAGAACTTGAATCTAAACTTGGAATTGATGTGGAGATTTTTCATGTGGTCTTGTGGGTGTTAAAAGGCGTTGTTGTAGGTTGTTCACTGGTTTTGCTGCATAATTACTACCCTATTTTCCATGCTCTTTTTCCCCATTATATGCCTTCAAGGTGTTTGACAAAATGTCCAATTATGGAGAATTAATGAATTGATGCTTTAAGGCTTGAGTTATGAAATGTATGGCATTCCAGAGATGTGTTGATGACAAACTAAGCTTGTGTATATGTTCATTCCATACATGAGATTGCATTAGAGCCTAATGTGAATTTCCTATATAAAGTGTTGCATGACCATGCCCGGTCTGGGGGAAAAGAACCGGATAACCATCTGAGGGATTTATACCTCACCACCTAGGATGTTTGGGGTGTGACCAACATCAACCATGTGAGGAGTTTATACCTCACCACCTAGGATGCTTGGGGTGTGACCAACATCAACCATGTGTGGGGTTTATACCTCACCACCTAGGATGCTTAGGGTGTGACCAACATCAACCATGTGAGGGGTTTATACCTCACCATCTAGGATGCTTGGGGTGTGACCAACATCAACCATGTGAGGGGTTTATACCTTGCCACCAGGGTGTCCGGGTGTGAACGGCATCCCCCATCCTAAGTTGGGGTTATAGATTGGTTGGTTATGCACACACATATGATATCTACTATTAGTATAGATCTACTTAAACATGTTTTGACGTCAGTTTGATCATGCATCCTCATATTGTTATTCATTATGCCTATGGAACTATTTCTTGCATTTCGATTGTGTCCTTGTCTATTGTTGAATTGCACCCCGCATACTTAGTACATTCCAAAGTACTAACACATATTTTCCCTACATGATGTCAGCATGTAGGGACCGGAGCTACTCTTGATCCTTCTCTCCATCCACGTGGCTAGTACGGTGCTTATCCGAGTTTGTTGGTGAGTCCTCAATGATTCTAGTGCTATGTTATGTTTCCTACTCCTATGTTTTGAGACTTTAGCTTGCAATTGTATTTTGACTATGAGGGGAGCCGGTAGTATGTCATGGCCCCCGTCCTATCTATGTATGTAGAGGTGTGCGCTGGACAAGTATTTTATAAAAGAGCTTGACTCTTATTCTATGATGTTATTTTGAAATGGTTTGCCCTTAGTCCCTAATTCCCGTTATTTAATGTTGAATGTACTTCCGCGACCGATGAAGTGTGATGACAAGTTTGAGAGGCTTGTTTGGGGTTCATTCGGGTTCCTCATTCGCCATGTCACGTCTAGGCCCTCGGCTTGGGTCGTGACATATATATATTGTTTTTAAGTCAAATTTCGTAAGACTTGGTCATTATTCACAAACACCCAATTGAAATAAAAAAATCCCTCCTCTCTCAATATTCAAGGAAGAAGAAAAAACCATTGGAGCTAGGGTTTGTAGATTCTCAAGGTTCTTTCCCAAATTTCATGGAGATTCTTAATTCATGTATGGATACTTTTCATCTTTGGGAGGCTATCACCCAAAGAGCTCCTTCAAAGTATATATTCAAGATTCCAAATTCTCCAATTCTATGGTTTTCAATCTCTAACATGGGTCTTCTTCAAAACGTTTTCCATTGTTTAATTATGGTTTATTTTGGTTGATTATGATGATTTATGATTGGAATGTTGGAGTATTGATGAATTTTGATGAAAATCTCCCTTGGACCCATGATTTCCCCTTCTTTCTAAATTGTGAACTATGTATGGCTTGATTGATGATGAGAGATTGACAATTGATTATGTTTATGTTTACTAAGTAGCAGAATCATGAAATTCCCCTATCTTGTGTTCTAATTTTAGAAGTTAGGGTTGATCTTGATTGTTTGACTTGAAAGGCAAATTGTTAGGGTTCATACATGTTGATAAGAATTGTATGTGAACTTGTGATTCACTCATACAGTGAGAATCCAATGAATATTGTGTAAATGTGGTATTGATGCAAGATCCTTCTTCCCTACACCCTTACACTTGATTATGCAAGAAGTATGTATGTATGTATGTTATGATAAGTTTGTTGTGTTGATTGAAAGGCCATTCTCATGAAACACTATGAATAAATGTGAAAGGTTTACTCACTTATTGATGATTCTAAGGTTGAAAGGACATTCTCACCTAATGAATCCATGAGCTATTATGATACCATGCTGACTTGAATGTCTAGTGCATTCCTTTATGAACATGATCTAAAGTAAAGATTTAATAGAACTTTAAAAAAGAATTATGCTTAACATCGAGTGGATATGAACAATGAGATGGAAGCATTTACATTTAGCAAGTCTGGCATACCAATGTATGTTGTCTCATGAGATGCAAACTTTTTGCACTAGTAGTCCAGGTTTCTAGTAGCAAACCCCATATACCATAACTATGTACCCACATAGGTCTTTAGCTAGTGGATCCACCTAAAAGCTATTATGAAAATTCTACCTTATGCAAGGAGGACACCTCTTTTCGGTATGGGGGTAGAAAACCATATTCCATGTAGCTCACATGGTCTATGTCAGTTAAGGTTACTTTCCTATATGATATGAATATGAACTATGATAAGAACATGGACTTTAATTATGACTTCTTAAGTGGTACTACTTAGTCTGAGTCGGTGTGTGGGACTTCACTTATGCATTGAACAAGTAGTCTTTAAGAGGGGTTATGGTGAGGTTCTCTTACGTTATGATGACTTATGGATTGTGTATGAATGGTATGTATGAATATTAAGGTTGACTTTACTTGTTACAAGCTTTGAACATGAATGACTCCTTACTTATGTATGTTGGTTATGGATGAGGCAAAAGTAAGACATGTATGTTTTTGGTAGCCGAAATGTGATACTTAGCATTTGGTAGGGTTATGGGATCTTACCTTTGCATTGCACTAGTGTGGCTTTGGGTTGATTATATTTTGGTTTGGCTTATGTTTCTTCATAAATGTGAATTATGTCTTTTAAACTTGATAAAGGCGTGATTCCAACTAAATGTCTCTTTTATGCATGTTTTAAGGATTTTGTGCATGGCTTCCATACTTAGTACATTATTTGTGCTAATCCATATTTTCAACATTCTATAAGTGTAGGTTCCGATTATTGAGACATACTTCTTCCTTCAAGTGATTGACTATTCCCAAAGCTTCGTGAGTCCTCAAGTTCGAGGACAAGATGTATCATTTCCTAGCTTTTATTGTACTTTCCTATTTTGAGACTTTATTGATGTAAAGGGATTTTGAATCTATTTTTACTCTCTATTGTACTAGATGTCGATTGAGATAAGTCTAGATTCCTATTTATGTTTATGAAAAAGTAGTTGACTTCTATTGTAAATGTTCTACCATAACCAGAAGTTAAAATTTTGGTAAATAGGGATCCCGTAAAATCTTTTTTTGAGGAATGGGCCAGACCGGGTCATTTCTCAAGAACAATAGCTAAAGGGCCTGATAGTACCTCTTGGATCTGGAACCTACATGCTGATGCTAATCCAAACCGCGATGGTATTTTCTTGTTCCTGAATGGCAATGGATTCATGATAAAGTAAAATCCCTCGTTGACATATTTTATCACAATTAATATTTTTTTGGCTAATAGAGGGATCAAATGGTATATAGTTCATTTGTTGGTAGCTTAGAGGATTAAAAGAATTTTTCCACATTATTCTATGTCTTGATGTTATGATTATGCTAAGGGCGTGTATGTGACCCCGTCGGGGTCAATTACACTGTGTTACATCTAGGGGATACCCTTGGGTCGTGACAATCTTAGTATCAGAGAACAAGGTTATATAATGATTCTAGGATGATGTCTCCTGAACCACATTCAGTAGAGTCTTGTTCATAAGTGTGAAGTGCGCCATACCTATGAATAAGAGGCTATAGGATGTTTAGGAACTTTCACTTCTTTCATTACTCTTTAGTCATGCCTTAGAGTTTTAACTAGATCAAGTCCTTCTCCTAACCCTTTGATTGTGCATCTAAGAATATGACTACAAGAAGGGCGGCCACAAGAAGAGTGGAAGAAGAGATTGCTAATGAGGGAGTTCCTCCCCAAAGGTCCTAAAGGGCCTCAAGCTCCTAATGATGAAGGAGCTATGAAAAATGTGGAGAAAAGGTCGGTTCTCCAAACATTGACTCATCTTTTAGCGACACAAGTCACTAGGGATGCTAGAGCTCATGTGAACCCCAATGAAAGTACAACCACTTCAAGGATTAGGGATTTCACAAGAATGACTCCCACTACATTATATGGTTCCAAAGTGGATGAAGACCCACAGTGGTTTATTGATGAAGTATTTAAGGTCCTTGATGTTATGGGTGTGTCTCCACAAGAGAAGGCAGAACTAGCCTCCTACCAATTGAAAGATGTGGCTCAAGTATGGTATGAGCAATGGAAGGATGAGAGACCCGTGATAGCAGGCTCGGTTGATTGGGGAGTGTTCAAGTCGGCCTTCCTCTATAGGTTTTTCCCCCTAGAGTTGAGGGAGAGAAAGATGCAAGAATTCATCAACCTTTGCCAAGGAGGTATGAGTGTGAAATAATATGGCCTTAAGTTCACCCAATTGTCTAAGTATGCTCTAACCTTAGTGGCAGACTCAAGGGCCAAGATGATTTTTTATGGGAATATCCGACTTGGCATTCAATGAATACCGTTTGGCAATGCTCATCCCAAGTATGAATATTTCACATCTCAGGGTTCATACCGAGCAAATTGAGGAACAAAAGCTCAAGCAAGTGGATAGAGAAGTAAAAAGGGTAAGAACCGATGATGTGAATTCTTCCAAGGGTAAATTTAAGGTTCAAGGTAAACCAAGGTTCAAGAAGAAGTTTTCCAACCAAGGCTCATCTAGAACTCCAAGGGTCAACAAAGATAGGGTATCTAATTCTATGCCACAACGAGGTAATAGTGGTAGCTTTTATGTTGAAACACCTAGTTGTGCAAAGTGTGGCAAAAAGCATGAAGGCAAGTGCCTAGTCTGCATGGATGGTTTCTTTAATTGTGGGAAGAACAGTCATATGAAGAGAGATGTTCCCATGTTAAAAGTTCAAGGGAGAGAGGGCAAGCAAGTCCCTCCAAGTGGCTCAAATTCCAATGCTCCCAGAAAGAATCGCTTCTATGCTCTTCAATCTTGAGGTGACCAAGAGAGCTTCTCGGATGTTGTTAGGGGTTTTTTGCAAGTCTTTTCCATTAATTTTTATGCATTATTAGACTTAGGTGCCACCTTGTCATTTGTTACCCCTTTTGTGGCTATGAAATTTGAAATGCTCCCCAAAGAGTTACTAGAACCTTTTTTGGTGTCTACCCTGATTGGTGACTTGGTAGTAGCAAAAGGAGTCTATATTAGTTGTCCTATTTCTTTGTCTCATAAATTCACTTTGGTTGATTTGGTAGCATTAGACATGCTTGATTGTGATGTAATTTTGGGCATGGATTGGTTGCATGCATGTTATGCTTCAACAAATTGTAGGACTGGAGTGGTCAAATTTCAACTTCCAAAAGAACCAATTTTAGAGTGGAAAGGGGGGGATTCTATTCCTAGAGGTAATTTTGTTTCACGTCCAAAAGCTAAAGAAATGATCTCCAAGGGTGCATGTATCACATTGTTAGGATTACAGGTGTTGAGTCCAAGGTCCCTTCTATAGAGTTGGTCCCCGTGGTGAGTGAGTTTTCAGAAGTCTCTCTCGATGATTTGCCTGACATTCCTCCCGAACGGGAAATAGACTTTGGCAATGATCTTTTGCTGGATACACAACCCATATCCATCCCTCCCTATAGAATGTCTTTGGCCAAATTGAAAGAGTTGAAGGAGCAACTCAAGGACTTGTTAGACAAGGGTTTTATTCAACAAAGCATATCTACATGGGGTGCTTCGGTATTGTTTGTGAAGAAGAAAGATCGATCCCTTAGGATGCATATTGATTACTGCCAATTGAACAAGGTTACTTTAAAGAATAAGTATCCTCTTCCTAGGATTGATGATTTGTTTGATCAAATCCAAGGGGCTAACTACTTCTCCAAAATAGATCTTCATTCGGGTTACCATCAACTAAGGGTAAGAGGGGTTGACATTCCTAAGATGGTCTTTAGGACCCGGTACGGTCACTACGAATTTGTGGTTATGTATTTTGGGTTAATGAATACCCCTGTGACATTCATGGACCTAATGAATAGGGTATTTAGGCAATATCTTGATTTGTTCGTGATTGTCTTTATTGATGATATTTTGATCTATTCGAAAATTGAGGGTGAACATATGGATAATTTGTGGATTGTATTGCAGGTCCTTAAAGACCACCAATTGTATGCAAAGTTTAGCAAGTATGTGTTTTGGCTAAGATCGGATGCCTTCCTTGGTCATATTGTGTCGGGTATGGGTATTAATGTAGATCCTAAGAAGACGGATGCGGTCAAGAGTTGGCCTAGACCTCTATCTCCTACTGATATGAGAAGTTTCTTGGATTTGGCCGATTACTATAGGAGGTTTGATGAGGTTTTTTCCTCCATTGCTTCTCCGTTGACGGCTTTGAATCAAAAGAAAGCTAAGTTTTTGTGGTTGGAGGCTTGTGGGAAATGCTTTAAAGAATTGGAAGATAGACTTACATCCTCTTCGATGTTGACCTTACCAGAGGGTACCGATGGGTTTGTGGCATATTGTGACGCTTCTCGAGTGGGGTTGAGATGTGTCCTTATGCGACGTGGTGAAGTGATTTCCTATGCTTCAAGGCAATTCAAGGTCCATGAGACAAATTATCCGACTCATGACCTTGAATTAGCAATGGTTGTGTTTGCTTTGAAAATATGGGGACATTACTTATATGGGGTCCATGTAGATGTGTTTACCAACCACAAGAGTCTTCAATATGTGTTTAGCCAAAAAGAATTGAATCTTTAACAAAGAAGGTGGTTAGAGATTTTAATGGATTATGACATGAGTGTCCTTTACCACCCCGGCAAAGCCAATGTAGTTGTGGATTCCCTAAGTAGATTGTCCATGGGTACTATGGCTCATGTAGAAGATAAGAAGAAGGAAGTGGTTCGTGATATGCATAGGTTGGCCCGGTTAGGTGTCCAACTAGTGGATTCTACCAAGGGTGGATTCATGGTCCATCATAGCTCCGAATCGTCCTTTGTGATGGATGTGAAGTATAACCAACATCTTGATCCTATTTTAATGGAGTTGAAAGAATCGGTACTTAACAAGTCCATTTAGGCTTTCTCCCAAGGGGGAGATGGGGTGCTTATGTACCAAGGTAGCTGATATGTTCCGGATGTTGATGGCTTAAGAGAACAAATTTTAGAGGAGGCTCATGGTTCGCGATATTCTATTCATCCGGGAGCCACCAAGATGTACAGTGACCTCCAGGAAGTCTATTGGTGGAATGGTATGAAGAAGGATTTAGCAGGTTTTGTAGCTAAGTGTCCGAATTGCTAACAAGTTAAGGTCAAGCATCAAAGGCTTGGAGGGTTTTCTCAAGATATAGATATTCCCACTTGGAAGTGGGAGGATGTGAATATGAATTTTATTGTGGGCTTGCCTCCTACTTGAAGGCAACGTATTCTATTTGGGTCATTGGTGATATGATGACAAAATCAGCCCATTTTATTCCCGTCAAGACTTCATTTTTCGGCGAAAGACTATGCCAATTGTACATCAATGATATAGTGAATTTGCACAGGGTCGCCTCATCTATCATCTCGGATCGGGGCACACAATTTACTTCACATTTTTGGAAGGCATTCGAAAAAGGGGTTGGTACCAATGTTAAACTTAGTACCGCTTTCCACCTTCAAACGGATGGTCAAGTGGAACACACCATTCAAACCTTAGAGGACATGTTGAGGGCATGTGTGATGGATTTCAAGGGTAGTTGGGATGGCCATCTCCCACTGATTGAGTTTGCCTACAACAATAGTTACCACTCAAGCATTACCATGGCTCCATTTAAAGCCCTTTATGGTAGGAGGTGTAGATATTCGGTTGGTTGGTTTGAAGTAGATGAAATTAGTCTAATTGGTCCCGAACAAGTTTATGTTGCCATTGAAAAAGCTCGACTCATTAGAGAGAGGTTGAAGACAGCCCAAAGTTGGCAAAAGTCATATGCCGATGTTAGAAAGATGGATCTAGAATTTGAGATTGGTGATTGGATCTACTTGAAAATCTCACCTATGAAATCTGTGATAAGATTTGGTAAAAAGCGGAAGCTTAGTCACCAATATGTGCCTTCTCAAATTTGGAAGTGTATTGCTAAAGTTGCCTATGAATTAGACTTGCCAAATGAATTGGCTCCAGTTCACCCGGTATTTCATGTTTCTATGCGTAAGAAGTACATTGGTGATCCGGTATCCATCATCCCTTTGGAAGGCTTGAGAGTTGATGAGAGTCTTTCCTATGAAGTGATTCCGGTAGAAATTCTATACCGACAAGTTAAGAGGTTAAGAAACAAAGAGGTCGCTTCCGTTAAGGTTTTATGGAGGAATTATTTAGTTGAGGGTGCTACATGGGAGGCTGAGGTCGATATGGAGTCCCGTTATCCTCATATTTTTCCTTCTACTCCTATTCAAACTTGAGGTAAGAAGTTTTCTTGTGTTTGGTGTTTTTAGAAGTCATTTGTGCTATAAGTGTTCTTTGTGACTTCCTTATGATATGCATGTTCTTGTGAGAATTCATATTTAGCATAAATTGACTTTTCATGATCTATATGTTCCTCATGTGGAGTTGCACTTTAGTATGATGATTGCATATTTGACTTCATGAGGTGAATGATGAACATGCTTAGTTATGACTTTGATGAAATGAAATGTTTGCCCCATATTATTGTGTTGAGCTTGCTTTGGTTGAAGAAGGTAGTTCCTCTCATGTTAATGTGTATTGATGAGTATTGTGCATAATGGGTTGTAGATGTAGTTCCTACTTCCTTGTGTTGCATTGTTTATGTATTAAGAATGGAGTTGATGTTTCCTCCAATGATTTGTGCATCTTATTGATGTGTCATGCAGGATGGGCTGCTAGTCTTGAGTCATTAATTCCTTAAAGTGTTTAAAGTGTCATTGCTACGGGGAGAGATAATGTAACAACCCGTAAAGTGGTAAGTTAAACTAGAGCCTAAACGTAAGGTTAAGAATCGTGAAATGACTCCCCGAATTTCAGTAAGACATTTAGGGTTGAAATGAGGTTTATTGAGTCACGACCAAGGGGCAATTGCCAAGGCCAAGGGGCCAAGCCAAGGCTGCTTCTAGTAAGGATCACACTGCCCCACCTTCACGAAGGGGACCATGAGTCATGGTCCACCCCACGGCTCATGAAGGTGGCCTTGAAGCCTCCTTGTCCATGGGAAAGTGGCCACGCTTTGGCATAGCTACTGCCTTATCAACCACGGAAGGGACCACGGCTCGTGGAGCCCCACTGTGGTAATGACTTAGGCATGTGATCCTAGGGAACCACAGTCTTAACTCCATGGGTAGGACCACGGGTCATGGTCCTTATCACGACTCGTGAAGACTCGATGGGTCCTAATTAATGAGGGTCTTTTAAGTCATTTCCTTTTTAGTTAAATTAAGTAGGGAGTGTTTTCAGTATTTTTAGGGTAAGTATATATATTGTTTTTAAGTTAAATTTCATAAGACTTGGTCATTATTCACACACACCCAATTGAAATAAAAAACTCCCTCCTCTCTCAATATTTCACTCTATAAACTCAAGGAAGAAAAATTAACCATTGGAGCTAGGGTTTGTAAATTCTCAAGGTTCTTCCCCAAATTTCATGGAGATTCTTAATTGAGGTATGGATGCTTTTCATATTTGGGAAGCTATCACCCAAAGAGCCCCTTCAAAGTATGTTTTCAAGATTCGAAATTCCCCACTTCTATCATTTTTAATCTCTAGCATGGGTCTTCTTCCAAAACGTTTTCCATTATTTAATTATTGTTTATTTTGGTTGATTATGATGATTTATTATTGGAATGTTGGAGTATTGATGAATTTTGATGAAAATCTCTTTTGGACCCATGATTTCCACTTCTTCCTAACTTGTGAACTATGTATGGCTTGATTGATAATGAGATCTTGACAATTAATTATGTTTATGTCTATTAAGTTGTTGAATCTTGAAATTACCATATTTTGTTTTGTAATTTTAGAAGTTAGGGTAGATCTCGATTGTTAGCCTTGAAGGGCAAATTGTTAGGGTTCATACATGTTGATGAGAATTGTATCTGAACTTCTAATTCACTTATGTAGTGAGAATCCTTTGGATACTGTGTAATTGTGGTATTGTTGCAAGATCCTTATTCCCTGTAACGACCCGGGAGCACCCCCTAGTCGTAATCGGCGTACTCGACCTCGACGAGGTCTAATACAAGCCTCTTAGCATTCATTCATCGCATATACACTAAAACCATAAGGAATTAAAGACTTTCTTTACCAAGAAAACATTTCATAAAACAAAAATATAGCAAGCGGAAGGCTTTCTAGACTTTATACATGATATCTCAAAACCATCTAATACTTTAGAGTACAAAATTCGGGACTAATCCCATACACAACTTAAACAATACTAAAAAGACATAAAAGAACATATTGGGTATTGTCCTCGAATATATGAGGACTCACCAAGTCTTCTTCTTCTTCTTCAACACTTAGAAACCTATCAAATAGCCATGACATGTCATCATCTCCAAATCCCTACACTTTAGTCCAAAAAGGGAAAGAAAGGGGTTAGCACAATTAAGTACTAAGTATGGAGACCAGGCAAAAACATGCCAAAAAGGACATTTTCAAGGAAGTAAAATGCTTTCATATCATTTGATAAAACCTTTCCTTTACAAGTATAAGAGACATAATACAAGTCAACATTAACATATAAGACCATAGCCAACCATACATATACTTAACATATGTCCATCTACAACCCATCCTTAACTTTAAAAGAACACATGCTGTTTCATTATCATAGGACCTCTACCTAATATAACCTTAAGACACAGTTGAGTGAGACAAGAAGTGACCGCCCATACAACCTCTTCAAGCACACTTAAGTGTTCCCCAAGATTACCTTAGATAAGGACACAATCGAAATGCAAGAGCTAGTTCCATAGGCATATTAAATAACAATATGAGGATGCATAATCAAAGTGAAGTCAAAACATGTTTAAGTAAATCTATACTAATAGTAGATATCATATGTGTGTGCATAATCCAACCAATCTATAACCCCAACTTAGGATGGGGGATGCCGTTCACACCCGGACACCCTGGTGGCAAGGTATAAACCCCTCACATGGATGATGTTGGTCACATGGTTATCCGGTTCATTTCCCCCGGATCGGGCATGGTCATGCAACACTTTATATAGGAAATTCACATTAGGCTCTAATGCAATCTCATATATGGAATGAACATATACACAAGCTTAGTTTGTTATCAACACATCTCTGGAATGCCATACATCTCATAACTCAAGCCTTAAAGCATCAATTCATCAATTCTCCATAATTGGACATTTTGTCAAACACCTTGAAGGCACATAATGGGGTCAAAGAGCATGGAAAATAGGGTAGTAATTATGTAGCAAAACCAGTGAACAACCTACAACAATCCCTTTTAACACCCACAAGACCACATGAAAAATCTCCACATCCATTCCAAATTTAGATTCAAGTTCTAGAGTCACAACATGCTCAAAACAATCACTTTTCATGTTTAAAATTCACTGTGCAGGAAATTTGTACAAAGAACAAGACTAATTTATGAATCTCAACTTAAACCATGAATTGGTGAGTAGAATAGAGTCTAGGTACTATGGGTGGAAGGACCCATGAGTTCAACATCACATACTTTAACTCACAATGCTACCCACTTTACATAGAATCATCACAAGATCACATAAAATTCATTTACATCATACCTTCACATATAGCTTCACATATAGCTTCACATAAACTTTACATAAAACTTCACATAAAACTTTACATATAGCTTCATATAGGACTTTACATATAGCCTCATATAGGACTTTACATATAGCCTCATATGTGTGTAATAATACAACAATATAATAACATTTATATAATGCCCTTCATGGCCTCAATTCACAATAATACAACAATTAACCACCTCCACCAAAGGTGGATCAAACTAATCAATAACAATTATATCAATACTAAGAGATTAAGCCATCTTACCATTCTCCAAAAGCCATAACCAACATTACTCAATTCCCTACTAATTCAACATTATTCATAAAGAAGGTCAACTTACCATCCTTTCCAAGCCACAATCACCATCCTTAATTCTCCATAATATCACAATAGAAAACATAGATAATAGTAGAATTTAACTATACAATACAAGCTAAACATAATCCAATAATCAACATGAAGATAAATTCACAATCTTTTTGCCCTTCAAGGCCAACATCCCACATCCTTCAATTCAATAAAAATTCTTAACAATTCACATATATAATACCATTTATAAACAACCCATACCATACTAAACACAATTTTTATAATCATCTACTCAAAATCAATACACCCACTTTATGGTGAAATTTAGAGAATTTGAGAAAACATGGGTTCATGGAGATTTCTTTCTAAAAACCATTAATAATCATTAATAACAATATAAATCATCATTTAAAACCTTTTTATGCAAGAACCCATGCTAGAATCGATATTAGGACTTTAGGGTTTTTGAAGAACTTTGAAAATACTTTGAATTGGCTCTTTGATTGAAAAATGAATCAAAGATAGAGAGTCTCCATACCTTAATATTGAGAAAGCCCACGAAAATCGATGAAAGAAGCCTCCAATTTGAAACCCTAGTTCTTCATCCTTCTTTTTCCTTGAACTTGAAAGAAATATGTGAAAGGAGATGGGAATTGAATTAATGCTATATAGGAAATAGAATATGCCCTTGGAAAAAACAGGTCCAACACTTAGAAAAAAAATGAGGCGGATGAACAGTAAATTCGCTCTCTGGAAATTGCATTTCCTGCACCGACAGATTTTACGAAAATGGGCATAACTTCTTCGTCCGAACTCCGAATGAGGTGAAACGAAGTGCGTTGGGTAGATAACTCAAAGGGCTTTCCATGGATATGTTATGGACCACCCAATTATTTGTGTTCTATGAGATATGACCCTCCAAAGTAGACCCTTGAAAAAAGCTTCACTTGGAAATTTTGGATTTTGATACGGTTGCTCTAAAATTTGGGTTAGACCCATTCCCACTCAATTTGACCCCCTAAACAAGAATATGAAGTTGGATTTTTGAAAAGCGAAATGGATTTTTAGATATAGGTAAAACAAGTTTTTGGTAACTTCCGAAGTACATTTTTAGGAACTTTTTTTGGGTCGTTTCAATATCTCCCCCTTGGGAACATTCGTCCTCGAATGACACTTTAAACACTTAAGGGGTAACGACTCAAGTAAACAACCCATCAACATGCATACAACATCAATACAAATGCATAAATATAGGAGGAAACATCAACTCCACATAGAAAGTTCCACACAACTTCATGCAATTGAAGAAAGTAGGCACAACATCTACTAACTCCTTATGCATAATCTTTACCTTTTCTCATTTCTCATTTCATTTCATTGGTGGTACTTCCTTCTCCAAAAATCAAGTAAGCATGCTCACATTAGCACCTCATAAAGCAAATAGACAATTTATGCTAAATGCACATTATGCAACTTTCTCATAGAAGCACTTTAGGCAACATCATCAAAACACTTTTAAACATGCTCATAAGTCAACTCATGCAACATTTAGGCAAATCATTATAGATGCACATCAACGTGAGGAACATAAATTTATGAAAACTCATTTTTCTCATTTAACAAGAATTCATTTAAAACATGCATGACATAAGGAAACCATGGAAAACTCTTTTTCACATAAGACTCCAAAACATAACCCAAGCTTCTAGGAACTCTTTGGTTTAGGCTTGAGTAAGCACATATAGAAGTAGGTAAGGATATGAACACTTCTCAACAACTTCACTACTCAACATACCATCAATCTTACCAAAACCATTCTTACCCAACTCTTTAATTCACTAAACCTCTTGTAATGAAAACATCCTTCAAGCCTAACTCATAGACATCAACCACACTTAAAGACCTTATCATCTAACCACATATTTCCCCCACTTAGGAGAAACTCTTACTAGTTCTTTCAAATTCACCTCCTTCCGTTCTAAGGTCGGATCAAAACAACACTAGGCTTTTATAGTCATTACACCTAGCATTTCTAAATCACCACACATTTCACCAATTCCTTCAACACAACACAAAACTTCCTCATGACTAAGACGGATACTACCAACAACACGCATAACCAAAGGAATCCCATTCATACTAAAGTCATCACCACAATCTTTCACCTCACACCTACTAAGTCACCAAGTCATAGTTGGCATCACAACCAACATTCTCTCTCCTTCAACCCTTGCAACATTAAAACTTCCTCAAGGTTACACTCAAATAACCATCACATACGGAACAAGGGAAGACATTATATAGAGAAACTCCATGGCACGACTAAAAGAATGAAGAAGTGAAACTTTCTTAGCACCCAATAGCCTCCTATTCACAATGTGGCGCGCTTCACATTATGAACAAGACTCTACTAGATGTGGTTTTGAGACAACCTAAGACCATCCCGGAAACTTATGCTCTGATACCAAGTTTGTCACGACCCGGGAGCACCCCCTAGTCGTAATCGGCGTACTCGACCTCGACGAGGTCTAATACAAGCCTCTTAGCATTCATTCATCGCATATACACTAAAACCATAAGGAATTAAAGACTTTCTTTACCAAGAAAACATTTCATAAAACAAAAATATAGCAAGCGGAAGGCTTTCTAGACTTTATACATGATATCTCAAAACCATCTAATACTTTAGAGTACAAAATTCGGGAATAATCCCATACACAACTTAAACAATATTAAAAAGACATAAAAGAACATATTGGGTATTGTCCTCGAATATATGAGGACTCACCAAGTCTTCTTCTTCAACACTTTGAAACCTATCAAATAGCCATGACATGTCATCATCTCCAAATCCCTACACTTTAGTCCAAAAAGGGAAAGAAAGGGGTTAGCACAATTAAGTACTAAGTATGGAGACCATGCAAAAACATGCCAAAAAGGACATTTTCAAGGAAGTAAAATGCTTTCATATCATTTGATAAAACCTTTCCTTTACAAGTATAAGAGACATAATACAAGTCAACATTAACATATAAGACCATAGCCAACCATACATATACTCAACATATGTCCATATACAACCCATCCTTAACTTTAAAAGAACACATGTCATTTCATTATCATAGGACCTCTACCTAATATAACCTTAAGACACAGTTGAGTGAGACAAGAAGTGACCGCCCATACAACCTCTTCAAGCACACTTAAGTGTTCCCCAAGATTACCTTAGATAAGGACACAATCGAAATGCAAGAGCTAGTTCCATAGGCATAATAAATAACAATATGAGGATGCATGATCAAAGTGAAGTCAAAACATGTTTAAGTAAATCTATACTAATAGTCGATATCATATGTGTGTGCATAATCCAATCAATCTATAACCCCAACTTAGGATGGGGGATGCCGTTCACACTCGGACACCTTGGTGGCAAGGTATAAACCCCTCACATGGATGATGTTGGTCACATGGTTATCCGGTTCTTTTCCCCCGGACCGGGCATGGTCATGCAACACTTTATATAGGAAATTCACATTAGGCTCTAATGCAATCTTATGTATGGAATGAACATATACACAAGCTTAGTTTTTTATCAACACATCTCTGGAATGCCATACATCTCATAACTCAAGCCTTAAAGCATCAATTCATCAATTTTTCATAATTGGACATTTTGTCAAACACCTTGAAGGCATGTAATGGGGTCAAAGAGCATGGA
This sequence comes from Solanum commersonii, assembly GCA_029007595.1. Taxonomy (NCBI): domain Eukaryota; kingdom Viridiplantae; phylum Streptophyta; class Magnoliopsida; order Solanales; family Solanaceae; genus Solanum; species Solanum commersonii. The sequence goes on from JAJTWQ010000136.1 coordinate 1,197,514, forward strand.
AAATAGGGTAGTAATTATGCAGCAAAACCAGTGAACAACCTACAACAATCCCTTTTAACACCCACAAGACCACATGAAAAATCTCCACATCCATTCCAAATTTAGATTCAAGTTCTAGAGTCACAACATGCTCAAAACAATCACTTTTCATGTTTAAAATTCACTGTGCAGGAAATTTGTACAAAGAACAAGACTAATTTATGAATCTCAACTTAAACCATGAATTGGTGAGTAAAATAGAGTCTAGGCACTATGGGTGGAAGGACCCATGAGTTCAACATCACATAGTTTAACTCACAATGCTACCCACTTTACATAGAATCATCACAAGATCACATAAAACTCATTCACATCATACCTTCACATATAGCTTCACATATAGCTTCACATAAAACTTTACATAAAACTTTACATAAAACTTCACATAAAACTTTACATATAGCTTCATATAGGACTTTACATATAGCCTCATATAGGACTTTACATATAGCCTTATATAGGACTTTACATATAGCCTCATGTGTGTATAATAATACAACAATATAATAACATTTATATAATGCCCTTCATGGCCTCAATTCACAATAATACAATAATTAACCACCTCCACCAAAGGTGGATCAAGCCAATCAATAACAATTATATCAATACTAAGAGATTAAGCCATCTTACCATTCTCCAAAAGCCATAACCAACATTACTCAATTCCCTACTAATTCAACATTATTCATAAAGAAGGTCAACTTAGCATCCTTTCCAAGCCACAATCACCATCCTTAATTCTCCATAATATCACAATAGAATAACATAGATAATAGTAGAATTTAACTATACAATATAAGCTAAACATAATCCAATAATCAACATGAAGATAAATTCACAATCTTTTTGCCCTTCAAGCCCAACATCCCACATCCTTCAATTCAATAAAATTTCTTAACAATTCACATATATAATACCATTTATAAACAGCCCATGCCATACTAAACACAATTTTTATAATCATCTACTCAAAATCAATACACCCACTTTATGGTGAAATTTAGAGAATTTGAGAGAACATGGGTTCATGGAGATTTCTTACTAATAATCATTAATAACAATATAAATCATCATTTAAAACCTTTTTATGCAAGAACCCATGCTAGAATCAAAATTAGGACTTTAGGGTTTTTGAAGAACTTTGAAAATACTTTGAATTGGCTCTTTAATTGAAAAAGGAATCAAAGATAGAGAGTCCCCATACCTTAATATTGATAAAGCCCACGAAAATTGATGAAAGAAGCCTCCAATTTGAAACCCTAGTTCTTCACCCTCTTCTTCCTTGAACTTGAAAGAAATATATGAAAGGAGATGGGAATTGAATTAATACTATATAGGAAATAAAATATGCCCTTGGAAAAAATGGGTCCAACACTTAGAAAAAAAAAATGAGGCGGATGAACAATAAATTCGCTCTCTGGAAATTGCATTTCCTGCATCGACATATTTTACGAAAATGGGCATAACTTTTTCGTCCGAACTCCGAATGAGGTGAAATGAAGTGCGTTGGGTAGCTAACTCAAAGGTCTTTCCATGGATATGTTATGGACCACCCAATTATTTGTTTGCTAGGAGATATGACCCTCCAAAGTAGACCCTCGAAAAAAGCTTCACTTGGAAATTTTGGATTTTGATACGGTTGCTCTAAAATGTGGGTTAGACCCATTTCCCACTCAATTTGACCCCCTAAACAAGAATATGAAGTTGAATTTTTGAAAAGCAAAATGGATTTCAGATATAGCTAAAACAAGTTTTCGGTAACTTCCGAAGCACATTTTTAGGAACTTTTGTTGGGTCGTTTCATTCCCTTTACCCTTACAATTGATTATGCAAGAAGTATAAAAGTATGTTATGATAAGCTTGTTGTGTTGATTGAAAGGCCATTCTCATGAAACATTATGAATATAATGTGAAAGGTTTACTCGATTATTGACGATTCTAAGGTTGAAAGGACATTCTCACATAATGAATCCATGAGCTATTATAATACAATGTTGACTTGTATGTATAATGCATTCCTTTATAAACGTGATCTAAAATAAAGACTTAATATGACTTTAAAAGGGAATTATGCGTAGCACCGAGTGGATATGAACAATGAAATGGAAGCTTTTATGTTTAGTAAGTCCGGCTACCGAATGTATGTTGGCTCATGGGATGGAAACCTTTTATGCTAGTAGTCCGGGTTTCTAGTAGCAATCCTCATATCCCATAAATATGTGTTCACATAGGTCTTTACCTAGCGGATCCACCTAAAAGCTAGTATGAAAGTTCTACCTTAGGCAAGTAGGATACCTCTTTTCAGTGTGGGGGTAGAACACCAGATTCTATGTAGCTCACATGGTCTATGTCGGTTAGGGCTAAACTTCCCTAAATGATATGAATATGCTTTATGATAAGAACATGGACTTTAATTATGAATTCTTAAGAGGTACTACTTAGTATGAGTGGGGGTATGGTACTTCCCTTATGCATTGCACAAGTATGCTTTAAGAGGGGTTATGGTGAGGTTCTCTTATGTTATGATGACTTATGGATTATGTATTTATGGTATGTATGAATGTTAGGGTTGAATTTACATGTTACAGGCTATGAAAATGAATGACTCCTTACTTATGTATGTTGGTTAAGGATAAGGAAAAAGTAAGATATGTATGTTATTGGTATCCTAAATGTGATACTTAGCATTTGGTAGGGTTATGGGATCTTATGTTTGCATTGCACTAGTATGGCTTTGGGTTGCTTATATGATGGTTTGGCTTATGTTTCTTCGTAAATGTACATTATGGCTTTTGAATTTGATAAAGACATGATTTCAACTAAATGTCCCTGTTATGCATGTTTTAAGGATTTTGTGCATGGCTTCCATACTTAGTACATTATTTGTGCTAACCCATATTTTCTACATTCAATGAGTGTAGGTTCTGGTCGTTGAGACATACTTCTTTCTTTAAGTGAAGCTTGGGTTTACTATCCCCTAATCTTGGTGAGTCCTCAAGTTCGAGGATAAGAGGTTATTATTTCCTAGAATTTATTGTACTTTCCTATTTTGAGACTTTATTGATGTAAAGGGATTTTGACCCTATTTGTACTCTCTATTGAAATAGATGGTGATTGAACAAGTCTAGATTCCTATATTTATGTTTATGAAAAGACTTTTACTTCTATTGTAAAAGTTTTAAATTTTTCCATACTACTATGTCTTGATGTTATAAGTATGCTAAGGGCTTGTATGCGACCCCTTCGAGGTCAGGTTGGCCGTGTTACGTCTAGGGGGTACCCTTGGGTCGTGACAATACAGGTCCTTTTGATTGAGAAAAGTTCAAGGTCAATTTTTTTGATATGTTTTTTCCCTTGAGACAAGGGAGGCAAAGGGACTCTAATTCATTAACCTTCACCAATAAAATATTAGTTTTAAGGGGTATTCCTTGACATTCACACAACTATCTAGATATGATCCCATTATGGTTGCCGATCCTAGGGCAAAGATAAGCTAGATTGTTTCGAGAGTGTTTGAAATGCTGGTTAAGGAATGCCATCCCGCTATGCTCATTAAGAAAATGGACATTTCTCGTTTAATGATTCATACTCCACAAATAGAAGAAGAAAAACTTATGGAAAAGTCTAGGGAGACAAAAAGGGCAAAGACCGGTGATGTTGACTTTTCACTTCAATGTCCAATGTTCTTTCTTTGTTTTGACAAAGGTTTTCTTATCATGGTTCATCCAATGCTCCCACTCCTAAGTTAAACAATGACAGTATGTCCAACCCTAAGCCTGAAAGAGGACATTGTGGTTGAAATGGATCTTCGGTTTCTACATGCACAAAGTGTTGCTAGAGTCATTTAGGAAAATGCTTAGTGGGTACGAATTATTGTTTCTGTTGTGTCAAGAGTGGTCACCACTTGAGAGATTGTGCATATAGAATTTACAAGGGAAAGGATGGTAGGCAAGCTCTGACTAGTGGTTTAGGTTCAAGTGTTGTAAGGAAAAACCGATTTTATGCACTTAAAACTCGACATGATCAAGAGGGTTACCAGTGTGTTAAACGTCTGGTAATGTTTAAAGTATTTCGTCTTAATGTTTATTCTTTGCCTTATCCCGGTGCTACATTGTCTCTTGTGACACCATATGTGGCTATGCAGTTTGATGTTTCTCTAGATGTGTTGTTAGACCCTTTTTATATGTCTACCCCTATTGGTGTATCTATTGTGGCTAAGAGGGTCTATAGAAATGTTCTCATGTCCTTATCCCATAGAGTCAGTCGTGTTGATCTAGTAGAGTCGTAACACCTCTGATTAGAGAAAGGGTGTAATATTATGTTTAAGAGCATCAAGATGCCATCCACGAAGGCCAACCACGACCCCTGGGATTGACTGAGGGAAAATAGTTTATGGGATAAGGAACGAGTTACTTCTCTAAGATTGATTTTCGGTCGGGTTATCACCAATTGAGGGTGAGGGAAAATAATATTCCAAAGATAACTTTTTGAACTCAGTATGGTCATTATGAGTTTATGGTAAAGTCTTTTTAATTGACTAATGCTCTGAAAACATTTATGGATTTGATGAATAATGTATTTAGAGAATTTCTTCTCATGTTTGTGATTGTGTTCATTGATGACATATTGTTTTACTCAAGGAGTGAGGATGAGCACATTGATCATTTGAGGATCGTGTTGCAAATTCTTAAGGGCCAACAACTCTTTCCGAAGTTTAGTAAATGTGAGTTTTGGCTAAGGTCTGTGGCTTTTCTAGGTCAAATTATTTTAAGTAAGGGTATTGAGCTAGATACTAAAAAGACGGATGCGTTCAAGAGTAGGCCAAGACCTATATCTCCTTTAGATATTAGAAGTTTCTTGGGTTTAACTAGTTGCTACATAAGGTTTGTTGAGTGGTTTTCTTCGATTGCCCCTTCTTTGAAGGCTTTGAATCAATAGAAGACTAAGTTCATATGGTCCGATGAATGTGAGAAAATCTTTCAAGAATTGAAGTACAGACTTACTTCTGTACTGGTGTTGATCTTACCGAAAGGGATAGATGGTTTTGTGGTTTATTGTGATGCCTTAAGAATTGGGCTAAGATGTGTGCTTATGCAAATTAGGAAAGTTATTGCCTATCCTTCAAGGCAACTTAAGATTTATAAGAATAATTATCCTACCCATGACCTTGAATTAGCGGCGGTTGTGTTTTCCTTAAAGATTTGGAGGCACTATTTGTATGGTGTTCATGTTGATGTTTTTACCAACCATAAGAGTTTACAATATGTGTTTAATCAGAAGGATCTAACTCTTCGCCAAAGAAGGTGGCTTGAGTTTTTGAAAGATTATGATATGAGTGTTCTCTATTACCCCGGTAAGATGAATGTGGTGATGGATGCTCTTGGTCGATTATCTATGGGTAGTGCTGCTCATATTGAGGATGATAGAAAAAAGTTGGTTTGAGATATTCATAGATTGGCCCGGTTGGGTGTCCAATGAGCAGACTTTACCAAGGGTGGTGTCATGGTTCACAATGGTTCAGAATCCCTTTTGTGAAGGATGTAAAAGCCACGCAAGGTCTTGATCCAATTTATTGAATTGAGAGAAGCGGTGGTTAAAACATCTGTAAAGACTTTCTTCCAAGAAAGAGATGGAGTACTTAGATATCAAGGTCGTTTGTGTGTTCCTAATGTGGATGACTTGAGGGAACATATCTTGTCAGAAGCCCACAATTCTCGATATTCCATTCACCCGAGAACCACCAAGATTTACCAAGATTTATGAGAGGTCGATTCGTAGAAGGGGATGAAAAAGATAACTGCGAGATTTGTGGCTAAGTGTCCTAATTGTCAACAAGTGAAAGTTAAGCATTCGAAACTAAGAGGTTTATATCGAGACATTAGCATTCCTACTAGGAAGTGGGAAGATTTGAACATAGACTACATTGTTGGTTTGCCTCACACCTGGCAACAACACGACTTGATTTGGGTTATTGTAGATCGGATCACGAAATCAGCTCATTTTATTCCTGTCAAAGTTTCCAATTCTATGGATGATGATGCTTAGTTATATTTGAGGGAAATGGCAAAGTTTCATGGAGTGTCTTTGTCCATTATTTTTGATCGTGGTACCCAATTAACTTCTCAGTTTTAGCAATCTTTCCAAAAGGGTCTTGGTACTTGTGTTAAGCTTAGCACGACCTTTTATCCCTAAAGCGATGGGAAGGCAGAGCGTAATATCCTAACTTTGGAAGACATGTTGAGAGATTGTGTGATTTATTTTAATTGTAATTGGCTTGACCATTTGCCATTGATTGAGTTTGCTTATAACAATAGCTATCACTCAAGTATTGACATTGCTTCATTTGAGCCATTGTATGGTAGGAGGTGTACATATCTTATAGTTTGGTTTGAGGTGGGTGAAGTAGCCCTATAGGTCCCGAATTTGTGCATGAGGCTATAGAGAAAGTTAGACTTATTAGAAAAAGGTTGAGAACGGCCCAAAGTCGACAAAAGTCATATGTCGATGTTTTAAGAAGAGATCTTCAGTATGATGTTCATGATTTGGTTTACTTGAAAATTTTACTCATTAAGGTAGTAATAAGGTTTGGTAAGAAAGGAAAGTTTAGTCCCCATTTCGTAGGCCCATATCAGATTTTGAGACGTGTTGGTAAGGTTGCTTATGGACTTGAATTGCCTATTGAGTTGTCATCGGTGTACGGGTTTTCCATGTCTCTATGTTGAAGAAATGTGGTGGTAATCCGACATTCACAGTTTTCTTAGAAGGTTTGGGAGTTAAGGAGAATTTCTCTGATAAAGAAGTACCAGTTGAAATTTTAGACCGGCTAGTCAAGAAGTTGAGAAAGAAAGAAATGTCTTCCATGAAAGTGTTGTGGAGGAATCAATTAGTTGAGGGTACTACTTGGGAGGCGGAGGCCGAGGCCGATATGATATCCCGAAATCCTTACATATTTCCTTCTACACCTACTCTAGCTTGAGGTATTGAGTTCCACATGGTTTAATCTTTTGATATCATGTGTTTTTAGATATTTCCATGATTTCCTTACCATGTATGTTCATGAAAAAGCTTTAGTTTTGAGAAAATCAGTTGACTTGATTGATTTCTACTTGTTTATGTGCATTTGATTATGAATTGCATATAGTCTATATGATATGATGTTTTGAGCATGTTTTAACTTGGAGTCAACATTTCCTCCTCGGATATATGATTTTGAGTGTGAATTGCATATGAATGTTAAGATATGAAGATATGTATATCTTTTAGCTGGAGTTGAGGTTTCCTCCTTGGATATGTGTTTTTATGTGATTGCATGCATGTTGGGTTGTTAGGTTAAGTTCCTATATTCTTTATGATATCTTGAATCTTCTTCAAGGACAAATTTGCCCAAGAGGGAGATAATGTAACACCTTGGATTTCAGAAAGGGCCTAATAGCATGTTTTAGAGCTTCAGGGTGCCATCCACGAAGGCCAACAATGGCCCATGGCTTGGATCATGGACCGTAGGTGGGTTTGTGGATTGGCCACCCAAAAGTTCTCAATGGTAGGAATCACGACCTGAACAACGGCCCATTGGTGGGTCCACGTTCCGTGGTCCAGGAGTAGTAGTTCAGGCCCAAAGTTCGAATATCTATTGATGAGTGTGCATGACAGACCGTTGGTTAGTCAACGGTCCATCCGTCGTGAGTCGTGGGTGGGGTTTCGACAGTTAGTGTTAGGGTTAGTCGGTCTTTTCCTAATTATTTTATCCCTATACTATGTCGTTTTGCCTATGCCTAAGATCCCTATATAAGTGATTTTTACCCCAAATTCAATTCATTATCTTAAAATCAACAAAAGATGTTAAATCTTTCCCTCCTAATGATATTTCTCTCTCTAAAAGCTTAAAGAATAAGATTCAAGCTAGGGTTTAAGATCAAGATTCCATTCTTAAATTATTTTGGGCTTTGATAGTAAGATATGATAGTTTTCATCCATGAATTCCTTCCATTCCCGGAGTTCTCGAATTCTCCTATTTTCAAAAAGCTAAAAATCCCCAAATGCTGGGCTTTCTTTAATTACCATGGATTCTCTTCGACGTTTATTTAAATGAATGAATTATGTTCTTTTATGCATGAATTGATTAAATACATTGATTTTTATGATGAGTCCCCATGAACCCATGTTTTCCAATTATGATGATACAATGTAGGTTTATGTAAATGTGTTAAGGATGCTTTTAGAGTAAAGTATCAATGATGTTATTGTTGTGTTGTTGAAAGGATTACTTATATACACATTAAAGCATTATTTGTGAAAGGACATTCTCAAATATAAGATTCTTAGTCTTGAAAGGACTCTCTCAACTTAACTATGGATCAATGATTTTAGGAGCTATTCTAAAAAGAACTAGCTTGGATGGGATACTTAATTTTACCTTTTGATGGATGTCACAATGACTTATCTTGGATTGGCAAGATGACATGCCTTTCCATGTATAATAAGAACAAGTGAAGAAATGATTACTCTGTGGGATTTATGCTTAGCACCTAGAGGATATTGAGATGGGATCTCTCCCATTAGTAGAGGTCAGGTTTCTTGAAGCAATCACTTTATCCCTTACCTATGTGCCCCCATAGGATGATTGTCTAGATAGACATTAACTAATGGATCCACAATAGCTAGACGTTCATGGTCCTTCCATGGAAAGTCGGACACCCCTTTTCAGTGAGGGGTAAACACCGAATTTGTTGATAGCTCAAATGGTCTTATATGTCAGTTAATGCTTCTTCCCAAAAACAATTAAGCAAAGTTATGACGAACAAAGGTTACTTGAAAGAAGTATCATAAGTATGTTTTAATATGATGTTCACTTGCATTGATAATGGTATTATGACTTATGGTTTCAAACTTTCAAGATTCATGTTTTATCTTGATCATTGCTTATTCATGAAAATGTCCCTTTTTAGCATTGTTAAAATGTTTTATGCATAGCTATCATACTTGGTTCATTGTTTTGTACTAACACATACTATTTCCTACATTTTCCCCAAATGTAGGGTCCAATATTCAGGGTTCTTAGTTTCGTAGCTAGAGGTTGTCTTGGTTCATTTCCTGAGCTTTGGTGAGTCCTCAAGCTTCGAGGATGGATTTACATAATTTTTATTTTCTATCTTACTTTCAGTTTTTGACATCATGTGTGGGCTAGGCCCAATTTCATTCTATTGTATTGGATGGCTATTGAGTCATGGTGTTTACACTATCGCTTTACTTTTATAAAATTATTGGACTTGAAATGTTGTCTTTATCTCTTCTGTCTATTTCTTATTTTTTGAATGCTACGTGACTTATATGAGGTCTCTCAGGGCTCTATACACCATGTTACATCTAAGGTGTACCCCTGAGTTGTGACAAGAGCTTGATATGCTAGATTTTGATGTTATTCTTGGGATGGATTGACTTCATTCTTGTTATACTTAAATTGATTGTAGAACCCGAGTGGTCAAGTTTTAGTTTCCAAATGTGCCCATCCTAGAGTGGAAAAGGGGAAATTATATAACTAAAGGAAAAATGTTTCTTTTCTTAAAGATAGAAAAGTGATTTCTGAGTGTTGCATATATCATCTTCTTCGGGTTAGAGATGTGGATTCATAAATCCCTATCTTTGAGTCGGTCCCTATAGTAAATGAGTTTCCTTAATGTTTCATGATGATTTACCTAGTGTTCCTCCCAAAAGGGAAGTAGACCTTAATATTGACATTTATCCAAATCCAAAATATATCTATATTCTTTCTTACAATATGGCTCTGAAAGAACTTAAGGAATTGAAATAGCAATTGATCATTTCTTGAATAAGGGTTTTGTTTGACACAGTAACTCTCCATGGGGTTCTCCAGTTTTGTTTCTTGATAATAAAGATGGTTACTTCGCATGTGTATTGACTACAGGAAATTGAACAAGGTTACTATTAAGAATAGGTATCCTTTTCCAAGGATAGATGGTTTGTTTGATCAACTCGAAGGAGCGAGTTAGTTCTCTAATATCAACCTCCGATCGGGTTATCACCAATTGAGGGGGTGTAGGAAGATGACATTCTGAAGACATATTTTCAAACTTGATATGGTCATTATGTGTTTTTGGTAATGTCTTTTGGTTTGACTAACGGTCCGACTGCATTCATAGACCTGATGAATAAAGTGTTTAGACAATATCAAAACATGTTTGTGAATGTGTTTATTGATGACATATTCATTTACTTAAGGAGTAAAGATGAGTATGTCGATCATTTGAGGTTTTTGTTGCAAACCCTAAACAACCACCAACTATTTGCTAAACTTAGTAAGTGCAAGTTTTTGTCGAGATTCATGGCTTTTCTTGGTCAAATTGTTTCTAGTAAGGGTATTGCTGTAGATCCTTAGAACACAGATGCAGTTAATAGGTGGCCTAGACCTCTATCCCCTTCATATATTTGAAGTTTCTTGGATTTGACTGATTATTATATAATGTTTATGTAATGATTATCTCAGGTTACCTCACCATTTACTACATTAACCTAAAATAAAGTTAAGTTCTTATGATCGATGATGAGTCGGAGATTTAGACTTATGTAGGGCTTTGTTTTGATAGTTTAATTGTCCTCAAATGCCTAATTATGCTCTAAACTAATGTTAAAGTGTTGATTTTACATTATGAAGGCTAAGGAGGAAGGCAAGGACACTACTAGTAAAAAAGGAGCAAACAAGCTGAAGAAGTGAACAAAAGCAATCCTGGTGATCGCCAAGAAGACTCGGCAAGCCACCGAGTGGCTCTTTAGCTCGCCCAAAGTTGTAGCGTGGCAGCCCCTAGGGAAGAACCAATTTGGCGACAAGAATGGGCAATCGACGTATCGCTGAACGACTCCGCGACAACATCTTTAATCGCCTAAGTTTATAGAACTCTGAGGACTATTGGCCAATGCAAATTGGCAATAGAAGGGAGGGATGGAATGATCGCCGACCTTGTTGGTGAGGTGCAAATTACTCCGCCAAATGCCCTTGATGGTAAAAAATTGGACAACTATAAATTGAAATTTTGAATGCGTTTCCACATTTCTGATTCCAGAGTTCTTAGACTTTAAGTTTTTCTTTGAGTTTTTGAGTCCCCATTAAAGACTTTGAAGCTTTTGAGACAAAATTTTGAGGAATTGTAATTATGTTTTTGAATTTATTCAATTTTGGAGCATAATAGACACATGGAAACTTTTACCCAGATACTAGCTAATATAGTTGGTAATTGTTTCTATCTTTTTATGATGCGTAGCTAAAACCCCAATTCTTGGGGTGTGATCATGTGGCAATTAGGTTAATTAGCTTATGGGTATTGTTGTTTAATGATTTAAATGTTGTTTTAATGTGGTTTTTATTGATAGCTGAGTAGTAATTGATGAATTGTAGTTGCAAATACAATTTTAGATTAGTGTTATGGGTTTACTCGAGAGAGAGATTCTAAAACCAAGGTTATTAATTGTTGATTGTAGTGTGTGGGTTGTTATGGGTTCAGCTTGAGAGAGTGAATCTTAACTCACTCCTACCTATCTATCTCGAGAGAGTAAATACATTAAGGTTTTGGGTTGTTTTGTAGTGTTAAGCTTATCGAGGTGCGAGAGAACTTGCCTGAAACAAATTAGTTATTTTTTAGAAAACTATTGCACTTATAGTATAGCCTACCTAGACTAATTCAACAAATGATTAATAAATTTCAATTACCCATATAGCATAATTAGCCTACAATCGATCACATCCTTAAAATCCTCTCAATATTGTTGAAACCCCTTTTTTTCATAATTGTTTCAATTGTTAATTGAAATCCAATCCCCCTCCCCCAATCTGACATTTACTTTCACCCCTTTCAATTTAACTACATGTTTATGATATTATCTATTCCTACCACCAATTAGATTACATTTATAAATTCGTAATTGAATTTGAACTTGTATTGCTCCCTATGGGTTCGACCCCAACCTTTTGTTGGGTTTTATACTAGATTACGATCGCCCACACGTAGTATTGGATGAGGTGTGATTGCGCGTTTACCAAAAATGGTGCCGCTGCCCCCGAGTGGTGTTTAGAATTCTATTATTATGTTTGAAAGTTAACTTTTTGTGTTGTAGTTGAATCTACTTACTTTGTTTTGTATTTTTGTTGGCTAACAAAGGAACAAATGAGCGTGAACGGGAGTAATGGTCGCCAAGTTGTCCACCAAGATTATATTGGAAATCTGAACGATGTGAATGACTCAATTCAAATGGGTGGGGTTGGTGCAATACGTCTACCTCCTATTGAGGGGAATCTAGCACAATGATACAACTCTTACAAATGAAAGGACTATATGGAGGGCTGGCCCATAAAGACCCCCATGAGCATATTAGGAACTTCGTGGACGTACGTGATCTCTTTCAAGAACATATCATAAGAATTAGTACGCCTTCGGTTGTTCCCATTCTCTTTAATGGGTGAAGCTACCAAGTGGCTAGCTGATCTACCGAGGACTCCATCACCACTTGGGATGAACTTACAACAATGTTATTTGTAAGGTTCTTTTCCCCGTCAAAGATGATGATGCTTAGAGGTAGTATCCAAGGTTTCAAATGCTTGGAGGGGGAACCAATCTATGAAACGTGGATGAGATTTCAGAAATTGGTACTTCAATGCCCGACTCACTGACTGCCAAACAATTTGTTGCTATAACACATCTATAGGAGTCTTGACTCGGTGAACAAATGTGTTATGGAACAACTTGTTCTGGGGGTATAATGCAACTACCTTATGAGATAGCATCGCATCTTCTCTATGGCATGACGATAATAGACAGAGCATGGTATACTTGTGAGGATCAACTGTCTCCTCTCACCTTTAGAATGACAAAAGAGCAGATTGAGAAGGATCAATAGAGAGACCAAAATATGGCTAAAATGATGACCCAGTTGGATATCTTGTCAAAAAATGTAATGGGTAGTGGGTTGAAAAGTGTAAATGTTGTTTGTATTGGTGGAGCAAATACCAATGCAGCACACTTTGAAGCACTATATAATGAGGAGGTTAACTTCCTTGCAAACAAAGAAGGAGGGTTTCGTCCAAATTATCCAAGGCCGGGTATAAATTCAGGTTGGAATTGAGATGATGGATGGACAGACCATGAAAGAGAATGGAGTGAACGTAATGCTACTTGGAAGGAAAAGGATGATGACAAGGAAAGATATGTCCTACCTCATGAATGCTAAAATAGTAAGGAGCAAAGGGCTAACCGGGAGAACTTTTGTATGGAAGACATACTTGCACGCATTGTCAATAGGGTAGAAGGGTCGGAGAAAGTGTTGAAAGAGATGAAGGATGACGTCTCAACTCTCAACCAGACGGTGACATCTCACTCCATCTCTATTAAATAATTGGAGACAAAAATCAGTCAAATCTTGACTCAATTGAATCCAACGCCAAAAAGAGTGTTGCCGAGTGAGACGATTGCCAATCCTAAAAATGAAGCTTGAATTGGTATCTCTGTCATCCCACGAGATTAATTAAGGCACTTGTTGGGAGGCAACCCATGTTTTTGGTGTTTTAAAATTTTATTTTGAATAATGGGTGTTGATTTTGCAGTTTGAAAAGTGAAAAGTGTTGGAAAAGGGGCAATAGGCAAGCAAAAACACCAATTGGTGAGACGTAAAAGAGGTCGACATGGCTGATTTTGACCGATTTTGAACACCCTAGCTTGACGGGGGATTCTATGAAACTCGGCGACCTAAAATCTCAATTGGCGATCGATCGAATAGGTCGGCGAGCCCGACTTTGCCCACCGTTTGAACCCCCAAATTATTTGGAGTTCTATAGAACTCAGCGAGCGAAAATACCATTCGGCGCATCGCCAAATGGGCCGGCATACAAAACTTACCTCACCGACTAACACGTGAGTTGAAAGGCTTTAAAATGGCCAAACAATTTTAAATTCAAAAATCCTTCACCTTCTCATATTTTGAACTCCCGTACTCTCACACCGATATTAGATTTTCCATATTCTTGCATTTTTATTCTCATTTCGTTTGGAATATTTGCTCGAGATGGATTTTGAATTACTTTGCCTCCTAGCTTTACAAATTTTTGCATATAAGGTAGGTTTTCTGAACCCTAAACTTAATTGTTGGTTGAAATCAAATGATGTTAATACTTTGTTGTTGATATTTATGGGTAATGTTGTTTTAATCATCATGTTGTAGCTTGTTTGTCTATTCTTAAATGAAATCATAATTAATTCGCCTTACATAATAATATCTCGTGTCATTGCTTGTTGAATTTAAGTTTAAATTATTGGGTTGTGTTTTAAAAGTCCTGTGTCTAGTAGGGTGAAGTCTGAGTAGCCTAAATTGTGCTAATTGTCGAATTTTGCCTGACAGTAGAGCGGTTGAAGTCATTCTTAAGGGAAAGAGAGGTCGATTTGCCAATTTTGGCCAAATTGGGGGAACTCTGAGTACTTCTAAGTCATGGGTAGTATGGGACTTCCTTTAATTTCATAATGTAAGTGTTTGATTTTGATTTAGTGGGCTACAGGCTTGATTTTGAAGTACAAGGTGAAAAATTGGCACGTTGGGCAATTTGGTGAGTTGGGTCGAGCTTACTGAAGGGTTCAGTGGTTCGCCAAATATCCTTTAGATCACCTTTTATTTCACTAAATGTTGAAGTTGTGTTCTGTCACTTTAGGTGATACACCTGTGCTCACCAAGTTCACTCGTCGACTAACCGAATGTCCCTTTTGATTGCCCTTCTGCACACCTAATTCCCATAAATTTTACTTATCTTTTGGCATGGAAGTTCTAGCTCGCTGATTGATGTCGCTGATCCATCGAGTGACCCTAGACATCGCCGACCAACTTTGAATTTTGAGCTTTTTTGCAATCTATCTTTTGGCCAGCCCAACTTGGCTCGCCAAAGTGGTTTAGCGAATCGCCGATCGGTTCAGTGAGTCTTCCTGCAACAACAACTTTTCTGTGATTTTTCTAACATTCTGGACATGGTTTTGCCGGCATGGCTAGATCCATGGTAGCTATTAAAGACATATAACCCCGGAAGCGGGCACGTGAGATCACTATTAATGAGGAAACAATTGCTTCCCAGGTGAAGGCGACAAAACTACCTCAAAAGGGAGATAAAGGCAAGGGCAAGGCGCCCATCAATGTTACACCTATAGAGGAGAGCTCTGAAACTGAAGGTGTTTACGCCACCAACCTCACCACCACAAGCAAAGAGGATGGCTCTTAGAGTGACTCTCAGGATTCTATCTCCGAGCCTTAGGATGATTAGCTGCTATAGGCCAAGAGAGTGGCGTTACGCTCCAATTCGATGAATGATCCATATAAGATCTCAATGCCTCCTCCTCTTCCTCCACCAACTCCCTAGCACAGAAAGTGGTCTCGGCACAACCAATACAGGGTCCTCCTCCCCGGCTAGTCAACTGAATAAACATTGAGGATTTGCGGACTATTTTAGAGGAGAAGAGATTGTCTACCGACGTTGTGGTGTAAAGATACCCAGAGGTGTGCAACACTATAAAGTTCCACAAGTTTGAGATACTTACAAAACCTCGGGGCCCCTACATTCCTAATTGGGTATGGGAGTTCTATTCAACCTATGCACATCTAGAGCCGATGGGGAATAAGAAGGCCTGTGACTTCAAGCTTGTGGACTTTGTGATGGTTCATGACAAGAAAATTAAATTCAACTACTAATATATCAATGTTGTCCTAGGATGCTCCTTGGATATTATGAATGATTACATCAACTAGGTCCAGAAAAAGACCATGGAGGACCTTAAGGGTTGGCTAGCACCCCTTATATCTGATGCCACCTTATGGTGGATAGAGGCAGGTAGACTAATAGAGAATAAGGACCTGAATGTTTCTTGCAGATACTGGTTTGGTTTCATCAGTAGCACCATTATGCCATCCCAAAATGAGTCCATCCTCAGACACTCGAAGGCAGCATGTCTAGAGTCTATCATTGATCGCCTGAAGCTAAATTTGGGGTTGTTGATTGAGCAGGAAATGGCCATGAGGGTGAAGCAGAGACAAACCTCTCTCCCATTTTTGATGCTGATGACCGAGATGAGCAGACGGTCTTATGTTCCTAGAGATAAGAAGATATATGAAGAGGTCACACCTACCTCCTCTGTTGACATCCAACATATTGAGGTAGAGTATTTACAGGATGAGGATGACAGGAGAAGGACAACACGAGTGGATACTTCTCCGGAGGTTGACGTTCACATGATGCCGACAGAGGAAATTATGCCCTCTAAGTCTAGTAGGCCTTCAGGTACTTCTGAACGTTCTGCTTTTGAGATCCCTATCACATTTGTTGCAGCCCCTCCCACTAGATCTTCTGTCGCTGCTTCTGCCTCCCAATCCCCTATCACTCAGGCTATGCTTTACAAGATGGGACACTTGGCCCAATCTACTTATATGTGTGCCCCCAACCCCCTATCACTCAGGCTATACTTTACAAGATGGGCTATTTAGACCAATCTACAGATGTATGTGCCTCCCGAGTATAGTCCTCTATGCCTTGGATAATAGAAAGGGATATTGTTGATACCTTAGGCCCCATTATGGCTGAGATGAGGGAGTACATTGTTAAGATTAAGGGCCACAAGTTGGCCTTGGATGCATTGATGTGTGAGTGGAAGAGTGTTAGAAGAGCCAGGAAGCTACAAATGTTGTGACGACCTTGAAGGCCGATATTGTAGGGTTGCATAGAGATGTGGATGAGCTGAAGTCCATTGACATGTCGATGATGTTTGGGACGGTGGAGATTGCCGACATGTTGAGTGCAAATATTCCAGCTTGTTCTAAGGCGCCTCCAACTAATACCAGAGATGAGACTAAAGTTGATGATTCTCCTGCTAAGTCCGAGGCTGATACAGATGAAAAGTAGTTTGGTGTTTGTGAGAAGACAATCTATGATGATTTGGCTGACTTTGAGGGTGACATGTTTAAGACTGCTAGGTAGGTGTCACTTCAGGACACATCAAAGTTGGGCTCCAGTGGAGCAAAGGATTATGAGACACCGGGCAGTGATGCCCATATATAGGTAGATGCCAACACGCCAACTTCACCCTAGGCCTAGCCCGACATGATTATTTTTTTTGCCTCCATTCTGTTATATTTGTAGACTGATTTTGTTTTTATTTTCATTTGTGAACAATCGCTTCTTTTTATTGGGGGGTGAGGTATTTCCATACCTACCTCTTGTGGGTTGTTTTTGTGAATATTGGTTCAATTTTGATAGTGTTTTTTTGTATATTGGAGCTTAATGGTTATATATATATATATTGGTTGTTGGATTATGGTTGTTGATAAATTGTGGCCCATTTTTTAAATATAAAAATGGTGTTGAAATGGTTTTCAACCAAGTTTAAAATTTTTGTCACCTTTTTTTTGTGTGATTGTGGTTGTTTTTGTGCAAATTTGAGTGTCGGTTGTAGTCAATACTGATTACTTCAATAGTGCACTTATTTCAACAAAATAAATATGTGGCTACGATGAGGCAAACTAAGTTACGTAGGCAATATGCGATCTTTTAGCATCTCATTGTCACTAGCCGATTATCGATTAAGTCTCTTGTGATGAACATTGCACACTAACTTGAAAGTGTTGAATCTATTTTGATAATTGTATCAATGCCTTGTGTGGTGAGGTTGTCTTGAACATTGGGCTTAATGACACCTGGAATTTACCCTGTTGGTCCGATTGATTTAGTGAAGTAAGCAATTGAAATGATATTACGCAAAAGTTTTGAATAGTAAACCATTTTGACAGTATACCTCTTTGTGGCCAACCTCGTGAGAAGTGTGAACCTTGCTCGACACCTTATGAACCTATCCTTTTCTTTGGAAGAAACTTGAACAACTTTGACCTCTTTAACCCATCACCTATAATCTTCATGAACTATTGGTTCTTTTGAATAGCCAACTTAGGCCAAAAGCCTATATTGGCGGTGAGGTGAAAAAGAAGGAGAGTGAAGAAATGTGAAAAATTCCCCCTTTGATGGTTTGTTTTTGGAAAATATGGAATCCCTCAATGTAAAAAAAAAAAGAGAAGAAAGAAAAGAAAATGACCGAAGAAGAGAAAAAAGTTAAGAAATAAAGTTTGTGAAAATAGTTAAAGAAATGGGGTATATGGTGATTCATGTTCAGATGAATAATAGGGTGGATTATGATGATGTTTGAATGAGAAAGGAGAAAAAGTAATTTTCATGCCATACTTCAGGATGGTATAAGCCACTAAGTCTAAATGACTATACCTTTACACGCAGCCCCATTACAAGCCTTAAAAAGACCTTTGTGATCTTGAATGAGTTGAAGCGAATGTTGATTAGAAAATAAGGTCAAGCCTATGGGTGGAGTCATGCATGTGTTAATCTTTTTGAGTATGAGAGTTGTATGTGTTTTCGGGATCTTAAATTTTTGAGAAATATTTTGTGAATATGGAATCATCTTTGGTGTAAGGGTATTTGAATACCTTTGTTGAGCTTGAACTTGTATTTGAAGCTAGCATTGTGAGCTTTAGTATACTTGATAATGGTAAGTCACAGTTTGAAATTTTAAGTGCACAATTGATCATCGTATCTGTAGTTTGAACCTTTTTGTGTGCATTTATGTTGAGTCTTAAGCACCACTATTTATAGACATCCTTATTGAACCGATTGATCTTCTGTTTTACTTGAGGATAAGCAAAAGTTTAAGTTGGGGGTCTTGATGAGTTTGAGATTTCGACACATTTAGGGCTTTTTTTTGGTAGTTTAAGTGTTCTCAAATGCCTAATTTATGCTCTAAACTAATGTTAAAGTGTTGATTTGAAGTTATGAAGGCTAAGGAGCAAGGCAAGGACACTACCAAGCAAAAAGGAGCAACCAAACTGAATAAATGAAGAAAAGTGATCCTGGTTATCGTTAAGACAAATCGGTGAGCCATCGAGTGGCTCTTCTGCTTTCCCAAAGTTCCAACATGCCTGCCCTAGGGAAGAACCAATTTGACGACAGGAATGGGCAGTTGGTGGATCGCCAAATGACTCCGCAATAACAACTTTGATCGCGTAAGTTTACAGAACTCTAAGGACCGATGGACAATGCAAATTGGCGATGGAAGGAAACGAAGGGCGGATTGCCGACCTGGCTAGCGAGGTACAATTTACTCTGTCAAATAGCCCTGAAGGCCAAAAATTACACAACTATAAATTGAAATTTTAAATGCGTTCCCACAGTTCTGATTCCAGAGTTCTTAGACTTATAGTGTTTGTTTGAGCTTTTGAGTTCCCATTGGATACTTCGAAACTTTTGAGACAAAACTTTGATGAATTTCAATTGGGTTTTAGAATTTAGTCAATTTAGGAGCATTGTAGAGTCTAGGAAACTCTTACTCAGTTCATGGCTAATATTGTTGGTAATTGTTTCTAACTTTTTACGATGTGTAGCTAAAACCCCAATTCATGGGGTGTGATCATGTGATTAATTAGCTTATGGGTATTGTTGTTTTAATGTGGGTTTGATTTATAGGAGAGTAGTAATTCATAAATTGTAGTTGCAAATACAATTTTAGCTTAGTGTTTTGGGCTTGCTCGAGAGAGAGTTTCTGAAACCAAGGATATTTATTGATGATTGTGGTGTGTTGGTTGTTATGGGTTCAACTCAAGAAAGTGAATCTTAACTTACCCCTACCTAGCTACCTCAAGAGAGTAGATAAATTATGGTTTTCGGCTGTTTTGTAGTGTTAAGCTTCTTGAGGTTCGAGAGAACTTGCCTAAACTATAATAGTTGTTTGAGAGAAACTATTGCACTTATAGTCTAGCCTACCCACAATGATTCAACAAATTGTTAATAAACTTCAAGTACCCATATAGCATAATTAGGCTATAATTGATCACATCGCGAGAATTCCTGTCAATATTGTTGAAACGCCCCTATTTTCGTGATTGTTTCAGTTCCTAATTGACATTCCAATCCCCCCATTTGACATTTTTGTCAACCCTTTAAATTTAACTACATGTTTACGATAATTTCTATTCCTACCACCAATTAGATTACATTTATATCTTGCTAATTGAATTCAAACTTGTACCGCTTCGTGTGGGTTCGACCCCAACCTTTTGTTGGGTTTTATACTAGATTACAATTGCCCACACCTTGTATTGGATGAGTTGTGGCTGAGCATTTATCAGTCAAAAGCGTGTGAGAAGAGTTTCCATGAATATAAAGTTAGACTTATCTCCGCTTTTGTGTTGACTTTATCGTATGGATCAAATAGGTTTGGTGTTTATTGTGATGCTTCAATGGTTGGATTAGGGAGTGGTCTTATGCAAAAAAGAAAAGTTATTGCCTATGCTTCAAGGAAACTCAAGATTCATGAAAAGATCTAACCTACTTATGATTTGGAACTAGCGATACTCTTTTTTGCCCAAAAGGTTTGTGAGGTAGTATTTGTATGGTGTTCATAATGATTTTTTTACCGACCACAAGATTTTAAAATATATGCTCCAGCAAAAGAAGAAAAATATTTGCTAATGGAAGTTGCTTTAGTTACTAAAGGATTATGACATGAGTGTTCTCTATCATCTCGGTAAGGAGAATGTGGTGGCAGATGCTATTAGTCGACTATCAATGTGTAGTGTTACTCATGTTTAGGAAGATAAGAAGGAACTAGCTCATGATGTTCATAGATTTGCCCGATTGTGTTTCTGGATGGTTGATTCTAATGAAGTTGGTGTTCTTGTTCATAATGGTTCACAATCATCTTTTCTGTCAAATGTGAAAGCCAAGCAAACGCTTGCTCTGATTTTGGTTGAGTTGAAGGAAGTGGTACTTAAGAAGTCCATTGACGCTTTCTCCCAAGGGAGAGATAGTGTACTCTGGTATAAGGGTCATTTTTCTGTTCACGATATTGATAATTTTAGATAACAAATATTATCAGAAGCCCATAGTTTATGATATTCCATTCATTCGACAACTTCCAAGATGTAACGTGACTTGCGAGAAGTCTATTGGTGGAATGAAATGAAAAAGGTTATTGTGGAATTTGTCGCCAAGTGTCCTAATTTTCAACAAGTGAAACTTGAGCATCAAATACCGGGAATTTTGTCCCAAGGTATTAGTATTCCTACTTGGAAGAGGGAGGATTTGAATATGGACTTTATTTTTTCTTACCTTGCAATTTGTAGTAATTGTTTGATTAACATTTCAAAGACACTACTTCCAATTCTTAGTGTCAACGATTGTAAACCAGTATAAAATCCAACTAAATAAGTTAGGGTCAAATCCCACAGGGAGCGGTACGTGTTTTAAATTCAACCAAGAAATATGCACGAGGTCAAATCAGCCATATGAAAATACTTTATCATAAAAAGACATATTAAATAAAAGGGGTGACATTAATGTCAAATGGCGATTTTTGGTTTTGATACTCAACTAAAAGATGTCACAAACACTACGAGTTAACAATAATGAGACGCATTCTTGGGATGTGATTGATTATAGGGAAATATAGAAATATGGGGAATTGCTACTATTAGTGAATAGCTAGATATTCATGAGTAGGCTAGACTAAAAGGGAGGTAATTTTCTCTCAAACAATTACCTAGAATCAGCTGATTTCTTCGAACATCAACAAGTATGCAAATTAAGAGCAGCCCACACCTTAATCCATTCAGTTTCTCGAGCTAAATGTGTGGAATTATGTTTAGGATTAACTCTCTCGAGCTAAACCCAGATCAACCCAATACACACAAACCATTACTTAAAAATCTCTCTCCCGAGCAAGCAAAGAGCACAAACATAAAACTGTCTTTATAACTACAATTCTTAAATTATACAACAATTAATGATTAAAATCACTTTTAAATAGCATTTAAACTAACAATTAGCAATACTCATAAACTAAATCAGCCCATAATCATATGATCACACCCCAACAATTGGGGTTTTAGCTAGACATTATAAAAAAGGTAAAAACAGTTACCAAATTGAATATCCATCAACTGGATAAGAGTAATTTCGTCCTTACATTTCTCCAATTTGACGAATCTCAAAGACCCACTTCCAATTTCTCAAAAGTAAATTTCTCCAGTCCATCAAAGATAAGGAAAAACTCTAGAGAAAACTATCTCAAGATGATAAAATGATAATAGATTCCTAAAAGATAAAATAAATATTATATGATTGGTAAAAGATGTTAAACTAAATTTTCAAAAATGTACTTATAGTCTCCAAAAATGTGCTGCGAATAAGCTTTTGGCGAAGCAAGTCGGGCTCGCTGATCCATTCAGCAAGCCGCCCTTTGATCTCATTTATCGCCTTTTTGCCTTGTCATTCAACATTATTGGGTCTGTAACTTTAGGCGATCTATCACAGAGTCGCGGAACTGCTTGGCGATACATCGACTGCTCCTTTTTGCGTCGATTTAGTTTCTTACCTCAGGGTTGGCACACTAGAACTTTAGGCGGTGGAATTAGCCCGTTGGCTATTCGCCAAACAGTCTTTGCGATCACCAGGCTTGCCTTCCTTCAATTCTTTAGTTTGTTTTGTTCCTTTTTGCATGTTAGTGTTGATGATTTGTTCCTCAATCCATGTACCTAAAAATCAAGGATTTTTCACCTGTTTATGGCATAAATTAAGCATTTGAGGACCCTAAATATATAGAAACAAAGCCCTAAATGAGTCCAAATCTCAGACTCATCAACACCCCCAACTTAAATTATTGGTTGTCCTCAAATAAAACTCAAGTTCAGCAGTTCAAACAGGATGTCTCAAATAGTGCTACATAAGACCTAATCATGATTACATACAACAAGACTCAATTTACTCACGCAAGGATTAATTGTGCACTCAAAATTTAAGTTGTGGCTTACCATTATCAAAGACTCTCAAGTTAACAGTACTTGCTTCAAATGCAAGTTTCAAGCTCAACAAAGGTACTCAAATGCCCTCACAACAAAGTTGATTCCATATTCACACAAAATTCTTCAACAATTTATAGTTCTGGAATCACATACAACTCTCACACTCACAAAGATTAACACACGCATGACTTCACCCATATGTTTGCCTTTATTTTCCAATAAATATTCATTTTAGCTCACTCAATATAAAAAAAAAGGTTTTTTCAAGGCTTGTAATAGGGCTGCATGTAAAGGTATAGTAATTTACGCTCAGTGGCTACTATCCTCATGAAATGTGGCATGAACATCACTTTCTTCCTTTTCTTCAACATTTTTAATTATGCTCAAACTTCACCATATTATTCAACTTCCAATGGACTACCGGATCCCCTATTTCTTTTGCAACTTTCACAACTTTATTTCACAACCTTTCATTTTCTTTCTCTTTTTTTTGTTTTATGTGGAGGGGTTCCATCTTTTCCAAGACCATGGCTCAAAGGGGGAGTTTTTACATTTCTTGATTTACCTTCTCTTTTCACCACACCTCTAACTTAGGCTATTGGCCTAAGTTTGCTATTCAAACATATTACACTTCATGAGAGTTATGAGTGAATGGATCAGGAGGGGTCATAATTGTTCAAGTTTTTTCCAAGAAAAGGATAAAGCTCAAAGGGGTTCAAGCAAGTATCACACACCTCACAAGGTTGGACACAAAAATAGGTATATTGTCAAATTGTTTCACTCGTCAAAATTGTTGCCTAAGATTATTTTAAGAGCTTGCTTCACTTAGTCAACCGGACCAACAGAACAAATTCTAAGTGTCACCACACCCAATGTTCAAGGTAAGCTCATCACATAAGGCATTGTCAACAATATTAAACAAGACACATTCGAGCTAGTGTGCAATGTTCATCACAAGAAACTTCATTTGATAACTGACTAATCACAATGAGATGCAAAAAATCCACATATCTTCTATGCAACTGCATTTGGCCTCATCGTAGCCGCGTATTCATTTTGTTCGATTAACAGAACTATTTATGCCATCGGTATTGATCATAATTGATACTCAAATTTGCACAAGAATAGCCACAATCACACATAAAAGAGGTGGTACAAAATTTTCAAAATTGGCCAAAAACCATTTCCATTTAAAACAAGGAGCCACAAGCTCAAATATCCAGAATATAGAATCAAACATAGTGTTAAAACACAAACCCAATATTCGTCAATATTCACAAACAAAATCAAAACACAATAGGTTGGTATGTAAGTACCTCACCCCACCCACAAATGAAAATAAATTATCATCAAATGCAACTAAAAACATAAAAATCACAAAAAAATAGTGAGAGAGGTAAAGAATGATCGTGTCTACACAATCGCTCTATCTATCGGGGCATCAATGCTAAGGTTCACACTCTAATCTTGGGCATCGGTGCTCGGGTAACAACAAAACTGGCTCCACTAGAGCCATCCATGGAAGACTCTCTCAACTAAATCTGAATAGTTGATGCACCATAGCCTCCTCAATCTCAGTCAAGCCCTAATATGTAGTTGCTTTCTAAACACCGAAATGCTCCTCATCAGTCTCAAGCTCAAACTCCGTAGCTACATAATCAAGTCTAACCTCATATCTGTTGGTGGCTGGAGGTATATCAGAATAGGATGTATTATCGATGCCCTGATCATCAGGGATCTCCACGGTCCCAAAAATCATCGACATATCAGTGGGCTTCAACTGGTCCATGTCCTATCTCAACTTAGTAGTTGGGCCTTTAAGGCCGTCACCGCATGAGTAGCTCCCTGACCTCCCTCACACACCTCTATCCTTGTCGTGAGGGCATGGATAAACTCTCTAAGAGGAGTCACAAAAGTAGTGAGAGCTCTCATTCATTCCAGGAGCTGTAGACTTTAGTCTAGAGGCACGCACATCAGCAGAATGGGCTAGATGCCCCATCTGTTGTATCGTGGCCTGGGTGAGTGGAGGTCGGGAGGCAGTACTAGTAGCAGACCGGGGAGACAAAGCAACAACAGAAGAACTTGGAGTCATGGAAGGGCCAGAGCTATAGATACCTAAAAGCCAGAGGCCGGAGTAAGCAATATTGCCTCTGCAGGTAGTGTGTCTGTGTTAATAATCGAGAAGGTATCCATCGGGGTTGCCTTCTTCATCTCAGCCTCATACTTCAAATACTCAGCCTCAATGTGCCAGATGTCAGTAGAGGAGGTGCGAATCAATTATACATCCTTTTTCTTATCACGTGGCACCCGGGCTCGTCTGCACAACTCGGTGATCAACAAAAGAAAAAAGAGATGTGTGGCATTTCCTGGCCCTCATGGCTATCTTGTGTCTAATGATAATGCCTAAATTAAATTTTCTCTCATCAATGATGGAACCTAGATAGGATACCTTCGTGTGGCACATGATAGACTTATTCTAGGATTGTATGATTGCGCTGCTAATAAACCCAAACCAGTATCTCGCTACTATATTTAGATCTTTCTTATTTATGGGCACTCTAGCCTCGATCCACTTAGGATTATCGTCAGATAAAAGAAGGGCTAACAAAATTTTCTTAGTGTCCAAGAAATTTTGTCTTGGTCATATATTGGTAGTCATCTGGAATGTTGTTGGTTCACTCCAATACTACATTGATATCATCACTGCCACACTTCACTTTCCTGCCCCTGATGACCAAATAATCTACTGGCTTAAAGGTAGCAGCCTTCCTCTTCCCTTGTAGCACCAAAGCTTCATAGGAAGTGTAAAACTTCAGGTCCCTATTAGGAATGTAAAGGCCCGAGGTTTAGTAAAAATCTGAAACTTGTGAGACTTCAAAATGCGCCATATTTGTGGGGGTTGGTCATCACCTCCGTCGATAGACATCATTTTCTCCTCAATGATGGTCCTCAGTCCCTTGGCATTTAGTTTCTTGAGAGACCAGGGAGGAGGACACTATACAGGTAGTGGTGGGTCTACAACCTGATCTGGGACTGAGGAGGAGTGTCCTAGACAGATCATGTATCCTCTTGGAGTGCATTTCATCTCTTTGGACCAATAGCAATTGATCATCCTCAGGCTCAGAGATGATAGCCTGATGGTCGTTTTGTTCCCTCTAACTTTCAGAAGTGGTGAGGTGAGTCATGTATACTCCCTTACTATCGAAGCTGACCTCCATAATATAGCTTCGACCTCGTTTTCCCTTCCCACCTATAGTAGGAAGTTTGGTCACCTTTGCTTTGGATGCAACTGCATCCTCATTTATTATGATACCCTTTTCCCGCTTGACGGGCGGCATGTCTCGTTCGGGTACCTTGGATCTAGCCATATCTGCAAAACACAAAAAAAGAATTAGGAATATTTTAAGAAAAGTTGCAGAGTTTTAAGTTGCAGAAAGACTTGTCGAACCAGTCGACGAGTCGCCAAGTCAATTTGGTGAGCCAGATCGGGGTAGTGGAAAGGACTAACTTGAAAATTCCTAGAAGAATGGTAGGTCGGCGATGTGCAGGGCCCTTCGTCAAATCGCCTACATCACTTGGCGAGCTCAAACCAGGTCGCCTAAATTAACAGTGTATTTTAGGGGTTAGGGGCGTAGAAAGAGCGATCAAGGAAGACTTTTGGCGAGTCGCCGATTGAATTCAAAGAGCTAAGATTTCCCGCCAAAAGTTTCTAAATCTAATCTAGCCAAAACACGAAATTAAGGGTTATCAAGGGGGATATTGGTGAACCTCCGAATGGTTCGGCGAGCTCGACCTAGCTCCTTGAAATGCCCAACGTGCCAATTTTCAACACAATTTCCCAAATTCAAGCCCGTAGCCCCTTAAATCAAAATCTAAATACACACTTATGCAATTTTACTGAGACCCATTCGACCCATGCCATAGGGTACTCAGACTTCCCTTGGTTTGGCCAAAATTAGCCATTTGACGAATCTTGTTCTTAAGAATGACGTCAAACGCTCCATCATTGGGCAAAGTATGTCACTTAGCACAATTGGGGGTTACTCAGACTTCATCTAACAAGACCAATCAAAAATTTACCGCAACCCAACAATTTAAGATATATTTTAACACACAAACTCAGGAAATCAACATTTTAAGCAATTAAGGCATAATTACGAAACTAAGACGAGCAAATTAACTCATCACTATGATTTCAACGCAGGCCTAACAAACCACAACAAGATTTTAGTAAAATCATTCTAGTTCTACTATTACTCAACAGTTTGGGGTTCGGAAAACTAGCCATTTATGCCGAATGAGAAATTTGAAATGCTAGGCGGCAATGTAAACCAAATCTGAGTACTAGATCAGGAGCAAAAGGCAACAAAAAATGGAAAATATGTGAAATCTAGAGTGTAAGTGAGAGTGTACGAGACTAAAAATGAGGGAACATGAAAGATTTTGAAAGTTTAAATCATTTGGCCTTTTAAAACGTTTCATTTTGTGACCCTTTTGGCAGTATTAGTCGACCTCCCAGAACCACTCGACGATCCACCGAGTGGTGAATTACCTTGCCGAGTTTTACTAGAACTCCAGTTAATTTGGGTGTCCAAATAGTGGACAAAATCGGGCAAGCTTACCTATTCGGCGAGCCACCAATTCGTCCATAGGACCACTGAGTTCTACAGACTCCTACCTGATATTTTTGTGAGTCCAATGATGGTCCAAGTAGGGCTCGCTGACCTCTTAGGCAAGTCACCGACTGGTCTCTTAGCTCACCGACCTACATTTTTCGAATACATTCCACACTTCAACATGCACAATAAACACCCATTATTCCAAAAACAAACACAAAGCAATACAAACTTGGGTTGCCTCCCAAGAAGCGCCTTAGTTAACATCTTTGCATGACGCAAGTACCCATTTAAGCATCATTTTTGGGGTTTGCCATAGGATTACTAGGTAACCCCCTTGTTTTCTTGGGTTAAGATGTGAAGAAATCTGAGCCATTTGGGTCTCCAACTGCTTGATAGAGATGGAATGAGAGGTCACCGTTTAGTTGAGAGTCTATACATCTTCCTTCATTTCCTTCAACACTTTCTTGGACCCTTCAACCTTTGTGAGAATACGTGAGTGCATATCCTCAATCCGGCCACCCTTAGAATATTTGTGCTTTTGACACTCGTGGGGAGGAAGATACTTATCCTTCTCTCCTTCTCTTTTATTCCAAGTGGCGTTACGATCACGCCAACCTCTATCACAGTCTCTGTAGCCCTCATCCCTATTCAAACCTTGATTACCACCCGGCCTTGGTTAGTTTGCACGACAACCTCCTCCTTGGTTTGCTAGAAAGTTCACTTCCTCATTGTACAATGCTTCAAATTTGGCCTCTTCGGGGTTTACCCCACTAACACTGACATCATTCACAATCCCCATACTAGCACCAATGACTTTCTTTGGCAAGATGTCCAGTAGGGTCATCATCTTTGCCATGTTTTGATCTCTCTCTTCATATTTTTCATTTTGCTCCTTTGTCAATTTATAAGTAAGAGGAAAGACTTGATCCTCGCGGGTGTACCATGTCCGGTTAATCTTGGTCATGCCATAAAAGAGTTGGGTTGTTATTACATAAGGTTGTTGCATTAAACCTCCTAGAGAAAGTGGATCAGCCACTCCCTTGTTCCCTAAATCAAGGCTTATGTATAAGTATTGGTACAGTACATTATCGGGTAGTCCATGGGTTGGGCACTGCAGCACCATATTCTTAAACCTTAGCAAGTCTCACGGATTGGCTCACCCTCCAAGCATTTGAAGCTTTGGATGTTGTCTCGAAGAGTCATCATCTTCGAAAAGGGAAAGAATCGCACTTGGAATGTTGTAATAAGCTCATCCCATGAAGTGATAAAATCTCTTGGCAACTTAGCCAAAAACTTACATATATCTTCAATTAGAGAAAATGGGAACAACCTCAGCTAGAATGATTCTTGAGATATGTTCTTAAAGGAGAACAGTCCATAAACATCAACAAAATTCATTATATGCTAATGGGGATCCTCATGAGCCATCCCACCAAACAAACCTTTTAGTTATAGGAGCTGAACCATGGTGCATGTGATGTGACACACAATGTTTCCTTCGACTGGAGGCAAACGAATGGCACCAACACCACCTATTTGGTTAGGGTCATTGACATTATTGAGATTCTCGATGTCATCTTGGTGGCTCACATGGCTACCGTTGCACTCATTTCCTCCTCTATTTTACCACAAGAATTTCAAACAACAACACTCCCTGACAGTGACACCATATTGATTGATTAACATTTCAAATACACTACTTCCAATTCTAAGTGTAAAAGATCATAAATCAGTATAAAACCCAACTAAATGAGTTGGAGTTGAATTCCCGAGAGAGCGTTACTTGTTTCAAATTCAATCAAGAAATATGAATGCGGTCTAATCAGCCATAGGAATAAACATTATCAAAAAAAGATATATCAAACAAAAGGGGTGATATGAATGTGAAATATGGGTATTTGGTTTTGATTAACAACTAAAAAGAGTCACAAACACTAGGGGTTAAGAATAATGAGACGGAATCTTATGATGTGATTAAATATAGGCAAATATAGACATATGGGTAATTGTAACTATTAGTAAATATCTAGATATTAGTGAGTAGGCTATACTATAAGGAAGGTAATTTTCTCTCGAACAATTACACTGAATCAGGAGATTTCTTTCATACATCAACAAGCATGTAAATTAAGAGTAGCCCACACCTTAATCCATTCACTTTCTCGAGCTAAATGTGTGGAATTGGGTTTAAGATTCACTCTCTCAGCCAATATCCAAATCAACCCAATAGCCACAAACCATTAATCAAAAACCTTAGTTCTAAAACCTCTCTCTCAAGCATGTCAACAACACAATCATAGAACTGCATTTACAACTACAATTCATAAATTAAACAACAATTCATGATTAAACTCACTTTTAAATAGCATTTAAACTAACAATTAGAAATACACATAAACTAAACCAGCCCACAATCGCATGATCACACCCCAAGAGTTGGCATTTTAGCTAGACATTATAAAAATGTAAAAATAATTACCAAATTGATTATCCATCAACTGTGTAAGAGTAATTTCATCCTTACATTGCTCCAATTTGATGAATATAAAAGACCCGCTTCCAATTTCTTACAAGTGATTTTCTTCAATCCTTCAAAGCTATGGAAAAACTCTAGAGAAAACTGTCTCAAGAGGATAAAAAGATAATATATTACTAAAACATAAAAAAATATACCAAGATTGGTAAAATATGTTAAACTAAATGTTCAAAATTGTCTTTATAGTCACAAAAAATGTGCTACGAATAGGCTATTGGTGAAGTAAGTTGGGTTGTCGATCCACTCGATGAGCCATTCTTTGATCTTATACATCATCTTTTTGTTTTGTCATTCTGCATCCTTGGGTTTGTATCTTTACGCGATCTATCACTGCAGCGCATAATGGCTCGGCGATGCACCGACTGCTCCTTCTTGTCGCTGATTTGGTTTCTTCCCTTAGGGCTGGCACACTAGAACTTTAGGCAGTGGAACTAGCCCTTCGACGATTCTCCAAACACTCTTGGAAATCACTAGGCTTGCCTTCCTTCAATTCTTCGATTTGTTTTGTTCCTTTTTGCATGCTAATGTCATTGCTTTGTTTCTCAATCCATGTACCTGAAAATCAAGGATTTTTCATCAGTTTATGGCACAAATTAAGCATTTTAGGATACTAAATATATATAAAAAAAGCCCTAAATGAGTCCGAATCTCGAAATCATCAGTAAAATATTTAGGATATTAAGGATTGTATGATGAAGTCAGCTCATTTCATTCCCATCAAGGTTTCTTATTCAGTGAAAGATGGTGCTAGGTTGTACTTATGGGAAATGGTTAGGATCCATGGAGTGCTCCTATATATTATCTCTGATCCTGTTATCCAATTCACTTCCCCATTTTAGATTTCTTTCCCAAATGGTCTTGGTACTCGTGTCAAGCTTAGTATAACCTTTAATCCTCAAACTGATGTCCAAGTGGATTTTAGTATACAAACGTTGGAATATATGTTGAAACCTTGTATGATTGACTTCAAAGGAAATTGATATGGTCATTTGTCTTTGATTCAGTTTGCCTATAATAATAATTACCCTTCAAGTATTAATATGTCTCCATTTGAGTCTTACTAAAGGAAAAGGTGTTGATATCCTATAGGTTGGTTCAATGTCAATGAGGTTGCTTTTATAGATCCTGAATTGGTAAATGAGCCGATGGAGAAAATTTGTCTTATTAAAGAAAGGTTTATAATTGATCAAAGTCAAGAAAAGTCCTATGTTGATGTTAGAAAAAGAGATATTGAATTTGATGTAGATGATTGGGGTTACTTTAAAATTTCACCCATGAAGGGCGTAGTGAGAGTTTGGAAGAAAGGGAAGTATAGTTCCCATTATGGCGTCTCATATTAGATATTGAGGTTTATTAGTAAAGATGCTTATGAACTTTATTTGGCTAATGACTCAGCATCATCGCATACAGTTTTTGATGTCTCCTTGTTGAAGAAATTTGTTGGTGATCCGACATCTATTGTATCATTGGACAGTCATGGCATAAAGGATAACCTTTCTTATGAAGAAGTTCCAGTTGAGATTTTAGACCGACAAGTTATGAAATTGAGGAATCTAGAGTTGCATCCAAAAAAGTGTTATTGGTGAATTAAAAGGTTGAAAGTGCTACTTGGGAGGTCGATGCCGATATGATGTTCCTCTATCCTTATCTCCCCCCCCCCCCCAATCATATTTAACTTGAGGTACTTAGTTCCTTATGAGTCATCCTAGCATCTTAGTCATTCTCATGATTTCTAAGCCATGCATTCTCATAAAAATTGAAATTTTTGAAAAATATGATTTAGCTAGATTGATTGCTTTATGATGATGTACATTTGAGTTTTGTTTGCATATATGGCATAGGAAATGATGATTTGAATATGTTCTGGCTTGGAGTTGATGTTCCTTCTTTATAATGTGCATTTAGATAAAGTTGTATTTTTATTAGGCTGTTAGATATCTTCCCCAATCCTCCTTATATTTCGTTAAGTTTCATTCAAGGATGTATTACCACAAGCAGGTGATAATGTATCACCCCGGATTTCAAAAAAGGATAGTATTAAATTCCAGCACCAGTTTTGGTTTATAAAACTAGTGTATGGTCCGTAGGTCTTTCTACAGTACCTAGACCAGTAGGACTTTTTACGGTTCACAAAGACAACCCGTCAATCCTTGATACCCCTTGTAGGTTGATCCTAGACATAGTAAAATTTTAAGGGGTCAAGTTGTTTTGTACGGTTTGTATCTCTTAAATGAGTAAGTAATGCGAGCCTTAGAACAGTTTCATTAAAGTTGGGTAAAATTCATGGTCCCAGTATTTGGTCTGTAGGTGACCAGTACGGACCATCAAAAGTTTTACAGTCTATAGGTCGGAATAATATGTCGAGTCCGACAATTATTTTCAAGGTCTTTTAGGTCTTTCCTAATTGTTTTAAAATAATAATATGTCTTTTTGCTTTCTACCCTAAGCCCTATGTAAAGCTTTGAAACTACCTACCTTACCCCATTCTCCAATTTCTCAAAACCTAATAAAATTCACTCCTCAAATTCCTCTCAACCTAATGAAGAAAAAGGAGGATCTAGGATTCAATTCAAGTCTGCAATTAACATTTCTTTATGGGCTTTGAGTAGCAAGATATAAGTGTATTTGCCAATGGATTAATTTCCTCCATAGGGTCCCCAAGATTTCTATTTTCTCAATTCAATTTCAATTTATCAAGTTAGTGTTTCAATTCAATCTCTATGGATTGCATTATATTTGAATTTATTATTGTTGATTAAGTCTTCGAATGAATGATTCAATATTAATACATGATATTGGTTGAAATTATTTATACCCATGCCTAATGTGTGATTTAAAATATGAATCATTGAAGAACCCATGAACCCATGAAGTCTTAATTTTGAAAAATCTTGCATGTCTTAATAAAGTTATGTTTATTATTATAGAGTACTTTTATATGAAAGTATCAATGTTGTGTAATGTTTTCTCACATAAAAATATGATCATGATTTGTTAATGGTATTTCTCAAATATGGATCACATCGGTGAAAGGTTTGCTCACTCATGCTTGATTTGTGTTTAAAGGAGCTATTCTATGTTTTGATTTTTAGATATGGATTAATTTTATAATTGTGTGTCATATGCTATAATGATATTTGACTTTTATCTATTTTGTTGGGATTTAGACTTTGCACCGAGAGGGCGTTGAGGTGGAGGATCAAATAGGGTAGTCTCTACTAGTAACCTCTTGTCCAAAGTTCATGGCCCCGTATGATTGTTTTAGATAGCATAGCTAGTGGATCCACTTTATAGAAAGATGATATTGTCACAACCCATGGATACACCCTAGATGTAACATGGCGTACAAGACTCCGAAAAGCCTCATACAAGCCACATAGCATATCATCACATAAGGTAATAGAAAATGGTGCGGAAATATAAAATATTTTCAATAACATAAAAGTTTCATAAAATGAAGTGGAAGTCTTTAGCACTTGTCTCAAACCATCTAATACTTGAATATGTTAGGGACACATCCCATACAATAGTTCTCAAAATAAAATGAAAGATATAAAGGAAAGGGGATCAAATACTCTATTCTATTAGGGCTCACAAAATCTTCACTCCTTGCTCTACTATGAACCTAGCCACGGGGGTGGAAGTCTATATCGACAGACCCTACATTTGATAAGAATGTAGGAAAGAGTATGCGTTAGTACAAAAATGTACTAAATATGATGGCTAGTATAAATCATCAACAAAAGCATAACATAGGTATTAATCAACATAAAAGATATACAATAATAATAAGAGACATCAACACAAGTCATAAGCATATTCAGTGAACATAATAGATCATCAGAATATAAAATGAACACTTCTCAAGTAACCTCAACTTATTCTCACTCAAAGCTTTGGTCATCCACCTTTAGTCATACATACCAAGGAAATTAACTCAATTAACAATCTAAGCTATGCTATCATCATACAATCAATCTCATAGCAAAACATACTAACAATACTTCCTTGAAG
The DNA here is from genome assembly GCA_029007595.1 of Solanum commersonii. Classification (NCBI taxonomy): domain Eukaryota; kingdom Viridiplantae; phylum Streptophyta; class Magnoliopsida; order Solanales; family Solanaceae; genus Solanum; species Solanum commersonii. The sequence goes on from JAJTWQ010000136.1 coordinate 1,231,609, forward strand.
TAATCTTGTTTCTTCATAACTATGCTAGTTTATTTAGGGACTTGTCCCTCTTTAGTCATTCTTACTATTCATGGAAGAGTATCTCTATACCAGTCCAAGACACATCATTAATCATGAACGGTTACTGATGAGTCCGCATATTGGACTTATTTAGGGCTTTATTTTGATAAGAATACTGTCCTCGAATGCTTATTTTCTCTAAATATTAGATGAAAACTATTAAGTTTTAGGTATTTGAAGTTTTAGTGAAATCACGGACACTTAGACACAAAAAGGAATAAAAAGGAAGAAAAGAATGATGAAGCTGAAACTCGAACATCGCCAAGCACACTTTCGAAAATACTTTCTTCCTACAGCGCCTCAACTGTGTTTACTCCCTCACGGCTTCTCATGCCTACGGTTTCAACTTTAGGATGGCATAGTCGAAAGTTTTCTTTTCTTTCCTCATGTTAACAAACTTAAAAACATTTGATAATAATTCTAGTATAATAACTTAATATGAATTCATCTTATCAATATCATGATATTCAGGAATCAAGTAATTTAGCTATTCATAATCATGATTATAGATATAATGATGGATATATGTACCTGTTGAGTATCTTGAGTATGTTGATCCATTGTTAAACAGAGTTTTAGCTTGAGAAAAATATTTATTGAGAGAATATTTAGTACAAAGGGCAAGTGCTTTCCGTGTAGAAAGTCTTACCTCTATCTTGCCTAATGGCTCTTTATTTATACAAGTATAAGTAACCTTACTATGGTTACTTTTTCTAACCTATAGTTACTTTAGCTAACTATGATTACTTTACATTTTGTCTAATACTATTCCTACCACTACTTTATATCCGCACTAATTTACATAGTATTCCTAACTTTACATTTGGTCAACAAAATGACAAACAACTTTACATATTTATAATTGCGGAAAACTAGGACATTTAGCTAAAGATTGTAAATTACCTAAGGATCCAAAAAGAAAATAAATATCTGAAATAATAATTAATGATGACATATATACCAAAATAGATCATATAGACTATGAGCCAGATAGTGATGATAGTATATACGAATTTGATATAAATGAATTTGACCATGAGACTGAACTACCTGCAAACGAAATAGAAGAGGATAATAATTACAATGACTGATAAAGATGTACAAATAATAAAAGAAGAATATACAAATGAAGAATCTACAGAAAAAAAAGTAATATTTGATGTTAATATATTTGAACAAATAAAAGGAAAGGAATTAGATCTCAGTGTAGAAAAAATATTTAAGTTACCCCTTATAAGAAATATTTTTAAAAGACAAAAAGAAGAATATTATGTAGTAAGTCAAAAAGAACATATAATAGATTGTAAATACACTAAAGGAAAAGCAAGAATACCTATAATAAATAAACGTATAATAAATAAAGAAATCCAAGCAATTAAAGCTAAAGACCCTATAAAATACGTACATTTAGGAGGAATAGAGATATTGATAAAAGCCTGTTTTAGAGAAGGAATAGATACACCAATAGAGATATATTTAGCAGATGATAGAATAATCGAGCCAATAGAAAGAAGTATAATAAGTGCAGTAAAAGGAAATTTGATATACCAAAAATTTAAATTCATAATTAGTGCAAATTATTCAGTAGCAATAGATGATAAAAATATAGATAAATCATTAGTATTATATTGGAAAATGTCAGGAATAGAGTTAGCCCCAACCAGTAAAATATTCACAGCTCGCTGTAAAAACCTATATGTAATAACAACAAAACACAAAATAACAGCTAAAAATAAAATAAAAAAGATAAAAATAGAAGCCCCCTTTGAACAAATTGTAACAGTAATAGATAATAATGATTATAGTTACAAAGAAATAGATATAGAGGAAGATTTAGAAATAGTAAGTGACAGAATAAGTACATCAAAAAGAATGAAAAATGTAGATAAAACAGAAAATACATCTCAACCTCACCGAAAATCAGTAGAATACCCAATAATAAAAGAAAATGAACCATATCATTATTATATAACTGGAATAATAGAACAAAGAAAACATATTATCATAATAAATACTGGACAAGAAGAAAATTATATACCAAGAGAACTAGTAGATGAAGAAGAGATAATATCTAAAAAACAAACATGCCCCGAATTACCAAAAGAATTATCATATATAGAAGATATGATTGAAAAAGAAGTCATTATAGGAGGAATAATTATATTAATAAAATTTACAATATATCAAGGTGATAATATAATATTAGGAATAAAATGGTTAGAGGAAATGAAACCTTATAATCTAGACAATACACAATTAATTATAACTTACAAAACCAAAAAAGTCACAATAAAAAGAGCATTATGAAAATCTATATACTTGCAAAAATAATAGTAGAAAATTATTATAATAGATACTATACTCCAATGTTAGATACAGGAGCAGAAGCAAATATGTGTAAACATAATTGTTCTCCAGACGAAAAATGGGAAAAATTAAAAACCCCTATAGTAGTAATAGGATTTAATAATGAAGGCAGTATGATAACATATAAAGCAAAAAATATAAAGCTACAAATATGGGATAAAATACTGACTATAGAAGAAATTTATAGCTATGAATTCATTAATAAAGATATGCTTTTAGGAATGCCGTTTTTAGAAAAACTATATCCCCACATAATAACAAAAACACATTGGTGGTTTACCACACCATGTAAACAAAAGGTAGGAGCAAAAAGAGTAACAAATAAAAATAGAAAATCTACACCATGGATTAAAGGAAGTGAAAAAATAACACAAAAATTAGAAAATATCAAAGAAAGTACCCATAATATAGAATTAATAATATTTTCAATAGACAAGATAAAAGTAATCCAAGAAAAATTGGAAACATTATATAGTGAAGATCCCTTAAAAGGATGGGAAAAACATAAAACAAAGGTAAAAATTGAACTAATTGATGAAAATAGCATAATTACCCAAAAACCATTAAAATACAATTTTGATGATTTAAAAGAATTCAGAATAAATATAAACGAATTATTAGAAAATAAATATATTCAAGAAAGTAATAGTAAACATACAAGTCCAGCATTCATAGTAAATAAACACAGTGAACAAAAACGAGGAAAAAGCCATATGGTTATTGACTACAAAAATTTAAATGCAAAAACAAAAACATACAATTACCCCATACCAAATAAAGTATTAAAAGTTAGACAAATACAAGGTTATAATTATTTTAGTAAATTTGATTGTAAATCAGGATTTTACCATCTAAAGTTAGAAGAAGAATCTAAAAAATTAACAGCTTTCACAGTACCACAAGGATTCTATGAATGGAACGTATTACCTTTTGGATATAAAAATGCACCAGGAAGATATCAACATTTTATGGATAATTATTTTAACCAACTAGAAAATTGCATAGTCTACATAGATGATATATTATTATATTCACGAACAAAAGAAGAACATATAAGACTATTAGAAAAATTTATTCATATAATAACATCTTCAGGAATAAGTTTAAGCAAGAAAAAAAGCAGAAATAATGAAAAACCAAATAGAATTTTTAGGAATACAAATAGATAAGAATGGTATAAAAATGCAAAACCATATAATACAAAAAATAATAAATTCTGAAGAAAACATAGATACAAAAAAGAAATTACAATCATTTTTAGGATTAGTAAACCAAGTAAGAGAATATATACTTAATTTAGCAGAAATCTTAAACCATTACATAAAAAATTAAAAAAGGATGTGGAATATTACTTTGACAAAAAAGACCAAGATCAAATACAAAAAATAAAACTATTGTGTAAAAAATTACCAAAATTATACTTTCCAGACGAAAATAAAAAATTCATATACATAGTAGAATCAGATGCCAGCGAAATAAGCTGTGGAGGAGTATTAAAATATAAATACGATAAAGAAAAAATAGAACATTATTGTAGATATTACTCCGGCACATTTACAAATCCTGAAATAAAATGGGAGATAAATAGAAAGGAACTATATGCTTTATATAAATGTTTATTAGCTTTTGAACCATATATTGTTTATAACAAGTTTATTGTAAGAATAGATAATACGCAGGTAAAATAGTGGATTACAAGAAAGATACAAGATTCAGTAACAACTAATGAAATACGAAGACTAGTATTAAACATACAAAACTTCACATTTACGATAGAAGTGATAAGTACTGACAAAAATGTTATTGCAGATTACATATCAAGACAAAGGTACTCAGACAGATCTAGACAATGAAAATACAATTGAAAAAATATTGAATGCAATGACATTGTTTCATACAAAGCTAGATACAATGGAAAAAGAGCTACAACAGATAAAAAATCAGCAGCGTGACACTAAACATGCGGAGTTAAGTCCATAGGAATAGAATAATGAGGACCCAACTTTGGAAAAGAACTAAGGACCCACAACATTTAAACTTAAAATTTTGCACCCTACCCTACTAAGCTCGCCCTTTGGACCTCATGGCTCACCAAGTGCATCCTTGGCTCACCTAATTTTCCAGTAGGCTCCTAAAACGGACAGTTTACTAGGCGATTTAGAGGACAAATGGGCGATTCGCCAACCTTGTTGGTGAACTCGACTTAGCTAGCTCTTTGTTCCTGAACTAAGGACAAAGGGACAGCCCACTAGGCGACCCCAAGGGCACTTTGGTGCATCACCAAGTCACTTGGGCGATGAAGTAGTCCCATCGCCAAAAGGTCCATCAAAGAACAAGGTTTCTTTCACTCTATCTTGCTAGCATAGGTCCTTACTTGCACCCTTGACTTTTTTCTTGCTCAATTGAGTTCTAAAACAGCCTACACATGCAGTTAAGGTTACACTAACCCACACGATGAGGCTTTAGTTCAACCTATCATTTTTCGAGTCGTTACATTATCCCCTACTTAGGAACATTCGTCCTCGAATGACACTTAAAACACATTAATGGTTAACGACTCAAGACTAGCAGCCCATCATGCATGCAACATCATAAACAATACACAAAACTAGGAGGAAACATCAAATCCACATCGAAAAGCTCAATGCACATAAGAAAGTAGGAACTACTTCTACAAACTCATTATGCAACCCATCTTCAACATTTCTCATTACATTGAAGGAATCAGCTTATCCAACTCACATCATGCTCATCATACCATCATAAGGCATATTATGCAACTCTTCTCAAAAACAACTTTAAGCATGCTTAACAATTCAACTCATGAAACATTTAGGCAACTCAATACAAATGCACATCAACATAAGGAACATAATCATGGAAACTCATATTCTCATCAAAACATGCATAATATAATGAGATCATGGAAACACATTTTTAACACATGACTCCAAAAAATGAAATAAGCTACAAGAAACTTTTGGTCTCAAGCTTGAATATGAATAGAAGGAAAGAGATACGGATATCAAAACTCTCAACTACCTTACTATTCAACATACTATCCCCCACTTCGAACGTAACGACCCGAGAGCACATCCTAGTCGTTACCGGCATATTCGACCTCTCGGAGGTCTTATACAAGCCCTTAGCATTTCTCATAGCATTTATCATAGAAAAATAACAGAAAAAATTAAAAAAAATTCATAATATAGCACAACACTTAAAAGTCACCTCATTAAACCTTTAATACAAAAATTGGAGTACTATGTCTCAAGGTAGCCATCTTAAAACATGACTACAACACAAGAGGGACACAACCCTTACAATACAAAAGAAACTACTATCTAGTACATAGAACTTAAGGAAACTCTTTAACATAAAGGTCATTGAATCTTTAAGGACACACCCGAACTTGGGAATAGTAAGCCAAGCTCATCACTTCTAGGAAAGACCCTTTAATCACCATCACCTACCTTGGTGTAAAAAGATGAAGAAGAATGGTGTTAATACAAGAATGCACTAAGTATGATAACCATGAAAAACATGCTTTTAAAAGGACATTTAGTTGAAAACTATGCATCATGCCTTTTCGGAGAAACTTCAAGAACATATAGTACATTAGGCACAATATAAACCACATACATCATCATACACATGGAAACCATTCATAATAGCACATAGAGCCACTTATAACATTTTAGGCACATTCAATGCATACAATACATAGCCTTCCTCTTTATCTTAACTTCTTTCCTCAAGCAACCCTTAGGGAATACTTGGTGCAATGTATTGCCTTAAGGTTACCAAAGGTGAACTTACAAATAGACTTCATCAATCCAACCACATATATTCATAGAGTCATAAGCACACCATAAGACATAGTCTTCACATAGGAACCATCACCTAAGACAACCCCCAAGTCACACTAGTGCAATGTGCAAGTAGCATCCCATAATATTACTCACACCAAGAGTCTAGGAATCCACCATAGACTAGGAACATCATATTCAACAAGTCATAATATCTTCATTTAACATTAGAAATAAGACCAACATACTTTATAACATCATATAAGGACTCATTACTTTACTACATCATTAGTCATAACCCATTTAGTTCATATCATAGGTAAACCACCCTCACAACCCCTCACAAGCTCACTTGTGCAATGTACACATGGAGTCCTATACCCCCCACATATACTAAGCAAACCCATTAAGAAGTCATAAATGTAAGTCACATACATAATCATACTTCATGTCTTGACATAAGTAAAGTAAACCTTAGCAGGCTTTCATATTAACATACATAGACTATAGTCTTCATTACATAAAGAGCCTATCATAACCTCCCTTAGAGTCCACTTGTGCAATGCATAAGTAGGGTCCATAGTCCTACCTATACTAAGTAACACTTCAAGAAATCATGACTAAAGTTCACATTCTTATCTTAGTTCATTTCTTAACTTTTGGGAGACATTGCCATAACCGACATACACCATGTGAGATACATGGAATCCGGTGTTCTACTCCCAGATCAAAAAGAGAGGGTACTACTTGCCAAAGTAGGACCTACATACATAATAGCTATCTAGTGGATCCACTAAGCTAATACCTATGGGGGCACGTAGTTATTGAACAAGGAGATTGCTATTAGAAAATCTTGACTTACTAAGTGTGGAGGTTTCCATTTCATGAGACAACATCTATGTTGGGAACCAGGACTTGCTAAACGTGAAGGTTCTCTTGTGGGAAGCCGGACTTGCTAAACGTGAAGCCCCCACTCTCATTTTTCATGTTCACTCGGTGCTAAGCTCCAACTCCTTTTTTAAACATCTTTAAGACTTTATTTAGCATTAGTTCATAAAGTAGGCTTTAGGGACTTAATCCCTCATATCATATAGATCAAAGGTTTCTAAGATGAGAATGAACTTTCATCATAGAACCTACATTATGTGAGAATGAACTTTCACATAATCATACCATATTTATAACATAGTCTAGTTTAGAGTACAATTGAGGAAACCTTTCAAGAGACTCACTTTCACTAGATTTTCATAAACCTTATTCATTCATTCATGTGTGTGTACATATGTGAGAAAGCCTTCCACATAAACATCTTTATACAACACATATTCATACCTTGCTAATCATACATTTTGCATGCATACTAACATGTAAGGGTGCATATAAGAGTTAACCTTTCAATAGACACCATAACACATCATATTAATAGCTATCCATGTAAAGTGTGTGTGTGTGCATATCGGTCCTCATAGTGACATAATAGCAACAACATTGATATTGAGTGCACTTTCCTTCAAGGGATCACCACACATTCACAATGTCTCCAAATCATGATCAATTCACATATAAAGCCCTTAGGGATTCTAGACCACACACCCACACTTCATCATAGGAGACAAGGACACATTTAACATTGAATAGGTACTCCTAACATGTATATGATCAAACATTCATATAGGGGTCATATAGGTAGGGATCATTCCACAATAGTACCTAACATAATCAATCATGTAGACCATACCTTATCCCTAACATTATCATTCACATTATACTCCTCATTATTAACACACTTTAAACATATGCTAGCATTGAGGATTTCATACATAACCTTCATAGCATAACCTCATAAACATATGCATCATAGTCATCAATTCACTTCACATCTATTGCCTTCAAGGCCATAATCTCAACATGCATAGATAGACAAGAAGTAAATACCTCAACCGTAAGTGGATCAAACCTCACAACATCAATTCTCATACTATAGACTAGAAGTTATATCAACTTACCAATTCTCCAAGCCATGATCACCATGGATCAATCCTAGACAATTCATAATCAATTGACATAGGTAGTGATAGGAATCAACAATGTCATTCAATATCATAAACATAGTCTAAGTACAATTCCATAAGCAAAGGGATCAACCCATAACTTTTCCTATAAGGCCATAATCCTCACCTCATCAATATACCAACAATTCAACATTAATAAGTATAGATAATCATAGGAAACATAAATAAAATCTAATATAAACATAGTTTCACCAATAGAGAGCATATTCACAAAGACCCACATCATAGGCCAATTTTCGAGAATTTAGGGATCATGGGTTCTTCAAGATTTTCTTTGAAAATTGTCTTAAAAACATTAATTCCACATTAATTCATCAATAGAATGATTTATAAAATCGTTTGACAAGGAACCCATGTTTAGATTGAAAATTCGGAATTTTGGTCTTTGAATCACTTTTGAAAATCTTTGATAGAACTCCTTGAATGAGAGGTTATTCAAGAATCAAGAGTCACCATACCTTAATTATTGAAGAACCATGAAATTGAAGAAGAAATCAGTTGAAAACCCATCTTCTAGCTTGATCTTCATCAAGGTCTTCAATGGAGTTTTTGAGAGAATTTATTTTGAGAGGGAAGGGTCAATTTGAAGAATGGGGTCTAATTTTAGGTTTTGGGGTTTTAACCAACTTAAAATACCGTAAAATAGGTATAATAACCATTTATAATAATTCCCCAAAGTACCCAAACTACCCCTCAATTAGTTGGACCTTTTAAATAAGTCAAACTTTTGTTTCATTTTCGCAGATTTCGTCAGGAAACAAGTTCGCGACGCGGAGGTGTTCCCACAATTTTTTGGAAATTCAATTTTGAGGCAATAGAGTCCGTGACTTGGACCAAAACTTTGGCCTATGGTGGAGCTAGTCTGTGACGCGGACATTCTCCCTATATGCACATTTTCAGGCTCCCTTGGCAGCTTGCTTGGCCAAAGTTAGGGTCCTCCTTGGGGACCCTTAAGGTGGCCCCTGGGTCGTCGTATTCAAACGCTTTGACCCTAAAAACATTTATTAAGACACTAGGGTCACCTCCACTGATTTTAGACTCCAAACAACACATAAAAAGATGAACAACATACTAGAACACACCAACACGTAAAAGTCTAGTTTCCGAACGTCTTGGTCATCCCTTGATGTTTGACTTCCAAACTCTTTAAAGCTGACTTAAAAGGCTATTTTTCATTATTTTGACAAGTTATTAATGCATAAAACTCATGTGAGGCTCCACTTTATCCTACTTCATTTTGAGGGTTGTTACATAGAAGCAAAACCAACTAAGGACAACTTGAAAACAACATAGGAACCTCAAGAAGACATTCACAACCATAAGGAGCTATTACTTATCAGTGTCATCTCTGGATTAGCTCCTTTGTGCTTGTTAGCTTGAAGAGCATAGAAACGGTTCCACTTTGGAACATCAAGATCGGGGCCTTTAAGAGAAGCTTGTTTGGACTCCCTTCCTCTAGAAATAAGTGTAGGACAATCTTTCACTTAGTGATCATTCTTTCCACAACCATAGCACCCACTAGTACTGGCTAGGCACTTCCCAAAATGCTTCTTTCCACAATTATGGCAAGTAGGTTTAGAAGATGGAGGTCCACTACCTCTCTCATGGTCACCCTAAGGAGTTCTTGAAGAGTATTGGTTTGGAGCTCTCTTCTTGAACCTAGGTTGACTTTGCTCATCGGATCTACCACTCTTCAACTACATATTCTTCCATTTATGTTTGGGCTCCTCAATAGATTGAGCATACACAATGAGTCTAGAAATATTCATGTCATCATGGAGCATCGCCGTATGGCACTCTTCCTCAACTAGGTCGGATATACCCTTAACTAAGCGACTCATCTCATCCCTAGGGTTTGACACCAAAGATAAGGCATACTTAGACAATTAATTAAATTTCAAGGAGTACTCTTGAACATTCATGTTACCTTTCCTAAGGATGATAAACTCCTCTACCTTAACCTCCCTCAACTCACGGGGGAAGTACCTACTAAGGAATGCTTTCTTAAACAAATCTCATTCTATGGGATCCGCTCCAACTGGCCTATTGGCCTTCCATGGAGTAAACCAAATTTGGGAAATATCCTACAATTGATAGGCGGTAGGTTTCGCATTTTCAGTGGAAGTCACACCCATAAAATTGACTGTCTTATACACCTCATCCAAAATCTGTTGGGGAACCTCTCCTACCTTTAGAACTACAAATACCAGAGGATTCATCCTCACAATGTCTCTCAACCTAGAAGCCATAGTACTCACATTAGCTTCAACACCCTTATTTGCTTGAGCCATCATGGATTGCGCTTGAGTACTTACGGCTTTAGCCATCATCAAAAGATCCGACCTAACTTTCGTATTGGTCATAGCGGGGGATCCACCAGAACTTGATTTCTTGATTGCCTAGAGGAACTTGGTCACTTTGATGACCTTGGGGAGGAACTTTCGCATTCACATTCTCCTCTTCCATTCTTCTCGGGTTAGCCCTTGTATTAATATCCTATAAACACAAGAGAAGGGTTAGGAAAAGGACACTTATAGATCTAAACTCTAAGGCACGACTTCAAGAATAATGAAAAAAGTGTAACTTCCTAACATCCTATAGCCCCTCACTCATAGATGTGTCGCGACTCACACCGATGAACAAGACTCTACTAAATGTGGGTTGTGAGACATCAATCCTAAAAACCATTTCCAAAATCTTATGCTCTGATACCATGTTTATCATGACCCAAATATTGCCCCTAGGTGCAACACGGCATACTTGATCCCTAAGGGGTCTCATACAAACCTCATAGCATTTCATTGCATTTGACATAGAAATAGTGTGGAATTAAAAACTTATTTAAATCTAAACAATCCAAAACTTCATTTAAAAAGATAGCGGAAGTCTAAGTCTCCCAAGGCCATCTAAAACAATATCTTGAAAATAAATTAGGTAGACGGCCCTTTACAATCGAAAGGACTAACATTGTGTATTACATGAATTAAAAGAAACTTCTAAAAGTATTTGTCCTCGATCTATGAGGACATACCATTTGATCTTGGAAGATTATCACTAGAGAGAAGTAATCACTTGCCGGAACCCACGCTTGTAATAAAATTATGAAGAGGAAAGGGATAGCACAATTAAGTACCAAGTATGATAGCCATGCAAAAACATGCTTAAAACAGACATTTTGTTTGAAAGTTATGATATATGCCATTTTGATAAAACATCATGAACATGAGCATAAGAGGCATAATATTCAATCATAACTAACATACAAGTCATTTAACCACATTAGAACATAATCACATATAAACCATTACCTTCACATTAAGCCTTCACCTTAAGTAACCTTTAAGTTATAGTTTATGCAATGTATGAATAACGTCCCATACCATCATCCACACTAAAGTACTGCATTAAGGTCACCAAAAGTGAACTTACCATTCAACATATCCATCTTTACACAATACACAAACAAAAGACATAAATATTACATAGATCATATCATCACCTAAGGACCATTACCTAAGACAACTCTAAGTCATACCTGTGCAATGTGCAAGTACCATCACATACTACTACTCACACTAAGTATTTCTTTGAAGACATCATAAGCAAGGCACATTCATATACAATAAGTCATGACAAGGAAGTATCTCATAATACAATCGAAGTATAGCATGCATCATTAACATTTAGGCATATATGAGTCAACATTGTTCATTAGCTTCATTTAGGACACATTCATACATTAGCCATTAAGAGTTAAATAACTCACTATGACCCTCTCAAAGCCTACTCGTGCAATGCATGAATGACATCCCATACTACCACCCAAACTTCATATGATTTATCATAAAACCACAATGCACATCTTAAATCACCAAATCCATTCATAAGCTTTCATAATCATCAAACCCAATTCATAAAGGTATAATTTAGTAATTGAGAGATTTCATGCGTTCATAGAGTATTTTCATCATAAATAATCAATAAACACTAATACAATCATAATATGTCATTAATAACAATTTAAAAACATTTGGTGAAAGACCACATGAGATTGAGTGAAACCCTATGCTTTTGATAACTTGAAATCACCTTGAAATTGGCTCCTTGAATGAAAATTTAAACAAGGATGAAGACTACCATATGTTGCTATAGATTTCCCATGAAATTTGAGGAAGAAACACCTTGAATCTTCAAGCCCTAGCCTCCACTCCTTCTTCTTTTTCATTGGAGGAATTCTAGTGAGAGAAATGGGTCTTCTTATAATTCTATTTGGAGTGACTAAATTGGAAGAATTCTAGTCTAAAAAGGGTTTTATTGTTGCAACGAAAGGAATAGAATAATGAGGACCCAACTTTGGAAAGAACTAAGGACCCACAAAGTTTAAGCTTAAAATTCTGCATCGTACCCGACTAATCTCGCCCTTTGGACCTCATAGTTCGCTGATGAGTCCACAAATTGGACTCATTTAGGGATTTATTTTGATTGAACTAGTGTCCTCGAATGCTTATTTTGTCTCAATATCTGATTAAAAACTCTTAAGTTTCAGGTATTTGAAGTTTTAGTGGAAGCATGGACACTTAAGCGCAAAAAGGAACAAAAAGAATGAAAAAGCTAAAAAATTAGCATCGCCAAGAACCTTTGTTCCAGTATGCGAAGCCCTACAGGAAGAGGATCAAAAAGGCGATGAATGGAGTAGTCGGCACTTCACCGAATAGTTTTGCGAAGCAGTACTATTCCACCCAATGGTCTAGAATGTGAAGATGCTAAAGGCAAGCATGAAATGGCGATGAAACAAAAGAAGGGTTAGTTGCTGAGTCATTCGACGGCATCGACTAACTTCACCGAAAGATCCGCCAGCGATATTTTCTGAAGTGTATAAATACTAAACTATTTATTAATTTTATAAGTTCCTAACCATTTTTTTTTAAGAATAGAATAGTACGTGTTTAGATATCCTCTCTCAACTTTGGAGAGGGTTTTATGGGAGACTTCAAGAGAGAAGGATTTCATCTTCCCCAAGTTGGAAATGGGTCTTCTCCATTATTATTCCTTTTCTTAAATCAAGGTTTAATTTCTTATACCCATTTGATTTTAGTATCATTTTAAGTGTATTATTTTATTTCTTGTTGTGTGGCTAAAAACCCACATTCTTGGGGTGTTATTTAGCAAATATGTGTTGATATTGTTGTTGGGTCTTGCTTGCTGATAGGGTAGAGGTAATGGTTATTTCACCTAGTGGTTGTGGTTTAATTTAATGGGTTTGTAGTTGCAAATACAAAACCACCCATGTGTTTTTGGCTTGCCCGAGAGGGAAGTCGCGAAACCAAGACCACTAGATTGATGGTCTAAGGAGTGGGTCAATATGAGGTTCACCCCAAGTGCGTGAGCCCTAATCCCATATCCTAACAATCAGCTCGATAGAGTTATTGGGGTAAGGCATAGGCTGGTCTGCATGTGGCAAATGGATGTCCGGAAGGAACCCATTCGAAACGGGGTAGGTTTCCCGAGAGGGAACTTATTTTCATCTAAAGCTTAGCCTAGTCACTAATATCTTGCAATTTTTTTTATTAAAAGCATGTACCCAATGATTTATCTCAACTTGTATTGCGGTCTCACCCGAAGAAAATTTCCCCATACTTGATTTTCTTGTTAAATTTTTCTATTTTTACTACTTGTATCAAAACCCCCAAATCAATATTTGACACTTTTGTGTTGCCCCCTTTAATTTAATATGTTTTTAATCGTTAATATCTTTAGCTACGACTACTTAGAGCTTAATTTTATTTTTCTATCAAATCTCAAAACAACTCCTTTAGGACACAACCCAAAACTTTAGTTGAGTTACTATACTATTGACGATCATAGTCACTCATACAGTAGGTTAGTGTCGCTGTTCATGATTAGCATTAAAATGGCACCGCTGTCGGGGAGTGATGATATTTATGAATTTTTAGATTAGTAGAATATTTGTTCTTTTTAGTTGTAGTTTGCTAATTTAAATTTTAGTTTTGTTTTGTTGAATGTGTAAACATTTCTGAAACAAGAGTGTTAACGGTAGTAATGAGAGCCAAGTGGGCCATCAATACGACATTGGTAACCTCAATGTCACGACCCAAGCCTAGGGCCTAGACGTGACCGGCGAATGGGGAACCCGAAGGAACCCCAAACAAGCCTCATAGCATATCATTACACATCCTTGGTCGCGGAAGCAATTAAAATGACCATAAGCGATAAGCATAATCAAGGGGGAAATCGGGACTAAGGGAGCAAGAGAAAAAAAAAGGAATGATACATAAATACCATAGATGAGTCAAGCTCAAGCATAATACACAACTTGTCCAACACCACCTCTAAACATGGGTACCTAGCGGGGGCCAAGACAAACTACCGGGCTCACCCTCATAGTCAAAACATAACTAAAAAGAAAAAAGGTCTTATACATAGCAAAAGATCATGAGCAACGTCCCCGGAATGGAGGACTCACCAATAACCTTGATAGGAAATCGTATTAGCCACGCGAAGGAGGAGGGTCAAGCGGTGCTCCGGTCCCTACATGGTGACATCATGTAGGCATAGAGTATGCGTTAGTACGTCTGAATGTACTAGGTATATGGGATGCAATGCAATGCTACAATAGATGGACATCATAGGAAAATGCATAATCATACCCGATAGATAGCACATAAATGAAATGATGTATATAATGACGCTTACATAAAAATCATATTTAGTGGGACGTAGTACATGTGTGGTGAGTGACCATCAATATAGTATTTCCAAGGCCTACCACCCCCTTGGAGAGGCGAAAGAGGTACAAACCCCTCAATGTGGTTACCCGGGCCTACCACCCCCGAGCTAGGGACCAAGGTACAAACCCCTCGATATGGTTATACGGGCCTACTACCCCCCGTACTAGGCAATCAAGGTACCAACCCCTTGATACGGTTATACGGGCCTACTACCCCCCGTACTAGGCTTGGTCGACTCACAACACTTTTATAGAAAAAATCATATACATGTGTCCATTTCATCATCATTTCAATAATTATATAACCATTCGATTCATAGGACGTACATTGGACCTTCCATTTCCTAAGGATTCTATCAATGGGCATTTTATCAAACACATGATGGGCTATTGTTTATGTAAATGAAATCATGTACTTCAAGAGTACTAAGTCCAACCAATTCTGAAATACATATAAATCAGCCCACCAACAACATACATATATATATATCAACCTTCATAATTTGATCATGGAAGCATGAAAACCATAAACATCACATAATAATTCCATTTCATGATAATATGCAAAAATAGACCATAATAGGATGTGTAGTAGTAATTCCATAATTCAAGAGTTCATAAATGATCATAAGGACCCATAAACTTGAAGTAAAATAGAGGATAAATGGTTGGACTTGTGGAAAGGAAGGTTTCCACAATCAACCCACATACCTCAACTTTGAAGAATCCTTGATGAAGATTGGAATGGAGAATTGAAGCTTGAGATTGAGTCTTGAATCCGGAATTAGAGCTTGAGATGTTTGAATTTGGTTGAAGATCTTGGTGAAAATTTGAAGAGGGCTTAGATAGTGTTTTTGAGTGTTTTGAAGTTAGAAATAAATATAACTAAGTATGGGACATAACCTCTTTTTATAAAAGAAAACGTCTCCAGCCCGCTACAGTAACTTAGCTTACTGGAATTTGAAATTCTGCCGAGACAGGTTTTACGAAAATGGTCATAACTCCCTCATCCTAACTCGGAATGAGGTGAAACCAATTGCATTGGAAAGCTAACTCGAAGGGCTTTAATTTAATAGGTGGAGGCCCTTCCAGTTCCTTGTGTGCTAAGACATATGCCCCTTTAAAGTTGACCCTGAAAATCGCATTTTTTTGCGATTTTCGAATTTTGATACGGTTGCTCTAAAATTCGGGTTAGACCCATTTCCCACTCAATTTGACCCCCTGAATAAGAATATGAAGTCGAATTTCTGAAATCATGCATGGATTTTGAGATATATGGAAATTACAATTATAGGTGTTTTTGAAGGACATTTTCGGGCATTTTTGGGGTCGTTTCACTCAACGATGTCCAAGAGCCCAAAATCAATGATCTATATCTCATGGGAGGTGTCGGAGCCATCCGTCTACCTCGAGTAGAGGGAAATGCTATGATCCAAAGAACAAGCACCATGTTGCAACTTTTGCAACTAAAGGGACTTTTCAGTGGTTTGGCTCATGAGGACCCACATGAGCATCTTCGAAACTTTATGGATATGTGTGTACCTTTCTCGTTCAAGAACATCTCTTAGGTATTAGTTAGATTAAGACTATTCCCTTTCTTATTGATGGGGGAAGCTTGCAAGTGGCTAGCTGAATTACCACGAAATTCAATCACTTCATGGGAGGAGCTGGTCACTGCATTTAATGTGCAATTTTTCCATCCCTCGAAGATGATGACTATTTGGGAAAACATCCAAAGCATCAAGCGTCTGAATGAAGAGCCTCTTCATGAAACTTGACTCCGGTTTAAGAAATTGGTGCTATGATCCCCGACCCATGGTCTACCTGATAATGTGCTTATTCAATACTTCTATAGGAGTCTAGACTTGGTGAACAAAGGTCTAGCTGACCAACTCTCGCCCGAAGGCTTAATGTAGTAACCATACGCAGTAGCAACTCAACTTCTTAATGGGATGACAACCATCAATAGGGCGTGGTACACTCGCAAAGACTAGGTCTCACCGGTAATATTTCAGCTATCTGAGGAGAAGGTTGAAAAATATAATGAGAGAGACCAAAACATGGCCAAGATCATGATGCAATTTGATATTTTATCTAAAAATGTCATAGGGGCTGGTGCTCATGGTGTCAATGTTGTGGGAGTCGGGTGTACGAATCCTGAGAAGATGATGTTTTAAACCATGTATGACGAGGAAGTAAAATTCCTATCTAACCGAGGTGGGGGCTACCATTAAAAATTCCCAAGGCAGGGTGGTAATCAAGGATGGGTTAGAGACGAAGGTTAGAAGGATCGAGATCGTGAATGAAGGGACCGTAATGCAAATTGGAATGATGGGGAGAAGGATAGATATGTGCCTCTCCACGAGCATCAGAAGCCCAAGGATTCGGAAGGTGGTAGGTCTGAGGATATGCTCTTGCGTATTCTAAACAAATTTGAAGGGTCAGACAAAATGCTAAAAGGTATGAAAGAAGATGTGTCTACCCTCAGCCAGACTGTCACCTCTCATTCAGGTTCAATCAAACTATTAGAGACCCAAATGGGTCATATCTAGTCTTATCCCAATTCAAGACAACAAGGGGGTTTGCCTAGTGACACTATGACTAACCCAAAAAGTAAGGTCTAAAGGTTAACTTGCATCGTGCCACAACATTAACTAAGGCACTATTTGGCAGGCAACCCCAAACCATTTTCTCATTTTTTTTGTTGTTATTTTGATAAAATAATAGTGTGTTGTTTATACAGATTGAGTTTTGAATGTGCTTGAAAGATTTATGGAGGCGTGCAACAGTTCAGTTTGGTGGATCGCCAATGAGTTTGGTGAACCCAATCATTCCCACCATTTGACACAGTACATCTTAAACGTTGAGTTCGTAAAACTTGAGGGAGTACAAATTTTGTCGGTGCATCGCCAATCTAATCGGCGATATCGATAAAGACCACCAATGCAATGCTCACCTGTATTGAAAACTCTGTTATATTTGGCGAGGAAATTAGATATTTGGCATTTTACCGAGTAATTGAGCGAGATCGACTAACATCGCCGAATGAGCAGAAACTGGACGGTCACAAGCCACAGGTTTAAAAGTTCCATTTCATTCACTTTATTTCACTTTGTCCTGTTACACAAACTTACACTTACACTTTAGCAGTTATATTTCTCGCACTTTTACATTATTTTATGTGATGAATTGTTCTCGGATTAGGATCACATTGCTACCTAGCAGTCCAGTACTATCTAATTCGGCATCAAAGGTTGGTAATCAAACTCCTCATTTATTTGTTTAGAATTTTTACTCATTTGCATAATCAGTGATAGTAGAAAATCTTTACTGAGTCTCTGAGTCACTAGGATTATATTTATTATCGATTAAAACTTGATATTTTCTGCATGATTTGAGGGACTACCACTTAGCTTTGCTTTGAAGTGAACTGTTAAGCGGTGAGAATAGAAGTTCTTTGGGTTTTCAATAAAATCGAGTTATATAAGTGTAAGTTGCACTATCTAGGGTTGCGGGGTGAAATTTGAAAGGATGGGCTAAAACTAGACACGTTGAGCTGATCGACTAGATGAACAAAATCTGTCAAACTGCTTGGTGGTCCGCCTAATGTCCCCATTCCACCTTTAACTAAATACTTTATGTATTGATCAATCTATGACTTTCGGCGGTCAGTTTGATTCGCAAAATGTATTTGGCGACTTATCGAAAGATCCCTTGCTCGCCCTTTGTGTTGGCCTTGTATCAGTTGTACATCACTTTCAACGATTGTCCTAACAGGATAAGTACTTAGCCAACTAGTTTGGCTAAGCGATTCCACACCCAAAAACACCATTTCTCTCCTGTTTGAAGTGCTATCTAACTTATCCGAGAAGTCTTTGCAGTAATGGCTAGATCAAAAGTCGCAGGGAGAAATGATCCACCTAGGCACATAAGACCACGAGAGTTCAAGAAAGATGAAAAGAAAGCAGAGTTAGCCCAACAAAGGAAATATACGAATGAAACTAGAGAAGAGAGATGAATTCCCATCGACCCTATTGTGCCTTAATGGTCTCAAAGTTTTGTTACTGCAATACGTGTCTTCGTAGCAGCTCGGGAGAGAGATCAGATGATTGCAACCAATCTTGTTGTAGAGGCCACGACAAAGGCAAACAATGAGGACTAAAACAACAATATTCTGGGGACCATGGTTTTACATCAGGTAAAACCATCGAATGCCCCGGCAGATAGAGAGACTGCATAGATAGGATTCCTCTTTACCTCTTTCTATATCTTGTGTTTCTATACTTTGCCTTTGGGATTATGTATTATTTACATTTGAGGACAAAAACTTTTATTTGTGCTGGGGTGAGGCCCACCTTTTGTGTGCTATTTGTGATTTGTGTTTTGTATATATTCGGGTTGTTGTGTTTAAAATTGTGTTTACACTGCTTTTTGTGGATATTTGAGCTCATGGCTCTCTTGTGTTTTTAATTGCATTCAATTTTTGACCCTTCTGAAACTTTTTGAATTTTTTGCACATTTTTGTCACCTTTCGTGAGTTGAATGTGGCTGTTCTTTTGCAAAAAAATAAAATTGAGTCTCATTTTTTATCAATACCGATGACTTGAATAGTGCTCTCAATTGAACGGACATGAGTGTACGGCTATGATGAGGCCAAATGAAGTTGCATAGAAAATAGATGAACTCGTTGCATCTCATTTTGATTAGCCATTTATCAAAATTGAATCTCTTGTAATGACCATTGCACACTAGTGAAAGTGTGTAATCTTGTTTGATTTAAGTGCCAATGCCTTGTGTGATTATCTTACTTTGAACCATGCATGAATAAACTTAGAATTTTCCCTGTTAGTCTGATTGATTTACAAAGGTGTCCTCTTGATATGATCTTAAGCAATTTTAAAGAATGTGAGAGAAATTTGACATATACCTTTTTTGTGGCCTACCCGTGAGCATGTGAAACTCTTTTGAAGACCCTTTGAGCCTTACCTTTCTTTGGAAGAACCTTGATGACCTAGACCTTAGTTTAACCATTGACTACAATCCTCTTGAGTTGTGGTTTAGCGAATAGCCAACTTAGGTCAAAAGCCTTAGTTGGGGGTGTGGTGAAAGGGAAAAGGAGAAGTCAAGATGTGCAAGAAAAGTCCCCCTTAACACGTGGTATTGCATAAAAATGGAAACCCTTCAATTCAATTTTAAAAAAATAATAATAAAGAAAATAGAAACTAAAATGAAATGAGGAATAAAGTATGAAGGGAATCGGGTTTTGAAGCAATCCATGGAGGAAAAAAAAAGAGTGACTTGGAAGCACTAGAAAAAGAAATGATAAAGGAAAAGAAGGGGATGTCTTGAGAATACCGCATCCTACGAGAAAGGAGCCACTAAGCCTAAATGACCATACCTTTGAACTCATCCCCATTACAAGCCTTAGAAAGACTTTTTTGATATTGAGTAAACCGAATAGAAAGTCAATTGGAAAATAAGGGCAAACCTATGGTTGAAAACATGCATTGTGTTCCTCTTTTTGAGTATTAGCGTTGCATCGAATTCCTGATCTTTAATTGATTAACCTCTGTGTGTGAATATGGAACCATTCTTCATGTGAAGGCATTTAGATACTTTTTGTTGAGCTTGAACTTGCACAAGTAGCAATTATTGCGAGCATGAGAAACTTTTGTAATGGTGTGTCACAATTTTAATTTTTGAGTACACAATTAATCCTTGCATAAGTAAATTGAGTCTTGTTGTGTGCACTCATGATTAAGTCTTGTGTAGCATTGTTTGAGACACCGTTTTGGAACAGCTGAACTAAAGTTTACTTGAGGACAAGCAAAAGTATAAGTTGGGGATGTTGATAAGTCCACAAATTGGACTCGTTTAGGGCTTTATTTTGATAGAAATAGTGTCCACGAATGCTTATTTTGTCTTAATATCTAATGAAAACTCTTAAGTTTTAGTGGAAGAATGGATACATAGGTGCAAAAAGGAACAAAAAATCTGAAATGAACGAAGAAGGTGAAGCATGAGCATCGTCAAGAACCTTTGGCGATTTGCAGAAAGGACAGACTACGCCCTTTGTTCCAGTATGCAAAACGCTGAAGGAAGAGGATCAAAAAGGCGATGAAAGGAGCAGTCAGTACTTTGCCTAATAGTTCCATAAAGCAGTACTATACCACCCAATGGTCTAGAACGTGAAGATGCTAAAGGAAGCATGAAATGGCCATGAAACAGAAGAAGGGTGAGTCACCGAGTCATTCGGCAGGATCCACTAACTTCGCTGAAAGATCTGCCAGCACTATTTTTTGAACTCTATAAATACTAAACTTGTTATTAATTTTAGAAGTTCTGAACCATTATTATTTTTTTTCAAAATAGAATAGTACGTTTTTAGATATTATCTCTCAAGTTTGGAGAAGGTTTTGTGGGAGACTTGAAGAGAGAAGAATTTCATCTTCCCCAAGTTGGAAGTGGGTCTTCTCCATTCTTCTTTCTTTGCTTAAATCAAAGTTTAATTTCTTATACCCATTTGATTTTAGTATCATTTTAGGTGTATTTTGTTGTTTCTTGATGTGTGGCTAAAAATCGCCATTCTTGGAGTGTGATTTAGCAAATATGTGTTGATATTGTTGTTGGGTCTTGCTTGCTGATAGGGTAGATGCATTTTAATGTTGATTTCATCTACTGGTTGTGGTTTAATTTAATGGATTTGTAGTTGCAAGTACAAGACCACCCATATGTTTTTGGCTTGTCCGAGAGGGAGGTCACGAAACCAAGACCACTAGACTGATAGCCTAAGGAGTGGGTCGACACGAGGTTCTGCCCGAGAGGGTGAGCCCTAGTCCCATATCCTAACACTCATCTTTAGAGAGTGAGTAGGGTAAGGCCTAGGCTGGTCTTCATGCAACAAATGGATGTCCGAGAGGAACCCATTTGAAATGGGGTAAGTTGCCCAAGAGGGAACTTATTTCCATCTAAAGCTTAGCCTAGTCAGTATTATCTTGCAAATTTTCTATTGAAAGCACGTATCCAACGATTTCTCTCAACTTGTATTGCGGTCACACCCCAAGAACATTTTCCCATACTTAATTTTCTTGTTAACTTTTTCTATTTTTACTACTTGTAACAAAACCCCCAAATCAATATTTGACACTTTTGTGTCACCCCCTTTAATTTACTATGTTTTTTTATCATTAATGCCTTTAGTCACGACTAGATGGAGTTTAATTTTATTTTTCTATCAATGCTCAAAACCACTCCCTTCGAACACAACCCCAACCTTTAGTTGGGGTATGATACTATCAATGATCGTAGACACTCATACTGTAGGTTAGTGTCGTTGGTCACGATAAGCTTTACTCGCCAAGGGCACTAGGCTACTCGCCAAGTGCACCCTTGACTCGCCTAATTTTCCAGTAGGCTCCTAAAAGTGGTAGTTCACTAGGCGATTTAGAGGACAAATGGGCTATTCACCAAACTAGTTGGCGAGCTACGACGTAGCTCGCTCTTTGTTCCAGAACCAAAGACAAAGGGACAACCCAATAGGCAACCCCAAGTGCACTTTTGTGCATCACCAAGTAACTTGGGCGATCAATTAGTCCTATTGCCAAAAGGTCAACCAAAGAACAAAGTTTCTTTCACTCTATCTTGCCAACATAGGTCCTTACTTGCACCCTTGACTTCATCCTTGGTAAATTAAATTCTAAAACAGCCTAGACATCCACTTAAGGTTACACTAGCCCACACGATGATGCTCTAGTTCAACCTATCATTTTGCGAGTCGTTACATTATCCCCCACTTAGGAACATTCATCCTCGAATGACACTTAAAACACATTAAGGGTTAACGACTCAAGACTAGAAGCCCATCATGCATGCAACATCATAAAAAATACACAGAACTAGGAGGAAACATCAACTCCACATCAAAAATGTCAATGCACATAAGAAAGTGGGAACTACTTGTACAAACTCATTATGCAACATAATTTCAACATTTCTCATTACATTGAAGGAATCACCTGCTCCAACTCACATCATGCTCATCATACCATCATATGGAATATTATGCACTTCTTCTCAAAAACAACTTTCAACATGCTTGACTATTTAACTCATGAAACATTTAGGCAACTCATTAAAGATGCATATCAACATGAGGAACATAATCATGAAAACTCATTTTCTCATATAAGGAAAAATCTCATCAAAACATGCATAATATAAGGAGATCATGGAAACACATTTTAACACATGACTCCAAAACATGAAACAAGCTACAAGGAACTCTTGGTCTCAAGCATGAATAGGAATAGAAGGAAAGAGATACGAATATCAAAACTCTCAACAACCTTAATGTTCAACATACTATCCCCCACTTAGAAGTAAACCCAACTAAGGCAAATATGAAAACAACATAGGAACCTCATGAAGACATTCACAACCATACAGAACTATCACTTACCGGTGTCTTCATCTGGATTAGCTCCTTTGTCATTGTTAGCCTGAAGAGCATAGAAATGGTTCCATTTTGGAACATTAAGATCCGGGACTTTAAGAGAAGCTGGTTTGAACTCTTCTCCTATCGCCATAAGAGTAGGACAATGTTTCCACAACCATAGCACCCACTAGGACTGGCTAGGCACTTCTCAAATTGCTTCTTTCCATAATTAGGGCTAGTAGGTTTAGAAGATGAAGGTCCGCTACCACTATCTTGGTTACCCTTAGGAGTGTTTGAAGAATCATGATATGGAGCTCTATTCTTAAACCTAGGTTGACCTTGTTCATCGGATCTACCTCTCTTTAACTCCATATTCTTCCTATTAAGTTTGGAGTCCTCAATAGATTGATCATACACCATAAGTCTAGAAATGTTCAAATCATCATGGAGCATCGCCATAGGACACTGTTCCATAACTAGGTCGGATATACCACTAACAAAGCGACTCATCTCATTCGTAAGGTTTGACACCAAAGATGGGGCATACTTAGATAATTGGTTAAATTTCAAGGAGTACTCTTGAACATTCATGTTACCTTGACTAAGGTTGATAAACTCCTCTACCTTAACCTCCTTCTTCTTACAGGGAAAGTACGTACCAAGGAATGCTTTCTTAAACAACTCCCATTCTATGGGACCCGCTCGAACCGGCCTATTGGCCTTCAATTGATTAAACCAAATTTGGGCAACATCCTTCAATTGATAGGCGACAAGTTTTGGTTTTTCAATAGAAGTAATGCCCATAGAATTGACTATCTTATACACCTCATCCAAAAACACTTGGGGATCATCTCCCACCTAAGAACCTAGAAATACCGGAGGATTTATCCTCACAAAGTCTCTCAACCTAGAAGCCATAGTACTCACATTAGCTTCAACACACCTATATGTTTGAACCATCATGTCTTGGGCTTGAGTAGTTACGGATTGAGCCATCATCAAAAGAGCCAACCTAACTTCCTCATTAGTCATAACAAGGGGATCCACCGGAACTTGATTTCCTAGAGGAACTTGGTCACCTTGATGACCTTGGGGAGGAACTCCCTCATTCACATTCTCCTCTTTCATTCTTCTTGGGTTAGCCCTACTATTCGTATCCTATAAACACAAGAGAAAGTTTAGGAAAAGGACACTTGTAGTTCTAAACTCTAAGGCACGACTTCAAGAATAATGAAAGAAGTGTAACTTCATAATGTCATATAGCCTCTAACTCATAGATGTGTCGCGACTCACACCAATGAACCAGACTTTACTAGACGTGGCTTGTGACACATCAATCCTAAAACCATTTCCAAAATCTTATGCGCTGATACCTGCTTTGTCATGACCCAATGCTAACCCCTAGGTGCGACTTGGCGCATTTGACCCCGCAGGGGTCTCATACAAGCCTCATAGCATTTCTATGCATTCGAAATAGAAATAATGCATAATTATAAACTATTTTGAATCCAAACAATCCAAAACTTCATTTAAAAACACAATGGAAGTCTAAGTCACACATGGCTATCTAAATAATATCTTGAAACTAAATTAGGGACACGACCCTTTAAAATAGAAAAGACTAACATTGTTTATTACATGAAATAAAAGAAACTTCTAAAAGTATTTGTCCTTGATCTATGAGGACATAACACTTGATCTTAGAAGAATATCAATCCAAGTACTTGCACTAGAGAGAAGCAATCACTTGCCGGAACCTACACTTGTAGTAAAACCATGAAGAAGAATGTGTAAGCACAATTAAGTACTAAGTATGATAGCCATGCATAAACTTGCTTAAAATAGACATTTTGTTTGAAAGTTATGATATATGCCATTTTGATAAAATTTCATGAAAATGAGCATAACAGGCATAATATTCAACTATAACCAACATACAAGTCATTTAACCACATTAGAACATAATCACATATAAACCATTACCTTCGCATTAAGTCTTCACCTCAAGTAACCTTCAAGCTATACCACCATCTACACTAAAGTGCTACATTAAGGTCACCAAAGGTGAACTTACCATTCATCCTATCCATCTTTACACATTACTCATACAAAAGACAAAACATTACATAAGTCATATTATCACCTAAGGACCATTACCTAAGACAAATCTAAGTCATACTTGTGTAATGTGCAAGTAGCATCCCATACTACTACTCACACTAAGTACCTCTTCGAAGTTACCATAGGCAAGGCACATTCATATACAATAAGTCATAACAAGGAAGTATCTCATAATACAATCCAAGTATAGTATGCATCATTTACATTTAGGCATATAAGAGTCAACATTCTTCATTAGCTTCATTTAGGACACATTCATACATTAGCCATTAAGACTTAGAGAACTCACTATAACCCTCTCAAAGCCTACTCGTGGAATACATGGATCATATCCCATAATACCACCCACATTTCATAGGAGTCATCAAGAAACAACAATGCATATCTAACATGATTGGAATAGGCATTAACCGACATAGACCATGAGAGCTAAATCATGGAATCCGGTGTCATATGACTCTACATCGAAGGAAGGTGTTCCACTTGCCTAAGGTAGAACTTACTGTATTTTACCTATGTAGGCACATAGTTATGGGATAAGAAAGATGTTCATTGGATACTAACCTAACATGTGCAGAGTCACCACCTTACCAAATCTATTTGGTGCTTAGCCTCCATTCCGATAGAGTAGTTTATTCGCATTACATTGTTGTACTTGAGAGGGCCACCAACATTAGGCCTACCATCCCAAGGTACATTACACATGAAAAGGGCCACCAACATTAGGTCTATACTGGTTCAAGGTACATTAAGGATAGCTCATTGACTTTCCAAAAAGGGTCACCAACATTAGGTCTACCGATACAAGGTTCATCGTTTAACACATGAAAGGGCCACCACCATTAGGTCTACCGTTTCAAAGTTTAACATCACATTAGCTCCTAGACTCGTCATGAAAGGCCACCAATATTAGGTCTACTGATCCAAGGTTTAACCTAGAATACTTTATCATTCATTCAGTCATTCATGAAAGGCTACCAACATTAGGTCTACCAATTCAAAACATTAAGACATTAAGTCAAGATACATTCATTATACAATAAAGGATGTCTAAGCCTACCAATTCAAGATTTACAATTAATAGAAGAAGACCCTTCACATTCCATCATCATCATTAAGGAGTGTTAATTGAAAATAAACCTTAAATCATAACACAATTGCATTCAAAACATGATCAATATACCTTCATTGAAATTACACACATATACTTTACATCATGATCATACATAGATCCTTCATATATATAGAGGTACAAGGAAAATATCTGTCAGTTCAATACTACAATATACATTGTAAGTAAACACTTCCACCTTTCGAGTGGATCAATAGATCAATCACAATTCCACTTCAATATGTGATTTTATCATAACGTGCTCTTCAAGGCCATGAATCTCAAATCACCAACACCCCAACAATTTACTACAATTAAGGCATGGATAATGATACAATTCTATAACCCAAAGTAGTTTAGACATATCCCATTCATAAGATTTCATAATCACCAAACCCACTTCATAAAGGTACAATTTAGGAATTGAGAGAATTCATTGGTTCATAGAGTATTTTCATCATAAATCATCAATTAAACACTAATACAATCATAATATGTCATTAATAACCATTTGAAAACATTTGGTGAAAGAACCCATGACACTGAGTAAAACCCTACTTTTTTGATAATTTGAAATCACCTTGAATGAAAAGTTAAACAGGGATGAAATCTACCAAACGTTGCTATAGATTTCCCATGAAATTTGAGGAAGAAACACCTCAAATCTTCAGGCCCTAGCGTCCCCTCCTTCTTTCTCTGCAATGGAAGAATTCAAGTTTAAAAAGGGTTTTATAGTTGCTAGGAAAGTATTCGAAAAATGAGAACCCAACTTTGGAAAATAACTAAGGACCCACAAAGATTAAACTTAAAATTCTGCACCCTATCCGACTAAGCTCGCCCTATGGACCTCATGGCTCTACAAGGGCACTAGGCAACAACCGCAACCTAACATTCGAGAACGAAATATAAACTCAAAGCTAACATGCTCAGATCATCATATCATGAAAAATATATATGGAACTCGTATTTAATGCACATATATCACAGGAGGAGCTATCTCAACTACAAGCTAAACATGTTAGACATATCATCTCATCAAGTCTACATGCAACTCATACTCAATACACAACAAAATGAGAAAAATTAGTCATGTAAACTTACTTTCTTTCAAAACACAAGCTTTTCATGAAAATGCTTAATAAGAAAATCATGGAAACACTGAAAAACACATGACTCCAAAACAAGGAACAAATCGAGAGGAACAAATTACCCCAATCTAGAGTAGGAGTAGAAGTAAAGAGATGAGGATATCGGGACATCATATCCGCCTTGTCCTCCTAAGTAGCACCCTCAACTAAATGATTCCTCCATAATATTTTCATGGATGCAACTTCTTTGTTTCTCAACTGCTTGACTTGCTCGTCTAAAATATCCACCTAAACTTCCTCATACTAAAGATTGTACTTAGCTTCCAAACCCTTTAAAAGAACTATAGATGTCGGATCCCTAACACATTTCTTTAACATAGAGACATGGAAAACTAGATACACCGATGCAAACTCATTTGAGAAATCAAGGTCATAAGAAACCTTACCTACACATCTCAAAATCTTATATTGGCCTACAAAACAGGGACTAAGCTTCCCTTTCTTACCAAACCTCATTATACCCTTCGTGGGTGAGATTTTCAAGTAAACCCAATCATGAACATCAAACTCAAGATCTTCTCTTCTAACATCGGCATATGGCTTTTGTTGTGTTTGAGCCATTTTCAACCTTTCTCTAATAAATCAAACTTTCTCTATTGCCTCATGTACCAATTCGGGACCTATTAGGGAAATTTCACTCACTTCAAACTAGCCTATAGGAGATCGACACCACCTGCTATACAATGCCTCAAATAGAGCCATATCAATACCCGAGTGATATCTATTATTATAGGTAAACTCAATCAATGGCAAATGGTCATCCTAATTACCTTTAAAATCAATCACATAAGCTCTCAACATGTCTTCCAAAGTTTGGATAGTATGCTTCTCTTTCCATCTGTTTAGGGATGAAAGGTCGTACTTATCTTAACACAAGTACAAAGTCCTTTTTGGAAAGACTTCCAAAACTGATCGGTGAATTGAGTACTACGATCGGTGAAAATGGACAGAGGCATTCCATGTAAATTTACCATTTCCCTCAAATACAACTAAGCATAATCCTCCGCCAAATAGGAAACTTTAACAGTAATAAAATGGGCTGACTTAGTCATCCTAGCTACTATAACCCAAATCTAGTCATGTTGTCACTGAGTATGTGGCAACCCTACTATGAAGTCCATATTCAAATCTTCCCACTTCTATATAGGAATACCAATGTCTTGGGATAAACCTCCCAGTTTCTGATGCTCAACTTTCACATAATGGCAATTAGTACATTTTTCCACAAACTCTACAATATACTTCTTCATCCCATTCCACAAATAGACCTCCCGTAAATTACGATATATCTTGGTGGCTCCCGGCTGAATGGAATACTGAGAACTTATGTGATTTTGACAAGATATGTTCCCTCAATTCTTCCATATTCGGAACACACAAATGACCTTGATATTTAAGCACCCCATCTCCCCCTTGGGATAAAGCCTCAACGGACTTCTAAGTATCGCTTCTTTGAATTCAACCAATATTGGATCAAGACGTTGCTTTGCTTTCACATCCGCCATAAAAGACGATTCAGAACCATTCTGAAGCATAACCCAACCCTTGGTAGAGTCTACTAACTGAACACCCAATCGGGATAATCTATGAACATCTCGAGCAAACTCGTTCTTATCATCCTCAATATGAGCCACACTGCCAATATATTACTAACTAAGAGCATCTGCCACCACATTCGCCTTAACGGGGTGATAGACAACACTCATATCATAATTTTGCAATAATTCAAGCCACCTTCTTTAGCAAATATTAGATCCTTCTGATTAAACGCATAGTGCAAATTTTTGTGGTCGGTAAACACTTCTACATGAACACCGTACAAATAGTATTTCTAAATCTTTAAGGAAAATACAATTGTTGCTAATTCAAGGTCATGGGTAGGATAAATCTCATGAATCTTAAGTTGCCTTGAAGCATAGGAAATTACTTTCCCATTTTCTAGAAGCATTCATCCTAACCCAATTCTAGAGAAATCACAATAAACCATAAAACCATTTGTCCCTTACAGAAAGTCAACACTGAAGTTAAAGTAAGTCTGTCCTTTAAATCTTGAAAACACTTCTCACATGCTTCAGAGCATATGAACTTAATCTTCTTTTGAGTGAAAGTCGTCAAAGGATAGGCAATAGAAGAAAACCTCTCAACAAACCTTATGTAGTAAGTGGCTAAACCCAAGAAACTTCTAATATCCGAAGGAGATAGAGGTCTTGGCCAAATCTTGACCACATCCATGTTAATAGGATCGACCTCAATAACCTTGCTCAAAATAATATGACCTACAAACTACAGTGACCTTAATCACAACTCACATTAGCTAAACTTTCCAAAAAGTTGCTGGTCGTTTAGATTTTGCAACACAATGCTTAAATGATCAATAAGCTCATCCTCACTCCTTGAGTGAATCAATATGTCTTAAATGAACACAATAAAAAACATGTCAACATATTGTCTAAACACCCTATTCGTCAAACCCATAAATGCCACCGGAGCATTAGACATACTAAACGACATCACCAAAAATTCATAATGACCATATCGAGTTTGAAAAGCTATTTTTAGAATATCATATTCTTTCACACTTAATTGGTGATAACCCGACCAAAGGTCAATCTTAGAGAAAAATCTTACTCCTTGAAGTTGTTCAAGAAAATAATCTATCATTGGAAGATGATACATATTCTTAATGGTCACCTTGTTCAACTAATGATATTCAATACACATACAAAGAGAACAGTCTTTCTTTACTTTGTCAGATGAAACTGCTATCCAACAAATCCTTCAATTGTTCTATTAACTCCTTTAGTTCTGTAGAGGCACACATTAAGGAGGAATAGAAAGAGGTTGCGTATCTGGGAAGGTTAATATCGAAGTCTATTTCCCTTTCAGGAGCAATACAGGGTAAATCATCTGGGAATACTTCTGGAAACTCATTAACAATAGGGACCGACTCAAGAGTAGGGGTTTAAGAATCTACATCCCTCACCCTCACTATATGCTAAATGCAACCCTTAGAAATCATCTTTCTAGCTTTAAAATAAGAAACAAACTGACCTTTAGGCATATAATTTCCTCTTTCCACTCTAGGATAGGCTCATTTGGGAACCGAAACTTGACTACACAAGTTATACAATAAATAGAAGCATAATATGAAGCAACTAATCCATACCAAGAATAACATCAAAATTTAGCATATCAAGCTCTACCAAATCAACAAGCATAACTCTATGGGACAAGGAAACGAGACACTTTTTATAGACCCTATTAGCTACAATAGAATCACCAACATGAGTAGATACAAAAAACTGATCTAACAACAAATCTGGAAGAACATTAAACCTCATAGCAACATATGGCGTCACAAAATACAAGGTAGCATCGATATCAAGTAAAGCATAAAGATCATGTTGGAAAACTTTCAACATATCGCTAACCATATTGGGAGAACCCTCTTGCTCACCACGAGTCTAGAGTGCACATAATCGATTTTGCTTAGGAGCATTCGAACCCGAACCACTAGGAGGAGCTTTATTTGCCAACCTTCCTTTAGCCATAGGCATTGGGAAATCCCTCATCTTGTGCCTACTTTTACCACAACTAAAGCAACCATCCATGCCGCTTGGACACTTACCCTTGTGCTTCTTCCCAAACCTAGTACAAGTGGTCATAGGCAATGAAGATCAACTCCCATTCCCTTCACGAGGCTTAGGGTTAGACACCCTATCATTCTTTAACTTATGAGGAGCAATGGAAGAACCTTGAATTGATAACCTTCATTGATACCTAGGACGACCATGTCCATCAGATCTTGCATGAGAGAAATTGCCATCACCGGTCTTCGCTCTCTTTGTCTCCCTAGACTTTTCCTTAAATTTCTGTTCTTTAATTTATTGAGCATAAACAATAAGAAGAGAGATAACCATGTCACCAATGAGCATGGCGGTACGACATTCTAAAACCACCATACCTGATAAACCCAAAACGAACTTACTTCTCCTTCCCTAGAATCAACAATCATTGAAGGGGCATATTTAGACATTTACGTGAACTTCAAAGCATATTTCCTCACAATCATACTTCCTTGACGAAGGATGATGAACTCAAGCACCTTAGCTTCCCTCATCTCAAAGGGAAACCTATCAAGAAAAGTAGGCAGAAACTTCTCTGAATCAAGAGGACACACATCTTCCGGTCTCCCCTATATCCATTAGTTGTACCATACTTAAGAAACACCTTTATATTGATAAGTGGCCAACACCATTTTTTCCACCTGCATCACTCCCACGATCATCAATACCTTGTGGACCTCATGAATAAACTCATGGGGATCTTTCTTAAACTTAGAACCATGAAACTTTGGAACGTTCATCCTAGTGAAGTCCCTCACTCTTGATACCATCGTACCCACATTTGGGTTCACGAGAACCGCAACCTCTCTATTGTCTTGCGCCATCATGGTTTGATCCAACACTTGAAATGCAGCCCTAAACTCTGCATTAGACACTTGCTCAGCCAAAGGATCGACCGGAGCCTGAGGAGTTTAGGAAAGAGCTTCTTGTTTCAAATTCACCCTCATATTCCTTCTAGAATAAGCTTTTTGAGTAGCATTGTCTTGGAAAGAATCAGATAAGGATTAGGAGAGAGACCTTATACAGTTAAACTCTATGGAACAACTTTAGAGTAATGAAAGCAGCGGAGTTTCCTAAACAAATTGTAGCCTCTCATTCATAAATGTGGCACGCTACACACTCATGAAAAAGACTCTACTAGACGTGGCTTGTGAGACATCCTAGGACCATTCCAAACGTTGTGCGGTGATTACCAAGTCTGTTGCGACCCCGAGATACACCCTAGATGTAACATGGCATATAGGACCCCGAGAGACCCCATACAAGCCATTTAGAATTCATAAATATAATAAATAGAACATAAGAAGTAAAAACAATATTTCAAATTTAATCATTTGATAAAATAAATGCGGAAGTCTAGACACTTGGTCTCAATAGCCATCTAATATAATAGAATAGAATGGTGCCTATCACATACGTCATGTCCAAAATTGTAAAGGTAGACAGAAACTGAAAACAATATAACTCCATCTTGGAATGCATGAGGACTCACCAATGCTCGGGAAATCAACCATGCCAACCTCTAGTCACGAAATTGAAAACCTTGAATATCGGGCCCTATATTTGGGAAAAATGTAGGCAATAGTATGTGTTAGTACAAAACCATGTACAAAGTGTGATAGCCATGCATTAAACATTTAAATCATGGTAAAACGGGACATTTCATGACATGCAATTGACCAAGCTAAAACATGATATAAGAAGAGTTAGAAAACATAATTCACAAAACATGGTTAATGCAAGCTAACATCTTAAAAACCTTCGAACAGATATGAGATACTTCTTAAAGTAACCTTAGTTTATTAATATTATGGTAATTAGCCTTAACTGATATAGAGACTACGTGAGCTATAATATGATCCTCGGTGTCTCCCACACCGAAAAGCGTTGTCCTACTTGCTAGGGTAAAGACCATGAACTTCTAGCTTAAGTCGATCCACTAGCTAATGTATATCTAGACAATCAATCTATGGGGCCACATAGGTAATGGATAAGGAGATTGCTACTAGAAACCCAACCTTTACTAATGGGAGAGCGTCCATCACAATATCTTCTTGGTGCTAAGAATAAATCCCACGAAGTAGTCATTTCTTACTTTTTTTCAATATCCATGGAAGGGCACATCATCTTTTCAATCCAAGATAGAATCCTTTCTATGTAATACAACGTTTCACAAACATGAATCATTGTGTATATGAGAAATCCTTTCAACAACACAACATTGACATAATCAATGATACTTTACTCTTAAAGCATCCTTAAAACATTTACATAGTTCGCATAAGAACATGCTTAATTTCATAATCTCCTCTCCATAATTCAAACCCATATTACATCATCATAATTAGAAAACATGGGGATTTGATGGGTTCATGGGGGAATCATCATAAATTAATAGTATTTCATCTGTTCATGCATAATAGAACATAATTCTATCATTTAAATCAATAATCAAGAAAACCCATGCCAATTGAAGAAAACCCTAACTAAATTGGGGATTTCTAACTTTGAAAATAGGAGAATTTTTAAAGTCCATGAATGGAAGGAGTCCATAGTTTTAAACCATCATACCTAAAATCCAAAATGATTATATTCAATGATGACAATGGAAGCTTGCCTTAAAACCCTAGATTGAATCCTTTTTGTTCTTCTTCATGTTTCTGGAGAGAGAAATATTTTGGGGAGGGATTTGATTTTCTTTTCTGATTTTGAAAGAATATGTTGAATGGGCAAATTTTGGGGGTTAAAACACTTCTATAGAGGTCTTAAACATAGGAAAAATGACATAGTATAGGAATAAAATAATTAGGAAAAGACCAAACTACCCCTAAACTTAACTTCTAGCCCCCACAGACAGAACACTAACAACGGACCGTGGTCAGGATGACGAGACGTCTTACACGAACGACGCTCGTGGTCAGTAACATATTTTTTGGCCAATAACCCACGGGACCGCCAACCATGCACCGTGATCTGACCGACGATTCGTTGGTCAAGAAGTGGTTTCTTGGCTTCCAAAGGTTTTTGGAGTGACCAGTCCACAGACCACCCTATGGTCCGTGGTACTATCCATGGGCCATGGTTGGCCCTCATTGCTATCACTTGTAACTTTCTGAAATTTGCTAGGTTGCCTTTTTTGAATCTGGGGTGTTGCAATAATTCTATATAAAATTCAAAAATAAAATACAGGAAAATTTGGCCCGCTAATCACTTTTATAGTTAGGTCATATGGTTCATAGGAATTCCTACTACCTATAGATACCTTTTGTCAGAAGAGCTTCTTCAACTTGGCTTATGAATCTTTCTATGGGTATGTACTATAACTCGTAGAATGTAACGTTCCATGGCCCTTGCTGGTATCTCATGGTTTTATGTATAGGGACTCAATTCTCTGTCTTTACTATGATTTGTACTTAGGACTCATTGAAGCTCCTACGACCTGTAGTAATGTCTCATTGTTTACCACATAGCCCTACTTTTCATTACTTTATTCCACGACTCAATTCTACGGCTCGTAGAAAATTCTATGGCTCATAGGTTGAGTCCTCAAATACCTTTTTTCCCATCTTGACTGGTCCAAACTCTATTTTCCTGCTAAATACAAGTAAAATACCTTAATGTCTAATAACAAATGCTTAAGAAACATACAAATCATCAAGTTTTAAGCATTTTAAGTACCATAATTTTGTGTTACATGAACACCCTCTACTTAAAATCATAGCTTGCAATCAAACAACACTACTAACTCTAAATGACAAAATGCAAAGTCAACTAAAACTTTTGCAATAACACAATATTTTTCTCAACAATCAATCCTTCATTATCTATTTTAAGCACAATTAAATTAGTAAGTTCAACAACAATTTATTACATGCAGATCATTTTATGATATAAACATACCAATAGATACATTCACAGGCACAGATAAAAATCACCAAGATACCAACTCTTCGACAAAGAAACTTATGCCCTTACAACAAAGAAATCCCTTTGTTCAAATATATATTGATTTATAGTTCAATTTGAGGGACTCACTATATGCTCACTTCAAAACTGAAGTCAATACAATACATGAAAAATGTCATAGGCTTGCCTTTAATTTCAATACATAGACTATCTAATAGTTAAATTAGGACCACTATAGAACTTTCTTATCATGTAAGGTTGGCTCATGGTCGGGTGTAGTATATTTTTATTTCAAGTGACTTTTCTGCCCACCATGACGTTACATTGGCTATTTTCCTCTTTTAAATCAAATTCGAGTATCACCTTAATATTTCTTTCTCCTCATTGTTCATTAAACCTCGAGTGTGGCTGACTTTCTTTTCATTTTCATTTTAACTTATCTCAGCTTTTCCGTACATTTTTTCTCAACTAAATACATAAATCTTTTGGTGCCTCTTTCTTTTCTTGTTTTTCCCCTACAGAAGCCAGTCTCAACTTAGACATTTAGCATTAGTTGAGGTGCATGATGTCCAAGAATTGAAAAGGGACAAAACAAAGGTTAACAATTATCACGAGGAAGGTGAATTAGGTAAATAGAAAGAATGGTCTAATTTAGGCTCAACAAATTGGATCGAATGGAGAATTTTCATTTGGTTGGTTGGCTTTAGGCTTTAGTGGACTTAATTTCAACAATGGCCTAAGGTCCTTTCTCAATTAACAGTTAAATCACCCTAGAAAAACTAACGGGGAAAATTTGAGATTGGCATATACCGTACAAAGGAACAACTAACCTCAAACACATGGCACATTGTTTTTACTATCATATTATCAGTGTATCTGGATCATGCTTTAGCTTAAGTCATGTTATCTAATTTTTTCCAATTATATCATTTAAAGATCCTACAGAGTTAACTTATAAATTACACAAACAAAAAAAATGGGAGTGGTGTCAATTTCATGCGCTATTGCCATCATGCTTTAATTTCTAGACTACTATTAGAATTTACATCCTAAACATGCTGGTTTAATAGAAATTAAATAGACATGGGGAAAAAGAACATATGCAAGAAAACCCTATGGCATAATTTGAGTGTTAGTGTTAGTCAGAGTTCACCCTTCACACTCTTAATAGATTCACCCCCACCATCACAAAAAAGAATGTTCATTGTCCCCTATGCCTAGAAAATAAAGGTTGGAAGATGAAGACAAATATGTGGCGCTTAAGCACCCAAAAACTAGACCGAGGCAGGTAGGTCCATTAATAGGGACCCTAGTGCACCAATATTTTCCTCAGTAGTAACATACGAGATGCAATCACTGACATCCTCAAAAAATAATATGAGGAGAACCATCTATAGTGCCCCTCGAAGATGATTCTCTAGCTTTTAACTCTTAGATTCTCTATAACCTCAACTATTCTTCACCTATAGATTTTCACTGAGCAACCTCAAAATTATGCAAATTTTTATTTCCCGATCAACATTATCATCAGTAGGCCATGTGTTGTTTCGATCAACATAAGAGTAGTCATAAT
The DNA here is from genome assembly GCA_029007595.1 of Solanum commersonii. Lineage (NCBI taxonomy): Eukaryota > Viridiplantae > Streptophyta > Magnoliopsida > Solanales > Solanaceae > Solanum > Solanum commersonii. The sequence goes on from JAJTWQ010000136.1 coordinate 1,268,584, forward strand.
CACCAAATGAGGTTGTCTAAATTTCAAGTCTAACATTTACAAGTGAGGGATTCAGTGCATAAGAACCAATAACAACCAATGCATCTCCGTCAGCCAGGAGTGTGTCGAGCTCATTCTAGAACCCCAAAAGATATATACTCGATGTAGTATAGGGTCGGGCTAGCATCCTCAGCTCGAAGGCATCTATCCTCCGTTGTTTTTTTGAGTGTTATCCATAATAAAAACATGCATCCTTGCCTCTTTATCCTCAAAAACCTACCTCATCCAAGGCTGAAGGTATGCAACAACTTAGCCATCTGAGTCTCTAGGCACTGAATTCTCGTTATGGGAAAAGATTAAAGACCCAATGTAGTCATGGTACACGGTGTTTTATCATTTTGGTAAGAAGTACATGCCGAGCAGCCCCATCGGGCTCAATAGTACAGGCTAAAATATCTCTTTCTCCATGCTGCTCCTGTGTGGGTACCTCACCCATAGCCGACATATCAATCTGGATACCCAATCACGGTGTCGTGGGGTTCACCTCATCATGAATCAAAACAACTTCTAGTGTCTTAGTCATATAAAATAGTGCATAAATGGTAATATATGAAACCATAGTCTCTCTGCATAGGCGGAAGAATAGACATGGGAAATGAAAAGTAGTGGTCTTCCAAAACGCCCTCTCGTAGATCTCAACAATTAATATATGGGAAAAGTTGATCTCATAACCGGCTATCAAATAAGTTACCTACACAGTCGGGTCTATTGTAAGCTAATCCTCCTCCATAGTGGGAGATAGTCAGGCTTGGATAGTGGACCAGCAAAATTCCAATTGTGTAACCCCAATTGTGTAACCCCGTCGACTTCTTGGCGAAAAGGAGGAACATGACACTTATCTCTTGTTTCAAAGAAATAAGTGGCTCACGAGGGGATGAGCCTGATCCCAGAAGAGAGGTCTTTCTTTATGGTTATCAGATCTCTTTGATTGAAAAGCTAGTCGATGATGCCATAGGTCAAATGGGCGGGTGAGGCTAGAGTCCTTCACTTCACTCACTGAACTGCAACTTCCCAATTCTCAACCCCAACCTACACAAGTGTTTTTTTAACCCATATTAGGATAAGTTCTATTAGGTTCTTAGTTGTAACACCCCATAAATTAGTAGACAATACTAGGGCTAAGTGTGAGGATTAGAGCCAAGGACGAAGACTAGGGCAGTCCACTCTTACATGGGCACTGCCTCACCTTCCATGACCACCACCATGACTCGTTGGGAGGACCACGGCTCTTGGTGGGCTAGGTAATGCCTAAACAAAGCCTTCCCAAAATAGCCCCCTCCATACGAGCCACTTCACGGCTCTTGAGAAGGCTCGTGGTGGTGCCTTAGATTTTTATGTGTTAAGGGGAAGGTTGCCTAGATATTGTAATATGACCATGAGAGGCACCATTGCTCGTGGTAGGCCCCACGACTCATGGAGCCTAACGTGAAACACTTTTCACTAGACTTATAATTGAGGGTCAACTTCAAAATATGATATCTCTTAGCTCAAAACGAATTAGGTGGGCCATTACCCATCCAATTAAAGGTCTCTGAGTTCTCTTTCCAATGCAATAAGGTTTTCCCAATTCCCATCCGAAAGTAAAACGTAATGCCCAAAATAGTGAAGCAGTGTCAGGCTGAAATTTTTTCACGATCCGTTTGACGAGCTGTCGTGTTGATGACAATTCGTGAAGGCACCCTTCAGGCCATTTCGGCAGTTTCCAATCAGGGAAATTCTCGTGTCTTTTCCCAATTGTTTTAACTCAAAGCTATGTCATTTTGCCCAAGCCTACGACCCCTATTTAAGTCATTTTAAGCACAAAACTCACCCAATTATGTCATTTATTCCAAAACCCAAATAATTCTCAAAGCCTCTCAAAAAATTCTCTTTATAGAAATGCCAAAATAGAAGAAGAAAAAGAAGAAGAAGAGAAGCTGGCCAGATCAAATTCCTCCATTATTGCAAGCTTTGTGAGGGCTCTATAATAAAGGTATGATAGCTTATTCTTCCATGGGTTCTTCCATCCATGGAGTCCCCTAGATTTTCCCCAATTGTGAAGATGAACCCCAAATTCTAGTAAGGTTTCTTCCTATATTCTGGGTTATGATTGAGTATGAATCCAATAGAGTGGATATTCCTTGCTTATGATTGAATTAATAGTCAATCATGATATTATGATGAATTTGCATTGTTAACCCTAATCTAATTGATGGAATTACAGTAATGTGGGTTTATGCCTTGTGAAGGGAAATTGAGAATTTATAAGTGATCTTCTAGAATTGATTAATGACTACTAATTATTTAAGGAATAGAAACATGTAAACATGAATCGAACTAGAATAAGGTATATGTGATGGATCATGACTATTAAGGGTTGAGATTGAACCTTTATGATGATATATGACTAGAATCACTTAATAATGAAGTATGTCATTAGAATACCTTGTAATCTAGGTTCATAGGATGCTTTTAAAGAGTAGAGCTATTAAGAGTAAAGACTCATAGTTATGAATTTTGACTTCTAAGGTTTTGAAGGTAAAGCTAATATGATGAATTATGTATGTTGAGGGCCTAAGAGGGAAGGTTACTTGATGATGGCAGACTATTAGATAGAATTGTTGTGGAAAGACTTTACTGACCTAATCTACCTCATGAATGTTTGAATGCATAAAGTGATAGAATCACATGAGTTAAGATGATATCCATGTCTAGTGCTTGAACCCTAACTCCGATAATTGAAAGTAAGTCTTGAACTTCAAGGAGGTTAATTATGAGATTATGCTTATAATAATTGAACTATTTGAATCACGTTATCGTCCATGTCTAATGTAATAACTCTAGATGTGTTTATTGGGTATGATCTATGGTCCTTGAAGGACAGAGTATGAGAATTATGTATGACTATGAGATTATTTTTTTCTATGCTTTATGAACACTTTAAGAGTAAAGTGATTACAATTTTGATCTAGTTGGTGTGTTTTTGAATGTTATTCTCATACACACACCTAGGTATGAATATGATATGATGTGAGTATTTTCCTCACACTATGATGATTCTAAGGTTAAAAGACTAGTCTCAACTAATGAATCAATATGAAGAAATGGATGGTGAAAGATTATTCTCACGCATGATCTAATGAGCTATTGTATGATCTATGTTGGATTGAGTGTCAAGACATTCTTCCATAAATATGAATATAAGTCAAGACTTAATATGCACTCAAATGGGAATTATGCTTAGCACCGAGTGGATATTGATATGAGATGGAAGCTCTCCTGTTAGTAAAGGTTGGGTTTTCTACAGAGGCTCTCCCGTTAGTAGAGACTGAGTTTTCCAGAAGTTATCCCCTGAGATGGAAGTTCCCCCGTTAGTACAGGTTGGGTTTCTAGTAGCAATATCCTTATCCCATAAACTATGTGCCCTTATAGGTTACTTAGCTATTGGATCAACCTAAGCTAAGAATATGGTTCTACTTTAGGGAACTAGAACAACAAATTTTCAGTTTGGGTGATATACCGTGAGTTTACGGTATTTTTTAATACATTTCACGTAAGAGTTGTGTGTGTCTAGGGACATTTTGTATTAGAACTAATGATTTTTGTGCTATACTTGCAGAAAATAGACTTGGATGAGGTTGAGAAAGACATCAGCTGCATTTTTGTAGAAGGATCCATCTACGGAGGTGACCTACAAACCATAGGTCATGTCACGATCTATAGGTTGATATCGTAGATGGAGCATCAGGGAAGTCGTGACAAAGTGTGGAACCACAAAAGCCATTGACGGACCGTAGGTCGACCTATGGGCCATCCTGCACGTCCGTCATTTGTATCAGAAAGTTTGAGTTCCAGTACCTGATGAAAAATTCTAAGTCTTGAGCCATGAGAAGGGACACACAGATCGTAGGTCGACCTACGGTCCATGTTGCAGGTCCATCGTTTGCATCTGGAAGTTGAAGTTTCCAAGAGTTTGAGAATTTGTCTAAGTCCTGAGCTACGGAAGGGACCTATGAACTATAGGTTGATCCACAGTCCGTATGTCAGTCTCATCGATTAAAGTTGTGTCCAGCAGTTTATTTCCTTATTTTGGTTCCTTTTTGTTTAAGACTATGTTTTCTATAAATAGGGTATGTAAACCTCATTTTGGGGGGTTAGCCACTAGTTTTTAATTCTAGTTCTTGGGAATTAACTTGCAAACATTAGCAATTTTAATTCCTAATTTTGGTTTATAAAGATTCTTGCTTTGAATTTCAATTGGAGATTATGGGTTTCCTCTATTCATTACGTAAGTTCATGAATTCTTCTTCTAACAATATGAAATGTGTTGTTGCTAGTATGGGTAACTAAATCCACAACTAGGGTTGTGGGAACCATGAGCGATTAATAAAATATGAATAGTAACTAAGTAATTCTTGAATAGTGTTGTTGAATGCATTGATAATTCATTTGTTTAGAAGTCTTTTTAACGGTTGCAACGTTAGAACACGCCTTGTTTCTACTTGCCAGACCAAGGAGGTAGTTAATAAGAAAAGAATTATCAACATAGATTTAGTATGGTACTATCTAATAGTCTAATGTCAATTGGTGCGAGGGTGAAAACTAAGCCATACATTGATGTGATGTCTAATATGAGGGAAAGGTAAGGGTTAGTAAATTATAAATACGTAGATGGATCAAGGTGCTACGTAAAATTCTCTATTTGCTGGACGAAGGATTTAGGGATACATAACTTACCACTTTGCATGTAATACACTAGGAAATGATTGCTATTACTAAGATTATCGCGTTATGAGCTTGTGGGGAACACATACACCCTAGTTACTTTCTCTCATTGATAACAACTAAAGTTCGAATCTTGCTCACTTATTCTCGGAAAAACAATTAGTTATTTGTTACATAAAAACCCCCTTTACTTACTGTCTCAAAAATACGTTAATAACAATTTTGGCATCGTTGCTGGGGAATAAGGCTTTTAAATTACGTTTAACTACATTATTGAACTTTAGTCAATTATTTCCTAATTTTAATCTTTCTTTTGTTTTTGTTTTTGTTTCTCTTAGTTTTCTACTCAAGTATATGTCAATTAGATAGATTTCAGGCAAACCATTTACCCGATACGATCCAAAGTTCAATAGAACTTTAAGAAAAATGAATAATTATGGGGTCCTAACCAATCCAATCGCAAGAAATTTAGGTGATGGAGTTGAGTTTCAACCTCCTGGGATTGTTAATGAGAATGCTCAGGGTCATGGTGATAATCTACTTGGAGACGCACTGAGGGTACAGGTCCCACCATAACCAAGGTTCCGAGAAAACTATAGGGTTGACTTCAATACCATTGAATCGAAATGACCTATTATTCTACCTTTGCTACCTACGAGGCATACATTCGTGGTGACTAGTAGTCTGATGTAGATCCTTACAACGAGGGGTTTGTTCTCTGGTTTGGCATAAGAGGATCCACATGTGCACACGGCCAAGTACATGAGTGTTTGCAAGAGTTGTGTGGGTCGACCCAAAATTGACATGTATGTCATTGGGTTGAGAGTATTCCCTCTTTCATTGATCGGTGATGCTACTGTGTGGTTTTCTGATATCTTATATAACTTGATTTACACATGAGATCAACTGCATAGGGTATTCATGGAAAAGTACTTCCCAGTGTAAAAGAAGTTGAACCATAAAGATAAACTCAACAACTTCATGGCACTACCTATAGAGTCTATGAGTAGTTCATGGGATAGGTTCACTGCATTCATAAGAGATGTTCCAAATCACCGCATTGATGATAAGTCGCTGAAGGTATACTTCTACCGAGGTTAGGATGATAATACTAGGTTCTGCTTGATATTATTGCTAGAGGTTCATATGGTGATTGCACTTTTGAGTAGATCACTGAGAAATTGAAGAAAATCTCTTGTAATAATAGAGCTTGGAGCACTAGAAAGTCAAATACTGGGAGAAGCACTTTTGCAGTTCAAGCTACACCTCACCAATCTTCCAATGACATTCATGAGGTGATGGCTTAGATGAGGACCGAACTGGGGTTGGTATTGAAGCATGTGAGCGGAGGTGACAAAAAGGTAAATGTTGTGAATTATATGACTTGGAATACACCACCAGTTGAGGAATGCTACTATGAAAAGGAAAATTATGTGGTGAATAATAAGATGGGGGGTTTCAGAGCCAACGCCCAAGGTACCAATACAGATAGTTGGCGCCAAGGTCAAGGAAACCAAGGTCAGATCTATTGCAACTACAACCGAGAGAGTCAGTATTTCTGGGATGGGAACTACAATTGTGACAAAAGCTACAATCGAAACAACTATAACAACATAAATGATATGGTTGGGCTCTATGTTCCTTCTCAATATTAGGAATCTGGTAATAAGGAAGCTGGGGGTAATATTTCATGTATTGAGGATATTGCAAAAGATGATGAAGCGGTTTGATTCGATTGATGCGAATGTGAAGGAGATGCGAAATGACTTATCTGGTATTGGTGAAAAGGTTGATGCTTATGTAGTGTATATCAAGAAACTTGAGTAGCGGATGAATCAGTTGTCCACTACAGTAAACCCGTGTCAGCCTGGCACACTTCCTAGCAACACCATCCAAAATCCAAAGAATGATGGCCATTGTATGGCAATCACTACTTAAGTGGGAAAGCAGACCATTGATCCACCTATGTTATTTGAGGTTGAAATTTTGGTTGAGAGAGATGATAAAGAGATTGAGGTTACTCGAGAGTCCAAAAATGCTACAGAAAAGGAAGCAGATAACCCAAAAAGTTATTCCCATGCCTCGACCTCTACTTCTATTCCCACAGAGGTTAATTAAGAAGAATGAAGAATGGAAATACCACATGTTTATCATTATATTGAAACAACTTTCCATCATTATTTCGTTGATAGAAGCTTTGGAGCAAATGCCTGGGTATGCGTACTTTATGAAAGATTTGGTGACAAAGAAAAGAGCTGTGGGTTTTAAAGATGATGATAGATAGCAAAATTATAGTTCTATTGCTACAAGGTCTCTTGTGCAAAAGAAGGAGGATCCTGGTGCTTTCACTATTTCTTGTACCATAGGGTTGCTGTATTTTGCAAAGGCGTTGTGCGATTTAGGTGCTAGTATTAATCTAATGCCATTGGTTATTTACAAGAAGTATGGTTTATGGGATCCAAAACCCACTGCGATACGATTGCTCATGGCCGATAGAACTGTGAAGAGGCCCATTGGTTTGCTCTAAGATTTACTTGTGAAAGTGGAGTCTTTTATCTTTCCAGCGGATTTTGTAGGCATCAGGTTGTGAGGTTGATTTTGAGGTTTTCATTATCCTTGACAGACCATTCCGTGCCACTTGGCGCACCTTGGTCGATATGGAGAAAGGGCAGATAAAGTTCCGATTGAATAATGAAGACATAACTTTCAATATCCATAGATCCATAAAGCAGAGTAGTGAGTTCAAGTCGGTATCAGTGGTGAATCATATTGTAGAGAGTGGTTCTGAGGTGTCTATTGAAGAGAGGTTGGGTGGTGATTAACTAGCAGCGGTAATAATGAATTTTGAGGGTGATGGTATTGAAAACTAAGATGAATTGGTCACTACACTTGGCAGGTTCAAATTTCATTCAAAACTAAAGTGATTGGAGTTAGACAAGAAGAATCGAGACTCTCCACCCGCATGACCATCTATTGAAGAGGCTCCAAAATTGGAGCTTAAGGCCCTACCATCACATTTGAGGTATGTATTCTGGGGGAGAGATGGTACTTTATCGGTCATCATTGCAGCATAATTGAATGTGACACAAGTTGAGGTATTGGTTTCCGTGTTGAAGCGGTTTAAGTGGGCTATTAGGTGCATTATTGCAGACATTACTAGGATCCCTCCTGACATTTGTTCTCATATAATCCAACTCATGCCGAATCACAAGCCTAGTATCGAGCACCAGATAAGCCTAAATCCACCTATGCAGGAGGTAGTGAAAAAAGAAAATCATCAAGTGGTTGGATGTTGGAGTTATTTATCACATTGGAGATAGTAGTTGGGTTTGTCCTATTTAGTGTGTGCCTAACAAAGGTGGGAAGACTGCGGTTCCGAATGTGAAAAATAAGCTTGTTTCAATGCGGCCCATAACTGGATGGAGAGTCTGCATGGACTACTGGAAATTAAATGTTTGGACAGAAAAGGACCATTTCCCTATGACGTTCATAGATCAGATGTTGGACCAACTTGTTGATAAGGGCTGGTATTGTTTTCTTGATGGTTATTTGGGTTACAATCAGATTTCCATAGCTCCGAAAGACCAGAAAAAGACCACCTTTACTTGCCTTTATAGGACTTTCGCCTTCAAACAGATGCCATTTGGGTTGTACAATACTCCAGCAACACTTGCCTTTATGGGACTTTCACTTTTAAACGAATGCCATTTGGGTTGTGTAATGCTTCAGCAACCTTCCAGTATTGTATGATGTCAATATTTCCTAATATGGTGGAGGACACTACTGAGGTATTTATTGATGATTTCTTTGTTGTAGGTGACTCTTTTGATCGTTGTTTAGACTATCTGTACGAAGTACTTAAATGGTGTGAAGTGTGAATGTTGTGCTTAATTAGGAAAATTGCCACTTCTTGGTGAAAGAGGGGAGAGTTCTGGGTCATTGAATTTTTGAGAAGTGTATTGAGGTTGATAGAGGGAAAGTAGAGGTAATAGAAAAGCTTCCACCACCTATTTTTGTTAAAGGTGGTAGAAGGTTTCTTGGGCATGCAAGTTTCTATAGGAGGTTCATCAAAAATTTCTCCAAAATTGCACATCCATTGTGCAAATTTCACGAAAAGGTGTGTAGGTTTGATTTTGATGAAACTTGTCTGAGAGCATTTAGAGAGTTGAAGGAAAAGCTAGCTTCTGCACATATCATTATTTTGCCATATTAGGGGCAACCGTTTGAGGTAATATGTGATGCGAGTGGACTGGCACTTGGCATGGTATTGGGACAGAGGCAAGAGTAGATGCTTCATCCTATTTACTATGCCAGCAAAGCAGTAAATATGGCTCAAAAGAACTATACAGTGACTGAACAAGAACTTCTTGCGATGGTTTTCGCATTTGAATTTTTTTTATCCTACTTGATTCGTACAAAGGTCATAGTGTCTACTGACCATTCTGCATTGAGGTATTTGCTGGCTAACACAGATGCAAAACCGAGGTTAACTAGACGGGTGTTGTTGCTGCAAGAGTTTGACTTTGAGGTGAAAGATAAAAAAGGGACAGAAAATCAGGTTGTTGATCACTTGTCCAGATTAGAGGAAGAATCTATGCTAATTAATGATGTTTTTCTAGATGAACAAGTATTGGTTGCTTCTCATGATCTGATTCATTGGTTTGCAGACTTTACTAACTATTTGGCAAATGATCTGGTGCCATCGGATTTGTCGTTCCACCAAAGGAAAAAGTTTATGCATGATCTCAAGAAGTTCTTTTGGGATGAGCCTTACTTGTACTGTAGTTGTGCTGATTGGATTATTTGTTGATGTGTGCCCGAGGTTGAGATGTTGAGTATACTGAGGCGTGTCACTCATTCCCTGTTGGTGGGCAATATAGTGGTATTCAGACAGCACATAAAAATTTGCAGTGTGAGTAATACTGGCCTACTATCAACCAAGATGCTCATGATTTTGCCAAGTCTTGTGACCATTGACAAAGAAAAAGAGGAATTTCAAAGAGGCAAGAGCTTCCTATGATTTTGATATTGGTGATAAAGTTATTTGATGTATGGGGTATTGATTTTATGGGTCTGTTTGTGATTTCATATGGGATGAAGTATATTCTTGTTACGGTTCATTATGTGTTGAAGTGGGTGGAACCAATTGCACTTTCAAACATTGAAGGTAAAGATGTCACCACATTCGTGAAAAATAATATCTTCTCCAGATTTGGTACACCTAGTGCGATTATCAGTGATGGAGGTTCCCATTTCTGTTATAAGTTGTTTAAGTCTCTACTTGAGAAATATGGTGTCCTTCACAATGTAACCACTCCTTACCATCCGCAGTCTAGTGGGCAAGTTGAAGTGTCTAACGGAGAGATCAAGAAGATTTTGGCTAAGACTGTGAATGCGAATAGAACCGATTGGTGAAGGAAGCTTGATGATGCTCTATGGACCTATCGCACCATATTCAAGACTCCTATAGGTATGTCCCCCAAACAACTTGTTTATGGGATGTCTTAGAGGGAGACTTTATTGCGTTGGTTGGCCCGTCACCTCGCTACAATTGGAGAGCGTGCCGAGTGGGTCACCCCCCGTGTGTAGGCATCAGGTTGGCCACTTTGACTTTTGTGGCCAAAATCTTCTAGCTATTGGTTCAAAATAGAGTCTTATATGTAGGCAGACAATGTTCTTACTTGGGACCACGCACTCATGCTTGCAGCCCTAGTTTCTGGTTTTGAGATGGATTTTACCCACATGATCATTGTGGAACACGAGAGGGACTTTAAGGCCACCACCACTTACCCCTTTTAATGTCTCATATTTAAGTTATGCAGGGATTCTGGAGCACCGATTTGGCATTGTGATAAGTTGATCCAGGCGACTAAGACCCTGGATATAGGCCTGATTCGAGACTAGGCAAATATGGCAGCACCATGCAGAGAGCTGCAGGTCAAGATAACTCCAATGGGAGTAGACTTTATGATTGATGTGGAGTAGATATAGGTTGATGATCCTACCCCTCCAACCCCTACTGAGGATGCCCCAGATTCTCATTCTCCGGCCACCAGTGAGGCCCCGAGCGCCTCTAGAGCCACTCACTTTTCAAGGTCTGTTGCCGTGCCCTCAGCTTGAGTCTGAAAGTTCGAGACACAGATGGCTACCCTATTGCAGCTTATGCGACCATGGATGTGGCATGCTATAGCAGAGTCCAAGGGTAAGATGGAGCAGCGAACGACGCACATGATGGATTAGAAGGTCCACACTGTTAATAACCACCTGGAGGCTTTTGAGTTGAAAGTCCTTGGGAGGCCGGCCCTGACCGATGATGTGACCACCCTCCAGAAGTAGGTATAGAGCCTTCATACTGATCTTACTGGACTTCTTGTTCCTCCAGAGAGGATCCCAAGTCCACCCCTACGACACCGATTGATAGTACGATGGCGGATGCACTATTCAGAGATGAGATGTTGCTTCTTGTTTCTTCCCGCTATGCTGGGAAGCGCCCCCACTCTAGTCGGACATTTGATGACACTGAGGCGTGGAGAGTTTGCAAGAGGGAGGACCACAATATTGAGGCAACCCGGATGGCATCCATAGTTGATGAGGAGACACGCAAGCAGCCTAGGGAGGTAGGATTTAGTGCCTCTAGCAGTATGAGCACTATGGATGATGCGGCAAGGGTTGATGTGTGCACTATTGATGGTGTGGTGAGGGTGCCTGATATCACAACTAAGGATGTTGTGATTGTTGATGTCAGCACTACTGAGGGTTACCCAAGTGTTGATCCAACGGGATTCGGGAAGTCAAACCCACCCACTTGTTGATAGGTCTTCGGCGCTATGCACCACAGGTTTGTTTCACCCAATCCTTTATTCTTTACTTTTTGGGCATTGGGGACAATCCCACTATATTTTTTTAGGGGTCGGTTAAATGGATTGTGATAGGGTGAAGTCTGACTAACCCAACTCATAATCCTCTCTTGGGGTTTTCTTGCCTATGTTGTTTTCCCCTTAGAGACTCTTTTAATTTTTGTTGAACCGGTATGTGTTAGGATTGTATGTGTAGAAGCATCAGAAAGAATGAAACATGATGGAATAATCAAGAATGAAGACTAATACCCGTCCAAAATTTGTGATATGTTCTAAAATATGTAGGCTAGAATGAGTTGAATGTGTTGGCTTTAAGTATGACATGATAAAGAACCAATTTGATTTCATGACTTAAGCTAAAACTCGAACTGGGTAATCTGATAATCTGATAATAAAACAAGGTGCCAAGATTGTGTTAGAATAGTTTAATGTTTAGACAAGTTTTTGCTAATCTAGAACTTGCCTCGTTGGTCCTACTAGGATAATCTTGGCTAGAAGTTGGGAAGTGAACATAGGCCATTGTTCAAATTAGTCCACTTAAGCCTAAAATTATCTAACCAAATGGTAGCATTATTCCCTTTTGATCCAAATATTTGAGCCTAAAATTGACCATTTCATTTGATTCACATAGCTGACCTTCCCTTAAAGTATTGTCTTGGCCCTGGTCCTTCCTTGGACATGTGCACCATAACTTAGGCCAAAAGCCTAAGTTGATGGTGACTAAGTGAAAAGCGACGTTGATCTTGGCCTTGGTCCGACATTGGACATTGTGCACCTCAACTAATTTAAAATGCATAACTTTAGGGTGTCTATGAAAGAGGAAACCAAATGAAAAAAAGGGTATGAAAAGAGTTTTGTGATGAAAAAAGAAAAAGAAAGAGGAAGTGATTTTGTCCAAAAAGAAGCAAAAAGAAAAACTGTTGAAAAAAACAAAACAAAAATGAAGTAAAAGAAAAAGAAGACAGTGCGAAATAAGAGTCAAAAAATCAAAAGTCACATCTGTGTTGCAAAGAGTAAGGGAAAGAAAGTGAAATGAAAAGATGCCAAAAATAGGTCAAGAAAGAGGTAAATAAGCCAATGTAATGTCAAGGAGGGCAGAAAGTCACTAAAAAGTAACCAAATGTACCACACCTGACCCTGACCCTACATTACAAGCTAAGAAAGTCCTATAGTGATCCTAGCAACTAGTTTGGAGAGTCAAAGGAGTGAAAGTAAGGGCAAGCCTATGTTATTGAGCACTAACTGTGTAATGACCCGAGAGCACCCCCTAGTCGTTACCGGTGTATTTGACCTCGAAGAGGTCTTATACAAGCCCTTAGCATTCGTCATAGCATGTATCATACAATAAAATCATGGAAAATTTAAATCTTTTACTTTGGAAGTTCAACTTCATTTCATATATGAAAATAGAATCTAACTTCGTCACAATGCACCATCAGACATATAACTATCGCAAATGGGACTTAGCCCTTACATCAATAAGAAGTCTTGCAGATAGGAAAAAGAACTAAACATAGAAGCTAGATCATAGGGTCATGTCCTTGGACTTGAGGACTCACCAACTTGGGGAAGTAACTCCAAGTGTCTTGAGAAGTAAGCTTCAATCCTCAACGACCCGAACCTAAATGACTGGGAAAAGGGAGAAAATATGGGTTAGTACAACACACGTACTAAGTATGGCTACTATGAATAAAAGGACGTTTTATTCAAAACATACTTTTTGCCAAGTAAATCCAATATGCACACAAATTAAGTATCATAGTCCAAACCAACATAATATCATCCCAACATGTAGATAGCCCAAGCAATACTAGTGCAATGCAAAGAATAGAACCCCATAACCCTATTCAAAGCCAAGTATCACATTAAGCAACTTACTTCATGCATACATTAATAAGATCATATTTCATCATAACTTACCATATTCATAATGATCATAGATAACATAGCTTCAACATACATTAGTCATAATAATCCTAATCATAAGAGAACACTACTACAACCATCTCTTACGATCCCACAAGTGCAATGTGCAAGAGAAGTCCCATACCCTCTGTTACACTATGTAGAAACCCTTAACAAAGCCCTAGTAAGAGTTCACACCTTTCATACCTTCATTTACTTTTACATTAGGGAAATATTGCAATAACCGACATAGACCATGAGAGCTAAATGGAATCCAGTGTTCTACTCCCACACCGAAAAGAGAGGGTTAACACTTGCCTAAGGTGTAATCATTCGTATATAACTATCTAGGAGGATCCACTAAGCTAGTGTCCTATTGGGCACATAGTTAAGGGTCAAGGATATTGCTTCTAGAAACCCTAACATACTAAACATGGGGATTTCCATCTCATGAGACAACACATACCGTAGGTAATTCGGACTTGCAAAACGTGAGGAAACCCATGTGGGGAGCCAGACTTGCTAAACGTGAGACCCCCATCTAATTTACATGCCCTTTCGGTGCTAAGCTTCTGGTTCCATTTTGTAATCATCTTTAGTCATAACATAAGTTCACATTAGGGTTTAACAGACCCTATCTAGACATCTTACCATAATAGCTCATATGTGTTCATAAGTGAGTAACAATCTTTTCACTTTTGAGACACTTAGCAAGTGAGTAAACCTTTCACTTTACATTAGACTACAATCATGAGAACTACCTTTCAATCATATAGTAATCATACCATAATATGCATACATACATCATAGCTAATTCAAGTGTAGAGGGTTAAGGATGAGGAAAATAGGTCAACAACACCATAATAACACATTAGGTATATCATCATTATAATCTAAGTAATTCACCTTTCATACTTGATGTAAAAGAAGAACCAACCTTCATACCTTGTTGCCCTTCATGGGACATCCACACTTCAATTACCAAGCAATTCGTAACCAATACATAATACAAGGTAATTCATGAAGTAATAACATAATCAACATCAATATAAGCAATTGACATATTCCCTTCATAGCCTTCAAGGCTTTATTCAAAGGCTCAACCTTAATTTCATAGAAATTGTACATAACCTAGGGTAGAATCATAATATAGACATGAATTACATAACATCACATTCAATTCATAGCCTTCAATCAATATCCAACACAAACTAGGGTGGGAATTAGGAAAAGAAGGAGAAACATGTGTCTCATAGGGAATTCTTCAATAAACAACCAATACACCATAAATTCATCCATAATTGTTCATATAAAATCAATCAAACTCAGTTTATAACATCAATTTCACTTTAGAACGAAGACCCACGTTTCTGGATTGAAACCTAAAAATTGGAGATTTTGAAATTCATCTTGAAGGGGACTCTTGGGGAAAGGAACCCCAAGAGTGATAAGCAACCATACCTTATTGACGAATTAACCACGAAATCCAAGTTGAAACCTTGGAGAGTTGGTCTTCTTCTTGAAGTTCCAATCTTCTTCAATGGAATTCTTGAGAATAGAGAGAGAGTAGAGAGAAGGAGGAACGTTAGGTTTAGATCTTTGCGGTTTTGTGTTTGAGTGATAAAAGTGAGGTAAATTGACTTAAAAATCATTATAAACATGTCCCCTAAAGTACCCTAAATACCCCTCAATTAAATGGACTCTTTAACAAAGAAAATAGATTTCTGAATTTTTGCATTTTTGTCGCGGAATAAGTCTGAGACGCGGAGCTGTTCCCTGAAGATATTTGGAAATAAATTTTGAGACAGTAGAGTCCACAACATGACCGCATCGCGAACTGAAAATTTTCTCCTTGGGGGATCAAGTGCGCAACGCGCCCTCATTCCCTCTATGCACAACCTGCAATCTTCCTTGGCAGCTTGCTTGGTCAAGGTTGGGGTCCTCCTCGGGGCCCCTTAGTGTGGTCCCGGGAAGTTGTATTCGAGCATTTTGACCTTAGGAACATATATTTATGTATTTTAAACCCTTTTCACCAGATTATACCATCATACGACACTCCCAAACCTTACCAAAACCTAAGGACACACTAGAACACATTCTTCTTTAGTTTTCGGATGTCGTGGTCGTTTCTTGACGTTTAGACTTCTGCTCTTCCAAACCCAATTAATTGCATTACTTAAGGTTTAGAAACATCATCTTAACTATTTTTAATTCATTATTCTTAAGGTGAGGCTCTAAGTTAAGTCATAAAATTTCTGGGGTATTACAATATTTCCCCCCTTAGGAACATTCGTCCCCGAATGTCACTTGGACTTTTTTCTAGGGAGACAAAGACTCAAACTAGCAGCACAACAACTAGTCACATCAACAACATCATATCATCATATCATATAGGAATTTAATCCACATCACTATGCTTAAAACTCTTTACTTCACATAAGTATAGGAGGAACTACCTTTTCCATATTCTATGAGCATCAACATATATGTTAAGCAATCAACAAGACATTTCTTTAGCAAGACAACATCAAGCATGCTCATTACAACTCTTGTGAAGACAACATCACACAGCATCTATGGCTGCAACTTCAATCATGAGAAACGAAATTCATGAAAACTTAAAATACAACTTTAAGCATGAATTTTCACAAAAATATGCACATACAAGGAAATCATGTCATAATCATCAACACATATGATTTTCAATTTATACCTAATTAAGAGAGACTACTAACCTCAACTTTGGCTAGGAGTAGGAGGAAAAAGATGAGGGTAGCGGGACTTCATGTCGGCCTCCCATATTGCACCCTCAACTAGGTGGTTTCTCCATAGGACTTTTACGGAGGCAACCTCTTTATTCCTTAACTTCTTAACTTGAAAAACTAAGATTTCGACAGGAAACTCTTCATAAGAAAATTTCTTATTCATCCCTAAACCTTCTAGAGGGAGAATGGACATCGGGTCACCTATACACTTCTTTAACATAGAAATATGGAACACCGGGTGAACCGAGGCCAATTCGATGGGCAATTTCAACGCATAAGTGACCTTTCCGACACGCTACAAGATCTCATAAGGCCCAACATACCGAGGGCTAAGTTTCCCCTTCTTACCAAACCTCATCACCCCTTTCATGA
This sequence comes from Solanum commersonii, assembly GCA_029007595.1. Lineage (NCBI taxonomy): Eukaryota > Viridiplantae > Streptophyta > Magnoliopsida > Solanales > Solanaceae > Solanum > Solanum commersonii. The sequence goes on from JAJTWQ010000136.1 coordinate 1,285,226, forward strand.
GTGAGATTTTTAAGTAGACCCAATCACCTACTTCAAATTCCAGATCTCTCTTTCTATTATCGGCATAAGACTTTTGCCAACTATGAGCCGTTTTCAACCTATCCCATATAAGTCAAACTTTTTACGTAGCCTCATAAAGTACCTCAGGACCAAGAAGAACAAATTCACCTAATTCAAACCACCCGACCGGAGATCGACACCTTCTACCATAAAGTGCTTCAAATGGTGCCATAGCAATATTCGAATGGTAGCTATTGTTGTAAGAAAATTCTATTAAAGGTTGGTGGTCATCCCAATTATCTTTGAAGTCAATGACACACGCTCTCAACATGTCCTCTAGGGTTTGGATGGTGCGTTCCGCTTGACCATCCGTTTGAGGGTGAAAGGTGGTACTAAGTTTCACATGAGTACCAAGCCCACTTTGGAAAGACCTCCAAAAATGGGAAGTAAATTGGGAACCTCTATCCGAAGTAATCGACAACGGAGCCCCATGAAATTTCACAATCTCCTTAATGTACAACTTAGCATAATCCTCCACCGAATAAGAAACCTTGACGGGAAGGAAACTAGCTGATTTAGTTAATCTATCCACAATGACCCAAATGGAATCATGTTGCCTAGGGGTTCGAGGCAAACCTACCACAAAGTCCATATTGATCTCTTCCCACTTCCAAGCGGGGGTATTAATATCTTGCGTTAGACCTCTCGGTCCTTGGTGCTCGGCTTTGACTCTTTGGTAATTTGAGCAGCTAGCCACTCTATGTCTCTTTCATTCCGTTCCACCAATAAATCTCATGTAAGTCGCGATACATTTTGGTGGCTCCCGGATGGATGGAGTATCAAGACCCATGGGACTCCTCTAAGATTGTCTCTCTTAGTCCATCCACATCCGGCACACATAATATTCCTTGGTTCCTAAGCACCCCATCTTCTCCTTAAGAGAAAGTTTCTATGGCTTTGTTGAGAACTGACTCTTTTAGTTCCATCAAAATAAGGTCAAGATGTTGCTTAGACTTCACGTCAACAACAACTGATGACTCGGAATTATGACGGACCATGACACCTCGTTTTGGGAAATTTTCATGTTGCACACCCAATTGGGCTAGCCTATGTACATCACAGGCTAACTCCTTTTTCTCTTCTTTCACATATGACAAACTACCCATAGATATACAACTCAAAGCATCCGTAGCCACATTTGCTTTTTCGAGGTAATAAAGAACACTAATATCATAATATTTTAAGAGTTCCAACCACCTCCTTTGTCGGAGATTCAATTCTTTTTGGCTAAAAACATATTGAAGACTCTTGTGGTCGGTAAACACATCCACATGTACCCCATAGAGATAGTGTCTCCAAATCTTTAAAGCAAATACTATGGCCGCTAGCTCAAGGTCATGAGTTGGATAATTCTTCTTACGTACCTTAAGTTGTTTCAAGGCATAAGCTATAACCATACCATGCTGCATGAGGACACAACCCAAAACCACTCAAAAAGCGTCATAATATACCACAAACCCTTCGGTGCGCTCCGATAAGGTCAAAACTGGAGCGGAGGTGAGCTTATCTTTCAACAATTGGAAGCTCTTTTCATAAAATTCCGACTATTCGAACTTAGACTTTTTTTGAGTTAAGGTCATTAATGAAGATGCAATAGATGACTTTCCCTCAACAAACCTCGGGTAGTAACCGGCCAAACCCAAAAAGCTTCGGATGTCGGAAGGATTCAAAGGTCTAGGCCAACTTTTGACCGTATTGATTTTCTTTGGATCAACTTCTATACCCTCACTAGAAACAATGTGACCAAAGAAAGCAACCGATCTTAGCAAAACTCGCACTTGCTAAATTTAGCATAGAGTTGGTGATCTTTGAGGCCTTGCAATACTATCCTCAAATGATTCATGTGATCATCCTCACTTTTAGAGTATATGAAGATGTCATGAATAAAGACAATAACAAATGAGTCTAGAAAATTTCTAAACACACGATTCATAAGGTCCATGAAAGCCGTCGGGGCATTTGTAAGACCAAAGGACATCACTAAGAACTCAAAATGACCATATCTTGTTTTTAAGGCTATTCGGAACATCAACACCTCTCACACTAAGTTGGTGATAACCCAACCTCAAATCAATGTTTGAAAAATAACTCCCTCCTTGAAATTGATCAAATAAGTCATCAATCCTAGGGAGTGGATACTTGTTCTTAATGGTCACCTTATTTAACTGTCAGTAATCAATACACATACGAAGAGATCCATCCTTCTTCTTCACAAATAACACTGGTGCACCCCAAGGAGATATACTACGTTGGATGAAACCCTTATCCAACAAATCTTTGAGTTGAGCTTTTAATTCTTTCAACTCCGCTGGGGCCATCCGGTAAGGAGGGATTGAAATGGGTTGTGTATCTGGCAATAAATCTATGCTGAAATATTTTTCCCGTTCGAGAGGAATCCCGGGTAAGTCATGGGAAAGACTTCCGAAAAATCCTTCACTACGGGGACCGAGTCCAAAGGAGGAATCTCAAACTCAAGATCCTTGACTCTCACAATATGATAGAGAAAACCCTTAGAAATCAACTTAAAAGCTTTTAGACATGAAATGATCCTTACCCTAGGAACGGAATTTTCTCCCTTCCATTCTAAAATGGGTTCATTAGGAAATTAAAACTTCACAATTTGGGTCCTACAATCTATGGACTCAAAACAAGCATGAAGCCAATCCATCCCCAATATAACATAAAAGTCTAACATATCAAGTTCCACCAAATCAACCAAAGTGACTCTATTGGGCAAAGATATGGGGCAATCCTTATAGACTCTTTTGACAACTATGGAATCACCCACTGGGGTAGAAACCGAAAAGGGTTTATCTAAGACATCGGGATGCATATCAAACTTTATAGCCACTAAAGGGGTTACAAAAGACAAATTGGCACCGGGATCCAACAATGCATAAAAATTTATTGAAAATACTTGCAATATAGTGGTCATAACATCTGGAGAGCTCTCTTGATCACCTCGGGATTGAAGAGAATAGAAGTGATTCTTCTTAGGAGCATTGAGATTTGGGCCACTTGCTTGTGCTTGAGCATTTTCCCTTCCTTGAGCCTTTAGCATAGGGCAGTCCCTCCTCACGTACTAAGTATGGCTACTATGCATAAAAACCATTGAAACATGCATAAAAAAACATTTTATTCAAATCATGCTTTTTGCCACGTAAATCCAATATGCACACAAATTACGTATCATAGTCCAAACCAACATAATATCATCCCAACATGTAGACAGCCCAAGCAATACTAGTGGAATTCAAAGAATAGAACCCCATAACCCTATTCAAAGCCAAATATCACATTAACCAACCTACTTCATGCATACATTCATAAGATCATATTTCTTCATAACTTACCATATTCATAATGATCGTACATAACATAGCTTCAACATAGATAAGCCATAATAATCCTAATCATAAGATAACTATACTACAACCATTTCTTAGGATCCCACAAGTGCAATGTGCAAGAGAAGTCCCACCCTCCTTTACACTATGTAGAAAACCCTTAAGAAAGCCTTATTAAGAGTTCACACATTTCATACCTTCATTTGCTTCTACATTAGGGAAATGTTGGAATAATCAACATAGACCAAGAGATCTACATGGAAACTGGTGTTTTACTTCCACACCGAAAACACTTTCCTAAGGTGTCACCATTCGTACATAGCTATCTAGGTGGATCCATTAAGATAGAGTCCTATGTGAGCACATAGTTAAGGCTCAAAGAGATTGCTTCTAGAAACCCTAACTTACTAAACGTGAGGGTTTCCATCTCTTGAGACAACACATATTATAGGTAATCCGGACTTGCTAAATGTAAGGAAACCCATGTGGGGAGCCAGACTTACTAAACGTGAGACCCCCATCTCATTTACATGCCCTTTCAGTGCTAAGCATCTGATTCCCTTTTGTAATCATCTTTAGCCATCACATAAGTTCACATTAGCCTTTAATATACCCTTATGTAGAAATCTTACCATAATAGCTCATATGTGTTCATAACTGAGTAACAATCCTTTAACTTTAGAGACACTTAGCAAGTGAGTGAACCTTTCACTTTACATTAGACTACAATCATAAGAACTACCTTTCAATCATATAACAATCATAACATAATATGCATCCATACTTCATAGCTTATTCAAGTGTAGAGGGTTAATGATGAGGAAACTAGGTCATCAACACCACAATAACACATTATGTATAGCATCATTACAATCTAAGTAATTCACCTTTCATACTTGAGTTCAAAGAATAACCAACCTTCATACCTTTTTGCCCTTTGTGGGACATCCATGCTTCAATTACCAAGCAATTCATAACCAATACATAATACAAGGTAATTCATGAAGTAATAACATAATCAACATCAATATAAGCACTGGACATATTCCCTTCATAGCCTTTACGGCATCATTCAAAGGCTCAACCGTAATTTCATAGAAATTATACATAACCTACGGTAGAATCATCATACAAACATGAATTTCATAACATCACATTCAATTCATAGCCTTCAATCAATATCCAACACAAACTATAATTAGAATTAGGAAAAAAAGGAGTAACATGGGTCTCATGGGGAATTATTCAAGAAACCACCAATACAACATAAGTTCATCCATAATTGTTCATATAACATCAATCAAAGTCAGTTTATAACAGCAATTTTACTTAAGAAAGAAGACCCATGGTTTTGGATTGAAACCTAGAAATTGGAGATTTTGAAATTCATCTTGAAGGGGCCTCTTGGGGAAAGAAATCCCAAGAGTGATAAGCAACCATGCCTTATTGACGAATTAATCACGAAAATCCGAGTTGAAACCTTGGAGAGTTGTTCTTCTTCTTGAAGTTCCAATCATCTTCAATGGAGTTCTTGAGAAGAGAGAGTGAGTAGAGAGAAGGAGGAACTTTTGGTTTAGACCTTTGGAGTTTTGTGGTTGAGTGATAAAAGTGAGGTAAATTGACTTAAAAATCATTTTGTACACTTCCCATAAATTACCCTAAATACCCCTCACTTAAATGGACTATTTAAATGAAGTAAAAATAGATTTTTGATTTTTTGCATTTTCGTCGCGGAACAGGTTTGCGACGAGGAGCTGTTCCCTTAAAATATTTGGAATTAAATTTTCAGAAAGTAGAGTCTATGACATGACCGCTTCGCGAACTGAAATTTTTCTCCTTGGTGGAGCAAGTGTGCGATGAACCCTCATTCCCTCTATGCACAACTTGCAAGCTGTCTTGGCAGCTTGCTTGGCCAAGGTTGGGGTCCTCCTCAAGGCCCCTTAGTGTGGTCCCGGGGAGTCATATTAGAATGTTTTGACCTTAGGAACATATATTTACCTATTTTAAACCATTTTCACCAGATTATACAATCATACGACAATCCCAAACCTACCCGAAACCCAAGGACACACTAGAACACATTTTTCACTAGTTTCTGGGCGTTGTGGTCGTTTCCTGACGTTTAGACTTATACTCTTCCAAACCAAGTCTAATTCATTACTTGAGGTTTAGAAACATCATTTTAACTATTTTTAAGTCATTATTCATAAGGTGAGACTCTAACTTAAGTTGTAGAATTTTTAGGGTGTTACAAATTGTACTTGAAGTTACTTCTCAGTGTGACTGTTGAATGAATCCTTGCACTCAAAATCATAATCATTCTGTGAATAAGGGATTCTGTTTGAAGTAAGGACACTACTTACATTATTGGAGAGTTGGTACCTTGGTGATAGTGAAACAGTGTATGTTGTGTGTCTATTGGTTGATCTATGTTATATCTTTATGCACATGAGTTAGCTTATTAAGTCTAAGAGAAAAGGTTTGCACTCATAAATGGAGTTGGGATAGAAAGCCATATGATTGCTTATGCTTGAATGTTTGTTTCTACACGAGTGTCGTTTAGAGTCTTAGTGCATTGCTTAAGGACAAACAACAAATTTAGGTTGAGGGTGTTCAGATAACTTGAATTTATGGTATCTTTAATATGTTTCATTTAAGAGTTGTGTGTGTCTAGATCCATTATGTATTAGAACTAATGATTTTTTTTCTATATTTGCGGAAAATAGACTTGGACGAGGTTGAGAGAGACAATAATTGAATTTCTGCATAAGGAGCCATCTACGGAGGTAACCTACGGATCATTGGTCCTTTCATGCTCTGTAGGTTGATGTCGTAGATAGAGCATCAGGGAAGTCTTGACCAAGTGTGGAACCACGGAAGCCATTGACGGACCGTAGGTCGACCTACGAGCCATCCTACACATCTGTCATTTGTATCAAAAAGTTTGTGTTCCAGTACCTGATGAAATATTCTAAGTGTGGAGACACGAAAAGGGACACACGAATTGTAGGTCAACCTACAGTCCTTTCTACAGGTCTGTCGTTTGCATCTGGATGTTGAAGGTTCCAAGCTTCTGAGAATTTGTCTATGTCCTGAGCTACGGAAGTGACCTACGGACCATCAGTCGATCCACGGTCTGTAGGTTAGTCTCGTCGATTGAAGTTGTGTCCAGTAATTTATTTCCTTATTTCTTTTCCTTTTTGTTTAGAACTATGTTTTCTATAAACAGGGTATGTAAACCTCATTTTTGGGGGTTAGCCACTATTGTTTAATTCTAGTTCTTGGGAATTAACTTGCAAGCATTAGCAATTTAATTTCCTAATTTCGGCTTATAAAGATTCTTGCTTTGAATTTCAATTGGAGATTACGACTTTCCTCTATTCATTATGTAAGTGCATGAATTCTTCTTATAACAATTTGAATTGTGTTCTTGCTAGTATGGGTAACTAAATCCACAACTAGGGTTCTGGGAACCATGAGCGATTAACAAAGTATGAATAGTAACTATGTAATTCTTGAATAGTGTTGTTGCATGCTTTGATAATGCATTTGCGTAGAAGTTTTTTAACAGTTGCAACATTAGAACTCTCCTTGTTAATACTTGCCAGACCAAAAAGGTTATTAATAAGAAAAGAATTATCAACGTAGATTTAATGTGAAACTATCTAATAGTCTAATGTCAATTGGTGCGAGGGTGAAAATTAAGCCATACATTGATGTGATGTCTAATATGAGGTAAAGGTAAGGGTTAGTAGATTATACACATGTAGCCGGACCAAGGTGCAGGGTGAAATTCTCTATTTTCCAGACTGAGGATTTAGGGATACATAACTTACCACTTGGCATGTTATTACACTAGGAAATGATTGCTATTCCTAGGATTACCGCGTTATGAGCTTATGGGGAACACATACACCTTAGTTACTTTTTCTCTCTTTCTCTCTAAGCAACAATTAGTTATTTGTTACACCCCCCCCCCCTTTGCTTACTTGTCTCGAAAATACATTGACTAAACTAATATAATCACAAGTTAAAGTTAAGTCTAAATCATATTTCTCGTGGGATTGACCCCAACCTACAAGTTGGATTCTTTACTTGATAATGATCTCTTATACTTCTTTAGGGAGGTGTAATTTGAGCGTATCAGTGGCGGTAGACATCAGATTCCATGATAAGCTCATATGGTCTATGTCGGTTAATGCTAATTCCCACAATAATAATATGATTTATGAACTATAGTTACTTCAAAAGATTTACTTAGTGTGAGTGAGAGTATGGGATCTTATTCACAAATTGCACAAGTTTGCTTTGAGGGTATTCATGGTATGTTCCTTTTATGTTCTGATGATTTATGTAATGATTATGCTTATGAACTATGCTTACGATGTATGCTTAGTTGGATTGTAGCTTGAAAGGCCTTTCCAATGAATGGGTAACTAAAGATGAGTATTCTCTTGTCTTTGATAAGTAAGCTAAGGGTGAGATTAAAAGATAGTAAGTATGAATGAGAATCTAAAGTGACTTGCTTAGAATGGGTTGGATTATGGGGTCTTGTCCATGTATTGCACAAGCTTGTCTTAAAGTGACTTATGTAGAGTTTCTCCTATGTCATGTTAAACTAGATGCATTAATTATGCCTATGTCTATGCTATTATCTCTTATGCTTAAATACTATGTCTTATGATGATGTCTCTTATGTTCATGACTTATGATGTTATCTCTTATTATTATGGTAGATGTCTTATGTTGACTATTGGCTCTTATATACACTTATGATATTATGCTAGCTATCATATTTAGCACTTTTGTACTAACGCATACTCTTGCCTACATTCTCATCAAATGTAGGGTTCGGCAATTTTGAGTTCCATTCTTGAAGATAGGTTTCTAGAAGTGCAAGGAGTTGAAGACTTGGTGAGTCCTCAACGCATCGAGGATAAGGCCACCATTTCATTTATGTCTTTCTTTTATGCTTTAGACTATTTTATGGGATGTGTACCAAAGAGTTATTCAAGCTGTATTAGATGGTTTGAGACAAAGTGTTATAGACTTCCGCTTGATTTTATAAAAGACATCAACTATATGGAAAAAGCTTTAAAATTTCCGCATCATTTCTATTTACTTTATGTTATGATATGCTAAGTGGCTTGTGTTAGGCCTTTCAGGTCTAGTACTCCATGTTACATCTAGGGTGTACCCCTGTGTAGTGACATTAGTAGCAATCAACGACCTTTTCTTCTTTTACTTCAAATAGATTTTCGTTTCCTTGATGGCGGGAAGTTCTCCAAAAAGTATGAAAAGCTGGAGGATTATGTACAATCCATTTCGGTGTGGTTAGATTCTGTTCAATAGTCCAAGGACTTGGAGCACATCTTTTGTTCTTTCCACTTGTTGAAGTGATTGTTACGACCACGAAGAAACAACAAATCCCAAGCCATTTTTTATATGGAACTTTCATATGAGTGGGTGGAAGGACCCATGAGTTCAACACCACATACCTTGAGTTTTTATGAAGGTCTTGAGAGTGTCTTCAATGGAAGCTTGGAACTTGGAGCAAGAATCTCTTCAATCTTGAGGAAGGTTTTGGATTAGGGTTCTTGAGAGAAAATGTGTCTAAGTATGGGAGAGGTATTTTGGGAAATTTCTTTAGAGATGGGAATTGTATTAATGCTATATAGGAAATAAAATGTGTCCTTGGAGAAAAAAAAAAGGGTCCAACACATAGAAAAAAAAAATGAGGCTTATGAATAGTAAATTCGCTCTCTGGAAATTGCATTTCTTGCACGGACGAATTTTACGAAAATGGGCATAACTTCTTCGTCCGAACTCCGAATGAGGTGAAACAAAGTGCATTGGGTAGCTAACTCAAAGGGCTTTCCACGGATATGTTATGGGCCACCCAATTATTTGTGTGCTGGGAGATATGACCCTCCAAAGTAGACCCTCGAAAAAGGCTTCACTTGGAAATTTTGGATTTTGATACGGTTGCTCTAAAATTTGGGTTAGACCCATTTCCCACTCAATTTGACCCCCTAAACAAGAATATGAAGTTGGAGTTTTGAAAAAAATGAAACGGATTTTTAGATATAACTAAAACAAGTTTCCGGTAACTTCCGAAGCACATTTTTAGGAACTTTTTGGGTCGTTTCAATATCTCCCCCTTGGGAACATTCGTCCCTGAATGTGGAAGAGACGTACAAGGCAAGACTTAGCAAGAACATATCAGCCCCAACATGAATGCAAAATTTTTATTTAAACATCACTTCAAGATTTCAAAACTTAGTGTAAAGCATCCATAACTCATCAATTTAAACATATATGCACATGAATGATCTAGGGGCTGAAATGTAAGACTCAATGGAGTACAAAGGACTTGATTTAATACCTTAGGCTTGAGTGGAGTTGAATAGATAAGGATAACGTCCTTGTATGTCCGCTTTGGCCTCCCAAGTAGCACTCTCCCCTTGTTGATTTCTCCGAAGCACCTTAACGGACGCCACTTCTTTGTTCCTCAACCTCTTAACTTGTCTATCTAAGATTTGAACCGGGACTTCTTCATACATCAAATTATCTTCTACAACACCCACAATCTCAAGAGGTACAATAGCGTTAGGATCACCAACACATTTCCTCAATATCGATACATGGAATACTGGATGAACTAATTCCATCTCCTTGGGCAACCCCAACTCATAGGCTACTTTACCAACCCTTCTTATTACCTCGTAAGGACCGACATACCTAGGACTTAACTTCCCCTTCTTACCAAAACAAACCACACCTTTCATTGGAGAAACTTTCAAATAAACCCAATCACCCACTTTGAATTCAAGATCCCTTCTCCTCACATCGGCATAAGACTTTTGACGACTTTGGGCTATTTTCAACCTCTCCCTAATCATCCTTACCTTCTCAAGAGCATCCATAACCAGATCCGGACCCAACAAGGTCACCTCTCCAACTTCAAACCACCCAATCGGTGATCTACACCGTCTACCATAAAGTGCCTCAAAAGGAGCCATACCGATAATAGAATGATAACTATTGTTGTATGCAAACTCAATCAAAGGAAGATGATCATCCCAACTACCTTTCAACTCCAAGACACAAGCTCTAAGCATATCTTCCAAGGTTTGAATTGTTCTTTCGGCTTGGCCATCCGTTTGAGGGTGGAAGACCGTGCTAAGCTTTACCTTTGTACCAAGACCCCTTTGGAAAGATTTCCAAAAGTGAGAAGTGAATTGGGCACCACGATCCGAGATGATAGACAAGGGAATCCCATGCAACCTTACCAATTCATGAATGTACAACTTGGCATACTCTTCAGCCCCGTAAGTAGTTTTAACCGGTAGGAAATGAGCCGACTTTGTCATCTGATCAACCACCACCCAAACCGAATCAAAACCTCTTCTAGTCTTGGGCAAGCCCACTACAAAATTCATGTTGATTTCTTCCCACTTCCAAGTAGGTATCTCAATGTCTTGGGTTAGGCCACCCAGCCTTTGATGTTCGGCCTTGACTTGTTGACAACTATGGCAACCCGAAAGAAATTTTGCAATGTCCTTCTTCATACCGCCCCACCAATACACATCCCTTAAGTCTCTATACATCTTTGTTGACCCCGGATGAATAGAATAAAAAGAATTATGAGCCTTATCAAGGATTCTTTCCCTCACACCATCCACACCAGGAACACATAATCTACCTTGGTACCTAAGGGAACCATCTCCCCCTTGGGAGAAAACCTCCACCTTACCACTACTTACCGAAGCCTTTAATTCCACCAAAGTAGGATCAAGATCTTGCTTGTCTATCACCTCATCAACCAAGGAAGACCTTGAACCATCAACAACAACTACTCCTCCACTATCCACCCCTTCTAACCTAACTCCCAATTTGGCCAACCAATAGACCTCCTTAGCCAACTCTTTACTACCTTCCTCCACATGAGCCAAGCTACCCATGGACACTCTACTCAATGCATCTGCCACCACATTAGCCTTCCTCGGATGATAGTGAACACTCATATCATAATCCTTAAGGAACTCTAACCACCTCCTTTGTCTCAAGTTAAGATCTTTTTGCGTGAACACATATTGGAGACTCTTATGGTCGGTGAAGGTATCCACATGCACCCCATACAAATAGTGACGCCAAATCTTTAAAGGAAAAACCACGGCGGCCAATTCAAGATCATGGGTTGGGTAATTCTTTTCATGAACCTTAAGTTGCCTAGAAGCATAGGCTATAACCTTACCACTTTGCATCAACACACAACCCAACCCAATACGGGAAACATCACAATAAACAACAAAACCTTCTAACCCATCCGGATTGACAAAATAGGAGCGGACACAAGCCTTTCTTTCAAAGTTTGGAAGCTTTCCTCACACTCATCCAACCACACAAATTTAGCCTTTTTTTAAGTCAACTTAGTCATAGGAGAAGCAAGAGAAGAAAACCCTTCCACAAATCTCCTATAATAACCCGCTAAACCCAAGAAACTCCTTATATTCGACGGGATCAAAGGTCTAGGCCAATTCCTAATAACATCGGTCTTCTTAGGATCCACCTTAATACCATCCCCCGACACCACATGGCGTAAGAAGGCAACTTCCTTCAACCAAAACTCACACTTTTTATATTTAGCGTACAACTTCTCTTCCCTCAATCTTTGGAGTACAACCCTCAAGTGAACCTTGTGCTCTTCCTCACCCCGAGAATAGATCAAGATGTCATCTATAAACACCACTACAAAAGAATCAAGGTAGGGTTTGAAGACCCTATTCATCAAATCCATAAAGATAGCCGGAGCATTAGTCAACCCGAAAGACATCACCACAAACTCATAGTGCCAATACCTAGTACGAACGGCCGTCTTGGGAATATCACACTCCCTCACCTTCACTTGATGATACCTGGACCGAAATCAATCTTAGAGAAGTGACTAGCCCCATGCAATTGGTCAAATAAATCTTCAATCCTTGGAAGAGGATACCTATTCTTGACGGGGACCCTATTAAGTTGTCGATAATCAATACACATTGTAAGAGACCCATCTTTCTTCTTCACAAACAAAACCGGAGCACCCCATGGAGAATGACTAGGTCTAATAAACCCCTTCTCTAACAAATCTTTTAATTGCTCTTTCAACTCCGCCGGGGCCATACGGTAAAGGGAGAATAGAAATAGGTTGAGTATCAGGAAAAAGGTCTATACCAAAACCTATCTCCCTTTTGAGAGGGACACCGGGAAGGTCTTTTGGGAAGACATCTAGAAACTCATTAACGACCGGAATAGACTCAATATGAGGGACTTTAAACTCCACATCATTGACTCTCACAATATGGTACAAGCACCCTTTGAAAATCAACCTATGGGCTTCAATGTAAGAAATGAATTTCCCCTTTACTACAACATCCCGACTCTCCCACTCAAGGACGGGTTCGTTAGAAAATCGAAACTTGACTTTACGAGTCCTACAATCAATAGAAGCATAATATGCATGCAACCAATCCATCCCAAGAATAACATCAAAATCCACCATGTTCAACTCAACAAGATCACAAGGCAACAACTTATTCAATATGCAAACCGGACAATTTCCATACACTTTTCTAGCAACAATAGAGACACCAATGGGAGTAGATACTTCATATGACTCATGCAAGAATTCCGACTCGACATGAAATTTTCTAGCAACTAAGGGGGTAACAAAGGAAAGGGTGGCACCCGAATCAATCAAAGTATAAACATCAAGATCAAAGATTTGCAACACACCGGTCACCACATCGGGAGTCTCATTAACACCTTGTCTACCATGCAAAGCATAAAATCGATTGTGCCTTGGGGCACCACTTTGAGAAGCACCTCTACCCAAAGGAGTAGTGTTAGCATTTCGGACCTTGTTGCAGATCTTGGGACACTCAAACCTCTTGTGACCCACTTCTCCACATTCAAAGCAAGCACCCGAACCCTTCATGCAAGGACCACCATGCTTCCTCCCACACTTAGGGCATACATCTATAGAACCAACTTCACCTCCCCCTTGAGGTCTAGGAACATTGATAGCAAATCCCCGGTTGACATGAGGGTTTCCTCGGCCTTGATGAAATCTAGCACCCTTAGGGAACCTATTCTCCAATCGGGCCCTCTTGGCCTCGTGCCCCCTTCTCTTCCTCAGTTTCTTCTCCTCCATTTGCTCGGCATAAGTCATCAACCGAAACAAATCCATATCTCCAATGAGCATAGCGGAATGACACTCCTCACTAACCAAGTCGGATACACCCATCACAAATTTGTTCATCCTCGACCTAGAGTTGGCCACCAAGTGAGGTGCATACTTGGAGAGTTGGACAAATTTGAGGGCATACTTCCTCACACTCATAGCTCCTTGCTTCAAGTTCATGAACTCCACCAACTTTGCCTTCCTAAGCTCAAGAGGGAAGAACCTATTAATGAAAGCAAGTTTAAACTCCTCCCACAACACCACATAGCCATTACCTTTCTCACCCTTCCATTGATCAAACCAAATTTGAGCAACCCCCTTAAGTTGGTAGGCCGCCAAATCCGCCTTCTGACAAGCACCAACATCCATAATGGTCAAGATTTTGCATACCTCATCGATGAACTCCTGCGGGTCCTCATCCACCTTTGAACCATGGAAGACTGGAGGGTTCATCCTCATGAAATCTCTCACCCTTTCCCCCGGGATGGTAGCTCGAGGATCTTGGGCTCCTTGTTGCACTTGGTTAGCTACCACTTGTGCAAGCATTGTGAGTGCATCACAGAGCTCACCATTGGTGGGTGGCTCTTCCGGTGATCGGGCCCGTCTTCCCCTCATGTTTGGCATGATGATCTAGCAATCCAAAGAACAAGCGTTAGGGAGGAATCACCTTATTACACTCTAAGCACAACATAGAACATGAAGAAGGGAAACCTTTCCTAAAACATTTTGTAGCCTCCCATTCATAGTCGTGGCGCGCTTTACAACCATGATTAGGACTCTACTCAACACGGTGTGTTGGACTCCGAGGATTTAACAACCTAGTACTCTGATACCAAGCTTGTCACGACCCAAGCCTAGGGCCTAGACGTGACATGGCGAATAAGGAACCCGAAGGAACCCCAAACAAGCCTCTCAAACTTGTCATCACACTTCATCGGTCGCGAAAGTACATTTAACATTAAATAACAGGAATTAGGGACTAAGGGCAAACCATTTCAAAATAACATCATAGAATAAGAGTCAATCTCATTTACAAAATACTTGTCCAACGTACACCTCTACATACATAGATAGGATAGGGCCATGACATACTGCCGGCTCTCCTCATAGTCAAAATACAATTGCAAGCTAAAGTCTCAAAACATAGGAGTAGGAAACATAACATAGCCCTCGAATCATTGAGGACTCACCAACAAACTCGGATAAGTACCGTACTAGCCACGTGGATGGAGAGAAGGATTAAGAGTAGCTCCGGTCCCTACATGGTGACATCATGTAGGCAAAATATGTGTTAGTACTTTGGAATGTACTAAGTATGCGGGGTGCAATACAATAATAGACAAGGACACAATCGAAATGCAAGAAATAGTTCCATAGGCATAATGAATAACAATATGAGGATGCATGATCAAAGTGACGTCAAAACATGTTTAAGTAGATTTATACTAATAGTAGATATCATATGTGTGTGCATAATCCAACCAATCTATAACCCCAACTTAGGATGGGGGATGCCGTTCACACCCGGACACCCTGGTGGCAAGGTATAAACCCCTCACGTGGTTAATGTTGGTCACACCAAAGCATCCTAGGTAGTGAGGTATAAACCCCTCACATGGTTGATGTTGGTCACACCCCAAGCATCCTAGGTGGTGAGGTATAAACCCCTCACATGGTTGATGTTGGTCATACCCCAAGCATCCTAGGTGGTAAGGTATAAACCCCTCGCATGGTTATCCGGTTCTTTTCCCTTGGACCGGGCATGGTCATGCAACAGTTAATATAGGAAATTTACATTAGTCTCTAATGTAATCTCATGTATGGAATGAATATATACACAAGCTTAGTTTGTCATCAACACATCTCTGGAATGCCATATATCTCATAACTCAAGCCTTAAAGTATCAATTCGTCAATTCTCCATAATTGGACATTTTGTCAAACACCTTGAAGGCATGTAATGGGGTCAAAGAGCATGGAAAATAGGGTAGTAATTATGCAGCAAAACCAGTGAACAAGCTGCAACAACGCCTTTTGATACCCACAAGACCACATGAAAAATCTCCACATCAATTCCAAGTTTAGATTCAAGTTCTTGAGTCACAACATGCTCAAAACAACCACTTTTCATACTAGAATTCACTGTGCAGGAAATTTATACAAGGAACAAGACTAATTTATGAATCTCAACTTAAACCATGAATTAGTGAGTAGAATAGAGTCTAGGCAGTATGGGTGGAAGGATCCATGAGTTCAACACCACATACCTTGAGTTTTTATGAAGGTCTTGAGAGTGTCTTTAATGGAAACTTGGAACTTGGAGCAAGAATCTCTTCAATCTTGAGGAAGGTTTTGGATTAGGGTTCTTGAGAGAAAATGTGTCTAAGTATGGGAGAGGTATTTTGGGATATTTTTTTAGAGATGGGAATTGAATTAATGCTATATAGGAAATAAAATATGTCCTTGGAGAAAAAAAAAATGGGTCCAACACTTAGAAAAAAAAATGAGGCTTATGAACAGTAAATTCGCTCTCTGGAAATTGCATTTCCTGCACGGATGGATTTTACAAAAATAGGCATAACTTCTTCGTCCGAACTCCGAATGAGGTGAAACAAAGTGCGTTGGGTAGCTAACTCAAAGGGCTTTCCATGCATACGTTATGGGCCACCCAATTATTTGTGCGCTAGGAGATATGACCCTCCAAAGTAGACCCTCAAAATAGGCTTCACTTGGAAATTTTAGATTTTGATACAGTTGCTCTAAAATTTGGGTTAGACCCATTTCCCACTCAATTTGTCCCCCTAAACAAGAGTATGAAGTCGGATTTTTGAAAAAGATGAAACGGATTTTTAGATATAACTAAAACAACTTTTCGGTAACTTCCGAAGCACATTTTTAAGAACTTTTAGGTCGTTTCAGAAATAAAGAAGTTTGTTTTGTAAAAATGTTGTGGAATAATCATTTAGTTGAGGGTGCTACTTTAGAGGTTGAGGCCAATATGATGTTCTGATATCCTCATCTCTTTCCTTCTACTCCTACTATAGCTTAATGTAATGAGTTCCTCTTAGTTTGTTCTATGATTTGGAGTCATGTGTGTTTTATGTGTCCCATAATCTCCTTAAGTTATGCATGTTCATGTAAGCTTATGTTTTGAAAGAAAATGAATTATATGATTGATATTTGCTCATGTTGTTGTGTATTAATTATGAATAGCCTATATGATTCATAAGATTGTGTTGAGCATGATTTTGAGCTTGGAGAAGGTAATTCCTTCTAGAACATGAGAAATGTTGAAAGTTTCATGCATAATGAGTTATTAGATGTAGTTCCTACTTCCTTGTGATGCATTAAATGTGTTTAGTGTGGAGTTGACATTTACTCCTTTGTTTTGTGCATTGTTGTTATGTTGCATGCATGATGGGCTGCTAGTCTTGAGCCTTTACTTTTGTAAGGTGTCTAAAGCGTTATTCGAGGAAGAAAGTTCCCAAAGGGGATATAATGTAAGACCCCGGAAGCTAGTGGACTAAATTAGAGCTACGTGTGAGGGTTAGAACCAAGGAAAAGGGCAAGTGCCAAAGGAGAGGACTAGGGCAGTCCACTCTCCCATAGACACTTCCCAAGAAACCACGATAACCACCACAACTCGTGGTGAGGACCACGACTTGTGTTGTAGCTTGTGGTGGGCCAGACAGTAGCCTCCTCAAGGCTTCCCAAAAATAGCCCATATTCACGAGCCACTTCAGGACACGTGGTGAAGACCACGACTCATAGAGGTGCCTTATGATGTTGGGATTAGTGGAACACTTCCCTATCCACTAGTTCATGGACCATGAAGGCCACAACAGCCCGTGGTAGGAACAAAGATTGTGGGAAGGGTCGTGCACTTGTCTTAGAGTCTAGGGTATTTTGGAAGGGGCTGCGTAGCTACTACCTCATGGTCCATGAAGGAGGCCACGACTCGTGGGACCTAATGTGGTCCTTGGGTAGTGCACTAAAGGTTGAGGGTTATTTGGGTAATTACGATTTTAATTAAATTAAACTGAGGTCGCTTTGCCTAAGCTTAGTACACCTATATAATTGATTTTAACTCTAAAACTAACCTATTCAAATCATTATTTTCCAAAATCCATAATAGATCCCCAAAAGATCTCCTCTCAAATATTTCTCTCTGTAGAAACTAGAAGATGAAGAAGAAGAATGAAGTTCAAGCTACGATCAAGGTGAAGGCTCAATTCCTCTATTGAAGCTTAGTATTAGGCTTTGTTGTTAAGGTATGATAGTTTTAATCCATGACATAGAAATCCCCCATTGTTAGGGTTTGATTCAAAAGTCATGGGTACATTCAAACATGATTCTATTGGTTGAATTATGTTATTCTAAGCATGAATCAGACAATTTCCTATGGTTTTTATGATGTATCCTCAAGAACCCATGTAATTCCTATATCTCTCAGTTGTGATCTTCTGATGAGGGACTTTGTTGAAGAAAGAGGAATTTGATGAATTTATTAATAAAGTGATAGAATCAGATGAATTTTAATGAAATTCATGTCTAATGCTTGAATTCTAGATGTAGTGATTGAAACTAGTGTTTGAACCTTGAAAGGGAAAAGTATGAGATTATGCATGTTTTTATAAAATTTATGTAAATGCTTTAAGGACACTTTGAGAATAAAGTGTCAATGATTATGATATTGTTGTTGTGTTGATTGAAAGGACATTCTCATAAACACAAGATTAACATGATGTGGAAGGTTTTCTCATATAATTAAGATTCTAAGGTTGAAAGGCTTTCTCACCTAATTGAATCTAAGATTCACGTGTAGACATGGCTAGTGAAAGGTTTAGTCACACATGATCTGAAAAGCTATCCAAATGAACTAGGTTGGGTTGGTAACATGACATGCCTTTCCACGGATGATAAAAATAAGTAAGAAAATACTATTATGTGGGAATTATGCTTAGCACCGAGTTGATATTTACAATAAGATGGAAGCTCTCCCGTTAGTAGAGGCTGGGATTCTAGAAGAAGTCTCATGAGATAGAAGCTCTCCCATCAGTATAAGCCAGGTTTCTAGTAGCAATATCTTTATCTCATAAACTATGTTCCCATGTACGATGATTATCTAGGGGATGCACTTAAGCTAGAAGTTCTTGGTTCTACCATAGGCAAGTTGAACAACCCTTTTTGGAATGGGAGACACCGGGTGATCATGCTATACCTCAGATGGTCACATGTTGGTTCAGGCTAATTTTCTCACAACAAGATTAATGATGAACTAAGACATGCTTAAAGAAGTATCTCATAAGTGTTCAAAGATTCTGAAGATGATGCTAGTTTGCATTGAAGATGATGTTATGACTTATGTTTTCGAACTATCACTATTGTGACGTTTAAACTTGGCAAATTGCATGATTTAAAAATAAATGTCCCTTTTAGTATGTTTTAAATGTTTGTATGAATAGTTAGCATAATTATTACTTTTTTGTACTAACGCATACTCTTGCCTTCTGTTTTCCCTAATGTAGGGTCTGACAGTCAAGGCCGACAGTTTTGTGGCTAGAGCTTGGATATTGTTGTTTCCTGAGCTTGGTGAGTCCTCATGGTTCGAGGACGGATTTCCATTGTTTAGTTCCTTTCATATATTACTTTCTTTGAACATGATGTATGGGCTAGGCCCAATTTCATTTGATATTGTAATAGACGGCTATGATGAGACAAGTGTCTAAACATCTTCTTTGTTTTATGATAAACTTTTTAGACTTGAAATATTGTTTTACTCTTATTGTTCTATTTCTTTAGTTATGAGGACTAAGTGGCTTGTATGGAGTCCTTCGGGGTTCTATATGCCATGTTACATCTAGGGGGTAAAGACAACTAACGGAGTAAATCAATCCCTAGGACATTGTGACACCTATATAGGAGCTACTATTAAGAGAAAGTCATACATATATTATATATACAAAGAACTGACCAATCCAAAATACAACATGAGGGTCACTATAAAAGAAGGACCATAGTAAGTCTTTGAACGTAAGAAGCTCACCAAAAATTTGAGTATATGACCTCCACGAAAGATCCAACGCTCACTGAGGGTGACTCGAACAAGGAGCTGCATAATAAAGATGTAAAAATGTAATATAAGTTCCAAAACATGGGGTACCCAATAGAAATCATAGGCAGACCAAACTCAGAATGATCAAATATATAAAAGTAGCATGATGATACAAGGAAGACACTAGAAAATCTAAAAAAACTTGGGTAAAGGGTCAAATATGTCCCTAAACTATTCAAAAAGGTCTAAATATACCCCCCTCCCCCCCCCCCCCCCCGCATTTAAAGTTTGGCTCAATCATGCCCTCGCCGTCCAAGTTTTCATCTAAATATACCCTTATGGACGCTAGTTGACCTACTGAAAATTCCAACTCATTTTACAATTTTTAAAATGCCAAATGGAATTGCCACGTGGCATTTAATTAAAAAGGAAAGGGTTCGCTTATGCCCCTAAACTATCCAACCCACTTTCAAAACACCTATCCAACCCATAAATCACCCCTCTTTTAAATAACCTATCCGACCCGACCCAAACCCCATCCCTTTTAACCCATTATCAAAGCCCTAATTTGTTGTTAACTTCTCCATTTCCATTGAAAGAAGCTTGTCGCGCTAGGGTTCTTAGAAGATTTACGAAGCTTGCAGCGCTAGGGTTCTTAAAAGATTTAAGAAGCTTGCAGTGCTAGGGTTCTTAGAAGATTTACAAGTTGAAGGTAAGTCTTTGATATTCAGTCAATTTATATTCGATTTTGTTACATTTTCTTGTTAGGTTAGGGTTATCTAAATAAAGTCAACCTAGTAAGGCATGTGTTGTATTTGATTTGTGTCTACCAAAATCACTTGAAATGTATTTTTTAATGTTAAAGGATGTACTTTTATGCCTTTGTGAGCTTCGTTTTGTTTCTCTTTTGGTGGTCTCGAGATGATATTTGTCTTTTAGGGTTTAGTTTATTACATTTTTGTAGCTTTTAATGTGTTTTGTTTGATGTGGTCCCTTTGATTTTACTATTTCTTTCATGTATTTTTGAAGGATGATTGATGAAGTTGAAATTGTGTTCAACTACGGGGGTAGTTGGGTTATTTCACCTCTATTGGTTTTCACTAAGAAATTGGTGCACTCTTGGCTTAATGTTGATCTGAATTATTGAGTCATAAAGATATATGTGATGAGTCTACTTCCAAGCTAGGGCTTTCTCGGGTTAAACAATTGTTAGTCACTGGGCCTTTTGGAAAGTATTATATAGTAGATGGGGATGATGGAATTAGGGCCATCCTTTGCCTTTTATGTGAGAAATTTAAAGTCATTAACTTCTTTTTTGTGGAGGAGAGTGAGCTCACAGTCTTTGCCCAAAATATTACGCAATATTCTGAATCATGTTTTGTAGATGTTGAGGTTGGTACAGATTGTGAACATAGTGTTGGTTCTGATTATGCATAGGATCTTTCTGAGGGTGAGGAATGTGATTATTAGTGGACGGAGGCCAGTAGCAAGGAAAGGGGAAGAATAGTAGGTGACAGGTTGGAAAACTTCAAGGAATTGCAAGTTGGTATGACATTTAAGGACATCAAAGATGGTAGAAAGGTTCTGAATTATTATGCATTAGCTAACAAAAGGGCTTTGACTATAATCAAAGGTGATACAAAGAGAACCATGTATGGTTGTAATATGGGATGTCCCTTTATGTGTTTGATTTCAAGAGATGGCAAAATTGAAGGGTTTAAGATTAAGACTTTCATCAATAAACACACATGTGAGGAGGCCTTTTTTAATTCTAGAGCTGATACAGTTACTTTAGCTCAGTACTTCAAGAACAAGCTTTAAAATAATCCCAAGTATAAGGTGAAAGATATGAGAGGAGAGCTTGAAAATGACTTGAAATTGAATCTGTGTCAATACAAACTTAAAAGGGCTAAGAGGATGGCTCTTGAGAAGTTGGAGGGTAGTTTTATAGATGAGTACAACAAGCTTGAGGCCTATGCACAAGAGCTTAAGCAATCCAATCCCGGAAGTGATGTTTTGATAAATATCTCTAAGGATGCCCTAGTTGAAGGAAAAAGAAATTTTTTGAGGATGTACATGTGTTTTGATGCTCTTAAAAAAGGCTGGAAATCTTGTTTGAGGACATTCATTGTACTTGATGGTACATTCTTGAAAGGTCTATGCAAGGGTATGATGTTGGTTCACTAGGACAAGATTCTACGAACAGTTTATATCCACTAGCATGGGCAATAGTGGACAAAGAAACAAGCAAGACATGGTGCTAGTTCATTGAGCTATTGAATGGGTCTTTGGACCTTAAAATGGTGCAAAAATCACATTAATTTCAGATATGCAAAAGGTATGATGTTGTTTTTAACTCAATTTTTACTTATTGTTTTAATACACTTTCATTCTCAATTTTTACCTACTGTTTTAATACACATTCATTGTCAATGTTACTTACTGTTTTTAATACACATTCATTGTTACACACTTTCTAACAATTCCAAAAACACTTGTACTTACTATTTTTAACACACATTAATTCTCAACTTTTACTCACTGTTTTTAACCATCAGATTCTCATAAATTTCATGTTCTCATTTGTTTTATTTCACAGTTACAGGGACTGATAGATGTTGTTGGCAAAGTGTTGCCTAAAGCTCAACATAGGTATTGTGTGAGACATATTGAGAGTAACTGGTGCAAAAGATGGAGGAGTGGTCAAATGAGGAAGCTTATGTGGTGGTGTTCTTGGAGTTCCTATGATGAAGAGTTCAAGGACCAATTGACTAAGTTGGGGAAATTATCAAAAGATGGTGCAAGGGATTAGGTAAAGTATCCACAAAAAGCATGGTGTAGAGCTTATTTTGATACTCAGTGTAAGAACATGATGGTTGATAATAACTTCACTGAGTCATTCAATGCATGGATTCTTGAGGCTAGAGCAAAGCCAATAATCAAGATGTTATAAGAAATAAGAGTACAAGTGATGAGATTGATAGGGGAAAAATGAAAAAGAGTTGAGGACTTAGGTTACTGATTTCAATCCAGAATGCATGAAGTTGTATATTGACTACAGTGCCATAGCATATGGTTGCAAGGTGGAATTCAATAGAGATTAGGGATATGATGTGTCTGATGGAGAAGATAGATACACTGTCAATCTAGAGCAAAAAAAATGCACTTGCAGAATTTGGGATTTATTAGGTATTCCATGCCCTCATGCCATCAAAGCATTGACACACAAAAAAGTAGATCCAATAACTGAAATGCATTGGTGGTATAGCAAGGAGGCTTACATACTAACATATAAAAACAAGATGCAGCTTGTAAGAGGTCAGAAGTTCTGGAAGGTTGATCCTTCAAGTGCAATGTTGCCTCCTGATGTTGTGAAACAATTGGGTAGACCTAAAAGAAGAGGAATAGAGAACCAGATGAAGCAATAAAAAGAAAAGGTGAATAGTCTCAGTCTAGAAAAGGCACTCAAATGACATATAGCAACTGTGGTGAATCAAACCACAATGTGAGGTCCTGTTACAAGGTAAGCTACAATATTGCATGTTTTTCTATGTTTTTTATTGTAAGCTAATTAACCTAAATACAAAAATAAAAATTATAGGAAAAGTGTACTGAAAATAATGCATATTCAAAGAAAGGTAAAAGGCCAATGTCTGACAATGAACATGGTACTGATGTTGAGGCTGAAACTGAGGCTACAACACAAGAGTTTGAACCATATGATCCTGATGTTGAAGATGAAAAAGACCCACCTCTAAGACCAATGGTGATTTGTGAATAAAAGTTAAGGGCTGAGAAGTTGAAGACAAGAGTTGTTCCAACTGGTGCTAGAAAATTTTAGTTTTATGGAGATCACACTGGTGCCTCAATGCCAACTAATCTGCCTTATTCTCCGGTCAAAACAACATGGTAGGGCAAAGACGCTATCCCTGCTGGACATGTGCCAATGCAGGCAAAAAAGAAAAGAATCAAGATGATGGGGGTTAAAGGGAGAGGACAACTTGTTCTAGATGATGATTTGTCGTAATTTATTTTCTATGTTAATTTTTGTGTCAATGCTCATGTTTAACTACAGTGGTTGACAAACAATATTCATGATTAGTACTATGTTTGGACTTATTTTTAGGTTGTGAGACTGCTATTTTGAATATTTGAAATTATGTGATTGTGTGGGCTGTGGGAGTGACTTTATTTTAGACAATTTTAAATTGTGTTGCATTTTGACTTCTGCAATGTTGCAGCCTTGTATCTTGTAGTGCTGTTGTTTTATTCAGTTATTTAATATGATATTTTATATTTTCGTTGAGAAGTTTCTTTAAGTGTTGTTGTGTTGATTGTTGATTGTTGTGGTTGTTGGTGGTTGGCCTATTGTCATAGGACTCCCAATGGGGAGAATCTCTTCAAAATCCAGACCTACTGGATGGCAGAAGCTGAAATTACTCTCAGTTGTTCATGTTGTACCACTCAAATTGCTGGACTTAACTCACGTTCTATCTCCTCCAGTGATAGCAACAAGACAAGAAAGTGCAAATCCCATGTACACCGTATTGATACCAAATTTAGTTACAATTCTCAAGAAGTACAGGCCAATAAAGAAATTCATTAGCTGTTCAAGGAGAAATATGAGTTCGAAACAAACTAAACACGAAGAGAATGAGCCTTCAATTAATCCTATAGTGCTGCAAATACCACCACAATGAAGGGCAATAAATCAATTCCTACCATTTCATAGTTATCTTTTTAAAGCTCATGCCGGGAACATAGTAACAATCAAAAGCAAAAGATACTTCTCAAACAAAAGAAGTAAACAATAATACTCCAAAATCAGAGAACCAAGGGACTACTGTCTCTGGTGCTTCAACAAAATGCATATTCCTTTAAGCACCCTGGCATGTCATGCTACCCCAAGAGACGTGGCATTAAGAAACATGCTCAAATGACATTTGAGCATACTCTGTCAGCATACATTTCAGCTTATTGTGATACACATATCACCTAAACAAATTGCAAGGATTATTATAAATGTATGTGTATGGGCAGAAGCTCACAGAATCAATAAATAGCAAAGTTATCATTCATGTATGTGAACATGGATTTAATGCATTATCAACTGAAGACTTTCCAAGCAATCTATGAAAAAATATCATATGATTATACTCATCTACAATCAGCAAAAATTTGAACCAAAGTAAATATAATGTTTCTTTGATTATAACACGATAAAAAGTTAACTATGTTCCTTGTTGTCTATTAACATAATAACGAGCTGCAGATGAAAGTAGTTGAGAAATTGATCACATCAAACTTAACAGATCATATAAACTAAAACGTCTACTTGAAATTGATCACATCATTAGTCATGAACCACATCACACATGTTTAACGTTTGCTAAGCTAAGGTTTATAAAGTTAAAGATTACAAAATGATAGAAATTCCTATTTCCCTTCCTATTTCATCACCCAGAATGCTGCAAAACAACACCACAACATAGCTATCACAATCCACATTTTATAAACTTTTTTCTTAGACTTATCGACAACAACATCTTCATTATTGACAACAACCTCCTCACTCTTGGGAACAGTAATTTTGTCTAGACATTCACAATTTTCTTCAATTTCAGATGCCAAATACTTTTCAAGATAATCCATCCTCGTCTCAAAATCTTTCTTTTCACGATGAAGATTATCGTTTTCCTTCTTTAAATTGTGGATGAGATTTGCAACTCTATAATGGAGCGGATAATCAACCCATTTCCAATAATCACATTTATAACCCTGCACAATTATGAACTTGAAATCAATACTCGCCAACAATATGAAAATTAATGAAATTGTATGATAAATTTACATTAGGCTTAGAACAATTATTAAAGCGTCTTCCAGCATTAGTTGGAGTGAAAGTTGTGAAAATCCTCGTTGCAATACGACATTGACATTTCACCGTCGACAGGCTTGAAACACTCGAGTCCTGACTCATTTTTTTAAAAACTTGAATGGTGGAAGATGACTGGAGATGACCAGGACACTCTTTTATTCTCGTGCGAGCTTCTGAAAATGAAATTGATGGGGGTAATGAGGGCTCTCAAGAAACCTAGCTTTGATGGCAATGAAGAAGGGCTATTTTCAATGGAAATGAAATCGTGCTACTTTCAATGGAAATGGAGAAGTTAACAAAAATTAGGGCTTTGATAATGGGTTAAAAGGGATGGGTTTTGGGTCGGGTCGGGTCGGTCGGGTAGGTTATTTAAAAGAGGGGTGATTTATGGGTTGGATAGGTGTTTTAAAAGTGGGTCGGATAGTTTAGGGGCATAAGCGACCCCTTTCCCTTTTAATTAAATGCCATGTGGCAATTCCATTTGACATTTAAAAAAATGTAAAATGAGTTGGAATTTCCAGCATGCCAATGAATGTCCATAAGGGTATATTTAGACGAAAAGTTGGACAGTGAGGGCATGATTGAGCCAAACTTTAAACGGGGGGTATATTTAGACATTTTTGAATAGTTTAGGGGCATATTTGACCCTTTACTCAAAAAACTAATATAAGATAGAGGACAAGTAGATAGAATTAATGATTCATTCAGAAGATACACATAAAAAACTCAATACATTCGAAGGACAACTCACTGAATATTATAATGTAACGTCAAGTAAGGAAAACCATAACCCAGAAGGAACATCGAGTCGCCTAAAATGACACCTCAAGCTTAACCAATGACAAATAACCCGATAGATGTATCCACAGGCCGCCCGAGATAGCACGTTGAGCTTATTAATTAATAACCCATAAATATGTATCAATGAGCTACCATAAATTATACATCGAGCTCATCAAAGTAAAAGCAGCTCAAAGGTGTGATAATCAAGTAAATTGGGGCATCATTTTAGCCATATTTTTATCCATCTGGTGATCTTTTTCCAATTGTTCTTTGCTCATACCCAAATGCAAAGGAGACACCTGTTCTTTTATGGTTTACCATGCACGGTTAATCTTTTCATGTCGCCAAGTAACATAACTGCAACGTGATATGGTTGCCTCATTAGCCAACCTTCAACAACTTTGTTGGATAGGAATATTATAACGGAGTTCAAGCTATAGTAGATTTATTGCAACATTCAGTTAGCTGGAACACCATGTGTTGGGTATTGCAATAGTAGCTTCCAAAATTGCAACCATGATTCATGAAGATGTCCCTTCGACAACCTTTCAAAATTTTGGATGCTACTTCTAAACTTGATCATCTTCGAGGGATTGAAAAATATCTCTAGAAATGCATCTATCAGCTCATCCCATGAGGTGATTAAATCATTATGAAATTTGGAAAGGCATCTACTCACTTCTCCCATTAGAGAGAATGGAAATAATCTCAGTTGAACGATCTCTGGTGAGATGTTTTTGAAGTTTATTATCCTAAAAACATTCACAAAATTCCTAAGGTTCTTGTGGGGATCTTCACGAGCAAGTCCCCCAAATATTCCTTGCATTTGGAACAACTGTAACATTGTTTCGGTCACAAGAAAGATTGCCCTCCCTAGTTTAGGAGGTAACCGGATAACTCTCGTGGTTTGGATGACTTTCATGTGCATATCATTCAAGTAACCCATACTATCGTTTTCCCTTATAACTCTTTCCACATAGCTGAAGGTGCATATGTTTCCCTAGATTTCTTCCAAGCTTCATACCACAATATAGCCACACCCTTAAATATATATGTTGCTAGCTCAAGTGCTTTTTTACCCCTTTCATGCATAACATTCAAAATGCGTTGAATTTGATCTATAAAGTCTTGTGGATCTTAATTAGGATCTAACCTGGTGAATGATGAAGGGTCCAAATTAAGAGAATCATGTTTTTACATGCTAGTTGCTCTATCTATACAACTAGTACCTGCAACTGGATTTCTTGCCTTTTGTCGTGGTCAGCAACAATATGAGTCAATAATTAGACTGAATTATTTGTCTCGGTAGCATTAATAGAGGGTTCTTGAGGTGCAACTTCCCTCGTTAGATCTTTTGGAGATTGAGGGGTCGGGGAAGTCTGTGATAAATACTCATCTTGAGCATCACTTTAAACAGCTTGACTAAGTGGTGGTTGGCTGGTCCCTTGTTCGGCAGCCACATCTACTCACTTACATGTACTTTTACACCTTCTCGTAACCGGCATCTTTTCTATAAAAAACCAATTTAGAAGTTAGATATGATTCACCTACAACATTGGTTCTATTGCACGATCTAAGAAATGAAAGAAAGCAGATAACTCCTACATGTCCCGTAGCCTTATATTTATAAATTTGGTGCACAACACATCCATAAGCAATACTCTACAAAGACACGTCCTTGTAGACTCCCCTATGATGACCTACTCTAATACCTTGTCATGTTTCAGTTCCCATTACGATAGACAAGAACCTGATGCCCTAAAGGCACAAGAGAACTAACATGTAACATGTGCTTACTATGAATATAACTTTGAAAATCTTGAAGTTGCTACATGTTCACATAGGACGTAGCAGTACAAACCAACATTAGTAGACCCAAAACTTTTATACAAGACTTGGCCATTGAGGCCACAACTGTTTATGAGATACTCCCTTTGTCCCTAATTACTTGTCCACTTTTCCTTTTATAGTTGTCCCTAATTACTTGTCCACTTTTCCTTTTATAGTTGTCCCTAATTACTTGTCCACTTTTCCTTTTATAGTTGTCCCTAATTACTTGTCCATTTTGATAAATCAAGAAAGAACAATTTTTTTACCTATTATACCTTCAATTAAATGATTAATTACTTTGAAAAATGTAGAACTTTTCATCCACTCCATAATTAATAGGGGTAAAATAGTAAACTCGATGTGTCATTAATTAATTTATTTATAGGTGTGTCAATTCAAAAATGGACAAGTAATTAGGGACAGATGGAGTAAGATTTAACTAAATCTATATACATTAGTCTACAAAGCCTCTAAGAGATAGAAAACCTTAGTTTAGGGTAGGACAAGGCCCTGTCTTACCCTTAACTATATAATAGAGTAACAAAATAAAAGCCAAAGACTTGGTAAGCCCTGAATCAACCTAGAGCTTTACCAGAAGCATCTGAGTACCTCTATTCCAACTAAAGAGGTCTACTAGTTGTAGTACATGTGCCTGCAACATTAAATCTAGCTTCCCTGTAAGAGACGTCACTACGAAAAAATGTACTGAATATGTAATGAAATTACATATGTAAAACAAGGTTCAAATGAAATCAAGTATATGTATATAAGTGCATAGATCAGAATAAGAGGCAACCTTTGTTACTGTTGTGGGAACATATATTTTACATTCATTTCTTAAATATTTTGTGTCTTATGATCTTTATAAGGCATATGATACAAATGACCAGCTGATCAATGGTAGAAGAGGATGACCCATGCTTGGCATTTTAAACCCGGGATGTTGTCCTCTACATACTTAAATTAGGATCGTCACATGCTATGCTTTCGCCTCTGAGCTGCCACCTTTCTATACTAATTGAGATTAGCCCATGCTAGACTTCCGCCCCTGACCTTCCACCCTTTTATACTGATCAGGATCGACCCATGCAAGGCATTTGCCCTTTGGATGCCACACATAATTATACAGATTTCTTCACTTAGATTCTTCAACCTTTTAGATTGTTGTTTTGGTGGTCATAATCATTTTTGAGACTTGGAACTACGAACAAGTAGCAGAAGACATGAAAATAATAACTTCAAGGCAGTAAAAATGACATAAGGAGCTATGTAACATCAATGCATTACTTATGAGCTTAAATGAAACAATTGACTTCAATTGACTAAGAGGAGAATTCACCAAGCTTGCTTTAGCAAATACCACTTCTATACTCACACATTGGAGGATAATTATACAATGTAGAGTAATGAATATATAATGATGTAAGTCGACACACTAGGAAGAGGTCAAAAATATTGTAAGCTATTTGGAGATCATACGATTCCAATATGTTTCCCTTACTAGGGATAGGGCTTAGGAAGTTCACTTTGTTCATATTAATTGTAATTACCAGATTTCATGCCAAGGAATATTGAACCTAACAACCTTACATACCTTATTTTATGAGCAATAAAACTATATCAATTAAGCCTTCTTGGGTGCTAATCTACAATACAAGACATAATTAAGCTAATGTTAGAAGCTAATCACATTAAGGTCCTTCAAAAATAGTATCTAAACACTTGACAGAATGCACGCCCATAAAGCCATTACAAAAATGGTGAACCACCACACCATTCTTTTATACATTCATACAACTTCATACATCCTTTGCCAAGATACCCATTCTTCTCCCAACAACAATATACATAAGGAAGCCACTATCATTCCCCAAAAATA
The DNA here is from genome assembly GCA_029007595.1 of Solanum commersonii. Classification (NCBI taxonomy): domain Eukaryota; kingdom Viridiplantae; phylum Streptophyta; class Magnoliopsida; order Solanales; family Solanaceae; genus Solanum; species Solanum commersonii. The sequence continues at coordinate 1,315,286 of JAJTWQ010000136.1, forward strand.
TTTCATCATAATAGGATAATTTTGAACTGAAGAATTTATCACCATCCATGAATTCTTGACAAATATATATAAAATTCTCCACCCCAAACCTGTATTCAAGAGAGGCAAAAATAGGCAGTAGCCTTACCTTAGTTTCTTGAATTTTTTCGTCTAAACTTGTACTTCAAGAAATGAAACTCTCCTTCAAACATTTACTTGAAAAAAGAGGGACAATATTCAAGAACCCTAAGGTATTTTAGGCCTACTGTTTAAAGCCAAGAAAGGCCAAAGAGATAAACTTAATAAATCTGAAATTTTACAAATTAAAAATGAAGAAAAATATTTGATCTTTATCCCTTTAAAAGGGAGGTGAATTGGCCGACTTTCTTGGCCAACTTTGGGCAATATATTGTAAAGTAGGTGACCCACCTACTTGGCCTTTTAACATGGGCCTTTGAGGACTTCAACACTTGTTAGGCCTTGCTGCCAAGTATCCCTCTATTCGTGTCAATTTGGGCCATAATTAATGCAAGTAGGTGATCCACCTACTTTGACTTTTCAGTTGGGCCTTTTTGGACTTAAGAATAATGGGCCTTGGCTTTCCATTTCCCCTTATTCTTCTACTCAACTTGGGCTAGATTAATGTACTTAGGTGGTAGTGTACTTGGCCCAACTATGTTGTCAAAAGAGTCTTAGTAGGTGATGGACCTACTTGGTCCTTTGGGCTGCTCAATCATTCAATGTAGGTGATGCACCTACTTGTCACCTACTAGCTTAATTATGTCTTAGTATGTGATGCACCTACTTGATCCTTTGGGTTGGCCAATAAGTCAAAGTAGGTGATGCATGATGTTTGAGTAATCAAGACACAACTTCCAATGCAAGTGTCTACAATCGTACAATAGTGAAGTAACCCAACCAAGGGTTGGGGTCGAGTCCCAAAGGAGTGGTTTCTGAAAATTAGTGATTAAGCGCGAAAGTGATGAAGCTAATTGTAGCTAAAGACTTTATCGAATGAAGACATGACAAATTAAAGGGTTTGACACGAGTGTCAATTATCAATGGGGTTTCGTAAACAGGTAAAGAGCAAAACCAACAAAAATAAAGAGAGATATGAAAATAGAGATGGGATTCTTGGGATGTGATAGGAATACGGGTTAGACTAGACTATTGGGTACATGCTTTTGATAGTAAATTTGTTGCATATTTGTGACTAGGCTAGACTATAGTGGGGGTAAATTATTTCTTGAGCAACTTACTCCGAATCAAATGGGTTCTTCTCGGACACCCACTTGCTGCATGAAGAACAGCCTCCACCTTAGCCCACTCACTCTCTCGAGCTGAGTGTGTGTGAGAAGGACAAGGGTTCACCATCTTGAGTTGAACCTCATGTCGACCCACTCCCACCGATCATCAATTTAGTAGTCTTAGTTTTACGACCTCTCTCTCGAGCAAACCAAAAATGCAGAGGTGAAATCGTATTTGCAACTACAATTTCATTAAGTTCCACCACAAATACTAAATGAAATCACATTTACACAATAATTAAGCCATCAACAAGCAAGATCCAATAGATAATCTAACACATATTCACAAAATTACACCCAAAGAATTGGTGTTTTAGCTAGACATTTAAAAGAGATAGAAATTTATACCAAAATGAGTTTGCATTCAAATGGGTATGCAATATTAAGTCTTAAGACAAGTCAAAAGTGAAGAATCCACAAGACCCAAGTCCAAAATCTTGGAGTTGAAACCCTTTGAATCTTCAAGTTCCTCAAAACTCTCTCTAAACTTAGAGAGAATAATGTCACCTAAAATTGTAGTCTAAACTTAATACAATTAAAAATTTGTTACAAAGAATAAATACAGTACTGGTATTTATAGCTTTCAAAAAATATGTTGCGAAGGATCACTCGACGAAGTTAGTCGGTATCGCTGATCAACTTGGTGATTCGCCCTTTGGTAGGTTTCATCGTTGTCTTGCTCTATCCTTCAGCATCGTCGTGTTTTGGATCATTGGGCGACATAGTACTGCTTCATGGAACTATTCAGTGATACACCGTCTGCTCCTTTTCACCATCGATTTGATCCTTTCTTTCAGGGCTCAACACACTGGAGCAAAGGGTGAGGGTAAGAACCTTTTGGCAATCCGTCGAATGGGTTCGGCGATTCTCAGATCTTCATTTCTTCGTTCTTTCAGCTGCCTTTGTTCATTTTTGCTAAATAGTGTCCATGCTTTCCCTCAAACTCCAAATACCTGAAACTTAAGGGTTTTCATTAGATATTGAGACAAATATGCATTTGAGGACACGAATTCTATCAAAACAAAGCCCTAAATGAGTCCAATTTATGGACTCATCAATGTACATACTAGTCAACTACTAGCTTAGTTAGGTCAAGCAAGTAGCTCACTTATTTTATTTCATTTTCTAAATCTTACTTCATTTTGCTTTAACTTACCAATTCACCTTAAACTTTAAGTTCAAATACGACCTTACTATCTCGATTTTTAATTCTATTGTCGGAGTTGACATGGACACATGCTGAAATGTGCAAGACAAACAATACCTTCTAATATATTTTAAACCAACACTACTCATCTAAGAAATATGGTCCCTCACCTATACCATAAATCTCTATGAAGTGTCATATGGATAAAAGTAGCATATGGAGAATACATGGTGTTACAAGCTCCACTCCTTAAGAACATTCATCCTCGAATGTAACCATTGTTAGCTAGCTCCAAATCAGTTAAATCCTAAGTAAAATTTTATTATTTTCCACATAGGTCATATAAACTTATACTTACTAGTAAATGTATCAACTATACACTTTAATCTTTCCTTTTAGATTGAAATAAATAAGGATACTTTGACTTCATTACTTGTCCTGCTTGCCATGTAACCTCTTCTACTTGTTGGTTTCTCTATAACACTTTGACAAATGCTACTTCTTTATTTCTTAACTTCCTAACGTGTCGATCTAGAATAGCAATGGGTAATTCTTTGTAAGTGAGATCTCTCGTAACTTGTACATCTTCAGTATGAGTAATAAGAGATGGGTCACCTATACATATTTGAATCATTGAGACATGAAACACTGGATGGACGATTGAAAGCTCTTGATGTAGAGCTAACGCATATCCAACTTGTCCAATTCTTTGGATAATCATATATCGCCCTATATAGCATGGACTCAACTTTCCCTTTTTACCAAATCTCATTACCTCTTTCACTAATGATACCTTCAAGAACACCCAATCCCCTATAGAAAATTCAAGTTCTCACCTTTTAACATTAGGATATGATTTATGTCGACTTTGAGTTGTTTCTAGCCACTGTTGTATCACTTTGAATTTTTCCATATCTTGATGAACAAGATCTAGCCCAAATAAGGAAGTTTCACCTATTTCGAACTATCCAATTGGTGATCTACACTTTCTCCCATATAAAGCTTCGTAAGGTGCAATTTGGATAATAGAATGGTAGCTATTGTTATAAGAGAATTCAATAAGTGGTAGATGATCATCCCAACTACCCTTGAAGTCTAATATACAAGCTCGAAGTATATCCTCAAGTGTTTAAATTATATGTGTGAAAGGGTTATTCATTTATTCGAAATGATTTCAACTCTATCTTAGAGATTGGCACTCCATGTAGTCGAACTATAACTTAAATATACAACCTTGCTTCAACTTTCACATGCCGATTTAGTGAGTCATCCCAACATTGATTATGTCCCACTTTCAAATTGGAAGTTCTATACGCTGCATATAACCTCCGGGCTTTTGGTATTCTGCTTTTACTTGTTGACATTGTGGAAGTACCAATACATGTGTAAGGGTTAATTTATTCTTCAACTCTTGGAAGCTTCTTTCACATGCATCACTCCATTGAAACTTGGTTGCTTTGTATGTTAGCTTTGTTAAGGGTGCAGTAATGGAAGAGAATCATTCAATGAATGCCACAAAGGTCTTGGCTAGTTTTTCACGGCCTCTATCTTTTGAGCATTGACCTTTATTCCTTCGTCAGATGCAATATGGCCTAAGAATGCCACAAATTTCAACCATAACTCACATTTAGAGAAAAACCCATACAACTTATGATCATGAATAATTTGTAAAACCAGCCACAAGAGATTAGCATGGTCCTTTTCCGATCATGAATACACCAAAATGTCATCTATGAATGCTATCACGAACACATCTAGAAATGGTTTGAACACCCTATTCATCAAATCCATAAAAGCCATTGGTGCATTTGTTAGCTGCCCGAATGACATGACTAAAAACTCAAAATGAGCGTACCATGTTCGGAAAGCTGTCTTGGGTGTATCTTGTTCTTTGACCCTCACTTAGTGATAACCCAACCTCAAGTCGATCTTTGAGAAACAATTAGCACCTTGTAACTAATCAAATAAATCATCAATTCTAGGGAGGGGATATTTGTTCTTAACTGTTACCTTATTCAACTATCGGTAGTTAATATACATTCTTCACGAGCCATGTTTCTAGCATATAAACAAAACCAGTGCTCCCAATGAGACATACTAGACCTTATGAATCCCTTTTCTAACAATTCTTTAAATTGATCCTTCAACTTCTATAATTCTACCTGGGATATTTTATATGGAGGGATGGAGATAGGTTGAGTTTCTGGAATCACATCAATACCAAATTCTACTTCTCGTTCTAGAGGCAAACCCAGATGATCTTCAGGAAATACATCAACAAATTCATTTACCACTGGAATGGATTGAAGAGTTGGTGACTCTGCATCTATATTTTGCACTCTCACTAGATGACATATGTCTCCTTTGTACATCAGCTTCTTTGCCATAAGGTACGAAATAAACTTAACTCTTGGTACCCTAATATTACCTTTCCATTCAAGGACTGCCTCTTTTAGAGAAATGGAAATGCACCATTGATTTCACGTATCAGGACACTTCATCCAATACTAAGTGTCAACGATCGTTAGTCAGTAATATAACCCAACTAACAGAGTTGGGGTCGAATCCCACAGGGAGTGGTACGTATTTGATAATCAATAGAAAAACATGAATAGTTCAAGTCAAACATAGGTAAAAACATCTAAGAATAAAAGCATGGTTCAAGTTTAGGGTTACACAAATGTCCAATAACAGGCAGGGTTATGGTTTCAACTATCAACTACAAAACAAATAATAAGTATACAGACGGGTTCTTGGGATGTGATTGGAGTATGGGCAAAGGTAGACAAATTGGTGATTGCAACTGATAGTAAATAGCTTTTAATCAGTGAATAACCTAGACTTTAGTGGGGATAAACTTTCTCTAGAACATTTTACCCCGAATCAAATTGGTTTCTCTCGAACACCAATAAGCAGCAATTAAGAACAACCTACTCTTTAGTCCATTCACTCTCTCTCGCTAAATGTGTGGAAAAGGGTTTAGGATTCACACTCTCTAGCTGAACCCATGACAACCCAATACCCACAGACCATCAAATCAGTAATCTTCATTTTAAAACCTCTCTCTTGAGCAAGCCAAAAACACGAAGGTAAAGTTTTATTTCCAACTACAACCCTTTAGATTAAGCCACAATTACTGAATGAAATCACTTTTAAACATCATTTAAGCTATCAATTAACAATACCCAACAGCTAAATCAACCCATAATCACATAATCACACCCCAAGAATTGGGGTTTTAGCTAGACATCATAAAATAATAAAAATCGTTACCAAATTCTGTTTCCATAAAGTAGGTAACATTAATTTCGTCTTTACAAAGGTGATGGTTGAAGAATATCAAAGACTTACTTCCAATTTCTCAAAAATGGAAATCTTCAAATCTTCAAAGCTAAGGAAAATATTGTCTCAATACTCTCAGTTCTGAGCTCCAAACTTCAAAACTGATTATTATGACTCTATAATGAAAACTTGATGCTAAACTAAGAATTTAAAAATGTATTTTTAGTCACCGAAAATGTGTTGCGAAGGACCATTCAGCGCAATAAGTCGGGATCGCCGATCCACTCGGCGATTCGCCCTTTGGTCAATTCTATAGCCTTTTTCCTTTGGCCTTCAACATCTTCGAGTTCTGTAACTTTGGGCGATCTAGCACTGCAACGTCGAACAGTTTGGCAACTCGCCAACTGCTCTCCTTTCTATCGCCTACTTGATTTTCTCCTTCATTGCTTGGCACACTGGAACTTTAGGCAAGATCATGGCTATTTGTCAACTCACCCAATGGGTTAGGCGATCATCAGGCCTTCTTTTCTTCGTTCTTTCAGCTACCTTGTTCCTTTTTGCTCATTAGTGTCCATGCTTTGTTCCTCAATCCAAATACCTGAAAATCAAGGATTTACATTCGTTATTGGCATAAAATATGCATTTGAGGACTTTAAATCTATTAAAATAAAGGCCTAAATAAGTCCAAATCGTGGACTCATCAACACCCCCAACTTAAACTTTTGCTTATTCTTAAGTAAAACTGAAGTTCAGTAGTTTAAAAAGGATGTCTCAAATAGTGCTACACATGAATGCACACAAAAAGACTCAACTTACTCATGCAAGGATCAATTGTGCAATCAAAGATTCAAGTTGTGACTCACGATTATCAAAGATTATCAAGTTCACAATACTTGCTGCAAATGCAAGTTCATGCTCAACAAAAGTACTCAAATGCCCTCACACAAAGAATGATTCACAATTTAAAGCTCCGAAATAAAATGCAACACTCACACTCATAAAGATGAACAGAATGCATGATTTCACCCATAGGTTTGCCCATATTTTCCAACCAACAATATTTTCAGCTTACTCAAGATCAAAAAGGTCTTTCAAGGCTTGCAATGGGGCTGAGTGTAAAGGTATGGTCATTTAGATTCAATGGTTGTAACCCTCATGAAATGTGGTTTGAACAACACTTTCTTTCCTTTTCTTCATCATTTTCATTCATGCTTACAAGTCACCCTATTATTCACTTTTCATGGACTGTTGGAAACCCCATTTCTTTTTGCATTTTTCACAACTTTATTCCACAATATTTTCATTCTTTTTCTTTTTCATTGTTTTCTTCTTTTTCTCTCTTCTTTTTTTTTTACATAAAGGGGTTTCATTTTTCTCAAAAACGTGGGTCAAAGGGGACTTTCTTGCACTTCTTGCTTTACCTTCTCTTTTCACTACACCCCAACTTACGCTTTTGGCCTAAGTTGGGTATTCACATAAACCACAAATCATGAGGATTATGGGTAATGGATCAAGAAAGGTCATAATTTCATCAAGTTTCTTTCAAGAAAAGGTTAAGGCTCAAAGGGTGTTCAAGCGGAGTTCACACACTCACAAGGTAGGCCACAAAAAGAGGTATAATGTCAAATTGTTTCACTCTTCAAAGTTGCCTAAGATCATATCAAGAGATTGCATCACCTCTTCTTCTTTTTTTACATAAAGGGGTTTCATTTTTCTCAAAACCGTGGGTCAAAGAGGACTTTCTTGCACTTCTTACTTTACCTTCTCTTTTCACCACATCCCCAACTTACGCTTTTGGCCTAAGTTGGCTATTCACCTGAACCACAAATCATGAGGATTATGGGTAATAGATCAAGAAAGGTCACAATTTTATCAAGTTTCTTCCAAGAAAAGGTTAAGGCTCAAAGGGTGTTCAAGCAAAGTTCACACACTCACAAGGTAGGCCACAAAAAGAGGTATAATGTCAATTGTTTCACACTCATCAAAGTTGCCTAAGATCATATCAAGAGATTGCATCACTTAGTGAATCGGACAAATGGGGAAAATTCTATGTGCCATTACGCATGATTCACGGTAAGCTCACCACACACAAGGCATTGACACCAATGTCAAACAAGACTCCACACTTTTGCTAGTGTGCAATGTTCATCACAAGAGACGTAATTCGATACTTGGCTAGTCACAACGAGATGCAAAAAATTCACATATTGTCTATGCATTTTCACTTGTCCTCATCATAGCCGCACACTTATTTTTGTTCGATTATGAGATTATTAAATTCATCCATATTGATCAGGACCGATACACAAATTTGCAGGAGAATACCCACATTCAAACACAAACAAGAGGTGGCACACAATTTTTTCCGGAAGGGTCCATAAATGATTTACAATTAAAAACAAGAAGCCATAAGCTCAAACATCCACAAAATAAAGTATTAAAACACAATTATAGCTCAAAAACCTAATATATAAACACAACCATAAGTCACAAAATGTGGGCCTCACCCCACCACAAATAAAAACCATTTGTCCTCAAATGCAAGCAAAATAATGTTCAAGAGTCAAATAAAGTAAGACAAAGAGGGAGGTCAATAGGGATCTTGTCTAAACAGTTGCTCCATCTATCTCAGCATCAGTGCCCAGTGTAGTGCTCAAAACCTGGGCATCACTGCCCCGAGTCACCTCAGAAGGACTAGCTCCTCTGGATCCACCCATGGATGTCTCTGTTAGCGATGTCTAGATCATTGACTACACAATCATCTCCTCAAGATCTAGAAAATCTCCATATATGCTCTCCTACCTTATCTTTATTAGCTTCTTGTCGGTCTCTACCTCTGACTCATAACCTGTTGTATGATCCCTATGTACATCTCATCTTTTTTCAAACCTACTCCTTCGGCTTCTAAAGCCATCACCTCGGAGGTCTCCTACTACCTGCTCTCACAAGCCTCAACTCTCATGGTAAGAGTGTCAACAAATGTCTGGAGGGGGGTCAGTGCATCAATGATGGCACTTTCGATCATCCATGGGAGGGATCTCTCAAGTCGGGTCGCCCTCACATCAGCTGAATGGGCCAGGTGTCCCATCTTATGGATTATCGCTTGAGTAATCTTGGCAGGCTCGGACAAGGTAGAGGCACCTTGGGCCTGTGAAGAAGAAGAAGGGAAAAATGTACCCTAAGTCTTAGAGGCCAGAGTAGGCAAATATGCCTATGCATGTGTTGGATCAATATCCACCGGAGTTTCCCTCCTCCTATCAGCCTCCTTTTGTGTGTACTTAGCCTCAATACGCCGGATGTTAGTGGAGGAAGATGGGGTAACCTCTATATCTCTCGCATCATCCCAAGGCACTTCAACACACCATCATAACTCTATGATCAAGACCGGGAATGGAAAGAAGGTCTGACTCCACTTGGCCCTCACGGCTATCTCTTTCTCTATGAGGAGTCCTAGGTTGCTTCTCCTCTAGGATATTATAGTTCCAAGGCAGGTCGCCTTAAGGTAGCGTAGAATGGACTCATTATGGTATGGCATTATGGTGCTTCTAATAAAGCCAAACCAGAATTGAGCAGCAATACTCAAATATCTCTTCTGTATGGGGACCCTGTCTCGATGACCTCGGGGTGGTATCGAAAATCAATAGAGCCAACCAACCCTTCAGCTCATCCAAGGATTGAGTAGTAGTCAGGCCCTTATATTCTTCTGTAGTTCTTAGACTCCTATCAAGTACAGTATTAATGTACTCATTATTGCATACAACTTCCTTATTCCGGACCATGACCGACTTAACCGGTCTGAACTTGTTGGCCTTCTTCTTTCTCTTTGGAACCAAGTCACCATACACTTTATAGAACTCTCAGACCCATGAAGGAATATACAGGCCTTGGGGCCTGGGGAACTGTTTGAATCTGTGGAAGTGATGGGTATCCCTCACATCGGAGTATTCTCCCTCAAGGCCCTCTGTAGATAATAACTTCTCCTCAAGGATAGTTTGCAATTTGTCACCCTTCAACCTATTGAGAAGCCTGGGAGGAGAGACGACTGTTGGCACAGGAACCATAGGAGGTGCCGGAATTGGCACTGAACCTGCTAGGGTGGAAGCTGAAGGCACTCTAGCTGAGTTAGGGTGAGATCTAGCCAGGATCTTAGCCCACCAGAACTATAAAGGTTAGTCATCCTCAGTCTCAGATAAAGCAACTCAGGAGTTAGGATCCACTCTTTCAATTGCGGGCCTCTTTCCCCTGCTCTGACCTCTAGTTAGAGGCTCTTGCCTTCCTCTTTTAGGAGGATTTGATCCCTTTTCATTGATTGTGATACCCCGTGCTCTTTTTTGGGGTGGCATGCCGATGTTTGTCCTTACCATGTCTACAAAACAATGGGAAAAAGTTAAAAATGATTCAATCAAAAACATGAAAAATAATTGCAGACAGACTCGCTGAATTGGTCGGCGAGTCATCGAATCTCTTTGGCAAGCTAGATCGAGCTCGCAAAAATGATTGGCTCAATTTTTTTAGAAAAATTTGGCATGTCTACGATAGAAGGGCCTTTCGGCGAATCGATGACACCAATCGGCGAGCAAGAATTAGCCCGCCAAAAGTTACAGTGCAATTAAGGTTCCGGGGTGCAGACAAAGGGCGATCAGGAAGGACTTTCAGCTAGTGGACGATTGCTTTCGGTGACCTCAAGCTTCTCGTCGAAAGTTACAAAACCGAAACTACTCATTTAGCATGAAATCAAGGCAAGATGGGGAACTTCGGCAAATTGGCGAGTGGTTTGGTGAACTCGACCTTTCTCGCCAAACGACCCAACGTGCCTACTTTTAACCCAACTTTTGAAATTCAACCCCACAACTCACAAAAACAAAATCAAGACATGAAATTATCAAATTAAACTTAAACCCAATACACCCATACCCACGGGATACTCAGACTTTTCCCAGTATTGCCAAATTCGGTCATTTGATGACTTTGTCCCTTAAGAATAACGTCAATCGCTCCATCATTGGGAAAAATACTTCATTTAGCACAAATGCAGGGTACTTAAAATTCACCCGACTAGACCTAACAACATGCAAGCAAAACCCTACAAATTTTAACCAATTTTAACGCATACAATCACGGGAATTTAATAATCTAAACATTACGGGCAAGGTTTTCAAATTAATACAAGCACACACATACACAATTAAGATCAGAGAGGCCCAGCACACGACACTAAGACTAAATTCAATTGAATAAGAGTACAAATTTTCTAAAAATAAACTCAGGGTTCAGAAAACCAACATTAGAAGCCGATTAAACAAGATTGAAATGTTAGGCGACAAAATAATCCACTACGAACACAAATCTGACGACTAAAACACTCTAAAGTGCAAAAATTATAGGAAATATTGTGCGGGTGTGAGTGTGGGAAGATTAAACGTGAGGGAAAGTGAAAGAGTTTGAAAGATTAAACCTTTGGCCTTTAAAAACCGTCCAGTTCTCGCCCATTAGGCAACATTATTTTTGCTCGCCAAACCACTTGGAGACATGCCAAGTGTCCACTTACCTCGCCGAGTTTTGCACGACCTCTAGTTAATGTGGGGGTCCAAACGGCGGACTAGATCGTGATCGCCGACCTAGTCGGTGATTTTCCAAGTTGCTCATGGGCTCATCGAGTTTTATAAACTCTAATTTAAAATTGTCTTAAGTCTAACAACGGTCCAAGTCGGGCTCACTGACCTCTTTGGCGAGTCACTGACTGGACTATCAGCTCGCCAAACTGCACTTTTCAAACACTTTCTACACTTTGATCTGCACATTCAACACACAATTATTTCAAAATTTTAAAAAATAAAGATAAAACGTGGATTGCCTCCGAAGCAGCACCTTAGTTAACGTCGCGGCATGACGCAAGTCCACACCCAAACCTCATTCTTGGGGTTAGCCTTAGTATCACTAGCCAAACCCCCTTGCTGTCTCGGGTTCAAATGAGATGAGATATGACCCATTTGGGTATCCAGCTGCTTGATCTATACTGAATGGGAGGTAACACTCTCGCTTAGGGTCGACACGTCTTTTTTCATTTCTTTCAAAATTTTATCGGACGCCTCAACTTTGTTGAGGATATGAGAAAGCATATCCTCAGACCTGCCACCTTCCAAATTCTTTGGCTTTTGGCGCTCGTGGGGAGGTACATACCTATCCTTCTCCCCATCCATCCAATTTGGTTTTTGGTCCCTCCATTCTCGATCACGTTCCTTCCAACCTTTATCTCTATTCCAACCTTGGTTACCACCCTACCTCGGGTAGTTTGAATGATAACCACCACCTTGGTTGGCTAGGAAATTCACCTCTTCATTATACAAAGCCTTAACCATGGAGTCATCCGGATTAGCACACTTGACACTTCAAGCACCAGCTCTTATGACATTTTTGGACAAAACGTCAAGTTGTGTCATGATCTTAGCCATGTTCTGGTCCCTTTCTTGGTCTTTCTCCATCTACTTCTTGGTCAATTTAAACGTGAGAGAGGAGACATGGTCTTCATGGGTATACCATGCCCTATTGATTGTGGTCATGCCATCCAAGAGTTGAGTTTATATCATATAAGGTTGCTGAATCAAACCTCCTAGAAAAATTTGGTCAACAACACCCTTGTTTACAGTGTGAAGGCTACGATAAAAATACTACAGCAGCACTTTATCAAGCAAGCAATGAGTTTGGCATTGAAGCACCAACTTTTTGAATCGCAGCCAAGTTTCATGAACTGGCTCTCCTTATAGATGCTTGAAGCTATGAATGTTGTCCCGAAGAGTCATCATATTCGAAGGAGGGAAAAATCGCACTTGAAATATAGTAACCAACTCCTCCTATAAAGTGATGGATTCACGTGGTAATTCAGCCAGTCAGTTACATGCTTCTCCCATTAAATAGAATGGGAACAACCTCAACTGAACCGACTCTTGGGATATGTTCTTGAAGGAGAATAGTTTGCATACATCCACAAAGTTTCTAATATGCTCATGGGCATCCTCATAAGCCAAACCACTGAACAGCCCCTTTAATTGCAAGAGCTGCAACATAGTACTTGTGATGTGGAACACCGCATTCCCTTCAGCCTGAGGCAAGCGAATGGCACCAATACCACCCATAAGATGGGGGTCATTAGGATAAGGCTCATTGACATCGTTGAGGTTTCTGATGTGATCTTGATGACCTACTTGGCTGCCATTGCTTCCGTTCACACAAATACTTCATGTTTCAAAAACCAAACAAGCAAAACAAAACTAAAATTAAGTAAGTTCGACTATAATTAACAAGAACAAAATCCAACTTAACAAAAAATTCTCAAGTAACACCACTCCCCGGTAGCGGCGCCATTTTGATTTTACGTATCAGGGCACTTCATCCCATACTAAGTCCTAACGATCGTTAGACACTAATATAACCCAACTAAGTGAGTCGGGGTCGAATCTCACAGGGAGTGGTACGTATTTGAGAATCAATAGAAAAGCATGAATATGTTCAAGCCAATCCTAGGTAAACACATTTACAAAAAAAGCATGGTTCAAGTTTGGGGTGACACAAGTGTCAAATAATAGGGGAGTGGAGGGGTTTGGTTTCAACTATCAACTACAACAGCAAATAAAATGAAAATAACAAGTATAGAGACAGGTTCTTGGGATGTGATTGGATTATGGGTTAAGGTAGAAAAATGGGTGATTGCAACTAATAGTAAATAGTTGTAAATCAGTTAATAAGCTAGACTTTAGTGGGGATAAACTTTATCTCAAACAATTTACCCCGAATCATATTGATTTCTCTCGAACACCAAAACAACAGTTAAGAACAACCTATGCTTAAGTCCATTCACTCTCTCAAGCTGAATGTGTGGAAAAGGGGTTAGGATTCACTCTCTCGAGCTGAACCCATGAGAACCCAATACCCACATGCCATCAAATCAGTAATATTGGTTTTAAAACCTCTCTCTAGAGCGACCCAAAAACACAAAGGTAGAGTTGCATTTGCAACTACAACCCTTTAGATTAATCCATAATTACTAAATGAAATCACTTTTAAATACATTTAAAAAATCAATTAACAATATCCAACAACTAAATCAACCCATAATCATATTATCACACCCCAAGAATTGCAGTTTTAGCTAGATATCATAAAAAGATAAAAATTGTTACCAAATTGTGTTTCCATCAACTGGGTAATATTAATTTCATCTTTACAAAGGTCAAGGTTGATGAATCACAAAGACCCATTTCCAATTTCTCAAAAATGGAAATCATCAAATCTTCAAAGCTAAGGAAAATATTGTCTCAATACTTTCAGTTCTAAGCTCCAAACTTCAAAATTGATAATTATGATTCTATAATGAAAACTTGATACTAAACTAAGAATTGAAAAATGTATTTATAGTCCCCAAAAATGTGTTGCGAAGGACCATTCGACGCAATAAGTTAGGATCGCCAATGCACTTGGCGATACGCCCCTTGGTCAATTCCATAGCCTTTTTTCTTTGGCCTTCAGCATCTTCGAGTTCTGTAACTTTGGGTGATCTAGCACTGCATTGTGGAACCATTCTGTGACTCGCTGACTACTCATTTCTACCACCGACTTGATTTTCTCCATCAAGGCTTGACAAACTGGAACTTTAGGCGGGATCATGGATATTCAACGACTCGCCCAATGTGTTAGATGATCATCAGGCCTTTTTTCTTTGTTCTTTCAGCTGCCTTGTTCATTTTTGCTCATTAGTGTCCATGATTTGTTCCTCAATCCAAATACCTAGAAAACAAAGATTTACATCAGTTATTGGCATAAAATATGAAGTTGAGGACACTAAATCTATTAAAATAAAGCCCTAAATGAGTCCAAATCGTGGACTCATCAATCGCCTTACTTAGTTCGACAATCTATCGTGGCATTACTAGAAGCTAACTAATCCATTCCCAGTATAACATCAAAATATACAATTTATAGCTCAACAAGGTCAGCAAATGTATTACGATCACAAAAAGTTACTATGCAATTATGATAAACCCTTCTAGCTATAATAGACTTACCAAATGGTGTATACACTTTACATGGCTTCACTAATAAATCTTGTGTTCTTTTGTACTTTCCTACAATAAATGGAGTAACACATGACAATGTAGACCATGAATCAATTAGTGCATATACAATATGTAAATAGATTGACAATGTACATGTAACCACATCCGGCGATGCTTCTAAATTTTGTCGATCTCTCTAACCATAGAAGCAATTATGTACTCCACTAGAACTAGTTGCTCCCTTTGCTCCTCTACCACGGCCTGTAGGCATATGTAGTCCCCTACCTAATGAAGGTGTTAATGAGGACGATGCAAAAACTGATTTAGTAGGTTGTGCAACACCACCCATGCCCCTATAAGGGCAGTTTCTTATCATATGCCCCGGTATACCACACCAAAAACAAACATCAGTCCCAAACTACATATACCTAGATGATTTCTTCCATATTGTTTACAAGGTTGTCAAAGAGGCTTTGATTGGCTCGTACTTCCCTGCTTTTAATGACCCGCTATTTGTGAACCTTGGCTTTCACTTCTTTGCCCAAACGAATTGCCCTAAATCCTTGAAACTGTGGTGGAGCACTAGTTGTAGAGTAGAAAGATGATGTCCTAGGTTGTCTGTAAAAGAACTAAGGCCTAACTCACCTTGGGATGGCATAAAACTGCCCCATGGATTTGGCCCTCTTAGAATGCCCTTTTCCAACTCTTGTGTCCTTCTTCTTTGCCTTTGATCCTCCAACTTTTGCACAAAAGCGTGCATCCTTGCTATATCCATATCTTTATTCAATGAAGCAATGGTACAATCTCTAACATGATATGAATCGAATTTATCCACATATCGATGAACTATATCCTCCATAGTAGCTACTGCATTAGGAATTAAAATTGAGACTGTACTATCTCATGCTCATACTTCCTTGGTGGAGATATCAAAACTGATCTGCACGGGCCTCTCAAATATTCGATGGTAGATAATGGTCAAGGAATACCTTTGTGAACTCTTTCCACATAATTGAATGTGCATGTGTTCCCCTAGATTGCTTCCAAGATTCATACCACAATATAGCCACACACTTTAATCTATATGCTGCTAGCTCAAGTTCTTCTTTACCACTTACATGAATAACATCCAAAGTGTGTTAGATCTGATCTATAAAGTCTTGCGGATGTTCATTAGGATCTGACCCGGTGAATGATGGAGGATCTAAATTAAGAAAATCACATATCCGCGTGCCAGCTAATCTATCTACACCACTATTACCTGCAACTAGACCTACTTTCCTTTGGCGGTGGCCAGCAACTATACGAGTCAATAATTGGATTGCATTCTTTAAATCTTTCTCGTGAGCATTAATATGGGGTTCTTGAGGTACAGTTTCCCTCCTTATATATTCTTGAGATAGAGGGGTTAGGGAAGTTTGTGATAGAGACTTATCTTGAGCCTCACTCTAACAGCTTGACTAGGTGGTGGTTGGTTTGTCCCTTCTTGGCCAGCCACATCTACTCGCTTACCTGTACTTTCACTCCCTCTCGTAACCGGCATCTTTGCTATAATAATACAATTTACAAGTTAGATACGATTAATCTACAATATTGATTTTATAGCACGATCTAAGCTATGAAAGGAAAGAGACAACTCCTACATGTCCCGTAGACTCCTGTTTACAAATGTGTTGCATAACACATCTATAAGCATGACTGTACATAGACACAACTTTGTAGAGTCCCTCAAATGACCTACTCTGATACCACTTTGTCATCCCTCAGTTCCCATTAAGACGCATAGGCACCCGATGCCCTAAAGGGATGAGAGAACCAACATGTAACATGTGCTTACTATGAATATAACTATGACAATCTTAAATTTGTTACATGTTCACATAGGATGTACCAATACGAACAAACATAAGTAGATCCAAAACTTACATACAAGACTTGGCCATTGAGGCCACAACTTGTTAAGGGACAAGACACAATTGAACTATATAAATTAGTCTACAAAGCCTTTAAAAGATAGAAAATCCTAGTTTAGGGCGAGACAAGGCCCCGCCTTACCCTTAAATATCATACAGTAACAAAATAAGTGTCAAAGACTCAGTAAGTCCCGAATAAACCTGGAATTTCACCAATAGTATCTGAGTAGTTGTGCCTCCAACATGAAATGCAGCCTCCCCGTATGGGACGTCAGTATGAAAAAACGTATTGAATATGTAAGGAAATAACATATGTATAAGAAGGCTCAAATGAAATCAAGTATCCGTAGATAAGTGCATAGATTAAAATAGTAGACTACATTTTCTACTATTTGGGAGAATGTATGTTACATTCATTTCTTACTTTTTTTGTGTTATGATCTTTATAAGGCATGTGATACAAATGACCAGTTGATCAGTGGTAGAAGAGGATGACCCATGCTTGGCATTTTAACCCCTAAGAGGTTGTCCTCATAATTACACATATTAGGATCGGCCTGTTCTAGGCTTTTGCCCCTGAGCTGCAACCCTTTATACCAATAGGCATCGTCCCATGCTAGCTTTTTCCCCCTGAGCTTCCACCTTCTATACCAATCGGGATCAACCCATGCTTGGCATTTACCCTTGGGCTGCCACACATAATTATACAGATTGCTTTACTTAGATTCTTTTGTCTTTGAGATTGTTGTTTTGGTGGTTATAATTATTTTTTGAGTTTTGGAACTACGAACCAGTAGTAGAAGACATGAAAATAATATGTTCAGGGTAGTAACAATGACATAAGGAACTATGTAACATCAATGCATTACTTATGAGCTTAAATGACACAATTGACTTCGATTGACTAAGAGGAGAATTCACCAATCTTGCTTTTGCAAATACCATTTCTATACTCGCACATAGGAGGATAATTATACAAATGTAGAGTAATTAACATCTAATGAAGTAATTCGAAACACTAGGAAGAGGCGAAAAATATTGGTAGCTATTTTGAGATCGTACGCTACCACTGTCTCCCTTACTAAGGATAGAGCTTAGGTAGTTCACTTTGTTGATCTTAATCTCAATAACCAGATTTCATGCCAAATAATATGGAATCGAACAGCCTAACATACCTTATTTTCTGACCAATACAACTCTCACATTCAGCCTCCCTTTTGGGGTGCTAATCTACAATACACGTCATCACTAAGCTAATGTTAGCAGCTAATCACATTAAGTCCCTCGAAAAAAGGTAGCTAAACACTTTACGCAAAGTAGGACCATACAACCCTTAAAAAAATGGTGAACCATTAGACCCTTCTTCTATACTTTAATACGACTTCATACATCCTTTGCAAAGATACCCATGTTGCCCCCAAGAACAATATACATAAGGCAACCACTATCAATCCCCAAAAATATTTCAGCATAATAGGAGAATATTAAACTCAAGGATTTATCACCATCCATGACTTCTTGAAAATACATACTAAATTCTCCACTCCAAACCTATATTTAAAGAAAGGAAAAAATGGGTAGTAGCCTTACTTTAGTTTATGGAAATTTATCCTCTAAACTTGTACTTCAAGAACTACAACTCTCCTTCAAACTTTTACTTGAAAAGAGGGACAATATTCCAGAACCTTAAGGGAGTTTTAGAGTCTCAGTTTGAAGCCAAGAAATACAAAGAGAGAAACTTAACAAATCTGAAATTTTATAAGTTAAAAATGAAGCTAAACTCTTTATCCCGTTTAAATGGAGGTGCATTGGAAGACTTTCTTGGCCTATTTTGGGCCATATATTGTCAAGTAGGTGACCCACTTACTTGACCTATTAACTTGGACCTTTGAGGACTTTAACACTTTTTGGTCTTTGCTGCCAATTATGCCTCTATTCTAGTAAATTTGGGTCATAATTAATGCAAGTGGGTGATCCGCCTACTTGGAATTTTCACTTGGGCCTTTTTGGACTTATGAATATTGGGCCTTGGCTTTCCATTTTCCCCATAATTTGCTATTCAACTTTGGCCAGATTAATGTAAGTAGGTTGTAGTGCACTTGGCCAAACTACATTATCAAAAGAGTCTTAGTAGGTGATGCACCTACTGGGTTCTTTGGACTGGCCAATAAGTCAATGTATGTGATGCACCTACTCTTCACCTACTAGCTTAGTTAAGTCTTAGTAGGTGATGCACCTTCTTGGTCCTTTGGGTTGGTCAATAAGTCAAAGTAGGCGATGCACCTACTGGTCACTTACTACCTTAGTTAAGTCAAGCAAGTAGCTCACTTATTTTATTTCATTTTCTAAATCTTAATTCCTTTTTCTTTAACTTAAAATTTCACCTTAAACTTTAAGCTCAAATACGACCTTACTATCTCGAGTTTAAATGCTTTCATCAGAGTTGACTTGGAGTATACATGCTGAAACATGCAAGGCAAGCAACACCTTCCAATCTTTTTTAGACCAACACCACTCATTAAAGAAATATGGTCCCTCACCTATACCATAAGTCTATGTAATGCGTCATATTGATAAAAGTAGCATATGGAGAATACAAGCTGTTACAAATCTACTACAATTTAGTAAATTTACAAACTAATTTCAGCAATTGATTCTTTTGCTACCATTCTCTAGAAACGGAGCCATTTTTTGTAACGCTCAAACTATTTTCCAAACAATTAAAGGAATAAGAGATTGTTATCAATAAATATCCAACAAGATTCAGGGTGGAATCCAACATAGAAGGGTGTGATCAATGAATTCTACTCGAAAAATTGAATTGTAAAGTAGTTCATTTGTAGCAATTAAAAGAGGAGGGTGGATGATTCCCCCAAATTTATTAAAAAGGGTTTTGTTATCACAATTAAAGATTTAAATAAGATATCAAGAAGTCAAACAATTGAGATATAATCTAGGGTGTGGGGATTGGAATTGATATATCATAGGGGTAATTGTGTTCTCAATAGTGCTAAACAAACATGGACTGGCTGGGTCACCATCAATGACACTAATCTTCTTTCGATATCATTGTAATAATTCATAGAATATCCTTACGGACTCATCTATATAAATTACAAAATAACCCATTACCTATGAAATCTATTCTTTCAAGAAGATTTGGGTAAATACATTCGACCCATAATTTCTCTTTCAAGTAACTCATAGAAATCAAACCTAGATTTCAAGCATTACACTAATTACCCACTCCAAATTATCTCTGTTGAGCCTCAATTAAATATTAAAAATAGGAATAAGCTTACAACCTTAACCCAAGAGTTAACCCTAGTCAATAAGCCTAAATTAATGTATGAATAGACATAAAATAAAGCACAACACGATACTCCTTACATTAAATCAACACCCAACCACATAATTACACCCCTAGACTTAGGGTTTTAGCCACCTAGCACAAAAAGTAAAGAAATTATACCTATCATGAGAATAACGATGGATGTGATGAAATCAAGCAATTATAATAACCACCCAATTCTATTTCAACTCAAAATTATCAATTTCAATGGTCAAAATTTAATACCCTAAACTAAGAGTTTCAAGTCTAATACAAAATTAGGAACTTAAAATATTTGCCAAAGTCTTCTTCAAAAATATCTCTCAGAAGTCTTCTTAAAAGTCTGGTATTTTTCTCTCTTTTGGGCTATTTATAATTTCCATATTTTGGCCCAAAATTGATTGTATGACCAGTTCAGTAATATAAGTCGAGCACACAAAGCTTCTTCAGTAGATCTTCATCTACTCCTTAGCATTCCTTTCTCTTGTTTTAAACTTTAGGTGTTTAAACCTCATTTGGTTAGCTCGTTCGAGTCTGCCTTTCACATTCAGCGAATCACCAAGTACCACTTTTGATTACCTTCTTATTTTATCTCGGTCTTGTTACCTTTGAAGATGCACATTTAGTTCACCCATCATATTTAGTGAATCCCCGATTCAAGATTATGTTTGCCGATCCTTCTTGACATTTCATCTTTGAGCACTATCACTTTAGGCAAGGTGGAATTTAAACTTCTTCTCATGTTTTTGGCCTTTCTTTCACGAATTAATCATTGCCTCATCCCTTTGCCTTCAGATTTTCAAAACATCAAAATATCATTAGAAAGGGATATCATTAGGCATTGAGGACACTAATTGTTGAACTAAATAGGCCTTCAATGAGTGTAAATCTACGACATATCAGTGGTGCTTCATGTGGGGAGTATATTTATGGATTTTACTCAATTCTAAACTTTTTAATTATGGTTTCTAGTATAAAAGTTTTAATTTAGCCACTAAATATGAGTTTGGGGAACCTAGAGACTCCAGAAAATGGGGTTTTTAGCATCTAAACTGCTAAAGAGGGGCTTTCAGACATAGAGTCATATTCAATTGTTTTTTTGGGTTGTTTCACATTTGAACTTAGTTATATTCTCAATTGATTTCTTTTAGATTTACTCATCTATCGGTTATGCTTCTACTTATATAGAATTATTTCATTATGCATGTGATATGCCAGCTTCAGGGTTAGTTTGGGGTCACTTGTGACCTTAGGTCTCAAGTTACATTTATGGGCTAGTCTCGGGGTGTGAAAAACTTTGTATCAGAGCATCATGTTTAAGAGTCCTAGGTTGTCTATATGTCACAGTAAGTAGAGTATCTTTTATAAGTGTGAAGCGTTCCATACTATGAGTGGGAGGCTACAAGGTGTTCTAAGAAAACTTCAATTCTTTGCTATCTTTATTATTTATTGGATTCTTATTCAACTTCTCCCTTATGTTTTGTTGTTATGGATTTTAAATCATGCCTCCTGGCAGAGCTAACACACAGAATGGTCACCAAGTTCCTCCAGTCTACAACAATAAGGTTACTAATTCAGAGTTCTATAATGTGATCTAAAAATTGGCTCAAACTGTAGCCAACCAGCAGGTCCTAGTTTGTGCGAACCCTACTGGTGGATCAGCTATAGATAAGGTTCAAGAATTTGTTCGTATGAATACAATATAGTTTCTAGGGTCTAAGGTTTTGTGAGAACCCATAGAATTCCGTTGATGAGATCAAACAGATTTTGGATGAAATGCAAGTGACTGGTGCTGATATTGTTGAACTAGCATCCTATCAATTCAAGGATGTGGCTCCTTTATGGTTCACGCAATGGAAAGACAACAAGGGTGGATGCAAGGACATGGGAGTTTCTTACTCGAACTTTTTTGAAGAGATTCTTCCCGAGAGAGCTCAGGGAGGCTCGTGCCTAGAAATTTATGAACTTAAGGTAGGGGTTTATGTTATTCTAGGAATATAGGCTAAACTTTCCTTATATCTCCAAGTATGTTTCATAGATGGTGGCCGACCCTAGAGCATTAATGGGAATGTTCTTATTTGGTGTAACCAATCTGGTAAAGATCGGGTTGGGGAACACTGTGCTATTAGGAGATATTGATATCTCTAGACTAATGAACCATGCTAGCAGGTTGAGGGTTATAAGCTCAAGGAAATCTCTAAGCATAACAATAAGTCTAGAACAAGCACTTTTTTAATATTCTCTGCGGTGTCGGGCGGTGGAAATCGCTCACATATTCAAAACATGTCTATAGCCCTAGTGCCTTCATTATCTAACGCTCCATCCCCTCGGTTTTGAAAGGATCATAAAGGGAGAGCATTTGGTTCTAAGTCTCAGGGAAGTGCTTCAGATAACCAGACTTTTCCGTCTAGTCCAAAGTGTGGTAAGAACTATCTAGGCTAGTGTTGGTAAAGAGGGGTGTTTTGGGTGTTGTCAGTTTAATCATAGGTTGAAGGATTATCCTTACAAGTTTAGGGATGGTGGTGGCCAACACAAGAACAGGTTGTATGCTCTTAACACTCGATAGTATTAGGAGAATTCTCCTAATATGGTCACTAGTACATTACAAGTCTTCCATTTAGATGTTCTTGCATTTTAAGATCTAGGGGCTACACTTTATTTTGTAACTCCTTATATAGAAGTAAGATTTAGTGTCAGTATAGAAACTCTTATAGTACCATTCATAGTCTCCGCTCTAGTTCGAGCCCCAATTATAGCTAGACGAGTATACATAAGTTGCCCTGCCATAGTTTCCCAAAAAGTCACCTCAACAATCTTTATATAGTTAGAAATGGTAGATTTTAATATCATTCTATGCATAGATTGGTTACTTTCTTATTATGCCTCAGTGGATTGTAGAAGAACGACAGTTTGGTTTAAGTTTCCAAACGAAATAATTTTAGAGTGGAAGGGTAGTAACTCAGTGCCTGTTGATCAATTTATCTCTTACCTTAAGGCCAGGAAAATCTTTTCCAAAGGGTATATATACATCTTGTTCGGGGTGGAGGATTCAAACTTAGAGACCCCAACTCTTGATTTTGTATTAGTAGTTAATGAGTTTACAGAAGTATTTCCAAGAGGATCTTCCCATAGTTCCTCCCAAAAGAGAAATTGACTTCGGAATAGATCTCATTCCAGAATACCAGCCTATTTTGATTCCTCCTTTCAGAATGGCTCTATATGAGCTTAAGAAATTGAAATAACATGTGAAGTACATTCTAGATAAGTGCTTTATCAGACCAAGAATCTCTCTATGAGGTGATCTAATGTTGTTCGTGCAAAAAAAACACGAATCCCTCCAGATGTGTATTCACTACCATTAATTGAATAAACTCACCATCAAGAATAAATATCCCATCACCAGGATTGATGACTTGTTCGACCATTTTCAGTGTGCTAGTTGCATTTTTCTAATATAGACCTCATATCTAACTATCATAAGTTTAGAGTGAGAGATAGTGACATCCTGAAAACAACTTTCCAGACTTGGTATGGTCACTAGGGATTTGTAGTTTTGTCTTTTGGACTAACAAATGCTTCTGCAGCTTTGATGAGCTTAACGAATAGGGTGTTGAAGTAATATTTGGACTTGTTCGTTATCGTCTTTGTTGATGATATCCTCATTTATTTTCAGAGTGAAAAAGAGCATGAGACTCATGTAAGAGTTCTTTTTCAAACCCTCAAAGATTGCCAGTTATTCCCTATGTTCAGTAAATGTGAATTCTTGTTGTAGTCAGTCATTTTTCTTGGTCATGTGTTATCAAGCGAATGGTTTCAAGTGGATTTGTAGAAAATTGAGGTAGTACAACAAAATCTTAGACCCACATTTCTAACTGATATAAGAAGTTTCTTGGGTTTGGACAGCTACCACAGGAGGTTTGTTGAATATTTTCACCATAGATGCCCATTGACAAGGTTAACTCGGAAAAAGGTCAAGTTTTAATAACCAAACGACTATGAGAAAATTTTCTTAGAACTTAAGACACGGTTTACTACAACTTCTATATTGAATCTACTAGAGAGTTCAAGTAGTTATATGGTTTATGATGATGCATCGAGGGTCGGCCTAGGTTGTATGTTGATGCAGCAGGGTAAGGTCATAGCTTACGCTTCGAGAAAGCCTAAGGTCCATGAGAAAAAATATCTAACTGATTACCTCAAGCTTACAGACGTCACGTTTGCCTTAAAGACTTGAAGACACTGCTTGTATAGTGTTCATGTTGATGTGTTCACAGAATATAAAAGCCTCTAATATGTGTTCACCCAAAAAGAGTTGAATTTGTTTCAAAGGAGATGGCTCGAATTCCTCAAAGACTACGACATGAATGTCCTCTACCATATGAGTAAGGCCAGTGTTGTGGTTAAGGCCCTTAGTAGACTATCCATGGGTAGTGAGGTACATGTTGAGAAAAAGAAGAAAGAACTAGCCACTGATGTTACAGGCTCGCTTACTTAGGAGTTTGCCTTTTTGACATGTCGAATGGTGATGTGATATTTGAGAATGGGTCAGAATCTTCATTGGTAGCAGATGTAAAGGAGAAACAAGATAGTGATCCTATATTTCTTTAGCCTAAACGTGTAGTTCATCAGCAGAGAGTTGAGGTTTTCTCCGGGGGGAGATGGTGTGCTTTATTACCAGGGTCACTTAAGTGTCCTTAATGTGACTGAATTGGGCAGCATATCCTTATAAAAGCCCATAATTCCCTATATTCTATTCATCCAGCTGCTACTAAGATGTACCATGATCTACGGGATGTCTATTGGTGGTACGACATGAAGATGGACATCACAATTTTTTTGGCTAAGTGTCCTAACAGTCAACAGGTCAAAGTAAAACATCAGAAACCAGAAGGTGTGACTCAGGATATTAGCATTCCTACATGAAGTGGGAAGTGATAAACATGGATTTCACAACAGGTTTAGCTCGTACTAGCAGACAACATGACTAAATTTAGGTAATAGTGGACAAAGTCACTAAGGCAACTCTTTTATTGTTTGTCAAGATACAAATTCAATAGAGGATTATGACAAAATATACATCACCGAAATAGTCAGGTTTCTTAGGGTTCATTTGTCTATCATCTAAGATAGAGGTCCTTAGTTACCATCTCATTTCTGGAGGTCATTCCAGAAAGGGTTGTGTACTCAGGTAAATCTCAGTACCGTATTTCAGCTGTATATGGATGGTCAAGCAGCATGTACCATTAAGAACTTATAGGAAATGTTGAAAGCTTGCATGATCTATTTCAAGGGTAGTTCAGATGATCAGCTACATCTCATAGAGTACGCTTATAATAATAGCTTCCATTATAGTATTCAGATGGCCCATTATGAGACATTATATGGTTGTAAATGCGAGTCTCCAGTTGGTTGGTTCGAAGTAGGTGAAGCGGTCATAATTATGCCTGATTTGGTTTATGAGGTTGTGGAAAAATTTCAGCTCATCATAGATAGACTAAAGACAACTCAGAGTCATCAGAAGTCCTATGTAAATGTGAAGAAAAGGGACTGACAGTTTTAAATCGATGATAGGGTTTTCAAGAAAATGTCACCCATGAAAGAGGTTATGAGATTTGGCAAGAAAGGAAACCTAAATCCAAGGTATGTAGGTCTTTATAGAATCTTGAAAAGGTTGGTAATGTGGCTTATGAGTTATAATTTCCAGCAGAACTAGCAGCGGTTCGAACTTTCTTTCATATTTCCTAGTTGAAGAAGTGTATGGGTTACGCGACATCGATAGTACCTTTAGAGAATATGGCTTTGGAGAATACCCTAACCTACGAGAAGGTACTAGTTGATCTTTTTGCCCGTCGAGTTTGTAGGTTGAGAAATAAGGAAGTCTCTTTAACAAAGGTTTTGTGGAGGAATTAGTCAGTAGAGGGAGACACTTTGGGAAAAGAAGCAGCCTTGATTGCCAAGTATCCTCACCTCTTTCCTTTTGATTCAGTTTCAGCTTAAGGTAATAGTCCTTCTCTAGTCTTTGTTAAACTTGTGTAAATTCAGTCTCAGTATTTTCTTCCCTCAGTTATTCTTGCATTTCAGCATGTTGTCATCTTCATAAAAGGCAACTTAGTTAGGTATCAATCTCTAGTACTCGATGGTAGTGATTACAAAGCTTTCCTACAAATTAAGCTTGCTTAGTCTTCATTCGAGGACGAATATTCCCAACGGGGAGATATTGTAACACCTCAGACTTTGAGAAATTTCTGAAAGGAAAACGGGTAAGTCCATGAACCCAAAATGGACCATAGACCCTTCACGATACCGTAGACGGGCCATTAAATGGTCCACGGCTAATTAAGGGCTTTGAGAATGACCATGAAGGACCACATTGGCAGGGGCCACCTAGATGGTCCGTCTAGGAATTCACGGCCTATCAAGGGAATAGTGAAGCACCTTCCAGGGACCGCCTGGGAGGAAGTCACCTGCACAATGAATGTGAAGGCCCGTGGTGACTTGGACGACCCATCAAGAGAGAAACTAGGGTATATGTGTTCCCCACAAGCTCTTACTGCAGTAATCCTAATAATAGTAATCCTTTCCTAGTGTTTTGCATGCAATATCCCTAAGTGATTGGTCCTCCAAGTAGGGAATTTTACCTCGCACCTTGGTCCGGCTACGGGTATGTGCTTTAATAACCCATACCTTTACCCTAGATTAGACATCACTTCAATGTATGGCTTAGTTTTCACCCTCGCTCCAATTAACATTAGACTATTAGATAACATCCACTAAATCTTTGTTGTAAATTCTTTTCTCATTATCTACGTCCTTGGTCCGGCAAGTAGCAACGAGGTGAGTTCTAATGTGTGCACTCATTAAAAAGACTTCTAAGCGAACGAATTAACAGTACATACATAAACACTATTCAAGAATTACTTAAATATTATTCATACTTTCTTAATTGGTCATGGTTCCCACAACCCTAGTTGTGGATTTAGCTACTAATGCTTGAGAGTTCACAATTTATAATTCAGAAGAAATAATTCATGAACTTACAATTAGAATAGATGAAATATGAAATCTTCAATTGAATTTCAAAGTGAAAATCTTATAAAATGAAACCTAGATATCAAATTGCTAAAGTTTGGAAGTTAATTCCCAAAAACACTAAGACTGGGAGTTCACAATAATGTCTAACCCCCAAAAATGAGGTTTATAACTCTTATTTATAGAAAACAAATCCTAAATAAAATAGGAAACAAAATAAGGAAATAACTAGTAGGACGCGGTTTCAAACGACGCTTCGACCTACGAATCGTAGGTAGACCTACTGTCCGTACGTCCCCTCCATGGCTCAACACTTAGAAACTTTCTCCAAGTATTGGAACCTTGAAATCTCAGATTATCAATGACGAACGTGCAGGACGAATCGTGGGTCGACCTATGGTCCATGGATGGCTCCGTTAGTGGCTACTGTAGCACTTTTCAACTCGCATCTTCATCAACAACATCCAAGCCTATTTCCTGCAAACATTTCATAAAACATCAGTTATAATAAAAAAATTACCCCAAGACACACACAAACTCTAAGTGAAACACATCAAAATAACCATAAACTCACTATATATAAACACCCTCAACTTCAACTTGTTGTTTGTCCTCAAGTGATACACTAAACTCTAAAGGACTCTTATGTAGAAGTAGACATACAAATTCAAGAAATCATATGGCTTTTTCAATAAATTCCATCACATTAGTGTAAATCTTTTCATCTAGACTCAACAAGCTAACTCATACGGATCAAAACATGACATAGATCGACCAACAGACATCACAACATACACCTTTCACAATCATCAAAGTATCAATTCTCCAACAATGTAACTAGTGCCCTTATTTCAAAAGAAATCATTTTTCACACATAGTAGATATGAATTTCAAGTTTTAGGATTCATTTAACACTCATGCTTAGAAGTGGCTTCAAGTACAATTAGTCTTCAATACCATAAGCTTGCCTTTATTTTCACTGCTTAGACTCTCAAAACTAGTCTCTAGGATCACTATAGGACTTTCTTAGATTGTAACGTAGGCTCAGAGTCAAGTAGGGCACATTTGGGTACTTTTTAGTGACATTCTTCCCTCCTTGACATTACGGTAGGTTTTTACCTCATTTCTCAACCAATTCTTGACATCTTTAACTTTTAAACTCTTTTCCTTGACTCTCTTTAGCACAAATGTGACTTTTTACTTTATTGCTCTTATTTTTCACTTTCTTCTTTTTCTTTAACTTTAGTTTTCTTTGTTTCTTATGACACTTTTGTCATTAATTTTTTTGCCTCTTTTGAACAAAGTCACATCTTCTTCTATTTCTCTTTTCTTTTCTCTTTAATTCTTTTACACAAACTCTTTTTATACCCATTTCTTTCGGTTTCCTCTTTCATAGCCACCCTTAACGTATGTATTTTGCATGAGTTGAGGTGCACAATATCCGCTGTCGGACCAGGGCCAAGATCAAAGTAACTTTTTGAATTATCCACCTTCAACATAGGTTTTTGGCCTAAGTCAAGGTGCACATGTCCAAGTAGGGACCAGGGCCAAGACAATAATTTTAGGGAAGATGAGTTAGGTGTATTGGAAGAAGTGTTCTACATTAGTCTCAAACATTTGGATCAAAGGGAACATTTATTTCTTTTGGTTGAATCATTACAGCTTGAGTGGACTTATTTGAACAAGGGCCTATGATCATTTCCCAACTTCTAGCCGAGATTATCTTAGCAGGACCAACGGGGCAAGTTCTAGATTTGCACAATACTGTATGAACATTCAAACATTTCTCACACACACTTGGCACATTGTTTCATTATCAGATTATTTGATTACCGAGTTCAAGGTTTAGCTTAAGTCATGAGGTCTAATCGATTCCTTAACATGTCATATTGAGATCAAGCACATTCAAATAATGAAGCCTAAAGATCTAGCATATTTCAACTTTTTTTGACGGGTATCAATTTCATGTTTTTTATGCCATCATGCTTTCACCCTTTTACTTATTTCTACACATACATTTCTAAATATGTCGATTCAACAAAAAAGTAAACATTCATTGGGGGAAAAGAAAACAGGCAAGAAAATCCTAAAGGAGGATTATGAGTTGGGTTACTTAGACTTTACCCTAACCGCACCAAAATAAGGTGCAATTTCTGTAACGATCCGGGAGCACCCCCTAGCCGTTACATGCGTATTCGACCTCTCAGAGGTCTTATACAAGCCTTAGCATTCATTCATCGCATTTGATAATAAAACCATAAGGAATAAGAACACTTTTCAAAACAAATCCATAATACTCATAAGATCTTTCAAATGTAAAGAAGTAGAATTTCTAAGTCTGATGTACCATCTTAGACACGAATAGAACATCTTAGGGATACGACCCCTTACAACAATAGAAAATATAAGTCTTATACAATGTCTAAGTGAAAATACTAGAAAGATAACAATTATGTCCTCGAATATATGAGGACATACCAAGCTTCTTGAGAAGAGTCAATATCCCAAGCTTCCTCAAAATATCTCCTCACTTCCCACCACCTACATTTATAATAATAGAGAAATATGGAGTTAGTACAATAAGTACCAAGTATGATGACCATGCAAGAAAACATGCACAACGGACATTTACAAGGAATGTATGCTTTTAAGACCTTCTTTAACAAACCTTTTCAACCACAAGCATAAACCCACATTTCAAGTCACCATTCACAATTAAGACCATATTCACATCATTTA
The DNA here is from genome assembly GCA_029007595.1 of Solanum commersonii. NCBI lineage: Eukaryota > Viridiplantae > Streptophyta > Magnoliopsida > Solanales > Solanaceae > Solanum > Solanum commersonii. The sequence continues at coordinate 1,345,063 of JAJTWQ010000136.1, forward strand.
CAACTCAATTAATGCAAGTGTACAATACTTTAAACAAGATAGCAAGGTAATTCTTTCATTACCATTTAAGCATCTATCTCAAGTCACCCTAAGTCACACTTAAGTGAATAATGAAGTGACCGCCCATACAGCCTCTTCATATACACCTAAGTGTTCCTAAGAGTTACCATAGACAAGGATCTTATCATTACATTATAACATACTAAGTGAACATTCTTTATTAAACCATTTACGAGACACACGAGCATATAGGGGACAATCACATAATAGCCCTAAGGCTTAGGGAACTCAGTTTAGCATCGTTTAAGCCTACTCGTGCCATGTGTAAATAGCATCCCATACTACTATGAACACGTTGTAGAACCTATCCAATACTAGAGTGCACATCCCACGTGATGGAAATAGGCCTTAACCAACATAGACCACACTAGCAAGATATGCAATCCGGAGTCTATCCTACTCGTGGAGGTTGTTCTACTTGCCAAGGGTAGAACTAAAAGCAACCCATGTTGGCACATGGTTTAAGAGATGTCCAAGGATGTTCATTGTGCTTAATCTCATGCTCAACTAGGCCATCATCCTAAACACATCCACTCGGTGCTTAGCCTTGGTTTCCATAGAGTATTCAATCACATATGTACTAGAGAGGGTTCCTTTTCTAGTTCAACCAACTCATAGTACCTCTTCTCAAGAAAGGCCTCATTTCTAAGTCATAGCCAATCTAGGTTCATAAGGATAGCTCATTTGACTTTCTTAGATAAGGATTCTCATGCCATTCCGGCTCCATCCATCTCTAAGTCTATGATTTCACTCAAGAAGGTAACATCGCCCTAAGGCCCATCCTTCAAGGTTATACATTTTCTTAGGAAAGCTAGACTTATAAAAAGTCACTATGCTTAAGTCTACCAATTCAAGTCTTGGCCTAGAATTCCTCTTTAAGCAGTTATAGGAAGAGCTCCATTACTAAGTCCTAGCCTAACCAAACATTCATATATATAATCAAGCTTCCATGACACAAGACAAGATACTCAAGTCTAGCATATGATCTACAACATCATCTTATGAAAACTCATCATAGTCCATCATCACCACATATCACCATTTCAAGAGAGACATGCTTTCACATTAGCATCATAACACTTTATACATTATCACATTAACACCATTAGAACATCTTCACATTATAGCTTCACACAAACTTTACATATAGCTTCATATAGGACTTAACATATAGCCTCATATATGTATAAAAATACAACAATTAAATAACACTCATATATTGCCCTTTATGGCCTCAATTCCCAATAATACCACACAAGAATAAGATATAACACTTCCACCAAAGGTGGATTCAACCTACCAACAACAATCAATTCCATAAAGAGAGTTCAAGCTTTCTTACCATAACCCAAAGCCATAGCCAAAATCATCAATACTTCACCCTTAAGGCTTACGACCCTTAATTCATCCATTATCAACAATTAATCATAAATAAACATTAAACAACACAAGATATATCAATACAATTCACTTTACACATAATTCCATCAACTTTGAATTTATAGAAATAGACCCACTTCATAGCAAATTTAGGGTTTTAGTGAATACATGGATTCTTGAAGAAAGTTCATATAAAATCATCAATTCTACTTTAATTCACCAATATGATGCTTTTGAAAACAATTTATCAATGAACCCATGCTTAGAATAGAAATTAGGTTTTTTGTTCTTTGAAAATTTTTGAAACCCTTTTTGAATGGACTCCTTGAAAGAAAGGATAATCAAGGATGAAGGGTCACCATACCTTAGGCTTGATGAATCCCACGAAAATTTGATGAAGAAAGCTTGAAATCTAAAACCCTAGGTTCCACTTCTTCTTCTCCCTTGAGCTTGAGAGAAATATAAAAAGAGCAAGACTTTGGGATTTAATTTGGGAAAAGAGAGTAAATGACTTGTTAAAAGACTTAAAACCATATATTTTTATAAAATAAACCATTTAAAATCAACCCCACATAATAAACAATTAAAACGAAATTACTTAAAAGCCCTTTACTTGGGCAGCCCCGTTAGGGACCACACCCACTTGGATAGGTCGTGAAGGGTACCACGGCTCGTGGTAGTGCCCGTGGTCCCTTGACCAGTAGGCCTCTCCACCATGTCAAGCCCTCAAGGGCCCAAAGCATCTTCACGGATGCTCCCACGATCCGTGGTGCACACCACGAGTCGTGGTGGAGCTCATGAAGATGAGGCAGCACCTAGGCAAAGTTGCGTTGCCTCCCTTGAGACCAAGTGATATTCACGCCCAAGTATACGGACCGTCTAGGGCACCACTGGCCGTGGTGGTGCCCGTGGTCTTTGGGGCAGTGGGCAGCCAACTTGGCAAAGCCTTGGTTTTTTAGCTAAGGCTTGCCCCTTTTTGGCTTGGCTCCTTGTCTAGCACCCTCAACCAACCTAGAGTAGGTCTCAAAGCATGGAGTCTAACACATGCGTTGACGTTGACTCACTAACTCTTCAAAATAGACCTCAAGAGTCAAAACTCAACATTTACACAAGTTTCTAATGCACAAAACCCATGTGAGGCTCGACTTTATCATACTTCATTTTGAGAGGCGTTACAATTTCCCTCAATGCACAAAAATCAAAAGTAAAACATAGGGTTAAGCAAACCTGTGGCGCATATTCACCGATGACCTCTCAAGAAGCGGGTGGGTCCGGTTTCCTGGAGTTCACTAGATAAACATTAGGGACGTCTTCAGTAGCACCCTCACCAACTACGGGAGCACCATCACAAGTGCTCGGAATGACAGATGGTCCAACATCTATCTCACGGGCCCATAGTTGTCACCTCTTCTCATCAAGTATAGATGCCCTCTGGGCCTCCTCAAACTGCTGGCGCTCCTTCTTCCTTAATCGTTGAGCTCTTCTGTATCAGAAGTGTGGCTGGAGTGGGGGAGCTTCCCAACAGTATGAGAAGAGTCTGGTGGTTGCATGGTGTCGCCAAAAAGAACAGTCATCACTACCTCATCCTTCGGTACCAAGGGTAGACTCTAGCTTAGTCTTAGTAGGGGCTTAAAGTGCAGCAATAATAGCACAGAGGCTAGCCAACTCTATCTAGAATATGGTCACATCGATGGTAGGGGAAGGCCTCTCTAGGACTATCAACTCGAAAGTATCTAGGCGCTTATGAACAACCCAAATCTTCCGATCCATCATCTCCTCCATCCTCACCTCAGACTTCGGAATAGACCGTGCATCCAGGGGTTCATATGCTGAAGGAAAATGGTAATCTATTTCTCCAGCTTCTGTACTCCAGCTAGAGGAATAGGAGTGGACCCTGAAGAGGGTATGGCTCAGGATGAGCTCGGGGCCTAGCTAATGGCAGTGGAGGGTGGAGCATGTGCATCAGTTGGGGCTAGAAAAGAGAGTCATCAGCCTGGACCTGGTTTGAATCAGCAACAAGATCTGCACTCAATGGTAGGACCTCAACCTGTGGCTCTCTCCAAGGTCCAACAAGGTTTGCATCGTCCCGAATGATGTCGATGTCCAGATTCTTGGTCGCATCAATCAACCCATCACAATGCCAAATGGGAACATAAGTATCCTCGTAGAGCAGAAAAATCAAACATGGGAAAGGCAGGGTGGTTGTGGCCTTGAAGACCCTCTCATGGATCCTTGCAATCAGAATGTGGGAAACATCAATCTCCAAACCCTTCATAATGGCTGCCAGCATCACGGCCTGGTCTTATGTAACCACATTGTCTGCCTGAGTCGGGGACAGTCTTTTTTGAACCAATAACCAGATCAACTTCATAGCGAAGTTCAATGTATCCTCTTAATACTCATACTAGAAGTACAAACCCACTCAGCACACTCCCCATATGCAGCAATATGACATGCCCTCTACCTTAAAAGTGCTTTCCTCTGCTCAACACCTCTCTAGAAAGACCTACTCTAGACAATGCCCATATTTTTGTCATATTTTGCGGTATTAATGGGCAGAGTGTCGGATGGGCCATATATAAAAAGGCGAATGGTGGCCTCTAAGATGTTGACATGGAACCTCGGCACTAAAGTGGACTAAAGTAGAGGCTGAGCTATGCGCTTGGTCTATTTAGAGATCGAATTTCGGATGGTGGCAACATAGGATGCATAGAATTCTCTGGTCATCTCCTCATTGTAGGTCCCAATGCTCTGTGCCATCCACTCGAATCTCTGTTTCTTGAAGAGTTCCTCAATAGCAGGTGCAGTATAAAGGTTACCTATAAGGACCAAATACTCCTTAGTAACTGTCTGAGTCAACCACCAATTCTTATTCATCATCGTGCCATTATCATACAACTAAAACTAGCCCGCAATGCCCCATACATTCAACCCTTCTACATTAGGTGCAGACTCTCTCGAGATTGGGATATTGTCGAAGCTATCGAACTTAGAGTAAGAATCAGTGCTGCCACTAGTGCTAGAGCCGGACTATGAGGCTGACTCTAACTGTGTCTCTCCAACCTCTATGGGGCGCACTAAAAGTGGGGGTAGTGGCCTCATCACTAGTAGACACTAACTTTCGGGACTATCTCTTCATGATCTGTGGTGTAGCAGGGGAACCTCTAGTGGTGGGTGAAATATACTCCTGGTTGCTCTCCTCATCAATTAGCTGAAAAAAGGGGACGACTGATTTGGACTTGCCCCCTCGTGCGTAAGTAGGAACTTTCTTTAGAGCCATAGTACATGTGGAAGCATAGTTAGTACTATAACAAGTTGAAGAATTTTAGAACAAGAGTCAGACCCAAACAAAAACTAAAAAAAAATTAGGACAGTAGCTGAATTGTTTACCCACGATAGGTACCTACGGTTCGTCGATGGAACGACGGTCCGTGGTTCTCTCCATATGTCAGAGTTCCCATTTTTGAGTCTCAAATGGTGGAACCACGGATGTGCAGAATGGTCTGTCTATGGAACGAAGGATCGTAGTCCACACCATGGTTCTACACTTAAGCAATTTTTTGTATGTCACTAGTCCAAAGATCTCGACCTATGATCCGTGGGTTGAAGTCGTGGGTCAGTTTTTTGCCAGGTTTCTCCTCACTTTTGACTCAATTCACAATTTCATCAAATACTGACTCAATTTATGTCTAAACATGCATTTCAACACATTATTCGGTAGTTCATCATCCTAAGGGTTCCAATTTACACATGATATAAATTTTAACAGATTCAACATAATGAAACCCTAAATTAAGACTTCTGATTAGACCTAAAAACCTATAGATTTGTTTGATTTTACTCACACACTCACTTACAATCATTCCCAAGGTGTTTCTAAATACAGTTTCAACATTCAAACACTTGATTTACAACCCAAGGTAAAGTTCATTGTTGTGGTTTCAATATGAAACTATGAAATGTTAAAAGTTTGGGGGAAATCAACTTACCCTACAAGTAATCAACAATGGTGAGTGTGTGATCGATTGTAAAAACTCCTAGAACAATGTGGACACCAAGCTCGAATTGTCAAATCACTCAGGGAAGAAGATGGGAGTGATTAGGGAGAGAAAAGGGAGATATGGAAGAGAAGAGTGATGGTATGAGATGTGGGTAATTGATTTGGGGTGATTTGGGGGAGTTAATTTAGGAATATTGGTATTTGGAAGGTTAAAATTGTTGGTAGGTAATTCGGGTCAGGATAAACCCTTACATTGGACCCACGTGACCCCATCAACGGCCCGTGGGTCGACCTACGGATTGTGGGTCTGGTCCTTAGGTTACTTTGAAATTTAGAAAAAAAATTGAAGACTTACCTGGGATGTACGGACAACATCCATGGTCTGTGGTTTGACCAACGGACTGTTGATGGGATCCGTAGACCACTGCACAGCTATTTTATGTAGATGTTGCCCCTTTTTCCCTGCACATATAGAAATCGTTAGGACTTTATTTTTACTTTTTTGGAGACTTTTTAGACACGGGCCCTATTATATATCTAGCCAACACTAAAACATAAAAAAAGCACTAATCTAAAGAGCTACAAAAAATCAAAAAGAAAGCAGGAAACTCCTATATCGAAAAGATAAACCTATAGTTGGCTAGATTTTACATCTTGGGTTGCCTCCCAAGCAATGCTTGATTTAACGTAGTGGCACGAAGCAAACACCTTGATTACTCAGACTTTATCAAGATAATAGGCCTCAATCACTTCTTACACACTCCAATTTCCCATGTAGACCTTGATCCTCTACCCGTTCACTTTGAACCGCATTCCCTCCTAGTTCTCATGCACGACCGCTCCATATGGAAATACTTGCATGACTTTGAATGGCCCGGTCCACTTGGACTTGAGCTTGCCAGGAAATAAGCGCAACCTTGAGTTGAATAGAAGCACCAGATCACCCACAACAAATTCACGCTTTCCAATCTTTTGATCATGATATTTCTTCATCTTCTACTTGTACAAGGCTGAACTTTCATATGCTTTTAGGCGAAACTCATCAAGCTCATTCATGTCATTCAACTTCTTTAGTGCCCACAATGCCTTATGCTCTAGCTCTACCAGCAAATGGCATGACTTCCAATAAACAAGTTGGTAGGGGGGACATACCTATGGGAGTCTTGAATGCGATGTGATAGGCACATAGAGCATCATCAAGCCTTCTTGACCAATCCATTCTATTTGCGTTCACAGTCTTTTCAAGGATTTTATTTATCTCTCTGTTTGACACCTCAACCTGCCCACTAGACTGCAGATGGTAAGAAGTAGCTACATTGTGACGAACTCCATATTTCTCTAGCAATGCCTTGAATAGCTTATAACAAAAGTGAGAACCTCCATCGCTGATAACCTCCCTAGGTGTACCAAATCTAGATTTTTTTTCAGGAATGTGATGACACTTTTTCCCACATTGTTTGGAAGAAGAAAGGACCCATTTCAATACATAGTCAACTGCAACAAAAATATACTTCATCACATGTGAATTTACAAATGGACCCATGAAGTCAAGGCAACATACATTAAATAACTAAATCACCAATATCGAATTCATAGGTAGCTTTTGCTTCTTTGAAATTCTTCCTTCTCTTTAGCAACGTCACAAGACTTGGCGATATCATGAGCATCTTGGTGGATGGTAGGCCAGTAATACCCACATGCAAGATTTTATGAGAAGTTCAAATTCCACTATAATTCCTACCAAAAGGTGACGAATGACACGCCTCTAGTATACTCATCATCTCAACCTCTGGCACACAACAACGAATAATCCCATCAATACAAATACGAAACAAGTAAGGCTCATCCCAAAAGAACTTCTTCACATCATGCATAATCTTTTTCCTTTGGTTAAATGACAAATCCGATGTAACCAAATCGCTTTCCAAGTAGTTAGCAAAAGTTGCGAACCAAGGGATAGGATCATAAAAAACAGCCAATACCTCTTCATTTACGAATCCATCATTAATCTCAACCCCATCTCCTAAATTGAGTATAGCTTCCTCCTCTAATCTGGACAAATGGTCAGCAACTTGATTTTTTGTCCCCTTTCTGTCATTCACCTCAAAATAAAACTCTTGAAGCAACAATACCCATCTAATCAACCTCAATTTTGCATCCTTTTTAGCCATCAAATACCTCAATACAGAATGGTTAGTATGCACGATGACCTTAGTACCAAGCAAGTAGCATCAAAATTTCTCAAATGCAAAAATTACAGGAAAGAGTTCCTGTTCAGTCATAGTGTAGTTATTTTGAGCCTTATTCAGAGCTTTGCTGGCATAGTAATTCGGATGAAGAATCTTCTCTCGCCTCTGTCCAATACCACACCAAGCGCCACCCCACTCGCATCACACAACACTTCAAACGATTGCCCCCAATCCAGTGAAATAATGATAGGTGTTGGTACTAACCTTGCTTTCAACTCTTCAAATTCTCTCAGACAAGCATCATCAAAATCAAACTTGCACTCTTTTTTTAGTAGATTGCACAATAGGTGTGAAATTTTAGAGAAATATTTGATAAACCTCTGGTAGAAACCTGCATGCCCAAGAAAACTTCTAACACCTTTAGTAGAGATATATGATGGAAGCTTTTCTATTACCTCAAATTTAGCTCTATCAACCTCAACACCTTTCTCAGAAATATGATTACCCAGAATTATACCTTCTTTCACCATGAAGTAGCACTTTTCCCAATTTAGCACCAGACTGTACTCTTCACATCATTTCGTTACCTCGGCCAGATGCATCAGACAATCATCAAAGTGTCACCTCTGATAGAGAAATCATCCATAAATACCTCAATCGTGTCCTCCACCATATCTAAAAATATTGACATCATACACCTCTGGAAAGTCGTTGGATCATTACACAACCCAAATGAAATTATTTTGAAGGCAAAAGTCCTATATCGACAAGTGAAGGTGGTTTTATCTTGATCATCCAATGCTTTGGAAATTTAATTGTACCCTGAATATCCATCTAGAAAGCAATACTAACCATTACCAACAAGACGATCCAGCATTTGGTCCATGAACAGTCTCGGGAAGTGATTTTTTCTATCCAGGAATTTAGCTAGTGGTAATCCATTGTAACACCCCATAATTAAGTGAGTTGAACTAGTGAGTTCCAGACCTATTGGTAAGAGTTTTGGAGTATCGTATGAGGGTTAAAACTTGTAAAACATGTTCCCACACTTCGAATAGGGGTTTTAGGGGTTCAATGTCCATATATAACTCCCCAAGGACCACCCCAAGGGGTCCTTGAGGAGGCCCCCAAAACACTGCCTAAATGTGGAATATTTTGGTGAACCACGGATAGCCAACCACGGCCAGTAGACTAGACCACGCCCTGTAGGTCATGGGCGTAGATCAAGGCCTGTTGAGGCCTGCAAAGAAAAGCCTCAGGAGCAAACCATGAGACCACAGGATGGCCAGTAGACCCATCCACGGTCCGTGGATGGGTGGGCGTGGATACTGCCAGGTTTTAAGATTTTTAGTCTTAGTTAGGTGCTTGGGAATTAATTAGGGGTTAAGGGAGGTCGGTTAGTTAGTTAGTTAATCTCCTATATAAGCTAATAATACCCTAAACTAAGTCATTAATTCAATATAACCCAACACCCCAAATCAAAACCCAACTACTCTTCTCTCCAAGAATCTTTTCTCTAGAACCTCCATTAAAGAAATAAGAAAAAGATCAAGGAAAGCTTGAAGGAAGGATCTTTTTAATACTAATTTGGAAGGATTATACATCTAAGTTATGGGAGTTCTTCATCCTTGGCAGCCTATCACCAAAGAAGTCCTTTCAAAAGCTTTTAACACAATTCTAGAAAACTCAATTAGCTAGGGTCTCAACTCAACCCCATGGATTCCTTTCAAAGTTGTTATTAATTATTGAATCATGTTAGTTATGGATGATATTACTGATTTTAGATGATTTTAAATTGAATTCCAAAAGAATCCATAAGTTTTACCCAATCCTAGCTATGGCTCTTCTCTACATTATGAATGTTGTTGGAAGTTGATTCAACTGATTGAATGAGGGTTGATTATGATGAAATTACTTGATATTAGTGTGAATCTACATGTATTCTTGATTAACCTAATATTCTAGGGTGAAATTCATATAGACTAGGGTTATGTCATGAAAGAGGCAAATTGTGGGCTTAGATGTGACCTTCTAAAATTATTGAATTTCTTGATGAATTACCTTAGATTAGATCGCCTAAATATGAATTGTTGATGACTGAATCTTCTAGACATGAATGAACTTGATTAGGTCTTACATGATGAATCATGGTTGAGTAGTATTGAGATTTAGTTTACTTGATGCTATATAACTATAATTGAGTAAGAATGAAGTATGTGTTTAGTGTACCTTGAGAATTATGTTTACATGATGACCATGTGAGGTGTTGCTTGAGAGTAATGATCACAATATGAAGATGACTCCAAAGGCTTTAAAGGTAAAAGCAAAAGGGAATGAACTATGAATATTGAGGCTTTAAAGAAGAAAGCTATTGTGCACATTGAATTATATAAGGTACTATTTTGGAAGGACTTTACCCACATCACCTACAATGTGAGTATATGAGCTTATACATGCAAATGAATGAAGATTTTGAGATATGATTATATATATGTCTATTATGATTAATGTTAGATGTATTGATTTACATAGTCTGTGATCCTTGAATGCAATATATGTGAATGGTGCATGATTGTGATATTATGTACATACTTGTGAACACTTTGAGAGGGAAGTGTCTATGATGATAATGTTGTTTTTTTGTCATTGCATGGACAATTACACACACACACTCCATGCATAAACATGATCATTACTCGAAAGTATAGTTCTCATATGCACCTTTACACATTATTATGTATGAAATGCACATGACCATGATGATCCTATTGTGTTAATTAAAAGTCCATTCTCACGAGAACACATGATATTGGTGTTAGGCTTATTCTCACATACTAATGTTGATTCTAAGGTTGAAAGTGCATTACCACTTTATTGAATGTATGACCTATTATATGGGTTGTATTGACTGAAGGGCAAAGTATTCCTTCACACATGTAAATGAAATTTAAGACTAATTATGTATAATTTAGGAAATCATGCTTAGCACCGAGTGGATATGAATGAGGAAAAGGCATTTCTGCTAATGCAATAGGTTGGGTCATCTAAAGTAAACTCATGAGATGGAAGGCCCTCCACCAATGCAATAGGTTGGGTTTATATAAGCAATCTCCATATCCCTTAACTATGTGCCCATATAGGTCTTTAGCTAGTGGATTCACCTTATAGCTATACATTTAGTTCTACCTTAGGCAAGTAGGACACCTTCTTTCGGTGTGGGGTTACAGGACACCGGATTCCATGTAGCTCACATGGTCTATGTTGGTTATGGATACCTTTCCCTATATAATAAAGATAATGAATGATACATGAACTACACCATGACTTCTTGGTGAGTTTTAATTAGTAGGAGTGGGGGTATGGTACTTAACTTCCATATTGCACAGGTAGACTTAGTAGGATGTCATAGGATTGTTCCTTTATATTATGATGAGATTTGAATGTATGCATGTATGTTGAATAGATAGATTTTATGAATGACTTTTCTTATAATTCAAGTAACGTACATGACTTTTTCCTTATTTATGGCTATTGCTTATGATGAGGTCTAAGGATGAAATGTATGACTAAAGTAGCTCCAAAGGAGTACTTAGTAGGGTTGGTATTATGGGATGCCAACCATATATTGCACAAGTGTTTCTTAAGGGTTGTTTATGTGATGATTACATTTAGATGAGATGATCTTGGTATTTGACTTTGTATTGTGTTATGATTGGAGGCTATGTATTGTGAAGATTGGGATATGTATTTTGTTGATGTTGGAGACTATTCTTGTTGTTATAATGATACCTATCATGTTATGATGAAATAAATGTGAGTTGCCCTATGGGTTTCATTCTTCAACTATTTCAAAGATGTTGTTAAAAAGTGGCATATAGCATGATTTTAAATGAAATATCCCTTTTTATGCATGTTTTAAGGTTTTTGTGCATGACTTCCATACTTAGTACTTTTTGTGCTAACCCCATCTTTCAACATTTTCTATAAGTATAGGCTTTGGAGATATTGGATTCCATCCTCGTGGCTAGGTTCATAGGAGATCAAGAAGAAGAAGATTGGTGAGTCGTCATTATATTCGAGGACTCAACCATATGTCATTTATGTCTTTCTTTCATGTTTTAGACTTTGGTTTTAAGGGGCGTGTCCCTAAATTTGTATTCAAGAGTTTTAATTCAATGTTATAGATGGTTTAAAACATAGTGTCATAGATTCTCCTTCATTTTATAAGAGTATTCTATTGTAAAGAAAAGTTTTAAATTTTGCACTATTTTTCCTATGCTAAGTTCATGTTATACTATGAGGCTTGTATGCGACCCCTACAGGGTCAAGTACGCCGTGTTACATCTAGAGGGTACCCCTGGGTCATGAAATCAATGCATACCCTCCATCCAGTTACTGGCCTCATAGGGACCAGCTCATTTTTCGGATTAGGAACCACAGTAATCCCACCTTTCTACTGAACAGGACAGACCCAACTTCTATCTGCAATGGGGTATATAACATCAGCATCCAACCATTTGATGATTTCCTTCTTCACTACCTCTTGCATAGGTGGATTTAGTCTCCTTTGGTCCTCAATACTTGGCTTGCTCTCCGGCATGAGTTAAATTTCATGAGAATAAATTTGAGGAGGAATCCCTATAATATCTGCAATAGTTTATCAAATAGCCCGCTTGAACCTCTTTAATAATGAAACCAATGCCTCTACTGGTTCACCACTCAGATCTGCAACAATGATTATTGGTAAGGTGTCATCTTTCCCCAAGAATACATACCTCAAATGATATGGTAGAGCCTTGAGCTCCAATTTTAGAGGCTCTTCCATATACGGTTTTATGGGCGGAGAATCGTGATTCGTCATATCTAACTCCAATCTTCTTGGTTTGGAACAAAATTTGAACCTATCCAGTGTGACAACTAATCCATCATAGTCTTCAATACCATCAACATCAAAATTCATCATTACCGCTGCCAGTGCATCAACACACAACCTCTCTTCAATAGACACTTCATAACCTCGCTTCACAAAATGATTCACAACTGATACCGACTTGAGATCACTTTTCTGCTTCATTGACCTACAGCTACTAAAAGTCACCTCTTTATTATTAAGTCTGAACTTCATCTTCCCTCTCTCTATATCAAATAAGGCTTGCCCAATACAAAGGAATGGTCTCCCTAAGATAATGGGAACCTCAAAATCAACCTCACAATCAAGTATCACAAAATCCGCTCGAAAAATGAGAGACTCCACTTTCACAGGGACATCTTTGAGAACACCAATGGGCTTCTTCACAGTTCTATCAGCCATGAGTAGATGCATCACAGTTAGTTTTTGAGCCCCTAAACCCAACTTCTTATAAATGGACAACGACGTCAAGTTGATGCTAGCACCCAAATCACACACAGTTTTTGCAAAGTGTAAAATCCCGATGGTACAACGAATAGTGAAAGCTCTAGGATCCTCTTTATTTTGGACAAGTGACCTAGTAGCAATAGCACTGTAATGTTGCAACCTCTCACCATTCTCAATACCGATTGCCCTCTTCTTGATCACCAAATATTTTATAAATTTCGCATATCAAGGCATTTTCTCCAAAGCTTCTATAAATGAAACATTGACCGAAAGCTGTTTCAACATAGTTATGAACCTGTAATATTTTCCTTCTCGATCTTCTTCACCAATCTCTATGGGAATGGAGGTGGAGGTCTAGGCATGGGAACAACTTTTTGGGTCACCTCTTCTTCCTTCTCTGTGGCATTTCTTGACTCTCCAGTAACCTCAACCTCATCTGCATCTTTTTATACCATAGTTTCGACCTCAGACGACATAGGGGGATCAATGGTCTTTTTACCTCCTCGATTAGTGACTGCCATACAATGCCCATCATTTTTCAGATTCTTGATGTTGTTGCAAGGAAGTGTGCCAGGTTAAGTTGGGTTCACAGTAGTGGACAACTGAATAAATTGTTGCTCAAGTTGCTTGATCAAAGTCTAGGGTCACTTACGAGGCTAATCTATGACTCATCAAAAAAAGATTGACCGCCCCGTTGAATCGTAAAAAGTGTACTAGGACTTGTTTTGAAAAACATATCTTCCCACTACCTACAATTGCCATCGACGGCCCGTAGAAGCTTCTATGGTTCGTAGATGGGACCCGTAGATAAACACAGTAGCCCAAAACTAAAATTTTCCTTCTTTTCCAAACCCAAGGTGTTACAATATCTCCCTTTTGGGAACATTTGCCCTCGAATTCAACTCAAGACATCATAAGGAAAGTACTATGAAGATCTACCAACCCAACATGAATTTAATCATAGAAATGCACATATCCGAGGAGGAAAAATTGAATCCAAGCTAAAGCATACCCAAAACATCATTTCATGAGGCATATATGCAACTCATACTCAAATGCACATAATCATGGAGAAATCAATCATATTAACTCATTTTCTCAAAATCCATGTTTTCATGAGCATTCATGCATGAGGAAATATGATAATGACTAAGAGATAAGGATGGACTATGAGAAACTAAAAACCTCAAGCTAGAGTTGGATCAGAGAGAATGAGATGAGGATAACAACACTTCATATCGGCCTCAGCCTCCCAAGTTTCACCCTCAACTAACTAATTCCTTCAAAGAACCTTCTCGGAAGCAATTTCTTAATTTCTTAACTTTTTAACTTACCAATCCAAAATCTCAACCAGAACTTTTTCATCAGAAAGATTCTCCTTAACTCACAAACCATCCAAGGGAACAATGGATATCAAATCTCAAAAACATTTCTTCAGCAAGGATACATGGAAAACCGTATATACCAATGCTAAATCATTAGGGAAATCAAGTTCATAAGAAACCTTTCCAAAATGCTTCAAAATCTGATGTGGTCCCACATAGCTGGAACTAAGCTTCCCTTTCTTTCCAAACCTCATCATACCCTTTATGGGTGAAATTTTCAAGTAGATCCACTGATCAACATCAAATTCTAGATCTCTCCTTCGAACATCAACATATGACTTTTGTCGACTTTGAATTATTTTCAACCTTTCTCTAATAAGTCGAACATTCTCCATAGCCTATTGTAGAACTCATGACCTATGAAAGCAACCTCACTAACATAAAACAAACCTATAGGAGATTCACACCTTCTACCATAAAGAGCCTCAAATGGAGCCATAACAATGTTGGAGTAATAACTATTATTATTGGCAAATTTAATCAAATGTAAATGATCATCCCAATTACCCTTGAAGTCAATCACACAAGCTCTCAACATATTTTCTAAAATTTGGATAGTACACTTCGCTTTCCCTTCAGTTTGCGGATAAAAGGTCGTACTTATATTTGCACCAGTACCAAGTCCCTTTTTAAAAAAAATAAAAACTAAGAAGTGAATTTTGTTCACGATCGAAGATAATGGATAAGTGAACTACATGCAACCTAACCATTTCCCTCAAGTAAAACATAGAATAGTCCTCCACCAAATAAGAAACCTTTAAAAGAATGAAATAGCTTCCTTTAATTCAACAAAATTTAGTTCAAGACCTTGCTTGTCTTTCACATCTAACACAAAAGAGGAATCTGAACCATTATGGACCATAACATCATCTATGGTGGAGTCAACCAACCGAACACCCAATCGGGACAGTATATGAACATCTCAAACTAAATCCTTCTTACCATCCTCAATCTGCGCAACACTACCCATTGATAATCGACTAAGAGCATCTGCCACTATGTTTGCCTGTCAGGGTGATAAAGGACACTCATGTCATAATCCTTTAGTAACTCAAGCCACCTTCTTTTGGAAAGATTTAGATCCTTTCACTTAAACACATACTGTAAACTTTTATGGCCAGTAAACACATAAACGTGAGCACCATATAAGTAATGCCTCCATATCTTTATGGAAAACACGTTTGCCACTAATTCTAATTTGTGGGAAGGATAGTTCTTTTAATGAATCTAAGTTGTCGTGAAACATAAACAATAGCATTCCCATTTTTCATAACAATACACCCTAACCCAACTTTTGAAGCGTCATATAAACCACAAATCCATCGAATCCTTTCGATAAAGTCAACATAAGAGCGAAGGTGTTCCTATCTTTCAAATCTTCAGAACTCTTTTAATACTCTTCTTACCGTACAAACTTGTCCTCCTTTTGGGTCAATGTCGTTAACAAAAAGGCAATCGAAGAAAACCCTTCAACAAACCTTCTATAGTAACCAAACAAACCCAAGAAACATTTTATATTCGAAGGGGATAAAGTTCTTTTCAGTATGTTTCAGTTGAATCTGTATATGAATGGTCACTACATCAATTCATGTATTTCTTCTCTATTTAGTTCAACATCTAAGATTTATAATATCTAGCTTACTCATATTATATAAAGATAATGTATATAGAAAGAAGGTTCATATCTATATGTCTGTAGCACGATACTAAATGTACAAAAATAGGCCCAAAAGTGACCAAAAACACAACTAATACAATATATCAATCTCCAGGAGCTTGTGTCACCTATATAGAAGCAACTACAAACCGAAAGTCATATATATACAGAGAACTGACTAATTAAAAATACAACATTAGAGTCAGTACAAAAGAAGGATAGTAGAGAGTCTCTAAACATCGGGAGCTCACAACAAATTAAAGTTTGTTTCTGCCACAAGAGATCCAATGATCAGTGAGGGTGGATCGAAATGGGAGGTGCATCAGAAAAAGTGTAGTATGAGTACCAAAACATGAAATACCTAGTAGAAATCATATGCCGATTGAGCTCACAAAGATCAAATTTATTTTAGCAACACAATGATCCTAGCAAGACAAGGGAAAATCTAAACAAACTAACATAAGATAGAGTATAGGCTGATAAAATCAATGATATAGTAACAAGATACACACAAAACAAAAAACACTCAATACATTCAAAGGCCCATTCGCAAAATGATACAATGTAACACCAAGTAAGGAAAACCATAAGCCTGCAAGGAACATCGAGCTACCTAGAATGACACTTCAAGCTTAACCAACAACCAATAAGTTGTGGATGTATCCATGGGCCATCTACTATGGCACATTGAGCTTACCAATAACTCGAATATATGTATCAATAGGCCTCTTAAAATGATAAATCGAGCTCATTAGAGTAAAGGCAACTGAGAGGTGCGATAATCAACTAAAAGGCCTTTTTACTACTTTTAATCCAAAATGGGTCTCAAAGACTTCCAACTAATTAAAGTCAATTTCCTTTTCACAAACCAAGTCACTTTCATAAAAAAATCATGTAACTAATATCTCCTAAAAATCATTACAACAATCAAGTCATGGCAAACACATAAAATTAGGAAAACGGCTATCACACCACGAGAGTACTGAGATGGTGCTCCTACCAATTAACGCTCAAGGCCTCAAGCCTAGCAGTTTAATAAACAACAAAAAAATCTCACTCAAGGATCCATAACATCAACCAAACCAACCAAACAAGTCAAACAAAAAACATTAGGAGGTCACATACCACGTAGAAGCAAGGTCTAAGAAATAATACTCACCCAAGGATTACCTAAACTAAGGTTTCTTTGACTACAAGTAAAGCTAAACACCCCAACATATTGCCACAATTAGCTAAGGATTGATAAAGTTGAAATTAACGCAAGGGGTCAACCTAAATCATGTGACGCCACTTAAATATAATTAATCTAGAAAGACAAGTATAAGAAAAGGAAGCCATAACCTATCTTAAGGCTAAAAACTTTTCCCTTTTTGGAGAGCCTCGAATCGTTGCCATACTATCAAAAACATAAACAGTGAATTAATAAGGATCCAATGATACTCATATCACTTATGCGAATTTCATACCAGAAGTGAGTTGAAAATGGAACCTTGAATTAATGCAACAGAATTGAGAAAAGGAATCTGTCATACTGAGCTCCCTCAAATAAGGATTATATACCAAAAAAATGGGTGAAAATAGGACTCAATTTGGACCTTAAATGGCCAAATTGTTATGCTTTGAATCATAGAAACTAGGAAATTTGAGGTCAAAACCGAATATTTAAAATGAGATTAAAGACGTAAAAGCACAGAGGAGAGGGAAAGGAAGAGAATCACCTAAAAATTGTTGAAATTGATCAAGAATTGCTCTAAAACTCCCAAGGCCGAGCTCTGAAAGAGTTGGGTTTCCTTTTAGAAATAAAGGAGTTCGCAAAAGCGGATATCATATAAGCGGCCAGAGGCTTCGCAAAAGCAAACCCCGCCTAAGAGGCACTCTTCTCTTAAGAGGACCCTTAGTTACTTATGCAGACCCAAAGTCGGTTAAGCGGAGTGTTAGTCACTTAAGCAAACCTAAAGTCTGTTAAGTGGCCCCTTAGTCACTTAAGAGGCCTTGGTAAAAGCCAAGGGCTAGTTGCTTAAGCGACCCACACCCATCAAATGTTGTTCCCTTATATAGGCCCCTTAGTCCGTTAAGCATCATCACTTAAGTGATCAAGGGTTCTCTTAAGCCGACACACCAGATATCATTTTTTTTAGTAAAAAGGATAAGTGTCCAAAAACTTTGAACAATTTCTCAGAATTCATTAACAGTCCAAATAATTCAGAAAACTTGGAAACAACATTCCAAACTCAATAGAATTGACCAAGCAACCATCTAAGGTTGTTGCATTGAAATAATGACCAAAGACAACACTTTAACAAAGAACATAACAAAATTCCAAAACCTAAAAGAAACTAACCCTGACACCCTCGGGAAATAAACCAAAGTCATTCAAGACCAAACTCGATATTCGGAGCAAACTTTACTATCTGAATTCAATTCTGAGCATGTTCACCAAGTTATTTGATCCAACTCAAACTTTTGGCTGAATTGAGAAGCTAAAATGCCTTATTGCAGCAAATCCAAACGAAAGCCTCAAATTCCAAATAGATCATCAGACTATGCCAAAATGACCCTTCTAGAGTTAATGGAATTGATAGAGTTCTAATCTGGCATCTGAATCTCTGGATATTTACTCAAGACAACTCTTCCAAGCACTAAGCTTTCTACACTCAAAAATTCACACCAAACTCATACAAATACCTAGAGGAGAATGACTCCTAACCCGCACTAGAGAAAAAAGCTATAAATAAGCTATGAGAAGGTGCAAAATTGGAAAAGCACGCATAAAACACATAAATGACCCTGAGGGTCATTAAAGCAAATACCACTAAAAAGGACTTTCATCTGTGAAAATAAGACAAATGAAATACATAAAGGATCAAAAAGGTGAGGATATTGAGTGATCATATCAAGATCAGTCTCCCAAGTAGCCTCCTCGACTAGATGATGCCTCTACTAAACCTTCACTATCGAGATCTATGATGAATTTGAGATTCGGACTCATTTGGGGCTTATTGATAATGATTTAGTGTCCTCAAATTCTTGTTTTGTGACAATACTGATGTAAAACCCTTGATATCCAGGTATATGGATTGAGGAACAATGCAAGGACACTAATTTGCAAAAATGAATGAAGCAAGCTGAAAGAGTGAAGAAAAAGGAAGCTTGGTGATCGCCAAGTCTACTTGGTGAGTCGCCGAAGGGCTTCTTGACCACCTAAAGTTACAGTGTACCAAGCCCTGAAGGAGAAATCATGTCAGCGAGAGAAAGGACCAGTCGGCGGATCACCGAGTGATTCCGCAATGCAGTGTTGGATCCCCCAAAGTTATAGACCTTGAGGATGCTAAAGGCCAATACAAAAAATGTGATGAAATGGCTAAAGGGCGCATCGTCGAGTGGATCGGCGAGCCCGACGTACTGTGCCAAATGGCTATTCGCAGCACAGTTTTGGAAACTATAAATATATTTTTGAACATTTAGTTTAGTATCATATTTTCATTTGAGATAATTTTTAGTTTGGAATTGTAATTCTTCTGAGTATTGAGGCAAGTTTTCTCTAGTTTTTCCCTTAGCTTTGAAGAATTGAAGTTTTTCACTTCTGAGAAATTAGAAGTGGGTCTTTGATATTCTTCAATTTGGACCATTGTAAGGAAGAAATTAATCTTGCCCAGTTGATGGAAACTCAATTTGGTAACGATTTTTATTTTTTTATGATGTCTAGATAAAATCCCAATTCTTGGGGTGTGATTATATGATTATGGGATGATTTAGTTTATGGTTATTTATAATTGTTAGTTTAAATGTTGTTTAGAAGTGGGTTGAATCATTAGTTATAGTTTAATTTAAGAATTTTATTTGCAAATGCAGTTCGACCTTTGTATTTTTGGCTTGCTCGAGATAGAGGTTTTAAAATCAAGATTATTGAGTGATGGTTTGTGGGTAATGGGTTGTCATGGGTTCATCTCGAGAGAGTGAATCCTAAACCCTTTAGTGAATGGACTAAAGTGAAGGTTGTTCTTATTTTGCATACTTGTCGATGTTCGACAGAAATCGACTTGATTTGGGGTAAATTATTTGAGAGAAAGTTTACCTCCTCTATAGTCTAGCTTACTCACTAATATCTAGTTATTTTCTAATAGTTGCAATTACCCATTTTTCTATATTAGCCTGTAATCGAATCACATCCCAAGAACTCGTCTCATTATTGTCAATTTTGTGTTATTTGTTGTTGTAGTTGATAATTTCAAACCAAAACCCCCTTATTTGACATTCGTGTCACCCCTTGATTTGAGCTATGTATTTAATCGATAATGTCTATTCCTATGGCTAATTTGAATATATTAACACTTTCCTATTGAATCTTAAATACGTACCACTCCCTGTGGGATTCGACCCCAACTCATTTAGTTTAGTTATATACTGACTAGCTATCATTGACACATAGAACTGGATGAAGTTTCCTTGAAACGTTAATCAATCTTCTTAGACCGCCACTACGTAACCAGCTTGTCTAGCATTGCTACATGGTCCTCCTTAAAACTCAAGGTCTTATCAAACTAAATTGCTCCCACTGAAGCACATGAGACTCATCAAGAACATATAATTTTAACATAGAGACATGAAACACATGATGAATAGTGGAAAGAGCTAGAGGTAAGTCTATCTCATAAGACAACTCTCCTACTTGCCTCAAAATCTCAAAAGGATTGATAAACATGGGGCTAAGCTTTCCCCTCCTCCCAAATCTCATCACGACCTTCATGGGAGACAACCGTAGAAACATACGCTCACCAATCATGAACTCTAAAGACCATAGCCTCTGATTGTCACGACCCAAAGTAGACCTTAGGTGTAACATGGCGTATAGAATCCTGAGATGCCCTACGCAATCCACTGAGCAAAAAAAGTATAAGATAATAGATATTCAAGAGAATTTTAAAAGACAATTTTCCAAGATAAGAGTTTTATAAAATGAAGTGGAAGTATAAACAATGTCTCAAAGTCATCTAGTACAAAGAGTGATCGGGAAGTAACGCGTACATCACATAGAAAATAGAAAAGTAAAGACAATATGAAATAAAGTATTGGTCCTTTGAACATAAGGACTCACCAATCTTGGAAACTCTTCTCACATGCTTTCGACCATACAAACTTAACCTTCTTTTGGGGTAATGTTGTTAATGGAGAAGCAATTGAAGAAAATTCTTGAACAAATCTTCTACCCAAGAAACTTCTAATATTCTAAAGAGATAGAAGTCTAGGCCAACTCTTAACAGCATTCGACTTCATAGGATCTACGTCAATACCAATACAAGAAACAATATGACCAAGAAAAGCCACGGACCTTGGCCAAAACTCGCATTTACTAAACTTTGCAAATAATTGTTGGTCCTTGAGGACTAGCAACACAATGCTCAGACGATTAGTATGCTTGTCTGATAGCATCCTAGGAAGCACTACTCCATTGACGGATAAGTATGAAGCTTTAGAAACTCCAAGGAGGCCCATAAACAAAGATCTCAAACCAAGGAGTTCAATGATAAGCTCAATGGGCTTCAATCGCTGATCCAAAGGTGTCTTATTGAGGAAGAAGAGCTCAAGCCCAAGGAAGAGGAATTGTCCAAATGCTACAATTATTTGGTGGCCCAAATTCAAGCCCAAGATGAGGAATTTTAAGGCCCAATTTCGTGCAAATAAGGTCAAGAAGAGTCCAAGAATCAGCCACAACAAGAGTTGCTTTTACGCCCAAGTTTTGAGAGAAGACTAGTCAAATTTTCCAAGATTGTCAAGATTCTTTTCCTAGTTGGGATTTACCTTATTTCTTTATTTATTTATAGGTTATTAATATTTTCATTATTCTATTTATGGTCTCCTAAGTACCATTTAATGCTTTCCTAGAAGTACTAAATTTGTTTTTACTTAGGTTACTTTATTTCCTTTCTAGAGTAGGATTCCTTGTAATTGTCTTTTTTAGGGTCTTGGACGTTTTTCACCCCTTCTCCTATATATAGGGGTCCTTTTTATTCATTAAAGACAATTTAGATTGATATTAATAATATTTGAGAGAGTTCTTTGAACCTTTGTGACTTGTTCTTTGAGAATTTATCTTTAAACCTTTACTAGTTTCATAGTTTAAGGTATAAAGTAACTTTTTCTTGTGATATCTTTGGTTGTTTTTTGGTATTCTTTAGAAAGTGATTAGTTTCTACATACTAATTATTGTCTTTAGTTACACATAAAGCGGTCAAGATCCGAATCTATTGTTTTGATTCGTTTTCTCAAGTAAAGGCGTTAGATTTCTTCCATAAATCTATACGTTGTTACTTGGATCTTTTCAAGACCTTAGAACATCTAATTTTTGGAAATTCGTGGATCTTTCCTTCGAATTTCCCATATCTTTATTTAGTTTTTTTTGTTTTTTTTTATGCTTCCGCATTCTAATATTCAATTCTCTATTTGTGATCTCCTTAACCTTGCTATTATCAAGTGGTATCAAAGCGGTTTTATCAAGATTCCGTTATTGATAAATCTTGGGATTTCTTCTAATATTAGAGTAGGGAAAAAAAACTGTAGCATGGAAAAAAAAAATTACTATAGTGTGAACAAAAAAAAAAGTTATAACTTACTCTCTAAGAAACCCGATTACTTGTCCTCCAAGAAATTTGATTACTTGGTACCCAAGAAAGCTTATTACTTGCTATTCAAGAAATCTTACTAGTTTCTCTCCAAGTTTTGCATTAATTTGTTTCCAAGCAAGAAGGTAGCAAGAATAGGGGATTCTAGATCTTTAAGAATAAGAGGAATTTTTTTTTCTTGTTCTTATAATTCTAAAATAAGTTCCTTTTTATTCGTGTTTTGTTTCAACTAAATCCTACTTGTTCTACCACTAGTTCTTTACTTTCTTTTTGTACCCCAAGATTCCGTACTTTATTACTACGAACTTGATACACGTTTTGGTTTAATTATAAATCTACAAAGTATTCTCGTTCAAAGGTTATTTTGAGTGGAAAAAGGCAAGTGTGGGTGAGTTTAAAAGAGGATAAAAGCCATATTAAAACTGTGATACTTGATCTTTTTTTTTTTAGATGTCTAATTCAGGTGGTGATGAGGAAAGGGCTCGTTTCGAAGCCGAGGTCAAAGGAAGGAATGACTTCACCCTTCAAGCTATGCACCAGCAATTTGAGAGATGGACCCTTCAATTTCAAGAGATGAAGGATATGATTATCGAGCAGAATGACACTATAGCTGCAATTAGGAGGGAGAATGATGTTGTACCCCGACATAATGTTAGACCCCATGTTAGAAGGAATGTACCCCATATCCCTTTTGTAAATCCTTAATATGATAATGATGATTTTGATGTTGAATTTACTCTAGAAAGAAGAGATAGGAGGGGACAAAGAGGTAGAGTAGAAGATGATAATATAAATAGTATAAAGATGAAGATGCCATCTTTCAAGGGGACAAGGGATCCAAACTTGTACCTTGATTGGGAGAGACGAGTTGAAACCATCTTTGATTGCCATAACTACTCTGAGGGTAAGAAAGTTAAACTTGTTGTTGTTGAGTTTTCTGATTATGCTGCTTCTTGGTGGAAAAAGCTTGCTAGGGACAGATTGCAAGAGGAGCTACCACCTATTGCTACGTGGGCAGAGATGAAGAGGGTAATGAGGAAGCAATTTATTCCATCATACTTCCAAAGAGATCTACAGTCTCGCCTTCAACACTTGAAGCAAGGCTCCATGTCGGTGGATGAGTACTTCAAAAGCATGGATATGGCTATGATCCAAGCTAACTGCATGGAGGAAGAAGAGGCTACAATATCTAGATTTTTAAATGGTTTAAATACAGAAATAGCTAATGTAGTAGAGATACAACAATATGTAACTTTAGATGAGTTAGTTGATTTGTCTGTAAAAGTTGAAAAACAAATTGAGAAAAAGCGGCAAAATAACTCATGGAGAAGTCAACCAAACACTATCTCTAAGAAGCCATGATCAACTCAAGAGGGGAAAGCTCCTTCCAAACCTCAAGATGATAGAGGTAAAGGTAAAGTTGAGGAGGGAGGTAAAACCTTTAATCCTAAATCTTCTAAACCTTCAAGTTCTATTCAATGTCACAAATGTCATGGAAGGGGGCATATTATGCATGAATGTCCAAGTAGAAGAAACATCCTACTTATAGAGAACAGAGAATATGAGAGTGAAAAAAGTGAGGGGGAAGAAGAAGAGGGAGAAGGTGTAAGTGAGTAAGATGATTTGGAACTGCCTAATGATGGTATAATTGGGGTGGTTAGGAGAATTATGACTATCAATTTGGGTAGTGTTGATGAAGGGCAGAGAGAGAATTTGTTTCATACTAGGTGTGGGATAAAAGGAAAGACTTATTCTATGATTATTGATGAGGGAAGTTGTGCAAATGTGGTGAGTTCATACTTGGTGGATAAACTAGGAATTGCATGCATGAAGCGCTCTACCCCATATAGGCTCCAATGGTTGAATGATTGTGGAGAAATAAAAGTAAACAAACAATGCATGATTTCATTCAATGTTGGTAGGTATGAAGATGAAATTATTTGTGATGTAGTTCCAATGCAAGCATGCCATATTTTACTTGGCAGACCTTGGCAGTATGATAGGGATACTACTCATCATGGGAGAAAGAATAGGTATAGTCTTCTGCATAATGGTAAGAAGTATACTCTTGCACCATTATCTCCTTATCAAGTGTTTGAAGATCAAAACCGATTGAGGAAAATAATGGGAAAACAAAAGGGAGAGGTAAAAAGTGAGCTTGAGGGAAAAGAAAAAGGCCAAGAGATAGAAAAAAAAGAGACGGCCGAGAGAAAGAGAGAGAGGGCAGCGATCTAAGTAAAGAGGTAAAAGAGGGTGTGAGTAAAAAAATAAAATATTTTGGTGAGAGGAAAGAGGCTAAGGAAAAGAAAAATGAGAGTCTTTATATAAAAGCCAAAGAGTGTTTGAATACTAGGAGAGAGGGGCTGCCCATAATATTACTTACTTACAAAGAAGTATTGATTAATTTTGAAGAACTAACTCCTTCTTTGCCAAAGAGTGTTTCTTCTCTTTTGCAGAATTTTGAAGATGTTTTTCCTGATGACACTCCAAATGGATTGCCACCTTTGAGAGGGATTGAGCACCAAATAGACTTTGTGCCTGGGTCTCAACTTCCTAATAGGCCTGCCAATAGGAGCAATCCTGAAGAGACCAAAGAATTACAAAGGCAAGTTGAAGAATTGCTTGAAAAGGGATTTGTTCGAGAGAGTATGAGCCCATGCTCTGTTCTAGTCCTATTGGTCCCCAAAAAGGATGGAACATGGAGGATGTGCGTAGATTGTCGAGCTATCAACAAGATAATGGTAAAGTATCGCCATCCTATCCCTCGTCTTGATGACATGTTGGACCAATTGTATGGTTCCAAAATCTTTTCTAAAATTGATCTAAGGAGTGGTTACCATCAGATTCGTATGAATCCTGGAGATGAATGGAAAACTGCTTTTAAGACTAAATATGGACTTTATGAGTGATTAGTTATGCCCTTTGGCTTGACTAATGCACCAAGCACTTTTATGAGACTTATGAATCATGTTTTTAAAACTTTCCATGGAAAATTTATTGTGGTGTATTTTGATGACATCTTGATCTTTTCTCAAAATCTAGATGAATACCTAGAGCAGTTAAAACAAGTTTTTGAAGTTCTTAGAAATCAGTGCTTATTTGCTAATCTCAAAAAGTGTACTTTCTGTGTGGATCGTGTGGTTTTTTTAGGTTTTGTGGTCAGTTCTAAGGGATTTGAAGTAGATGATGAGAAAATCAAGGCAATAAAAGAATGGCCTAAACCTAATAGTGTAAGCGAAGTTAGGAGTTTTCATGGACTTGCTAGTTTTTATAGGAGGTTTGTGCGAGACTTTAGCACCATTGTTGCTCCTTTAAGCGACGTTATTAAAAAAGATAAGGTTTTTAAATGGGGAAAGGAACAAGATGATGCATTTAACTTGCTGAAGGATAAATTGTGTTCTGCTCCTCTTTTGCAATTGCCTGATTTTTCTAAGTCTTTTGAAGTTGAGTGTGATGCCTCTAGTAAGGGCATAGGTGCAGTTTTGATGCAAGACTCCAAGCCAATTGCTTACTTTAGTGAAAAGCTAAGTGGAGCAACATTGAACTACTCAACTTATGATAAGGAGCTATATGCCTTGGTAAGGGCGTTAGCTACATGGCAGCACTACTTGTGGCATCGAGAATTTGTGGTCAAGACTGATCATGAGTCATTAAAATACTTGAAGAGCCAAGGTAAACTTTGTCGTAGGCATGCTAAATGTGTAGAGTTTATTGAAACTTTTCCTTATGCAATTGCTTACAATAAAGGAAAGGAAAATGTGGTTGCTGATGCACTCTCAAGAAGGTATGTTTTGATCTCTACTCTTTCTTCAAAGTTATTGGGTTTTGACCAAATCAAGTTCCTCTATGCTAATGATTCGGATTTTGGTGAGATTTTTGTTGAATGTAAGTTAGGTCTTTTTGAGAAATTTAATCTTTAAGATGAATTTCTATTCAAGGAAAATAAATTATGTGTTCCTAATTGCTCGTTGCGTGAACTATTTGTTAAGGAAGCACATTGTGGAGGGCTAATGGGACATTTTGGTGTACCCAAAACACTGGAAATACTTTCTGAACATTTTTATTAGCCTAGCATGCGAAAGGATGTTGAAAAAGTGTGTTCTTATTGTCTTGAATGTAAACAGGCTAAGTCTAGAACATTGCCGCATGGTCTTTATACTCCTTTACCTGTTTCTAATTCCCCTTGGATTTTTATTTCTATGGATTGCATATTGGGGCTGCCAAGGACTAAGTATGGTAAGGATAGTATATTTGTGATAGTGGATAGATTTTCTAAAATGGCTCGTTTTATCCCATGTAAAAAGACTAATGATGCATCTCATGTGGCTTACTTGTTTGTAAAGAAAGTGGTTAAATTGCATGGAATACCTAGAACTATTGTTAGTGATAGGGATGCCAAGTTATTAAGTCACTTTTGGAGAATTCTTTGGGGAAAGTTGGGAACTAAATTGCTATTTTCTACATCTTGTCACCCACAAACGGATGGGCAAACGGAAGTGGTTAATAGAACTTTAGGGAACATGTTAAGGGCTGTTTTGAAAGGAAAGTTGACTTCTTGGGAAGATTACTTACCTGTTGTAGAATTTGCTTATAATAGGACCTTCCATTCTTCTACTGGTAAGACTCCTTTTGAAGTTGTATATGGATTCAACCCCCTTACCCCCCTTGATTTATTGCCTTTGCCTACTAATGATTTTGATAATCTTGATGGTAAGAAGAAGGTTGATATGATGAAGAAAATTCATGAACAAACAAGGCTTCCAATTGAAAAGAAGAATAAGGAAGTTGCATTCCGAAGGAATAAGGGTAGAAAATATGTTGTTTTTAAACCTGGTGACTTGGTTTGGGTGCATATGAGAAAGGAAAGATTTCCTTCCAAAAGAAAGACCAAACTAGATCCTAGAGGAAGTGGGCCATACGAAGTCCTTGAAAGAATTGGAGACAATGCTTATAAACTTGATCTTCCTGGTGAGTTCCAAGTTAGTGCTACTTTTAATGTTTCTGATCTTTCCCATTTTGATGCAGATTTGAATTCGAGGACGAATTCTCTTCAAGAAGAGGGGAATGATAGCATCCAAGGAAGCACTACTCCATTGAAGGACAAGGATGAAGCTTTAGAAACTCCAAGGGAGCAAGAGAAAAAGAGAATAATACATAAATACCATAGATGAGTCAAGCTCAAACATAATACACAACTTGTCCAACACCACCTCTAAACATGGATACTTAGCGGGGGCCGAGACAAACTACTGGGCTCACCCTCATAGTCAAAATATAATTAAAAAGGAAAAGTCTTATACATAGCATGAGATCATAAGCAACGTCCCCGGGATGGAGGACTCACCAATAAGCTCGCTAGAAAATCGAATTAGCCACGCGAAGGAGGATGGTCAGACGGTGCTCTGGTCCCTACATGGTGACATCATGTAGGCATAGAGTATGCATTAGTAGATTTGAATGTACTAAGTATATGGGATGCAATGCAATGCAACAATGGATGGACATCATAGGCAAAATGCATAATCATACCCGATAGATAGCATATTAATGAGATGATATGTATAATGATGCTTATATAAAAATCATATTTAGTAGGGCATAGTATATGTGTAGTGAGTGACCATCAATATAGTATTCCCAAGGCCTACCACCCCTTTGAAGAGGCGAAAGAGGTACAAACCCCTCAATGTGGTTACCCGGGCCTACCACCCCCCGAGCTAGGGAGCAAGGTACAAACCCCTCGATATGGTTATACGGGCCTACTACCCCCCGTACTAGGCAACCAAGGTACAAACCCCTCGATACGGTTATACGGGCCCTCTTTGCCCCCGTACTAGGCAACCAAGGTACCAACCCCTCGATACGGTTACCCGTGCCTACAACCCCCGAGCTAGGCTTGGTCGACTCACACACTATATAGAGAAAATCATATACATGTATCCATTTCATCATCATTTCAATATTTATATAATCATCCGACTCATAGGACGTACATTGAACCTTCCATTTAATAAGAATCCTATAAATGACATTTTATCAAACATATGGTGGGCTACTTGTTCATGTAAATAAAATCATGTGTTTCAAGAGTGCTAAGTCCCACCAATTTCAAAATCCATATAAAACAGCCCACCAACAACGTACATAAATATACATATATAACAACCTTCATAATTTGATCATGGAGGCATGAAAACCATAAACATCATATAATAATACCATTTCATGATAATATGCAAGATAGACCTTAATAGGGTGTGTAGTAGTGATCTCATACTCAAGAGTTCATAAATAAACATAAGGACCCATAAACTTGAAGTAGTAATAGAGGATAAATGGTTGGACTTGTGGAAAGGAAGGTTTCCATAATCAAACCCACATACCTCAACTTTGGAGAATTCTTAATGAAGATTGGAATAGAGAATTGCTTGAGATTGAATCTTGAATCCGGAATTAAAGCTTGGGATTCTTGAATTTGGTGGATGATCTTGGTTGAATTTTTGAAAAGGGTTTAGAGAGTGCTTTTGAGTGTTTTGAAGTTAAATGACTAAGTATGGATATGTCCCCTTTTTATAAAAAAACGTCCCAACACTTAGAAAAAAAAATGAGGCGGGTGAACAGTATTTTCGGTTACTGGAAATTGCATTTTCTGCCAGACAGATTTTACGAAAATGGACATAACTTCTTCGTCCGAACTCTGAATGAGGTGAAACAAATTGCGTTGGAAAGCTAACTCACAGAGCTTTAATTTTGATAGTTTGAGCTCCTTCCAGTTCCTTGTGTTCTAAGAGATATTCCCCTTTAAAATTGACCCTCAAAATCGCATTTTTGCGATTTTCAAATTTTGATACGGTTGCTCTAAAATTCGGGTTAGACCCATTTCCCACTCAATTTGACCCCCTGAATAAGAATATGAAGTCGAATTTCCGAAATAATGCACGGATTTTGAGATATATGGAAATTACAATTTTTGGTGTTTCCGAAGTACATTTTCGGGCATTTTTGGGGTCATTTCAAGAACGGTCCGCAAACATCCACGAAGTTTCTAATATGCTCATGGGGATCCTCAAGAGCAAAACCACCGAAGAGCCCCTTCAATTGCAAGAGCTACAACATAGTACTTGTGATATGTAACACCACGTTCCATTCGGCTAGAGGCAAGAAAATGGCACCAATTCCACCCATCAGATAGGGGTCATTAGCTTTAGGCTCATTCACATCATTGAGGTTTCCGATGTCATCTTGGTGGCCAACTTGGCTACCATTGCTTCCGTTTACACTCATACTTTCTATTTCAAAATACAAACGAGCCAAACAAAACCAAAATTATGTAACTTCAAATATAACTAACAACAACAAAATTCAACTTAACTAAAGATTCTCAAACAACACCACTCCTCGGTATTGGTGCCATTTTGATTTCATGTATAGGACACTTCATTCAATACTAAGTGCCAATGATCGTTAGTCAGTAATATAAACCCTACTAAATGAGTTAGGGTCGAATTCCATAGGGAGTGGTACGTGCTTGAGATTCAAGAGAAAAGTATGAATATGTTCAAGTCAATCATAGGAATAAATATTTACTGATAAAGACATAATTCAAATATAGGAGTGACACAAGTGTCAAATACGGGGGTTTTGGTTTTAACTATCAGCTACAACAACAACAAATAACACGAATTAACAAGTAATGAGATAGGTTCTTGGGATGTTATTTGATTATAAGCTAAGGTAGACAAATGGGTAATTGCAATTGTTGGTAAATAGTTGTAAATTAGTGAATAAGCTACACTTTAGTGGGGTATAAAATTTCTCTCGAACAATTTACCCCGAATAAAGTTGGGGTCTCTCGAACACAAATAATGAGAAATTAATAACAACCTACGCTCTAGTCCATTCACTCTCTCGTACTGAATGTGTGGAAAAGTGTTTAGGATTCACTCTCTCGAGTTGAACCCATGACAACCCAATACCCATAGACCATCAATTCACTAATCTTGGTTTTAAAACCCCTTTCTCGAGCAAGCCCAAAACACGAAGGTAGAGTTTCATTTGCAACTACATCTCTTTAAATTAAACCACATTTACTGATTGAAATCACTTTTAAACAATAGTTAAGCTATCAATTAGCAATACACATATGCTAAATCAACCCATAATCACACACCAAGAATTGGGGCTTTAGCTAGACATCATAAAAAGATAGAAATCATTACCAAATTGTGTTTCCAACAATTGGGTAAGATTAATTTCATCTTTACAAAGGTCCAAGTTGAAGAATCTCAAAGACCCACTTCCAATTTCTCGAAAATGGAAAACCCTAATTCTTCGAAGCTAAGGAAAAGTTTGTATCAAAACTCAGAGTTCCCATTCAAAAACTGATAAGAAATTCTATATTATGAAAACTCATAAATGATAGCTCTCCAAAAGAATGTTTGATAATGTATTTATAGTCGCCAAAAATATGCTGCGAAGGACCATTCAGCCAGTAAGTCAGGATCTTCGATCAGCTCGGCGATCCGCCCTTTGGTCAGTTCGATCACCTTTTTATTTGGGCCTTCAGCATCTTCAAGTTCTATAACATTAGGCGATCCAATCACTGCATCACAGAACTGTTCGGCGACACGCCGACTACTTTTTTCTCTCGGTGACTTGATTTTCTCCTTCAGGGCTTGGCACACATGAACTTTAGGTGAGATAATGGCCATTTGGCGACTCGCCCAATGGATTAGGCTATCATCAGACCCTCTTTTCTTCATTCTTTCAGCTGCCTTATTCCTTTTTGCCCATTAATGTCCATGCTTTGTTCCTTAATCCAAATGCCTGGAAATCAAGAATTTTACATCAGTTATTGGCACAAAATAACAATTTAAGGACACTAAATCTATCCAAATAAAGCCCTAAATGAGTCCAAAATGTGGACTCATCAAGCAGCGACATTTCAGTTTCTTACCTCGAACCACCACGAAGTCCACCAATTTGAAGGCACTTGCCTTCTTCTTCCCCTTTGGCCCGAATTCTCCATAGGCAGCATAGAATTCATGAACCCATGTAGGAATGTAGGCCCCCCAGGTTTTAGTCAAATCTCAAACTTGTAGACTTTGATAGTATTCCACACCTCTGGATACATGTCCACCACACCATCGGTATACAAGCTCTTTTCTTTTAGAATGGTCTTCAAACCATAAACCTTTAGTCGATTGAGTGACTGGAGAGGAGGAACCTCAGCAAGTAGTGCCTGAACCACTGTCCGAACTGGAAGAAGGGCTGGAGCTGAAGATGGAGGAGTAGGTATCTGAGGCTTCAGAATCCTAGACAGATCATGTAATGATTTTGAGCGTAGCTCCGCTCTTTGTGCCTAAAGAAATTGATCATCCTTTGACTTGGAGATAGAGGCCGGAGAGTCATCCTAAGAATCCCCCTCATAATCACAAGTACTAAGGTGTGTGTCGTAGACCCCCTCACTATTGAAGCTCTCCTCTTGTGGTGTTAAATCCTGGGGGGGGGGGGCCTGCCTTTGCCTTTACCCCCCCTTTGGAGGCAGCTTTGTAACTGGTGTTGGGGAAGCAATCACTTCCTCATTTATGGTAATCCCACGTGCCCATTTTCGAGGCAATCTATTCCTTTTAGCTACCTTTGGTCTAGCTATTCCTAAAAAACAATGTAAAAGACGTTAGATGAAATGATAAAAAAATACAGGAACATAGTTGCACGAAGACTCGCCAAACCACTTTTGGTGAGACAGGTCTGGCGTGCCAAAAGTTTTAGAAAAAAAATGCTCAAAATTAAAAGCTGGTTGGCGACGTCTAGGGCCATTCGACGGATCGCCAACATCAATCATCAAACTAGAAGTAGCTCACCAAAAGTTACAGAACAATTAAGGAAATTAAGGGCACATAAGGGCAATCAGAAGGGACTTTCGGTGAGCACATGCATACTACCGAAAGTTACAGAACTTAAAGCCTAAAGAGGGACAAATAAAAGGCGATCTAAGAGGACTTAGGCGAACCTCCAAACCACTCAGCGAGCTCGACCCAGCTCATCGAGTAGTCCAACATGCCAATTTTCACCCCGAACTTGAAAATCAAGCCTACAGCCCACAAAAGCAAAATTAAACACCAAAAACATGCAATTGACACCAGACTCATATGACACATTCCCTCGGGGTACTCAGACTTCCCCTGATTTTGCAAAAAATTGTCAATTGACTTATTTTGACCTTAAGAATGACATCAATTGCTCTATCATCAGGCAAATTTGGACCATTAGCACAATTTAGGGTTGCCCAAACTTCTGTCACGACCCAGGGTTACCCCCTAGATGTGACACGACATACAATACTCTGAAAAGTCTCATACAAGCCTCATAGCATTCTTGAACATAAGAGCATAAGAAAATAGAGTGGAATTTAAAACTTCTCTTTTACAATCGAAGAATTTTTTCTTAAAAAGCAAGCGGAAGCCTTTCTATACTTTATCTCAAACCATCTACAATACTTTCAATAAAGTTTGGGACTAAGCCCATACAAAAGCTCTAAACATAAATAAAAGACATAAGGGAACTAGTGGGTTTATCCTCGAACTATGAGGACTCACCATAACTTCAATGCCAAGCTCCTTAGAAGCCTATCTTCTAAATATAGGACATCAAACGTCCAAACCCTACACTTTGGCAAAAAAGAAGAAATATGGGTTAGCACATAAAGTACTAAGTACGATAACCATGCAAAAATCATGCTTAAAAGCACAGTTTCTTTGGAAATCATGATTTATGCCAATTTGGCAAACCTTCATGAACATGAGCTAAGAGGCATAATGTAAAAACATAAGCAACATACAAGTTATTTCATCACATTAGAACATAATCAACATATAAGCCATTTTTTCACATTAAGCTTTCACCTGAAGTAACCCTCAAGCTATACTTTGTGCAATTTATCAATAGCGTCCCATACAACCATCCACACTAAGTACCACATCAAAGGCACAAAAAGTGAACTTACCATTCATCCATTCCATCTTTACACCACACCCATACATAAGAGACATAAACATTTCATAAGACATGACAAAGAAGTAACTCATAATACAATCCAAGTATAGCATGCATTATTACATTAAGCATATAAAAGTCAACATTCTTCATTAGCTTCATATAGAGCACTGCCATTAATTAGTCATAAAGACATTAGAGAACTCACTATAGCCCTCTCAAAGCTTACTCGTGTAATGCATGGATGGAATCCCATACTACCACCTACACTTCATCGAACTCCTCAAGAAACCATAGTGCCCATCTCACATGATGGGAATAAGCATTAACCGACATAAACCATGTGAGCTACACAAGGAATCTGGAGTCATGAAGCCCCACACCGTAAAGAGGTGGTCTACTTGCCTAAGGTAGGACCGGTAAAATTTTAGCTTAGGTGGATCCACTAGCTAATATCCTATGTGGGCACATAGTTATGGGATAGGAAGATGTTCATTGGATCCCTAGCCTAACATTGGGAGAGTTTCATTCTTACCATATCCACTCGGTGCTTAGCCTCCATTCCAATAGAGTATTTCATTCACATTACATTATTGCACTTGAGAGGAATATCATTGGCCTATCGATCCAAATTACATCATTAGACATGAAAGGAATGCAAAAAGCCTACCAATCCACTGTTCATTATTAAGATAGCTCTAGAGTCCTCATGAAAGGAATTTCATAAGCCTATCGATTCATGGTTCCTCATTACTTTATTATACACATGAAAGGAATGCCATAGGCCTATTGATTCAAGAGTCGTCATTACATTAGTTCATTGGCTTATTATGAAACGAATGCCATTGGCCTATCGATTCAAGAGATAACCTTCGATCACATTCATTAGTCATCTATCAAAAGGAATGCCATAAGCCTATCTATTCATATTCATTAAGTCAATACACATTCATTGCTCAAGAGAGGATGCCTAAGCCTACCAACTCAAGATTCAACAATCAACTATACTTTCATTCATTCAAGAAGAGGATGCATAAGCCTACCAATTCAAGATATACATCATCACATTACTTTCATCTATACAAGAAAAGAATGAATAAGCCTACCAATTAAAGATATACATCATATAGAAGAAACCATTCACATTATATCATCATTATTCATAAGTGTTAATTGAGAGTATTCTTTCAATCATAACTCAATTACATTCTAAACATGATCATAACACTTTCATTGATATCACACACATATCCTTGATATCATAATCGTACATAGATCCTTCATGAAATCTCCCTCCAAGGCTATACATCAATCACAACCCAAACATCTAAGATACTTCAATAGTTAAGGGAATTAACATGATTCCATAACTAATTCAATATAAACATAAACAATTCAATATACTTTCATGATCAATCAATTACCAAGCACAATTCACAACTTAGGATTTTGGGGGAAACACGGGTTCATAGATGAAATTGACCATAATTCATCAATAATTAAACAATCCATTCATAATTCATCATATATAAGATTTTCAAAAGGTTTTGGAATAGAACACATGCATAGATTGAAAACTAGGGTTTTTGGGGGAACATTGGAAACTTGAAATCATCTTTGAAGGGTCTCCTTGAATGAAAATTAGACAAGGATGAATACTACCATACCTTTTAGGGAAGAACTCCACAAAACTTGAGTGAGAATGGTGAGATCTTGATCTTGAAAGATTGAATCTTTCACCTCCAATGGAGGTTTCTGGAGAGAGAACTTTTGAGGATAGGAGGTTTCTAATTTGGGTGTTTTGAAATAATGAATTGAAAATGGAGTTTTAATACTTTTAAAACCCTTAAAATACTTTAAATAACCAATAATAACCGTTCCCCAACTTAAATAAACCTAAAATGAAATTATCAATTAACCCTCACCTTGGCCAAGCCCTTGACAACAAAACAGTCTCAACTCACGAACCTCCCACCCACTGACCGTGGGTGGGTCCACGGTTCGTACAGGCCAAGAGTGCAATGGTTCTACAACTATAATTTTGGTACCTTGACCCACGGAGGCCATCCACCGGGAGTGGATTGACCTACGGGGATTAGGTCCCATCTATGAGTCACTTGATCTTGGGTAGATTTTTGGTTTCTTGGGGTTTAGGCTTTAGGGTCCTCCTCAAAGACCCTTGGTTGGTCCTTGGGGTGTCGTACCTTGATGTTTAACCCCTAAACCTATAAACCTAAGCTCAGGAAGACATTAAAAAACCTCAAACTCCATATCAACCTGAAACACACACTCGTTAAGCCCTAGGTTCACTTACTAGTTTTCTGGGTCGCTACATTATCCCCCACTTGCGAACATTTGTCCTCAAATGACACTTTAAACACATTAAGGGATTACGATTAACGACTCAAGACTAGCAGCCCATCAAGATTGCAACATCATAAACAATGCACAAAACTAGGAGGAAACATCAACTCCATCTCAAACATACTCCATGCAACACAAGGAAGTAGGAACTACATCTTCAAACTCATTATGCATCATAACTTCAACATTTCTCATTTCATTGGAGGAATTTCCTACTCCAACTCAAATCATGCTCATCATAACATCATTAAGCACATTATACAATTTCTCTTAAAAGATACATTTGGGCATGTTCAACATAGAACATGAAGAACGTAATTCATAAAACTCATTTTCTCTTCAAACATGAATTCATCAAGAACATGCATATCATAAGGAGACCATGGAAACACACAATCACACATGACTCCAAAACATGAAACAAGCTACAAGGAACTCTTGGTCTCAAGCTTGAATATGAATAGAAGGGAAGAGATAAGGATATCGGAACTCTCAAAAACCTTACTATTAAACATACCATCCCCCCCTTAGGAGTGTTTTAAACTCGTATTAAGTCTTAACATGAACATAATATATGGACCTTAACAAGTCATTCACAACCATAAGGAACCATCAACATACCGGTGCTTTTAAACTAGGAACATCTTCATTAAGCAACTCTTGCTCACAAACAACCTTACTAACACCACTCAAGGTCTCATATACGTCTACCAAACCAGGTCTAAACTCCTCAAACTCACTACACCTCTTAATGTGAGATATCAAGCAAGCCTAACTCATGAACATCAAGGATACTCAATGACCTTACCATCTAAGCACATTATATCCCCCCTTAGGAGTAAGCCTATACAAACTCTTTATAAAATCACTTCTTTCAATCCTAAGGTCGGAGCAAGTCATCACTAAACCTTCACACTCCTACCCTCTTTAGAGGACTCTACTCACTTCACACATCTAGGCATTTCTAAAACACCACATTTCACCAACTCTTTCAACATACCTCAAAACTCATCATGACCTTCTACCAACAACACACATAACCATAAAACAACCCATTCATACTAAATAAAACATCAAAATCTATCATCTCACATCTATCAAGTCACATAGCCATAATTGGAATCACAACCAACCTTTTTCTCCCACAATCCTAGCAACATAAGCTCTTCAAATGGTCATACCCTAAAGACCATCAAATAAGGAATAAGAGAGAAAAAATATAGAGTTAAACTATATGGCAAGATTTAAAGAATGGAGAAGTGAGATTTTCCTACCACCCAATAGCCTCCTATTCATAAATGTGGCGTGCTTCACACTATGAACAAAAACTCTACTAGATGTGGTTTCAGACATCCTAAAACCATTCCCATAACCTTGTGCTCTGATACCATGTTTGTCACGACCCAGGGCTATCCCCTAGATACAACACGACGTACAAGACTCTAAAAAGTCTTATACAATCCTCATAGCATTCTTGAACATTAAAGCATAGGAAAATAGAGCAGAATTTAAAACTTTTCTTTTACAATCGAAGACATTTTTTCATAAAAAGCAAGCGGAAGTCTTTCTATACTTTCTATCAAACCATCTACCACACTTTGAATAATCTCTGGGACTAAGCCCATACAAAAGCTCTAAACATAAATAAAAGACATAAGGGAACTATTGGTTTGTCCTCGAACTATGAGGACTCACCATAACTTCAACTCCAAACTCCTTAGAAACCTATCTTCCAAGTATAGGACATCAATTCTCCAAACCCTACACTGTGGTAAAAAAGGATAAATATGGGTTAGCATATAAAGTCTGAAGTATGATAGCCATGCAAACACTATGCTTAAAAATGACATTTTTCTTTGGAAATCATGCTTTATGCTAATTTGAGAAAAATTCATGAACATGAGTATAAGAGGCATTATATAAAAAAAATAACCAACATACAAGGCATTTCATCACATTAGAACATAATCAACATATAAGCCATTTCTTCACATTAAGCTTTCACCTCAAGTAACCCTCAAGCTATACTTTGTGCAATGTATGAATAGCGTCCCATACCACCATCCACACTAAGTACCACATCAAGGCCACCAAAAGTGAACTTACCACTCATCCTTTCCATCTTTACACCATACCCATACATAAGAGACTTAAACATTTCATAAGACTTGAAAGGAAGTAACTTATCATACAATCCAAGTATATCAGTCCTCATTACATTAAGCATATAAGAGTCAACATTCTTCATTAGCTTCATTTAGAGCACTTTCATTCATTAGTCATGAAGACATTAGAGAACTCACAATAGCCCTCTCAAAGCCTACTCGTGCAATGCATGCATGGCATCCCATACTATCACCAACACTTCATCGAACTCCTCAAGAAACCATAATGCACATCTCACGTGATGGGAATAAGCATTAAACGACATAGACCATGTGAGCTAGACGTGGAATCCGGTGTCATAAAGCCCCACACCGTAAAGAGGTGGTCTACTTCCCTAAGGTAGGACCGGTAATATTTTAGCTTAGGTGGATCCACTAGCTAATATCTTATGTGGGTACATAGTTATGGGATAGGAAGATGTTCATTCGAACCCTAGCCTAACATTGGGAGACTTTCCATCTTACCATATCCACTCGGTGCTTAGCCTCCATTCCCATAGAGTATTTCATTCAAAATACATTATTGCACTTAAGAGGAATGCCATTGGCCTATCGACCCAAGTTATATCTTTACATATGAAAGGAATGCAATAAGCCTATCGATCCATGGTTCATTATTAGATTAGCTCTAGAGTCCTCATGAAAGGAATGCCATAAGCCTATCGATTCATGGTTCCTCATTACATTATTATACACATGAAAGGAATTCCATCAGCCTATCAATTCATGGTACATTGACTCATTAGGAAAGGAATGCCATAGGCCTATCGATTCAAGAGTTGTCATTACATTAGTTCATTGGCTTATTATGAAAGGAATACCATTGGCCTATCGATTCAAGAGATAGCCTTAGATCACATTCATTAGTCATAAATGAAAGGATTTCCATAAGCCTATCGATTCATATTCATTAAGTCAATACACTTTCATTACACAAGAGAGGATGCCTAGGCCTACCAACTCAAGATTCAACAATCAACTATACTTTTATTCATTCAAGAAGAGGATGTATAAGCCTACCATTTCAAGACATACATCATCACATTACTTTCATCTATACAAGAAAAGTATGCATAAACCTACCAATTCAAGAAATACATCATATAGAAGACACCCTTCACATTCTATCATCATCATTCATGAGTGTTAATTGAGAATATGTTTTCAATCATAATACAATTACATTCTAAACATGATTATAACACTTTTATTGATATCACACACATATCCTTCATATCATAATCATACATAAATCCTTCATGAAATTGTCCTCCAATGCTATATATCAATCACAACCGAAACATCTAAGATACTACAATAGATAATGGAGTTAACATGATTCCATTACTAATTCAATAACAACATAAACAATTCAACATAATTTCATGATCAATCAATTCCCTATCACAATCCACAACTTAGGATTTTGGGGGAAACATGGGTTCATAGAGGAAATTGACCGTAATTCAAAAATCCATTCATAATTAATCATATAAAACCTTTCGAAAACGTTTTGGAGTTGAATCCATGCATAGATTGAAAATTAGTGTTTTTTGCGAACTTTGGAAACTTGAAATCATCTTTGAAGGGGTTCCTTGAATGAAACTTAGACAAGGATGAAGGCTACCATACCATTTAGGGAATAACTCCACAAAAATTGAGTGAGAATTGTGAGATCTTGAGCCTGAAAGCTTGAATCCTTCACCTCCAATGGAGGTTTTTAGAGAGAGAACTATTGAGGAAATGAGGTGTCTAATTTGGGTGTTTTAAAATTATTAATTGAAAATGGAGTTTTAATACTTTTAAAACCCTTAAAATAATTTAAATAACCAATAATAACCGTCCCCCAACTTAACTAAACTTAAAATGAAATTACCAATTAACCCTCACCTTGGCCGAGCCCTTGACAGCAAAACAATGTCAACCCACGAACCCCCCACCAACGGACCGTGGGTGGGTCCACGGGCCATACCGGCCAAGCTTGGAATGTTTCTATAGATAAAATTTTGGGACCTTGACCAACGGAGGCCATCCATGGGGTGGACCTACGAGGCGTAGGTCTCATCCATTAGTCACTTGATCTTCGGTAGATTTTTGGGTTTTTGGGGTCTTAGGGGTTAGGCTTTATGGTCCTCCTCAAGGACCCCTTAGTTTGTCCTTGGTGAGTTGTACCTTGATGTTTAACCCCGAAACCCCTCAACCTAAACTCGGGAAGACATTAAACAACCTCAAACCCTATATCAAACTCAGACACACACTCGTTAGGCTCTAATTTCACTTACTAGTTTTCTAAGTCGTTACAACATCACCCCGCTAGACCCATAACAATTTCAACACAACCTAATAATTAAATCAGTTATCGACACGAGAATTATTTATTTACGAACAACTAAAGGTCATTTTACTTAAGAACAGGAAAACTAACTATTACACAATGAATCAAAAAACATTACACAAAGATATCAACAATAAAATACCGATTGCATTTGATTTCAACCAACTATTTAGTTCGTGTCTCAAAAAACTAAACTTTAGTGCCGAAAGTTGAAAAGCTAGGAAGTAAAGTAATCCCAAAATCCGCCCCGAGCAAAGATTCCAAATGAAACAAAAATAAAACTACAAGAATATGAAAAATATAGTATCAGACGTGAGAGTGCGGAAGTTAAAAAGTAGGAAAGTGAAGAGATTAAATTGTTTGTCCTTTTAAAACATTTCAGTTGGCGTGCCAGTTTGCGAAATATGTCGCGTCCGCCAACCCTCTCGGTGATGCGTTGAGTAGCACTTTAGCCCGCCGAGTTTTACAAAACCTCTGGCAAGCCAGGTGATTCCAACGGCAGTGCAAGTCGGGCTCGCTATCTTGTTCGGCGACTCATCGACTGGACTTTTAGCTCGCCTAGTTGGCCTTTTCCAAAAAATTTAACTTTTCAACCTGTACATTCAACATCCGTTATTCAATCAATAGAAATAAAAGCATGAAACAGTGAGTTGCCTCCCAAGAAGCGCCTTATTTAACGTCGTGGTATAACGTGGATATGCTTTCAAGGTTCGTTTTTCGGGTTGGTCAAGGTATCACACTACAACAAAATTGATTATTTGTGACGAAATATTTTGCCACTTTAGGTTCATATATCATCACAAAAAGAATTTTGTGGCAAAAAAACAATTCGTCAAGCATTCGTCCCTAAAGCTTGGGTCACTAAATGTATATTGAGGCGAATTAGTGTTTTGACACAAATTAGACATGCATTAACTATAAAACTATTTTTCGCCACCAAATGAATAGTATTCATGACAAACTTGATTGTCATAGAATTATATAATTTTTATAAGTTGATTAGAGACAATAAAATGATTGTTGCCAATTGTTTATATTATTAGTGAGGAAAATAAATGTCACAATTAAATCTAATTTTTTATAGCTAAAATTTATAATATTTAATTACAAACTCTAATTTGTCACTATTGTAACAACATATTTTTTTAGGCGAAACTATTTTGTGTCCAAAGCTTGATTAATTTTATGACAAAAAATAATTTGTCACGAATTAGATACATCATTAGTGACGAAATAATCTGTCATTTCTAACTTTAAATTCGTTACTAAGAATAAACAATAAATGGCGCCAATTTATTTTTTGGCCAGAAACTTTAGTGGACAAAACTTTATTACGAAATTTATGTTTCGTTAGTAAAACTATCTATCTCATATATTTAAGCACGAAAAGTAGTTTTTGTCACTAAAAGTGAACAATTAGTGACAAATTTCATGTCGTAGCTAATAATTTCGTAGTTATATATCATATTTGTTGTAGTGTCACTTGGTCGACCCCCTTTTGGCCTTGGGTTCAAATGAGATGAAATTTGACCCATTTTCATTTCCAATTGCTTGATGGACATTCAATATGAGGTGACTGTTTGATTGAGTGTGGAGACGTCCTCTTTCATTTCTTACAAAACTTTGTCCAACCCTTCTACATTATTGAGAATGCGTCCAAGCATGTCTTCCGTACAGAAGTTCTCCAAGTCAGACTTTTACTCTTTAGGCTTTTGACGTTCATGGGGTGGGACGTATCTTTCCTTGTCACCATCCCTTTCTTTCAAAGTAGAATTAAGGTCACGCCATTCTCTGTCACGATCTCTCCATCCATCATCTCTCTTCCAACCCGAATTTCCACCCGGCCTTGAATAGTTTGGACGAAAACCTCCTCTTTGATTTGCAAGGAAGTTCACTTCCTCATTATACAACGCCTCAAATTATGCTTCATCGGGATTTGCTCCACCAATATCCACATCATTTACACTCTTCAACCCACTACCCATCACATTTTTTGACAATATATCCAACTTGGTCATCATTTTGGCCATATTTCGATCTCTCTTGATCCTTATCGATCTGCTCTTTTTTCATCCTAAAGGTGAGAGTAGACACTTGGTCCTCACGAATGTACCATGCTCTGTTAATCTTGGTCATGCCATCAAGGAGTTGAGATGCTACCTCATAAGGTTATTGCATTATTCCCCCCGAAACAAGTTGATCAGCAACACCTTTGTTCACCGACTCAAGACTCCTATAGAAGTATTATATCAGCACGTTGTTTGGAAGTTTGTGAGTCAGACATTGAAGTACCAACTTCTGAAATCTCAGCCATGTCTCCTGGATTGGTTCACCTTCCAAGAGTTTGAAACCTTGAATACTATCTCTTAATGTCATCATTTTTTACGGGGGAAAGAATCTTACAAAGAAAGGCACTATAAGTTCATCCCAAGTAGTTATCAAATTCCTCGGGAGATCAGCTAACCACTTAGGAGCTTCTCCCATAAAAGAAAATGGAGACAACTGGAGAATATGAATGAGCTAATGACTTAGTTTTAGGGTATTATTAGGTATTTATAGGTGGTTATTTAACTACTTAACCGACCCCCTAAGCCCTTACTTATTTAACTAGCTTAATTCCTAAACATCTAACTAAAACTAAAAACCTGAAA
This sequence comes from Solanum commersonii, assembly GCA_029007595.1. NCBI lineage: Eukaryota > Viridiplantae > Streptophyta > Magnoliopsida > Solanales > Solanaceae > Solanum > Solanum commersonii. The sequence continues at coordinate 1,388,220 of JAJTWQ010000136.1, forward strand.
ACTGGCAGCAACTACGCCCCTCCACCTACGGACCGTAGGTAGAGCTAGTGGCCCTTATTTGGTCTCATGGTTAGGGATTGAGGCTTGAAGTTGCAGTCCTGTGCAAGTCTTGACCTACACCCATGGCCTACGGGGCGTGGTCTGGTCTAATGGTCGTGGTTGGCCATCCGTAGGTCATCATAATAGACATATGTTGGTACAGAATATTACATGTGTTACAACTTATAGTATAATTGCACATCTGTTCCAACTAAATAGGCATCTGTTGCAACATATGTCTATTTTGTAGATATTTTAACTAATTAATAATTACATGTTAAATGCTAATAATCAATCATTGACACTTTCATTGGAACAATTTTTTTTTTAAAAAAAGGCTATAATTAAAGGAACATAATTATAACTCTTCATATTTTTCCCCATTTAAATAAAAGGGCCATCACATTTGAAAACGGTTAAAACTCAAAAGTTGCAAGTTCTTCACAATCCTTATAAGAGACAAAAACTTTTACTTGGAAGGAAGAGGAAATTTTCGTAATTTTTGTAAGAGTAAAAAAATGACAAGGATGACTAAAAAATGATGATTTATAAATACATTGAATCCCTTCCGAGATGTCTACTTATTGATATCATTGAAAGGATTGCCTCCGGCTCCTTTAAAGATTTAATGAATGTTAAATTAAGGTATGTATATAAATCAATTTTTTCCTCTCTTGAAATTTTATTCCCTAAATGTTAGATTTGATTTCTCAATTCCAGGTGTATATTAGAAGATAACGCTGGTCGACTTTCCAGATTTTAGATGGCTAGTGAAGCATCGATTATTTGAAAAATCTACTTCTTTCCTTGATTTTTGCAAAACATCTTGGAATTTAGAAGCCTTATACATAAAAGTTGAGGTAATTTTTATTATTTTTCATAGTATGCACATTTTTACCAATGTATTTTGCCTTTTAAATGTGTTTATTTCTTTTGTAATATGAGTTTTCAACAAAAACAATACAAATTCAATGTAAATGATTAATCAAGTAGTAGACAGAGGCCTCATTGGTGCATCCTATGCACTTGAGGTAATTTTGATCTTCAATTGACGGTGAATCCATTCAAGGAGGCTTAATGTTTATTGCCAACATGAAACAAACAGAGCTATACAAAACCAGAACATGTCAACATAATTTACGACAAGTCTTAGATAGAATGTGGGTGCCAAAGCATTACGTTTTGAGACAAAGATCCATTTGTTGTACTGTTCATCAACATGAGCAACATCTTTGCAAAAAAGGCTGGCCCAAGGAAAGTGAGGATGAAGATGATATTCATTGTGAATTATATAGCTATGGTTTAGAATTAGATTATGTAGTTAAATTTTTGTGTCATACACCTGTTAGACTATGTACATATTCCATCAGTTCTTTTATGTAGTTAAAATTTTGTAGAACTGGATTTAGATTTAGTTAATTTTTTGATAATGAAGTTTGTTTTGCTTTACATATTAATCTATGTATAATTTGTTGTTCTGTTATTTTTTCCTATTCCATCAGTTCTGTTAATTTTCCCTATCATATAGTTGTTTGGCATCGGTGGCAACATATGCATATTTTGTTGGTCATATGCTCACAGAATTGAAAAAAAGTCTCAACATATTGCTCAATGTGTTGGTCGATGTGCTCTATTTTGAAACATATGACTTACATGTTGCAACATATGGTCTAATGTAGTATTTTAAATTATTGTCTATTGTATCATTTTTAATTACTAAATTATAGTGTAAGGTAACAACCTTCATCAAATTTATCAATTACTCAATACATATAGTATTATACCATTAATTCATCATGTAGTGACTAAGAAATTCAATATGATTGTGATATAACATAATAGGTAATCGTTATAAATAGTGTTATAACATGTTTAATTACTCAATTATGGTCTAATGTAACATTTTTAATTACTAAATTACTGAATTTATCAATTAATATCTGAATCTACTTTGCATCTATGTCAACATATTACTACTATGTACGACAAAATGCTCAATTTTGTGTTGAAATAACCAAATATAGGTCATATGTTGTGACATATGAATCCTCTTGCATGTGGTATTTGATATTAATTTAATTAAACTGTGACCTAATAAAACATGTAACATTAATGTATAGTGTTATAGCATGTCTAATTACTAAATTATAGTCTATTGTAACAAGATTAATCAAATTTCTCAATTATTCAATACATATATTATTATACACCTAGTTCATCATGTAATCACTAGATAAATCAATACCATTGTGATATAACATAATGGGTAATCATTGTATATTGTGTTATAACATGTTAATTGCTAAATTATGGTCTAATGTAATAAATTATGCTCTAATGTAATATTTTTAATTACTAAATTACTTAATTTATCAATTAATATATACATCTACTTTGCATATGTGGAAAAATATGTCCATTATATATGTGCCTGCATATTATCTAAATGTTGCAAGATATGCTCAATTTTGTGTTGTAATTTACCACAGATAGACCAAATTTCCAACAGAATATCCAAAAGTTGCAATAGAATACGAATCAATTGCAACATAATATGAATCACTTGCATTTGAATACAAAATGGTACATTTCTATGGAAAGACCTCAGCCCATACCTGGCCCAAAAACAATTATAGGCTCATTAGTAAGGGTTATATTAAGGAGGGAACCCCCTTGCCGCTTCATATGCTTCATTTTCCTCCTTAAAACTTACTTTTCTCATATTTTTTATTTCTTCCCTCCTCTTCTCTCAACACAATCTCCCCTTGTATAAGATGTTGCCACCTTAGACGAATCATAGTCTCCGCATGCTCATGTTGTGGGTTGATATACCATGAGTTTACTATATTTTTAATGCGTTTCACTTAGAGTTTGTGTGTGTCTTGGGCTATTTTCTATTAGAACTAATGTTTTCTATATAATGTTTGAAGGAAATAGGCTTGGATGCGGTTGATGGAGATGAGAGCTAAAAAAGTGCAGAAGTAGCCACCAATAGAGCCACCTATAGACTGTACGTACAATGACGGGCCGTACTAAGACCTTGCCTAGGAGTTATGTTTCAGAACTCGAACCACAGACTGACAGGATGGACCATAGCCCAATCCATGGACAGTTTGTGAGAAAGTGTAGGTGAAAGATCAAGGAAGTCTGACCAAGGGTGGAATCACAGAGCAGATGATGGACTGTAGGTGGACCCATGGGTCGTCTTGCACATCCATCGTTGGAGGTCTGAAAGTTGAAGTTCCAGTACCTGATTTCATCTTCAAAATGTTGAAATAAGGAAGGGGACCTACGGACCGCAGGTCGACTAATGGTCCATAGGTCAAGGAATCAACAAAAACCCCATTTTAGTAGATTATTTTCTTATTTTATTTCCTGTTTAAGTTAGGATTTGTTTTCTATAAATAGGAATTGTAATCCTCAATTTTGGGGGTTAGATATTATTATAAACTTCTAGTTTTTGTTCTTTGGGGAATTAATTTGCAAACTCTTAGCAATTAACTTTTTGGATTTCATTTTATATAATTTTCACTTTGAAATTCAATTCAAGATTTTGGGTTCCATTTATTCTACTTGTAAGTTCATGAATTCTTTCTACATAATTATGAATTGTGAATTCTCAAGAATGAGTAGCTAAATCCACCAATAGGGTTGTGGGAACCATGAGCAATTAATAAAGTATAAATAATAATTAAGTAATTCTTGAATAGTGTATGAGCATGTATTGTTAATCCTCTCATTTAGAAGTCTTTTTTATGAGTGCACGTGTTAGAACTCACCTCGTTCTTACTTGATGGACCAAGGAGGTAATGAATGATCAAAGGATTAAACAACAGAGATTTATTGGATGTTATCTAATAGTTTGATGTCAATTGGAGTGAGGGTGAAAACTAAACTACATTGATATGAGGACTAATCTAGGGTAAAGGTAAGGGTTAGTAAAGCATACACCCGTAGACGGACCAAGTTGAGTGGTTAAATTCCCTACTTGGAGGACCAATCACTTAGGGATACCTAACTTACATACTTTGCATGTTAAACACTAGGATAGGATTATTATTATTAGGATTACTGCGTTAAGAGATTTTAGGGAACACACATACCCTAGTTTCCTTATCACATTGATAACTCAAAGTGTGAATTTTGTTTACTTGTTACTTAAGCATTCAAAACAGTTACTTACTTACAAAATCCCCCTTGTTTACTTTCCTTGGAAACTATTTGACTAAACATATATAATAGTGAGTTAAGTTTAAGTCTAAATCATATTCCTCGTGGCATCAATCCCAACCTACAAGTTGGGTTCTTTATTTGACAACGATTGTTTATATTTCTTTATGGAAGTGCAATTTGAGCGTATCATAAGTCATCAACATCACGATGATGTTGTTCTTTCTGATAAAGTTATTTCTCAGCTAACAAGAGTAAGCCCCTCTCTCTTATAACATCATGAATAGTTACATATTACTACTGTCTATAGTTTTCTTCTTCAGTTATGTTCTCAGTGCATGGGTGATGCTCCTTGTTTGTTTTCGTCAGATCTTATCTAATGGAGGGTAGTTTCATCATTTGGTAAATCTTCTTGATAATTGATGAGTTCGAGATTTGGTCTCATTTAGGGCTTTATTTATATAGATTTAGTGTCCTCAAATGCTAAATTTGTGCCACAGACTAATGAAAGATCCTTGAATTTCAAGTATATGGGTCGAGGAACAAAGCTATGATATTAATAGGGAAAAAGGACAACATAAGCTGAAAAAGAGAGAGAAAAACAAGCTTGAAGATCACCAAGAGAACTCGGTGGATCGCCGAGTCACTCCTGGATCACCTAAGGTTACAGAACATCGAGCCTTAAAAAGGAAGAAATTAGATGAAGCACATTTCTTATCAGCGATTCGTCGAGTGCATCGACAAAGGATGACCATGTCGACGAAAGTATTGAGGGAAGCTAAGTTGAACACAAATTGGTGAGCTAAAAGATTAAAAGGCGCATCACAAAAAAGATCGGTCATCTCGATTTAGATCGCCTAAAATTAAAGTGCTTGAATGATAAAAAGTGAAGAAGAAAGAAGGAAAGATGAAAGGACGATGGGCAAGTCGCCGATTGGTTGGCGAAGCCTGACTTTCCTCACCAATTTTCCCTAAAAAGTCACAACTCAGATTTATATAAATTGATTTTTGGAAAGAAAAGAAAGCATTCAGAAATTGTGAGGAACAAAAGTGAGAGAGAAAAAACACTGCTACTATTGATTTCAATTAATTTTAGCAAGGTTTTTCAATTGGATTTTGTAATAGAGAAGATATTATTCACTTTTGACTTTCAAATTTCATTTACCCAGCTATAGATAGCGTGGAAGGTATTGAATTTTGTCTTTTTACTCTAATTGGCTAAAACCCTAACCTTGGGGGTTTGACAATGTAACCAATTGTTGTGTTTGATTTTATGGGTGTTACTAATTAGTGAATTTTGGTGTTAATTTGAAGTGGGTCTAAGTTATTACTGTGGTTTAACTCCAATATTGCATGTTTAGTGTAATATACTTCAAATTTTTATGCCTGCTCGAGAGACAAGTATATAGCTAAGGTAGTAATTTGCATCCATAGTTAGTGGGTCATGACGGTTTTAGCTTGAGAAAGTTAACTGTGAGATTTAGCCTTTGTATCTAGCTCGAAAGAGTAGATTTGATGAGAATGTGGGTTGGTCTTCTTATGGATAGCGTTGAGATTTGAAAGAACTTAGTGGAAATAAGGTAATTGTTCGAGAGAAAAGTGCCTTGCCTATAGTCCATTCTACCCATGATTAATTAACATTGTTGGTAATGATGTACACCCATTGACTTGAACTCTGCAGTTGGTTATTCAATCCCCCAAGCGTTATATCTTTATTCGATTGTTAAATCTCCTATAGAGTATTTGTATTTTTGTATACAAAACTAAAGTATTATTGTAATTTTCAATATATTGAGTTGCCATCTATTGTTTTAAAATCATTTCTTTATATTGCATCTTTATCACTGCTTTACATTGAAATAAGTTCAGTTCAGTTGAGACGAGGTAAGTAGTTCTTCAGTTTCAGTTCAAGCTTATGTCTTGTTTTAGATTTTCTCTCACATGCCCGTACAATCACTGAACTGACGCCTTGGCCTACATTATTTTATGATGCACATACAGGTAACCAGGATCAGCATCTAGTGCTTCTTTGATTTGGTCGAGTTCCAAAGTTATTTGGTGAGCCTCCTTGCTTCTAGATGTAACGACTCGGGAGCACCCCCTAGACGTTACATGTGTATTCGACCTCTCAGAGGTCTTATACAAGCCTTAGCATTCATTCATCGCATTCGGTAATAAAAACCATAAGGAATAAGGATACTTTTTAAAACAAATCCACAATACTCATAAAATCTTTCGAATGTAAAGAAGTAGAATTTCTAAGTCTCATGTACCCTCTTAGACACGAATAGAACGTCTTAGGGACATGGCCCTTTACAACAATAGAAAATATAAGTGTTATACAATATCTAAGTGGAAATACTAGAAAGATAACGACTATGTCCTCGAATATATGAGGACATACCAAGCTTCTTGAGAAGAGTCAATATCCCAAGCTTCCTCAAAAGATCTCCTCAGTTCCCACCACCTACACTTATAACAATAGAGAAATATGGAGTTAGTACAATAAGTACTAAGTATGATGACCATGCTAGAAAACAAGCACAACAGACATTTACAAGGAATGTATGCTTTTAAGACCTTCTTTAACAAACCATTACAACCACAACCATAAACCCACATTTCAAGCCACCATTCACAATTAAGACCATATTCACATCATTTACAACTCAATTAATACAAGTGCACAATACTTAAACAAGATAGCAAAAGTAATTCCTTTATTACCATTTAAGCCTCTATCTCAAGTCACCCTAAGCCACACTTAAGTGAATAAAGAAGTGACCGCCCATACAACCCCTTCATATACACCTAAGTGTTCCTAAGAGTTACCATAGACAAGGGTTTTGTCATCACATTATAAAATACTAAGTGAACATTATTTATAAAACCACTTAAGAGACACACAAGCATATAGGGAACAATCACATAATAGCCCTAAGGCTTAGGGAACTCACTTTAGCATCGTTTAAGCTTACTCGTGTCATGTGTAAATAGCATCCGATACTACTACCTACACGTTGTAGAACCTATCCAATACTAGAGTGCACATCCCACATGATAGAAATAGGCCTTAACTGACATAGATCACATTAGCAAGGTGTGGAATCCGGAGTCTATCCTACTCCGTGGAGATTGTTCTACTTGCCAAGGGTAGAACTAAAAGCAGCCTATGTTTGCACATGGTTTAAGAGATGTCCAAGCATGTTCATTGTGCCTAATCTCATGCTCAACTAGGCCACCATCCTAACCACATCCACTCGGTTCTTAGCCTTGGTTTCCATAGAGTATTCAATCACATATGTACTAGAGAAGGTTCCTTTTCTACATCAACCAACTCATAGTACCTCTTCCAAAGAAAGGCCCCATTTCTTAGTCATGGCCAATCTAGGTTCACAAGGATAGCTTATTTGACTTTCTTAGATAAGGATTCTCATGACGTTCCGGCTCCATCCATCTCCAAGTCTATAATTTCATTCAAGAAGGGAACATCGCCCTAAGGCCCATCCTTCAAGGTTATACATTTCTTTAGGAAAGCTAGACTCGTAAAAAGGCACTATGCTTAAGTCTACCAATTCAAGACTTGTCCTAGAATTCCTCTTTTAGCATTTATAAGAAGAGCTCCATTACTAAGTCATATCCCAACCAAACTTTCATATATATAATCAAGCCTCCAGGACACAAGACAAGATAATAAAGTCTAGCATATGATCTACAACATCATCTTATGAAAACTCACCATAGTCCATCATCACCACATATCACCATTTCAAGAGAGACATGCTTTCACATTAGCATCATAACACTTTATACATTATCACATTAACACCATTAGAACATCTTCACATTATAGCTTCACACAAACTTTACATATAACTTCATATAGGACTTAGCATATAGCCTCATATATGTATAAAAATACAACAATTAAATAACACTCATATATTGCCCTTCATGGCCTCAATTCCCAATAATACCACACAAAAATAAGATATAACACTTCCACCAAAGGTGGATTCAACCTACCAACAACAATCAATTCCATAAAGAGAGTTCAAGCTTTCTTACCATAATCCAAAGCCATACCTAAAATCATCAATACTTCACCCATAAGGATTACCACCGTTAATTTATCCATTATGAACAATTAATCATAAATAAATATTACACAACACAATAGATATCAATACAATTCACTTTACACATAATTCCATCAACTTTGAATTATAGAAATAGACCCACTTCACAGAAAATTTAGGGTTTTAGTGAAAACATGGATTCTTGACGAAAGTTCATATAAAATCATAAATTTTACTTTAATTCACCAATATAATGCTTTTGAAAACAATTTATCAATGAACCTATGCTTAGAATAGAAACTAGGCTTTTTGTTCTTTGAAGACTTTTGAAACCCTTTTTGCATGGACTCCTTGAAAGAAAGGATAATCAAGGATCAAGGGTCACCATATCTTAGACTTGATGAATCCCACAAAAATTTGATGAAGGAAGCTTGAAAACTAAAACCCTAGGTTCCACTTCTTCTTTTCCCTTGAGCTTGAGAGAATTATAGAGAGAGCAAGACTTTGGGATTTAATTTGGGAAAAGAGAGTAAATGACTTGTTAAAAGACTTAAAACCTTATATATTTATCATATAAATCATTTAAAATCAACACAACATAATAAAAAATTACTTGAAAACCCTTCTCTTGAGGCAGCCCGTCAGGGACCACGCCCAACTAAACAGGTCGTGAGGGTCACCATAGCTCGTTGTGGTGTCTGTGGTCCTTGATAAAGTGAGCCTCCATCACTTGACAAGCCCTCCAAGGCCAAGTCAAGTTCACGGAAGCTCCCACGATCCGTGGTCAACACCACGAGTTGTGGTGATGCTTGTGAACTTGGAGGCCATGGCTTGGCTAAATGGCCTTGCAAGCTTTGCCACCAAGTGACCTTCACGGCCACTTTCACGAGCCATGGTCATGACCGCTGGCCGTTAAGTGGTCCGTGGTCATGGGGTAGTAGCTTGGCCAAGGTTGAGCAAGCCTTGTCCCCTTGGCTTGGCACATGCCTTTTCCTTAAACCATCATTTAAAAACACATGTTTAACATATAGTCTAGCACGTGCGTTGATGTTGACTCACGAAACTCTTTTAAACAAGACTCAGGACAACCATACTCCAATAAAACACAAGTGAAGGTTTAGTTCTTCCTACTTCATTTTGATGGGCGTTACAATGGAGGATCCCTCTATTATGTTTTATCATTTCAGTTTTATTAGGATGAGCGGGGGTCTTGTCCCATCATCCCTCAATGTATTAAAGGCTTAAAAGATAGAGAGTTTGACAGTATTAGTTCATGAGTTTTATTCATTTCAGTTATTGATGTCTGAGACTTGAGCTGCCACTTTGGCTAGTGAATGTTTCTTTAAATATTATGAATTAGTTATTTGAGTTGATTCTATGTTGAGTAAGTCTTCCGCTAAGAGTTAAGTGAGGCCAAGGGTTCTTTTTGGGCCAGCAATGGTTCTCGAGTGCCGGCCGCGCCCAGGGTGTAGGCTTGAGGCATGACAAACTTGGTATCAGAGCACACAGTTCAAGAGTCCTAAGATGTCTATAAAGCCATGTCTGTAGATTCCTAGTTATTGGTGTGAAGCGTGCCACATATAAAATTAGGAGGCTGCAGCATTTAGGAACTATCTCACTTGTTTCATACTTTTTTCATGCGATAGAGTTCATTTCTATAAAAGTTTTTTTAACTAGTGCTTGCCCGTATCTTTCAGATTATGCCTTCACGAAAAGCTGTCTCAAGCCGTCCTGCTAGGAGGAATGTTAAGGATCAAGGGGTACCTAATGCACTAGAAGTGCAACCCCAATGAGAGGTCACTAATTCTGAGTTTTGGGAAGCTATCCGGATGTTGAGTGAAGTGGTGGTCAACCAATCTGGACAACAAATAGAGAATTGAAAGGAAGTGGTTGATAATTCTACGATTTGTAAGCTCTTAAGGATGAATCCTCCAAGCTTCACTAGTTTAAGTGTCAATGAGGATCCTGAAAACTTTGTGGAGGAGTTACAAAAGGTGTTTGAGGTTATGCATGTTTCCGATGCTGAGCAAGTGGAACTAGTTATATACCAACAAAATAGTGTTGCTCAAATCTGGTACGAATAATGGAAGAAAGGTAGAGCTAAAGGTGCACCGATTATTAGCTTGGTTGTGTTCGAGAGTGCCTTCATGTGTCATTTCTTAACCCGTCATTTAAGAGAGGCAAATGTATGAGAATTGTTCACTCTTAAGCAGGAATCTATGAGTGTGCATGAGTATAGCCTTAAGTTAAACAGTCTTTCCCGTTACGCTTCACAAATGGTTGCTGACATGAGAAGCAAGATGAGTTTGTTTGTTGATGGGTTATCTTGTCTGTCAAGTAAGGAGGGCAAGGCAGCTATGCTAATAAGTCTTATGGACATAGGAAGACTTATGACCCATGTGTTGTAGGTTGAGGAAGATAAGTTGAGAGATAGGGAAGAGTTTTGAAACAAGAAAGCTAAGACTATAAGAAGTTAGTCCGGACAGAAGAAGAGTAATGAAAATCGGTCAGCCTTCCAACACAAGCAAAAGGGACCTGCTCAATCATCTATTAGTGCACCTACACCAAGGAACAAAGGTGATTTTAATAATCAGAATTCACAGAATTCATACCTAGACCTGTACTATCTTAAGGTAGTGTAGCACAAGGAGGAAATGGCACTTACACATGTGCTAAGTGTGGTAGGACCCACTCAGGAGTATTTCGTGATGGCTCGACTGGTTGCTTCAAGTATGGCCAGAATGGTCATTTCATGAAAAAGTGCCCTAAGAATAGGTAGGGTGGTGGTAATGGGGTAATAGAGCTCAATCTTCTTCAATTGCTCCACCAGATAGAGTTGTACCCAAAGGAACTACTTGAGGGACATGCAGAGGGGTAAACCGTCTATATGCTATCACCAATCGCCAAGAGAAACAAATTCTCCAGATGGTTTTGATGAGTCCGAGATTTGGACTCATTTAGGGATTTATTTGGATAGATTTAGTGTCCTTAAATGTTTATTTTGTGCCAATAACTGATGTTAAATCCTTGATTTCTAGGTATTTGGATTGAGGAACAAAGTAAGGATACTAACTTGAAAAAAGGAACGAAGCGAGTTGAAAAAAGGAAGAAAAGAGAGCATGGTTATGGCCAAGTCCATTTGGTGAGTCACCGAATGACCTCTTGACTGCCTAAAGTTCTAGTGTGCCAAGCCCTGAAGGAGAAAATCAAATTGGCGAGAGAAAAGAGCCGTCGGTGGATCGCCCAGTGATTCCGCGATGCAGAGTTAGATCGCCCAAAGTTACAAACCTGGAGGATGCTGAAGTCCAAGGCAATAAGGAGATGGAATGGACTAAAGGGCAAATCGCCGAGCTGATTGGCGAGCTCGACTTACTGCGCAGATTGGTCCTTCCCAGCATATTTTTGGCGACTATAAATACATTTTCAAAAATTAAGTTAAGGAGATTTTATCATTATCAAGTATCTTATTTTTGAATTCTAAGTATTCTAAACTGAGAGACAAGTTTTCTTAACTTTGAAGAATTGAAGATTTCCATTTTTGAGAAATTGGAAGTGGGTCTTTGAGATTATTTAATTTGGACCTTTGTAAAGATGAAATTAATCTTACCCAATTGATGGAAACTCAGTTTGGTAATGATTTTTATCTTTTTATGATGTCGAGCTAAAACACCAATCCTTGGGGTGTGATTATGTGATTATGGGATGATTTAGATTGTGGATATTGTTAATTGTTAGTTTAAATACTGTTTAGAAGTGATTTCAATCAGTAAATGTGGTTCAATTTAAAGATATGTAGTTGCAAATACAGGTCTACGTTCGTATTTTTGGCTTGCTCAAGAGAGAGGTTTTAAAACCAAGATTACTGAATTGATGGTCTATAGGTATTGAGTTTTCATGGGTTCAGCTCGAGAGAGTGAATCCTAAAAAATTTCTTCACACATTCAGCTCGAGAGAGTGAATGGACTAAAGCATAGACTGTTCTTATTTGCATGCTTGTTGGTGTACGAGAGAAATCAACTTGATTCAGGTTAAATTGTTCGAGAGAAAGTTTATCCCTGCTAAAGTTTGGCTTATTCACTAATTTATAGTTATTTACTAACAGCTGCAATTACCTATTTGTCTACATTAGCCTATAATCCAATCACATCCTAAGAACCCGTCTCTTTATTGTTATTTCATGTTATTTGTTATTGTTGTAGTTGATAGTTAAAACCAAAACCCCCTTATTTGATATTCGTGTCACCCCCTGATTTACATTATCTGTTTATTCGATAATGTCTATTCCTATGGTTGATTTGAGCACATTCATACTTTCCTATTGAATCTTAAACACGTACCACTCCCTATGGGATTCGACCCCAACTCATTTAGTTGGGTTATATACTAACAAACGATTGTTGACTCTTAGAACTGGATTAAGTGTCTTTGATAGCATTATTCAATGAAAATGGTGCCAATGCCAGGGAGTGATGTTTGTTAAGATTCTTTAGTTAAGTTGAATTTTGTTTTTGTTACTTATAGTTGAATCTACTTACTTTTAGTGTAGGTTTTCATGTTTCTTGTTTAGAACAGAAGAAAGGAGCATGTCCTGTCGCAACGGTAACCAAATGGACTACTCTCCTTTGAAAATGATGATTCTTATGGATAACATCCTAGGTTTCAAGCAATTGGAGAGTGAGTCAATCCATGAGTTGTGGCTGAGATTTAAGTCACTATTGCTGCAATGCCCAGCTCATGGAATCTCAAATAAAATGCTACTCGGCTGCTTCTATAGAGGTCTTGGTCTGGAAAATAGAGGAGTGGCTGACCAAATTTCTCCGAGTGGTCTTACACTACTACCTTATGCAGTAGCAGCCCAACTCCTTGATCTTATGGCCAAGACCAGCAAAGAGACTGAGAAGAATTATATTTTGGCTACATTGCTGTCTCAGATGGATATCATGGCCAAACAGATTATGGAATTGGAGGTACCGTACACAAAGAAAGATCGGTACATTCCCTCTCACGAGTGTATAAAGCCAAAGGAGTACGAGGGTGGACAAGTGGAAGAGATTCTCTCACTCATTCTCCATAGAATAGAAAAACACAACAAAGTATTGAATGAGATAAAAGAAATTCTCTTACTGCTGAATCAGATAACTACTTCCCATTCCATATCTATTCATCTGCTGGAGACTCAAATGGGTCATGTTTTGTCTTGTCTCTACCCCACAAATCCAAATTGAATGGGGAACTATGTGTGCCGCGACTTTAACTAAGGCTCTTCTTGGGAGGCAACCCAAGTTTTACTGCTTTCCTTTTGTGTTAGAAATAATCCTATATTGATTTTGCAAGTTGAAGTGTAGGATGTGTTCGAAAAGTGCAGATTGGCGAGCAAAACGTCTTGTCGGTGATCCCAACTTGGACCGCCATTGGACTCAAGAAATTCCAAGTTTTGAGTCTGTGAAACTCGGCGAACCGAGGAGTAAATTGGTGTGTCGCCGAATAGGTCAGCCATCGCGATTTAGTCTGTCGTTTGGACCCTCAGTATAGCTGGAGGTCCTGTAAAACTCGGCAAGGTAAGAACCCACTCGGCGTGTCACAGATTGGATCAGCGAAAAATACTAATGTCGCTAAATGGGTGAGAATTGGATGGTTTAAAGGCCAAAAGTCTTGTTCATCGATCCACTCGGTGACACGCCGAGTGGGTTCTTACCTCACCAAGTTTTATAGGACCTCCAGTTAAACTGGGGGGTCCAAATGGCACACTAAATCATGATCGCTAACCTGTTTGATGATAAACCAATTTAGTCTTGGGCTCGCTAAGTTTGATAGACTCAAAAGTTGGAATTTCTTGACTCCAACGGCGGTCCAAGTCAGGATCGCTGACCTCTTCAGCGAGTTGCTGACTGGACCTTTTGCTCGCCAATCTACAATTTTCGAACAGATTCCACACTTTAACCTATAAAATCAACACACGATTATTTCTAGAACAAAATGAAAGTAGTAAAACTTATGTTGCCTCCCAAGCAGTGCCTCAATTAACATCGTGGAACGACACAATTCCCCACTCTATTTGGATTTGTGGGGTAGAGATGAGATAAAACATGATCCATTTGGGTCTCCAGCAGCTGTATAGATATGGAATGTGAAGCAGTCATCTGATTCAGTAATAAGTGATTTTCTTTTATCTCATTCAACACTTTGTCTTGTTCTTCAATTTTGTGGAGAATGAGTGAGAGAATCTCTTCCACTGGTCCACCTTCGTACTCCTTAGGCTTTTTACCCTCGTGAGGGTAAATGTAGCGATCTTTATTTTTGTACGGTACGTCCAATTCCATAATCTGTTTGGCTACAAAATCCAACTGAGTCAACAATGTGGCCAAAATCTGGTCCTTCTCATTCTCTTTACTGGTCTTGGCCATATGATCAAGGAGTTGGGCTGCTACTGCATAGGGTAGTCGTGTAAGACCACCCGAAGAAATTTGGTCAGCCACCCTCTATTTTTCGAACCAAGACCTCTATAGAAGTAGTCCAATAGCATTTTATATGAGATTCCATGAGCTGGCCATTGCAGCAATAGTGACTTAAATCTCAGCCACAAGCCATGGATTGACTCACTCTCCAATTGCTTGAAACTTAGGATGTTATCCCTAAGAATCATCATTTTCAAAGGAGAGTGGTCCATTTGGTTACCTTTGGTACATGACATGCTCCTTTCTTCTGTTCTAAACAAGCAACATGAAAACCAAAACTAACAGTAAGTAGATTCAACTATAACTAACAGGAACAAATTTCAACTTAACCAACACGACTCCTTCGCAGCGGTGCCATTTTGATTGAATAACACTATCAAAGACACTAAAATCCAGTTCTAAGAGTCAATGATCGTTAGTCAACCCAAATAAATGTGTTGGGGTCGAATCCCATAGGGAGTGGTACGTGTTTAAGATTCAATAGGAAAGTATGAATGTGCTCAAATCAGCCATAGGAATAGACATTATCGAATAAAGACATAATGTAAATCAGGGGTAAAATGAATGTCAAATAAAGGGGTCTTGGTTTTAACTATTAGCTACCACAACCACAAATAACATGAAATAACAATAAAGAGACGGGTTCTTGGGATGTGCTTGGATTATAGGCTAATGTAGACAAATAGGTAATTGCAACAGTTAATAAATAACTGTAAATTAGTGAATAAGCTATACTTTAGAGGGGATGAACTTTCTCTCGAACAATTTACCCCAAATCCAGTTGGTTTCTCTCAAACACTAACAAGCATGCAAATAAAAACAACCTATGCTTTAATCTATTTACTATCTCGAGCTGAATGTGTGGAAAAGGGTTTAGGATTCATTCTCTCAAGATCAAACCATGACAACCCAATACCCATAGACCATCAATTCAGTAATCTTGGTTTTAAAACCTCTCTCTTGAGCAAGCCAAACACATGAAGGTAGGACTGAATTTGCAACTACAATTCTTCAAATTGAACCACAATTACTGATTGAAATCACTTCTAAACAATATTTAAACTAACAATTAACAATACCCACAAGCTAAATCATCCCATAATCACACCCCAAGAATTGAGGTTTTAGCTAGACATCATAAAAAGCTCAAAATCGTTACCAAACTGAGTTTCCAAAAATTGGTTAAGATTAATCTCGTCTTTACAAAGGTCCGAATTGACAAATTTCAAAGACCCATTTCCAATTTCTCAAAAATGGAAATCTTCAATTCTTTAAAGCTAAGAAAACTTGTCTCTCAGTTCAGAATATTCAAAATTCAAAAATAAGATAATTGATAATGATAAAAACTCCTAAATTTAATGATTGAAAATGTATTTATATTCCCCAAAAATACGTTGTGATGGACCAATCGACGCAGTAAGTCAAACTTGGTGATTCACCCTTTTGGTCCATTCCACCGCCTTCTTGCCTTTGCCTTTAGCATCCTCCAGGTCTGCAACTTTGGGTGATCTAACTCTGCATCGCGGAATCACTCGGCGATCTGCCGACTACTCCTTTCTTTCGCCAATTTAATTTTCTCCTTCAGGGTTTGGCACACTAGAACTTTAGGCAGTCAAGAGGCCACTCGGCGACTCGCCAAATGGACTTGGCCATCACCAGACTCTCTTTTCTTCCTTATTTCAGCTCGCTTCGTTCCTTTTTGCAAGTTAGTGTCCTTACTTTGTTCCTCAATCAAAATACCTAGAAATCAAGGATTTTACATCAGTTATTGGCACAAAATAAGCATTTGAGAACATTAAATCTATCCAAATAAAGCCCTAAATGAGTCCAAATCTCGGACTCATCAGTTTTCAATAGTATGATCAAAGTCTTTTCTTTTGATGTATATGTTGTGCTAGATCCAGGAGTGAGTCTATCTTTTGTGAATCCTTATAAGCCAATGAATTCTTCCTGAGAAACTTCATCACCCATTCACTGTTTCTAAAATTGTTGGTGGGTTTATTCTGACTGAGAGAGTTTATCGTGGTTGTACCTTTCCTCTTATCACAAGGACACCATAGATGACTTAGTTGAGCTAGACATGGTAGATTTTGATGTCATTTTAGGTATGGACTGGCTTCATGCCTGTTGTGCCTCAGCCGATTATAGAACTCAAGTAGTTAAGTTTTCGTTTCCTAAAGAGCCAGTTAGAGAGTGGAAGAGTAGTTCAACAGTGCTTAAGGGTCATTTTATTTCGTACCTTAAGGCAAGAAAGTTAGTTTCCAAGGGGTGCATCTATCACTTAGTCCGAATTAATGGTTCTAGTGTTGAAAGACTGCTTATTTAGTTAGTTCCTATTGTTAGTGAGTTTCTAGAAGCTTTTGATATTCCTGGAGTCCCTCTTGAGAGAGAAATAGACTTTGATATACATATTCTTCCTAATACTCGTCATATATCTATTCCTCTATATAAAATGGCTCCAGCTGAGTTAAAAGAATAGTTGAAAGATCTTCTTGAGAATGGTTTCATATGACCAGGTGTCTCACCTTGGGGCGCTTTAGTTTTATTCGTGAGGAAGAAAGATGGTTCTCTTAGAATGTGTATAGATTACCGTCAGTTGAACAAGGTTACTATCAAGAATAAGTATCATCTTTCGATAATTTATGATCTCTTTGATCAACTTCACGGTGCTACTTGCTTTTGTAAGAAATACCTCAGATCAGGCTATCATCACTTGAAAGTAAGAGAAAGTGATATCCCTAAGATGACTTTCAGGACCTGCTATGGTCATTATGAGTTTTTGGTTATGTCTTTTGACCTAACTAATGCTCCTGCAGCATTCATGGAACTTATGAACTGAGTATTCAAGCATTCTTAGATATGTTTGTTATCGTATTAATTAATGACATTCTAATCTATTCGAGGAATGAGAAGGATCATGCTAGTCATCTCAGAGTAGTTCTTCAAACTCTCAAGGATAGAGAGTTGTATGCTAAATTCTCTAAGTATGAATTTTGGCTTGTGTCTTTGGCGTTCTTAGGCCATATTATTTCCAGTGATGGGATTCGAGTTGACACTCAAAAGATTAAGGAAGTGTAGGGTTGGCCTAGACCCACATCTCCAACTGATAGTACAAGTTTCTTGGGATTGGCTGGCCATTATAGAAGGTTCGTCGACGATTTTTCATATATTTCTTCCCCATTGACCAAGTTGACTAAGAAAATAGTCAAGTTTCAATGTTCTGAACCTTGTGAGAAAAGTTTTTCGGAATTGAAAACTAGGTTGACTACGGCCCTAGTATTGACCTTACGAGAGGCTACAGAAAGGCTTTGTGGTGTATTGTGATACGTCTAGAGTTTGACTGGGTTGTGTATTGATGCATAATGGTAAGGTTATAGCATATGCCTCTAGACAACTTAATATTCACGAGAGGAATTACCCAACCCATGATCTAGAGCTGGCTGCTATAGTATTCGCTTTGGAATATGGTGTCACTATCTTTATGGTGGTCATGTAGATGTGTTCACCGATCAAAAAAGTATTCAGTATGTGTTTAGTCAGAAAGAGCTTAATCTCAGACAGAAGAGGTGGTTGGAATTACTCAAGGATTATGATATAAGTATTTTCTATCACCTAGGTAAGGCTAATGTTGTTGCTGATACTTTGAGCAGGTTGTCTATAGGTAGTCCTTCCCATGTTGAGGCGGACAAGAAAGAGTTAGCAAAAGATGTGCTTAGACTTGAACGATTAGGTGTTCGACAAATGAATTCCAACGAAGAAGGAGTAGTGGTGATGAATGGGGTTGAATCATGATTAGTGTCCAAAGTGAAAGTGTAACGACCCGAAAACTTGTTTAGCTGTATATAAAAAGATCCATTTCGTTTTTTGAAAATCCGACTTCATATTCTTGTTTAGGGGGTCAAATTGAGTGGGAAATGGATCTAACCCAAATTTGAGAGCAACCGTATCAAAATCCGAAATTTCCAAGTGAAGCCTTTTTCGAGGGTCTACTTTGGAGGGTCATATATCCTAGCACACAAATTATTTGGGTGGACAATAATATATCCATGGAAAGCCCTTTGAGTTAGCTACCTAACGCACTTTGTTTCATCTCATTCGGAGTTCGGACGAAGAAGTTATGCCCATTTTCGTAAAATCTGTTCGGCAGGAAAAGGCAATTTCCAGTAGGCGTGGTTACTGTTCACCCGCCTCATTTTTTTTTCTCTAAGTGTTGGACCATTTTTCCAAAGGACTTATATTATTTCCTAGATACCATTAGTTCAATTCCCATTCCCTAAAACATTTCCCTCTCTACAATCCTCCATTAAGAAGAAGAAGAAGTGGGAGCTAGGGCTTTGGATTCAAGGCTTTCTTCATCAAATTTCGTGGGAGATCATAGCAAAGGTATGGTGGTCTTGATCCTTGTCTAAATTTCTATTCAAGGAGCCAAATCCAAAGTTATTTCAAAGTATGAAAAATCTAGGTTTTCACTCAATCTCATGGGTTCTTCCACCAAATGGTTTTAAAAGGTTTCTAATGGTACTTTATGGTTATATTGTTGTTGTATTGACGATTTAAGATGAAAATACTCCATGAACCCATGATTTCTCTTTACTCCTAGTTTATGCCTTTATGAAGTGGGTTGCTAGATAATGAATGTATATGAATCAAACTTGTTTAAAGGTCTTTAGATTGTTGAAGTATGTCATTACCCATGCTTATTTTATGGTGTATTGTTGGTGAATGGGTATGTGAGGCTTAGGGCCTTAAAGGCATAGTATGAGAAATTGGAGTGTTATCATGACATTATATGAATGAGAATTCAATGAAGATAATGTGATCATGTTATGAACGTAAAGGTGTTGCTATTGAAAGATTATTTCTCAATTTGACACTCATGAATGTTGATGATAGAATATGAAGGATTCTTCAATATAAAGTATACCTTGAATTGGTAGGGCTTATGCATCATTTTCTTGTATAAATGATTATAGTGTTGATTGTTGAATCCTTGGATTGGTAGGCTAGTGGCACCCTTCCACACGAGCTTATAATGAACCTTGGAATCGGTAGGCCTATGGCACCTTTCCATGAAGGTTAATGATGAGACTTGAACCGGTAGGCCCATGGCACCCTTTCAAGAGGAGTTAATGAGCTTTCCTAAATGAACCTTGAAACGGTAGGCTTAAAGCACCCTTTCACGTGTTAATAAATGTAATTTAGAGTTGGTAGGCCAATGGCACCTCTCATATGTGATAATGTCAATGTAACGAACTATTCTATGGGAATGTTGGCTAAGCACCGAGTGAATTTGGTTAGATGGAAACTCCCCCAATAGTTAGGCATGAGTTTCAATGATCGTCTACCTTATCCCATAAACTATGTGCCTGCATAGGTAGCTAGTGGATCCATTAAGCTATATACCAATCTTCCTTAGGCAAGTAGACCACCTCTTTACGGTGTGGGGACTTATGACACCGGATTCCATGACAAGCTCTCATGGTCTATGTCGGTTAAACGCTTACTTCCCATCATGCGAGATTTCATTATGGTTTCTTGATAGGTTCTACAAAGTGTAGGTAGTAGTATGGGATGCTACCTATACATTGCACGAGTAGGCTTGGATAGGGTCATAGTGAGTTTCTCTAAATCCTAATGTATATGATACAATTGTGGTCTAAATGAGGTTATTAAAGAATGTTGGCTCTCAAATGTTTAATATGAGATGCATGCTATACTTGGGTTATATTACGAGTTATTTTTCCCTTGTCATGTCTTAATTAATGATATACCTCTTATGTATGAATATGGTCCAAAGGTGAAAGAAAGGAATGATAAGTTACTTTAAGTGACCTAAATGTGGTGCCTTAGTATGGATGGTGGTATGGGACGCCATCCATACATTGCACGAGGTATAGCATAAGGGTTTCTTGAGGTGAAGGTCCAAGGTAAAGGTTTTCATGTTGAAATTGTTTAAAGGTAATATTATGACTTACTTGATGTTTATGCTTGTATTGTATGTCTTTTATGCAACTATTCATGGTACTCCAAAAAGTGGCATAATGCATGATTTCTAACCAAAATGTCCCTTTTAAAGCATGTTTTACATGGTCATCATACTTAGTACATTTTGTGTACTAACCCATATTCTTCATATTTTTACTATAAGTGTAGGTTCCGGCAAGTGATCCCTCCTAGCTAGTTTGAAGTGTTGGATTGCTTTCCTCCAAGACTTGGTATGTCCTCATGGATTCGAGGATAAGACTTTTAAGTTCTTTTGTTCATGTAATAGACTTCTTTTTATTGTAAAGGGCCGTGTCCCTACTTATGTTTTGTGACTGTGTCTAAAATGGCCATGTGAGACTTAGACTTCCGCTGTGTGTTTTTAAAGTTGTTTTAATGAAGTTTAAATGTGTGGATGTAAATAAGTTTTTTTTTTTATTTCCGCACTATTTTCATTATTGAATGCAATGAATGACTATGTGGCTCGTAAAGACCCCTTCGGGGTCGAATACGCCATGTTACGACTAGGGGGTACTCTCGGGCCGTGACAGAAAGAGAAACAAGAGCAAGACTCTATTTTTTCTTGAATTGAAGGATAATGTTCATAAGCAAAAAGTGTGAATTTTTAACAAGGGGGAGATAGTGTATTGAGGTATCAAGGTAGATTGTGTGTTCCAAGGGTGGATGAAATCCAAGAGAGGATGATGGAGAAAGGTCAAAGCTCAACATATTCTATCCATCCAGGTTCCACAAAGATGTATCGTGACTTGAGAGAATTCTATTGGTGAAGTAGTATGAAGAAGTGTATCGCAGAGTTCATTTCTAAGTGCCTGAACTGCCAACAAGTCAAGGTAGTGCACCATAGGGCTGTTTGTATGGCTCAAAACATAGATATTCCTGAATGGAAGTGGGATATGGATTTCATTACAGGTTTACCATGGTCTCGCAGGCAACATGATTCAATTTGGGTGATTGTAGATCAATTGACTAAATCAACCCATTTCTTAGCAGTAAAGACTACCCATTCAACATTATGCTAAGCTATATATTCAAGAGGTAGTCAAACTTCATGGAGTTTCGATGTCCATCATTTAAGATAGAGGTGCGCAATTTACCGCACAATTTTGGAAGGCTTTCCAGAAGAGTTTGGGTTCCAAAGTAAATTTAAGTAGTGCTTTTCACCTTCAGATTGATGGTCTGGTAGAGAGTACAATTCAGACTTTATAGGATATGTTGAGGGCGTGTGTGATCGATTTCAAGGAAAATTTGGATGATTAGTTACTTCTCATAGAGTTTGCTTACAACAATAGTTATCATTCTAGCATCCATATGGCTCCTTATGAGGCTCTTTATAGGAGAAGATGTAGATCTCCTATTGGATGGTTTAAAGTTGGTGAAACTGGATTGATAGGACCAGACTTGGTTCATCACGCCATGGAAAAAGTTAAGACTATTCAAGAGAGGTTCAAAATAGCAAAGAGTCATCAGAAATCCTATGCAGATGTCAGGAGAAAAGACTTAGATTTTGAAGTAAATGATTAGGTTTACTTGAAGGTTTCACCCATGAAGGGTGTTATGAAGTTTGGCAAGTAGGGGAAGCTTAGTCTTCGGTATATTGGCCAGTACAGGATATCTAAGAGGGTTGGTAATGTAGCTTATGAATTGGAGCTACCGTCATATTTAGCAGCGGTTCATCCGGTATTTCAGATTTTCATGTTGAAGAAGTGTATGGGCGATCCTTCACTTATCATACCTGCTAAAGATACTGGTATTAAGGATAACTTATCTTATGAGGAGATTCTTGTTCAGATTCTAGATCTTCAGGTTCGCAACCAAAGATGTAGCATTAGTCAAGGTTCTGTGGATGAATGAGTTTGTTGAGGAAGTTACTTGGGAAGTTGAAGAAGATATAAAGAATAGATACCCACATCTCTTCGAGTCCGGAGAAATTCCAAATTAAGGTACTAATCCTTTTCTTGGAATTTCTATTAAGTTTAAATGTTGTGTAACTTTGCATATTGAGTGTTTGAGCTGGGTGTCAGATGCTACCACCCTTAGTCTACTTACAGTAATCACATTCGAGGACGAATGTTCCCAAGGGGGAGATATTTTAACACATCGGTATTTAAAAGAGCTAAGAATAGAAATAACTAGATTGGAAATAGCAAAATTTGAAATTTTGAAAGTTATGATTAAGTTATGAGTTTAGGGTCAACTTCAAATGACCATAACTTTCAGTACAGGATGAGTTAGGTGGCCTAAAAGATATCAAATGAAAGTTCATGGAATCCTCTTTCCAATACCACCGAGTTTGCTAATTTTTGAACTCATATGAGAGAGATAAGCCCGTTTGAAGTTGGGCTGTCAAGTGAAGAAAACTTACCTGATAAAATGAGGGGTATTTCTGTCTTTTCCTTACCCTATCAAATTTAAGTCATTTTTAGTAGTTAATTAGGGGTCTAAACTGATTTGGTTCAGTTTACACAATCCTAATTTATGTTAGGGTTTTAGAAAAGAATTCAAGAAGAGAAAAGAGGAGAAAGAAAAAAGAGAAAAGTCAAGGTGTTCATCAAGTTCTTGATAAATTAAAGGTCATTTCGCCAAGGGTTTGATCCCTAAGAGGTATGTGAGTTTCTCATATTGTTGGGTTCGTTTACCCATACGTCAATCATCATATTTTTAGCGAAGATTCATTCTTAAAGTTGACGAATTGGAGTTCTTGATTTGTTTCTTGAAAGTATTGTTTCTGTTCTTTAATTAGGATGGGTTTAATGAGTTATTGAGACAAAAGTTAGTTAATTCAAGGTAGTTTGGAGTAGAGTATCACGTACATAAGTTGAGTATTTGAATCTAAGTGATTGGGAAATAAACCATTCGATTCTAGGCAAATTAGGGTCAAAAAATGAGTAAGAAAAGATTGGGTAGAAAATAAGGTACCCAGAGTGAAATATCCCTCTCCGCGTCACAAAGAGAATGCAAACTCCACTATTTCAAAAATTATTTTGCGACCAAATATGATAATTCATCTCAGCGTCGCGGGCTTTCTCCCCAGAAACTAATTTTCAATTGTTTCTCATTATTAACTATCTAAAACTCATTTAATCATCATGATATCCTTCCTATCACAAATAACAACCTTGAATTAATAATTCAAATTCAAGGTAGAGTTAAGAGTCAAGTTGTGAGAATTCTTCGAGTCAATTTAAGAAGTCTTTTACGAATCTTTTAAACTTATTTTAAGACTTGAGCATTTGAGCAGCGATATGGGGGAGAGTTCATAAAACTCACGGCCCCCATAAACCATATAATCAACGTGGGTAGAAAGGGTCATACTTTTTAGATGATTACTCAATGCTTTTTAGCATAGACTAGAGAATCCACTTAGTAGTAAATTCTATACCTCAGTAAAGTATAGGTCAGTTCTGGCAGCGTAATATAGATGTTGTATCATCACATAGCTCATAGTGATGGTTGTCGTTTAGAGAATCTTGATGAGTACACCATTTGGACTCATTTAGGGCTTTGTTTTAATAGGTTTAGTGTCCTCAAATGCATATTTTGTTCCAATAACTCATGTAAATCCTTGAATTTCAGGTATTTGGATTAAAGAACAAAGCATAGACACTAATGAGCCAAAAGGAACAAGGCGGCTAAAAAAATGAAGTAAAGAAGGCTTGAGGATCGCCTAAACCATTGCATAAGCCGCCGAATGGATATGGTCTCACCTAATGTTCTAATGTTCCAATCCCTGAAGGAGAAAGTCAAGTCAGAGATAGAAAGGTGCAGTAGGTAATTCACCAAACGGTTCCGTGATACAGTGCCATATTACCCAAAGTTACGGAACTTGAAGATGTTGAAGGCCAAAGCAAAAAGGCGATGGAATTGACCAAAGGGCGGTTCGTCGGGTTGATCGACGATCCCGACTTATTGTGCCGAATGTTCCTTCACAGCACACGCTTTGGCGACTATAAATACTTTTTTAAATTCTTAGTTTAGTATGTAGGATTCAATAGTTTTCATTTTTGAAGTTTGAGAGCTAAGGACTGAGTTTGGAGACAATATTTCCTTAGCTTTGAAGATTTCCATTTCTGAGAAATTGGAAGTGGGTGTTGAATATTCTTTATCTTAGACCTTTGTAAAGACAATATTAATCTTACCCAGTTGATGGAAACACAATTTGGTAATGATTTCTACCTTTTTTTGATGTCTAGGTAAAACCACAATTCTTGAGGTGTGATTATATGATTATGGGTTGATGTAACTACTGGGGGTATTGTTAATTGATAGTGTACATGCTATTTAAAAGTGACTTCATTCATTAATTATGGCTTAATCTAAAGGGTTGTAGTTGCAAATGTAACTCTACCTTCATGTTTTTGGCTTGTGAGAGAGAGAGGTTTTAGAACCAAGATTGTTGAATTGATGGTCTATGGGTATTGGGTTGTCATGGGTTCAGCTCGAGAGAGTGAATCCTAAATCCTTTTCCACATATTCAGCTCGAGAGAGTGAATGGACTAAAGATAAGGATGTTCTTAATTGCTGCTTATTGGTGTTCGAGAGAAACAAATTCGATTTTGGGTAAATTGTTCGAGAGAAAGTTTATCTCCACTAAAGTCTAGCTTATTCATTGATTTACAACTATTCACTATTAATTGCAATCACCCATTTGTCTACCTTAGCCCATAGTCCAATCACATCCTAAGAATCTTGTCTCTATATTTGTTAATTTCATGTTATTTGCTGTTGTAGCTGATAGTTGAAACCAAATCCCCCTATTATTTGACACTTGTGTCACCCCAAATTTGAACAATGCTTTTATTCGTAAATATTTTTACCTATGATTGACTTGAGCATATTCATGCTTTTCTATTGATTCTCAAATACGAACCACTCCCTTGGGACTCGACCCCAACTCACTTAGTTGGGTTATATTACTACTTAACGATCGTTGACGCTTACTATTGGATGGAGTGTCTGTGATGATGTTACAAAAATCAAAATGGCGCCGCTGTCGGGGAATGGTGTTATTTGAGAATTTTTAGTTAAGTTGAATTTTGTTCTTGTTAGTCATAGTGGAACTTACTTAATTTTTAGTTTTGGCTTTTGTGTTGCTGTTTTGAGCAGACACTTGAAGCATATTTGGTAGCAACAGTAACCAAATGGATCACCCTCCTTCGAGATTGATGATGTTTAGGGATAACATCATAAATTTCAAGAAATTGGATGGTGAGTCCATTTATGAGTTGTGACAAAGGTTTAAAGTCCGATTGCAGTAATGCCCAACTCATGAGATTCCGAATAAACTACTTCTATAATGTTTCTACCGGGGTCTCAGCCTCAAAAATAGAATTATGGATGACCAACTCTCTCTGGGCTACTTGATGCAACACTCCTATGAGACCGCAACCCACCTTCTTGATTGTGTGGTCAAAACCAACAAGGAGATTGAGAAGGACCAACAGTTGGCCACATTGTTGGGTCAGCTGGATATCTTGGCCCAAAAGGTCAAGGACTTGGAGGTACTGTCTAGAGAGAAGGACATGTGCATCTCCCCTCACGAGCGTCAAAAGATGAAGAAGCAAGAGGGCAGGAAAATTGAAGAGGTCCTATTACTCATTCTACACAAAGTTGCAAGACACGACAGAGTGTTGGAGGAGATAAGAGAAAATGACTTGATGCTAAACCAAATGATGACCTCACATTCCATACTCATTCAGCTACTAGGGTCACAAATGGACCAAGTACTGAATGACCTCTACCTAGAACCAGAAGGGCGGTTTCCTTATGAAAATGAGGCAAACCTCACTAATGGAACTTAAGTGGGGACTCGCGTCGTGCCACGACGCTAAATAAGGTGCTTCTTGGGAGGCAACCCAAGGTTTTATCGCTTTATTTTTTGTTTTGGAAATAATGGTGTGTTGATTATGCATGTCCAAGTGTGGAAAGTGTTTGAAAAATGCAAATTGGCGAGCTACAGGTCTAGTCGGTGCATCGCCAAAGAGGTCGACGACCCCGACCTTGACCGACATTGGACTCAACAAATTTTTTACATTAGAGTCTGTAAAACTCGGTGAGCCCAGGAAATATTGACAAATTGCCAACCAGGTCAGCGATTGTGATCTAGTCCACTATTTGGACCCCACGTTAACTGAAGGTCTTTTAAAACTCAGCAAGGTAAGTGACCACTCGGTGTGTCACTGATTGGGTCGGCGAGCACAACTAATATCGCCGAATGGGCGAGAACTGGACGTTTTTTTAAAGGCTAAAGGTTTAAACTTCCAACTCTTTAACTTTCCTCACTTTTGAACTTCCCAAACTCACACTTACACTTTAGTTTCTATATTTATTTCATCTTTTAAAGTGTTTTAGTCATTGATCGTGTGTTCGGAGTGGAATACTTTATCGCCTAGCTTTTCTAATTGTTTTTAATTGGCATTTAAGGTTGGTTTTCCGAACCCTGAGTTTACTTTTGGCATATTTTACTCATTTGCAATAATTTTATCTTGTTGAAGTGTGTTGGGCCTCTCTGATAATGTTAGTGTTTTTGAATGCCTGTTTTAATTTGATAATCTTGCCTGTATTGTCTCTAATGTTGAATTCCCATAATTTTATGCCTTAAATTGGTTAGAATTTGTGGGGTTGTGGTTGCATGTTGTTGGGTCTAGTCAGGTGAAGTCTCTGTAGCCCGTAGTTGTGCCAACTGACGTAATTTGCCCAATGATAGAGCGGGTGACGTCATTCTTAAGGGCTAAAGTCATCAAATGGTCAAATTTGGCAAAACTAGGAGAGTTCTGAGTATCTCGGGGTAATGGGTGTAATGGGTCTGAGTCTAATTTAATAAGTGCATGCTTGATTTTGTTTTCGGGGGTTGCAAGGTTGAATTCGAGAAGTTGGGTTGAAAGTAGGTACGTTGGGTCGTTTGGCGAGCTGGGTTGAGCTCGCCGAACCACTTGGTAGTTCACCAAAGTTCCCCATCTCACCTTTAATTTCATGTTATACTTGATGTGTGACTCTATAACCTTCGGTGAGAAGTTTGAGGTCGCCAAAGGCACTCGGTGACTCACTGAAAGTCTTCTTGATCCCCCTTTGTCTGCACCCCTATAGCTAAATTGTACTGTAACTTTTGGCGGGCTGAGTTTTGCTCACTGAATGTTGTCGGCAATTTTCCAAAAGGCCTTCCTCTCGCTGACATGCCTAATTTTTTTGAGAATTTTGAGCCAATCCTTTTGGCAAGCCTGATCTAGCTTGCAAAAGCGATTCGGTGAGTGTGTCTGCAATTATTTTTTTGTGTTTCTAATTGAAAAGTTTCTAACTTTTTCCTGATGTTTTGCAGACATGGCTAGACCTAAGGTTGTAGATAGAAACATGCCACTCCAAAAGAAAGCAAATGGGATTACACTCAATGAGGATGCAACTGCATCCAGGTGAAAGGCCAACAAACTTCCCACAACTGGTGAGAAAGGCAAAGGTAAAGAGAAGGCACCTACGTCACCGGAGGTCAGCTCCAATAGTGACGGAATCTATGCCACTCACCTCACCACTTCTGAAAGTGAGGGTGAGCACCAGGAGCCTCAGACTGCAGCTTCTAATATGATGAGCTAGTAGTAGCACATAGAGTAGAGTTGCGGTCAAAACTGATGAATGATCTGTCTAGGATCAGAAATCCTCAGCCTACCACTACTTCTCCTCCAGTTCTAGCACATGCAATGGTTCTTCAGCACCAGTTCAGGGTCCTCCTCCCAAGTCTATGAACAAATTAAAGACTAAGTGGCCGAGTACAATCATTGAGGAAAAATGTCTGTCCACGAATAAGGAGTGCTTGAGGTGGATGAGGAAGCTTCATATGAGGACCTTACTGAGACTAAGGAGGCCATGGTAGATGCAGCTGTGCAGGCTTCTTTTGCGGATAGACCCTTGGTTGATCCTAGTGCAGCTACTGTTCCTTCTGAGGTGACTCCAGAAACTGATGCCCAAGTTTAGATTGATACAACGGGCACTGATGCCTAGGCAGATGGAATGACTGAGTAGACAAGATCCCTTCTTTTCCTCCCTCTCTGTCAACTTTATTTTGACTTTTGGATATTTTTGTTTGCATTTGAGGACAAATGATTTTTATTTATGGTGGGTGAGGCCCACCTTTTGTGACTCTTTTATTTTATTTATATATTGGGTTTTGAGCTATAATTGTGTTGTGCACTTTTTTTGGATGATTGAGCTTGTGGCTCCTTGTTTTTAATTGTAAATCAGTTTTGGACCCTTCCGAAAAAAATTGTGCCACCTCTTATTTGTGTTAAATGTGGTTGTTCTCTTGCAAATTTGAGTATCAGTTTTGATCAATACCAATTACTTGAATAGTGCTCATAATCGAACAAAAATGAATTTGCAGCTAAGATGAGCCAAATGAAGTTGCATAGATAAGTGTGAACTTTTTGCATCTCATTGTGACTAGCCAAGTATCAAACTGAGTCTCTTGTGATGAACATTGCACACTAGTGATAGTGTGGAGTCTTGTTTGACATTGGTGTCAATTCCTTGTGTGATGAGCTTACCATGAACTATGTGTGATGACACCTGGAATTTGCTCCGTTGGTCCAGTTGACTAAGTGATGAAACCTCTTGATATGATCTTAGGCAACTTTGAAGTGTGTGAAACAAATTGACATTATACCTCTGTTGTGGCCTACCTTGTGAGTTTATGGACCCCGTTTGAACACCCTTTGAGCCTTAGCCTTTTCTTGGAAGAAACTTGATAAAATTGTGGCCTCTCTTGATCCATTACCCATAATCCTCATGATTTGTGATTTGTTTGAATAGCCAACTTAAGACAAAAGCCTAAGTTAGGAGTGTGCTTAAAAGAAAAGGTATATCAAAAAGTGCAAGAAAGTCGTCTTTGACCCATGGTTTTGAGAAAAATGGAACCCCTCCATATAAAAAAAAGAAAAGAATGAAAAAGTTTTGGAATAAGTTGTGAAAATGCAAGAAGAAATGGGGTTTCCAACAGTCCATGGAAAGTGAATAATGGGATGACTTGTGAGAACAAATGAAAATGATGAAGAAAAGGAAAGAAAGTGTTGTTCACACCACATTTCATGAGGATTGTAGCCATTGAGCCTAAATGACCATACCTTTGCACTCAGCTCCATTACAAGCCTTGAAAAGACCTTTTTGATCTTGAGTGAGCTGAAACAAGTGTTGATTGGAAAATACGAGTAAACCTATGGGTGAAATCATGCATTGTGTTCATCTTTGTGAGTGTGAACATTGCATTTGCTTTTGGAGCTTTAAATTGTGAACCATTGTGCATGAATATGTAATCATTCTTTGTGTGAGGGCATTTGATTACCTTTGTTGAGCTTGAACTTGCATTTGAAGCAAGTATTGTGAGCTTGAGATTATTTTATAATGGTGAGTCACAACTTGAATCTTTGAGTGCACAATTGATCATTTCATGAGTAAGTTGAGTCTTTTTGTGTGCATTCATGATTGAGACTTATGTAGCACCGTTTGAGACATCCTTTTTGAACTGTTAAACTAGAGTTTTACTTGAGGACAAGCAAAAGTTTAAGTTGGGGGTGTTGATGAGTCCAAGATTTGGACTCATTTAGGGCTTTATTTTAATAAGTTTAATGTCCTTAAATGCATATTTGGTGCCAATAACTAATTTAAATCCTTGAATTTCAGGTATTTGGATTGAGTAACAGAGCATGGACACTAACGAGCAAAAAGGAACAAGGCAACTAAAAGAACGAAGAAAAGAAGGCATGAGGATCGCCTAAACCATTGGGCGAGTCACCGAATGGCCATGATCTCACCTAATGTTCCAATGTGCCAAGTCCTGAAGGAGAAAATCAAGTAGGCAATAGAAATGAGCAGTCGGTGAGTCGCCGAACGGTTTTCACAATGTAGTGCCATATTGCTCAAAGTCATAGAACTTGAAGATGTTGATGGCCAAAGCAAAAAAATGATGGAATTGACCAAAGGGTAAATCGCCGACTGGATCGATGATCCCGACTTATTGGGCCGAATGGTCCTTCGCAGTACATGTTTTGGCGACTACAAATACATTTTTAAATTCTTAGTTTAGTATGTACCATTCAATAGTTTTCACTATTGTTCAGTTTTCAAGTTTGAGAGTTGAGAACTGAGTTTAGAGACAATATTTCCTTAGCTTTGAAGATTTCCATTTATGAGAAATTGGAACTGGGTGTTAAAGATTCTTCATCTTAGACCATTGTAAAGACAATATTAATCTTACTCAGTTGATGGAAACATAATTTGGTAACGATTTCTACTTTTTTATGATGTCTAGCTAAAACCCCATTTCTTGGGGTGTAATTATGTGATTATGGGTTGATTTAGATACTGGGTATTGTCAACTGATAGTGTAAATCCTGCTTAAAAGTGATTTCATTCAACAGTTGCGGCTTAATCTAAAGGGTTGTAGTTGCAAATGCAACTCTACCTTCATGTTTTTGGGTTGCTCGAGAGAGAGGTTTTAAAATCAAGATTGCTGAATTGATGGTCTGTGGGTATTCGATTGTCATAGGTTCAGCTCGAGAGAGTGAATCCTAAACCCTTTTCCACACATTCAGCTCGAAAGAGTGAATGGACTAAAGCGAAGGTTGTTCTTAATTACTACTTATTAGTGTTCGAGAGAAACCAATTTGATTCGGGGTAAATTGTTCGAAAGAAAGCTTATCACCGCTAAAGTCTAGCTTATTCACTGATTTACAGCTATTCAGTTTTAAATACAATCACCCATTTGTCTACCTTAGCCCATAATAGAATCACATCCCAAGAATCTCATCTCTATATTTGTTAATTTCTTGTTATTTGTTGTTGTAGCTAGTAGTTTAGACCAAATCCCCCTATTATTTGACACTTGTGTCACCCCAAATTTAAACAATGCTTTTATTCATAAATGTTTTTGCCTTTGATTGACTTGAGCATATCCATGCTTTTCTATTGATTCTCAAATACGAACCACTCCCTTAGGACTCGACCCCAACTAACATAGTTAGGTTATATTAGAACTTAATGATCGTTGACTCTTAGTATTGGATGAAGTGTCTTTTATGACGTTACAAAAATCAAATCTCCCACAGAGTACTTGCATTTTATGTGCAAAACTGAATTATTATTGTAATTTTTAATACAGCGAGTTGTTATATATTGTTTTAAAGAATTTATTTATATTGCTTCTTTATCACTACTTTACATTGAAATGAGTTGAGTTGAGTTGAGACGAGGTAAGTGTTTCTTCAGTTCCAGTTCAAGCTTATGTCTTGTTTTAGATTTTCCCTCACATGCTCGTATATTCAATGTACTGATGTCATTTTGCCTGCATCATTTTATGATGCAGGTACATGTAACTAGGATCAACATCTAGTGCTTTGTAGATCCAGTCGAGTTCCAAAGTTATTTGGCGAGCCTACTTGATTTTGGAGTATCCCTCTATTATGTTTTAGCATTTCAGTTTTTTTAGGATGATCAGGGTTCTTGTCCCATCATCCCTCAAAGTATTAGAGGCTTCATAGACCGATAGATAGACAGTATTTGTTCATGTGTTTTGTTCATTTCAGTTATTGATGTATGAGACTTGAATTGCCACTTTGGCTAGTGAATGTTTTTTTAAATATTTTGAGTTAGTTATTTGAGTTAAAGCATTCATTTGAGTTTATTCTATGCTGAGTAAGTCTTTCACTTGGAGTTAAGCTAGGCCATGGGTTCACTTGGGGCCAACAATGGTTCTCGAGTGCTAGCCGCTCCGAGGGTGTAGGCTCGGGCGTTAAATTTTCCAAAACCATCTTTGCAAAGTTTAGAAAATGTTAATTTTGACTAAGGTATGCAACTTTCCTTGGTCACATTTATTCAAGTAAGGGTATTGAGGTAGATTCTAAGAAGACAAATGCAGTCAAGAGGTTGCCTAGACCTTTATCACCTTCAGATGTTAGAAGTTTGTTGAGTCTAGCCGGTTATTATAGGAGGTTTGTTGAGGGTTTTTCTTCGATTGCCTCTCAATTGACAACATTGACTCGAAAGAAGGCTAAGTTTATATGGTTCGAAGAATGTCAGAAGACCTTTCAGGAATTGATGGATAGACTAACTTCCGCTCCGGTGTTGACCTTACGGGAAGGGACTGATAGTTTTTTTTGTTTATTGTGATGCATCTAGAATTGGGTTAGGATGTGTCCTTAGGAAAAACGGAAAAGTTATTGCCTATGCTTTAAAGCAACTTAAGGTTCATGAAAAGAATTGTCCTACCCATGACCTCAAACTAGCGGTAGTTGTCTTTTCCTTAAAGATTTGGAGGTACTATTTGTATGGTGTCCATGTAGATGTTTTTACCGACCACAAGATTTTGAAATATGTGTTTAATATGAAGGATTTAAATCTTTACCAAAGAAGGTGGCTGGAGTTATTGAAGGATTATGATATGAGTTTTCTTTATTACCTCGGCAAAGCGAATGTGCTGGTGTATGTTGTTATTCGGTTATCTATGGGTAGTGTTGCTCATATTGAAGAAGATAAGGAGGAGTTGGTTCGAAATGTTCATAGATTGGCTCGGTTGGGTGTTCGGTTAGTGGACTCTACCAAGGGTGCTGTTATGGTTCACAACGGCTCAGAATCGTCTTTTGTGGCGGATGTGAAAACCAAGCAAGGTCTTGATCCAATTTTTGTTGACTTGAAGAAAGTGGTACTTAAAAATTCTGTAGAGGCTTTCTCCAAGGGGAAAATGGTGTACTTAGATATCAAGGTCCTTTGTGTGTTCCTAATGTTGATGACTTGAGGGAAAAAATCTTGTCAGATGCCCATAGTTCTCAATATTCCATTCACCCGAGAGCCACCACGATGTATCGTGATTTGTGGGAGATCTATTTGTGGAATGGGATGAAGAAGGATATTACGGGATTTGTGGCTAAGTGTCTTAATTATCAACAAGTGAATGTTGAGCATAAAAAATTGGGAGGTTTGTCTCAAGACATTAGCACTCCTACTTGGAAGTGTGAAGATGTAAATATGGACTTCATTGTTGGTTTGCCTCCCACCCACTGACAACATGACTCGATTTGGGTTGTAGTAGATCGAATGATGAAATATGTTCATTTTATTCCCGTCAAGGTTTCTTATTCGGCGGACGACTATGCTAAGTTGTAGTTGAGATAAATGGTAAAGTTTCATGGAGTGCCTTTATCCATTATATATGATCGACGTACTCAATTGACTTCTCAGTTTTTGGAAATCTTTTCAAAAGGGTCTTGGTACTCGTGTTAAGTTTAGCACTACCTTTCAGCCACAAATTGATGGGAAGTCCAGCATACTATCCAAACTTTGGAAGATATGTTAAGAGCTTATATGATTGATTTCAAGGGAAATTGGGATGATCACTTGCCTTTGATTGAGTTTACATATACCAGTGGTTATCACTCAAGTACTGATATGGCTCCATTTGAGGCCCTATATAGTAGGAGTTGTATATCTCCTATAGGATGGTTTGAGGTGGGTGAAGTTTCCCTAATAGCCCCCGATTTGGTACATGAGACCATGGAAAAAGTTTGACTTATTAGAGAAAGGTTGAAAAAAGCACAAAGTCGTCAAAAGTCATGCCGATGTAAGAAGAAGAGATCTTGAGTTAGATGTTCATGATTGGGTTTACTTGAAAATATCACCCATGAAGGGTGTGATGAGGTTTGGTAATAAAGGGAAGCTTAGTTCCCTATATGTAGGCCAATATCTGATTTTGAGGCGTCTTGGTAAGGTTGCTTATGAATTTGAATTGCCTAACGAATTGGCATCGGTGCATCCATGTTTCCATGTCTCTTTGTTGAAGAAATGTGTTGGTGATCCGGCCTCTATAGTTCCCTTAGAAGGTTTGAGAGTTAAGAAAAATCTTTCCTATGATGAAGTTCCAGTTGAGATTTTATACCGGCAAGTCAAGAGGTTGAGAAATAAAGAAGTTTTTTTCGTGAAAGTGTTATGGAGGAATCAATTAGTTTAGGGTGCTATTTGGGAGGCCGAGGCCGAGACCGATATGATGTCCCAATACCCTCATCTCTTTGCTTCTACCCCTACTCTAGCTCCAAGTAATGAGTACCTCATGGTTTACTCTTTTGGTGTCATGTGTCTTAGATGTTCCCATGACTTCCTAATTTATTCATTTTCATGAAAAAACTTATGTTTTGAGAAAATGAGTCAACTTGATTGATTTCTACATGTTTATGTGCATTTGAGTATTAGTTGCATATAAACTTCATGATATGATATTTTGAATATGCTCTAGCTTGGAGTTTATATTTCCTCCTTAGATATGTGCATTGCATGCATAATGGGTTGTTAGATTTAGTTTCCACCCCTCTTATGATGTCTTGAATCTCATTCGAGGATGAATGATCTCAAGGGGGAGATATTTTAACACCTCAGATTCGAGAAAGGGCAAAATTGCAATTTTCAAATGCTTTTGGTGCCATCCAATGGAGACCAGCCACGGCTTGTAGACTGAGCCACGGACTGTAGGTCTGGTCCATGGATTGGCTAACCAAATAGGCTCAAAGGACTACAAACTGCGGCCTTTACCAACCGACCGTCGTTGTGTCCATGGTCTGTGGATTGAGGTCTGTGGATCATGGCCTCAGAGTCTAGTCTCTAATGAAGACGATGGACATGCAGGACAGACCGTCGGTCAAACCTCGGTCCATCGGTCAAGGCATGTGGGTCAAAGGTCGGCAGTTATTCTAGGGGAAGTTGAGTCTTTTCCTAATTTTTTAATCCTAATACAATGTTGTTTTGCCTAAGCCTAAGACCCCTATATAAGTGATTTTAACCCCAAATTAATTCATTCACCTCATTCTCTTGAAATTCACCAGTATAAGTTGAGTCTCTCTCCCAAAGATATTTCTCGCACTAGAACGTTGAAGAAAAAGATTCAAGGTAGGGTTCAAGATCGAGCCTTCATTCTTCAATTGATCTTTGATAGTAAGGTATGATAGTTTTCATCCATGGATTCCTTCCATTGATGGAGTTCCCAAATTCTCTTATTTTCAAAGTTAGAATTCCCCAATTGAGTTAGGGTTTTCTTCTATGGAATGGGTTCCTTTAATTAATGATTTAGTTATTTGATCTATGATCTTGTATGCATGAATTGAGTTAATCTAATGATTTTATGATGATTCCCATGAACCCATGTAATTCCCATGTTTCCAAATTATGATCATATGATGTGGGTGTTGGATTATTGTAATGATCTGGAAATCTATTAGGTGAAACTAGAGCCATAACGAGTTTGCTTTTGAGTTTGTGGTGGGGTTTAAGGTTGTAAAGTGTTGTCCCGAGCTTAGGTTGAGGGGTTTAGGGGTTAAAACGTCAAGGTACGACTCCCCAAGGACCAACCAAGGGGTCCTTGAGGAGGAACCTAAAGCCTAACCCCAAGGCTGCCACAAAAGAGCAAATTGTCAAAAATGTTGTGACCTACGGAAGGGGACCTATGTCCCGTAGGTCCATCCATGCCCCATGGATGGCCTCCGTAGGTCAGGGCCCCAAATGGTGACCTTTAGACCCAAACCACGAACCAACAGGATGGGGTGTAACCCCACTTACTGTATGTAGGTCTAGGGTCATAGGTCACCACTGCAATGTTGCTAAGTTTCGGCCATTGTGGGGGTGAATTGGTAAATTCCTTTTTAAGTTAGTTTAGTTATGGGATGGTTATTATTGATTTATTAATGTATTTTAAGGGTTTTTAAAGTATTAAACTCCTTTTTCAATTCATTTATTCAAAACACAAATCAGAAACCTTCCCTCCCTTTCAAAAGTTCTCTCTCTAGAAATCTCCATTGGAGGTGAAGGATTCAAGCTCTCAAGCTCAAGATTTCATCTTTTTCAAGAAATTTTCATGGATTTTATTCCCTAAAGGTTTGGTAGTCTTCATCCTTGACTTAGTTTCTTTCAAGGAGCCAATTTCGAAGATGATATCAAGTCTCCAAAATCCCCCAAAAACCTATGTTTTTCAATCTATGCATGGGTTCAACTCCAAACACTTTAAAAAGGCATATATGTTATGAATAATGGCTTGATTGATGATTTAAGATGATTTTACCCTATGAACCCATGTTTACCCCAAAACCCTAAGTTGTGAATTGTGATTGAGAATTGATTGATCATGCAAATATGTTGAATTGTTTATGTTTATATTGATATAGATTATTGAAATTATGTTATTACTCATGCCTAATTGTAGTATTTTAAGGTGTGTGGGTGAATGTGATCCATGGCCTTGAAAAGCAAGGTATGAAGGTTAATGTATGATTATGATCTGAAGGATATGCATGTGAATTCAATGATAATATGATGATCATGATTAGAATGTAATTGTGTTGTTGTTGAAAGCATATTCTCAATTAACACTCATGAATGATGATGATAGAATGTGAATGGTTTCTTCTATATGATGTATATCTTAAATCGGTAGGCTTATGCATCCTTTTCTTGTATAAATGAAAGTATTGTGAATGTTGTATCTTGGATCGATAGGCTAAAGGCACCCTTCCATGCATGTGAATAATGAACCTTGGGATCGGTAAGCTTATGGTACCGCACCCTTCCATATATGATGAAAATGAACTTTGGGATCGATATGCTTATGGCACCCTTCCATGAATGTTAATAATGAACCTTGAACAAGTAGGCCAATGGCACCATTTCAAGAGGAGTTAATGAGATTTCTTAACTAATGTACCTTGAATCGGTAGGATTATAGCACCCTTTCATATGTCAACTAATGTACTTTGGGTTGGTAGGCCAATGGCACCCTCTCATTGTAATAAAGTTAAAGTAATGAAATACTATATGGGAATGGAGGCAAAGCACCGAGTGGATTTGGTTAGATGGAAACTCTCCCAATGTTTAGGCCAGGTTTCAATGAACATATTCCTTATCCCATAATTATGTACCCGCATAAGTCTAGGTAGTGGATCCACCTAAGCTATATGCTACCGGTCCTACCTTAGGTATGTAGACCACCTCTTTATGGTGTGGGGGTTTATGACACTGGATTCCATGGTTAGCTCTCATGGTCTATGTCGGTTAATGCTTATTCCCATCATGTGAGATGTGCACTATAATTACTTGAGAGGTTCTATGAAGTGTGGGTGGTAGTATGGGATGCCATCCATGCATTGCACGAGTAGGCTTTGAGAGGGCTATAGTGAGTTCTCTAATGTCTTATGATTATATGAATGAATGTGATTTGAATGAAGCTAATGAAGAATGTTGACTTATATGCTTAAATGTAATGATGCATGCTTTACTTGGATTGTATTATGGGTTACTTCCTTGTCATGTCTTATGAAATGTTTATATCTCTTATTTATGGGTATGGTGTAAAAATGGAAAGGATGAATGGTAAGTGCCCTTCCATGGATAATAAACAAGTAAGAAAATTACTATTCTGTGGGATTTATACTTAGCACCGAGAGGATATTGAGATGGAACCTCTCACATGAGCAAAGGTCGGGTTTCTAGAATCAATCTCCTTATCCATTACCTATGTTCCCCCATAGGATGATTGTCTAGATAGACATTAGCTAGTGGATCCACCGAACCTAGAAGTTTCCTTGTCCTTACCTTGGCAAGTAGGACAACCATTTTTGATGTGGGAGACATTGGGGATCATGTTATAGCTCACATGGTCTCTATGTCGATTAAGGCTACTTACCACAATAAGAATGAAATACGGTTACTTTAAGAAGTATCTCACATGTGTTAAAAGGTTTTAAAGAAGTTAGCTTGCATTGCCCTGTTTTATGACTTATGTCATCTAACCCATTTTATATCATGTCTAAAATGTCCTATTTTAACATGATTTAAATGTTTATATGCATGTCTATTATACGTGGTACATATTCTGTACTAACGCATACTCTTGCCTACATTTCCCTAAATGTAGGGTCCGACAGTTAGGGTTCTCAGTTTCGTGGCTAGAGGTTTACTTGAGAGATTCCGAGCTTTGGTGAGTCCTCATGCTTCGAGGACGGATTTTCATTGTTTTCAGTCTTTTTTCTTATTTTCAGTTTTGGATATGATGTATGGGCTAGGCCCAATTTCATTCTATTGTACTAGACGTCTAATGAGACAAAGTGTTTAGACTTCTGCTTTAAATTTATAATACTTTTGGGACTTAAAATGTTATTCTTTATCTCTTTTGTTCTATGTCTTATGGTATCACTGCTAAGTGGCTTGTAGGGGGCCTCTCAAGGTCCTATACGCCATGTTACATCTAGGGTGTACCCCTGGGTCATGACAAGAACTATGAGAATGACTAAGCCATAAGAATGGACTATGAGGACCTAAATATCTTAAGCTAGAGTGGTGTCAGAGGGAAAGTGATGAGGGTAATAGGACTTCATATCGGTCTTAGCCTCCCAAATTGCACCCTCAACTAAGTAATTCCTCCAAAGAACCTTCACAGAAGCAACTTCCTTATTTCTTAACTCCTTAATTTGTCACTCCAAAATCATAACCAGAACTTCTTCATAAGAAAGATGCTCCTTAACTCCCAAACCTTCCAAGGGAACAATGGATGTCAGGTCTCCAACACATTTCTTCAACTAGGAGACATGGAAAACCGGATGTACTGAGGCTTTATCAAAGATTCTACTTAATACCAAAGAAGCTTTATCAATCTTGATTCATGCTTACGGCCCATAAATTCAACACTAAATTGAGGAACCAAATACACTTAGTGGTAGAACATGTACCAAAGTTTTAATATACAACACACAATATCAAAATATAAAGTAAGTGGGAGCGGGATTACCTTTCTTGGAGCAGAAGAACCGAGACAAAACGAGCAAGGGCAACTTTCCACGACCACAATGAGGCTCTGGCAGGCTTGCGAGAAAAAAACCAAGGAAATCTGACTCCAAATATCAACACTTTCTCAACCTATTTTGAAATTTCTTGTGTATATTGATTGTATTTTATTATCACCTATCTCTAAAACATGTTTGCTTTTTTCAACTGTCAGACACTTACCGGGGAAAGGGGTTTATATAAAAGGAGATTAGGGTAAAAGGGGGGGGGGGGGGGATGGGTGGGAATTTTGAGAGAATTTGAATTCAAAATTCAAACTTCATTCTTACTAGATAAGGTTGGTCAGCTCGATATAGTACAAACTCCTAATGGATTCAAGAGGAGAACTGTTCGATTTCAAGAGAAGGATGAGTGGACAAGGAGATAGGTCCATCTAGCTTATTCTCGAATTGTCTTTTACAGAAAGGATAAGGTCCATCTAGCTTATTCTCGAATTGTCTTCGTACAGAAAGGATAATAGAGAAGGTGAGAGTCATACGCGATGAACAAGAGATGCTGTCATCGCGTGCTTTCTGGGTTCGAATTTGGGTGTCGTTGTGAGGACAAAGACACGTATGTGTTGGAAGAATTGGGCTTGAAAGTTTTGGGCTGAAGTATGGGCCAATTGTAGTTTTAAAATTGGATGAAAAAATGTTAGGTTTGGGGTAAAAATGGCTAGATTTGTAATTTAAAAGATGATCAAATGAATTATAATTGTAGCCTATTGGAGTTAAGAATTTAGACAAATTGAGTTTACTTGGTGATTCAGCTAAATTAATTAAGATAAATTAATTAACGAGATTCTTAATCTTAACAAATTAAAATAATAAACTTAATCATATACTAATTAACTCAAAGTTATAAACTATTAATTAACATAGCTAATTAATAAAATATTTAAGTAAAACCAATTTTTTTGGGACAATTTTTAAATATTCATAAATTGTACTATAGTTATATACATAACTAGTCAAATTACCCACGCTTCACGTGGGAATTTAATGTCACGGAATTTATAAATAATACTTAAAAACTACATATCATTAAAACTAAACTACTATATTATTTTACATACATGATTACATAGTAAAAAACATTAATTATGTAAAGGAAAAATAAAAATTATCACATCTTATAATTTATCCTTAATAACATAAACATAAATTTATGATTATAAAAAAAATATCAGGATCTGTAACATAAGCAACGCTGTCGGTGAGCAACTCAACAGTAGCAAAGTACACGAATATTTAATTGTGCAGAAGAATCAGAAAAGCAATTTTTTGGTGTTTTAAAATGAAAAGAAATTCCCCTATTGATAGACATCAAAGGGTAGTGTGAACAAATGTTTGTTTTGCCTTATCAAAAAGGTTACAACTATTTGGAAAAGTTGCAACCCTTCAAAAAGGTCATAAACTTTCATAATAGTCACAACTTTTTCATAAAAGTCACAACTCTTCATTGAAATCGAAACTTTACATAAAGGTCACAGCTTTTCATAAAACTCACAACTTTTCATGAAAGGGAAGGCTAGTTTTGGAAATAAATAAATTAAAAGGGAATCCTGATTTGTGGTGGCGCCACATAGGTAGGCCTAGGGTTCTCTTTTATATAAATTTGATTATATAATAACATACTTATTATTCAAAATTTAAAAAAATGACCAAATTAATTAAAAATAACTTGAAAAATATTTTAATCTTTATAAAAACTAATTATTTCAAATAGTTTGGAATTTAAAAAGCTCGATGATTAATTAATCCATATAGTGAAGGGACAAAATTGGGTGTCAACAATTGTTCCTTGTTTGACTTGGATTGATGAATGAAATCCAGTCAAATGAAATTGATGAATTCAATTTTGACTGACCACGTTTTCATCATTTAGGAAAGGGATTATTGTATGGACTTAAGGAATTATGGTCAAAACCCGGTATCGGGTTTCCTACATACATCAAGCTATATGAGAATGCAGGCCACTTGTAGTTTGATATGCTTAATTTAACACACAATTCTGAAAAAATTGAAAAGCTATCCTAATATCGAGTAATACAGAAATTTGAATGCATGAAAATAAGATTTGAGAAAGATTGTTTACAACCAAATTTTAAACACAAATTCTGCCTACATATCGCTCAACTTGGGGAATCAAGTTATTTGTAGTTAGACTCGATTGGTAGAAAAGGAAAACTAGTATGCTAGATAACCTTTGGTTCAGGAAGAGTGACAATTAAGTAGACAATGAAAAAAAGGCTTGTAACCTCTTAGCCATGAATGTCGTACACGTCACACCCATATTTAAGAAAGAGATAAATTTGTTAGTAGAAATTGTAATTTAAGTAGAGAAGTTGTATGTTTTATTGTATTTGACACATGTTGTTTTCTTTAAATGATCTGACGCC
This sequence comes from Solanum commersonii, assembly GCA_029007595.1. Taxonomy (NCBI): domain Eukaryota; kingdom Viridiplantae; phylum Streptophyta; class Magnoliopsida; order Solanales; family Solanaceae; genus Solanum; species Solanum commersonii. Next base: position 1,430,192 of record JAJTWQ010000136.1, read on the forward strand.
AACCTCCATCGATTTTAACATAGGAGAGGATGAATTAATTTTTATGCGATGTGAATGATGACTTTCTCGATAATGCAATATTGTTGATGACGATGCTTCATTGATAGGATGATGATGATTCATTGGTAAGATGGTGCTCTTACATGCCAATATGATGATTCAATGGTAGGACGTCGATGCTCAATTTACAAAATGATAACGTTGATGCTCCATTAATAAGATGATGATTCTTCATTCATAGGATGACGATGATCCATTGGTAGGATGTTGTTGCTTGATTGACAGAATGAAGATTCTTCATTTATAGGATGATGATGATTCATTGATAGGATGCTGTTGCTCGATTGACTCATTTGAAAATATTTGTAGGAATGTTCCTCTGGGTGATGGTATCATCTCATTTGATAATACATCAGAAATGTCCCTCTAGGTGGTGATATTATCTCATTTGATAATATTGCAAAAATGTCTCTCTGGGTGGTAGTATTATCTCATTTGATAATACTGTAAATATGTCCCTCTATGTGATGGTATTAGCCTATTTAATAATACGGCAGAAATGTCCCTCTTGGATGGTACTATCCCATTTATAATACATCCGAAATTTCTCTCTTGGTAGTGGTATTATCTTATTTGATAATATTGTAGAAATGTCCTTCTAGGTGATTCACATTATCACATCTAATATCGACATGATTTGTGAATATTCCTCAAATGTCCTTGATGCTGAAAAATGTAATTTGATGTCTTTATTGATTCTTGTATATCTTGAGAGTGATGCTTTCAGTTGTTTCTATTATGAACATTTTGTTTTCATTTTGACTCATGTTTTGCTGGAGATTTGAACAAGGTGTTGTTTCTCGTATTTCGAACTGTCTCTTTTTCTTTCGAAGAAGCTTCAATGTCTTTCCTGTATCCATAAAATTATCAATTGGGTGGGTGGCTCCTTGTCCTTTTGACTTCTTCATATTCATCGAATAGAGGAGTATGATGATTTTGAGGCATTCCTATAGAACTGCATCCACAGAAAAATTGTTAGTTTTTAAAAAAAACTTATCTATGTTGACTTGTTCGATTGCTTTCTCCTTGTCTTGCTATCTTTGATTGATCACTCCAACTCTTGCTTCTTGATAGATATTAGACGAAATTACACAAAATATTTGACATATGAAAATCCTTTAAGAAAAATGGATTTTGGAAAATCAATTTGGGAAAGGTCGCGGCCAAATTTCATGTTATGCATAGATTAAATGAACGTCCTTAGTTCAAAATTTTGATGTATCAAATATCTTGTTCTAGAGAATTCAAAAGATCCTTAAAGCTTGAAAATTTTCTGATATGGTTAGCCCCAAATCTACTATAATTCGAAAGTTTTTCAGTTGACTCTAAACTCCACCAGTGCTAGAGATCGTTAAAGTTGACTTTGACCTTTGTTGGAAATTGGAAATATTAAAAATTTACTAGTAATTTCTTGTGATGCTTGATGAAATTTTTTGAGGTCATCCTCAAAAAAAAAAATCATAATTAGATGAATTGGCATATCTGGAACCATTGATATAAGACTCGCTGAATTTTTGAGACCTTCTCAAAGATTTTGTCGAGTTACAACTCTCAATGTATCTTCAGTCTTGACAATTTGGAGAAAAAGATCTTCCTCTTTAGAATTTTTGAAGCCCTCTCAAAATTCTGTCTCAGTTTCCATTATAAAGAAAGATGGAAATCTTACGGGAGATATGATCGAGCCGTTGTGGTGCCTAGATATCTCAGTGAGGTAGAAATTAGGTCAAACATAGGTCCCTCTCAAAAAATTTGTCCCATACATGATTAATATCCTTCTTGTTTTGACCCTCTAGGTACTAAAAAAAAAGCTAGGTGGAATGTCATGACAACAAATTTGGAGTTCCCACTTATTCTCAAAGATACTACAACTTTCTCATGGTTGTTCGAGTTAATTGGGATTACAGATTTACCCTGACACCAATCTTCTTCCACTTCAATCATGTTGTTGGTAAACCCCTCCAGAATTCGTCAATGAATTACTATTGGCATTGGGAGTGACAGTTTGGAGAGTGTCAATCCTTTAATCAATCAAACTTGAATTTTATGCTTTAAATTATGGTAATTCTCATTGATATATCCAAAACCTCCTAAATGGTAAGCAAAACAAAGATCCAATTTTAAGAACTTAAAGTACGTATTGATTGGTTTTGGATCAATTAGCGTAATTAAGCCGATGGTTTTCAACCTCTCGAATAATTGAGTTCGACTTTCGATTAAAGGAGTGAAAACTGAAGGAGATTTTTTTTCAAGTTTTGGACAAGATTGTAATTATTTTGTGGAGGTGGAGGTGGTCGATAGTAGTTTGGACGATTTTGGCGAGTAGGTCTTGTCATATGAAAATTTGGGTATTGTCGGGTTGGATAATTTCGCAGAGCACTTTAGTAATTTAATTAGACGTTTGGATAATTTATTAGTGGATCTTGGTAATTTGGTTGGACATTTGAATAATTTGGTGGTGGAGCTTGGCAATTTGGTTGGACATTTGGATAATTTGGCCATGCATCTTGGTAATTTAGTTGGATATAAAAGAAGAGGTAAGGATTTTTGCACAGCTAAGGGGTAGGTTTTGGATGGTAAAAGCTTTCGAGCATTGAGCCTAGCATCTCTCTTTGATTTTGGCCTCGATTCGAATAAGATAGAGGAAACACCTTCTCTTTTCCTCCTCAATGATCCTGAGGATTTAGTTTGGGTAGTCCTTCAAATGATTTTTTCGGTCTTGCGATTGTCTTCAATAGCTTCATCAATTTCGACTATCTCACTGAACTTCCCTCCTAAAATTTGCAATATCATTTTGTAGTACTCGAGCTCTTTCATGCACATAAAGACTTTAATAATATTTTTTTCATTCATGGGATGCCTAACCCTTGAAGCCTCTCTTCTCCAATGGTAGCCATATTTGTAACACCCCGGATACAAAAGAGGGCACCAAAGCAAAAAATTAAGGATTCAGAGGTGCCATCCACGATGGCCAACCATGGCCCGTGGGTTGGACCACGGACCGTAGGTGTGTCTGTGGATAGGCCACCAAAAAGATGGTGCAGGCAAGAACCATGACTGGACCTATGGACCATTGGTGGGTCCATGGTCTGTGGTCCAAGAGTCGTAGGTCTAGTCCAAAGCTCTTTGAACCTACTGCCGAGTGTGTAGGATGGACCGATGGTCAGTCTACGGTTCGTTAGTCTTGAGTCATAGGTCAAGGCTGGCAGTTAAGTTTCAAGGGTAGTTGGGTATTTTCCTAATTAATTAACCCCTATACTACATCGTTTTAACCTTCACTAAAACCTCTATATAACCATTTTAACATCCAAATTCAACCCATTCAAGTCATTCTTCCAAATTCACAAAAGGAGATTGATGCTTATCGTGACCAATGACACTATCCTACGATCTGAGTGTCTACGATCGTCAATAATATAGTAACCCAACCGAGGGTTAGGGTCGTGTCCCAAAGGAGTGGTTTTGAGAATTAATAACTAATTAGAATTTCATTCAAGTTAGTCATAGTTAAAGACATTTGCAATAAAAGACATAGTAAATTAAAAAGATGTGACACAAAAGTGTCAAATATCAAAGGGGATTTTGTAACAAGTACTCAAACAACAAAATAAACAAGAAAATCAAGTATAGGGAAAGGTTCTTGGGATGTGACCGCAATACAAGTTGAGATAAATTGTTGGGTACATGTTTTCAATAGGAAATTTGCAAGATAATAGTGACTAGGCTAAGCTTTAATTGGAAATAAGTTCCCTCTCGGGCAACTTACCCCGTTTCCAATGCGTTCCTCTCGAACACCCATTTGCCGCATGAAGACTAGCTTACGCCTTATCCCACTCACTCTCTCGAGCTGAGTGTTAGGATATGGGACTAGGGCTCACCCTCTCGGGCTGAACCTCATGTCAACCCACTCCTTATGCCATCAATCTAGTGGTATTGGCTTTGCGACCTTCCTCTCAGGCAAGCCGAAAACACATGGGTGGCTTTGTATTTGCAACTACAAACCCTTTAGATTAAACCACAACCACTAGGTAAAATCACCATTAACATGCATCTAACCTATCAACAAGCAACACCCAATAAGAATATCAACCCATATTTGCTAAATCACACCCCAAGAATGGAGGTTTTTAGCCACACATCAAGAAATAAGAAATTATACCTAACATGATAATTAAATCAACTGGGTATAAAAAATTAAACCTTGAATTAAGCAAAGGAAAGTGAATAGAGAAGACCCACTTCCAACTTGGGGAAGAAGAACTTCTTTCTTCAAATCTCCACAAAACCCTCTCCAAACTTGAGAGAAAAATACTATAGACTAATAATAATTTTTACTCTAAAAATGTTCCACACTTAAGACTACAATTCTAACTAGTATTTATAGTTTTCACAGATTGTGCTGCAGAGGATTGTTCGGCTACATTAGTCAAGATCTCCAATGTCTTGCCTTTAGCATCCTCGCATTCTAGATCACTAGGCGGTACAGTGCTGCTCGCGGAACTAATTGGCAACTCGCCGACTACCCCTTTCCTCGCCTTTTGATCCACTTCCTTTAATGTTTCGTGTACTGGAACGAAGGGAGGTTCATGTCGTTTCAGCGACTCGCCAAGTTGAACTCGGCAATCCGCAGAGTTTCATTTCTTGTTCTTTTCAGCCCTATTTGCTCCGTTTTGCACCTAAGTGTCCATGCTTCCACTAAAACTTTAAATACCTGGAACGTTAGCATTTTAATAAGATATTGAGATAAACACAAGCATTCAAGGACACTATTTCTATTAAAATAAAGCCCTAAATAAGTCCAATTTGTGGACTCATCAACACCCCCAACTTAAACTTTTGCTTGTCCTCGAGTAACCTCAAGCTCAACAGTTCAAATAGGGTGCCTCAAACGGTGCTACACAAGACTAAATAATGAATGCACACTACAAGGCTCAATTTACCTATGCAAGAATCACTTGTGTACTCAAATATTCAAATTGTGACACACCATTACCAAAGATTCTCATGCTCACAATACTTCCTGCTTGTGTAAGTTCAATCTCAACAAAAGTATCTAAATGCCCTCATGTAAAGAATGATTCCATATTCACACACAGATATGAGTCAATGTAAGATCAGGAATCAGATACAACGCTCACACTAAAAAAAAAAGAACACAATGCATGCTTTCACCTATAGGTTTGCCCTTATTTTCCAATTAACTTTCAATTTGGCTTACTCAAGATCACAAAGGTCTTTCTAAGGCTTGTAATGGGGTTGAGGGCAAAGGTATGGTCATTTAGGCTTAGTGACTTTCAGCCTCGTGAGATGTGATGTTCTCAAGGCATCCTCTTCCCTTCCTTTCTCAATTTTTCTCCTAGTGCTCATAAGTCATCCTATTATTCGTTCTCCATGTATTGCTTGGGAACCCAGTTTCTTTTGCACTTTTATTCCACGACTTTCTTTTTCTTTCTTTTCTTTTTTTTTTTTTTTTTTTTTTTTTTATATATATATGAAGGGTTTCCATTTTGTTTTGCAATACAATAGGTTCAGGAGACTTTGTTGCACTTCTTGACTTTTCCTTTTCCTTTTCACCAAACCCCCAACTTAGACTTTTGGCCTAAGTTGGCTATTCACTAAACATATCTCAAGAGGATTATAGGTAGTGGATGAAAAAAAGTCTAAGTTTCATCACGTTTCTTTCAAAGGAGGATAGGCTCAAAGGGTGTTCAAGAGAGTTTCACACGCTCACAGGTAGGCCACAAAAAAGATATATATCAAATTGGCTCACACTCTTTAAAATTTCCTAAGATCATCTCAAGAGTTAACTTTTCTAAATCAATTAGACCAATAGGGCAAATTCTAGGTTTATTCATGCAAGGTTCGAAGTAAGCTAATCACACAAGGCATCGATACTTCAGTTAGACAAGACTAGACACGTTTGCTAGCGTGCAACGGTCCTCACAAGAAAATCAATTTGGTAAATGGCTAGTCACAATGGGATGCAAAGAGTGCACATATTGTCTATGTAACTTTATTTGGCCTCGTCGTAGCCATGCATTCATGTTTGTTCAATTGAGAGCACTATTCAAGTCATCGGTATTAATCGCAACCGAGACTTAAATTTTTTTGCAAAAGAACAACCACTTTCAACACAAGAGGTGGTGAATTTTTTTCGAAGGATCAAAACTGTTTTTGCAATTAAAACAGCAGGAGCCATGAGCTCAAACATCCACAGAAAAGAAGTAATTTAAAATAATAATTATAAACAGATAACCCAAATATATACAGAACAAAACATGACTGTCAACACAAAAGGTGTGGGCCTCACCCCACAGCAAATAAAAAGTGTTTGTCCTCAAATGCAAGAAATAAGTATCCAAAAGGGGAGATAAAGAAAAACAGAGAGGGAGGTAAAGAGGGAATCTTGTTTAAGCAGTCGCTCCATCTGTCTAGGCCTGAATATGGGCATTGGTGCATAGTATATCTATCTGGTCGTGTGGCTCAGTCTCAGTAATAGCCTCAGACATACTAGAAATGCCAGATCCACTAGGACCTACTGTGGGTGGCTCAGCTGGCACTGTTTGAGTTGCCAACTACACCACCATATCTACGAGATTTGGAAAATCTCTGAATATGATGTTTTATTGGCTCTCGCTCAGCACCTTATCGTGCACTGCTACCTGCTCTTTGTCGGTCTTTGTCTCCGACTCTACGTGCCCTCATCATCCTTATGCATGTCTCCAGTAGTGGTCGGGGGAATCCCATAGGTCTCAGGGATATCTGTGTCATCTGCTCCCCGCATCAGTGTTATGAAATCGGTGGCCTTCAGATAGGCTACATCTTTCTTCAGCTAGACTATTTCAGCTTTTAGGGCTGAAACCTCGGGTGTCTCCCCCTATATGCTCTCAGAAGTAGTGACTCTGGTAGTCAGTTGATCAAAAGTGTTTCTAATAGGGGTTAGTGCAGTCAAGATGTCACTGTCAATCATCTCTGGGACGGATCTCTCTAATCGTATCACCATAACATCTACCGAGTAGGCTAGCCGTCCCATTTTTAGGATTATGGCCTGAGTGACCCTATGAGGTTGGGCTGATGATGAAACACGTGGGGCCTATTAGAAGGAGGGGGGAGGATCGGGTATACCTGATGGCTTAGAGGCCGGAGTATGCGAAGGTGTGTCTGTTGGTAATGCATCAACATCGACCTTTGGAGATGTATATGTTGGGGGTACCCTCCTCCTGTCAATCTCCTCTTTTGGGAACTCAGCTTTTATACGCCGGATGTCAATGGAGGAAAATAGGGTAACCTCAACATCCCTCATAGTGTCACATGGTACTCCAGATCACCGGTATAGATCAGTGATCAGTACAAGAATGGCAAAGAGGTCTGTGTCTGTTTGGCCCTCATAGACATCTCTTGTGAAACCAACAATCCCAGGTCGACCTGCCTCCTGGACATGATAGAGCCAAGGCAAGCCGCCTTCGAATGATGCAGAATGGACTTATTCTAGGATGGCATAATAGTGCTGCTGATGAACCCAAACCAATACCGAGAGGCGATGTTCATATCCCTCTTCTCAATAGGGAATCCCGTGTCCATCCATCTCGGGGTGGTGTCAGAGATCATTGGAGCTAACTAACCCTTCAAATCATCGAGCTATGGGGCAATAGGTAAACCATGGTAGGGAAGTACCGAGTGCAGCGGTCGTCCCAATACAACATTTATGTGTTCACTATGAAACTCTACTTCCTTGCCTCTAACCATAACCGATTTCACTGGTCGGAAATTAGTGGCCTTCTTTCTGCTTTTCGGGACCAACTCCCTATAGGCTAAGTAGAATTCCGGGACCCAGGAAGGTATGTAAGTACCTCGTAGCCTCATGAATTTCTCAAACTTGTGATACCTGAGCGTGTCAAGCACCTCAGCATGCTTACCTTCCAGGCCTTCCACGGATAGCAATTTTTCTTCGAGAATGGGTTCTTTATTGTTGAAGTTGTTGAGACGTTCTTGAGTTAAATTCATGAAATTTGATGTTGTTTTCAGTATTTTCTTGTATATTTTGGTTATGTATTTGAATCTAAGATTTTGAGGAAGGAACTAGTTGAATCTTGGGAGTTTAGAGTTGAAAACGAGCAAGAAAATGCGCTAAAACCTGGGAATGGGGGTGGGGTGCTGTAACGACCCTAAAAAACGAAACTAGTGAAACTAGAGCCTCACATGTGAGTTTGGAGTCGAGAACTTAATGAAATGATTATAAATGAATTTGACCCAAAAAGTTCTTAAAATGTGCTTCGGAAACTTGTTTAGTATATATAAAAAGATCCGTTTCGTTTTTCGGAAATCCGACTTCATATTCTTGTTTAGGGGTCAAATTGAGTGGGAAATGGGTCTAACCCAAATTTTAGAGCAACCGTATCAAAATCCGAAATTTCCAAGTGAAGCCTTTTTCGAGGGTCTACTTTGGAGGGTCATATCTCCTAGCACACAAATAATTTGGTGGCCCATAACATATCCATGGAAAGCCCTTTGAGTTAGCTACCTAACGCACTTCGTTTCACCTCATTCGGAGTTCGGACGAAGAAGTTATGTCCATTTTCGTAAAATCTGTCCGGTAGGAAATGGCAATTTCCAGAGACGGAAATCACTGTTCACCCGCCTGATTTTTTCTAAGTGTTGGACCTTTTTTTTTCCAAAGGACTTATATTAATTCCTAGATACCATTAGTTCATTCCCATCCCAAAAACATTTCCCTCTCTCAAAAACTCTCTCAAAACCCCAAGGAAGCTCAAGGTGAAAGATGGAGCTAGGGTGGATGGTGGCTATTGATTTCTTCACCAATTTCGTTTGGTTCTTGAAGATTAAGGTATGGGGATCCTTTATCCTTGATTATTCTTTCTTTCAAGGAGCTCAATCAAAAGGTTTTCAAGGTTTTTCAAATACACAAAAATCCTATTTCGAATTCTAAGCATGAGTTCTTGCATTAAATAATTTCAAATGATGTTTCATGTGGTTATTAATGATTATTTATGGTTTTAAGAAAGAAATATTTGTGAACCCATGTCTTCTCAAATTCTTTAAATTTAGCCTAAAGTGAGTTTAATGATTTTGAGTAATTGATGTAGGATTATTGAGTGGTTGATGTGGGCTGTTCTTATATGATCTTAGCTATGTTGAGTTTCTAGAAATTGTTATTGAATGGTATAATGTGAGGTAGTAGCCTTGAATGGTCATAAATTGGGATTTAGACTTTATGTTGGTTATTGGATATTGTTTAGCTTAGCTTGTATAGTTGATTGTTGTTATTATCATTGTTATTGTATTGTTAAATTGTTGGAAGATGAGGATGATGAAGATAGCCATGGAAAGAGGGTAAGTTGATCAAACTTGATAAATATTGTATAATTGGCATGGAATTGAGTATTGTGGCTTATGGCCTTTGAAAAGGGTGGTGAGATGGCTTGATCTCTTAGTATTAATAATATTGTTATTGATTGGCTTGATCCACCTTTGGTGGAGGTGGTTATTTGTTGTATTGTTGTGGATTGAGGCCATGAAGGGCATTATGTGAATGTTATTATATTGTTGTATTATTATACACATATGAGGCTAGATGTAAAGTCCTATATGAAGCTATATGTGAAGGTATGATGTGAATGAGTTTATGTGATCTTGTGATGATCCTATTATGGTCTATTTTGCATATTATCATGAAATGGAATTATTATGTGATGTTTATGGTTTTCATGCTTCCATGATCAAATTATGAAGGTTGATATATATATGTATGTTGTTGGTGGGCTGATTTATATGTATTTCGAAATTGGTTGGACTTAGTACTCTTGAAGTACATGATTTCATTTACATGAACAATAGCCCATCATGTGTTTGATAAAATGCCCATTTATAGAATCCTTAGGAAATGGAAGGTCCAATGTACGTCCTATGAATCGAATAGTTATATAATTATTGAAATGATGTTGAAATGGACACATGTATATGATTTTTCTATATAAGTGTTGTGAGTCGACCAAGCCTAGTACGGGGGTAGTAGGCCCGTATAACCGTATCGAGGGGTTGGTACCTTGGTTGCCTAGTACGGGGGTAGTAGGCCCGTATAACCGTATCGAGGGGTTGGTACCTTGGTTGCCTAGTACGGGGGGTAGTAGGCCCGTATAACCGTATCGAGGGATTTGTACCTTGGTTGCCTAGTACGGGGGTAGTAGGCCCGTGTAACCGTATCGAGGGGTTTGTACCTTGGTTGCCTAGTACGGGGGTAGTAGGCCCGTATAACCGTATCGAGGGGTTGGTACCTTGGTTGCCTAGTACGGGGGTAGTAGGCCCGTATAACCGTATCGAGGGGTTGGTACCTTGGTTGCCTAGTACGGGGGTAGTAGGCCCGTATAACCATATCGAGGGGTTGGTACCTTGGTTGCCTAGTACGGGGGGTAGTAGGCCCGTATAACCGTATCGAGGGGTTGGTACCTTGGTTGCCTAGTACGGGGGGTAGTAGGCCCGTATAACCATATCGAGGGGTTGGTACCTTGGTTGCCTAGTACGGGGGGTAGTAGGCCCGTATAACCATATTGAGGGGTTTGTACCTCATTCGCCTCCAAGGGGGTGGTAGGCCTTGGAAATACTATATAGATGGTCACTCACCACACATGTACTATGCCCCACTAAATATGATTTATTTCATGTAAGCATCATTATACATATCATCTCATTAATATGCTACCTACCGGGTATGATTATGCACTTTGCCTATAAAGTCCTTATCTAAGGTAATCTTGGGGAACACTTAAGTGTGCTTGAAGAGGATTGTGTGGGCGGTCACTTCTTGTCTCACTCAAGTGTGTCTTAAGGTTATATTAGGTAGAGGTCCTATGGTAATGAAATGACATGTGTCCTTCTAAAGTTAAGCATGAGTTGTATATGGATTTATGTTAAGTATATGTATGGTTGGCTATGGTCTAATATGTTAATGTTGACTTGTATTATATCTCTTATATTTGTAAAGGAAAGGTTTTATCAAAGGACATGAAAGCATACATTTCTTGTAAATGTCCGTTGTGCATATTTTCTTGCATGGTCTCCATACTTAGTACTTAATTGTGCTAACCCCTTTCTTTCCCTTTTTGGACTAAAGTGTAGGGATTTGGAGAAGATGACATGTCATGGCTTGATAGGTTTCTAAGTGTTGAAGATGAAGACTTGGTGAGTCCTCATAGATTCGAGGACAATACCCAATATGTTCTTTTATGTCTTTTTAGTTTTGTTTAAGTTGTGTACGGGATTAGTCCCGAATTTTATACTCTAAAGTATTAGATGGTTTGAGACATCATGTATAAAGTCTAGAAAGTCTTCCGCTTGCTACTTTTTATGAAATGTTTTCTTGGTAAAGAAAGTTTTTAATTTCCTTATGGTTTTTAGTTTTATGCGATGAATGAATGCTAAGAGGCTTGTATTTGACCTCTTCGAGGTCGAGTACGCCGGTTACGACTAGGGGGTGCTCCCGGGTCGTGACAAACTTGGTATCAGAGCATAAGTTTCCGGGATGGTCTTAGGTTGTCTCAAAACCACATCTAGTAGAGTCTTGTTCATAATGTGAAGCGCGCCACATTATGAATAGGAGGCTATTGGGTGCTAAGAAAGTTTCACTTCTACATTCTTTTAGTCGTGCCGTGGAGTTTCTCTCTATAATGTCTTTCCTTGTTCCGTAGGTGATGGTCATTTGAGTGTAACCTTTGAGGAAGTTTAATGTTGCAAGGGTTGAGGGAGAGAGAATGTTGGTTGTGATGCCAACTTTGACTTGGTGACTTAGTAGGTGTGAGGTGAAAGATTGTGGTGATGACTTTAGTATAAATGGGATTCCTTTGGTTATGTGTGTGTTGTTGGTAGTATCCGGCTTAGTCATGAGGAAGTTTTGTGATGTGTTGAAGGAATTTGTGAAATGTGTGGTGATTTAGAAATGCTAGGTGTACTGAGTATAAAAACCTAGTATTGTTTTGATCCGACCTTAGGATGGAAGGAGGTGAATTTGAAAGAACTAGTAAGAGTTTCTCCTAAGTGGGGGAAATATGTGGTTAGATGATAAGGTATTCAAGTGTGGTTGATGTTTATGAGTTAGGCTTGAAGGAGGTTTTCATTACAAGAGGTTTAGTGAATTAAAGAGTTGGGTAAGAATGGTTTTGGTAAGATTGATGGTATTTTCATTGAGATTTTTATGAGATGTTAAGGTTGACCTTAGTTGGGTTTACCCTTAAGTGGGGGATGGTATGTTGAGTAGTGAAGTTGTTGGGAAGTGTTGATATCCTTACCTACTTCTATATGTGTTTACTCAAGCCTAAAACAAAGAGTTCCTAGAAACTTGGGTTATGTTTTGGAGTCTTATGTGAAAA